>CM060126.1:5352851-6662851 GCA_030522415.1 Channallabes apus | reverse complement strand
TGGGGAAAAAATTGATAAACTAAAATAGACTGCTTGCTTTTGCAGAACTCTGGCATATTCTCCAGCATGCTCAGTAAAACCTAACAGCTGTTTTCCACTCATGAAAAAAAAATCTGAATCTAACACTACAGATTATTTAATCAGTGTTTTCACACCAAATATTGACTGGGTTTATATTATTACTCTTTAGTTACTTTTATAGTCTGTTTTATGCTAAAATTATTTAAAAAATCATTCTTTTATGCAATTTTTCCATGTTCTACAGCTGGTAGGTTTTACTGAGTGTGCTGGAGAATATTCCAGAAATCTTCTCGTAACTTTGTCCCACTTGCTCCTTTTTATTTTCATGCAAAACCCTGAACCTAACTTGTTTTTCCTCTCTGAATCCGGGTCCGTCATGTAATATGTTGCTTTCATTAAAGGCATCCAAATATTCTTCTTTTGCAGTATTTATTAATTAATTCTTAAGGTATAATAACATGGGTTTGAACATGTTAAAAGAGACATGATGATAAACATTTATAAAACACAATCTGTACTATAGATGCCTAAGATGGGGCCTGAGACTTTTGCACAAAACTGTTGGTATTTATATGATTGGATGTTTTGGGGGTATGTAGGTCTAGGAGGCTTTAAAAAATGATCAATATTTTTGAGGTTGAGACTGGCAGAGTCTTATTCCTGAGAGGCTTTAGTCTGTCTTTCAAAGAACAGCCACTCTACTGTTTCACCGTACTGCATTTCACTACATTAAAGCTGGAGGCAGATGTGGCAGCATGAACATGTCTTTGTAGTGCAACCAAGGATTATGAGCTCTATCTCCCACTGTGTACTTTGTGCTCTTCATCCTTGATCCATTTTCAGTCAGGTATAAAATTTTTATCCAATGACAGGCCTATGAATTATGAACAATCATCACTCAGAATTGGTAAAGTTTATTAAATAAATAAATAAATAAATAAAGATTTTTAACAAATTAAAAAAATGAATTATCCATATAAAATATTTCTTGATTGTAGGTCACAGAGTTTTATATCTAGAAGAATCTAATCCCATGCAGGTTAAAAACGTAAAAAAAAAAAAAAAAAAAAAAAAAGACATAACATTTAATAAATGATGAAGATTTAGTTATAAAATTAACACACACACATGCACTCAAATGCACACATCACACGCAGACACCACATAACCGAAACAGATTTTCAAAAGCATCAAAGCCATAGAAGAGTGGGAATAATTTTTATTTAAAAATGCAACACATCTCTCATTAAGCATGTACAAAAGCACATAGATTTTTATTGCTTCATTCTTTTTTTTTCAGACAGAAACAGGAATATTTCAAAAGCAAACTGCTTACTCTTGTTTAGTCATCCACCTTTCCCTTGTCCCTTGTTTCGCAAACCCTTCCTCCAGCCCGAACATGTCCCCAGAGAGAAGGAGAGTGAAGGATAGGGCACTAATCTCATGCCCACCAGTGTAAGCACAAATGTAATTCCTTCTAATCCATAAAGAATTAATCCTTCTTGTGTTGGGTAGTGAGTGGGGATGGGGTAAGATACAAACACTTATACTCAGAAGTCAAGCCTCCAGCCAATGGCATGAAGTGATAATGTCACAATTAATCTTAAACACAATAGATCTGTTACTGTGACAGCTTCAGTCATTCTCTCGACCACTTCACGCTTATGTGCAGCTAACGAGTACTTTGTGGAAAAATTCCCCAGCCTACTACGCTCAGACTTACCCATACACAAGCACACATTCAATAATGCTAATGGAGAAAAGGCTTCGAAAAGTACTGCATCTGTGTATTTACGGTGCCTTGCAAAAGAATTCATACGTACCTGTTTAACTTTTCTACATTTTGCCATGTTACAACCAGAAACGTAAATTCTATTGGGGTTTTATGTTGTAGACCAACACAAAGTGGCACATTAATGTGAAGTGGAAGGAAAATGATGAATGATTTAAATGTTGTTGTTGTTTTTTTTTTTTTTACTAATAAATGTCTGAAAATTGTGGCGTGCATTTGTATTCAGCCCCCTTTACTTTGATACCCCTAACTAAAATCTGGTGCAACCAATTAACTTCAGAAGTCACCTAATCAGTAAATAGAGTCCACCTGTGTGTAATTCAATCTCAGAATAAATACAGCTGTTCTGTGAAGCCCTCTGAGGTTTATTAGAGAACATTAGTAAACAAACAGCATTATGAAGCCCAAGGAACACACCAGACAGGTCAGGGATAACGTTGTGGAGAAGTTGAAAGCAGGGTTAAGTTCTTAATTTTTTAACCCAAACTTTAAACATCGTACTGTTCAATCCATCATCTAAAATTGAAAAGAGTATAGCAAGGCATGGCTGTCCACCTAAACTGACAGGCTGGGCAAAGAAAACATTAATCAGAGTAGCCAAGAGGTCCATGGTAACTCTGGAGGAGCTGCAGAGATCCACAGCTCGGGTTGGAGAATCTGTCCACAGGTCAACTATTGTCCATTGACTTGAAAATTGCTGATCACAGACCCCTTCCATCAAATCTGACTGAGCCTGAGCTATTTTGCAAAGAAGAAGAGGCAAACATTTTACTTTCTAGATATGGAAAACTGGTAGGGACATCATACCCCAAAAGACTTGCAGAGCTGCAGTGAAAGGTGGTTCTACAAATTATTGACTGAGGGGGGATAAATACAAATGCATGCCACATTTGTCAGTTATTTATTTGTAAAACATTTTTCATTGTTCTTCCAATTCACAATTATGTGCCACTTTCGTTGGTCTATCACCTAAAATCACAATAAAATACATTTTTGTTTGTGGTTTTAATATGACAAAATGTGGAAAGGTTCAAGGAGTATGAATACTTTTGCAAGGCACTGTATCTATGGGTGTGAGTTCTGAGTCACTTTATTTCTTGATTGATCTTTTGTGTATGAATCTGTCTTGTCACATCTTTGCCTTTCTGTTTCTGGCTTGTTTTTCTGACCATAACTTTTATGAAGTGTTGTATTTGCTCTGTGATGAGAGTATCTTTTAGCAACAACCTGGTCTATCTTGAACATTTTCTGTCTGATATAAACCGCAAGCACCCACCACTCCATATCAGGGCACCCACATACAGTAAGTAATAAATGGTAGGGTTGTTCCGATTCCGATACTAGTATCGGAAATGCTACCGATACCACAAAAAAAATCTGGCATCGGAATCGGCGAGTATTTGAGTCCACGTACCGATCCGATACCATTTTCCTAAACATAACCTATTTATGCTCGCTAGCTTTGCTAGCTTAGCTTACTTACAGAGTGTCACGGCGTGCGCCTGTGATGGGCGTGCGCCCAAATTGATATCGCTCCTCGCTCACTAGTTAGGCGGCCTCCCCCCCTTTAGGTATGTGAAGGAGCAGGGCCGCAGAATCAGGCAACGGCCCATGAGCTATCGCCGCTAATGATCCCGGCGCTATAAAACACAGCGGGGAGTGTAGCTCGGGGTCTGACTGTTGGGAAGCTGGACTTTGCGACGCGGTGGATTTTATGAGAGACAGTGGCACAAGAGCGGGGCGATGTGATGCGCCCCAGAGACTTTAAAAAGGGGGGCTCCTTTGATCTCCGCGAGAGGAGCGCGTGAACGAGCGGCACCTTCACTTCCGCGTAGAGCCCGCCTTCGCATCCCTGCTGCCGAAGTGGAAAAGGCTACAGAGAGCCTTTAACCCTTTCCTTCCCCATTTTTCTAAATAAATTACCATTTTTCCTGTAAGACCTCGCCTCGTGTCCGTGTTTCATGGTGTCGCCCATGCATTTAGGGTCGAACCCGTTACACAGGGCTAGTAGTATTTTACTTAAAAAAAGAAATGCTATATATATATATATATATATATATATATATATATATATATATATATATATATATATATATATATATATATATATACACACTGTACAGATACACACACAGGTATCGGGTCAGTAATCGGTATCGGCTGATACCCTGAGCCCAAGTATCGGAATCGTTATCGGGAGGGGAAAAATGGTATCGGAACATATCGGCACTCTAATAAATGGAAGGATTATTTTTACAGTATTCCAGTTGACGATTTAGGAAATGGCAAAGGGCATTGGAGAAAAGTTTCTCATACTGATACAAGATAAACAATCGGCTGATGATTTTGCATCGACCATTCGTACTTTGGCAGCAGAATTTCTGGAATAAACTGGAATTAAAGCCTTGCTGTAGAATGGACAAACATAAAGTAAGCTGGAAGTTGTAAATTGGTTCTTCATTGTCATGGCTGACCTTAAGAACATCAGACAACAAATCTGCAAAAACTCTAACCCCCATACCAAGCCAGCTGGCCTTTCTTTTACTTCCATTTCATGCCATATAGTATACAGACCCAGGTCCATGAATGCTTTGCATTTTGAGATCATGGAAGGTGTCCAACATGACAATCCCATGCCCCCACATTATCCAGACAATGCAGAAGAACCTCAGCTTTGGACATCTAGGCACCTCAAGAATGCCTAATTCAGTGTAAAATACTGTATGCTTAGGTAGAATGAACTTGAAGGACATTAAGTAGTACATTACAACCTATTCTGCATGTGCAAAAATGTGAAGATAATGATTACTCCCCACAGTTCTCCTAAATCCACTCCATATCTTG
This sequence comes from Channallabes apus, assembly GCA_030522415.1. Lineage (NCBI taxonomy): Eukaryota > Metazoa > Chordata > Actinopteri > Siluriformes > Clariidae > Channallabes > Channallabes apus. Next base: position 6,658,194 of record CM060126.1, on the reverse strand, counting down.
GAAAACACTTGACAACACATAGGACTATCACTTGTCTTCCCAGGGCATAGGGCAACATGTCCATTATATATTTTTTTCCAAAGCGCCAACATTTTTTTTCCAAACAGTGCTTTTCAAAGGCATCTGCCTCAGTCAGTACAGTTTGTACTCAACAGTACAAATACAAGTCAAGGTATTATTTTGGCTCTATTGCCTCCCTCAAGACAGGCCTCCTTAGGATATCATTCTCAGCATACTGTAGTAGGCCCTACTTATTTAACAATGTGCATGACTGGAGAAGGAACCTTTCTCAGGTGAAGTATGTTTAAAACTCCCCAATCCACTCGTAAACTCGTCTTATTACTTCCAGCTTTCTTTATCCCTGCCTGCTTTCAAAAATTCAGAAAAAAGAGAACAGACACGGGTAGCAGTGTGTACTACACAACAGTGTGCACTACACTACCAGTCAAAAATTTGGACACACCAATTTTTATTTCTTTCTACATTCTAAAACAATGCTACAGGCGTCCAAAATATGCAATAATCTAACTTTGAATAATTGATATTGAGATGTGTCTGCTACTTATGGCCTGTAAAGCCTTCATATCGGCTCTAATTTGAGGTGCTGTTAATTGGTGATTTTTGACGCTGGTAACTTTAAATGAACGTTTCCTCTGCAGCAGAGGTACATTTTGGTCTTGTTTTCCTGGGATGGTCTTCAGGAGAGCCAGTTTCGTTATGGGGCTTGATGGGTTTTTACAAATGCACTTGACAATATTTTTCTTAAAATAACAACAATCTGTGGTTGTTACTTAATTATCTAATGCCATAAGTGTTATTTTATGGTTTGAAAGATTCCAATATTGAGCTAGAATGTAGAAAATAAATCCAAACTTGTATCTAAACTTTTGACTGATCCTGTATGAAGGGCCCTTCAATAACAAAGAGACCAACTGACCACCCACACCAAACTATCCAACCTCGACCTGAAACTACCCTGACAAAAGTCAAGATCTTTGTTTTAATATTTGTTCACTCAAAATCATCAATCAATTAAGTCATGTACTGTAACTTAAAAAAAATAGCTCTACCACCACATTACAAAAAAAGCACAACATTCCGCATCTTGCTAGTAAAATCAAAGACAAATCAAGAAATAGCATGACAGAACAGACCACTCATTCCAATTGTAATGAAATGAGTGGCATAACATTATGCACTGTACGTCCTTGCCTTGCACGTTTTGCTTTGCCAAGCTCTTCAGACTTGTTACTGTAGAATCAGATGTGTAACGGTGTGGAGGAAGACTCAGAAGCCAGTGGGCACTTTAGCTGAGCTCTGGTCTCACATTTACTCGTTCATCAACTTACAAAAGAAAATCAACAAATAAAAAAAAAAAGACAGTCGAACAGAAAAGATGTCCATCATGGCCTTGAGGTTCTCACTCCATCAAGTGCACAGTCATGCCTCTCTGCATGTGTGTGTATGTAATCCCCACCAGCTCTCTCTCCCCCCCTCTCTCTCAACTGTTATGGGAATCACTAAAAGCACAAAAAGAGGGTGTATATGGAGTGGGCGACAGCATCCAACATCCCAATTCAGTATAACACTCTATGCCAGTGACCCTGCAGATCTGGTAATTTATACTAGACTTAAATAGAGAGAGTGAGTATGTGACCCAAACACTAAGTGGAAAGCTGTTCTTTAACTGTGTAGCTTTGTAAGAGCAAGCCCTGTGAGCCTAAGGAGCACTGCCCATGCTGTGGTATTTAGTATTTGAAGTACCAACAATAATCTGCACCTTTTGACCAAACAGACATGATGGTTCATAAAAGACAAGAAGTCTGCTTAGATACTGTGGTACAAAACCATTAAGTGCCTTAGAGGTCAATAGTAGTATTTTATATATATATATATATATATATATATATATATATATATATATATATATATATATATATATATATATATATATATTCAATTTTGGGAGCTGGTGTAGTATGGATAAGATAGGGGTGATGTGGTCCTATCCTGTGGTTCTAGTAAGTACCATTGCTGCATTCTATACTAATAGTTTATGCACTCACTAGAGCATCCAGACAATAATCCAACCTAGATGTACTGTAGATTAATTAGTTTTTTTTACATGATGTAGTGACACTATATTTTTTATCTCAACAATATTTCTGAAATGAAAGAAGGATGCTCTGGTAATATTATTCATACATCTTTAAATAAAACCCTGCAGTCAAAATCACACCAAGCTCAAATAAGGCCATCCAGATGGAGTGTCTAATCAGAAATCTTACTTCTAGCTACATGTTGCAAGCCTATCTAAAAAAACAGGCAATTATTATTTTGTGGTTATTTTAGCTTTGATTATGGCATGTACAGTATTAATCACTGCATTGTTTTAAAATCTTTGTGCAATGTCATAACGTTTATTTTTTAATAGTTTTACATTCTTTTTTTTGATTGGAGAGTCAAATCACTCCATAAAATCTTCCCTAGAACATCCGAAAAACTTCTAATGGTGGCAAGTTAATGTGTGGAAATAATTCCTATCAAAAACCACACTTTCAAAATTTGAGTCCAATGAATCTTGCCATTGTTTTCTTGGAATATGCCTGGAAAAATACAATAATGGGATAACATAGTCATTCTGATAATTCTTCTAGTTTATTGCCACGTAACATTGTTGAGACTAGACCTATTCAAATAAAGCAACCCCAGATCATAACATCACTGTATGTACTGGCAATATGCATCGTCAGTACATCAGTTCATGTGCTTCCCTTTATACCCTGGAAAACTACAAGTGTATTTTATGCCAGATAATTCAAGGAGCTTGCATTATATCCATGACATACCCGTGGTGTTTTGGTTGTAAACTATTTTGGGAGTTGGGAAGAGAGATCATGAAAAACATGCATCGACAACACTGCATACTGATCTACCAGATATCGCATTGCATAATTCATCAAGACTAAAATCTTCACATGCACCCCTGTAAGGCCCCGACTAGGTCCATTCCTGTTCTTTTGGAAAGGAACCTCATCTCAGAATCTTTTTATGCAATTGTTCAAAGGACAATTCCCCAAGTGGTATCCCGTAACGCAGAGCTGGAGTCAATGGCCAATCATAGCCTGACCAATTTGTCCCAAGAATTAGTGGACAGGTGAAGCAAGAAATAACTCTGCTCTGCAGCTCTGCTATGGATTGGCACCTTCTCCCGGGTGTACTTTGCCTCGTGCCCTTAGTCTCCTGGGATAGGCTCCAGGCCCCCCGTGACCCTGAATGAGTGGTACAATCCTGCTACTTTTCTCCTAGAGGCCTTAGGTATGTGTTTCTCACCTTCATATGGAATAAAGATTCATATGGAATACTATGGAAGCTTTGCCCCAGCTCTGATGGGATTAGGATATTCCCCCTTTGTAAAAAGAAATTGGGCATCTGGGACCCTGTCACCACAAGTCTGTGGAGCTTGAGCTAGCAAATAAGAGGGGAAAGAAGAAAAAGAGCAAGAAAGACCAAAGATGCCTGGACCTGAACCCTCCAATAATTGATTTTCTATCATCTTCATCCAGAGATGCAGGATATAAGGCACCAGACCAGCTCGACCTTTCCAGTAAAGAGACAAGAACACTTTCTGTCCCTCACCCTGATCAACCACCAGCCACATTAATCCTTCACCATCTGCAGGTAGCTGAAGTGGTGCCCCCAATTGCAAGAAGAGGAGCTGCAGAGGTCTGTTCTTCTCAAGGCAATGCAAAGCTGCTGGCATGCACAAGGAGCTCCAGGAACATCTCTTGTACATGCATGGTGGCTATCTAATTAAGCTTTCCATGGGGCCTAGAGGAAGGTGACACAACTAGAGATGTGGGCTGCAGAAACTTCAGGTGTGCCTTCTGACTCGTGGCCCGCTCAAGGACCAAAGGACAGTGAAACACCCAGAGAAAACCTGGAGAAGCCTTTAAAAGCTTCTGTAGCAGAAATGTGTTTGTTCATCTGTTCGTCAAGCATAACAAAAATGTAGAGATACTCAGAAAATTAGTTTTATTATTATAATCAACATGAAACTAAATTAACATAAAATTTGATTAGCATTTTTTGGTTACTAAAACTATCACTGATCAGGAGATTGATATACTTATGTACACATTTCTCAATGGTCCAAAGGCCTCTTTTCAGATGAAAGTAAAATTTGCATTACATGTGGAGATAAAGGTACAGTACCACAGGCTGGAGGAAGAGTGGCACAGATCAGAACGTGCATAAAATCCAGTGTGGAGTTTCAACAGTTGGTGATGATTTGGGGTGCTATGCCATTTGCTGGTGTTGGTCTACCGTGTTTTACATTTACATTTAGGCATTTGGCAGATGCTCTTATCCAGAGCGACTTACATTTTTTTATCTCATTACACATCTGAGCAGTTGAGGGTGAAGGGCCTTGCTCAAGGGCCCAACAGTGGCAACTTGGTGGTTGTGGGGTTTGAACCTGGGATCTTCCGAACCGTAGTCCAATGCCTTAACCACTGAGCTACCCCTGGCCCCAAATGAAGTCCAAAGTCAATGTAGCCATCTACTGGGAGGTTTTAGAGCACTTCATGGTTCCGTCTGCTGACAAGCTTTATGCCGATGCTGATTTCTTTTCACTCCAGGAATTAGCACCTGCCCACAGTGACAAAACTACTACTAACTAGTTTGCTGACAATGATATTACTGTGCTTGACTGGCCAGCTAATGAGCCTGACCTGAACCCCCATAGAAAATCTATGGGGCATTGTGAAGAGGAAGATCACAAACACCGAACCCAACAATACAGATGAGCTAAAAGCTGTTATTAAAGCAACCTCGTCTTTGATAATGCCTCAGCAATGCCACAGGCTGGTCGTCTCTATGACATGCCACACTGTTGCAGTAAATCATACTACTGTAAAGGAGCCCCACCCAAGTATTGAGTGCATAAATTATCATATTTTTTCTTTGGAAATATTCAAATATTTTGAGATGTTAGAATAATATTGTATGTTATGAGGTAATATGTTTTATTTTCATGAGCCATTAGCCATAATCATCAAAATAAAAAAGAAAAAGGGCTTGGAAAATACCTTACCTTACATGTACTGTAGTGAATCTAGAATACATTAGAGTTATTCCTGTTTAAATTATATTACAAAAAATTTAACTTACTCCCAAGATTTAAAATTCTTGAGATGCACTTTATTATGTGATTAAATAATACATAATACATTAAATAATAGTGCATTCTTTTGTTACTTCTAAGTTGGATGTTGGATCGTCCAGTATGCTGCAGTGTCCTTACTCAAACTGAAAACGATTTTGCATTTAGCACTGATTTTAAAATACCACTTATGACTTACGATATAAACCCATAAATTTGCACCACATTACTCAAGTAAATTGCTAGTGTTTTATGATCTGTCCCACCTACTGTGTCAAATGGTGTAGGGTATTTGTTGGTATCATGTATAATGAAAACTACAGCAGGGGAAAAGCTTTTTCTTACGAAGCACCACAGTTGAAATAGTCTTACAGTTGTTGTTGTCGGTCTTTCGGCTGCTCCTCGCAAGGGGTCGCCACAGCGGAATATCCAGTCCGCGCAACAACTTGGCACAGGTTTTACGCCAGATGCCCTTCCTGACGCAACCCTCCCATTTTATCCGGGCTAGGGACTGGCACTGCATCCAGTGGCTGGGGGGTTTGGGCACTGGCTGGGAATCGAACCCGGGCCTTCCGCATGGCAGGCGGATAACCTACCACTGAGCCACCAGTGCCCTTGAAATAGTCTTCCAGTTATCGTTCATAATTCAGACACATTTTCAGTGTTTAAGCCTAGGCTGAATATACAGTACATAAGTCTTTTGTGATTTTTTTTTTCTTCAGGTAAAGGTGCAGGTCTGGGGGAACTCATGAAGACCAATCCAGGAAATCACAACCAAAACTTACCTCTGCTGCAGAAGAGAGTAAAGTCTCAGAAATAACAAAATTAACAACACCTCAGATCAGAGCCATTATGAAGGCTTTACAGAGCAAAAGGTCCAGACACATCTCAATATAAACAGTTCAAAGTAGATAATTGCATATTTTGCATGTATATACACTTCATTGCCAAACATATTCACTCACGCATCCAAATCATTGAATTCAGATGTTCTAATCACTTTTATTGTTACAGTTGTATAAAATCAAGCACATAGACCCACATAGACACAGACCACTTCTACAAACATTTGTGAAAGAATGGGTCACTCTCAGGAGCTCAGCATGGTACCGTGATAGGATGTCACTTGTGCAATAAGTTCAGTCGTGACATTTTCTTGGTACTAAATATTCCACAGTGAACTGTGGTGTTATAACAAAGTGGAAGTGATTGGGAATGACAGCAATTCAGCCACGAAGTGGTAGGCCACATAAAATCACAGGGCAGGACGAGCAGCTGTATCTAAGCCTTAGAATTCCGATTGCAATGCAAATTATTGGATGCAGTGGTGTAAAGCACACCGCCACTGGACACTAAAGCAGTGGAGACATGTTTTCTGAAGTGAGGAATCATACTTCTCTATCTGGCAATCCCATGGAGTAGTCTGGGTTTGGTAGTTGCAAGGAGGTACTTGTATGACTTCAATGTGGCGAGAGTAAAGCTTGGTTGTCACGGCATGTGCCTGTGATGGGTACGCGCCCAAATTTAATATCACTCCTTGCTCACTAGCTAGGTGGCCTCTCCATCTGCAGGTGTGCGAAGGAGCAGGCCTGCGGAATTAGGCACGGCTGGTGAGCCATCTATGGTAATGATTGCTATAAAACACAGTGGGGAATGTAGCTCAGGGTTTGTTGGGATATTGGACCTTTACTAAACGATAAATGGAACAAGCCCCAGGGACTTTAAAGAGGTGAGTACAAGAAAAAGGACAGCCGCGAGCTCACTGCCAGAGCTCCAGCGACTCTTTAGCTCTCACATGGAGCCGGATATCATGACCCTGCCGCCGAGGAGGAAAAGGCCGCAAAGAGAGACACGTCACGACCCCTGAGTCCGAGCTGACATGCGAGCAAAATGCAAAAGAGCTGCTGGTCACACGGGCCCACACTGCCACTCTGTCCGCTGCCAGCCTGTGCCTGCATGCCAGTGGGGCACTGCCCACCAGACCTGCACATGAACATTTCTTCCTTTCCTTTTGTTTCATCCTCCCTCCTTTAACCCTTTCCTTTTTCATTTACCTTAAAAAATTTACCCATTCTCCCATAAGACATCACCGCGTGTCCATGCTTTATGGTGCCGCCCATGCAACATGGGTCGAAGCTGTTAAACTGGTGGAGAATGCGGGCATGGGGCACCTGGCCTGGACCTTGGATTGAGTTCCGAGACCAAGGTCTTACTTGGCAGTGCCAGCGGCGGCTTAATGGGCATTGTCACGGCGTGCACCCAAATCTATCATCGCTTCTCTCTCACTCCTTGCTCACTAGTTAGGCAGCCTCCCCTTCTGCAGGTGTGCGAAGGAGCGGGGGCCACGGAATTAGACACGGCTGGTGAGCCATCTATGTCTGAGGCCACGCTTCAAAGAGAGCTGAGAGGGCCCTGTCCGGCCATTCCCCAGAGACGAGAGTCAGCGTGAGCGAAATGCAAAGGAGCTGCTGTCCACTTGGGCCCACGCCACTCACCAGCCTGTGCCCACATGCCAGCGGGGCACTGCCCACCAGATCTGCACGTGCACATTCCTTAGTTCCCTTTCATTCCATCCGCCCTCCTTTAATCCTTTATTTCCCCATTTTCCTTAAATAAATTACCCTTTTTCCCGTAAGACCTCACCTCATGTCAGTGCTTTATGGTGCCGCCCATGCAACATGGGTCGAACCCGTTACAATGGTGAACTGGGGATTACGATGGGGCGTTGTTTTTCAGTATCTGTGCTTTGCCCCTTAGTTCCAGTGAAAGGAAGACATTTTGGACAATTTCATGCTCCCAAATTTGTAGAAACAGTTGGCCCCTTCATGTTCCAACATGACTGCACACCAGGGTATACAGCAGGATCCATAAAGACATGGATGACCGAGTTTGGTATGGAAGAGCTGAGCTCAACCAGATAGATTGTCACCTTTGGGACAAATTAGAGCGGAGACTGTGAGCCAGGACCTCATGTCCATCATCAGTGTCTGACCTACAAATGCACTTCTGAAAGAACGGTCAAAAATTCCCATGAACACACTCCTAAATATTGTGGGAAGCTGATTAACAGGCCACACCCTACACACCTACAACAGACAAGTCCAACACAGGAGCAGAAAGAGAAATCTGACAGACAAATAGCACATCAGAATCATAACACCTTCTCAGAAGGGTTATAGCTGTTATAGCTGCAAAGGGTGGTCCAACATCATATTAAACATGGATTAGGAATTAGATATTACTCAAGATCACATGCATGTTAAAAAGTCGTGAATAAGTAGATAGCCGGTGGCTAAAAACAAGTAAGTATCATCATATATTATCTGTCAGTTCAAACTGCCTCCTTTCTGACCATAGCAGACTTTCGACCACATCCCTGCTGCCACCTGCCATAGTTACACATTCTGATATGTGGCATTTTTACCCTGCTTTGTTCTCTACCACATTTTGATCATGCTTTAGATTTCTTTTATCAAAGCAGTTTTTGATAATGAACTGCCTTGACCTTGATCTGCCTGGTAACAACCTTTGCAAATTATCTTTTGCCTCTGTGAGCCTTATGTATTTCCCAGTATGTGTGTGTGTGTGTGTGTGTGTGTGTGTGTGTGTGTGTGTGTTTACTCACAGTCCTCTCGCGTTTGTATGTAGAGAACATTGCTGCGGACGCCGTCCCCTGCCTGTGTGTAGGCCAGCACTTGGACACTGTAGTTTGTGAACTTTTCTAAGCCTTTCAACTCCACTTGCTCACGTACTGTAGTAATGTTCTGCATCTCCCCCCATTCTGAAAAGCAGGGAGATGTAAGACTTACATTGCAGTACATTGAGACAAAGTCACCTAGGACAAATCAGTAGTTCTTAAATACATGGTTTCTAATTAAAGAAAACCACTGTATTGAAGACATAGTTGACAGTCAAAGGAATAAGAAAATAATAGTTTAATTAATAGTTCTATTGTTCTATAAAATTACACTAGCTCAGCCCCAGTGTATGACATAAAAAGCACTCACCTCCATCAGGGAAGAGGGACCAGAAAACCACACGGTAACCCTTCAGAACTCCATTTAGGGTCATCCGTGGGGGCTCTGACCAGGTAATCACTGCTTCATCTGATGTCACTGTGATGGCCCGTACATTCTGTGGTGGCTGGCTTGGAACTGTAAGAGAAAGAGAAAAACGAAATATTTACAATACCAAAGATATTTTCTTTAGCTTGTGTGGTATGTTAAAATCATCCATTCAATCCATGAAAGAAAGGAGGATATAGCACTGTAGGTAAGAGACAAAATAAATCAAGCTTACATACTATAAATTCAATTACAACCAAACATCTGCTAAAGCTATGAAATTGTTTTAAAAAATGATACTTGTAGTGATATCTGACTTGGGGAGTTAAGTTATATTTTAAGTTAAAGTTTTCAGTATTGTTTGAAAGAGCATTATACTAAAATATAACTTAAGGTATTCAAAATATTCACAAAATGAGTTCAATGAAAGAGCCATGGAATGTTCATTTGAATTCCTCTCTTGTAATGTTCACTAACACTTTTGCTTCTGCCCGGATACATGGCGATTGTGGCCCATGATGAGGTGCCAAATGGTGCTCTTGAATAAACAAGGGTGCTATTGAGGTAAGACAGTGCATGTCTGTGTGCCTTTAGCTGGAAGAGAATGCATGACCGTGAAGGACAGGATGAAAGGAGGAGGGATGAAGCTGGCTCGCCTCTATACTGGAGCAGCTGCAGCTGGCGCAGGAAGAGAGGGTGCAAGAGAAAGGAAAGAGAGTGAAAGAGCTGAAGAGGAAGGGTGAAGAGAAGCCACAGCGTTTGTTTGACGAGGCTTTGCGGCCTGACTGCGCTTCGCCCCGAGGACTGCTGCAACCATTTAGAGGACTGCACTCACAATGCACAAAGTTCAGTCCTTCTTTCATTTTCAGTTTAATTCGCAGTCCTCAGTTCTCTCTCACTGACAGCTTTCATAATCAGGTTTCTTTATGATTAAAGCCTTTTGACAGAGTAACAAATAACAAATATGTAACAAATAATGCTTGGACCACAACAATCAACGCTTGCAGATAGATTTTCTATATACAGCAAGATATAGAATATCTACCTGTAAGCGTTGATGTTGTGGTCCAAGTGTTATAGCATTCATGAGATATTGTGGATTTTATCAATTACTAACATTCAAATTGCCTACGTAATTAACTATCCGAAGCTTCTGAGACCACAGATGCAAACAAAATGAGAAAGTCTTATTAATTGCAGTTGACAGCTGATCGGACAACAGCTAGTGCACAAAATTATGTCATCATCCAGAAATCCTGGGGTTAAAAACTGTTGGACCATCCTCATAGGATGGCTGGATAAGTATCTAATCTATCAAGGACCTTAAAATAAAGAACAAAGGGGTCTGAGCTAATGCATTTAAATATTGATACAGTATGATTCCAGCATACTGAATTCTCCGCACCAGCACATGTAGATGGGTAACATGCTCTTCTTTTGCTCGGAACCACACAAGTACATCATCTATGTGAGGCATGAAGACCTCCTTCATCTGCCAAGGTCCTCCTCCAGGAACCTCCATCTTCATCTTGGTGAACAAGTCAAGCCATAACACTGTGATGGCTGGTCTTGTATATCAGTGTGGTATAGAAATTCTGACTCACATACACATCTGGCTCTTTCTCTCTTTAGGTGCAGTCTAGAGTCTGTCCTGTTTTGCCTCTTCTTAGAAAACTTCTGTGCGGAAGTCTGTGGTACTGTATAACCATAACATCCAATTCGGTATTAATTTTGAATGGAATGTTTTATATGCATATCCATACTGTATGTTTCAGCAAAGTTAGACGAGAGCCATAAACTTGAATTTAGGACAGTTGTTAAGGACAGTTGACACCAGATCCTCAGTAATGTCTACCTAATTTCTTTGAAAGCAAGAAGTTCTTCTTGTATGATCTCAGGCACCCGTAAGTTATTGTTAATGTTGTAACGCTAAATTTCCTAATCCTAGCTATATTACGTACTATGACAGTCTTTTTCCATTTTGAAAATGTTGCTCAGAAACTCATGTACTTGTTAATCCTAGGTTGAGCTACTGTTATATATTGTTATTGAGATCATATCGTATGTGAATAAACAAGCTCGTTAACCCGAATACAGTGGTCAGAATCCTCCATAGAACCAGGACTACATAGGCTCCTAGTAAAGTTTCAGATTGTAAAATACTAGTCCTGCATCATAATATCTGAATAAATTTCTGCTTCGATTAGAAGGTGCAGGCTTTTTAGTAGTACATAGAATAATGAAGACCAGGGAAGGGTAGACTTTCTTTCGCAAAGCTTCCCTAGCTAAGAAAAAGCCTTCCAAGTTGTGTCTAGGACTTAGACAGTCTCAGTTTTTAAGACTAGGTGGAAAACCTTTTGCCAATAACTTTCTCATAAGTTATGGCACTCATGAAGAAGCTTTATTTATCACATACTGTATACAGTACAGTAGATCACAGAGGAGAAAAATCAATTTCTTTGCATATCCCAGCTTGTTAGGAAGCTGAGGTCAGAGCGCAGGCTCAGAGTCCTCAGAGCAGGAACAAGGAACAGCCTTGCTTAAGGGCGCAACAATGGTCACTTCGCGGGGATGGGGCTTGAACCCCTGACCCTGCAACCTTAAACATTTGAGCTATGACTGCCCTTATGCTCCATATCTGGGGGTTCATACAGAGAATTTTGAAAGCTGGGAATTACTGGATTCTTTGTCAACCAAAGAAAATAGATTCTCTTTTGTCCCTGACAGGTTTCAAGGTTCATTCCTCCTGTCATCTTTTGGCAGTCTTGGCAATGATTTATTTCCTTGCTACTGTTGTCTCTGGCTTGCTTATTAGTGAATAAAAATGTACATATGTACATATGGTAGAGGGGCCATAGAGTCTCATCAGACCTGAGAATTTTATTTCTCATGGTCTGAGAGTCCTTCAGGTGCCTTTTGGCTAACTCCAGATGGGTTGCCATGTGCCTTTTACTAAGGAGTGGATTCCGTCTGGCCGCTCTACCATATAGGCCTGATTGTGGATTGCTGCAGAGATGGTTGGCCTTCTGGAAGGTTCTCCTCTCTCCACAGAGGACCTCTGGAGCCCTGACAGAGTGGCCATCGGGTTCTTGGTCACCTCCCTGACTAAGGCCCTTCTCCCCCGATCGCTCAGTTTAGATGGCCGGCCAGCTTTAGGAAGAGTCCTGGCGGTTTTGAACTTCTTCCACTTGCGGATGATGGAGGCCACTGTGCTCATTGCGACCTTCAAAGCAGCAGAAATTTTTCTGTAACCTTCCCCAGATTTGTGCCTCGAGACAATCCTGTCTCAGAGGTCTACAGACAATTCCTTTGGCTTCATGCTTGGTTTGTGCTCTGACATGAACGGTCAACTGTGGGACCTTATATAGGCAGGTGTGTGCCTTTCCAAATCATGTCCAATCAACTGAATTTACCACAAGTGGACTCCAATTAAGCTGCAGAAACATCTCAAGGCTGGATCAGGGGAAACAGGATGCGCCTGAGCTCAATTTTGAGCTTCGTGGCAAAAGCTGTGAATACGTATGTACATGTGCTTTCGCAATTTTTTTTAAATTTTTAATACATTTGCAAAAATCACAGGTAAACTTTTTCACGTTGTCATTATGGGGTGTTGTCAAACATTTCAGGTAATCTCCCTAAAAGGTTTGGGAAACCCTGATGTAAATGTATGATACAAATGAATATGGTTTTACCGTCTTCTAGTGTGGTAGCATTGATCTCAGAACTGGATGGCCCTGTTCCAGCTCGATTGAAGGCCTGAACAACCACTCCATACTGGGCAAATTTCTTCAGGTTATCTAGTGTATAAACCTCACTGTCACCGGTTGCCTTCATCTCCACTATGCTGTACTGGCCATTACTGCCAGGCCCATTTTCTCTGTAGCCAATCTGATAGCCACGGATTACACCATTCTGCAGCTCCTTCTTGGGAGCCTGGTGATAAAAACATTTTGAATATATTATTATTATTATAATCATTATTATTGTCAATGTTATAGCATGGAGACAGATTTAGCTTAGGTTTTGTACCTTCCATGTAACACGGATGCTCTGTGATGTCATAGGCTGCAGAATGACCTCCATGGGTGGCCCATCAGGAGCTGTGATAGGTCAAAATGTCAGATCAGTTTATAACAAGCTATCACGGTTTATGAGGACTATTATACTGTGTTTGTGGTTTTGTGTGTCTGTACTTACATGCCTCCTCTGTGCTGATAGTGAGCTCTTTGCTGGCCTGACTACGGCCGATTTTATTGTATGAGTACATACGAATGCTGTAGACAGAAGCAGGATGCAGCTCCACAATGTTGGCCTGGTTATTAGTTGGGGATATTTTGCGTGTAGCATGCTTTAATTCCCATGGATCTGTGAAGAGACCAGCACAGATGAAATACATCATCCTCTATTAACTCAAGTACAATGCAGTATATTATTTCTGCTGGAATATTAGATAGTACAAATGATCACAGGCTATGATGAATGTATTATAAGTAGTAAAATCCAATAACTGTGTATCAATAATGGAAACTAAATTGGCAGATAAGTACATACCAGATTTGTTTTTGTATTCAATATCATAACTGGTAATGATGCTATTTCCATCAAACCTCTGGGTCCATCGTAAATTCATACTGCGATCTTTTACCTCACGCACTTCTAACTCCGGAGGATCAGGGGGCTCTAGAGCGAGGAAATAAAAGAGAAGTGAGGAAACAAGCAAGGAAGAGGACCAGAAAAGGGACACAGCAAAATGATGAATTATTGATTTTGTTTCAAGTGTATCACAGTAGACATGAATGTGGTCTTCATGGCTGATTATCTTACCTTGAACAGTCAACTGAATGAGGCCACGGCCCTCTCCATAGGAGTTGATAGCATGACATGAGAAGAACACGGAGTCCCCACGCTCAGCTGGCTTCAGCTACAGAAAGGGAGATTGAGGAAAACAAAAAGAATGAGAAGAAAAAGAGAGAGAGTGAGAGAGAGAGAGAAAGCCTTTTATTTCTAGATATGGTCCCTGAGTGATTCATTATTGACATTCCTTTAAATATCTTTGATTTACAGATTATTTATATGTGAGTATCTCACCTTCAGCGTGGAAATGACCTCATCACTCTTCTCATTCGGGCTAGTGGTGATCGAGTAGCGAGGGTTACGGTCAGGGTCGATGACAGTGTCCCCACGTTCCCAGCGAATGATAATAGGGTACTCACCCCGGGCAGTGCAGTTTAGTTCTTTATTCTGTCCTTTTATAGCCATAGTTGTGTTAGGATGGGACGTGATCATGGCTGGGACTGGAGCGAGAGAGAGAGAGAGAGAGAGAGAGAGAGAGGTGCATTATATAATAGTCAAGGTAGCGAAAGAAATTAGTAAAAGGGAAAGTAGAGGAAGTAAAGGGTTTTATTAGAATTAGAATGTTTGTGTGACTTTTTCAGTAACACTGCTCAGACTGCTCTCTTATCCTTTACACATGTACGGGAGAGCAAACACACACACACACACAGTTTATTGATTACAAGAGAAATCTGGTGGTTTGTTTTCATCACTTATTTATTCTGCCCTCCTTTCACTAAAGGAAACAAGCAGAATTGAGGGCAATAGACGAGAGGAATAGTTTAATCAATAACACAAACACATCTTCAAAGACAGAGGAAGAGACAAAGAGACTGACCGGGAGTCAGTGAATATGTCTGTCTAAACTGCTGCATAAGAAAGATGGGAACATAAAGGATCCTACCCATGCTATCCTTGTTGAAACATATTCTTCAATTTGCCTTGCTTACCACTCAAGTCAGTCTAAACCTATTTATAGACCTGATTTAAGAGTTCCATCTGATCTATCAGATTCACACCTCTTTGGATGTAAAGATTTAATATTAATAGAGATTAATATTTTATTTGGTTAAGCACTGTCGCCTTACACCTCCAGAGTCCGGGTTTGATTCCCGCCTCGGGGTCCGTGTGCGTGCATGTTCTCCCCAAGCTTGGTAGGTTTCCTCCAGGTACGTCCTCCCATAGTCAAAAGACATTCAGATTAGGCTAACTGGCATTCCCACATTGTGCATAGTGTGTGAACTAGCATTGGGAATAAATCCAATGGTCACCATTGACCTCTCTGATCCCTAGTTGAACTACAGAGGTTCCTAGATGGATGGATGGATGCAATATTCTATTTATACCGAATATACTCAAACAACTAGGATACATTTAGTGTAATTTAATCTCAGTACAAATATAGCTGTTTTGTCAAGCCCTCACAGATTTGTTAGAGAACATTAGTGAATAAACAGCACCATTAGTCCCAAGAAACACACCAGACAAGTTATGGATAAAGTTGTGGAGCAGGGTTTAAAGTAGGGTTAGGTTATAAAAAATATCCCAAGTTTTGAACATCTCATGGAGGACTGTTCAATCCATCATCCAAAAGTGGAAATAGTATGCCACTTACATTACAACTACAAACCTACAGTACCAAGACATGGCCGTCTACCTAAACAGACGGGCAAGAAGAGCATCAGAGAAGCAGCCAAGCGACCCATGGTAACTCTGGAGGAGCTGCAGAGATCCACAGCTCAGTTGGAAGAATCTGTCCACAGGGCAACTACTGAAAAAGCCACAGGATATCCTGTTTGTAATTTGCAGTAAGCCATGTGGAGTACATAGCAAACATGTGGAAGAAGGTACTCTGGTCAGATGAGACCAAAAATTAACTTTTTGGCCTAAAGGCAAAATGCCGTGTGTGGCAACTAACACTACACATCACCCTGAACACGCCACCCCACTGTGGACCATGGTGTGGGCACCGTCATGTTGTGGGGATTCTTTTCTTCAGCATGGGGAGGAAGCCTGATCAGAGTTGATTCAATTGAGAATCTGTGGTAAGACTTGAACATGCTCTCCATCCAATCTGACTGAGCTTGAGCTAAGAAGAATGGGCAAAAACTTTACGCTCTAGATGTTCAAGGCTGGTAGAGACACCCCAAAATACTTGCAGATGTAACTGCAGTGAAAGGAGAAGACAATTTTGTTTGGTCATATTTGATCATATTAAAAAAATACATTAATGTGGAAACATTAAAGGGGTATGAATACTTTTGTAACATACTATATCCAGCTTTGGGAAACAATTCTACCACCAATTTAACCCCAAAACACAGAGTGTCAAATGTGTGTGGGAATGGTACCCAGTGAATCGGGCCCCCACGCAGAGTGGATTCATCCACTGAGCCCAGTGTTCCCAGTATACACTTTGGAACCACTGCAACCCAGGATAAAGTGGTCATTGAATGAATAAATGTGATATTCAAGTCTGACTATATTTCTGTTTGGTTTCCTTACAGTATAATAGCTAGGTGTCTAGCAGTGTAGTACTCAAGGTTGTGGGTGTGGGTTTCCTCCAGGCTCTCTGGTTTCTATCCGCCATCCAGTTGGCAATTCACTAGCATTACATCCAGGGCATATTCACCTGTCTGCCAGGATAATATCACAGGAACGAAGGAACACCTAGATATGTCTTACAGAACAGACTCCGTGTGAAGCTAGGCCCAGGGACGACATCCAGACTTCACATTCAGCTGTTGTAGCCTGGAGAGACCC
The DNA here is from genome assembly GCA_030522415.1 of Channallabes apus. Lineage (NCBI taxonomy): Eukaryota > Metazoa > Chordata > Actinopteri > Siluriformes > Clariidae > Channallabes > Channallabes apus. Next base: position 6,641,370 of record CM060126.1, on the reverse strand, counting down.
AGCTGGTGATTCAGCAACCCAAAAGCCAGTTGGACTACCCTGCCGTGAAGACAGCAATTCTGCATGATGCAGCACAATGCCAGGAAGAACACTTGTCAGTTCCAGGAGCTGACTTTTTTTTGGTAATTTTTCCCTTGATTTTGTCCCTAATTTAGTCAGGCTCAATTCCTGCCCATCACTGTTAGGGCACTCTCCCATCAAGGCGACAGCTACCAACCAGGGAGGGTGAAGACTATCCCATGCTTCCTTAGAACGCGAAAAGCAGCTCATGTTGGGAATGGCATAACACACTTGGAGGAATGTACTATTATCCCTTCCGCTTGGCCATACAGATAACCATGATAAACGAATGCCACCATGGCTGATGTTAGAGTGCGACTATGCCACCACTCCCTTCTCGAGAGAGCATGCCCAATCTGCTACAGACAGCCTCAGTGTCATCCAAGAGTTAAACCTGTGATCTCTGGATGATAGTAGCGAATGAACACTTCACTGCTGTGCCACTCAAGAGCTAGGAGCTGACATTTGGGGAAGGGAATTATTTTTTGCTCTTACCCAGTGGCTCCTCAATTTCTGCAAGTGGTAACCTAGATATAACCCTAAGAGAAGGTTGTTAAAATTGTGATATTGGAGGTGTTTATACTTGGATTAATCCAATCTGTTATGCAGATGCTGGTACAGTAGATGGACTGAATGAGGGTGCTCATTTGAGTCTGGTTCAGCTCAAGGTTTCTTCCTTATGCCATCTTAACAGGAAGGGTCCTTACTGGTCACAGAGTGTGTTAAAAAAAATCATATTCAAACATATGTGGGAGACAGACAGCAGATTAACTCTGAAAATTATTAACCAACAGAGAAAGTAGTAGCGACTGATGATCTGATGAGGACAGGAAGACACAGGAAGAGTAGGGACCAAAAAAAAAAAAAAGAAACATTTAATTATACCTTGATCCTGCTTTGAGACTATCTGAGAACAAAGGTTGCCAGGGTCTGGGTTTGATTCCTGCCTCAGTGTCTGTGTGCATGGAGTTTGCATGTTCTCTCTGTGCTTGTTGGGTTTCCTCCGGGTACTCCAGTTTCCTCCCAGAGTCCAAAACATGCAGATTACAGTAGGTTAATTGACCAGAGGTCCTACCACGGTTGTGAGAATGGGAATAAATTCAACGATCACCATTGGCCTCCACGGTCACGGTGTAGCTTAGTTGGGCTACAGAGTTCCCTAGATGGATGGATGGATGGCTACAGATAATCAGTCAATGGGTTGCCACTGCGGACCATCCGATCTGCACACCAATTGTCACAGGTTTTACGCCGGATTCCCTTCTTGGATGGCTACAGGTAATAAGCAAGTCAAACGAAGACTGGAACAAGTGTTGAGCTCATGAAGGATTGACCATTTCAGTGTAGAACCATTCTATCCCTCAGTGAATGCAAAATTTAGGTTAGATGCTTATCCTCTGCCTCTTATTCACAAGATTCTAGATTAGCTTGGTGTCACTTATTTTTAATTAAAAATAAGGCCAGGTGTAACTCAGCGGTTAAGCATTGAACTACGGTTCGGAAAATCCCAGGTTCAAGCCCCACAATCACAGAGTTGCCACTGTTGGGGCCTTGACTAAGGCCCTTAACCCTCAATAGCTCGGGATGTACAGTATAATGAGATAAAAATGTAAGTCGCTCTAGATAAGAGCGTCTGCCAAATGCCTAAATGTAATTATTCCCAAGTTTTGATCAAGAGTCATCATCAGATATACTTGCAAAAGTAGCACTGAGATGGGATGAAGGGGTCATTGTTGCTGTTGCGCCTTTAAGCTGACAGCAAAGGCAGTCCCAGAGGTAAAACAATATCGCTATGAAAGGGCTACTGATGCTCTTGTGTAACGTGTCACACCTCTTCGGATTCTGGGAACAGCATGCTTCTGGAAAAGGACACACTGAGGTGGTTTTACACCGGATTGGTGGGTTCAGTGTGACTCACCAAAGGCGAATGAAGGCTCTATGTTGGGAGGGAGGTTTTTTAGCACCTTTTTAGTGCGATTTCTGTGTGAAAGTGTCTTATGTTTGTTTCCTGTCTTCGTCTGTCTGACAGAGAGCATAGAAGAGCTGTTGTAGTTTAGAGAGAGCTGGAAAGTGCTTATAGTTTATTTGTATGTTTTGTTAATAATAATAATAATGTTATGGATATATTTAAAATATACAGTTTCATAGATGCTACCATAAAAAAGTACTTACTTTTGACTGTAAGCAGCATGCTCTTGCTGATATCTGAGCCCACACCATTGCTGGCCTGGCACAAATAGTATCCACGGTCCTCCTCCAAAACATGTCGGATCAGAAGAGAACCATTAGGCATGATCTGGATGCGGCCAGTCAGAGGAACTGGGTGGTACTGCTGTGGGTTTCCAATACCTGAAAATGTTAAGACTGTATCATAAAAGAATGCACAGTGGTGGATCAGCATACGAATTGAAACTGTTCAGAAGGCAAGTTTTTAAGACAATAATTCATATCTTGAAACGAATTTTCCCATAGAAAATTATGTAAACGCAGATAATCTGTTTCACCTAAAAATATTAGTAATATTACCAATTTTAACCAACATTAAACATCACTTAACATTCATTTATAATTTCTCTTGTCTTAAATTTTTTTTCTTCTTGCTAACATTCTTGGCATCACTAAATCTTACACAAAATCTACAAAAAATATCTAAACTCGCTTTCCTTGGCTTTTGGCATGGACACAAACAAGCTCCCGGATGTACTGCATTAGCTGGTATTGGTTTGGCTCGGTTCGGTCGTTTGTATGCTGAAAATGCTTTGTATGCCAATGCAAATTTCAGTTCTTAAGATGAAAATTGATGAGGTGGGGCATTTGTACAGTATGATGAAGAATGAAGAGCCAAACTTGAAAATAACTACTATTTAGTGACATGAGTCAGAAACTATTCCATAATAGATCATTGGTTTGAGTAAATCGATGTTATTACAAATTAGAAATGAACCACAATGCACTATAAACACAGCATAAGTCTATAGTTTCTTTGAATGTTTCATTGTAAAAAAAATTATACCTTTGGCATGTTTCCACATGACTTTAGGAGGGGGGTAACCATCCACAGAACAATTTAGAACCCCAGACTTTCCATAAATCCCATCCTGGTTGTTAGGCTGCACTCGGAAACGAGGGGGGACTGTAATATAAAATTTTTTTAATTTGACCAAATAAATAGTTCAATATAAGCATACTATTATCTTCTGCTTAAACTTTACATGCAAGGCTGAAAATATCCCAGTGTTATTATTTGACAGTCACTGTTACTAAAATCCCCATCTTTTTCAGACATAACCTTCAATGTCTTGCTGGAGGGTCAGCACTTATTTATGATCTGCAGTTTCTATTATTTCTCATATCTTGACTTTACCTTTCCTGCCTTAAACGCTAGTGGAACAAATATGAGTAAATATGCTTATATTATCTCACCAGTGACTATAAGCTGCCTTTCAGAGCTGACGGTGGCTGCATCATTGCTGGCAATGCAAGTGTAGTTGCCGTTGTGCTTTAAGGAAACTTTGGAGATCTGTAGCGAGCTCATGAACTCCTTGGTCTCAATGGTGACACCAGAGGTGCCAGACACGATCTCCTGACCGTCTTTGCGCCACGTGATCCGAATGGGCATGTCGCCGGACGACACTACACATGCTATGTACATCAGTTTACCAATTGACGTAGGTGGAAAGTCAAAAGGCTGAATGAGAGGGGGAACTAAGAAATTGATAGAGATAGGACATATAAGAAGAGGACAAGAAAAAGACAGAGAGGTTTGGTGTCCAGCAGGAAAATTGATATGTATACGTACTTCTGGGCAGTGGTGACTTCTCTATGGTCTGTAGTGAAACACGAACCCTCACAACAACCTCCCGCCACCCCACCCCCCAACCCAACTCAGACACACATGCACTACCTCCTTCTCCCTCCAGACCATAATAGCTGCTCTAATTAGAGCCCAATTGGCATGGGGAATAATGGTGTTGCCATGGAAACCGAGGGAGGGGGTCCAACTGAAGACATCTGGGGGATTTAATCTGGGGCTCGTTAAAATTCAGTTAATTAAATCAGAGACATGACAAGACAAGCAGCACACTATACTATCTCCACACTGGAGTCAGTGTTCCCTTGTACTGACTCACATGGACACACAAACATGAATACACACATACACAGAATATGGACAATACTGTTCTAAAACATTATTGGAAAATCGTTATTCAAAAAGTATTCAGTATGATAAGCACCATAACAGATTTGAAGTCTGTAGACCCAAGACGTATGATGTGATGGTAGTTCTTTATACTTGCAGAATATGCTTTGGATCGGGTTTGGAATTGCACAGGAACAGCTGCTAACCTTTGACAGTGACATAGACGGTCTGGCTGATAGAGAGCTGGGGTTGGATGAGCACGCTGCAGAGGTATGCGCCCTCATCCATTCCTTTCTGCACATCACTGAGCTTGAGTGTACCGTTCTCATATACCACCTGCCGATGGTTGTCTGGCAACAGCATGCCATCTTTGTACCACTTGATGGAGTAGTATGGGTAGCCGATCACACGACAATTGATGAAGGTGTTGCGCCCAGCCACCGCTGTAATGTTGCGCATGGCCCTGATACTTGGGGGGCCTGAGAGAGAAAGAGGAAGAAAAAAAAAAAACAGGCAGAAGTAGAGAGTGATGAGGTGTGATGATGGAATTACAGGCATTAAGGTACATATAGAAAGGAAGTTGAGGAGTCAGGATTATATAGAGAAAGAGAAAAGGTGACAAATTGACCAGAAGGAGTGATGACGAATAAATGAGGTGAAAGGAGAGAATAAAGAAGAGACAGATGGAGTACAGGATGCAATGAGGATAAATCATGGAAAGGAGATAGGGTTAGATTGCTCCATAAGAGCATAATGAATGTGTGCACATATCTTTCTATGACTATAACATATGAAAATATTTTGTATACTATTTTATTTTTGATCTACCAAGCAAAGTAAACTAAAATTTAGTACAGTGGTACCTTGACATATGAACGCCCCGTCTCACGAATTTTTCGCCTTATGGACAAAAATTTTGAAAGGAATTTTCCTCGGCATATGAAGCATTTCCGGCATACGAGCACATAACTGAGTTTAACCGAACACTGGTGTGAGTTACATCCGGGAGCCGCTCAAAACCTGTTTGCATTAGTGGAAAGCCAAGCTCTGCGAGTTTACATATTCTTTGTCGATTTATTTTTATTTTTTTGCATTTTGTGCCAGATTTAGTGAAGACATACATCTACAGTATCAGGAAAAAGAAGCCAATTTCAGTTTCTTTTTTAAAGCAGCCGGTACCAAGAGGAATCATAAATTATGGTTCAGTGAAGTTTATTGTCAATTTATTTAATATTTTACTTTATTTTAAATGTTTTAATAGTTTTTATATGTACAGTAAATATATGATTATGGTGTAGGAATTGGTAATATTGGTTATATTTTTGAGCGACTGAAACGAATTATCCACATTTACATTATTTCCTATAGGAAAATGCGTTTCACAGTACGAGTTTACACCTTCAGAACTCACTTCTAGAATGGATTAAATTAATTCATGCCGAGGTACCGCTGTATGTCGAATCCACCTTCCTACATCACATTAGTACAAATTAATTTAGCATTACTTTACAAAAAAAAGCATCCCAAATACAAATGGAAAAGGGTTTATGCAGTGATGAGAACAGAGGCTTTGAGAAATGATCATACCTGCTAACCAGTTAACATTCATGCTAAGGTTACTCTTGTGGTCCTATTAGATTGATGTCAAAGTGTTGGAGTTAGAAACCTGATTATTTTAATGTGGGGATATCACTTTAGCTTTATAAATAAAACAATCACTGCATTTCTTTATGCAGAAGAGTATGCTACGTATGTTCTGAAGGACTCTGTTCTCAGAACGAATGGAGAGGTGAGAGATGATCATCGGAGCATTATGGCAAATGCTGGGAAGAAAAAGGACTACATAAGAGTCAGAGTAAAAGTAGTATGAAACACAAGGAGAATTGGATTTTTTTCCCCAAAATGGGTGAAATACATATGATTTACATATGGAGGTTTTGAGTATACAAAATTTTTGTCTTCTCTGCCCTTCTTTCTTGCCAACTTTTGCCTTTCTGTCTCTCTGCTCTGTGTGTGTTGAGCTTTGTCATAACTCTGACAGTCAATGCCTGATGTATTATTCAACAAAAACTGTCATACAGTATCTCTCTCTCTCTCTCTCTCTCTCTCTCTCTCTCTCAATGTCCTCCTCTCATCTTTATGTTTTTTCCTTTGGAAAAATTGGAATTCACAAACTCTCGTAAAAGTTCATTCAATAATAAAGCGTCTAATGCTTTGAGAAAAAGTACACTGAGCTTTGTGCTTGTTTTTGAGTGCGGCTGCATTTAGCTGAAAATGCATATATTACTGCCTGGCAGTCTGTCACCTTAAACTGGCAGATGTTTTCATATCTTAGTGGGGACCACAAGGACAGGAATATCTGACAGCTTTACCCTTTGAAGGACAGTTGGCTGGTACCATCAAGAAAAATGCTCCTTTACAAAATTTCAAGAGCTGAAATGTTTTGTTAAGGTGTAGACTAGAGCTCTGTGTGTGTGTGTGTGTGGGGGGGGGGTAATTGACTCTGATACCAGATCTCATATTCACTACAAAGAAATATAATACGTCTTCTTAGAAAGACATAGCTGTCATAAAAAGAATGAGAGACAGAGATGGAGAGCAAAGAAGAACCAATGAGGCACTGCTATCAGCAAGCCTGGCAAATAATCCCTTCTCTCAGATGGTGACTTCCCTCTCTTCTCCTCTCCTCTGATGTGGCCTAACACCCATCCTTGCCTTGCTCTGTATGCTAGCTCATTATATTTCCAATAATTGCATTGCTAAACCACATTTCTTGCCAGAGCATAAGGGTTGAGATGGAGAGACAGTTGTGATATGTGTGTTTAAGTGGGAATGTTATCGAAATAAAAAGATCTATGTACAGTATGACACAGAATGAATGACAAACAGCTAAAAAGTTGGCTAGTTGGCTGAAGTAGACGCACAACATCCACAAACATCAGGAAGTGGAATGTATTAATCAAACTCAAGAGATTTGGACAGGAAAATGAGGAGTGGGTGGGTGAGCGGTGAAGTGATGGTAAAAGAAGGTTATGGGTTTAAGCCACCCTCTAACAGCTGAGATTGAAAAGTAGACAGGCACCTCTTACGTTTATGCGCGCTTGGTACTCGGCGCTACCGGCCGAGTTGCGTGCAGCGCAGCGGTACACGCCCCCGTCGCGGATCTGCGGGTTGCTGACGTTAACGTGTGATACAGTGGAGCCATCCGAGAGCGTGTACTGACTGGCCCGGTGCGCCGAGTCCCGAGCAATTGGCTCATCATCCAGGGTCCAAGTTATGGTGGGTGGAGGGGCGCCTTTGGCTGCACACATTAGGGAGAAGGGTTCACCTGGTGCCACCACACGTTCGCTGAAGGACGAGACGATCCTTGGGGTGCCATCTGCAGATTCGAGGGAGGGAAGGTATAGGAAACACAATAAAGAAACAACAAAGTGGAGGTGTCGGTTAAATAGAAGTGTATTATCACCAAAAGCGATACAAAGGTTCAGAACTCGTTTCATTCTGGACCCCATGACAACTCACCTTCCAGCAGTATAATGGAGAAGTCCTGGGCGGTTTGACCCTTGCGGGTAGCAAAGCACTGGTAAGCACCCGAGTGTCTTTTCTGGGCAGCAGTGATGAAGAGTGTCTCATTGTTGGTGCCCTGAATGGAGAAGTGCTGGTCAGGAAGTACTGGCTCTGTATTCCGGAACCAGGACACTGTGAAATGAGGGGAACCTTGAACGGCACAGGACAGGATCACCGTACTGCTGATACCTGTCTTCAAGTTTTTAGGGGAGACAGTGACCCTTAGTGGCTCTAGGGAGAGAGGAGAGTGGAGGAGAAAGAAAAGGTAGTAAAGATATTTATAAACTGATGTTCAACAACTGGTTCTACCTCTTGCTCAATGGTAAATAAGTACATGTTTGGTTTAAATAGCACAATAACAATTTCGATCAATTACAGTCTTTCAGCAAGACATTTCCTCCTACAGCAGTTTCAGTTTAGTTACTAACAGTGTTGGGGGACGTTACTTTGTAAAGTAACTAATTACATTCTAAAATTACTGTCATTAAAAAGTAATCAGTTGTATTACAGCGTTACATTCTGATAACTAGTTCGAGTACTTTTCCATTGCAGAAAATGAAAACTCCTTTACGTTTCCTCATGCATGTTGTTTTAGTCAAGACCTTTATAATTATTCTACCATCATCACTCAGCAAAGTTTGGCCCATAATATGTTAACTACTAATACCCCTATCTCACCTACACGGTTTCGCGCGGTGGCCGTAAGTACAGATCATCATGATTCACCGCGAGTTTTGCCGCTGTGATTAGGTTTCCAGCTTTCCGCGCGTCGGTCTCGCATAGTCAAACCGCACAGGTGAGATAGGGGTAGAACAGCAGGAATAACAGAGGGGGGCGGGTTATCAGGGGCGGGGCTTGTAGGACGATTTTCACACACACACACACACACACACAATAACGGATTTGGAATCACAGCTGTCTGGCTCACGGATCGCATAAATTGTCGGAATAACGGATTACATTTTTAAAAAAGTAACTAAATAACTGAGTACTTAAATGGCGGACCTAACGCGTTAGATTACACGTTACATCCGTAACACCCTGTTATGCGTAACACACAACACTGCTTACTAAATACTGCATTTTATTCAATCCACTTTGTTTTTACCAAATTTAATAATGTGCAAATTGCTGTGCAAAATAATTACACAATTAGTATTTGTTGATAAAAGTAGAAGAATAGTATTAGGGATATTCAAATGAACAATATTTTGAATTCTCAGGGTATTTGACTGTGTCACTAGCACTTTACACCTGATTCTACAGAACCCAGGTTACAGTGCAGAAAAAAAACAGAAAGGTACAGTATAGACAGAAGGAGGGGGACAGAGTCACGTGAGAAGAGGGAAAGAAAAAGAAAATGTCAGTGAGCAATAAGGCAGCTGGTGTTATGTGCTGGGGGCTTAGTGTGTGAATGTGCGGGTGTTTGTGTCATCCTCACTGCTCGCCTTGTCAGAGTGTGTGTGTGCGCACTGGAATGATCTGCCCACTGGCTAAATGTCCAGAAGTCCACCACACTTCCTGCTCTACACTATTGTCTCTTCCCTCTCTCAACCTCCTTTACCATGTTTTTATAACAAACTGAAATGGTCCTTTTCACTTCTCTCTCTACCATTTTGTTTACATCTCTCTCTCTCTCTTCCATTATTTTCTTCCAATGCAGACCTGCCCCTGCCCTGGTCTGTTTTAGATGTTCCAAAGTTTCCAGATACAATTTAATCTACACGACTTTTTCCACTCATATTTGTATCTCAGTCTCAGTTTTTCTCTCTATCCATAATTTTTTTAATCAGACTGTCTACATTTTTGGCTACTTTTAATTGAATTTGTTATCCTGAGGTCTTGAGGAGCCAGGTCCTGAGGGACAAGAACTGCCCTAATGCCTCACGTTTAATCTAAAACCTAGGTGATTTTAATGCTGATGGGTTTATTGTTATGCCTGATATATGTACAGTACTGTAAATACTGCAGGTCATACCTGATCAGATACTTCTACCAAAATACTTGAATCGAATATTGGACCACACTTCTTTTACTTCTAGACTTCCATTAAATGTGTGGGGCCAGGGGTAGCTCAGTGGTTAAGGCATTGGGCTACGGTTCGGAAGATCCCAGGTTCAAACCCCACAACCACCAAGTTGCCACTGTTGGGCCCTTGAGCAAGGCCCTTAACCCTCAACTGCTCAGTTGTGTAATGAGATACAAATGTAAGTCGCTCTGGATAAGAGCGTCTGCCAAATGCGTAAATGTGTTGGTTGTCTGTGACAGACCCCAATATACCACATTGTCCATGATTGTTTTAAAAGCGTTAAGGCTCCAAAAGCTTATATTTGAACAATTTCACAACCTGCTTTGATCTGATTTTGGGGTCATTACCCTGTTGAAATACTCAATACTGTCCAGGTTTCAGGGGCTAGCAGATGATTTGAGGTTATCCTGAAGATCCTTAAGGTAGAGCAGACCTCCTCTTTCTTTATTCCATCTACTTTGTGTGATGCACCAGTTCCACTGGCATCCTCTGCGTTACTTTAGTTTGAACTGATCTTTAGGATCTGCAATTGGTAGAAATGGCTCCAAGAGACCTTTTTAACTTGTATACGTACTGTATACTATCCTCTTTCTCAGATCTGCACTGAAGTCCTTAGGCTTTCCCATGTGCTGGTCAATGGGTTCAACCAAAGAAGACCCAGCTATAGTCAATCATGATCACTTACAGAAATTGATGGGCCTTGGAACATTGCAAACTGATACTGATACCAGAAAACCACAAAAAAAAATTAAACCTCCCACTACAAAGTCTTCTGAATTTGTGCTTTGGAGGATATATGTGGTTCAATCATTGTGCCCCAGAAAAAAGACAGTTGAAAGAAAGCCCAATATTGCAGTGACATTCATGTTCATGATGACTGCATGTAAACCTCTGACTGTAATTGAAGACAATTCCAACAATGAAATGTTGTCAGTAAGTTAAGATAGTTAAGAATGACGATCTTAGTAATAGTTTATCTTTGGTTATCTTTGGAAGACCTCAAGTTGCCTTGAATATATAGAGGGCCATGAAAAAAGTATTTGCCCTTCCCTTAATTAAATTTTTCTTTGCATACTTGTCACTCTTAATGGATTCAAATTTAATTTAAGTCCAGACTTTGACTAGGCCACTCCAAAACCCTAATTTAGAAATTTTTGAGCCATTCAGACTCAGACTCGCTGGTGGTTTTCGCAGAGAGCTTGTGGCACAAACTGATGGCCGGACATCCTTCTGTTAAAGTGCAGAATTCATGGTCCCATCAATCATGGCAAGTCGTCCAGGTCATGAAGATGCTTTTTGAAACGCTGTGTTAGTTTTATGCCAGATGTAATGGGACGCACACCATCCAAAAAGATTATGCGCTACTTGGATAAGTACTGTAGTGAAACCTTTCTACTAAACTAAGAAGAAGTCCAGGTGACATGAATTAACTTCCTGACACCATCCAAAAAGTTGAACTTTTGTCTCATGAGCCCACAAAGTATTTTGGAGATAATCAAGATGCTTTTTGGCAAATGTGAGACAGGCCTTTGTGTTCTTTTTGCTCAGCAGTTTGCTCACCTTAGACCTCTCCCATGGATCCCATGACCACTGAACACTGACCTTAACTGACGCAAGTGAGGTCTGCAGTTCTTTAGATGCTGTTCTGGGTTCTTCTATGAGTTCCTGGATGAATTATTGTTGTGCTCTTCGAGTAATTTTGGTAGGAAGGCCACGCCTGGGAAGGTTCACCACTGTTCCAAATTTCCTCCATTTGTGGATAATTTCTCTTATCGTGGTTCGCTGGAGTCCCAATGCCTTAGAAATTGCTTGGTAACCTTTTCCAGACTGATACATGTCAATTAGTTTTTTTTCTCATCTGTTCTTGAATTTCTTTGGATCATGATGCTTTTATAGATCTTTTTGCATGCTTGACTTTGCCAGACGGGTTCTATTCAAGTGATTTCTTGATTCAAGCATTTCTTGATTCAGCAATCAGGCCTTGGTGTGGCAAGTAAAAATAAAAAATAAAAATAAAGATTTAGCAGGGGGGGGGGGTGCAATTACTTTTCCCCATATAGAGTCTGGTAGGTTTTGACACTTATTTCCGCCTTAATAAATGAAATCATATTTTAAAAAGTGCATTTTGTATTTATTTGGGTTTATTTGTGTAATTTTAAAATGTGTTTGATGATTTCAATCATTTTAATATGAAAACTATGCAAAAAAAAGAAAATAATCAGGAAGGGGCAAATACTTTGTGCATTCAAACAAAATGTAAATTAGTCTCAGGTGTAACTTAAACATACAGTATAGCCTGTATTAGTGTACGACATGTTCACTAAACAAATGTTTATCTGGTATTCAGGTGTCCATAAACTTTTGGTCATATAACGGCTAAAGGTAATCATGAAATTTCATCAAATATGTTAATTGTGGGATTTGCTGTACATGAAATGGATCTTTTGCCATAGCAACACTATGGCACATTTGAATGATGCAAAGCCTGGACACTACTGGTAGAATACTGTAAGTAATATTCAATAATATTTACAGTTTTTCCCTCTGATTTGTGTTAAACCTGATATTAACGTCATCATTCAGCATAATCTTGAGCAGCTGACGAAGGGTGATCTAGAAAAACCGACCATGCACGTGGGTCACACATCTGTACAAAGATTCCCTCTATTAACAGAAATCATTTTAAATAGTTCTAAACCTAATTTTATTTAGGGTCCAAACATACATTTACACTACTGTGCAAGAGTACTCTCCCACTTTCCCCATTTATATCTCCTCACCTATTACATTGAGGTAACCTGTGACCTCCTTGGAGCCAAAGCTGTTGGTGACCTCACAAATGTAGTTGCCTGAATCCTCCATGCGTAGGTCACTGATGGTAAGGCCTGTGAGACGCCTGGTCCAGCGGGAGTCAGCCGGAAGTGGTCTGCCATCCTTCAGCCAGCGGATAGTGGGATTGGGGAAGCCTGAGGCAATGCATGGCAGCTCTACACTGCGACCCACCTGAACTTCACCTGACTGGAAGCTGTCCATCACAGAGGGTGTGGACTCAGTAGGATCTAGAGTAGACACAAAACACACTAAGTAACAGACATACATAAGCTTGTGTCCCTCCCCCTTTGATCTAAGTTACAGTTGATATCAATTTCATCAAACAGCTGATTCCGGAACAGCTTAAGGGAATCAGGTGAAGATAACTGGCTGAGCATGTGGATCATACAACCTTACGAAGTTTCCTTCTTTAACAAAATACATTTGAAATAGCTCTGAGCCATTTTTTTTTGGTTAACTAACATTTACTGTGCAAAAGTCTTAGGCATTGTGGTCTCAGTAGAACTGCAACTCACTCACTCACTCATCTTCTACTGTATACCGCTTTATCCTGTATTCAGGGTCACGGGGGGCCAGGTGCCTATCTCTGGAGACTTACTGTAGGGTACGAGGCAGGGTACACACTGGACAGGGTGCCAATCCGTCACAGAGAACTGTAACTGATTCTCTAATTGAACATAAAACTCCTTTTTTATACCCACATGCCGAATTTGCTCCTGACCTCTCCTGACCATTTCAAATCGGCTCAGAAGTCGTTGCGATCGGTACCAATTTGGTGAATTTTTTTAAGCATGGCGATGCCACATCAAACCATTAAGACAGACATGAAAGCGGCTCTATAGTGAATTTTGACACGAGGCAATAACGGAGAGTTAGAGACATCATATCGTTTCAATAGGTTTTAAAGACGTTATTCCAAGTCCTAAAGAACTGACAACGAAATCAAATTACAACAATAATACTACTATGACCATTACTGGGGTGTTATTATTGACGTTCCGATAACAACCTCCTGTTAATGGATCGACTGTGACCTATAGACATTGGAAGAATGGGACATACTGTACTGTCAGATTCCCAATTATTTATTTAAGTATTGCATCGAGGATGGTATAAGAACCCATGACCAGTGATGACAAGACCATGCCTTATTTAATCCTCGGTAATGATGCCTTGAGGACCTATTTGATGAACCCCTATAGTAGACATGGACTTACAGATGAAAGGGTTTGCGGGTGAGACGTGTTGTGGAGAACGCCTTTGGCATCTTCGCCGGTGACTTTTTGTGATGTGTTACTTATTGTAAATGTAAATTACATTTTGATGTAACTTGTACACTGTGTTTTTATTTTGATGAATAAATATTAGAATAATGTATAAATCTATGAAAGAAAATGCATCATATTTTCCATAGTTTTGAATCGAATGAAATGACCGACCCACATACTGTACTGTATATTAGGAATAATAGGAACAGTGTGGGGCGGCACAGTGGCTAAGTGGTTAGCACTGTCGCCTTGCACCTCTAGGGTCCAGGTTCGATTTCCACCTCATGGTGGGTGTGCATGGAGTCTGTATGTTCTCACCGTGCTTGGTGGGTTTCTTTTTGGTTACTCTAGTTTCCTCTCAAAAACGTTCGGATTAGTTTTTTAACTATAAATAAAGTCATTGCCTATACTTAAACAATTCATGTTCTTAATTCTGAAAAGCAGTGAAACACAAGTAGGATTGAACACATTGTAGTGACTGACATTCTTATTCAAATGTATTTTATTTATATCGTAATTGAAGTGTTATTATCTTAATCATAAAAGAAACGAATCGCAGCATACGCACCCATTACAGAGAGGCGAGCACCGTTGCTCTGTCGCGTCTCTCCACTGTATTTGTGTTTGGTAATGCAGCGGTAAGTAGAAAGCGCATCTTCTTTCTGCACGTCTGATATGTACAGGGCTCCATATGATGTCAGGAAAAACCTGTTACCTGCACACAGAGACAGAAAAGATAAATCCACACACGCTTTCTGTATTTTATGGTCATTTTCATTTTACATCGGGGAGTTTACCAGAACTATGCATACAGTATGCAGTGTAGGTTGGCAAAGATTCTATTTCATACTAGTATACTGTACATTTATCCAGTGTGTATCTGTTTTAATGTACACTTAAGAAATTTCACCCTAGAGGGAGTGCTGTTGTACTGAATATCAGCAAGGCTGTCATGCAGTTGCAGGCTCGATGGCAGAACCTGGTGCTCTCCAGTTGGAATGAACCAAATACCCTGAACAAGAGAGGTGTGTCTGTGTGGAGAAGCACCGTGTTAGTCTTTCGGCTGCTCCCATCGAGGGCTTGCCACATACAGTACCATCCGCTTGGCATAACGGAATACCCTTCCTGACACAACCCCTCCTGTTTTATCCAGGCTTGGGACCGGGCCTGCCCAGTGGCTGGGGTTTGGGCATTATGGGAAGTGATGGGAAGTTTGGATCATTTTCGTGACTCGGTTCTTTGAATGTTGTTCATCAAAATAAACAAATCTTTTTTTTGAGTCATTTACTTCATTTGATGAGAAATAAAATAAAATGTTGCATTTTCAACAAGCAGACCCCCAACACGTCGACATACACAAATTGTGGCTATAGTTCCAGTAATGAAAATTTAACAATGCAGCTAAGGACATATTATGATAAAACGTATGAGCAACTCACCTCTCATGAGTCTTCTGGTCCGAATCCTTCGTTCTTTTACGCTGTTAGCGTCTATGAGAGTCAACTGAGAGTCAGTGATTTGGACCAGAAGACTTCTGGGAAGAAGAACCGCTCAATTCTGTTTCCTGTGTAATGCACTTTGTAGCGTCTATCGGAGTCACGTGATAAAAGAACGAACGATTTCTGTTTACTGTCCGTAACCTATGGAGGTTTCGCGATGCTTTGCGCATGCTCGGCCAATAGAAAATGAACTAATCATTCTCTGAGACGACTCGTTCTTCTGAAACACATTAAAGATTCGTTCAAAAAGAACAAATCATTCATGAACGACCTACCACTAATTGCCTGGGAATCAAACCCGGCCCTTCCACATGGCAGGCGAGAAACCCACTACTGAGATACCAATGCCCTGTGTGGAGAAGCATGTATGGCTTTAAAATTGTTTAAGTAAGGCTAATTAAACCACCTACTCTCGAAAAATCAAATTTTATTGTTTCTATAGCCATCTAATCGGAAAAAAATTTGAAGGAGCACATGCCTCCTCATGCTGGACCAGCATGACGCCCCTGATTAGAACACCTGTGAGTTAAGTTAAGCCTTTTTTTGTCACATATACATTACAGCACAGTGAAATTCCTTCTTCGCATATCCCAGCGTAACTGGGGTCAGAGCGCAGGGTCAGCCATGATACAGCGCCCCTGGAGCAGATAGGGTTAAGGGCCTTGCTCAAGGGCCCAACAGTGGCAACCTGGTGGAGCTGGGGTTCGAACCGCCGATCTTCCGGTCGGTAACTCAGCGCCTTAGCCCTCTGAGCTACCACTGCCCCCTAAAGGACAGGTCTTAGCAGAGGATGGTTTCAATCCATCGACCTCGGGGTTATGGGGCCTGGACGCTTCCGCTGCGCCACCCTGCTTTCCGCAAACAACCCGGATGGGACTCGAACCCACAACCCCTGAATTAGGAGGCCAGTGCCTTATCCATTAGGCCACTGGGGAGCAGCTAGATACTGTACATATACTGTAGATGTACATCCCATTGCCGTTGTCCTCTATATCAGCTCTCATGGAAAGCAGATTTTTATGTTTTTGACAAACTCAAACCAGATGTTTTCCATAGTTTTCCAGACCTTAGGTGTTCCTGAGATAATCAGCCATTCCTTGTAAGAATGTACCAAATAATTGACCTGAGAACAACTCAGGAACTCAACTTATGCCATGTCTGTGCTATAAGATGTATGATTGCTTTACTTGCAGTGACAGCTCTTTGGACTTTATTTTGAGAATTAACAGCAACATTCCAAATGCAAATGCCACACTTGAAATCAACTCTAAATGCAGCTCCAAATGCAAATGCAACTCTAAATGCAAATGTCACACTTGAAATCAACTCTAGACCTTTTATCTACTTACTCACTACAGCCTCACAAGCACTCCAGTTTCTCAGCTGACAAAGGAACACCGTCCAAAACACCTCGGTTTCACTGGGAACGTTTGCGTTTTTTTTTTTTTACTGAATTTTTACCACCTTTCTATATATAACTGTGATGTGCATATAAACCCACACACACACACCCTCCCAGACACAGATTTATCACTGTCAACATCTGGGCTGATTATTATGCTTTGATTAGAGAGAGTGCATACTGTAGGATGTCCGCCGAATTACTTCTAACAACTGAGATATTCATCATTCATTCATCTTCTATACCGCTTTATCCTGTATTTAGGGTCGCGGGGACCTGGAGCCTATCCCAGGAGACTCTGGGCACGAGGCAGGGTACACCCTGGACAGCGTGCCAATCCATCGCAGAGCACACACACACTCATTCACACACTATGGTCAATTTGGGAACGCCAATTAGCCTAAACTGCATGTCTTTGGACTGTGGGAGGAAACCGGAGTACCCGGAGGAAACCCACCAAGCACGGGGAGAACATGCAAACTCCATGCACACAGAGACGGGAATCGAGCCTGGCCGGGAATCGAACCCGGACCCTGGAGGTGCAAGGCGACAGTGCTAACCACTACACCACCGTGCCGCCGGAGATATTCTATTATTTAAAATTTCTTAGAGGAAATATGCTATATTAGCATATAATATGCTAAATATACACACAGATACACATACACTATAACGCCTGACAAGTAGACTTAACGCAAAGCATTTGAGGAAATTTGGTGTTTATCATCTAAGTTTTTAAAGTATTAAAAATTTTTTTTTGATTGTTTGTAATTGTACATTGGCAGTCCATTAGTTAGCACTGTCTGTCTTGCACCTCCTGGGTATGGGTTCCATTCCCGCCTCAGGTTTGTGTGTGCGCATGGAGTTTGCATGTTCTCAGGCTTGGTGGGTTTCCTTCAGGTTTCCTCCCACAGTCCAAAGACATAAAGATTAGGCTAATTTGCGTTCCCAAATTGCCTGTAGTGTTTGAATGTCGACCAGAGGTCTTACCACGGTTGTAAGGGGCGGGGGGGGGGATGAATATAATGGTCACCATTGACCTCACCAATCCCTAGTTGGATGACAGAGGTTCTAAGATGGATGGATGGAATTTAATATTGTGTTGAATGCATGCATGAATTGAAGCCTGATGGACTAAGCCAGAGTAGTTCCACGATCATTTGGGTTATAGTAAAATATCACATCGTTTTTAAATTCCTTTTGCACATCCTGCATGCCAGCTGTATGTCAGGAAGCATGGTTAACCATGACATGGCATCCTTGGAGCAGATCCTATGACTTAGTGGCAGTTTGGCAGTATTGGTGCTTGAACCTCTGCCCTGGTATAATCTATCAAACAAGACTAGACTTATAGAGTATATAGTTATATTCAATGAGAATTTATATCCATATAGGGATGGTCAATGCAAAAATGTAAAGTTTTAAGCTGATTAAAATGGAACAAACTAGTGCACTGCACTGAGGGATAACCTTATAATAGTACAACATCTAGACTTACTAAATAATGCAATGTAATGTTTTTGTAAGTTGTTTGCATAGAAACAAATTTTGGGCCAACAGTGTGTGATAATGATGCCACATACAGTACTCCCAGAACCACTCTTTCACAATTTTGAATTATGGATAATGCCTGTGCCATAAGGGGGAAAAAAGCATCCATTGATGTGATAACCTGGTCATTCAGTACATCCAGGTCGTCAGCTGACTTCAGTTTATTGCCACATAACACTGCTGATCCTAGACGTGATCGCCTCCAGAGGCTTGTACACTGGCCACTATGCATGATGGGGGGCATCACTTCATATGCTTACTGTACCTTCTTACCCTGACGCACCATCGCTCTGGAATACGATCAACCAGGATACATCAGACATCATGACCTTTTTCCATCGCTAAAAAGTCCAGTCTTTATGCTCCCTTGCAAATTAAAGCCTTTTTTCCTGATTAGTCCCAATACGAAATGGGTTTCTTATGGATGCACAGCTGTTTATTCCAAATCCTGCGAGTTCTCTTTTTGCATTGCGAGTGTGTAAATGATCTTACTTTCATTGTCAAACACAGCTTCGATTTCTACCGTCTATTTTTTAACCATGTGACTTCACCAAGCTTTTAAGTGATCTCCAAGCTTGGCCATTCATGTTCTTTTTATACCACATTCCTTATGCAAATTTCACAGTTCATCACTATTCTTCCATATCGTAATAATGCATTGGACAGTTTTTAACCCAATTACAATTAAAGCAATTCTAATAGATCCTTTGACTGATGCAAATCAATATTTTAACCCTTCTGAAAAAGCTTCCTTTCGTTTTTTTTCCCCCGCCAGGCAGCGTATAATATACGCACGTGTGTGTGTGTGTGTGTGTGTGCGTGTGTGCACATGGGTATTGTTGTCATGCTGAGAGCTGAGCCTGGCAAACTGTAATTTGAGATTCGGCCCTCACATTCCAACCTGCATATTAAGTCTTACAGGATAATGTGCACTTGGCGATGTTAAGTCTCGACAACAGTAGCGCAACACTGTCACAACACTTCAACCAGTGTGAGAGAGCAAAGGGTGGGCACGGGGGAAGAGAGAGAGAGAGAGAGAGAGAGAGGGAGATGGTGCTACAGAGCACTACATAGAAATCTAGCTACACAAAAATAAGAAATATGTGAAAGATAGACACCAGTAGGTAACTTTTTACAGAAAGATGCTACAGGGATACATAATTCACATTTTATTTCTTCTATATTCTTTGCATGTATTAACCTGTAGTGTGCGTAGTGTGAAAATTGCTCCTGTTTCCTCTATATGTCTGCTAGGAGTGTTAGAAATACCCACTGGGTAAGATAAATGTGGCATTTTTAAATCAAAAAAAGGATCTAAAAATCAGATGGTACACATTACATACAATTACAGTTGGAACAACCTAGGATCAGTGTAGTTCCTAGTATACAGTAAATGAGTTAGGCCAGCCTGGGGAGGATCTGAAGAAATATAGACAAGCAGAATTGACAGAAATACACTCATGGACAGAAGAAATGTTGCACTATAAAAAAAAAATCTATATAAATAAAAGAAAGGTTTTGTCTGTACATTGGTCAAAACTCTATCTTTCAATTATATCTTTATATTAAATACTTTGGAGGACCCGAAACCAATGTCAGAAAAAATAAATAAAAATGTCTGTAATTCTGTCTGTATGTCTGTCGGTCTGTCCAGACAGATTTTGTTCGGTTCAGAAGATCACAGGTTCAAACCCCACAACCACCAAGTTGCCACTGTTGGGCCCTTGAGCAAGGCCCTTAACCCTCAACTGCTCAGATGTGTAATGAGATAAAAAAAACTTTGCCATTACTTAAGTATTTGCCTGAAGTTAAACCTGCACCATAAATTCAATTAAAATGTTAAGTAGAAGACAAGTTGTGAGCAATTACATGCCAGATTATGTAGATTTATTTTTTACTCATTCAATGATTTTCCCTTGCAGTGGGCGTGGCTATACGCATCACTCAACAGAGAGCCAATCAACGTGATCGGAAGAGTACTGTATGTGAAAAACATGATGCCCCTGCAAGCAGGAGAAATCCTCAATGCAAACACACGAAAGCGTAACTTATCATGGCTTACTCCAAAACAAACAAACGTAAAGGGACGTATACTATGAAAATTTAACCATGCGCCATCTATTAAATCATAATGTTGAGTAGAAGGGAAGTTATGAGCAGTTATGGGCCAGATGCTGATTGGCTTATTTTTAGCTTTATCCTTTTTAACTCTTTCTACAAACTCTTTACCAGTCGACGGCTACTATTTACGCTAGTAAATAAATAATTTAATTAATTAATTAATCAATTAATTAATGTATTGTTATGAAAACTCCAGATCTACTTCATAATTTGGTTTACCTTGTTACATTATGAAAGCAGGAAAGATAAAAATATAGTCATGGTCCATAAGGGTTCTTACTGTATGTCTAGCTGTCTTGATATCAAAAAAGAAAAACATTCTGATTAATCATTTTGTCTTCACACCTTTTCAGATATAATGCTAGCAGGTATCAGAGCGCTTCAACTGGCAATGCAAACAGACATCACCAGACAGTTTGGAGTTGCCAGGAATAACATTTCCTGGCTATGGAACCCATTCCAAACAACTGGTTCGATTGCTGATCGGCCTATGTCTGGAAGTCCAAGAGTGACGATGACAAGACAAGACAAGGCAAGACAAGACAAGACAAGGCAAGACAAGACAGACGCCATAATTTGATGGAGACATTCAATCGAGAAACCATACAGAAAATGCCGGAATTACTACTGCTGGTGTTGCAGGGTTACACACGACATTTCATTGAACTATTTAATGGAGTTTGGCTGCAGCTGGACTTGCTGGAAAGGTTGTACCACGGGTCAGATTTTTGTATAAAATTGTAAAGAAATTAATTTATGAGAAAAAAAAATATATGCAATGTTTCTTTTGCCTATGAGTATATATGATAAAGCTTATCAATAATCTATATAATTATAAACATATAAACACAAAAGACCAATGACTTGAAGGAAGGGGAGGAGAAAGGGTTGGGTGCCAGCTGGAACGGGCTGGGTGTCAGCTGGATTTCTTCTCATTATACAGCACTTCATCAACCTCCCCAAGCACCCATCGATGTCCTTTACAAACCCCAAAATGACTTATCAGCCCTTACTTTTACATACAGTAGAGGTGAATGGCAGTAAGAGAGGAAGACCTCCTTTGGGCTGGATCTAGCCAGAGATTCTGGGTTTTAACAGTAAATAAACCAATCAGCAGAGCAAACTGTGCTGGTCAAAGCCCAATCAGTGATTTCTGAGGAGGACAATGTGTACGCACATACTGTACCAGCATGATTTGTACATTGCTATGATCATTCCACCAGGAAGACTGCTATCATGCAGGTATTAAAAACTAAACAAGATATTAATAGTTAATAAAGCTAAACAGGAAACAGATATCATTGTTAATGTTAGAGTACATCATCCACAAATCAGCCAGCTGAAACAACACTCTCAGAAATGTAGAAAACTAGCACTTTATAGTAATCGAGTCATGGTAAGTTCACTGACTTGGTTTAACTGTGTTGCAACATACAGTGGTACCTGAGCATCCGTCCCGGAGGCGAGTTCTTCATATTGCGAAACGCATTTTCCCATAGGAAATAGTGTAAATGCAAATAATCCGTTCCAGCCACCCAAAAATATTAAATTTTATTATATTAGACATTAAACCTCACTTAACCTTAATTTATGATTCCTCTTGGCACAGACTGCTTTAAAAACCAACCTAAAAGTGGCTCAGTTGCATTCTTACTACCGTCCTTGATAACATTCTTGGAACCCATGGTGCTACAGTATGTCTTCACTAAATCTTGCACAAAATGCAAATAATAATCCTGAAAATATGTAAACTTGCTTTGCTTGGCTATCCAAACAAGTTTTGAATGGGTCCGGTCGCTCGAAAAAGCTTTGTATGCCAAGACGAACTGCTTGCAAAATGTCAGTTCTTAAGGTAAAAAATTTGCGATGTGGCGCAGATGCCGAAGTGCCGCGGTAAAACAAGCTAATTTTCTATCATTATGATACAGAAAGGCTTTTATATAATTAACCTCCTTTACCTTCCTCACTTAATGTTAAAACCATCAGCAACCGCTGATAGATAGATAGATAGATAGATAGATAGATAGATAGATAGATAGATAGATAGATGGATGGATGGGTGACAAGGTAGGTGGGTAAGTAGATGCTTCATTGACCTTGAAATTCAAACATACCCAATGAAAAGAAAGTCACAATAAGCATGTACTGTAGGTGATGGCTAAAAACCATGTGGAGCAAACACACCCAAGAGATAGAACATGGGAAATGACCTACAGTACGCAATGAATGCTGACAATGTTATATATCCAGAATAGCATAAAATAAATGAGGTTAAAATGA
The DNA here is from genome assembly GCA_030522415.1 of Channallabes apus. NCBI lineage: Eukaryota > Metazoa > Chordata > Actinopteri > Siluriformes > Clariidae > Channallabes > Channallabes apus. Next base: position 6,618,620 of record CM060126.1, on the reverse strand, counting down.
CATAGATAAAGACATGAAAATATATTTAAAAAAAATAAATAAATGAATAAAATAGTGTAGTGTGTGTTATGCTAAAGAAATGAAAAAAGCCTCAGTATCAGTGCAGCATTGAGTTCTTCAAGGGACACATGCAGTCGTGCAGAATTAAGTTTAGGTACTGACAAGGTCCATGTAGATTAGTGTTCTAAAAATGGGAACAGGCAGAGAACTGAAGCTGAAAAAAGTAGTGAGTGTGTGGAAGAGGGGCCCTCAAGCTCAAATCTCCCAACCCCTGTCCCACTGGCCCCGTGGAGAATTTTGGCTCCCATGCAAATGAAAATTCTGTGGTCATGTTAACGAGGATGGCATTTCAAACTGTTTGGTCCATTACTTATTAATGTTCTGCCTCAACTGCCCAGCATGCCACTACCCCCCCCCCCCCCCCAACCCACTCCAATTGAGTTCCCATTTCCTGCGTACTCACTGTTGCTAGGGCCTCTGAGCTCACAAGACACCAGTTAGGGGGCACTGCAGTGGCATGCGCACAGACGGAAGAAAGGCGCAAGTGTGTGTGTGCACTAAAAAGAATCATTTGAATATTGTTTAATAGATTTCAAGGATCTGATTGGCTGGGATTGAGAAAGGGAAATATGAATAATTCAGAGAGAATATGGTAAGGTAACAATGGAAAAGTGACACAAACAATGGGTGTGTGGATAGTTGTATAAGACACAATGCAGAAAATGCATCTGAAAAATCTGAAAAATGAGGAAAATGGGGGAAAAAAGTGATCTCTGACCTGAGCAAGAATGGCAGACGGTCTAGGTTGAAAAAAACCCCCAGAAACTGCTGATTTTCTGGGACACATTGCAGTGTACAGTACATGGAATGGTAAAAAATATAAATAAATAAATAAATAAATGTAGTGAATATTGTTAATCTTTGGCCAAAGACCCTGTATTGATTGAAAAACCAGTCAAACCACAGGAGAAGCCTCGAGCATCACATCTTAAAAGAATTCAATGGAGACCCCAATAAATGGCCAATTGATGGTGGGGAAATGGTTCCTTATGCTCCTAGAACCCCTCTTTCACAATTTGAGCCTGATAAATTTTTAGCATTGTCATCCTGGCGCATTTCTGTACCAACAGGAAAGAAAAAAAAAAAACATACGTTATAAACTGGTCATTCAATACATTCAGGTCATCAAAGGGTTTCATTTTATTGACACGTCATGTTGTTGAGTCTAGACCTGGATGGCTGAAGTGACCCAAGACCATATCACATTTCCTCCAGAGGCTTGATCAGTGGCCACTATGCATGATGCAAACGTGTATAGCTTCATGTGTCCCCTTCCTACCTTGGTGCACCAATCGCTCTTGAAGAAATGAGTCAGTCTGGACTCATCAGACCACATGACCTTTTGCCATGTCCAATTTTTTTACGCACCCTAGCAAACTGAAGCTTTGTTAAGTAAATCGTAGTTACAAGTCTTTTTCTTATGGACAAACAGCTGTTTAGCACCGATCTTGTGCGTTCTCATCTCATGCATGTTGAAATGCTCTTAATTAACAATTAAACATGGCTGTAAATCACTGCATGAGTTGGGGTTCAAAGAATAATTACCAGCTGAAACATTATTTGAGTATTTCCTTATTTAAATCCAAATGGTGACTTTTTGGCCTGGACAGTGTACTCCTACAGTACAGTACATCATATATGCAGTTTCATATTATTTTAGACGTACCATACACAAAAATCACCCACTATTTTATTTAACTATTTTTTTTAAACAATTTCATGTAAAATAAAACTTACAGGTATTCTGTATCTAAATAATCTTAAACGGGTCAAATTTCTTTTAGGAATTAGCCCGTGACAAACAAAAGGACATCACCTCCTAGCAATAGCCCCACCCCCCCTCTCACCATCTGCCCATTTATGAATCTAATTCCCTTAAGAATCAAAGTGGTTGCTGAGATGGGCGTTCAATAGTGAGACCACGCAGCTAATGAAAGGTGCCTTTTGCACTCTGATATTAACACAGTCCTCGTATCAGTGTTTTGGGAAAAACAGTGCACATTTAGGAACATCTGTCACATCTCAAGACCTCCCTGGATATCACCCCTCTAATCCCTCTGCTTTTTCTCTGAGCCTGAACTACAAAGTTGTGACCTGGGAAGGGTGTGTGTGCTTCTCTGTCGCTCTAATCCTGATTTTCTTCTCTTGTATTTCTTTACCGTTTGACCCTTTGTTTCCTTTTTCTTATTGTAACTCATCTTCTTTTTCTCTTTCTTTCTCCCAGTAGTTGTATAAGGGTGGGATGTATTGTGAAGGACTAATGTGCTCATTAAAAAAACATGCTTCACTGTCAAATGCCAGCTGCCAATCCCCGTCCCCCACCCGCATGCAAATGTGGCACCCCAATATTTATATTCCAGAACAACTGTAAAAGAAAAAGAGAAAAACACCAATAAACAGAAACACTATCAAAGTGGGATGAGAAATCTTGCACTCCATTGACACTTCTAGTAATGATTACATTTTGACACATAAATTCAATTCAATTCAATTTTATTTATATAGCGCTTTTAACAATGGTCATTGTCTCAAAGCAGCTTCACAAAAATTAAAGAAATTTAACAAAAAAAATTAAATAAAAAACAAAATAAAATAAAATAAAATAAAATAATAATAATAATAATAAATAAATAAATAAATAAATAAATAAATAATAATAATAATAATAATAATAATAATAATAATTATTATTATTATTATTATTATTATAGAAAAGAAAATAATTGGAAGTGTGGATGTGTGAGAAAAATGTGCAGATAATAATAATGAGACGAATGAATGAAATGTCTCTGATGAGCAAGCCAAGGGTGGCGGCGACGGTGGCAAGGAAAAACTCCCTGAGATGGCATTAGGAAGAAACCTTGAGAGGAACCAGACTCAACAGGGAACCCATCCTCATTTGGGCGATAACAGATAGGAATTATATAACATCTTGTGTGTTGTGCAAAATTAAATAGATTGGTCCGAAATATTCAATGGGCACACGTGTAAGCCAGTGGTGGTAATGGAGGTGTGTGTCAGTGAAGGAGGGCAGGGGACAAAAGGAGCTCAAGTAAAGAAGGCAGATGTCAAACAATTGGAATGACAAAAGGACAGAAAAAATAAGGATGACACAAAAATGTACAGTATAGCCCCACTTTCATATCCACTCTCTTATTATGTGTTTATACTGTACTGTACTGTATATGTGTCACTATTATGTAGATGTTTGTGTAACTGTGTTGTTTTCTTCTCCCAGTTCCTTATCACAGCTATCTTGGACTGAAACATCAAAGCTCAATACCAGGAAGCTCTTTTGTGTTATTGAATAAAGCATATACCCTTAAGGAATCATTCTCTTAGTCCAGAACAAAACACGTTGCTTGATATTCCAGCAGAACCGAAGAGAGAGAGAGAGAGAATAAATGTTGTGCAAGAAGTGATGGCCTAAATTAACGCAGGATTTCAAATGGAAATATTCTTATGTTTGAGTAAAGTAGCGGAAAATAAAAGTATAACTGTTAAATAGAAAAGAAAGATTGTATTTACCAGATGCACTTATCCAGAGCTTGTTTATTGCATTATAGTATATCTAAGCGTTTGGGGGTTAAGGGCCTTGCTCAAGGGCCCAACAGTGGTGCTAGGGTCTGAACCTGGGATCTTCTAATCAGTAGCTGTGAAAATAGTAAAAATGCTGTGGTTCTGGCCGATGTGAAGCATTTACAGTGGTACTGTACATCGCTATACGAATGGCCCTCCTTTTGCAAGACCGAAATTTTGCAAAAATAATTTCCTCTGCATACGAAGCGTTTTCGTAAAACCGAACGTGGGATAAGTTGCACATGCGTCCCCAAGCCGTTTAAAACTTGTTTGCGTCAGTGGAAAGCCAACAAAGCAAGTTTACATGTGTTTTTTTTGCATTTTGCATTTTGTGCAAGATTTAGTGAAGACACAGCACCATGTGTCCCAAATATGTTAGCAAGTACGGTAGCAAGAAAAAAAGGGAAGCACTTTCAGTTTCGTTTTCGTTGGGAATAGACTATTTTCTAAATTTGTTTAGAATTGCAACCAAATCCAAAACATATACATTATTTGATGTTGTCACAAAGGGAAATTATTGAACAGGAATAAAGTAAACATTCAAATTTTACAGCAGCAATTCTTATTGATGAGCACATACTTAATACTTAATACTTAATACACTTGTCCTACAGAAAAACTGAAATCGCTAACATTGTCTGTGGTTTGAAAAGCAGAAAAGGTCAGTTAAATGTAAATAACTCAATAACTGTGCGTGTGTGTGTGTATGCGTGCGTCCATGCGTGTGTGCGTGTGTGTGTTAGGTAGCGTTAAACTTGGCAGATAGTGATTGATATTGACTTGGTTGGTGAGTTTGACAGGAAAGCCAGTCTGCAATACTACTATAGAATGTATTACACATGCACACACACAGTCTGTTCCCACACCAATCAATACAGAATCTGTCCAAGGAGAGTCTGCCTTTGTCTACTCCCACACTACAGTACTGTAAGTATGCCAAAAAACTACTCTCGGAGGGCTGTCGGTGTTCTGAAATCTAAAATCACCATCAGATAAAATACATCTCATCATATTCTCATTCCAAATGTGATTATGCATTTGTCCATCCTTGACGTCATGAATTATTAGTATATGTTTATTTTCAGTAAATAAAAGCTACTGCAAAATACTTGAGTTTGTTTTGCAGTTTTTATTATTATTATTTTTTTGTAAATACTGTAACCTGAGATCTAAGTGATTAGACAAGTTGTTTTGATATCCAGCCCTTAAAACACAAAGCATTATTTGTAAACATTTACATCATTAAATAAACATATACAGCATAGAGCTCAGGACTGTGCAGTGTGGCATGTTCTTTTCTTCAGCACATCCTGGGCAATATGATGAACTGAAGTTTAGTTCATTTTAACTGACTATACAAACATGACTGAGCAAAAACCAAAACAAAAAAATTGTATAAAAGAAATAGCACAGTTACACATGACCACATGTTTTTATTGTCGTTTTCGGTTGTTTCTCAAAATAAATAAATAAAAAGTAATGGTAATAAAAAAAAAAAAAAAAAAAATATATATATATATATATTTCAATGAACAATAATAATAATATGCTTATTAACATCATTCCTATATTCTGGTATTCTGGTAGTGGTAAAATTTACCCGTTATACAAATAATGATAACTTTCGATCTACCTGACATATCCATAAACCTGACATAAAAAATCAGAAGCTTCCCCATTAACACACCGGCAAGGCTTCCACATAAGCACAATTTTATTTATTTATTTATTTTATCATCATTGACCTATGCTGTTATGCTGTTATGGCGCAGATCTGTGCCACTTGGGTTTTAAGGGTAAAAAAAAAAAAAAAAAACTATAAAAAAATTTCTTGGCCCATATACAGTACTAACAAGGAAGTACAGTAGAACAAAATAAAGAGGGGGGGGGGTGAACGTGAGTATCACTGTGGATACAGATGTTAGAGGGAAGGAGTGAGAGAGAGAGAGAGAGAGAGAGAGAGAGAGAGTGAGAGAGAGAGTGACTTTGTACCCAAACCTTCCCTGCACAACTGTCTCTTCTGCATCAATGCCCTGTGCTCTGCCCCAATTTACCCAATGTCACTATAATCAGTAAACAGGGAGACGGGGGAGGGGACTAAAGGAGAGCAGAACATAAAAGAGAGTGTAGAGAGAGATTTATTGAAAGAAAACAAAAATCCTTTAAAAAACAACAACATGCTGATAAAGGGAATATACACACAATAGCTTTTAGAATTCCTAAGTTATATAACTATTAATATAAGACTGAAATAATATATACATAGGAAAACCAACTATGATTCTAAAATATGTTTATGAAATATGATTACAAAGTACAAATTGTACATATTGGTTTCTGTGTGTGACATCTAGTAATCCGGTACCTACAAAGCTTACAGTACATTTTCCTCCCGAAAATTAATTCAGGTGAGACGTCCTGTTTGACATTGACATTCCAAAATGCACATTTTTTCACATAATAGGTCATTTATCGAGAGAAGGAGAGAGAAGCATATAGAAATGTTGATTAGGGGTAGTGTCACTCACTAAGGACTGTCCTATCTCCTGTGGTAATCATTATCCCGTCACATCTACTGCAAATGGAATTATGTTGTAGTATAGAATTATGTAAAAATAAATAAATAAAATAAATAAAAAACCTAGCTTTCTGCATTAGTGCTTTCTGTGCTTTGAGTACCAAGAACCAGGAGACAAAAGAAGACGTTGCGGGAAGGACAATATGAAAATGTGATGAAAAGAATGAAGAGAGAATTGGTAGAGGAATTGAGAAGAAGGGGAGCTTCATAATTTATGAGCCATGCACCATGTGTCTGCTAACATCTGCTGTGGCATGGCTAATGTGTGTTCCCCTTTTTCCCCTCCCACACACACACACACACACACACACACACACACACACACACACACACACACACACACACACACACACACATATACTGTACACACGATCAGACAGTAGTGATGCATATATGTGTATGTGTGTGAGTATCTATCTATCTATCTATCTATAAAACAACATATGAGTGTATGTAAAAGAGGGGGTGCAGTTGAGCTGAATCCCCTGAAATGAAGGCATTAACATACCTATAAATCAACATAATAAGAGGCCACCCTCCCCCCCATCCCAATCACTACATCTCAGGCTTTGACAGACCTGCCCACAAATTGTGTGCCATTATAGACTTACCAGTATAGTCTTCATATCAGTATGATTTTTAAAAATTCATAATTAAGAATCATGATGCCTAAATTCTTATACTGTATATCCAATTGAAATTCAACAAATTATTGAAATGTATGATATTGCCTACGAAGTTAAATGATACCTGTTTACCTTAATGCTTGATAGTTTATTATTATTATTATTATTATTATGATTATGATTATTATGATTATGATTATTATGATTATTATTATTATAAGATATATATATATATATATATATATATATATATATATATATATATATATATATATATATATATATATATATATATATATATATATATATATATATATATATAGCTTATTATAATAATATATATTCCTAAAAAATAATATCCCATATATATACCCCCCCCCCCCCCCCCCGCAAAAAAAAAATATATATATATTTTAGAGAGAGCGAGAGAGAGAGAGAGAGAGCTTATTATAATAATGGGTGTGTGTTTTGGGCCACACACATGTGACATTCAACTCTTCCAACATTAGATTATTATTTTTTTTTTACTTTAATTATTATGTATAAATAATTACTAGGGCATATAATGTAGATTTAAGTTATTAATTTTTTTTTTCTTGACCTAACATATTATTTCATTGTTTTACAGTATGCTAGCAATTATGCAGTAAGGGAGAAAAAAAAAAAAAGAGGCAGCACGAGCATGAATAGGCATGACGAGTGAGGTAAGGGAGGCACGGAAAATGTGACAGTGTTGTGACAGAGTGAAGGAGAGAGAAGTGTGTGTGTGTGCCTGTGCGTGCGCGTGCGCGCGTGCTTATGTGTGCACACAGGGAGGCTGGATCCATATCCCCGGCTCTATAACACATTAGCTGCATTAAGTGAGCTGACAGGTTCCTCCTTATTACCCAGCCTTGTGGCACACACTGTACATAGTGACCTGACAACCACACACACGCATACACGCACACACGCACACACACACACACACACACACACACACACACACAGGCAGCCTATCTGTGTCTGACAACTGTGTAGGTTACACACACATGCAACATTTCATTTTTTTGCAAGCATATCTGCAAACAAACATTGAGCTAAGTTTTATACTCCATTATAATAACATTCTGTTGCACTCAGAAACAGAGCGTGTGTGTTTCCTGATACAACAGACCAATAATTTATGAGCTGTGTATGATCTACATGTGTCTGTATCATCATATCTTTTCCCCTGCATTATTGATTGCTCAGGTTAAAAGGTTAAAAACCCTCTACTGTCCACACCTTTCAATTTTTTACCCTCAGTATCAGCCTTCTTCCATATAAAAGCACGTACGCACACACACACACACACATACACACACACACACAGTATGGGTTGCAATGATTAGTTGATTAGGTAGGTAATACATTTATGAATGATCGATGCCATCTGCTCCCAGCATTTTTATTACTTGTCTATACTTTCAGGTGGCACGGTTAGGCAGAGGCTGGGATTGTATCCTTTCGACTTCAGGATGCCCAGTTCACGTCTGTGCTCTGGTTACTGTCTTTGTGGAGTCTTTGAGTGGGTCGTCTGCAAGGTTTCCATTTCGTCACAGCCTCCCAAAAACAAGCCAGGGTGATGGATTGGCTGAATGTGTGTGTGTGTGTGTGTGTGTGTGTGTGTGTATGTGCATGGTGCCCTACAATCAACTGGCATCCCAGGGTGTATTCCTACATCATGCCAAGTGTTATCATAATAGTCTTTATATCTATTGTGTTCCTGATCAAAGTATAAAGTTACTGAAGATATAATAATAATAATAATAATAATAATTATTATTATTATAAATTAATTGAAAGATTGGGAATTTAAGTATTAATGACTATATGTAAAGTCTGTAATAAGTACAGTAACAGCAAATAATCTGTTGGGTAAAAAAAAAAGTTTTTTTAAAAGATACAAATTTATCAGTCATAATGTGTGATTAATCACAGTTTTAAAATACTCAGATTTACTTGTCTTAAATGTGCAATGTTGGAATAAAGTAGATTAAACAGAATCTACAGAATAAACTGGTTAGAAGAAACAGATTAGTTGCAGTTTTATATCATCTCAAATTTTAACATTTAACAAATGTTAAATTCAAATCTCTCAAACAGGGCCGGCACTGCGTGCAGTTGTTGAATAGTATGGGATATGGCAACCCACAGATGGCACGGCTCGAATCCACATCCTCAGAACCTCAAATCAACAATCTAGATCCGTAGCCTCCTGAGCCACCACTCCCAAGACTTACACTTAATGTATTCTTGTAAAAAAAAAAAAATCTTCCCCCTGAACGTAGCCCGAGCACACAGCTTTAGTTTTATCCGAACTTCCTTCTAGCAGCTTTTTACTGTATAATGAGACTTTCCGTTTCATGGTGACGTTTCCTCACTCATCTTATTCTCCGTGTTAAATGCTGTGATTATGGGAAGCCATGAGGGTCAAACTTGGTCATATGATTGCTATTTCTTAACGCAAAAATGAATGTATTAAAATTTCTAGATTAATCACATGGGTTAATATTGATACCCCTAATATAAACCCTGAACAGCGGTTTTAAACCTCAACTGTGAGAGTTCCTCCTCAACACTGGTTACTTCATACATGGGAATATGGGCAGAGCTACAGTACAGTACGTGTTCCTTGCTGTTGGTTGGCACACACATCCTTACCAGAAGCTAGCTAGCTTAGCATTTGGTAATGTTGTTAACATTAATTTAACATATAATATCCTAATTCAACATATAATATCCTAACATTACTTTGCATTTGATTGAACTTCATCTTTCACACCCTACACGTCATCCCATGTAAACTCCTACATTTATTTTGGTAAGTTAAACTACAACAATTCCAGTTAGCTGGTTAGCCAAAGTTATGCATAACAGGCAGATTTATTTAAATCAGCCACACCCCTAATTATGGATGAGTTTACAGATAATGTAGTATTAACATAAAGAATTCAGCCCCTGAATTCAGCCCTGGAATTTCTCATTGGGTTAATTATTATTATTATTATTATTATTATTATTATTATTTATTAATTTATTTATTTTTGTCACTTGATAAAATAAAAATGATTGGTGATGATACAAATAAAAAATGCTGTGGTTGAACTGATTGTATAAATTATTATGTGTACATTACCTATACACAGTATTGTGCGAAAATGTACAGTATTGTGAAAAGGTCTTACTAAACAGCTCATTTTTTTCATTGTAAAGTAATTAAATTAATTTATAAAGAGTAAATGAAAGAAACGTGGACAAATGTTTTGCTGCGACAGGCTGCAAAGTGTCTAAAGATACAATTGAAAAAAGTGTTGCTTATGTACAGTAATAACCTCAGCAGCAACCTCATTTCCCCTCTCATCTGTCCTGACTACTCAGCATTCAGCATCACCAGTGTACTAATCTCCTGTTTTTCACTTGTTCATGCGTTAAATTAGAATTCTTTTATGCGTTAATGATTCATGGGTCACTGTGAGGCTTTAAAAAAAAAACATTCCTGTGAAACTGCTCAGGTACAGAGACTGGACTGAAAATGAGACAAAATCTTGCTACAAAAAAGTCCTTTAGGAAGCCTTGAGAACCATTGCTCAAGACTACATGAAAAATACAAGAAAGTCTGGCTCGTTGGAAGCAAAATATGAAAGAAAAATGGAGGGGGTCGATATATAATTAGGTGATAAGCCATGGTAATGTTAAGGTATATAAAGAGTATATACAGTGCAGGAAGTGGGAGTTGGAACACAGCACATAAGATGTCTAAGGACTTGGGATGTAAACGAATTTAAATATAATGTATAAAAATACATATAATTAAGACAGCAAACTATAATCCCATCAGAACGGGGATTCCATGGAACGGAGCAAAAGGGGGAAAATGTTGCAGGAGCGGGAGGTTTTTCCTTTCATGCACTGCAGGCTCCTGTGAAGTAGAACTGTCAGAGGCAGAATTCTTAGTATTGACAGTGCTGCATTTCCATCTCGGGGTTTTTCCAGTGATTTCCAAGGTTTTCTGAGGTATGGGGCTCAGGGAAAAAAAGTATACAGCATATATATATATATATATATATATATATATATATATATATATATATATATATGCTGTATACCTATATATATATATATATATATATATATATATATATATATATATATATATATATATATATATATATAATGTATACTGTATGCTATATATATACTATTATACTATATATTTTATATATATATATATATATATATATATATATATATATATATATATATATATATATATATATATATAAATATAAAATGCAAATCATAACATGCAGATCCATGCTAAAGTGCCCAAATTACTACATAACAAAACATGTACAGGGCTGAATTCTTTATGTTAATACTACATTATCTGTAAAGGTATCCATTCATATATATATATATGAATTGCATTTTTACTCAAACTAGAATCTAACCATTCATTTAAATATTCGAATGCAGATGAAAGCACTAATGCTAATTCCAGTTCCAACCTCTTTCATTTTATATTCCTTATATGGAGGTGAGGAGGTGAGAGAGGTCTTTGCCCTCTCTAATATCTTTTTTGTGCCATTACAAGAGGATTGTTCTCATCTTTGTTCCCCTTTTGGTCCAAGCATTAATGAACATAAAGCAAAAAACAAGAGGGGGTAGTGCGGTTTAGTGAAGACATTTCGCGTTAATGCGATTTCTCTCCACTGTTAACTGTAATCTCCTCCAGCAGACCCATCTTTAGCCAAATGAAGAACGAATCGAAGAGAAAGAGGGGAAAACCATCTTATCCAAATCCAATTGCTGCTGGAAGAAGAAAGCGACTGCACAAAAGGAGGGAGGAGAAGTGGGAGGAGAAGAGCTTGTAATTTGTCTGAGGGATTACATAGAGAGCTGGCAGAACTCACAGGCTGCCGCTCTGGAAAAAGGTGTATGTGTCTGCGTGTGTGTGTGTGTGTGTGTATGTGTGTGTGTGTGTGTGTGTACGCACACACGCTTAATAGAATATGAGGATGCTGGGTGGGACCTGCTTGTCTGTGTGTAAGTGTGTCCGTGTCCATGTTTGTGTGTGTGTGTGTGTGTGTATTGTATTACAACTCAGTTTACACCATTTGTTGTTATATAAAAGATTTCACGTAACAACATAGTAGTTGACACGCTCCATTTTCTTTATGCCCTTTAACCTGACCGAATTAAACCACGAGATTTCCAGAGCATTCAGAAGAGAGACTCCATGACCCCCATTTTGCTTCCTCGATCTGCTCTGGACGTAACAGACAGTGACAGAGCCAATTAGGTAGTGTGGCAGCAGCCACTGCCAGGCACACACTCATCCAGAGAGAGAGAGAGAGAGAGAGAGAGAGGGAGGGAGAGGGAGAGAGAGAGAACGAGAGAGAGAGAGAGAGAGAGAGAGAGGGAGGGAGAGAGAGAGAACGAGAGAGAGAGAGAGAGAGAGAGAGGGAGGGAGAGGGAGAGAGAGAGAACGAGAGAGAGAGAGAGAGAGAGAGAGGGAGGGAGAGAGAGAGAACGAGAGAGAGAGAGAGAGAGAGAGAGGGAGGGAGAGGGAGAGAGAGAGAACGAGAGAGAGAGAGAGAGAGAGAGAGAGAGAGAGAGAGAGACGATCAGGCTAGGCTGGAGGCCAAGTTTTATATGCCATCCTTAGATTTGATGTGAGGGAGGCCAGAATGCAGACACTCAGACACAGAAAAACACACTCACGGAAAGGCTAAAAGAAAGGGACAGATGGCCAGATACAGTATGTGTCAAGCTGAAGTATGTCAATGTCTGTGTGTGTGTGTGTGTCTGTGAGTGACAGTGATACAAAGAAGACTGTCTCATGCTGCCTATAGCCCTCTACTCATAGTGCACTTTACATTGACAAAGAGCATATGCTTCATCGGCACACACACACACACACACACACATGCACACACACACACACACACACACACGCACGCACGCACACACACATGCTCACACGTACACAAAGTGAGATATTGTCCTGGTTTAAAGAGCACATTACAGCACTAAACTGATTAGCTGATTAGTGTCAGTCACCTGCCCGTCTCAATTAGGCCACCTTCCTCTTTCCTCATTTCCTCTCATTTCTCTCCTTCACTACTTCTCCTTCGTCTTTTCTCTCCTTCACTACTCTGTTAATCTTTCTCCATTGGTTTCTCTCCAATTATATATATTATAATTTACAAAGAGGAATATGCTAAATACTGTAAGTTTGACTTTTTAATGACTGTAGTCGTATTTTTTTACTTTTCCTGCCTAAGGTGTCCATTTTCATCTGCGTGGCTGTAGGTTTTAATTTTATGCAAACAAGAGAACCTGTTTTATCACATGATCTTGGTCTACAGTTAACTACATCATGTGGCTCCTGCTTGAATCTACAGAAAATGCATAATAAACATCCAAAACACAAAATATGTGATGAAGTCATTTTTTATAATGCATATAATAAAGAAAATGTGTGTGCCGAAAAGAAGTTTATGCAACAGTGTAGTGACCAATCTGCTGAGATTTTGCTTCCCTAAAAAGTTAAATTGAGAGAAATTATTTCATATGTGCCCCAAAAATGGCCATTTTTCAGCGTTATACTGTCTCGCCTCAAATGATAATAATTTAACAAGCAAATTATACATATTTATTTCAGCATTGATAGTAAAATTGGTGTAAGCTTCTAGAAGCTTATGACCTGTAAAAATCTTAATTCAATTTAATTAAAGCATTCAGTGCAAAATTTAGGATTTATTCCCCCCAAAATTCTGTAGTGTCCGTAACCATGTCAAATTCATGTTGCAATATCGAAACAATTTTTTTGTATTTTAGAATAATACACTTTTTTACGTTTATGTCTTTCCATGTGAAATCTAAATTGACCAAGTTTCATTGAATGACGATTAAGATCAACGAAAGATTTGAATTCAAAAAAGGTTACGGACACTACATACTGTAAAAGGGCAGGAAATTATATTTAGCAAAACACGAATATGCTATCTATATAAATAAATGTAAATGTATAAATCAAATTTAATCTACAATTTTTACAGGTCATGTGCTTCTAGATGCTTACACCAATTTTAGTATCAATTACTAAAATTATTTATAATTATAAAATTACGTTTTGTCTGTACATAAGTCAGAATTCGCTTTTTCACTTACTGTATATCTTTACGCTTCATACAGTACATTGAAGAAGCCAAAACATCTGTGTTCGGCCAGATTTTGTCACAATGTAACGCAAACCTGGCTGGACAGAATTTAATGAAACTTTGGCAGTACTTAGGTATTTGCCTAAGTTAAAATTTGCACCATGAATTCAATCTAAATGTTGAGTAGAAATGAAGTTGTGTTCAGTTTAGGTGAGAACAATGTGCTGTGACTGTACGTGCCAGATGCTGATCGGTAGTATTAAATATAATATATAAAATGTTTAATTTAGAATAAAAAAAAATGCATAGAAAAAGGTTTTAAATGATATATATTTCTAAATGTTGTGTGCATTCCACCCCGGAGCAACAGTTAATGTATGATAATGGTTTCCCTGTCTGCCTGATAGGAAATGCACCCACACATCTTGTTTCCACAGGTGATCTCTTTACTAAAACAATGAGCTTTAAGTGCTTTCCTCTGTTTTTCCAAGATTTGATTTAACCTGAGGCTAAGAGCAACAGAAAAATAAAGGTAAAGAAAAAAAAAAGACAACAAGGTAAATGAAGAGACTGGTGGGTCCCACAGCAGCACTTTAAAAAAAAACTGCATTATTGATGACAAGACAAAGTGAAACATTTATCATCCATACAGAAAGAGAGCGAGAGAGAGAGAGAGCGAGAGAGAGAGAGAAAGGAGCTAAAAGCTACCCGAATAGTTTAAGAATCGATTCCAAAATACTTCATCACCTCCATATTGTCGTGATGAGTCCTGGGTTTATATGAGACATCTTCATAAATATTGTCACAATTAATAAATACTTTAATAAAAGCTGTGCGTCACAACAGTTTGTAACCTCCTGTATTAGATGGTGGAGAGTCAAACCTATTGATACAATATTTTCCAGCACATTCTAAAGACTTTCAATGGGATTAAAGTCAGGACTCTGTGGTGGCCAATTAATAATCATAATAATAATAATAATAATAATAATAATAATATGCAATCAACCTGTGCCATCAACAAGGAAAAAAACTCCATAGATGTGATAACCTGATCATTCAGTACCTTCAGGTCGTCAGCTGACTTCATTTGTTGCCACATAATGTTGCTGAGCCTCGACCTGAGCAACTGAAGCAGCCCCAGATCATAACGCTGCCTCCAGAGGCTTGTACAGTGCTTACCCTGCTCTGGAATGGAGTCAGTCTGGTCTCATCAAACTCTTCCATTTTTCTATTGTTTCAAAGTCCAGTTTTTATGCTCTCTAGCAAATTGAAGCCTGTTTTTCCCACTAACAAGTTTTCAGAACAAATCCGATTATTTGTTTATCAGTTTATCTCTAATGCTGAAGCAAGAAGCAACAAGAGCAAGAGAAAACTCCCTGAGACAACATGAGGAAGAAACCTTGAGCAGAACCAGACTCAAATGGGAACCCGTCCTCATTTGGAGGATATATTGGATATTCGATAACAATGCGCAGTAAGGTCAAAAGTACTAACGTATAATAGTAAATTAATTAAAATGCACATGAAATCCAAATTATGGTTGTTCGCTGATGGAGAATTGGGTACGAAACTATCTGTGCCAATTTACGTCCTAAAACTACTGTATAAGAGCAAGTACAGCATTTCCGCTGTGGAAATACTCAAGAACACTAAATTCCGTGGTGTTCACTTGGTGGGGACCTTTAACCGTCCCTAGTTCTATAGCAAAGAACTCCAGCAATGTCTCTACTTTCTAAGAAAGTTAAGAAAAGCCCATCTCCCACCCCTCCCCCTCTTCTTCCTCCTCACCCCCACATTGAACAGAGGGACTAACGCAAAGCATCATGAGCATCACTGCCTGGTTTGAGAACTGCACTGTTTTAGACTGTAAAGACTCTTACAACTGCACCCTGCATGTGTAAAGCTGCCAGCATTGTGCATGACCACATGCACCCCTCACACAAACTCTTCACCTTCCTGCTGTCTGGAAAAAGGTATTATAGTAGCGTTCAGGCCATCAAAGCCAGACTGTGTAACGGTTTCTTCCCACAAGCAGTCCAACTCCTCTAAATCCAGCGGCTGAACTTACACCAAACCACACACAAACACACACTCGCGTTCCATCCCCCTGCAAATTTCTCTAATAAGGTTTTCTCTTAAACCACTGTTTAAAATACTGTAACCAACATACCGTAGTGTACAATTGTAAACTTTATGCAGTCCTGGCTGTCGTTAATTTGGGTTATGTGTACAGTAATCTCATATTTTGCTGTTTTACAGTATGTACTGTAGCACCATGGCCCTGCGAGATTGGTGTAACGTTTGAATGTACTGTATTTGAGTTTCATTTCAATGTAACAGCCGTGTATTGTAGAAATGATAAATAAAAAAACACTACGCCAAACAATTACTCACTAGAATTAACATTGCTGTCGTTTCTACAGTTGATCTTTTATGATGCAACTTCATCAAGTGTTTTCCTAATTAAGCCATTCGTAATTTTGTTCCTGTGAAGTTGATGGTCCATTATCCGTCCAGGTATTGATAATGGATTTGACAGGTCTTCTGCCAAATTAATAGAAAAAAATTCTATTAATTTTAGCACTTTATCGCACTGCATCGGTTAGGTTTAACACATATTAAACAGTGCAGTAATTATCCAAACAATTGCTCCTGCATATGTGCTTATTTACATTTTTCTCCAATCAGTGTACAGTAGTGATGGAGATTTTGAATCATTTTATTGACTCGGTGTGACTCTTTGAATCTTGTTCATCAAAATGAACAAATCTATTTTTTTTTTGAGTCATTTAGTTTATTTTGTTCTTTTCATAAGAAATAAAATAAAATGTTGCATTTTCAATAAACAGACCCCCAACACGTCTAAATACACAAATTTTGGCTATAGTTCCAATAATGAAAATATTACAATGCAGCTATGGACATATTATAATAAACAGAATGAGCAGCTCACCTCTCACATCTTCCAGTCTGAGTCGTTCGTTCTTTTGAATCTATTGCACCGTACAGCGTCTATGGGAGTCACGTGACAAAAAAAAACGACCCGGAGTAGACGAGTCATTAAGAAAGAATCGCTCAATTTTGTTTCCTGTACATACTGTAACCTACGGAGGTTTTGCGCCGATTTGCGCATGCGCACCCAGTAGAAAATGAAAGAATCATTCTCTGAGACGACTCGTTCTTCTGAGTCGTGTTAAAAATTCGTTAAAAGAACGAATCGTTCATGAACAAACCATCACTAGTGTACAGTTCTGTGCAAAAGTCTTAAGCCACCCTCATTTCTTTATATTAAAATAGAAATTCTAAATTTAATCATGCACATTCAATTAATGAATTAGGGTTGAATGTTTTACTGTGACAGGCTGCAATGTTTCTAAAAAAATTTTTGTTTCTAAGAACCTACAATACAGTAAGCAGCAACCTCCTTTCCCCACCCGTCTGTTCAAACCACTCAGCATTAATCACAGGCCTGAACATCTGTCATCTTCTGCACCTGTTTCTCACTGGTACATGCCTTAAGTTAGTTTTTTTAAATGTTTGAATTATTCATAGGTTACGGTGTGGCGTCACAAACAAAAAACATTTCTCTGAATCTGCTCAGGTACAGGGCGTGCCCTGAGAGAGAAAAAAGTGATAAAACAAGAGGCAAAAAATTCCTCCTGAAGACTACAATGAAAAATACAAGGAAAATATTCTTGTAAGATACTCAAGGGTCTTTGAAAGCAAAAATACTAAATGAATGTGGGGTGGCTCATGACTTTTGCACAGTACTGTTCATCGAAAAACTCTGAGGTTAATTAAATTAAATTTGGACAAATTTCCATCCAGCTTTACAGAAATTATGGATATAAATTTGAAAATTATGAATTTATCTCTAATGAAGAAAAAGCAAAAGTGACCGTGGCAATGAAAACCTCATCTGGGTGACAGTGGATAGTGTAATTATGAATAGTGTCATTTCTTAGTGAATAGCATTGTCGCCTTGCACCTCCAGGGTCCTGGTTCGATTCCCACCTTCTTTATGTTCTCTATGTGCTTGGTGGGTTTCCTCCGGGTACACCAGTTTCCTCCCACAGTCCAAAGACATGCAGATTTGGTTAACATTCCCAAATTGCCCGTAGTGTGGGAATGAGTATGTTAGTGTGTGTACATCTATGTGCCCTGTGCAGAGGTGTCAAGTAATAAAGTACAAATACTTCGTTACTTTACTTAAGTAGAAATTTTGGGTATCTATACTTTACTGGAGTAATTATTTTTCAGCCGACTTTTTACTTCTACTCCTTACATTTTTAAGCAATTATCTGTACTTTCTACTCCTTACATTTTAAAAACAGACTCGTTACTCTATTTTTATGATCAGAACGCGCACAATGCCCCCCCCCCCTCGTCACATGATCAGAACGCGCACAACGCCCCATCCCCCCCCCCCCCCCCCCCCCCCCCCGTTGCATGATCAGAAAGCGAGACCTTAATGCTTTTTTTCCCCCTCACGGTACTTTTACTTTTATACTTTAAGTAGTTTTGAAACCAGTACTTAAGTAAAAAGCTTGGGTTGATACTTCAACTTCTAAAGAAGTATTTTTGAACCCTAGTATCTATACTTCTACTCAAGTAATGAATGTGAATACTTTTGACACCACTGGCCCTGTGCTGGATTGGCACCCTGTCCAGAATGTACCCCGCCTCGTGCCCTACTGTAGGTGTCCTGGGATAGGCTCCAGGCCCCCTGCAACCCTGTTGAGAGTCTTTTCTATTAAACAGCACATTGCTCTATACTACTTTCACCTTTTTTTTTTTTTTTTTATTATTATGGTGACCATGCACGCATAATTTTTTTGGAGTTTGCATGTTCTCCCTGTGCATGGTGGGTTTCCTTAGGGTGCTCTGGTTTCCTCCCACAGTCCAAAGAAATCAAAATTGCCCATATTGTGTGTGTGTGTGTTTGCTTGTGTGTGCCCTGTAATGGATTGGCACACTCCAGGGTGTGTGAACTATGCCCGAGTCCCGTGGGATACGCTCCAGGCCTTCTGCCACTCTCTTCATTGTCCATAATGGTATAGAGAATGAGTGAGAGTGAGTAAGTGGTTGTGGGGGAGCGGCTGTTCTTATATCTTTATATAGGACAATTTATACACGTTGGGTCTCATGTGTATGTATGTGTGTCATTTAAAGATTTTTTTGAGTTAATGATCTCTCTCTCTCTCTCTCTCTTTCTGTGTGTTTATACTATGGTCTGTTTGGGGGATAAGTACTTGATAACAGCTGACACTGCCCTGCCCCCTGTTTTACATACACAAAGGCCTGTGATTCTATTATTGTTTGACTGCTGCACCTCCCATTCATGCACTCACACCCGCTCACTTGGACCCCAAGAACCAACATAATCACCACTATTGTGGCTGAGACACGCACACTGACAAGACCACAAAGGCACACGTGCTCTGACACACGCAGAGGTACAATAACACACAAGCCCTTGACAATGACCCAGACTCAAGTAACAGGCATTTACAAAGAACTACACTCGCTCTCTCTCTCTCTCTCTCTCTCTCTCTCTCTGTCTCACACACACACATACAAAGTGTAGTTCAAACCAGTTGCTCACACATATTACATGTATATTTATATGTATGGGCATTAAATAAAGAAACACAACTGGTACAAAATCGTCCACATGCATGTTGACGCAGTAGATGTATCCTGGCCCGACGATTCACCCTTTAAAACACCTTCTAATGTTTCTTCTGCTTCTTGATGACCTGTCCAGCGAAGCCTTACGACACCTTTTAACCCATCCAGACATTCTGTAATGGCTCAGCTGTAAGTGGCAGCCCGTACTCAGCAGTCCTGTTTGTCAATGAAACATTCATGTGCTTTATGTGTATCTGATCAAGTACTCAAACTGGAGTAAAACTGCTGAGGTTGCAGAAGTGGCATTACTGTATATAGAGGGACAGAGAAACAGCCTGATGGTGGTGGTGGTGGTGGTGGTGGTGATAAGTGTGGAGGGTAGTTAAGTGGAAGAGTGGTGTCTGGAGCTGTCTTTACATGACTGCATGTAACCACAGACAAATGTAGCTATTAATGTGCACTCTCTCTCTCTCTCTCTCTCTCTCTCAGTTTCAGGAAATCCAGACAGATACCACAAGATATAAGCAACTCTGCCAAGAGCCAAATTGTGATTAGCTAGAAGACCGGGTCATTTCCCAAGTGTCCCCATGTATGCAGTGGTTGTCTAGTGATTCCCACCAAAACTGGTCCAAAGAAGGACAACTGGTGAACCAACTACAGAGTCATGGGCACCCAAGGGCCATTAATGCCATCCATCCACCTATCTAGTCCAACTGGGGGCCATGGAGGTCAGTGGGGACCATTGCATAACCGTGGCAGGACATTGAGTTGCAAGGCAACAGTGCTAACCACTACGCCACTGTGTCGCCGCCATTGATGAACATGGCGAGCAAAAGTTAGTCTATCTGGTCCAAACCCACAGAAGAGCTTCTACAGCACGTACTCAATCACTCATTGTTTATACCGGGTTGCGAGAGGCCTGGAGCCTATCCCATAAGACTTAGGGTACGATGCAGGGTACACTCTGGACAGGGTGCCAATCTGTCGGAGGGGACACACTCATTCACACATTACGAGCAATTTGGGAACGCCAATTAGCTTAATCTGCAGGTCTTTGGACTGTGGGAGGAAACCGGAGTACCCAGAGGAAACCCACCAAGCACGGGGAGAACATGCAAACTCCATGCACACAGAGCTGGGAATTGAACCTGGCCTGGAATTGAACCCTGACCCTGGAGGTGCAAGGCGACAGTGCTAACCAACACACCTTGCTTCTATAGCACAAATTGGTAAAAGTTCATGCTGCCTATGGGCAAATGTATCAAAGCATATGGAGCAATGGAAGGGGGCCTGGCCTGGAGACAGCTGGATACACATACCTCACTTACCTGGGGGAAAAAATGGCATCAGGATGCGTTATGGGAAGAAGGCAAGCTGACAGAAGCAGTGTGATGCTCTGGGCCAATGTTCTGCTGGGAAACCTTCCTGGTGGATCTTTGACATGTACAAAATACCTAAACATTACTGCAGACCAAGCACATCCCTTAATGGCAACGGTATTCCCTAATGGCAGTGGCCTCTTTCAGCAGGATAATGCGAACCTTTCCACACTGCAAACATTGTTCAGGAATTGTTTGAGGAACCACGAGTTCAAGGTGTTGGCTTGTCCGACAAATTCCCCTGATCGAGCATCGGTGGGATGTGCTGGTCAAAGAGGTCCAATCCACAGAGACCCCTTTTTAAATTAGGACTAAAAGGTTCTTGTCTTGGTGCTGGATATCACTGCACATCTTAAGTGATTGTGTGGAGGACATGCTACAGTGGGTCAGGGCTGTTTTGGTGGCACCAGGGACCTAGACGATATCAGCCTGGTGGGTTTAATATCATGGCTGATCTGTGTGTGTGTGTGGGTGTGTGTGTGGGTGGGTGGTGTGTGTGTGGGTGTTCTCACTGATGTTCACATTGTTTGGCCAATATATTATTGGTACTGATGGGAGAGAAGTGTGAGAGTGTGGGTGAGAAAGAGAGCGAGGGGGTAGAGGTGAGTACCTTGTGTGTGTTTAATTGTTTAATAGGCTGAGAACACACACACGTACCCTTGGGGCTGACTCCTGAAGGCTAAGAGCAGAGCAGATCGATCAGCTCCGCCGTAACTGACACTCTCTCTCTCTCTTACACACACACATACACACGCACACACACACACACACACACTCAGCAGTAGCAGCAGCGGCAGCAAAAATAGTTACTATCAGTCCCAAAGGTACGTTAAGATACGTATATCAGTGACAAAATGGAGGACGATCTTCACAGTAGATTACACACTGTACCACTGAAAGCCATGCGGCTTCAGCCATCTGTTGCCGTCGTCTAATTGAATTATAATTTTGCAAGAGGTCCCCGGTATTAATGTAACAGACTGCAGACCTTAAAAACTCACACAGTTTGCCTTCCGCACTGCAAAAAATAAATAAATAAATAAAAAATCGTTACAGGTGAAGATATCTTAAATATAGACGATTTATTTTTTCTTCCCAATGTTCTTCGTTTTTTTTTTTTTATTAAAGAAATAAGATTGAATAGATTCTATTGGATAAGAAGAAATTTAGCAGTGTACTCGTGACTTCCTTCCTTTCTTCCTTACTACAGTGTTCCATTGTTTTGGAATGGTATGCAGAATTCACCCCCCACCCCGACCCCCCCCCCCCCATACAGAGAGAGAGAGAGAGAGAGAGAGAGAGAGAGGTGCATTCATTATTTACATCAATCTGTACTGGATTATTAATGCTAAAAGCAATCAGGCAATGCTTCATTAAATTAACTGGAGATACACACACACACACACACACACACACAGAGAGAGAGAGAGAGAGAGAGAGAGAAGACATACAGTGTTAAAAGGCCCTAAAATTAGTGAAGCTAAAATGCCTCCATTAAGGGTTCCATCCTCTTTCCTAGCACTCTCCCTCCATTCTACACACCTCACTCACTCCCATTAAAATGTGCTGTTTTGGCTGCATGCTCACTGACGTTGTTTTTCTCCTCTTCACACAAATATACAGTTTTCTTCTGTTCCTTATTCTTAAGTGTCTACTCTTTTTTTTTTTTTTTTTTTTTTTTACTTTTTTTTGCCCCCAAGCCCTCTTCGTGTCCTTTTACTACTCGTTACCCTTGTTCTTCTCTCCTTATCTCTGCTTGAGCCCATCTCTACCATCTTGTAGACATAAAAGACAAAAAAACAAACAAACAAACAAAAAACATCAAACGTACAAAATGATATACTGTAAATCCAAAACAGATACTGACGACACATTTGCAGTGCACGTACTGTAAAGCCACTCCTTCTATTATTAGTGTCTGAATGCACTTATAATAAATAGGACTAAAACCTATTTCTCCGACGGCCTACACCATTCTACATTGATGTCGCTTATGGAACATACTGTATAGTATCCGGTCATGTACTAATTCATTTGCATTTCTTTATTTGAATCATGCTCATTGTGGCTGGGATTCAGTATGAGATTTGGAAATACATAATGGGGACAGATTCACTCAAGCTGAAGCAGTCGAAGTTGGAAAAATGCCTTCGCCCAATCGGAAACTGTCTACTTTTATAGTGAGCCCACGCCCACTTCAGTTTCAGATTCTCATCCTTGGCTGTCAGGAGCGATCTTGTAAATCGACGTGATCTTATGCGGTTATAGTCTATACTGCTCAAGGTTTGACAAGTTGTACGTTCGGAGGATTTTTTGTTTTTCCTGCTCAGCACATGTGTAAATAGTCAAATCATCCCTTCTGCCACCAATCATGCCATCAATCATGGACAACATCGCTCAGATTACATTCCCCCCCCCAGTCAATACAAATTAACTCAATCTTTTGATCTGAGCAGGTTACAGGTTCTTATGCAATGTCAACGTGTATTTCATCCATTCATTCATTGTCTACACCGCTTAACCCTGTGTTCAGGGTCGCGGGGGTATCCCAGGAGACTTCGGGCAGTAGGCGGGGTACACCCTGGACAGGGTGCCAATCCATCGCAGGGCACACACACATACACACACCCAATCACACACCCAATCACACACTACAGGCAATTTAGGAACGCCAATTAGCCTAACCTGCATGTCTTTGGACTGTGGGAGGAACCCGGAGTACCCGGAGGAAACCCACCAAGCACGGGGAGAACATGCAAACTCCATGCACACAGAGACGGGAATCGAACCTGGCCGGGGAATCGAACCCAGACCCTGGAGGTGCAAGGCGACAGTGCTAACCACTACACCACCGCGCCGCTCAACGTGTATTTATATTTGTTTATAGATACGCCAAACAGCCATAACAAACATCCAAAAACAACGGCATCAACAACTCTCCATCCACCTAGGAACTTTTGTAATCCAACTAGGGGCCATGGAGTCCAATGGTCACCGCTGTATATATTCTTATTTTACGAACATGGTAGGGACTCCGGTCAGCATTCACATGTACGTTTACACACCTTGCACCTTTGTGGTCCGGGTTCGATTCCTGCCTGTGTGCATGTTCTAATCCTGCAGGTTTCCATGTTCTCCCTGTGCTTGGTGAGTTTCCTCCTGGTACTCTGGTTTCCTCCCACAGTCCAAATATATGCAGTTTAGGCTAATTGGCGTTCCCCGTGTGTTTGCCCTGTGATGGATTGGCACCCTGTCCAGGGTGTACCCTGCCTCGTGCCCTAAGCCTCCTGGGATAAGCTCCAGGTCCCCGCGACCCTGAATACAGGATAAAGCGGTATAGAGGATGAGTGAGTGAGTGAGAATTGTCCACCGCTCTGCACACTGTAATCAAAGCTAAAGGTGCTCACTCGTGCCATCATTTCTTCTCAGTGGGAAACTACTGTAACTGACTCCAAAATCAAGTCTAGTACAGAATACAGTGAGTCTTTATCTTTCAAGAGGCTTAGCGCTACACAAGTGCTTTAGCTTCTCGACTTCATGCGTTGCTTTCATACACATATCTAAAGTGGTTTAACTTTTAATCCCATGTTGAAAGTCTCGTGTAATGCAGTCCTGTGCTCTGTGTTGTGTATTGAATGGCTGGAATGCTCAGGTTGGACTGATCATGAACAGGGGATAAAGATGTGATCCAGCTATAACATAAAGGGGGAAATAAAGCGACAGCGAGTGATCATGGTGCAATTTCTACCATTTAAAAACATGGTATGCACCAACTTTGCATTTAGGCACAAAGGCCTCTTGTTGCCTTCTGCCTGATGTCTTGCAAAAAAAAAAAAAAGAGAAAAAGAGAGAGAGAGAGAGAGCACAGTGGGGCAAGTACAGCCCCGGGTCCTGACAGATGGCAGGCAATATTTCTCTCTCTCTCTCTCTCTTTCTCTCTCTCTCCCTCTCTCTCTCTCTCTCTTTCTCTCTCTCTCCCTCTCTCTCACCCACAAAGAGATTTAAACATCAATACAAATAATCGCACATAAACAAAAATTGTCAAATTAGGGTAAGGTGATGAATTGCAACTACGGTTTACTGTACAGAGAGAGAGAGAGAGAGAGAGAGAGAGAGAGAGGCATAAAAACAGAAACTGGTATAAGATCAGGTTGCATGAATGTACACTTTTCTACAAGCGGACTACAAATACGCACACGCACACACACACACACACACACACACACACACACACACACACACACACACACACACACACACACACACACACACACACACACACAAACCTGATGACCTGAATGAACTTGTGGAGCTATTTAGAGCAGATTCAAAACAGAAAGGAAAAAAATATGAGTCAAATCAAGATAATGGATAAAAAATTAAGAATAAAGAAATTGATGAATAAGAAATAATCAGAAGAAAAAAAATTTTGCAGTTGAAGAATCTACGAGGATTAATATAATACCCATAAATGCAGCGCTCAGCATGAAAATGTCATCGTTGTAAGAGTCAAGAATGAGTACAGTGGAACATTGGATTGCGAGTAACGCGGTTTACGAGTGTTCCGCAAGACGAGCAAAGATTTTTACAAAATTTTTACTTGAAAAACGAGCATTGTCTTGGATTATGAGCACCGAGTATCGTGTATCACGTGTATCCATCACGTGATCACAACTGAGCCAAGGTTTTTTTCTCTCTCTTGTGCTGCGGAATTGTAGGTAATCGTCTTCCCTGCTGGGTCTTAGTGCTCGTCTCTTACTGGTATAATCAACATCAGTGCTCGCGTGTACTGTTTACTATAACAGTGTGACCACATGTGTGTGTAAAACATATTTTATTTTGTGTTTGTAAGTGCGTGTGTACAGCACACATGTACTGTTTCTTATAACACACGTGTGTACAGCGCGGGTGTAAAGCAAAAGAAAATCTCATTCCAGAGGTTAAAGATTAATTTTCTTCATCTTTGTTTCAGCCTGTGTGAGCTTGTGTGTGCGCGCACATAATTTGACACTGTGTTGGTTCACACACACTCTCTGGTCTTTAGTGTATGTGTGTGTGTGTGTGTGTGTGTGTGTGTGTGTGTGTGTGTGTGTGTGTGTGTGTGTGTGAAGCACCCCCTCTCTGCTTCACACACACACAAACATTCTCTGCTCTACACAGAAACTCTGCTCTGTCGCGATTCTTTTTAAAGGTAAAGTGCATGATCATTTGTTTGTTTGTTTTACTTTACAGCAATGATTCCATTAGTATTTGTTTACACGAGTGTCATTAGCGATGTTCCTTGCAAATCTTCCGACAAAACAGTGTTGTGGGAGAGAGAGGTTTATGACAGCTGTTTACGGAAGTGTAGTCCAGTGCTGGACATGTATTTTGGCTAATGCAGTCCGGTGTGTGTGAACGCGAATGCGAGATGTAAGCTAGGATATAGAACCTGAGTTTTGTTTTCTCTTTTAGTAGTTTTTTTAGTTGGATTTAAGTGCAGGATCCACCCGAAAGTTTGTACTATAGCCCGACAATGCAAATAAAAGAACAGGCATCGACCAGTTTGTGATCTCATCATTACACACACACACACACACACATAGTGCCTGCACGCACAAATGGAAACACTTATTCGTCTGGATTTATTTTTACTTTTTTTTTAAAGGTAAAGTGCAGGTTAATTTGTTTTATTTTTACTTTATATATTTTGTATTAATTATTTTTTATGTATTTATTTTTTTGGGTAGTGGAATGAATAATTTGAGGTTCCCATTATTTCTTATGGGAAAATTTAATTTGGTTTACGAGTGTTTTGGAATATGAGCACACTTCTGGAACGAATTATGCTCGTAATTATTTTATATGGTTTTGACAGAACATAAATGGAATTATGCAGTACCCTAAAAATGTGTTCTATATCCCCAAATTAGTTTCACATTTTCGCTTGCTTTGATGAAAGCTTGCACAATCTTGTCAGTCTCATGAGGTTGTCACCTGGAACGGTTTTCCAA
Organism: Channallabes apus; assembly: GCA_030522415.1. Lineage (NCBI taxonomy): Eukaryota > Metazoa > Chordata > Actinopteri > Siluriformes > Clariidae > Channallabes > Channallabes apus. The sequence goes on along the minus strand of CM060126.1, from coordinate 6,591,581 downwards.
CACTGTCGAAGGAGTTCCCAGAAGTGTTGAGTACTTGTTGGCTGCTTTACCTTCACTCTCTGGTCCAACTCGTCCCAAACCATCTCAATTGGATTTAGATTGGGTGATTGTGGCGGCCAGGTCATCTGATGAGCATTCCATCACTCTCCTTCTTGGACAAGAATCTCTTGCATATCTAGAGTACTGTTTGGGATCATTATCTTGTTGGAAAGCAAATAATGGCCCAACTACGTGCAAATCTGGTATGGCAAACTCCTGTGGTCGCCATGTTGGTTAAGTGTGCCTTCAATTTTGACTAAGTCACCAACAGTGTTACCAGGGAACCACACATTTATAAACAGTCTGTCTCTATGTCTAACAAGGACATGGTAGTTAAAACCAAAAATCCCATAATTTGTTTACCAGAACAAAGAACAGTTTTCCACTGATCTAATGTCCAAGTCTCTTCTGCTTGTTGTTCTTCCAAAGTAATGGTTTCTTTCCACAATTCAACCACAAAGGCCTGACTCACACACTGTAGTCTTCTCTGAATAAGCCTCCTCTAATAAACTTATCCTCTGCAGCCATGGTAGCTCTTGTTCTTCCTTTTTCTGGGACGGTCCTCACGAGAGCCAGTTTCACCACAGCATTTGATTTTTGGTTTTGGTGACTACATTCAGGAATACATTCAAAGTTCTTGAGATTTTCCAGATTGACTGACCTTCATTTTTTAAAGTAATGATGAAGTCACTTTTCTTTACTCTTAACTGTTTCTTGATTTGTACAGTAGATTTAGTAGCACTAATATGCCTATTGACTTTGTACCCTCTGTTCATCTGCACAAGATAATTGATAGTCTAATGCACATTAAGAAAGCAAGAGGTGTAATACATTAACTTGTAACAAAGTAGACCTGTGAATTAAAAACAATGTGACTACCTTGTACTGTAAATCTGAATCTGAGAGAATGCCATGAGTGTGCCAAGCTGAGATCAAAGCTAAATGTAGCTACTTTAGGCAATCTAAACATGTCTTTTTTATGTTTTGTTTGTTTTTATATGCAAAAATATGATTATAGTGAGGTTTAGAGTGGAAATTTGTAATATTGTTAATTCTTTTAGTGGCTGGAACGGATTATCTGTATTTACATTATTTCCTATGGGAAAATGTGTTTCACAATAAGAATTTTCGCCTTAAGAACTCATTTAGAACTCAATTAGTAGATACACTACTGCTCAAAAGTTTGGGGTCAGTTTCTAACTCCATGGTGGTTCCTGATTTATATTTCTTTCTACACTGTAAAGCAATGCTGAAGGCATTCAAAATATGCAATAATATCATTTAAACAGTTAATGGTGAGATGTATTTGCTACTCATCTGAAAATCCTTAATAATGGCTCTAATCTGATCTGAGCTGCTGGTTGTTAATTGGTGATTTCTGAGGCTGGTGACTCTAAATGAACTGCTCTTCTGCAGCAGAGTCAAGTTTTGGTCTTGCTTTCCTGAGATGGTCTTCATGAGAGAAAGTTTCATCATGGAGCTTGATGGGTTTTGCAAATGCACTTGCACATACTGTAGTATTCTTGCAAGAACTATTTCAGAACAGCTGACCTCTATGTCTTAAAATAAAAATTGACTATTGTTGTTGCTGTTACATACAGTAATTACCTAATGTAAATACTCCACATAGTTTTGAAATCCCCAGTATTGTTATAGAATATAGAAAACAAGACAAAACAATAACAAAAACAAAGAAATCTGCAAGTGATACCAGACTATATATTACCAGACTATATATATATATATATATATATATATATATATATATATATATATATATATATATATATATATATATATATATATATATATTCTGGTATCACTTGCAGATTTCTTTGTGTTCAAAAACAAAGAAATCTGCAAGTGATACCAGACTATATATTACCAGACTATATATATATATATATATATATATATATATATATATATATATATATATATATATATATATATATATATTTATATATATATATATATATATATATATATATATATATATATATATTCTGGTATCACTTGCAGATTTCTTTGTTTTTGTTTTGTTTTGTTTTCTCATATATATATATATATAACTAATTATTTATATATATATATATATATATATATATATATATATATATATATATATATATATATATATATATATATATAGTACACACAGACATCCTACGAGTCCTACGTTTGGACACAATTGGTTTGTTGTTTGTTTATTTATTAATTTAGTCAATATACTGTACCTACTATTACCTAATATATATTAAAAATAATATAATAGTTCACCTAATGATTGCCCTCAACACTACAGTATAAGCGAAAACTAGTCATTACAGTATCTAAAACGTTAGGAACAAATCTAGAACATGAGTAAAAGCAGAGGCAGGATCAAACTCTGTTCACCTTCACCAGACAGTCTTTGACCTGAGCTACCAGAAACAATCAGAGCAAGCATATTTTAATGGTTTAATGTGTGTGGGGGTGGTTCTGGAATTCAGACTTCTTTTTATTTTTAAAAACCTGCACTTATTTATTTATTTATTTTTTGTGATATGTTTGTGGGAGGAAAAAAAAAAGATACAAACATTTCCCAAGTAAAACTTTGCTTAAAACTAAAACATTTTATTGCATTTATTATGACGATTATATTAACGGGAGCAACATTAATAAGAGACAGGTATATTTGGCATTCCTTACAAAATAATCTTGGTGGTCTTAAAAAAAAAAAAAGCCACACACACACACACACACACACACACACACACACACACACACACACACACAGAAAATAAAATGTTATTTGTATATTGCTTTACCAGTGGTCACTGTCACAAAGCAGCTTTACACACACACATACACACACGCGCACACACACACACACACAGGGAGAGAGAGAGAGAATCCCGAATATTTCTTTCACTCCAGTCCAGGCTGCCACACATGAAATATTAGAGTGAGGAAAGATAATATTGTTAACACACCCACAGTGTATATTTATTCAAGTGATAAAAAAAAAAATGCACAGATTCTTACAGTATAAAGCGAGTAGTGCAATGTAGAAGGTTAATGCTTAGCTACCTAGAAGCACAGAGCAGACGCCATCTTCTTTGGGAGCCAAATGAATGCACCAGCGCTCTATGCAAATTTTTCCAAGGCTAACAAGCATGGCTGCATGATTGGAGTGCCATTGAAATTCCTGTCTCGCACAGTCCTCCTCCCTTGCTTCCTATCTCAGTCTTCTCATCTTTCCATCTCTTTCTCATGACCTCATCATCCTTGATCTCTATCTATCTATCTATCTATCTATCTATCTATCTATCTATCTATCTATCTATCTATCTATCTATCATTAAAATGGAAGAGAACATTTGTACCACCTTGCTTCGAAATAAATTGTGTAGCTGGTTCTCTCTCTCTCTCCCTCTCTCTCTCTTTCTCTTTCTCTCTATCTCTCTCTCTCTTGGCACAAGGCAATGTCTTTCCTCAAACATGCAAGTGATGCTTTGCACCTGCTCTCTCTGTAATACATCCAAACACGGCCATGAATAAACAAGCTCAATCCTGTATTCTGAATAAGTAAACACCTCTGTGTCCCTCATCACACACACACAAAACAATATGTGTTAAGTCAAACTAGAATACACACACACACACACACACACAAATGCACAGTATGTCTGTTTCACTCGTCGCCATTAATGGGAAAACAGGGTGAAATAAATAAATAAATAAATAAATAAATAAGGGAGGGGCGATGGGAAGAGCATGCATCTTTAATGGGTCGAACATGCAAGCGTCTTCCCCTTAGCTCTCCAGAGATCAAGTCACATCAGGATTTTTCAAGCTGCTTGCGCTCTCTTTCTGTTGCGTCCGTCTATCCGCGCGTCCTGCTTTCATCCGCCCCATCCCCGCGCTTTTCTGCATAATTCAGCAGGCTGAAAACTTTCTTGCTATCTCCATCATTTTGCTCTCCTGACTTTTGATGTTGTTGTTCTGCTTCGTGTGAAATACAGTACGGACAGATGTGGCGAAAATGGTGAACGGAGCTGAACGAGCAGCAAGAGTGGCAGAATGGACCGCGACACAGAGCACTGATTAATGACACTCACACGGCACCTTTTATCCTCACCTCTTTGTCTCCTCTTGTTCCCTTTCTGTTTTTTTCTTGCTTGAACAGGCATCAACAGCTCAGTGACACCGAGATATGTATACGTGTGTGTGTGTGTGGTAAGCAAGAACTGTGTGTATGTTTCTTATTCATTCTCTTACACAATCTCTATACTGCTTATCCTGTACAGGGTCGTGGGAGGCCAGGAGGACTCAAGGTTCGAGGCTACCGTGCTAACCGCTACGCCACTGTGCTGCCTGTTTTTTTGGTTCGTTCAGGCCTTTGAGTCTTTCTGATGTGTTAAGAGAAGATTCGTGCTGTATCACTTTATACTTTTATGACTTTCAGTTTGGTTTTTAAAGAAGTCGCTGCCAAGAGGAATCAGAAATTAAGGTTAAGTGAGGTTTAATGTCTATTTATTTAATATCTTTCTTCATTTCCATGTCTTTTCTAAATGCTTTGATTGTTTTATATGCAAAAATTCGATTACAGTGGTCATATGGAACATATTATCTGCATTTACATTATTTCCTATTGGAACATTTGTTTCGCACTATGGAATTTTGTCTGAAGGACTCGACTCTGGACGGATTAAATTCTTAAGCCGAGGTACCGCTGTAGTTTCATGTTGTATTACATAACACAGTTCTTCTGGGAATCCGTGCCACTTTTTGCATCTTCACGCTCATGATCTCCACAAACGTTTTCCGACTTGTGTTGCATGCTAGTGCGAATTGATAGCGTTATGTTTAAAATTCAAGAAATCCTGATGGAAATATTCATTCATTCATTCATTTTCTGTACCGCTTAATCCTGTGTTCAGGGTCGCGGGGGACCTGGAGCCTATCCCAGGAGACTTCGGGCACTAGGCGGGGTACACCCTGGACAGGGTGCCAATCCATCGCAGGGCACACACACATACACACACTCACACACCCAATCACACACTACGGGCAATTTAGGAACGCCAATTAGCCTATATTATGCAAGATATCTTTGGACTGTGGGAGGAAACCGGAGTACCCGGAGGAAACCCACCAAGCACGGGGAGAACATGCGAACTCCATGCACACAGAGACGGGAATCGAGCCTGGCCGGGGAATCGAACCCAGACCCTGGAGGTGCAAGGCGACAGTGCTAACTACTACCTGATGGAAATATGATGTGTAAAATATTCTTCAGCACTGCAATATCAACACCATTAACTGCAATACAAAGACAGTGTTCTACTTTGTGCCGCAAAGCCTTCACCGCCTGAAAAAGTCTTCTGCCCCAAAGAAAGTGTATTTAACATGCCCTCAGGATGTGCATTTATTTCTCATGACCACTCAGAGAGCTCCACTGCCTACCTCCTTGGAAAACTTCTTCAGAGTATGTAGGCTTGTTGAACCTGAGATTTAATCGTCTCGTCGACCCCTAATGCAGCTTTGATTATAGTCCAAAGAATATATATTTAAAAAAAAAGCTCACAAAAAGACGCAAAAACACAATAATCATCAAACAATTCAAAATGCACCTCATAGAACCCAGGAACAAAACAGTGACACTATTTTTGTTTGTTTGTTTTTTCTTCTCAACCATCAACAATAACTTAATCTAAATAAATATAATGAGATACTGTTTGCTTGAAACCAAAATCCATCCTGTTCTCCTCCTGAATAAAAAGGGCAACGACCCAATCACACAGGTGATCTTTGGCTTTAACAAATACACCAGCATGGCATTTTTTCCAAGATTCAAGATTCGAGAATTCTATTTATTACATACATGGTTGTATACTGTAAGTCCATGGTTGTACAAGAGTTTTTCACAAACTCTTGATCTTTGGGTAATCTCACCAAGTTTAATAAATCCATAAATAGGTCCTATGGAATTATCCATTCACCATCAATAACTCCTTTGAGATGCTAAATAAATGTTTTTTTCAATACTAAATAAACTGGACGTTTCTGATTCGGGCAGAGTGACATGGTGATTCTGTGAAAGGATTCTCCCACCAACAACACACCAAAATTGGTCAATATTTAATTAATTGATTGGTCAATATTTAATTAATTCATCTTTAATTTGTGATCATTCAGGAGGCTGTACGCAAACCGCCAGCAAAGGCTCTCGTGTTCGTTAACTCCATCACAACAGCAGAGGAAAAAAATATCTGATTGGCTTATTTCAGCTCACACTCCCCTGGGTCCAAAAGACGCACAGTTTGCTGCAGGAAAGGTTTTTGTAAGGATTGGAATGTTTGTAAGTCGAGTCTCACAAATTTTCGCTTTAAGAACTAAAATTTTGCAAGAAATTTGCCTTGGCATACAAAGCATTTTTGGCATACGAGCGACCGAACCTATCTGAGTCAATGGAAAGTCCATCAAAGCGAGTTTACATATTATTTGTGGGTATTTAAGATTTAGTGAAGGCCAGAGGTGGAAAGAGTAATAAAATTTTGTACTCAAGTACAAGTACTGTTACTTCAGTGAAATTTTACTTAAGTACAAGTAAAGTTACCATTATAAAAATCTACTCAAATAAAAGTAAAAAGTAGCTCATTAAAAAATTTACTCAGAGTAAAAGTTACCGAGTTACTTTTTTATTTTAATTTTTTTAACAGCGGGGGTGGGGGAGGGGGGTTGAGGCATTCTAGCGTAGTTCAAAAAAAGATGAGCAGATATAAATCTCAAACTAGTTGTTTTTAACTGAAGGAACACCTTTGCATAATAAAGCTGTTGTCTTTCTTGTGCTTAAAAATCAAAGTGGTCACTTAAATATGGTGTTACGTCCCAGTCTAGGGTCATACAGCAAAAGAATGGTTCAGGGTTCTATTTTAAACTGTATGGAAATGGTGGTATATGGCAGAAAGAACTAGATCCAATCATATATATATATATATATATATATATATATATATATATATATATATATATATATATATATATATATATATATATATGCACACACACACACACACACAAGGAGGAGGAGGATCAGATTCAGGTTGGACCCAGGCCAAAATAATAAACAAAATGGTATTTATATTTAGTAGCTAGATTACCTGCCAAAAAAAAAAAAAAAACACAAACAAACAAAAATACAGGTACCTTCCCGGACTCCCTAAACCAAAAACAGTGAAATTATCTACAAATATATACAAAGACCAACCGAACCAAAGCGACAAAGCAATAATCAAAGTCAATTGGAGGCAAAAAGTCAAACCGGAATACACAACCAAATATCAAAACGCCAAAATCACAACCTTTCATCATTCCCGCGTCTCTCTCCGGATTATACATGGTCGCGCTAGTCGATGACGTCACTCAGGGCGGAAGTGGCCGTGTGGAAGGTCAGGTGATGCCGATATCAGAAAACCTGGAGTGGAGTCTGGAGCGGCGCGCGACCAGGACATGATACACACACGCGGCGCAACAGAGCATTTATACAAAGCATAATATTTTTTATTATTTTATCATTTTCATTCATTTATTTTTTACTCAGTAGCGAATATGATTTAAAATGTAGCGAATTACAATACTTCAAACAAAACGTACTTAAGTAAAAGTAAAATTACAGATTTTTAAAACTACTTAAAAAAGTAGAAATACACAAAAAAGCTACTCAATTACAGTAACGCGAGTAAATGTAATTCGTTACTTTCCACCTCTGGTGAAGGCATACCATCATGGGTCTCAATAATGTTAGAAGCAGGACCTACCAAAAAAGGGTTGTACTATATGGGCGGCTGATGGCGGCTAAGGTTCACATGTGGGGAGTGAAGGCTGGTGAAGGCTGTGTAGTTTGCAGTTCATGTAGATACTTTGACACACACCACCTACCTAAACATTATTGCTGATCAAGTACACCACATCATGAAAACAGTATGTGCATTGCACATTAAAAAAAAAAATGCATAAATGGTCTGAGGAACACAATGAGTTTGAGGTGTTGACTCAGCTTCCAAATTATCCAGATCTCAATCCAATCTTTCATTTGTGGGATGTGCTGGACAAAAACAAGTCCGATCCATGGAGGTCCCACCTCGCAACTTACAAAGGTAAAGGATCTGCTACTGGCGGCTTGGTGTCAAATACGACAGCACATCTTCAGGTCTAATGGTGCGCAGGTCTTGATGGATCAGAGCCTCATGGCCTCATGGGACTAGTAGCCAATATAATAGAATCCATAACAATATCCCCATAACTCCACCCACTAAAATGTTTACTACCTTGTTAAATGGGGGTTTTATATATATATATATATATATATATATATACAGTATATATATTATAAAAGAAAATTACTGGGTTATATTCTAGATAATTTTTTTTCATAATATACTATATATAACTTTTGAGTTTTGTTCTTTTGGACTGCTTTTTTTAAATTTTTTTACTCTGACCCTTGTCTTGTTTACCAGTACTGCTTTTGAGTGCCTGCTTTCTGTGACTATTTGCACAATGACAATTTCTAGCCTGCTTACTTGATTTTTATTTTATTTTGGAAAGTCTTGTAATTAATCCTTACACACATGGATCTTAACCCCTTGGGTTTCCATTGTTACGACTGACATGGCTGATCCTAATGGAAATCACAGATAAACAACTAAAATAATCAAATTGCTCCAAGGATTTATAATGGTTTTAAATAGAATAACAAATTGATCTGCTTAATTAAAACATACTGGCCTATACATTCATCCTCTTCATATCTTCAACATTCACCATATATACTGCAAATGAAAAACTGTTAGGGTTACCCCACTGCTTGTTCCTTTTTATTGTTTTTTAGACTTTTGTGTTATTATTTTGAACATGCCTTCCATTTTTAGTACCATTTGATTCTTGAACACTGTCAGGTGCTTTTTCTTCAAACAGTGTGACATTATCCTACTGAAAGAGGTCACTGCCATTGGGGAATATCCAGAACCTCTGTAGTCCAACTATGGACCATGGAGGCCAATGGTGATTACTCATCGTCGTCTATAATGTACCACTTTATCCTGTCTTCAGGGTCATGGCGGGTCTGCTGCAGCCTATCCCAGGAGACACAGGGCACGAGGCGGAGTACACCCTGAATTCATTGCAGGGCACACAGACATATACACACTATGGGCAATTTGGGAATGTCAATCAACCTGCATATCTTTGGACTGTGGGAGGAAACCGGAGTACCCGGAGGATACTTACACACCAAGCATGGCGAGACCCTGAGGTGGGAATCGAACCTGGCCCCTGGAGGTGCATTGCGACAGCGCTAAGAACTGAGCCCTTTAGGGAATAGCATTGTCACTTATTATGTACGTGGTATTACAGCATCTGGGAGACATCTTTATCCAGAAAGACATGTTTATGCCATTAGACATCTGAGCCTTGCTCAAGGGCCCAATAGGGACAACATGGTGGTGGTGGTGGGATTTGAACCAGTGACCTTCTGAACTGTAGTCCAATGCCTTAACCACTGAGCAATGCAGAGAGATTTCCTTCCAAAGGTTTTTCCTTCCAAAGGCGCTTCAGACCAATCAGAGAAGTCCAGAGAAGTGACTATGAGAGAAAGTTTCAGTTTAACCGCTCCAGTCTAGTAGGTGGCAGTAACGCACTCTTAAGCTCATTACAGTACCACCTGCCAACAACAACAGACGGATCCAGACAATAATAGACGGATCCAGCTCTTTGCCTTCTCAGAGACACTCTGGAGCTTTTTCAGTTCGCTGTGACTGTAAGTTTGGAAAGTTGCATTTCCCCCCAGGCAGCTGCACGTCTTGTTGTCCACTGCTATTGACTGCTACGGACATCGTGGAAACGTCCTTGTTTCATACACATTCTATTTGATAGCTTTGGCGTATACTAATAAAATAGTCAGTATATTAAGTGGTGTGCTTCTACAGTAAGTGGCGCAACAGGAAAGGTTCACCATGTTATACGAATATCATGATTTGGAATCGCAAGTTTTTATTCGACAGCTTCAGTTGTGAAAATGTTATCTAAAGTAATAAGATAAATAACAGCCCTCTCACCCAGAAAGCCACTTTTTGCTCTCTTGGCAACCAAAATGAGTTTCCTTTATGACACTCTGCTCGTGACAAGCCTATTCCTGTATACGCAGGGAATACTCAACTCAAGAAAATGATATTTTCACCACTATTAAATCTAATCTCTACATATCCATGCTTCTTTTACAAATAGATGGATGTTATAGTGGATCTTTATCTCTCTCTCTCTCTCTCTCTCGCTCTCTCTCTCCCTCTACACACACACACACAAACCAGTTTCTCGAAACAGCGGTCCAAGACTTAGATACAGTACCTACTGATGTTCCATCCACACAAGGTCACAAGGTGGTGGTGTGCATGCTTTTTCAGCAAATACAATTCACACTCCGAGTCGGTCTGAATGATTTCAATGACTGCTTGACAGGTGACTGGCAAAAAGAAAATAGCTGAGAGCTTTCATGAGTAATACCTGTATTTGTATGGGCCGTGTGCCCGCATCGTTGTTATGAGTTTAAGGACAGTTAAGAGAATTAAATAAAGGTATTCAGGACGCAGGAAAGAACAGCTATGACAATGATACAAGAAGGTACAATAATCAAGCACGGAGCCTGAAAACCGAAACGTACAGCAGTAGAATAAATAAATATACTCGTTGATAGAGTGATGATAAAAGAAAAAGAGCACAAGTACACCAGCTCACCTGATATTATGTCTCAACTACATGTACAAGGATGCAGGCTTTCTGTTCTAAACTTCAAAAAATTTTCATTTAAAAAAAATGCTATCATAATATCATTTTCTCACCGCCGCTGCAAATCCGTCAATGATCATCAGTGAAGAAGTCTAAGAGCGCGGTGTTGTTTCGCAGAAATGGAAGTGTGACCTTCTATTAATCTATTATGTAACCAGTTCATCAATTAAGGTGCAACCCACAGCTGCGCACAAACACAACGAAGACGGGGAAAAGCAGGAAGAATCAATAATGTTATAGGAGTGTAACCTCACACACTCTGCGTATGTTCATTATTCGTGAACCCTTGTTTCACATCCGCGTTTGAAAAGTGATGTGTGAACAAATGGCTGAAAATAAATGAGTAATTTAATATAACACACACGCACACATACAGTCAAACAAGCACATGTGGCATACTGTAGGTAGGCTCCAGTATTTATCAAATAGCATTACATACAGTATTTGATTACAAGTTACCAGCTTGTAGTATTAATATTTTAAATGCATTTTTTATGTTTCAGGTGATCAGCATAATATATCATAAGTAAACTATTGAAAATAAGAAAAGTCATGAGTCAATGTGACACATCCCTGGATGGTGTGCCAATCCATTGTAGGGCATACACAGATCCACAAACTCATTCACACACTATGGGAACACCAATAAGCCTAATCTGCATGCCTTTGGACTGTGGAGGACCCAGAGGAAACCCACCAAGCATGGGGAAAAACATGCAAACTTTTTTCTTAGAGTCATGGGAGGAAGCTGTTTGAAGACTAAGTACTCCATGAGAATGTTCTTGGTTCTTGGTTCTTGATCACAGCCATACGCAACCCATTGAGAGCTGCGTCCATTTTCTTTAATTTGATTCAAAAGTACTTAAAATACGTGTCAATCTATACTATAGTGGATGTTTCCACTAATAGAGGTGTCCTATATGGTCCTTGGCATATCCTTGAGGGGACCTTTAACATGCCTTCCGCTGCTGAATGTGAAGATACTGTGATTACAATTACCACTACAGAGTCCTTTGTCAAGTCAGTATCAGAAGTGATAGAAATGAGAGCAGTGTATATTTCCTTGCCTATGGTCACTAGCTACAGTATGGGTAGGATTCTACACAGGGTTTGGGCTTCCTTCCCATGATGCCTTGAGAAGCTTGGCAATCTGGAACAGCATCAAAGAATCAAGAAGAGATATCCCACTGCCTCAATCTGCCCCAGTAAAAGTCAGTAATGTAAGATCTAACCCATATTAGCCACATCATGACATACTTTGCATGTGATATAGTTTCTTTTCCATGTTGCTTCCAAAAGCAGTCGACATTCTAGTAGTTATTACTACATGCAAAAACCAAAGCTGTTGTGTGAAAATGTTCTACAAACTCCTAACTGCCATAGCAACTACCACAGCATAATAAAAATTGGTTGGTAGAACAAAGACTGAAAGATTTCTGGTTTCTTAGGGAACGAGGGAACATGGTCAAAGCAAAGTGCTTAATTATGTTTGGTTAGAAAATTTTTTTAACTAGTAACTTGTAATGATACCTAGTGCTAGGCAATGATTAAAAAGATTAATCGCAATTAATCTTTCGATCTCAGTTAACGTTTATTTTAATCTTAAACTTTGCACAACATGAAAGCATGAACTTGTCAAATATATATAACCATAAGGCAAACCAGAATTAGGTCTATGGCTAACTGGAACTAGGTGTAGGGCTATATTATATAAGCAAGATAACTAAATGTTAAAATGCATTTTTATGTACATTGTACTTGCAATTTATAAAGACTTAAATGCTCCTAAGTTTAGATTTGTTTTGCATACGTTGGAAGGTTTCAGACCCTTTTTAGTTTTCTACATTCTGTTGTTTTACACCCATCTTAAAATGTATTCAAATATTTTTACCCTCTGACATGCACAACCTTCCGAAATACCAAACTTTACATAGACAGGTGTTTGCTTTTCCTAATTATGTCTAATTAAATCAATTAGGCACATGTGGACTCCAGTCAAGTTGCAGAACCATCTCAAGAGCCTCTGATGGAAGCAGGATGAACCAAAGCTCAATCGCCGTACCCATCTATTGGTGAACTTTACATGTGACTCAATAAATTTATCATTTCTGAACACCACACGCAAGATTAAAAAAATCGCACCAGGCATGTTTAGTGGAAGTTAGCAGGTCAGCATCTCACTCAATGTTGAGAATCTTACAGTACACTGATCCAAACCATTTACAAACATCTTCTCCGATATACAGTACCAGTCCATGGCGGTATATCCTGTCACGGTAAATCTTGTTCACTTTCTTGTGATTTCTTTCCATTTTATCATTTGCTTGTTTTATTGTTTGTCTTTCGCCAATTTCTCATGACTTACGCATGATTTACTAGCAAGATGTCCAACATTCCCCACAATGCATTGCATTCCCAAGTCCTATCGGTTATGCCTCGGCATGAACGATTAAGTTAAATCGTTTGATTAAACAAATCAATCTTCTAAAAAATTTACATGTTAATCACAATGTTAAACACAATTCATTCCTCACACTAATAAATACCCTCAACTTCCAAAAATGCTGTTAACGACAATGATATTTATTGTGAAATTATTTGCATGCATGGTTTCATTACGATGTCCATTTTCCTGATCTTTCATCCATACCAACCACTCATACATGATAGTCTACTTTTGCCCCTAGAAGCTTTTCAGAGGGAGACAACCACATGTATGTCTGTTCCGCTCCAAATAGAGAAAGATGAGACGGCCTCCCAAGCCAAGGGTGTTCCAATACCTTTCTATCATAGACAGTATGTTGTCAAAAGACAACAAGGCTTGTTTTCAAGTCATGCTCCAACCGGGGGGCAACAAGGCGACCTCCTATGATGAGCACAGATGAAGAGTTTAATGTGATGACCTCTCAAAATGGACTTATGATGGAGGTCAACTAGGCAACATCCAAGGACAAGCTCACACTAGAGGTCAATGAGGTGACCTCAAAGGACAATATAATTCTAGAGGTTAAGGAGACCTATCACAACAAGGTCCCCTCCAAGAACAAGCTCAAACAAGGACAACAAGGTAGTCTGTCATAATGACCTCATTTTGCAGGTTAATGAGGCAGCATCCGATGACAAGCTTGCTCTAGACTTTAAAGAGAAGTCTAACAATAAGCGCATGCTGGAGGTCAACGAAGCAACCAATCACAATGAGCTGATGTTGGCGATCACCTAGTCGACCTCCAATGAACATCTGACCTTTTGGCTAAGGTCAGCTAAGGTCCTCCCTACAACTTCCAGCTCAGCTGAGGACATTGCTCTTGGCTTGGTTAGTTATTAAGACATCCGTTTAATTGCATCTGTTTGAAATGCTTATTTGCTCCTCATTCAGTTACTGTAACATCTTATTTCACAGGTCGTATTGAGGAAATTAAGCAATGCATAGATGTACTGTATTAATGCTGGAGCCGTTGCACTTGGTTCAGTCCTGGCAGCCATTGCTTTGCACAGCTCTCAGTTTCACATGACAGAATGTATTTGGCTTGTCTGGTGGTCAGCCGTCTAAGGTTCAGGGAGGATCCATAATCTCAATAATACATTCTGTGCCTGCTAAGCCCCATGAGCAGGGGGTTGTGATGCACTGGGTGTTCTGATACCTTTCTGTCTTGGCCAGCATTGACCTTTTTTTGGCAGTTTATGCTGCAATGGTTTTTCTGTGAGATCAAGCCAGACAGGCTGGCCTTTCGTCCCCGTGGACGTAGACGGGCCATGGTTGTCCATGATCCTGTCACAAGTTTAGTGCTACAGTATACAGTATAATTGATAATCAATGTTATTCAATTCATTGTGTTAATGTTATGGCTGATCAGTGCAGTTGAGGCGGTTTCCCTTCCGCTTCGTTATATAAGAGAAAATAAGAGACATGGAAAAAATACTAATAAATGCAATAAATTGCTGATTACCAGAAACAGCTGATTACAAGAGCTGCATAAACCTCTAAGGTCTCTAAAACCAGAACATGATGTCTGAGATTCATTTATTTAACAATCAATTCATGCACGTTTGTAGACTTCCAACAGGTTTAAATAAAAGTACATTAAGAATGACATTGTTTAAATTCTATTTGTTGGCTGTCCTACATGCACATGCTTATAATAATGCTCTATCGTTGACTGACTGAGAAACTGTACATCACGCATTGTTTCTCAATTCTTCAACATTTTGGGCATTTTACACTATTCATTTGGCAGACCGTGATCCTATCAAGAAGAATGACCAATAAAAATCGGTTGAGAAGATTCTCTTCTATCATTAACATGACTGGGTGAGAGAGTGTGGGGCGGTCCTACCTGGAACGATGGCAACAGTGTCCTTTTCCCAGGAGACCACACTGACGTACTCCTGCACAGCTGAAGGAATGAGGCACTTGAAGACAGCCACGTTGCCCCGCATGGACCGCTGATCAGCCACACGAACCGTGTATGGCTCCCTGAACACTATGTGTGAACAAAAATAGGGAGGAGGTTTAACTCTCTTATTATACAGTTTTAAAGGCAAAAACATATGTTTACCCTTCAATTGAGTCAAACAAGGACAAATAGTTGGCCAATGGATATTCTTTGGAAAATGACCAAGAAATAACGTTTAATTCCAAAATAATTGTTATATATATATATACTGTTTTGTATGATTATGATGTATGTTTAGGTTGTCCAAACCTTATTCTGTATAAAAGTCCACCATGTATTCAGCACCTCACAAGCAGAATGAAATCAATGTAGATGATGTAGAGAGATGTTAAAAAAAAACAAAGGGAATTTGCTTTGAGTAAAGGGCAACTGGGGAACCGAAGTGGATTAGAGAAATTTAGTTTTCATTTCTGACTTTCAATTTGTTGTCTTTTCCTCATCAACCTCTATTTACCTGGGGATTGTAACTGCTCCCTTGTTTCTTTGTGGGAGGCAGTGCAAGGGCGTTTTCATTCAAAAAATCGTTCTGCCTTGTACAAACCCAGTGCTTGTGGATTCATTTCGGCAAAAGTCTGTCAAAATCCCAGAATCTGATCCAGAAGATCCAGACTCACATTACTGAATAGAAGATCCTGCATTTCTTATAGTTGTATATAGTTGTAGTTTGCTGAATAATTAATAGCAGTTACCAGATAATACACCTTGAGACAAATAATACGCCAGGACTTTAAGGGGTTCGAGAAGCAGGAATAAAATTCGGAGAATTGGCACAACCCCCCAACCAAACCTGGACATAATTAACGCCTTGCCTGCAGGCATGGTTTCTTGGTCATTAATAATAGTTTGTGCCAGGCGACACTGTCCCCCACAGAGACTGAAACCAGTTTTCTTGTGTGATCATCATGCTAGAGTTTAAAGTATTATACACTAGTGATGCTTGTGTAAAAAAAAACATGCACAATTTTTACCCTAAAGAATTTGTATGTAGTTTTGATTCGTTTCAGCCACTGCTAACTAAACAGCCCTTTACCGCCGCAAAAGGGATTTAAATCAATATAACCAGTCAATAAAGGTCCCCTGCTCTCTGGCCTCTCCATTCTCATATTATTTATTAACTTCTCGAGTGACTGCTCGTCTTAGAAAACACAGGTCATCAGATAAGCGTTAAAGTGATTAATGTGTGATCTAATTACATAGACTCTGTACGTTCAAGAACTTAGCCTGTGATATTTTGGTTTTGTTTTCAATCGTACTATAACAACATACTTACCTATAGATTATAGATCTAAATCAGATCATTCAGTGTACTCCATCATTAGAATGTTACTGATGCTTGACTGTGCTCATGCGTTGCTTAGAAACAGACTAAAACCCAGTTTGGTGCACCTTCTGCCTTCATAGGCACTGGGAGAACCGAGGTATCACTATCATTTAAATAATGTAGATGAGAGAAAAGAACAAACATGATGATATACTGTATTTATGTCATTTACAAAAAAAAAAAAGAAGAACTTTTCTTTAGTTTTTGTAAGAATGAATTTCGTAATTCTACACAGCCATCTTGTGGCTAACAAAATGACCACAAAGTTTTGAATACTCCTCAAACATTATATTATGACACCAAAATAAATATAAAAAAATGTCATGTTTAGTTCTGCAACTGCTGCAAACGGGTAAATGTCAGGTAAATCATGTCCGGTCATTTTCACTTTGTTGATGAAATAGATCTGAATATGAAAATGAAATAGAAACATTTAAAGAAAAAAAAAAACTTTGTGAAAAGGTATTGATAGGAGAAAAAAAAAAGAATTTCCAAAAATATAATCACGTAACATTGATAAGGCCATCAATATTAGGGTGAAAATGGGGCAAAACAGTGGCACCAAAATCAGGCTGTTTGTTTAAACTCTGGCTGAAAGAACAGAAAAACATAAGAGGGTAGCTGCCAAAAGACCTGCGGCAATATTAAGAGAGCTCCAGGAATGTCTGGCAAGTTCTGGTCACACCCTGTACTGTATGTGACAACAAGTTTCTGTATTCTTCATATGTCCAGTATCTAGGATAAGGTAGCTAGCAAAACAGATGGAGATGGAAGGATGGATGGATGGATGGATGGATGGATGGATTTGGGCATTATTCTAAAAGATATTGTGGTGACACCACCATTTCCAGTCACTGTAGCTCTTCGAGTTTGGTTGCATCTTCACCTTTAAGCAGCAGCTGAGGGACTTCTGTCACTGGTGGTTGAAGGTAGAAGTGATTATCAAGTTGCCTGTACTGGAACAATTGATTATTGGGCCTAGTGGAACATGCCCTTGTCCCTGGACACGCAGTTGGAGAAAAATCATGTGGTACAGTAGTGCTTTCTGGTCCAAACATTTCTGGTCTGCCTCACAAACAGCACCCTGGACAGGGTTCCCATCTCATTTTTTTCTCTTCTGCCTCTCTAATGTCACCTTCATTTTCTCCACAGGGGACCATCCTGTGCATACCACAGTTACAGTAGGGGAAAGCCCAGGGATGTGTTAAAGCTGGGTATTTCCAGGATCAAACGTCATGGAAAGGAGGTGCGAACACTGATCCAGAGCCCTGACACCACTGCAAGCACTTCCCCAATCGAGCAGGAACGTACAGTAGCACATATGAGTGAGTAAACAAGAGTGCATATTAGACTCGGGTGTATTCGGGGTGTAATCAGACATCAGCCCATCACAGCCTCATTAAATGTAAGACTTTGGGTCTTAAAAAAGTAAAGTGGAGGTGGCGGTTACTCCATGCTTCACCCATCCACAAATGTTTGGGATAGATTGGCCTATTTTCATGGAATTGTGAAATAAATGCTTGTGGATGGGTCTTGTGAAGCATGATGTGGAATTTGCACAACATTGGCTTTTAAGGTGTGCCAGTGCCGTCAAAGTCAGATCTAAGTCAGGGGCAATTAGCTTTGCCCTGCTAATTCAGTCAACTGTTGTCCTAAACATTTTAATCACATCAGTTATTAAATATACATTCTATCAAGTGGAAAAGGACACTCAAACAAGGTAGAGGCAACTCAGTTTCTACTACAAAAGATTTGTAGGGTACTCCTGTTTAATGTGGCTCATGATAAGCCAATTGCTGGGCATTTGGGGCAGGATAAATCTCTAAAATGCCTAAAGGGTTGTTTTTATTGACCAGACATTCATGGTCAATGTTTGCAGGTGGTGAGTGGCATGTCGCAAATGTCAGCCGGTGAATCCACTGGGCCCCCCAAAAAGCTCCACTGTGCCCATTAACCTTAATCAAGAATCCACTTCTAGGGTTGTGACATGGACCCTTTTGGGCTTTTATAAAGGTGCATGTGAGGGCATTGCCATACAGTAGTTCTGATGGATTATGCTACAACTGGATAGCATATTTGGATATCTGGAAGCATCTTCTGTTTTATTTCTCTGGTAGGGGATGCTAAAAAGAGATCATCAGAGCACTAGTGTCATGTACATAAACAAGGTTTCCCCCATTCACATTACTGTACAGGTGGAAGCCTTGTATGCCATTAGGGAAAATTGGGAGCAACAATAACAACAACAACAACAACAACTATGCAGTTGGACCTGGACCTGAAAGCAAAAGTCTACACCATACTGTAGGAACCCTAAGACAACGTAAGTTGTTTTACACCCATGAATGACTGTATGATATTGAACCAGAAAATAAAGTACTCATTTACTACCTACAGCGTGTTGAGCTCTCAATTACTTACATGTAAGCATCATCAGCATTGTCATCATAAACATCATAAAAAGAAATTGACCAAAAGTGAAACACAAATAGCAGTAACAGACTTTTTTGGTTCCAACATTCTTCAAAATTTCATTAAATGCATTTAGTTCATCTGTGGCAGCATGTTCTCCCCCCACAGCTTTTAGATGTGTCACATTTTGCTATGAAATGTGGTATTTCACCTTTTGAATACATTTGGTAGTTCAAAGTTTCTAAAAGAATGAAATATCGCAATTTACACAAAAAATGTTTGGTCATAGACCAACTTTGTGTGCCAAAGAAAAACATTATGCCAGATTGGATGAAAGTCCCAAAATGGTGGTCATCATATTTATCATGCAGTTTGCTTTCTGGTGTTTATGTAATAATAATAATAATAATAATAATAATAATAATAATAATAATAACGATGATACTAATAACAACAACATTTGCTCAGAGTGACCCCTATAGAGGAGAAGATGTCCAAACACAAGTTGCTTTGTAGTACATGAGCCACATTAGGTTATGTAATATCTTTTTTAATAAAGCAAATGCATGAGAAAGAGGTCTTTGACACTTAAAAAAATAGTCCACACAGGTGTTCTGGCACATGATCAGCATGTAGATGTTTTCTTCTGTGACAAAACAAAGGAGGATGAGAATGAGGGAGTATGAAAGAAAGGCAGATAGCATGAGAGATGGAGGGACGAAGGGGGAGGGGGTGGCACAACACCATGAGCTGTCAACTGTCATCATTCTCGAGTGCCACCTGAGACACCGGGTGCCACACCCTGCCCCTCCCCTCTGTAGTACCCATGGCAACAATCAAGTGATGGAGCTGATTGGCTGTTTGCTTTCGACTAGTGCATTCTCCTAGTGAGTTTCAACACTATTTAAAAAACAACAACAATAACATTATTTTCCCACTGGCTCTTGGGTAATTCATTTTGAAATTCAGGATCAAATACCAAAATAAGAAATGTAGGGAAAAAAATGTCCATTACAATTAATCTGCAATAGGTAGAGCAAGCAGCCTCTAAAAGCTAGAAACTCTGAGCACCGAGGACAGATGGAGGCTGGGAGACAGGAGGGACAATGGCACAGTATTAGCGCAAGCTGGCATAAGTGTGTGTGTGTGTGCGTGTGTGTGTGTGTGTGGACATCCCTTGCTGTCACTGGGCGGTCAAAACTCCCACTCACAAGAAGTGACCTTGGCACTGAATAGGAGGTATACTCAGCCAACTGTCTGTGGCACTGCGTAGTTGTCTGCTCACTTTTTAAAAAGAGCCAGGTCAACAGGCGGCCACTGGGATACCCATGTGGAACTTACATCCTTATGTAGGTTAGCAATATGGCCACCACAATGTTTTTTTCTGTTACTGCAGGTGTTCAGTGTAAACCCATAATGTATACACAATATCCTATGCCCCATCATTTGCATTTTTCATCCTTGCAACATGATGATTAATGTACTAATGCCGACCTTGGACGAATGAAAACCTCGTTTCGTACCGCAGATTTAATATCATATATAACATTAAACTAGATTAACTCAATAAATGACACTTTTCTGTAATGTCGAAATATACAAATACATGGACAAAGAAATGGACATATATTTACATAAGAAAAAATATGAACGGAAAAGCTCCTCACCTGCTTTGACACGGATGCTGGGGCTACGGATCTTGCCAGCCTGGTTCTCTGCAGTGCAGAAGTAGTCATTGTCGTGAATGAAGCTGTTGAAGGCAGATGGGGAGAAGGGGTAGAGCTGCAGCGTGCCATTGGCATGGACATGGCGGATGTGGGGCACGTCGTAGATGTCGTCGCCAGTAGCCAAGTACCAGCGGAGGACTGCATGGGGGGTGCCACCTGCTGGGCAGGGCAGGGACACCCCCACCGAGCTGGAGAAGGTCACTCTCTGCAGGGAGGCGTTCACAAAGTACAGCCGTGTTGAGACCACATCCTCACTGCTCACTGGTGGAAGTCCAGAAGAGAGAAAACCAGTCATTTCTACTCATATGGCTTTCATAACACTCTGGACTTGAGAATGAAAAAGCAAGTGTCCCACCCACCAACCTGCTTTCTTGTATCATAGAATGAATGAAGATGAATGAACAGTTTCAAAAAGACGATTTTCAGTCATCCAGCTGTGGTTATCTGGAAGATGAGTCATGTCAATTGGACTCCAGTTGACTCCAGAAGTCCAGTTAACATTGCTCAACTTCCAGATAAGCATTAATGAAAAGAAATCTATTATGGTCTTTAATATTCACTACACAGTTCAAGATATAGACACCTGCCCCTTAGAAACATTTGTCAGCCTTCTACAAGCTGTTGCCTCTGGGTTTAAAGCATACAATGTTGTAACATTAGGAAATCCATTTCAGGGCCACAGACATGTTCCATCACGGCAATGCAGTTGCACACAAAGAAAACATCATGAACATGTTTGGAGTGAAAATCTCAACTGGCCTGCACAAACCCCTCCCTTCCACTGAACACCTTTTGAATGGACTTGGAATGCTGAGTGCACGCCTGGCCTTCTGACCTAATGTCAGTGTCTGACTGCACTAAAAATTCCCACAGCCATGCTCCAAAACCTAGTCTAAAGAAATAATCATATTGCGTACATATTGCTTATAGGTCATACCGCTTTATCCTGTATTCAGGGTCATGGGGGGGCCTGGAGCCGATCCCAGGAGACGTAAGGCATGAGGCAGGGTACACCCTGGACAGGGTGCCAATTCACATACTACGGGCAATTTGGGAACACTAAGCATATCTTTGGACTGTGCGAGGAAACCGGAGTACCCGGAGGAAACCCACCAAGCAGGGGGAAACTTGCAAACACAGACGGGAATCGAACCCAGACCATGGAGGTGCAAGGCGACAATGCTAACCACTACGCCACATCGCCGCTTTTTACTATTTACCATTACAAAACGTACCATTTTCTATTCTAACAGATAATAATTGGACAAATGACTGCATTTCAAGGATGTTTGCCAATATTTATTTATCAACACAGAGTTATTTAAGAAATATAAATTAATAAATAATTAAACTCATATAAATTCTCAGCTATGTGTATAATTGTGTCCGGGTCTTTGTGACCTCATAGACAACAGCACGCCAGGTCTCCCTAGATGCTGTCCATGGGGTTTTCTTAACAAGGATAATGGAGTGGGCTGCCATTTCCTTTTTCCAGAGAACCATCTACAGGCAATTTGAAAATACCAGTTGGCCTAATCTGCATGTCTTTGGACTGTGTGAGGAAACCAGGGAACATGGAGAAAACCCACCAAGCACAGGGAGAACATGCAAACTCCATGCATACAGATGTGATGTGGAGATGCAAAGCGACAGTGCTAATCACTAAGCCAACGTGCTGCCATGTGTCTAGTGTGTGTGAGTGTGTGAGTGTGTGTATGTGTGTGTGTGTGTGCCCTGAGATGGATTGGCACCCTGTCCAGGGTGTACCCCGCCTTGTGCCCTAAGTCTCCTGGGATAGGCTCCACCCCCTACGCGACCCTGAATACAGGATAAAGCGATATAGACGATGAGTGAGTGAGTGAGTGAGTGAGTGAGTGAGTGGGATTGCAGCTTTTCGCAATTAAATCCTTCCACCGGTCCCTATTGCGATTCTGATTTTTTTTTATGCTGTGCTGTAATTAACTGTGCAACAATATTTATTTGTAAATAATAATAATAATAATAATAATAATAATAATAATAATAATAATCGAAAACCATTTATAATTTTCCTTCCAGTTCACAATCATGTGCTACTTTGTGTTCGTCCGTTACATAAAACCCCTTTATAATAAATTTACATTTGTGGTTGTAATGTGACAAAATGTAAACAAAGTTCAAGGGGTATGAATACTTTACAGAAAATAACAGAAAGGTCTAACAGACAGCTCTTCAGCTGTTCAGCCTTAACCCAAATTACAGTAGAAATAGCTGGTAAGGGAAGCATTAAAGTATCAGTAATCTCACAAAAGCTGTTTTGAATACTTCATTTTGATAGGAGAATAAATAGGTCATGGCACCTCCACTGAAATATGTACTTAAACTACCTAAACTACCATGCTGTTTGCATAGATGTACATATACTGTGGTATATGGGTGGTGGTGGTGGGGGGGGGGGGGTAAAATACAAAGATGTCCATGGCTATAAATGTGCCTCTAAAAATAGTTTTATTTTACTAAGTCACAGTTGTCCTTTTTTCGAGTTTTTTTTTTACTGATAGAACGTGTTAGATCTGATCAAAGCGAATTCATGAGACAGTGAATGTTTATTCACTTGCACTAATTGAACGTCCTCCATTATATTCATGTCAAAAATGCCTGGATTATCTCTATTCTTGTGATTCGTTTTGTGTTAAGATGTACAATGGTATATGTGTTTTTATGCAATTAATGTCACTTCAGATACCTAAACCCTTCAGCCGCACAGTTAGTCACATTTCTAATCCAGCATATATGCATATACAGAGAGACAACTAGCTTTCTGAATTTAAACATCAGGGTGACCTATAAAATATGTAGTATGTATGCAACAGTATGGATAAAACATGAAAAAGATTAAAGCCTTAGTGGGGTGGGGGTTTGCTTTCTCTCTCTCTCTCTCTCTCTCTCTCTCTCTCTCTCTCTCAGTCTCTGTCTCCCATAGAACATGAAAGGATATGTTATGTGATTGGAATTTGTATGGTAGATGCAGAGTTAAAACCATCTAATCTCTTTTCACATTTAACACAATGCAGAGGCTTCCCAGGATGATAATCACAGCGTGGTGGAGGCCCTTTCCTTCTCTCTGTCCCCAGACGGAGGCTGGATCGCAGAGGTCGATCTATGGAATGGATACAGATCAAACTAGGCCAGGTTACGGTTCAGTAGTCGCTGAAGAGCAACTGTGTCTTGTGCGAAAAATGAGCAAATGTGATATATTATTGCTTTTTGTTCAAGCTTTACATTGAAAAAGACTCAAGGTCAAAAAACAAGGTCACTAAACTGGATTACAGATTTCTGGTGCTTTGGCTAGGTTTTTGATAGACATAAGGTTGATATGAACAAACAAAATGCAAAATTGTCTTTGAATCAACACTTTTTGAAGGGTTTATGGGTAACCATCTGTGCCCAAATTCAAAACTTTAAAAGTGTATACTCATTCACTTTTAGGGGCAATTTGTAAAAAGCCACTTTATCTACTATCATTTTTTTTGGAGGTGGGGGGAGGAGAGGAGAGTGTCTGGACCCATATGGACACAGGGAGAAAATGTAAAATGTCCCACATACAGTAATCTGAGCTGGGATCAATCCAGGACCCGGGGGTGGGTGGGGGAGGATGGGGCGGGACGGGGGTGCAAAGTAACAATGCTGCCTGTTGTGACACTTTGACACCCACTTATTATACATTCTCTTTCTTTATAAAATATTTATTGATCGATTATTTAACTCTTCTTTATTTGTCGTGAAAATCTGTTAAATACCAAATGCTCTCTTTCTGTAGCTGTGAAATATTTATTTAGTTTCGCATTTTTGGCCTCCTACTGAACATTTTTTCACATACAAGTATGATGGTAGACTGTTATGCAATCACTGATGCCCAACACCCTCACGTATTCACAAATAAACAAATGCAGAAGTACAGTATGAACCAGGCTTCAGAGACTGAGATGAATATTATGTGGTTTACATTAACATAGCAATCTTTGTGCTCGAAAACAAGTGATATTCAAATGACATCTACAGTAATATAGCTTTTTTTTGTAACCTCATCATATTCCACTGCAGCTCAGTCTAAGAGTTTAATATGCTTCAGTACCACAGACAGCTCCAGTCCTTGCACACCTAACATAGAATCCAAGAACCCACATCTACTGATGGTACTCTGTGACACTGGTGAATATGAATGGAGAATAAACCCTGCGTGAAATGCCAACGAGACAGACAAATCAAAAACCTATATTTTCAGGTATAAGAAATATGAAAATGTACATATAGTGTTGGGGATGGACAAAAAAGCAGGTCAGTTAGTTCACCCCCTGGCCCCTCCTCCGTATTCGCCTTTACAGATTATACTGTACCACATTATCCTCTATAATAAAGATTGAAATGTCTGTAATCTCACAGTGGGGGTACAGCTAAGGGTCTGCACACTGGGGAGTTCGCTGGTTTTGTTTTTTTGGTGCTGTTACTGATTTGTAAATGCTGCATCTGTAGTTACATGATCATGTAGCATCGATCATGTTTAAGGTCTGTGGTTTAAATATTATAGTGAGATTCTCATATTGTAAGAATTCATATTTTAGTTAACAAAATAATACTTTAAATTTAGGCTAGACTTTTGACTTTTTTCTATCGTTATGTTTAGTATAAAAAAAAAATCATCTTAATCCATATTAATCAAGGAGCCAAAATTATGGAGCTTGTTGTTTAATAAAGCCTATAATAATTCAGAATTACAGTACAGTATATCATCACAAGACAATTACATTTTCAAGAAATAATTACATGATCAGAAATTTATTTTTTTTTTTTAAATAATGCCATTTGTGTCTGCGTGTATATATTAATGTTAATATAATATAATATGAGCGTGACTTGGACATGGTAATGCCAATATCAAGACGAAATTCCAAAGTGCGCTAATGTTTTTTTGAAGATTTCTCAATCACTTCACCTGGCAAAGTTATGGACGTGTGTAACATTTACTGTTCCTAGATGTTTGGAAATAACCTAGGTGCTAGTCCTGTCACAGTGATTAAATGGGCAGACAATTAAACTGAGCACACATTGCCTTTTTACTACAACAACAACAACAAAAAATATACAAATCTACACCTTCCTTACCATTGGCCAGGTCTCTTAAAAAACGAGACCTCATAAAATCCTGAAGTTGTGACAAAATGATAAGCGCCAAATACTACCAGTCAGACTTTTGAGTTATGTAATCCCCCAGTGCTTTATATAATCTTATAGTGCATCTGTAGGTGTGACATTGATTTGACCATTATTTCACTTATATTCTCTTTAGAGCATGGTTGTGAGTGAGCATACAGTGAGGGGTTGAGCCTCATTTAGTTTCTAGGTGGGAGAAAATAAAAGGGGAAGAGAATATTTCAGACTGCACTCCTTTTGTTACACTTGACTGTCATCCATGGGCTAACGAAGCCTTGCAGCTCCCCGCCATTTTGCCTGCCATATGCACAAATGCCAAACGAGGAGAGAGGCAGGGGAAGCCAAGCTCCTTCGTTAATGATGCCTGTTTTCTTCCTTCCTTTCTCACACTCATAGTAACAATAAAAACAAGTGCAGAATACTTCACTTGTCTCACAAAAAAAAAAAATGCTTAAGAAATGTTCTCTTGCTGGAGAACTCTCTTGCTATAGCTTTTCCTCTTTCACATTTTCTTTCTTTCTTTCTTTCTTTCTTTCTTTCTTTCTTTCTTTCCATAGAGATCTCTAATTTTCTCAGCTTCTACCTATTTTAGCCAGTTGTAGTCATTAAGCAAAAATATGTAGTGTCATAGTTGCGGTGGCCATTTTAAATCCCCTAATTTGTGCTTTTGACACATTCCTCATCTAATTTTCACCAAACCAGCCTCAAAAGTATTTTTGTGCAACTGGGAAAATTCGTTATCATGGGCAAATACATTTATATATCTTTTAACATTTTAATTCATGTATCTACTTAAAGGAATTGTTATGATCATATGTTTTCTTGGCACAACATCACAGGCTTAAGCAACATAAGGATGCCATTTTGTGGCACACTTTTTTTGGAAAATCTACACATCGTTATGTACTAGGATAAATAATTAATATCTTTTTTTTTCTTTTTCTAGATCAAAGGGACAGTATGTAACTGTTTTTTTTTTTTAATCTTTTTCTTTTTATTTAGCTTATATATCACCCCAACTAATCTTATTGTGAAGATGTTCTGTGCCCCGGACTGGCAGCATTAGATACTATCCAAAGCTTGTAACCAGTCAAAGATTGTCAGACCCAGGGCTGGAAAACACAGCTGTCAATCAATACCTGAACACATACCCGAAAACTGAGCTCCATGAAAAATTCCACCTTGTGTGTTAGGATTAATTATAATAATTTAATCTCGTCTGTGATTGGCTATATCTTAAATCCTAGAGCACAAACTCATGACTTTCTGAAATCTTTCTGTTCTTGTCCTTGTCACTACTCTGACAAATGTTTTACTCGCTCATGAAACCAGTAACTGTTGCTATACCAGCAGTTGATACTGTAGGCTAGCACTGAAATCCTTTTGTTTTTAATGATGCCATATTAGCCATGTCCACTTGCATTGAAAGAAGGACCATCCAACCTCAGTAGTCCAACTAGGGACTGTGGAGCCCAGTAGTGACCATTATATTTATCCCCATTTTTATAACCGTGGTAGGATCTCCAGTCAACATTCACACACTCTATAGGCAGTTTGGAATACTGATTATCCTAATCTGGGGTGCGTTTCCCGTACAACTATGTAGCTCTTTGCTTAACCACCATAGTACGATGCAACGTTGAAGAAAATAACTAACTAGTCACAAGTGTTTCCCAAAACCATAGTACCTGTGTCGCACTTCCATGGTTAGAACTTTGTTAGTTTGAACCGTCGTTCTTCTTCTTCTTCGATACAATGGCGGAGTAGTGCAATAGGCACATATCGCCCCCTACTGTATAGTGTGTTTATTTTCTCTCTCTCTCTCTTCGGCTCGCATTCAATACGCTTTCGCAGTGACGTAACCTAGAAGTGGTGTAATAATGTCACAAACGCAACATTTTAAATTTTTCAATATTTCATTTGAACTCATTTTTTATTTGGTATTGATACATCAGTACAATTAAAATAAAAAGAAATTATGGGTTTTGAAAACGCTGGGATTGTGTTGTGAACACCTGTTACCCATTTTGCTCAATATTATTTCCTATTAAGTCCCTTTACATACAGCCATGGTTTAATGAGAGTTGACGTGAAAAAAATGACACGAAAACCACAATTTACTAAAACAAAGAGCTTGCAGTTACAAATTCGGACAAAAAATTGGAATGAAATCGCACCAAAAATGTATGCTTCTGGGAATGGGTATGAGAGAAGCCCAGAGGAAGTCAAAAACAAGTGGAGGGACTTTGCAGGTGTGACCAACTTGTGGCTCAGCGGTAGCTGTTCTGCTTACCGTGTGGACGGGCCGGGTTCGATTCCCAACCAGTGCCCAAACCCCAGTTTGTTGATTTATTTGTGTACATTCATTGAATATATATTGAGTAATATTTTAAATAGGCTTACACTATGGTAGTGCATAAATTTTACAATTTCTTAGTGCTTAACACTTTGTGCACTGTATATGTTGAATACGTGAACAGTACAGATAACATTCATTATAAGTGAAAACCTCTAACATACTGCTACAAATATTGTTATGAGACATTTCTCTTTGGGTATGTTTAAAGATACTCAGTTAAAAACTCACCTTTTCTTCGCACGAACGAAACCAAGGCTGTGTTCCAACCGGCATAAATAATGCTTCTGTAGGGCACTTCTAAGGGAGAATAATTGCGATGGTACCGCTGTTATATCGTTTAAATTGAATTTGTAATCAAAATAACCGAAAAATTAATAACCTAATATCTGAGCACCAAAACATTAAGTTTTCCAAATCGCTCAAAGTGGTTGGGAATTTTTTTAGAAACGAATAGGGCGTAGGGTCGTTAACTGTGAATAGAACACACCCAGCCGCGGCAAGGAACTATGCTTCTAACCACAGGTCGAAGGCTGTAGTTCCAACCACGTAAGTTTGCGACGCTGTTTGCGAATGTTCGTTTGAACTATGGTTTCGGGAAACACCTAGTTGTTGAACTATGTTGGTAACGACGGAACTTGCGACCATAGTTGGCTAACGATGCTTTTGGGAAACGCACCCCTGCATGTCTTTGGACTGTGGGAGGAAACCAGAGTACATGGAGGAAACCCACCAAGCATGGGGAGAACATGAAATCTCCATGCACGCACGCGGGAATTGAACCCGGACCCTGGAGGTGCAGGGAAATTTTATTGTGATGCCAAGCAAAGGTATTTGTACAAATTCATACAGATAAATAACATCAAGTCAAGTCGAGATAAATCCATATTACTTTGCAGCCGATGATTGGTATATAGGCCCTGATGCACTACATCTAATTAGTATTAACCATAGTACTCGTGATCGGTCCTGGTCTCAAGACTGGTATCAAGACCTTTTTATCAAGGTCTTGCTCTTGGAATCATCCCAAACAAAGAGGACTCTGGTTTAGCTGCAAAGTCAATAAATCGCCCTATTAATTGTCTGATTTACTTGTTAACATCATTACTGTGATTAGATGTAAATCTTGATGTCACTATATGAAATGCTTGTTACTGTTAAGCCTGCCCCCTCACATGCTCTCCAAGAAATGGAATGTACAGTAGGAGAAAAGCTAACTGTCTGTGAGATGTCAGCTAAATCTTTTTTTTTTTTTTTTTTTTTTGCTTGCTAGGGTCATAAGTCATAATACCTAATTTTCATAAAGAGTTCATCTACAAAACATTGTGCAAAAGAAAATGAAAAACAGTATGTAAATTTTCCAATACAGTGCTTGCAGTGATTGTGTGAAGCTTTTATTTATACTACTTAAGGTCAAATGGAAGCAGAGAAAATTGTTAGCTAGCTAACATTAGCTAGCTAGCAAGTCTGCCTTTGTAAATATACATATTAGCAGTAAATAGACATATTATACATACCATATGCCAACTGTTTATCCACAAGCTACCTAATTTAGTTAGCATATTTATAGATGTACAGTAGCTACTGTAGGATCATTGATGCACAATAGCGTAAGGCCTGGGTTTGATTTCCAACCATTTCCCAAACCCTATAACTGGATGCAAAACATCGTTAGTGCTGGTCCCCCCATAAAAAAAATGGTAGGTTGTGTTTGGTGTAAACTGTGACTTGTCAAAAAAGTATGGATCGGATGTAGAAACTCCTTAACAGGGGCAGCTGGAAAACCTGGTATACACCTGTCCATATGTTGGTGTGACAACACTTTGAGGACTCATTAGTCTCAGGTACAATTTGTCCAGTTTTATGAAAAAATTAGGACTTTGTTTGTCGCACTTGCTTCCATTTTATAATTATTTTATTATTTTTTTATTGGTGGGCGGCACATTGAGTTGGTGTTTAGCGCTGTCGCCTTGCACCTTCAGGTTCCGAGTTTGATTCCCGCCTCCGGGTCTATGTGCATGGAGTTTGCATGGTCTCCTAGTGCTTGGTGCGTTTCCTCTGGGTACTCCGGATTCCTCCCACAGCCCAAAGACATACAGATAAGGCTAACTGGCTTTCCCAAACTGCCCATAGTGTTTGTATCAGAATGTGAGTGTGTGTATTTTTGTGTTCCCTGTGATGGATTAGCACCCTGGCCACCAACAAGGTGTACGTTGCCTTGTGCTTTAAGTCTCCTGGGATAGGCTCCAGGCCTCTCACGATTCTATATACAGAATAAGCCTTATAGACGATAAGTGAGTGAGTCAGAGTGAAAAACTGTGGCTTATATAATGTGCTACTTCCTGGAACACTGCTGTTTGAAAATCAGAAAGGTTTTTGTACTAACTCAATGATAAAGTCCTAAAATTAGGGAAAAAATCCATATGGAAGTTTGCATTAAAAAAAAAAAAAAAACAGGGTGCCAAGACTTTTACAGTGTTACCATTTAAAAAGCTTGCTTGATACATTGCCAAATTGTGTTCTAACACATTAAATAGATTTTAGCAACCTTTCTGAGGTTTTGATAGTTTTGTTTTCTGTGCATCTTACACAAGTATTTTTAAGATTGCTTGTGGAATGTGGATCAGTTTGAGAATGCCTATTGGATTGGACAAGTCCCAAGTTTATTATATTTTGGTCTTGCCTTTCTTTGGTCTCAACCCCTTAAAGTCTTTTCTGAGTCTCGATACAATACAACATTAATTACAATCACATGATTATCCAATTATCCTGTGTTTTGGACTGAATGCAATCAGTTTAGATATGATATGATTTTTTCTCATGAATAGTTTTCCAGTGACTTGGTGCAAGATCTGCTCATTTACAAGCTGGCAAACTGTGAGCGCACCGTTTCACTTGCAAAGATAAAGTGACACTTTGGCCCAGTTATTAAACCAAATAAAATACAAAACTTTCAAGAACATTTAACAATGTGATTATTTTATTTGAGTTCTAGCCAGTTGATTTGATCAGTAATATTATAAGTAGGTGGATTAAAGGTGCAACAACAACAACAACAACAAAAAAGTACTCCACTGTCCGGTTTTCTCCCTGAACTATGGCAAAACAAAAGCAAAACACCTTCTCCAAATCACTACAATGGCGCATAAACACAATGTTACCTAAAATTCATTACAGCGTAATGTCAACTTCATCAAAAAGAAGGGCAAGAAAAGAAAGAGCTTTGAAGAACAGAAATAAAAGTGTAAAGAAACTATCAAAATGAGATTTAGATTAGGAATTACTTCAAAGTGTGCTTTCAGTAGATGGAGAGAGATGAAAGAGGAAAGGAATTTTCAAACAGACCTTGATTTGGAATTATTGTTGGGAGTTTATACATTTTTTTTTTTTTGTGATTTCATTATTTGTGGTGAAGTGGCTTTGTGACACATCTAACCTAAACTGCTTTCCAAAACCTCTGTGGATGTACAACGAGCGCTCACAAAGTTTCTAAACATTGCTGGCTGTAAATGTGTCATATCCACCAGTCATATAATAGCGTTTGTTATATATTGTACTTGTGCTGTTTTTACAATATATATTAATGTATTATCCACTTCTAGACAGGGTGGAAAAGGCAGTAAAATAGGGTGTGCATGTTCACAATGTTCACAAGCGAGGTGCAGGATAGAGCATACTGTAGGAGGAAGTAAGGAGGAAGGAGAGGGAGCACAGGGCAGAGCTGGAGTTGCTGAATTAAACTTGAATGCTATAATAGTGCTATCTTGATTTAGCTGCATACTGATCCTTTAACTGATTGTCAGGATGTACTCTATATTATCTTGTATGGGCTATTTTTCAGGTTACACACATCCGATAACACACAGATTTGGCCCTATGCATCTTGCCAAAAAAAAAATTGGCCTCAAAGGCCATCTTAAGGATCTGGGCACAAATTGACCTTCCACTTTCAAAAACGTTATATTTACACAGGTGCACATCTATTGACACTGTACTATAGAGCTCTGCTATTGATGACAGTGACTTTTTTTGCTCAAGTGTTTCGCAACAGTACTACTGCATATACTGTACAGTGTTCACCTGTATAATGGAAAAGTGCTATGGATTGTTTTATATTAAGAAGAAACACAGGACTTTTAAATGGACTGCTGGGCGAAAAAGGTCTTCTAAAAGTAGATTTGTTTTCTTAAGCAGGCATGATGGAATTTTCCTCTTGTGGAGAGGGTAGCTCAGTGGTTAAGGCATTGAGCTAGTGATTTGTAGGTTCCTGGTTCAAATTCCACTGCCTGGGCCCTTGAGCAAGGCCCTTAACCCACAACTTTAGATGTATCATGAGATAACAGTGTAAGTCGCTCTAGATAAAAGCGTCTGCCAAATGCTGTAATGTAATATAAATAAATGTAGGTGGTCATGGAAAAGTTACTGTTTTTATTGTACTGTATTTCAGAAAGGCCTGCATGAAACAAAGAAAACAACTAAGGAGATTCTAGTTAAAATTACTAGAATTTGGTTAAGAACTTTCAACTTTGCAGAAGAAATATGGGGAAAAAAAGATCTAAGATCTAAGGTGACTTAAACGTTTGGTGAAGTTGCATCATTAAAATTGACAGTATGAAAAATAATGTGTATGTTTAATAGGCAAAATAAGAGCATTTCCAAGTGTGCAATGTGCTGAGAACTCACAGGATTGGGACTAAACAGCTGTGTGACCGTATGCTAATTGGAAAAACAGCTTGAATTTGCTTGGGAAGATAAATATCGGACTTTGTAGCACAGTGTTGGTCAAGAGGTCTAATTCAATCCAGGCCCAGGACAGAGATGTATCCCACAGAAATCGGTGCTTCAGGGTAAGAAGGGAAACGCATGAAGTGATGCACCCATCATTCATAGTGGCCACTGAAAATACCTCTAAAGGCAATGTTATGATACAGGGTCACTTCAGTTGGACAGGTCTAGACTCAGCATTGTTATGTGGCAATAAAATGAAATCAGCTGATGACCTGAGTATACTGAATGACCTGGTTATCACATCAATGCATTTTTCTTTCCAGATGTGCACAGGCATACGCCAGGACAACAATGCTAAAATTCATCTGGCTCACACTATGAAAGAGCGATAGAGTAGCTGCATGAGGAATCATTTTCAGTCCTGAGTTGGCCACCACAGGGACCTCACCTTAAGCCCATAGAGTCTGGGTACAGTAAGTATTTGGGATGTGCTTGTGAAGACTTTTTAGCTAGACATTTGATTCTTCTGTCATCAATAAAGATCCAATAAAGAACTCTGGAATAAAAACAATTATTGGGATGTTGCATAAGGTTGTCACAACAAAGATGTAGAAAATGCACTCTGTAATCAAAGCTGAAGGTGGCTTATACTACATGCAGTTTGCTGTTTAATTTGTTATATCATTGTAAGAATATGTGAAACATTACTGTATGTGAAAACCTTCACATTCTAACCTGCAGCAGTTATGCTGAAGGTAATGATAAAAAAAAAAAACCTTTGTTTTTCTCTCTATGTGTTGAAAATTAATTACGTATTTAAAGCCATTCAAGGCTCTGGATGTATTTTTTTTAGTTGATTTGACCATTGACACACCCCAAAATGTAATTTGTGTGTGTATGCTTGTATTAAGGTAAAGACACAAGCATATTACAGATGGTAAACCACTATGCATAATGCAGCTCTCTCAGTCTCATCTCATCTACATTTGCTTAGACATGCACACGCGTGCACACACACACACACACACACTTTCACACCCTGCCCCCAAACACTTCACCACATTACAAATTTTCCTCCTCTTGCTCATGCTTGCACAGATACACATTCGCAGTCATAGTAGGCAATAAAGAATACTGGAGCCACACCCTGCACAAAATGATTTAATCCACTACTTTAAAGACAAATGGCTGTCCTTACCATGGTCCATTTACATGTTACTGGTATCAATGCCAATAAATATTATGGAGAAAAAAGAACTTAATTCCTACTTTCAGTTTCTACTTTTTTCAAACTGTCAATTAGAACTTGGAACACTAGATCAACTTAACGTAATTTCTATATATTTGAACTACTATAGCACTGTATTGTTGAAATATGATATGATGACAAGAAAACAATGAATAGCAAATATGCATTATATATTTAAAACGGCATTTGCATGTAAACGTGCTGGCTTAAACAAGATCAAATTATATGTATCATCAAAACTAGTAAGAATGGGTTTATGTTTGATCTAGCCTCACAGAAACTACTTAACTTCCTTTAAAATTCTTCCCAGCATGTAGTTAATTTTGCATGCATGCATGAAAAAAAAATGCATGCATGTTTTGCATTAGAGGCATATTCCATTATGTATATATTCCACAGAATCGAATTTCTAATTAGGTTGATCCTCATTAAAACTAAACCGAATAGTTAATTTTATAATAGACATATAGATGGACAGACACTCAGACTCAAGATCTTGCACGCAGATCTGAAAACACATCTGTTTCACCCTAAAACGAGTTCATGGTCGCGCCCAGGACCGTGCGCAAAATGGATAGCTTGATTGAGAGGTGGTCAGGGGCGCGCTGTGCGAGTGCGCTCCACATCGCCAAAGACACACACACACACACACACACACACTTAACATTGCAATGAAAAACAGTAGAGGTGGAAGAGAAAACCATAGTTGTCCTTTCATTTCGGTTAAATTCATTTAATCTATGTCTACCAGGAGGTGTTTACGATGATAAAAGACGACTAAGAAACTAGTGAGCGCGAAAGCTCCTATACACGAATGCAGTTTGCAGTATAGACCAGGAACAAGAGAGGAAGGAACATGATGATGATGATGATGATGATAATGTACAGTGTAAAGTGTCTTCCTTTTTTTTCTTTTCTTTTTTTTTTGCACCAAGTATATCATGAAAGCGTTTTCAAAGAGTCCTTATTGGCCAATGACCTGATTTACTTTTGGAGTGGGGGATGCTGGAGAGCTCGGTACTAATTGCTCAGCTGGGAAGAGCAGAGGAAATGAAAAGGAAAGACAGAGTTAGCAGAGTGGCATATTTCGACAAGGGGTCGAGCTCGAGGATGCCAGGGGTGACAGGTGACAGGTGAACAGTGATAGATGCTGGTGGTGGAAAGTAGGCCTGCATTAAAAGGATTGCATTATTTAATTAAATATGTATTGGGTCATTACTATTATTATTATTATTATTATTATTATTAATGTGTTGGCCTTTCACTTGACGTTTCACTGTCATTTAAACAAATGCTCAGAAAATCGGATCAGATCGGATTCGCCATGACGACCCAGTGACAGAGCTGGTCCTTAAAATAAATACATGAACAATGAACTCAAAAATAAAAAAAAATGAACTCAAGCGCACACTGCAGCTCCGAAACAGGCCTTCAGTTTAAAAGAATGGAATACTGCTGTAGTTGTTTTAAAAGGTGAACATTAAAGGATACATCTAAAAAGTGTTCAGTTTGGGTATTTGTGTCTGTGAGTGTGTGTGTGTGTGTGTGTTTAAGTTTAATTAAGTAAAATAATTTGATATGAATATAAATCATTGAATTTGAATAAATTACTATCTGCAGTGTGCACTGAGATTGCTGACAGATTGGAGGCCTGTCGCATTGCAATGAACACACCACAGCTTGGCAACAAGGAGGCTTCGTGCTAAAATTATCCTAATACGCGGAATATATATTCTGTACCCTGTACGGAGTCTCGTGTACTCCTCAGACGCAGGATTTTATAATAATTATAATAATTATTATTATTATCATTATTATTATTATTATTATTATTATTATTATTATTATTGTTTTTATTATTATGATTATTCACATGAAAACGGAAATGAAACAATGGAAATTTCCATATGCAAGGTTGCAGCACCCCTTGGTGCGCTTATCATTGCATGTGCCGCTCGGTTTCCGCGCAGTCTGGCCCCGGCACAGTGGATGAGCGCGGACTGAGCCTCTCTCCCGCCCTCACTATGGGGTTCAGGTGTGCAGCTTCTCATCTCTCAAGTAGCCTACACACGTTTATGTTGTTTACTCAACATGTTATTTAAAAAAAAAAAAAAGAAAAAAAAGAAGAAGAAAGAAGACGTGACTAAAAATAGGTTCAAACAAAAAAAAAGCGCAGGTTTTTATTATCAGATTAAAAAGCGTTAAACGACCTACTGTATTTGCTAAGACTCCTTGTAGGTGAGAAAAAAAGGAGGCGCTGCCCAGTCTAAAAAAATACGCAGTCCTAATGCATATGCATGTATGATAATTAATGTTAAATTCACATTCACTCTCAGCTATCCAACGCACCCCCTCGTAATATATAGATTTTAAAAATAGTTTTAAGCTTAATAACAATTCTAATAACATAAAACAGGGGGGGAAAAAATCAGAAAATGTAAAACAAGATTATAAAGAAATGTTTGTTTTCGTCCTCTGCATCCACCACGTCCCATTTCACCACACTTTACGCCCAAATGCACCCCCTCCTCCTACTTCTCACAGAGAGAGTGAGAAAGAGAGAGAGAGAGAGAGAGAGACTTGATTTCAACAGCATTTCACCTTATGAGAAACGGTTCAAACATAAGTATAACAGATAAAATACTCCAAGTGCAAACTGGGAATACCAGTCTCCTATATGTATGGTGTGAACTGTTTTTAGGAACACCTGACTGGATCAACACCAAAAAAGAAGTATCCTTAAAAACTCAAACTGATATATATATATATATATATATATATATATATATATATATATATATATATATATATATATATATATATATATATATATAAACAAAATAATTTTGGGGCAGATTGGAAAAGAGAGGTGAGAAGAGAGAAGAGGAGAGGGGGATGGGCGCTGTCAAAACCCAAAATGTTCAGAAATCTTAAAATAACACTCAATCTTTACAAAAACAGTGTAATCTTAAATCATGCAAATGTAAAAAAAAAAAAAAAGATCTATGAGCACAAATTCACCTTGCTCTAATACGAAGTTCATTATCAGCAACACTATCTAGATAAAGAATCTGTTGGCATAGAAAATGGAGGACCACTAATTGCACCACCACTAATTGGAAATGGGGCTGCAAATGCTGTTGTTTTCAGAGGAAAAAAATATGCAGAGAAAGCCATGGTCTTACTTGGAGACAAACACAATCAAAACATCTCCGTTTTTCAACATGGATCAAGCACGAAAAGTCTTTAGATAAAAGATTCGTACGATAACAGAATAAGCTTTCCAAATCGAATGCGACAAACGGAGGAATTATACCTCTTGTTACTGATTAAGTAGGTTCAGGACAAATCATATTCACACTTCAGTAGCAAAACTCCACATCTTTCGTGTAAACAACTCTACACATACACATGTGCAATCTATAACAGAACGCCAGCGCCTAAAAAAACAACCAAAAGAAACAGTTTTCCTGCTTTATGTCGTACACAATTATGACTCCACGTCCATATTCGTATCGCGTACCCAAATCGCGCCATTATGAGAAAGCGCACTGGAACATGCAAAGCATCCTCAGCCTCTGAAAACCACGTTTATCACTTTATCTTCACGACATCCAAATATTTCATCGCAAAAATTCAATTTTCACAAACTTTTCGAAGTGTTCGAGCGAATATCAACTTCTAAACTTTCGGAAAGAAGATATAGCTTTATAAAACCACAGATCCTTACAACACTTATTATAGAAATTACAGGCATTTTACATCGTGTCATACAAAAAGAAACATTGGTTATTTTTTTCCTTTCCTTTTTTTCTTTGAAGGTATGATAATAACACTGAACCTGATTGATCTATTGATGTATTGATACTAAAGCTTTACGCTGGCCACTCACCTTCTTTAAAAGAATAAAGCAGGAGTAATGTTATCAGCCACATGCCATAAATAGCAGGTATATTTCTCAGGAATTTTGTGCAATCCCGACGTGTGCACGTTGCAGTGCTTGGCCAGGCGAGGCTCCGTGCAGGAGTGGTGGCGATGCTCCCCGGCGATCTCTCCAGCCCTAGACTCAGACTCCCTAGCGCCGAAAAGCAGGGGCGGGTTTGGTCACTCCTCCGTGGAAACGTCATCGATCCGGTGGAGTGGTGCTCCCCGGCGCAGCACGGAGAGCGAAAGAGACCGCAGGAGCGTGTGAGGCGAAGAGGACAAGCGCGTGGAGTGCCGTGGCTGCTTATAAGCCGAAAGAAAAGGAGGAACGTGGAATGTGTGGTGTGCGTAACAACTCAGGTGTCTGGCTGATGCGCTGCTGCTATGTGTGTGTGTGTGTGTGTGTGGGGGGGGGGGTGTCCTGGAGAGAGCGCGAGTCAAGCATCACCTGGACCAAGAACTTTACGTGTAGTGAAACTCTGTGTGTGTGTGTGTGTGTGTGTGTGTGTGTGTGCGCGCGCGCGTGCGTGCGTACGCTACAGGATTCTCTTTCTCATGTCTTTCAAACACCCGCGCGCGCGGTCGGTGGGCTTCTATTTAGAATACAAAATAACGCATACAATATATATAACCTACTATAACCTATATATCATATGACAAACAGTTAATCTGACGTTATTAGTTACAGTGTTATAGTGTGGATAACTTTGCATGATGACTTTATCTCTGTCTTATTTGCACAGTTGTATTGAAACAATGTTACTAACCTTCCCCAGGACTTAAAACTAGTAGGATACTTCTTTAATTTTAGTATTAAGTACTTAAGTTCTGAGGAAAGTTGGTAACATTGTTTCACATTGTATCTTTCAATAGTAAAGATCCAAAACATAAACCACAAATTGAAGTAAACAACCTACAGTACTACAGTAATTTCAAATAAGGTGGAGTAACATTCCCTGGCATGATGTCTACACTTAATACCACTTAAAAAGTCTATACTGCCTGATACTATAATATCTATTTTCAAGTAACCTAATTGACAGGAGTCCATTATTGTTTTGTGTTATCAGCCAACAGCACGCATGCTGATAAACACATTGATTACAGCCTGTGCAAGGACACTTTACTCTATATAGAAAACTATTGACAGGTAAAGAGTTTGTAGAAATTGTCAAAAGGCTATTGCTAAAAATAAGCTGATCAGCTTTAATATAATCAGTGATATTATTATAATTTCAGGTTGAAGTCCACGTACATGTCTTCCTGCAACAAAGATGAACTTTTAAACTGTAACTTCACAACATTTTGTTTAGTGTGAGAACATCATACTGTATTGGTTTCCACTGGATTGGAAAATTGTACACATTTTACAGAGTTCACAGCAAGATTTTGAATCTGTTGTCATTTCATCTTATTACAGTCAATGGGAAAGATTGTGTAAAAACGTTTATGTTTACACCTTGTTGTACTGTACTGTACGTATTTTGTCGTCAGCCAAATATACTCTCTGTTCGGTAATCGGACAGTAAATCACAAATGAGATATCAAAATAGTAGATGATAGTTTTGTCTTAAAACTATTCCAGCATGTTAAAATTTACCTATGTCAGTAAGGTTATTTCAGAGCTGAAAATATTAACTAATCCCAGGAAAAATATTCAGTTTAGTTTTTAAAATTAAAATCTATTGGTGCTATTGTTTACATTGTTAGTAACTTATTTTAAGGTTAAACTTCAGGCAGATAATTAGTACTGAAAAAGTTTGATTAAATTTTGACTACCCAGTTTTGCTGTGACAAAATCTGGCTGGACAGACATATGTACAGACAGAAAAAATTCTGAGATTGGTTTTGGGTCCTGGTGTATGGAATGTATAGATCATTAAAAGACCAAGTTCTGACCAATATACAGACAAAACCTTTCTTTTATTTATTTAGATGGAAATGTGGAAGAGTGTATCAGTATCGTCCACAAAAAATACCTTTGTATGACTGTTAAAAAATATGGTATTATGTAAAAAAATAAAATAAAAAAAGGCAAAATGTCAACAGATTTCAACTAACATCACCAAAAACAAGAAGTTGTTAGATAAAGATTTAGATTGGATTGTTTTCTTTTTCTTGTAGTGGTTAGCACCATGGCCTCGGACCTCCAGGCTTGATGGTTCCATTCCTGTCTTAGGTCTGTGTATATGAAGTTTGCATGTTCTCCC
Source organism: Channallabes apus (assembly GCA_030522415.1). Lineage (NCBI taxonomy): Eukaryota > Metazoa > Chordata > Actinopteri > Siluriformes > Clariidae > Channallabes > Channallabes apus. The sequence continues at coordinate 6,551,141 of CM060126.1, read as the reverse complement.
TGTGCTTGGTGGGTTTCCTCTGAGTACTCCAGTTTCCCCCCACAGTCCGTAGATAAGCATATTAGTCTAATTTGTGTTACCAAATTGCCCGGAGTGTGTGAGTGAGTATGTCTGCTTGTGTGCTCCGCACTTGATTGGCACTCCATCCTGGGTTTACTCTGCCTTGTTCCCCAGGTCCCCTGGGACAGGACCCAGCCTATTCTTGACCTTGTACATGATAAACATTATAGAGAGTGATTCGTTTTTTTCTCACACATCCCAGGACACCTTACAGGATACCTGTTGAACATATTGTCACAACCAATGAGCCACCACTCTAATGTGCAATATCATCTATAACTGATAAATGTTGGCTTTTGTATTTTTTGACACATTGTGGTTGTTACATAATCAACAACTTCCTTCCCACTCTACTGTGTAGTGCTGAGATCTAATCAGCTTTGTATTGATTAGATCTACAAATGATGTTCGTCGCCTGCATTTGTCAGCTACTACAACTTCACAGAACAGGCTTTTGCCATAAAATGCAGTTCCCCAAATTTTATTGTCTTATGTGATTACCAATATTGGGGATAGTGAACTTTTTTATGTATGTACTGTATGTATGTATGTATGTATGTATGTATGTATGTATGTATGTATGTATGTATGTATGTATGTATGTATGTATATTTATTTTGGGCTTCATAAATAAGCACCATTTGACCGGAATAATTGAGAAAGTATTGACAGGTAAAAGATTTGAGATTCGAAATAGGTTATTCCCTGGTGGATAAAAACTTCAGCAAACCACAGATATATAAGTATTGGCTGAATAGAGAGCACAGAATAGCTGAGCTGCCTCACTCCTACTACAGCCAGCCACTGTCTCTGCTTAGTTATGTAACAGATGTAAATATAGAAGGAAAAACACTGTTGTTATCCTCCTACAAATTCACACAAACGAACACATATTTAGCAAAATTAAAATCCTCTTCTTACTAATATGCAAATCATAGGGCATGGGAAGAAGAGTCTGTGCCATCCAGTGTCATCTAAATGATGATTACTTTTCCTCATTCATGGAAAGTCATGGAAAAATACATTTCGTTTTTTTTTTTAAATGTTTCCCAAAGTACCATAAGTAAGGAATAACACACCATGTATATTATTATATTAAAATAACCAATGATGGGGTCTATTTATGACATTAATTCGTTTATAATGTTGGTAAAATATATGCCCAAGTTAATTGTGCTAAATTGTACCTAAATTCATTTCTATAAGGGGTGTAAATAAAAAAAAAGAAAGCTGTGAGTAAAAAGTTTGGAAATATTTAGTATTCAGCAAAAGCTCAGCAGGAAGTCTTGACAATAGCAGTGCTGTTGCATACAGAAGCAACATGATAGCACCGCATAAAGCAGCACACAAATTCACTACACACCTATGACATGGGGACACAGGGTACCCGGAAAAGAGCCTGCATCTAAAGACGCAACAGACAGATCTAGCATAAGCACTTTCTCACTGAGCTTGCTCCTCCACACTCCAAGCCAGTCGAAAGCAATAACCAAATAAAACATTTTATTTGCAGGGAGATGTGACCTTATTGTGTTACAGAAATAACAACTTTAAGGATTAAAAAAAAAAAACAATTGTTGTTACACAATCCTGACTAAAATACATCAGTTCATGTTAAATTTAACTCAACAGAATCTTTTTGGGCAGCAGTGTGGTGCAGTGGATAGCAGCGCCATCTCACAGCATCAGTGTCCTGGGTTCAGGTCTGAGCTCAGGTTAATGTTTGAGCAGATTGTCCGTTCTCCCTGGCTCTGCTGTCTTCTCTGGTTTCTGGTCACTGTCCCAAAACATGCAAGCATGCACAAGGAGTCGCTGATAAATTGGCAGGTATGAATGAATGGATCCACTGCAACCCTGACCAGGATTAAGCAGTTACTGAAAGAAAGTGAGCGAGATAATCTTATTAGAACATTGTTAATAAATTAAAGTGCATTGAATTACACAATGTAAGACATTTTTTATCATTCAATAGTAATTGTATATCCTATTAGCTTACACCTAGAAAAGTTATAAAATGGGTCCAATTTCCTTTAAACATTGTTTTTGAACTGTTGAGCTCACATTTTTATGTTTATACAGTACTGCTATAAATGTTCTAGAAAGTTATAGAAATTCAAGAAAATTGGAAGCTTCTGGAATGTTCGAGTAAGTTCTCATAAATTCCAGAAACTTCTGTAATACTTAAAAAATGCTGTCCAGAATGTTCTAGAAAGTTCAAAACAATTCTGAAAACTCCTAAAAAGTTCTACAAAATTATACGACAGCAGGAATTTGGAAACAGTTTTAAAGAGTTAAAAACATGACACAATATACTGACACAAAAAACTACTATATATTGTACATTAAAGTAAAAAAAAAAAAAAAAAAATATATATATATATATATATATATATATATATATATATATATATATATATATATATATATTTTTTTTTTTTTTTTTTTTTTATTACTTTTTTTTTTTTTACTTTTCTATGCAGATACAATCAGGAAATAGCAGACCAAAGACAAGACAAAGTAGAAATGTATATTCTCATCATATCACATATTATAATATATGGTCAGCTATACAAGCTTGGCTCCTGATATTTTCACATTTTCTCATATATGTGAGTCAGTTCAGGTTTCTTGTTTCCACTTTGCATATACACGGCGTATATGCAAATTCTAATATTTTAATATTTTATTCGACAATCTTATGCTTTGATTAGAATATACAATGTAGTGGAGAACTCCGATTAGAAAATGATTCCTCGTGTTTTCAAAACCACTTTAGTGGCATGTAATGTTGCTAAGCTTATTGAAGCAACCACAGATAAGATCATAACACTGCTTCCAGAGGCTTGTGCATGATGGGTGCATCGCTAAATATGCTTCAGTTTCTACCCTGACATTCCCATTGATCTGCAGATCTGTAATCAGACTACATGACCTTTTGTAATGGCTTCAAAGTCCAATATTAATGTTTCATAGCAAATTGAAGAGTTTACATCTGATTAGTCTCATCTTATCTTATCTTATCTTATCTTATCTTCTTATCTTATCCTTTTATTTTAATTCTTAAATATAGCTGTGATTTCTTATGAGGAAATAGTTTTTATGGAGAGATTATTTACAGATTTAATTTGCCTTTAATTTTACATATTGACTTACTTACTCACTCAATCATCATCTATACCGCTGTATCCTGTATTCAGAGTCGCGAGGGGCCTGAAACCGATCCCAGGAGACTTAGGGCACGAGGCAGAGCATATAATTTCAGAACTTATTACTCTAATTTTAGAGTTGACATAATTTTCAGAAGTCCTAGCTGTCCAGTTTCTGATTAGTACTACTATTACTACTACTGCTAATAATAATAATAATAATAATAATAATAATAATAATTATAATTGGTATAATAATATATTTTGTATTGATTTTTAGACACCAATAGATTTACAGTCAGTCTCATGTTTGATGTAACATGGGGAAACAGTTACAGTGTTTTGCAAAAGTATTCACACCCCTTGAACTTTTCCACATTTTGTCAACCCACAACCACATGTGTAAATTTATTTTATTGAGATTTTATGTGATAGACCAACACAAAGTGGCACATAATATGTGATGTGGAATTTGCATTCAGCCCCCTTTACTCTGATACCGCCAACTAAAATCCAGTAGAACCAAATGCCTTTAGAAGTAACCTAATTAGTAAATAGAGGCAAAATGAGGCATTCAGTTATGTTTTTTTTGGCAAAGAGCCATGTATTTTTATTAAAAAAACCTTTCACAATTTCATCTTTACAAGGTACGCAAATACACCTCTTTGATTTGAAATTTTTATTCTATAAGTGCCTCAGATTGCTAAGTATCTACAACAAACTCTGTCCATCCAACAAGTTCATTAAACTGTAACATTTACTGTGTGAGAAAAATACATCGATCTAGCAAGTTTTTAGACATCATAAACAAAATGGCAGCATTTATTGCTAAGTTTGCCAGGTTCAAATCCTTTAATAATGGAAAAACTGGGAAATGGAACCAGTACGTTTATTAGAAATGATTGTATGTTCACATTACCAGCTTGAATAAAATATGATTTTACCCTAATGTGACACAGATCAGATTTTTTAGTGCTGAATTAACAAATCTGATTTTTTTTTTCATTGTCGGATCACTCTTGTATGAGGTGCGATTAGATAAATATCCAAACTCTTGCAACTTGAATGAGAATGATCAGAATGGAATTCATGTGTGCTGATGGCATCAGTCAGCATCAACAGCATTGAGGTTTAGCAATAGCTGTTAAAACAGATAAAGGAAGATGTCTGGCTTTTTTCCTTATTCTGGGCACCAACAAATACAGCTGTCTAACTGCTTATTGTCCTCCCATGCATATTTTTGCTATAATTGTATGCATTGTTTGAAATGAATGAGTGGTCATAGAAATACATGTTTTGTATTTATAAAGACTTTTTGTGTGCATGCATGCCGTTTCTGAGAACAGATGTGTCCTTCTTTGGGTCAAATAAAAGTCACGTTCAATTATGAATTTTGAGGCTTGTAATGTAAACATCGTCTGAGAAACAATAATAATAATGATAACAATAATAAATGCAGGAGCAGACAGTAAAAGTTTCTCCACTTGTGAACTGGATTGATCGATAATGATTGTCTGCTGTAATGTGCACACTCTTTGGGCCAGTTCATCTCCAGAACTCTCAATTATTACCTCAGTAAAAGGAGATTATTTAACAACTTTCTGATTCTTCATGGGTGACTAACCCGGCCCAGTCAGAGAATATGTGTCACCTTATTTACAGATGTACAAATGCACACAACTGTATTAAATTTGATTTAGCTGTGGGTAGCAGCGTATCCATTAAGCAGAATTATTACGCTGTAAATCAAGTTAAATGTCCAGGAAGCGCTGCAGTATGTGGTTGAGCATGGGATAGCCTTTCCTGATTCTAGCTCTGAAAATCCAACATGTTTTATATTTACCAAAACCAAGTTTGCATGCGGTGTAGTGGTTAGCACTGTCGCCTTGCACCTCCAGGGTCCGGGTTCGATTCCCGGCCAGGCTCGATTCCCGTCTCTGTATGCATGGAGTTTGCATGTTCTCCCCGTGCTTGGTGGGTTTCCTCCGGGTACTCCGGTTTCCTCCCACAGTCCAAAGACATGCAGTTTAGGCTAATTGGCGTTCCCAAATTGACCGTAGTGTGTGAATGAGTGTGTGTGTGCTCTGCGATGGATTGGCACGCTGTCCAGGGTGTACCCCGCCTCGTGCCCAGAGTCTCCTGGGATAGGCTCCAGGTCCCCGCGACCCTAAATACAGGATAAAGCGGTATAGAAGATGAATGAATGAAAGTTTGCATGCATTACTGGATTAATGCTGTCACTCTTCCCAAATCGAACCTGTGGCTAAGCATACAGTAGAAGACTGTAATTAGAGTATATGATGATGCGCTGGATTATACACTATATTTCCTTATATTATGTTGAATTCATTCAGGTGTTACAGAAAATACTTGTTCATTTGCATCTCAACTATTTAACTCAGAATCCTTCTAAATGTGAGCTTGATAAGTCCACTATTCTGTTTTTAGTAAGGGAAGTAGGTCAGGGAAAGTCCTGGATATCGTGTTTCATGCACCAGAGGTGAGTTGTGCCAAATATTCAGAATGACTCAATATCATCAAGACATTTCTTTTTTTTTCTTTTTTTTTTTAAGAATTCTTTCGAGTGTTGGACTAATAGATAAAGGGAAATTCTTTGACTGTGTAAAAAGTTCTCATGCATACTGTACAATGTTTTGTCTGTTCAGCACTATAATATACAGTACAGTATCACCAAGCAGCTTTACAAATGTCTAAATTTACATTTACATTTAGGCATTTGGCAGACGCTCTTATCCAGAGCGACTTACAAAAAGTGCTTTAAAGTTAACATCACTGGATACATACTTACACTGGGTTAACTAGGTTTATAACTAAGTGCCATTAGTCGAACACAACTGGGAAGAGTTTTTTTTTTTTTTTTTTTTTTTCTAAATGTAGATTTAGATGGTCAATGTTCAAACCAGACAATGGTGTCAAGAATGACACATACTGTATACAGTCATGCCCATAAATTTTGGAACAAAGATATGTGTTTTTGGCATTTGGCCTACGCCACCAAATTGAATTTGAAATGAAACACGTGAGTAACACACACAAAATGAAAGATGTGAGCAAAGTCAAGACTTTCAGCTCAAGTCAAGGTGTTTGACAAATTGCCCTCAACACATGGATGAAAATCCTTTGTCTGGAATACATGGACATGACCAAATGCCAGGTTTCCTCCTTTGAGGTGTTTTGCCAGGACTTTACTGCAGCTACCTACAGCTGCTGCTTGTTTGTGGTCTTTCTACCTTCAGCCTTGTCTTCGGTAAGAGAAAAGTATGTGCTAATGGGTTGAGAGCAGGAGTCTGACTTGGCCAGTTAATGGAGAATAATCCATTTCTTTGCCTTGGGTAGCTTTTTGTTATTATCCATATCCAAATACAACGCATTATCCTATGTATGAGTTTTGTAGCATTTGGCCGAATCTGAGAAGGAAGTATAGCCATATCCACTTCAGAATTCATCCTGCTGTTTTGATCAGCAGTCAAGTCATCAATAGACACCAGTGACCCTGCTCCTCCATTGGCAGTTGTCTTCCATCATCTTCCAGGCCTTTTGGTGTTGCTGAGCTTGCCAACTAATTCCTTCTCTTTAAGAATATTCCAAACTTTTGTATCGGCCACTCCCAATGTGTTTGCTACCTCAGCCTAATAATGAAGCCTTCACTTGCGTAGACATCTCATGTGAACGGCTGCCAAGAGAACAGCTACCAAACGCAAAGGCACAACTCAGAACCACCTCCAGGCCTTTTATCTGCTTGATTAGTCATGGAGTAATGAGGGAACAAGCCACAACCGGCCATGCAACTGCTTTTCAGCCATTCGTTCCATTATTTATGAGCCCCTCAAAATGGGGCATGTGTGTGTAAGAGAATGAGAAAACCAGCATAAGCTGGAATTAAAGCTGTATTGACTGTGTTCACATCATGGTTGTCTCATTTCAAGTTCAATATGGTGGTGTAAAGAGGCCGAAAGCCAAAACCCTATCTTATATTAAAAATAATAGATTTAAAGACATAATCAGTGCTGGCTTGACGCCTCCTTTAGGGAATGCTGTGATGGGTCAATTTTGGTTGATTGTTTTGAGTATTGTATGCATGACCTGAATATGCACAAACATATTCAGGCTCAAAACCTGTTTACTGACCATTTAAAGAAACAATTTTGCTGTTGAATTTAAAGTATTGAATTCTCAGTATTTAAAAAATTGTACAAGTGTGATTCTTACATCAGTGAACGAAAAAAGAAATACGACTCAGCATACCGTCCACATTCAGTTTATTGTTTAAAGCTCATGTCTAATGTAAGATTAAAATACTTTTCATTTTTTTAAACAGGTGGCTCGAAAAATTCAAGGTTCCATGAAGCTCTAACTTGCCGTCACTAATATTCAGGAATTCAATCAACATAAACTAAAGGGAAATGCTATTCATACCAGAGTTAAGATTCTCTCCTCTTTTAGGATAGTAGTTTGTTTATGGACACACACACAGATGAGTTATGTGAAAAATGTATATTTTTGGTGGCATCAACAAATTTGTCCTATATGTTTTTCAGTTAAAATCCTTTTTATTTGGGACAGAACAATTTAATTGGAGGAAATGTACAATGTTATATTGAATTTAATTGTATGCATTATTACGTATTATATATATATATATATATATATATATATATATATATATATATATATATATATATATATATATATATATATATATATAGGTTGGTTGGCCTACCTAAAGTAGAAATAAGCTCTTTGCAAAAGAAAGAGTTCTTATCTGAACAAACCTACTATTAGTAGCAATTAATTCCATTCTAATTAATTATCTGCACTCATGCGGTGCGGATTTTGGACCCTCTTCAAGATTACAAGAAAATATGTATATCAGAAAGGCATGACCACAGGGGAATCGAAATAGACCACAATTAAGCAGAGAGTGAGTGCAGAAAAGCAACATTATGATTCAAATCATTTGCATCACTCTTCTTGTGATTTGTGCCTGGAGAAAAAAAAAAAAAAAAAGGAGAAAAGGGAAAAGAACATGGTAAGCTGAAACGGGGTGGGCTAATGAAAACAGTAATGCTAAATAATCAGTAAACCTCCCTCAGGCCATGGCAGGATAATATTAACACTAATGCTATTAATGCTGAGACCTATCCCCCTGCTTCCCCTCCAGCCCCTGCAAAGTCATTGTGGTGGGTGAAGGTTTAGTGTGCCCATCTGCTCCTGGAGACCACAGGTGAAAGGGAGAAAGGGCTGCAGTGCAGTCTTAGACCAATCTCACAGCAGCTGCTTGTAATGTTGATTCCCCTGCAGTATGCCCGCCTATTAGAAGTGAATCCAAAATGGCGTCCGAACAAAAAGAAAAAAAAAAAAAGACCCAGATGGGGAGTCGTGGTGGTAGAAACATGGTAGTAGCGCCTGTCTCGGCCATTTTACACAGCGCTGGGTTCACTACCACAGCAGCTCTGCTGGTAATTAGGTAGCTTGATGCGGTACAGTATGCCATGTTAAGCTCCCCAGCCTTAGTCAAGTGAGTCACGGAACAACGTCACACAACGGAGGGAGGGTTGGACGCTAATGCGCATGCGTGTTGGTAGGTGCCAATCTGCACCAAGAAAAAATAGTGATCATGTATTTTGGGACACGTGTACGAAAAACAAGGTAGGATGAGGAATGCGAGCAGGGTGGGGCGTGTTTCCAGTGTGCACAAGTGAAAGTGAATGTGTAAGAAAAGTGAGTCTGTGCGAAAAACGGAAAAGAAAGCAAAAAAAGACAGGAAGATATTTCTGGATCTTTCTCCTTCACAGCTGCTTGTCCATTAAGGGGGGAGAGATCAGGAAAGAAGAGAAGGTGGTGAAGCGAGACATGTGGTGGTGGCGTTGGGGGGTGGGCGGGGTGTTAATTTATTCAAATGAGCAGGGGAGGAGAACAAGAGGAGGGGGCAAAAGAGAGGAAGTGTAAGCGCGGTGGGGATGGGCTGTTTAATTTTGTAGCTCTCCCAACATCCATCCAATCCTCTTTTTTTTTCCTTTTCCATGTGATCGCTCACCATTGCAGTAAGGAAGGAAGTGTACAGGGACAGGACCTTGCAGTAACGAGAACGAAAGCTAACATCTAGACATGGATTATGGAGAGAGATAATCATGAAACGAAAGACTATTTCTTTTTTCTTTCTTGTGAACTTGCCGTTATGCAGGCTCAATGTTTATACGCTGAAATGTCTGTTACATCGCAACACCTTTATGATGTTGACAATTATATCATTATCCCTACACTACACTTTCCAGCACCTGTACAAGTGCATACATTCAAAACCTAAGCAGTAAGTCCAATACACCAGCTGCACCAATACTGTATACTGTACACAGGTGACACATTATAGGAAAAACCTCAATAAATTAGTGAAGAAACAGTGCAAGTGCAAAAAGCATAATACAAATACTACTAATAATTAACATACTAGTCTGCTCTGTGGCATGTTTAAAAATGCTGCATGACTTTTCCAATATGATGCGAAGAGAAAAAAAATCAAAGTGACTGTGTTGATTATTTAAACCACTTTAACTGGCTAATGTTTCAAGTTGGAAGTGCGTTAAGTGACAATTGCATTTAGACACATTAGTAGGGTCACAAAAAAAAATCAATGTTCATTGTTCTGTGATGCGTATGGATGGATTGGAGCTTTATTTAAGTAAAAGAAAAAAAAACACTGTTCCTTAGGATACTTAGAATGTCAGCGCAGGATCAAAAGTGATCAGACTGTATAAAGTCTGCATCAAAAATCATATTGTTATGTGGTTGCTTCTGAGAGAGAGATCTGATTATCAAGACAAATACATTCAACTCAGTTAAAGATTTAAAGTGAAAACCATAGACACTATTGTACAAAAAGCAATATAGTCAGATGTGAGTGGATGAGTTCATGGGTTTCAAGGTTCTACATGATTTGGATTCATGGATGTTTTGTGCACACTGTTCAAGTTAAGAGTGTTCATTTAAGTTACCCTAACCTTCCTGTTTAAGGTTGCATGAATGAGTCTGATCATTCTACTCGCCTTCTCTCATCGACAAGGACTTTCAGTAAAAAGAAACGCACAAAGCAACCTGTCTCGAACCAACATCCATGTCACAGTCAAAGTCACCGAGACCACTTTTCACCCCTCGTTCTGGATGTATGATGTGAACATTAACTACAATTTTTGACGTGTGTAACAACTGTTTTAATAAGAATGAAACAACATTTAAAGTGATTTGTGACAGATTTGATTATTAGAAATTATTATTAGAAATGATTAAAAATACATGTTAATGCATAAAAATGGATAGAGAGCTCACTGGTTACGATGTAGGTTAGAGGTTAAGTAACTAAAATGCACATGCCATCCCAAATCCACAAAACACCTTCCTGATTTTTACCCTGGTCTATACATGTACCTTATACAGTTTACATGAGAGAGAGAGAGAGAGAGAGAGAGAGAGAGAGTCATCCAAAAATGTATGCACATTTCAGTAAAAAAGAAAAAAAAGTATGGTATGTATTATATTATAATAGCATATCTATATTTTATATCTATTATATCTTTATTATAATATAATTACATCTACACTAAATTAATATCTATAAATATCTATCTATCTATCTATCTATCTAGATTGATAGATATTAATTATATTATTATATTAATAATAGTATATTAATATCTATACATTAATACATACATACATACTGTACAGACATAGATAGATAGATAGATAGATAGATAGATAGATAGATAGATAGATAGATAGATAGATAGATAGATATTAATATATAAATATTAATAAAGTGTAGCTGTAATTATATTATAATATAGATATAATAGATATAAAATTCTATCTTCCTATATCATATCAATATTATGCTTAGATATATTTATCTGGTCTTTTTTTCTTTTTCTTTTTTTTTGCTCATAGCAATTTCAATTTAAAAAAAAACTTTTTTTATTGCCCTAAACAAAACCAAACAAATTAACCATATCAACATGAATTAATGATGCGCAAAAAATCCTGTCCATAGAAAGTGTGAGATTAAAGATTTCTGCTGATGAAAATCAATTATCATCTTTCTTTGGGTTTACAGCATTTGGCAGTCTCTCTTATGCTACATAACTTATATTTCACCTTATTACACATCTGAGCAGTTGGGGGTTAAGGGCCTTGCTCAAGGGCCCAACAGTGGCAACTTGGACATGGCAGAATTTTAGCCTGGGACCTTCTGAACTGCAGTTAGACACCTTAACCACTGAGCTACCCCTTTATATAAGCAACGCCAAGTCATATACAGTATAAAACTAATACTCTACAAGACCTCTCAAGATGTGCAGTGGGACCTGTTACCAACATATTGTGTAGCAGATCCTTTAAGTCCTATAAGCTGTGCAATGAGCTTTTTCACATGATCACACGTGAAAGAAAACAATACACCAGATTGGGTTACCTAGTTCCATCAATCTATGGTCCAGTTCTGATACTTATGCACCCACTGACGGCACTTCAGTCAGCTCTGGCACTCTTACCAGTCTTCAACAGTGCAGCACCATACAAAGCAAGCTGCCATGCACGCAGTGTTCTGACACCTTTTTGTCATAGCCAGCATTACATTTTTTATCCATCTCACCCCTTGACAGTGTCATTGTGACAAGATAATCAATGTTATTCATGCTCATTGTCCTTTTATTATAATGGTTGCCACACTGGATCAATTAATCCGCACCTGACATAGGTTTTTAAAAAAAAAAAATTTTATTCTGGATACCATACCTCTTGCAACCCTTCTATTTGGCTTGGCTTGGGAACGACATTGCATGTGGATGCCGGGGTGAAGGTTAAGGGTCTTACGGATGACCCCCTCGAACCGGCCACCATCCAATTAGCAGCTCAGAGCCACATCTGCCTGCACCAGTGCTGTCCCATTGGCCCACTGGTGTATAAACCATACTATTGACTTTTATAGTATACTTGCATTTAGTGTATATATACATATACATAATTCTTTGTATTGATCACTTTTTATATAACATCAATAAAAAAATCAACAAAACTTAATCTTTCAATAGTTTTTATCATTTTTTTTATATTTATTTTGATATAGTGTTAGTAAACCTCTGAATTTTTAGATGTCAAATGATTACCTATTTCTACAAAAGAGTTTGGTGATGCAGATGAATTGGTATATTTAGTGTATTAAATTTATTATCAATATATAATACGAAGATTGATGCGAGAAAGAGAGAGGGAGAGAGAGCATGATTCAAGTATTCTTTAAAGCAACTTGTCAATATCTTATACTTGACTGAATTATCTTAGAATTGCACATTTGCTACAATTTATTTCATTTGTTATTCAAATGAAATTAGAAGCCCTTTCAGTGCAGCCATTGCACATTGCTGCCACCTTGTGCTAATTCTAATTGTTCCATTTAATCCTTCCATTTTGCTTCTGATTGGTAAAACATGGATAATTTCTCAAACAGTGTCCAGTACTCTAATATGTTCAAATGCATCAACAAAATCAAAGTTATAGACATTTAGGACAAAATTTCATCAAATAAAAGAAGGTTTAATTCCTCATTAGAATCTCACCCACCCCCCTGTTTACTGTATGTCTTTACACTTGCAGCTGTTTTTGAAAGTGCCAGGACCCTGTCTAGATCGGTGCAGCTATGGGTTTATGCTGAAACACACAGACACACACATATAACATTACATTAACTTAGTGTAGTGTGATTTGGCAAAAATGATATTATTAAATATTGTTTCTGGATTAATAAAAAAAATTATAATAATAAAAATTTTGTATTGTCCCAAATATTGTATTATAGCACAGCCACAAGATTTATTTTCCTGTAACTTCATATAGTAAGAACACTTACCTTAGACTTTCCACATCGACGAATGCGGTTACCTGAAAGATATGACAGATAAAAAAATATCAGATTTCTATGATTCTTTGTGCGACTCATACAGGCACAGAAATAAATATACAGTGCCTCGCAAAAGTATTCATCCCCCTTTAACTTTTCCACATTTTGTCAGGTTATAATCACAAACTAAATGTATTTGGGGGGGATTTTATGTGATAGACCAACAGAAAGTTGCACATAATTGTCAAGTGGAAGGAAACTGATAAATGGTTTAAAAAATTTTTTTACAAATAAAAATCTGAAAACTGTTGGTCTTTAACATAAAATCCCAATAAAATACATTTATGTTTGTGGTTGTGATGTGACAAGGGGTATGAATAAAGGCACTGTATACTGTATTTGTTTATGTGCAAATCAAAGTCAAAGATTTTCTTCCTTTTACCATCTCAGGGAGTTTTTCCTAGTCACTGACTCAGATCATTTTGATTCATACATATTTTCTCACACATGTCATACTTATTTTCCTAATCTTCTTTTGATTCTGTGAAGCAGCTTTGCGACAATGACCATTATTAAAAGCACCATACAAAGAAAATTTAAATAAAATAAAAAAAAAAGTTCAAGGTATATGAATACTTTTACAAGACTCTGTAACACTCACCAGCAAGTAGGAGAATGGACAGGAACACGATTACTCCAGCAATGGATAATCCAACAGTGCGCAGAGTTTCATAGTCTGCAAAAAGTTTACATTAAAAACTAAAATAATTTATTCTGATCGATCCTTCAAAGTATTATTATTATTATTATTTATTTATTTATTTATTTATTTATTTTTTGTTGTTTTAAATATAGTCATTCTCACCATAGACAAAATCAGCATCAGGGTCCACATTAGATGCTGAGGAACAAGAATTTGCAGAAAAAATACTCATGAATGCTCAGAATGCTTATACACTTCTATATTAAGGAAATGTGCCTTTGACAAATGTCAAAATAATATATAATTCAGTAATATCCAGTTTATAGCTTTTTAAAACCATAACCCCTGGAAATATTCTAAATAAATTAAATAAAAGGCTCAGTTGCTACAATAAATAGTAAAAATATTATTATTGGTCAAAACAGAGAATTGGTGCAGATATATATATATATATATATATATATATATATATATATATATATATATTTTTTTTTTTTTTTTTTTTTTTTTTTTTTTTTTTTTTACAGTTATACAGTAGCCACATCTGAAGTTTATGCTTTGCTTCCCTAAAAAATTCAAGTTGCTAACTTCAACCGTTTTAGAGACTTGATTTTTGTGCCCCAAAAAATGCCCACTTTTCAGCGTCATACTGTCTCACTTCAAACTATAATCATTTAAAATGCAAATTATTAAAATTTCGTTATGAGTATTGATACTACAATCAGTGTAAGTGTCTAGAATCATATGACCTGTAAAACTGTTGCTTAAATAATGCTTTTTTGGTAAAAGCTTAAAAAGCAAAAAAAATCTGTAGTGTCTGTAACCATGTCAAACTCATGTAGCAATATCTTAACAATTTTGCATTTTAGAACAATACACTTTTTCAGGTTTGTGTCTTTTCATGTGAAATCTAAATTGGCCAAGTTTCATCTGAGTGACAATTAAGATCATTGAAAGATTTGAATAATAATTGAAAAAAAAAGTTAAAAGTGAGACCAATACCATGTTTTGGCCATTAATAAATAGATTCCAGAATGAGCCACATCTTCAACACATTGTGCTCTAAATTTTTATTCTTTTTATTCTCTGTGTATTTGGTTACCTACTGTAAAAGCAAAGACCTTCACTAGGGAGAAAAAAAAAACGCTTTTTCACCCTGGAAGTGTTTTGGAGAATCTTCTGCATAGACAGTGCAACAATAACAAACCATGGTTCACAGCCAGACTAAAACAAATCAGTCAGGCCAGTGAGGATTCCTACAGAAGTGCAGATAGAGCCAAAACAAAATAAAATTCACTGTAAGATTTTAAGCTAATGATTCTATACGGTATGGAGAGGCATTCAAGATGCTACAAACTACAGAAAACCCTCCTCCTTGGCCAACCAGCTTCCTGAAAGGTGACACTGTGGGGAACCCCTGGTAATCAGACAGTGAGGACAGGTGATCCACAGGGATGTATCCTCTCACCACTGCTACTCACTCATAATTTTTTTTTTCACTTTATGCAGTATACAAGGTCGCAGGAGACTGGACAGGAGCCAATACTATACAGGACACACACACACACACACACACACACACACACACACACAACTTGGAGCTGAACACATTAAAAACTGTCGTGATTATGGTGAAATTTAGGAAACACTCCACCACAACACTTCTCAGGAGACAACATTCAGCACTCCTTATCTCCTTCCATACAGTGTCCAAAAGCCCTGTGCCATCTGTTGAGACCTTCAGGATTCATGGGGATACTATTTCCCAGAACCTGAAGTAAGAGATCAACAAAAATTTCATCCTGTAAAAGAACTAGGAGAGATGTGTCTTCTGTGACAAAAAAAAAAGAAGCATGGTCTGACACAATAGCTGTTCTTCCAGTTTTCCACTGCAGTCATTGAACGGCCATCTCTGTCTGGTTTGAAACAACCACAAAACAGGGTTGGAAAAGCAAACTGTAAGAACAGCTGAGAATGATTTGTATTCTCCAACCAGGGAATCATTGTATCATTACACATTCTTCACACCCTGAACTTTTGCTCAACTTCTGCAGCAGGGACACAGTCAAACTGAGCGGAACAGCAATCATGTCCATGTTTACGACTCACAAGAAACTCCTCAGCATAGAGATGTACATACTGTACAGCATGATCCCAAGAACACTATTAACTTGGCAAAGTATGAAGGTGGAAAAGCATAATTAAATGAAGCTGCTTTGTAAAGTGTAACTAATGATGGGGCATGTTGTTGAAGTGTATTTTAAATTGATATATTTTAAGTTATTTTTGTTTCAGAATGCTGTAAGAAAATTGAGTTATATTAATACAATTTGTCCATGTATAGAATACAGTACAGAATATGTATATATACGTACAGTACATGTACTGTAATACATAGGGGAAGAATGCATGGGCAAACATACATACAGTACATATTTCATGTATTTTTTTCATAAAGAAACATATACTTATTGGTCAATGCAGCACAGTAATATAGTAACAGTATATTTTCCTGTTACATGAACTCTAATAGTTGTATGTATTTACAGTAGGGAATAAAGCATGATTTCACATTAAAATGTTCACATTAGTTTTACATTATTCATTAATAATTTTATTTTTAGATTTTTATATTTTGAATTGCTATTTAATTAAAAAGCAACAGACATTCTTCTTTGCTACTATTCTATACTATACTATTATAGTATCCCAGTGTCCTGGGATGGCCCCAGTGGGACCTCTGCATCAGATGTCCTCAGATGAAAGTGCAATAATAGGAGCTATTCACAGAGAGGTCAGGAAAGTGATTAAGGTTGCTAAAGACGTTACCGTTGGAGGGACTGAGTATGTATACAGTATGCCTACAAGGTTGAGCTTAAAGACAGACAAATAACAAATGGTCAGATGATCTGTTTAGTTTTATTGAGGCTGCCCTTCTTTAGTATTGTACTAAAGTACTAAATTGCTTTATTATTATTATTATTATTATTATTATTATTATTTTGTTTACTATTAATACATTTATTTTTAACCTGGACTTTTTACCCAATTATTATTATTATCATTATTATTATTATTAGTATGTTGTTATATATATATATATATATATATATATATATATATATATATATATATATATATATATATATATATATATATATATATATAAAACAACATACTAATAATAATAATAACAATAATGCACTTCAGTTGCTATGTTGCTCAAATGACGTGACCTGCTTGTGTATCAAATGGCATATTTAATATATTGAAGTATTAGTAATTCATGCTTACAATACATGAAATTAATTGCAACTTAAGTTGTTTCACAAAAGCCCACATGGACATAATACATAATTCAAACATAATTTCATTGTTATTCCCATTTAATACGTATCTAAGTACACATTAAGTCATGAAGTTTATTTTCTGAATTAAAGTAATTCAACATGTGTAACATGACACGCAGTAGCACGTTTTAAGTGTAATGAAATTCTATACAATACATGTTTGTGGTCTCCTGCGCTCTCGGCCCCCTGCAACCCTGTATACAGTATAGACGATTCACAAGTGTCTAGGTATCAAAAAGTGATTTTAAAATTATAGTCCATTACAAGGGGAATTGAAGATGATTTAACAGGAAAAATCGGTCAAAATGGGTCATCATAGACAACAACCACTTTCATGGCAAAGTATTATTGTTGGTAATTTGTAAAAACAGAAGAGGACATACTGAGTACACTAGACTGTAAGTATACTAGTTAACAAAAAGAAGAGTGTGTGAACAGGGACGGCAGCAGGATTATATTTCATAGACCTGCTCACCCACTTACTGTATGTATTATCTCACCTACAACTACTCAACAAGTGAGTGAGAAAGCAAGAGAGAGAAAGAGAGAAAGAGTGGTGTTACCGATTTACTACCACCATAAAACTTTCAATATCCTACTGCAGGCGTTTCAAAGGCCAGCCAACAATCTTCATTTTCCATTTTCAAAAGCTTGAAAAATAATTCTTTTCTTTTGCTCATTCCTAAGCTGTGTATTTACCTCTTAACTCACAAGATAAGCTAAATTGGGCTACATTGCCAACAGCACGATTAAGCGCTAGGAATATGTATTGACCTCCAAACATCAGTGATGTAAAAACTGACCAAAACCTCATATCACATAAGCACTGAAATAAATATAGAAATGCAGAGGAATTTTGAGTAATATACCTAAAAGACAGTTCGTGATTTACATTATTACATTATTACATTTTTGTAGGGCTCATCCTGTATAGGGTCACAGGAATCCTGGAGCCATTCCTAGAAAACTAAAGGCAAAAGTCATACCATGAATGCCCATTAACACACACGCGCATGCGCACACACACACACACACACACACACACAAAACACACACACACACACACACACACACACACCCTGGGCAATTTAAAAGCACCAATCAAACTACAAGACACATCTATGGCATGTGGAGGAAACTAGTGAACCCCAGGTAAAACATGCAAACTCTACGCGAGACTTTGAACCCTTAAACATGGAAGTGCATGGCAGCAGCGCAAACGACTGAACCACTGCGCCCCCTGTTGTTTGTAGTCTGATTGTTTTTAGTATTCCTATTTATCAAATATTTAAAAAGTATCCAACACTATATCATCACAAGGTTTGTATATAAGGTTGGTGTATAAAAAAAAGTATTTTATGAAGTAATTTCAAAAGCAGCATAAAGCAGCACCACCTTACCTCCTGCAGAAGACATGGTGGATGTTTGCTTGATGGTGGCTGTGCAGAATAGGACAACTGTAGGAAGCAGTCATTCAGAGGAGACACATCAACCAAAGTGTCTAGTCAGAAGTATACATTTTTTTTATTTAAATTTTTTTTATTTTGCTTCATATATCATATAACTGATTCAGTATGATCATTAAAAAAGAATAAAAGTTATGTACAATTTAGATCTAAAAGACAACCAAGCAAACTAATCTCAGCAGTTTAAATATAACCTTTGTCTACATAATCTAGTTCTACAGTAGATAACCTTTAAACACACAATGCGATGCATGGCAGCTATTGAGCGAAAAGTTAAATTTTTAGCTCCATTTGTACATTGATAATTTTATTAAATAGGTTTATTAAATTCCGCCTCAAATAACTTAATCATCAATCATTTTAGACTGCTTAGACTTTTTTGAAGTCTGACTAAATTAAAGATTATACAGTAAGTTAATGTAAGTTCATTCATTCATTCATTCATCTTCTATACCGCTTTATCCTGTGATCAGGGTCGCGGGGGGCCTGAAGCCTATCCCAGGAGGCTTTCGGGCACAAGGCAGGGTACACCCTGGACAGGGTGCCAATCCAGTTAATGTAAGTTAATGTAGTAAATTATTATATATTGGTGGTGATGAGGTCTACAATTATGTGTTTAAACAACATATGGATAATTCATGGAATAATACATTTTTATATTATAAAGTATAAATATATATAATATTTGCATTCATAAATGCATGACTTAACTGAGAGATTATGGGAAACCTACTGTATATATCATGATGAAGGGTTGTGCAATCTAACAATTATATCATCCCTACAAAATACTGTATTACACCGCCTCAATATCCTGCAATGTTTATTCTAGTTACATTACCAGACCTGCCAAACGTTATGCATTTTTCACAAAGCCTTCATTGTTAAACACTGGCATACACTAGAAACCATCACTTAGGAATACTGTATGCCAAAAGATCATTCTTTTTCTTCCCAATTAAAGTAGAAATAATAGACACATGAATCTGAAATGTTTTGACGGTCCCATTTCCCAATCTTGCATACTGTTAGCTAAGAGGCGTAACCTCCGTCAGGGTAAATGGGGAATGTTTTGAGATGATTATTGTCATCTCATCATCTATATCACTTAATCCCGCATATACTGTAGGGTCGCAGGGGGCCTGGAGTCGGAGACTTAGGGCAAGAGGCGGAGTACACACTGGACAGCGAGCCAATCCACTGCAATGCACACTCACACTCACACCAAACACGAGGAGAACATGCTCCATCCACACAGAGGCGGAAATCAAACCTGGCCGGGAATCGAACCTTGACCCTGGTGGTGTAAGCTAACAGAGCCAACCACTTAGCCACCGTGCCATCTCGAGTTTGAAATAAAATCTAGCAAAGTACTATATATATTTTCAACTTAGCTATGAGTAGACAGGTTTATAAATAACATCAGTTAACCAGTATTTGTTAGATAACAACAGTATTGTCAGCCAAATAATTCAGACAAACCATTCACTAACACAGTTTTCTAACATCCATCCATAATGTTATGCTGTTGCCAAAACATGGCACAAAATCTGCACAACAATATTACTTTAGTTATAAATTTGAGTTATGCCCCACGTACCTCGTGCACAAAGGCTTCACAGCTTTCTGATGTCTGGACTGAGCTAGGGTGGGGTGAAAGCTGTTTTAGCTCTTATCAATGTGAACTTAGCCTTTCCACTTCCTCCTCCGAGTTTCCATAAACACAAATGTCCCGCTACCAATAAAACTTTTATCAGGCAATAACATGTGGCCTTCAAGTCACTATAAAACCTTGTCTGTCTTAACCTTTGGAGTTATCACTCAGCTGCAATCCGATCATTTCACTATTCAGTAGTTAGTGTCAGAGAGCAAACTGGACCAGATGCCTTACAATAGTGTTGCAGTTTTTCTCGATCACAGCACACTGTAAATTGGCTTATTAAAATTTAGAATAAATGAATTATTAATAATTAATTAATTAATTATCACTAACTATTAGAGAACTACGGTGTAGTGACCTCTCTCTCTCTCTCTCTCTCTCACACACACACACACACACACACACACACAGATTATCAGATTTTGAGGTATGCACGAAAAAAAATCATAAAGAATAGAGGATCCAATAGAGAATTTTTACATTTTGCACCCCATAATTATCAACGAAATGTTTGTATTTGATAGGTGCTAACAGTTTAGCCCACATGCTATTCTAATCTGGCACACAAAATGCTAGTAGTGGTTAGCACTGTCGCCCTGCACCACCAGGAGTTCAATAACTGCCTTAGGTCTGTGTGTGTGGAGTTTGCATGTTCTCCCTGTGCTTGGTGGGTTTCCTCATGTACTCCGGTTTCTTCCAACAGTCCAAAACCATTAGGCTAAATTACATTTCCAATTTGCCCATAGTGAATGTGTGTACCCTGTGATGGATTTGCACCCTGTCCAGGTTGTACCCCGTCTCATGCCCTAAGTCTCCAGCAATAGGCTCCAGGTCCCCCGTGAACCTGTACACAGGATACAGGCAGCGGTGTAGACAACGAGTGAGTAAACTGTGGAGTCTCCTACTGCTATTAACCTGCTTTCCAGCAGTGGGCGCTGTCTAATTGGACTTTTTCTCACATACAGTTTATAACAGTAGCATAACAGTAATGGTTGTTTAACAGCTGGACTAAAGCAAAATGAACATATCAAAGGAAAGAAAAAAGAACTTCTCACACAAATACACACTTCATACATCTTGACTCCAAAATGTTGTGATGTTGCCAGGTGCCCTTTTTTGTACTCTTTGTTGGCCACTTGCCTGAAGTAGATGCTTTTGAACTTTGTGAGTTTTTTTTTTATTATTATTTCTTAGTACTTAATTAAGAAGTTATTTATTATTAACTTCTTAGTTAATATTTTTTAGCAACTAGATTTTCTAGTATACATGATCTTTGTGGAAAAAAAGCTTAAACAGTACATTTCTAGCATATGTATTTCTTTCTAATGAATAGAATATTGTGAGGGTTGCCCACTAGAGGGCAGTGTTTAGTGTTGTAGTTTTTGGTTGTAGACCCAGTTTCCCAGAAGGCACCTCGGTCAGCTGACGCGGATACCCAGCTGAACCGAGGAAGCTCATTAGCATTAGTATAAATACCTGTTTGTTCTATGACACTGGGTCGAGCATTAATTTAAGTTAAGTTCTGTTAAGTGGGTTTTGCTTTATCTAATTCTGTTTCAGTTTGCTTAGTTACCGTTGGCATTTAGTTTCTGGAGCTATTTAAGATAAGTTTGTGATTGCTTTGATTGAGTATATGTTGCTATGTCTCTGTGTCTCCTAGCAGGATTAGCCTCTAGGAGAATTAGCCTTTTGTGTTTACCCTCATGTGTGAGTAACTTCCTTTGCATGTTTAGATCTTAGTCTGTATAAATACTAATGAGGGCACTACTAACCTGCTTAGATCTTAGTCTGTCTAGTCTTCGAGTTGGTCTAGTCTCATCGTCTGTTTAGGTACTAACCTGTTTAGCCACTAACCTTTAGAGTTCTTAGTCTGTTTTATACCTAGTCTGCTGTGGACCTAGTCTGTTCATCCCTTGGATCTCAGGCTACTAGCCTGTTTGGCCTTTAGTCTGATTAGCTACTAGCTAGCTTAGCAGCTAATGTGCAGAACAGCTAGTAGGCCTAGCCAAGCCTGTCTTGTGTGTCTAGCCCCTTGCATGTATAGTCCCTTGTGTTTAGTCCGCTAGTCTGTTTAGTGTGTCTCGTCTCGTCCGGTTTGTATCCCCATGTTTGTATTGTATTAGCGTGCGTCATCCCTAGTCTGTGTAAGAGTTATGAGTTCTCTTTTATAGTATGCTCCAAGTCAAGCCAACTTCCTTTGTTCATGGTTTGTTTTATTATTAAAAGACTTTATTTGTTGCACCTTATCTCCTCTCCGTCTATGCCTCCACACCAAGCCCACAGTCCAACACCTACCAGAACGTGACAAATATAGAATATAATAAATATTAAACATCTAAATATAAATGATTATCCTTATATACTCAGAAAAAAAAGAAACGCCCCTTTGTCAGGACTGTGTATTTCAGAAAAGTGTTTTACTTGTGAAAGTAAAAACAGTTGAAAGTCAGAGGACGTTTCTTTTTTTTTTTTTTTTTTTGCTGAGTATGTTAAAAGTAGATAGTAATATTAGATCATTGTAAACCTCATGTCTATGTACTGTATACAATGTGACATGTTTACCTAACTGATTTTGTCAGTGGTGCAGGTCTGTAATGAAAGGAGAAAGCTGATTCTAGTCTGTATGTTGAATAATGCAGTGTGTTTCCTTAGCAGTTTTAGAATATCTATGTTAAACAACTATTGCAGTGGTTCATCGGACAACTGACAAGCTGCAAGGTGATACTGCATTTAAGTGGTTTTTGTTTTAAAAATGTTTTTTTTTATTATTTATTTAACCTCAGAGCTACTGTAAGGTAAGCTGTGATGTACAATATATAAACAAAAGATTTTGGCCAAACCTATTCAGGTGTTTCAATTGATCAGGCCCACAGTTAAGGGCAATCTTAACGCTTCAGCATACCAAGACAGTGCTATGCTTCCAACTTTGTGGCAGGAGTTTGGGGAAGGCCCTTTTCTATTCCAAAATGAATGAGCCCCAGTGCATGAAACAAGGACTTTAAAATCATGATTTAAGGACTTCAGTGTGGAAGAGCACGTTTGAATGGTAACGGAGATTGTGAGCCAGGCCTTCTCATTCAACATCAGTACCTGACCCTATAAATGCTCTACAGAATGAATTGGACATGAATCCCATGCAATGTCATTGCAGGTTTGGATAAATACTTTTGTCCATATAGTGTATATCAAATTCATGTCATTTAATATGACAACATTACATGTTTCATTTCAGTTGTCCAATGCATGGGCTGCTGCACATCCACTTACATAATGTTACTTTTTTATTTAGTCCCACGTGAGTCCCAAAGCACATCACTTGTTTCAACCTTTCTGGTAAGTGCTCTTTTTTTTCTGCAAATAAACATTGCATTACTTCTAACACATTATCTATAAATAAGATCTCGGACACTCCCTCCATTTTTGTTGTCCCTTTGTACATATGCACAGTAATAATGGTCAAGAGAATGAGATCATTAGGAATGATCGTCTCCATGGCAACTGCATAAGAGGAATAGGGAGAAGGAGAAAAAGAGAGAATTGGTGAAAATTAGTGCCAGTGGAATTATTCAAATATTGAGAACAACATTTGACATATGGCAACACATTGTAACATAAAACCTCAACAAACAACAAACTGGACCCACTACAGTTTGCATACCGTCAGAACCGCTCCACAGACGATGCTCATCTACTCCATACATCATTCACTCACCTGGACACTAGGAAAAGGAATTATGTTAAAATGCTCTTCATCGACTGCAGCTCTGCATTTAATACCATAATTCCCTCCACACTTACCACCAAGCTGGAGCACCTGGGACTCAGCTCATCTATGTGTCAGTGGATCTCCAATTTCCTGACTGGCAGACCACAGGCAGTAAGGATCGGTGGACATGTCTCAGCTACACTCACTCTCAGCACTGGAGCCCCCCAGGGTTGTGTTCTGAGCTCCCTGCTGTACTCTTTGTACACCCACGACTGCGTGGCCACTACCAACTCCACCACCATCATCAAGTTTGCTGACGACACTGTCGTGGAGGAACAATCTCCAGAGGAACAATCTCCTCCTGAACGTCAGCAAGACAAAGGAGCTGATAGTGGACTTTAGTACAAAGCAGGAGAGGAACTACCAGACCACCGTCAACAACAGGAGCCCAGTGGAGAGAGTGGACAGCTTCAGATACCTCGGTGTTCAAATCACGCAGGACCTGTCATGGTCCTGTCACATCAACACCGTGGTGAAAAAGGTCCGACAGCGTCTCTACCACCTCAGACGCTTGAGAGACTTTAGACTGCCCTCTAAGGTGCTCAGGAATTTCTACTCCTGCACCATAGAGAGCATCCTGATGAGAAACATCACGACCTGGTTCAGGAACAGCACCATGCAAGACAGACGTGCTCTACAGAGGGTGGTGCGATCAGCTGAGCGCATCATCCGCACCGAGCTCCCTGATCTACACTCGATCTACAGCAAGCGGTGCTGGACCAAAGCCAGGAAGATCGTGAAGGACCTCAGACACCCTAGTAATGGACTGTTCAGTCTGTTGCGGTCTGGGAAGCGATTCCGCTCCCTGAAGGCCAACACAGAGAGACTGAGGAGGAGCTTCTTCCCGCAGGCGATAAGGTCTCTCAATCACAATCACACCTCCACACAGGACTAATAACATCTTTTTAAGCTCACAACATTGACATTGACTGGACAATCATGGACACATTCATACACACTTGCACTAAATATTTATACATCTGGACCATTGCACATGACACTTTCATTAGTCACCTTTCATGCATATTTGCACAACCACTGTCACTTTAAATTTTATATATATACTTTCCCCCCTATATTTTGCAATATTTTATTATGCCCTTATTTGTACAGTTTATTTTACTAGTTAAATTTATTTCTTTAGTATTTCTTTTTATTGATATTTATTTTATGTATAAGCGTTTATTTTCTTTTTAAGGTCACTGGCAGTCGTGTAAGCATTTCACTGCATATCGTACTGTGTATGACTGTGTATGTGACAAATAAAATGTGAATTTGATTTGAATTTGAAACTGTACAGGCATCAATCAGTTTTGAATAAAAAAATTATTCAGTTTAGTCAGAATAAAAAATATAAATACATTTAATTCTACTTCCCTTAAGTTTTAGATCACCGAAGCATTAACAGGAGCAAATACTCTGTCACTGGGATGATTCACTTCTAGATAACAAGACACGTAACCCAGGCATCATGCTCGTTTTTTACCATTAGCTACTCTGCTTGTTAGAAAGCAAGTTGTCTAGTTTAAAGATAGCAAGTGGTAGAGCTGGGCAAAATGATAAATTTATCCATATGGACTGATCTCGATAATTATCAGGCTGTATTATTTAATATTATAGTATTATTATGTTTTTATAAATAATGTAGACTGCATCAACTAAATGTTAATTACTGTTTATAGCTCTTATATTTTGTTATACTGAATATTATGGGTTCAATGACCACAAAACTCATGGTTTGGATCATATTTTGAGCCACAGAATTTCAGATAATTAAAAAAAAAGAGAGAGAGATTATTTGTATAATTACTTCTTATACATTTTAAAGAACACTGAAAGCATGTACATATCCTTTGTTCTTTAATATGACCAATATTTAAGATGTCTAAGTACCACGTATTATGAAAACTACAGCAGGGAGCAGAGCTTTTTCTTACAAATCCCCAAAGTTATGGAATAGTCTTCCAATTAATGTTCGGGACTCAAACACAGTCTTATTGTTTAAGTCTCTGCTAAAAAACGATATATTTAGCCAAGCATTTTTGTAAATATATTTTCCTTAGGTAAAGCAACAGATCTAGGGGACTCGTAGTATTATGGTGAACTGGTATGTTTATACTGCACATTGTGCGACTGTGACCATACCCTGTTGAGTCTGGTTCTTCTCAAGGTTTCTTCCTACTGCCATCTCAGGGAGTTTTTTCTTGCCACTGTTGCCATTGTCCTCGGCTTGCTCATCAGGGATAATCTTATCATTTTGATTGAAACATATTCACATTTCATACAAACTCAAATAATTCTTTTGATTGTGTGAAGCTGCTTTGCGACAATGTCAACTGTTAAAAGCTCTATACTAATAAAATTGAATTGAATTGTACTGAGTTGTTGGTAATCCTGTCTGCTTGTTAATATATGTTTATTGGATTTCTGACCACAGGACTGTTATTTGGATTTGGATTCAGTCTAGCCCTTTCGGATGAGTGATGTTGACTCTGTCTGTGCCCTGACTGCCGTTCTGCCTTTGTTTGTTAATCATCAGAGTCAGAGTTTGTTCTAAACTAATCCCTGCTCTGCCTAAGACATATCTCAAATGTGAATTCCAATGTAAATTCCAAGCCTACTCACATGCTGCTGCCTTCTTCTTACCCACCTGCGTCCAGTGGAGGTGAGATCTTAAGTAGGTTGTAGTTGGGTTGTATTTGGGTTGCAATTGTGTTGAGGTAGGGACTTTGACTAGGCCATTCGAAAACATTGATTCTTTTATTTTTAAAGCCATTCGGATGGATATTTACTGGTGTGCTTCCAATCATTGTCCTGTTGCATAACTCAATTTTGACCAAGCTTTATCTGTCAGACAGGTGGACTCACAGTTGCCTTTAGAATATTCTCTTATACAAAGACGTTCATGGTCGACTAAATGACTGTAAGGTGCCACGTCCTGTGGCTGCAAAATAAGCCCAAATAATTAACCCACCACTGCTGTGCTTGTCAGTGGATTTTGGTATTTATCCTGAAATGCATTAAGGTCAAACAACTCTACTGTCCATCTGTCCATAGGAAGAGGCTATTGCAAGGTCAACCCTTGGGATGAATGTGCTGGGATGTTTGACCCATATGATAAGACCATCGCTTACAGTATATCTTTCCCTCTTGACATTGTGTTAACCCACACCCGGCAAACTGCCAAAGGTTCTGCTTTTAGAAAGGTCTGCACACCTGCTGATGGTTAATTAATTAATGGCTGATGATTAGCAGCACATTGCTGCAACAATGTGGTAATATCCTGTTATGGGATGTTTCTCTGCAGCAGGGACTGGAGCACTCATCAGGATAAACGGAAAAATTCGAAAGGGCAAACTATCATCAAATTCGGCACGACACGGTTCAGTTCATCTCACTTCGGTTCGGCTCAGTTTGCGCTTCCACTGCAGTTTAGTAACGCTTTAGAGTGGGCGGGATTATTCACGTGTCGTTTTAGTTGCGGCGCCGCTACTGCCGTGACATAAACAAACACATGGTGTTCTTCGGCATGGTGTTCTTCATTCTAGGCATGTGGATGTTTTTAACAGCGAGACGAAGGAGTTTGTTTCAACAGAGGCTGATGGCAGCCAAAACATTTTTTTGGTTAATACAAAAAGGTGCGTGCGATCCTTCTCTGGCTGTTCTAAATATAGCGGTTCTGTTGTGTCTCGTGTCGCAAGTTCGGTGACGCAGTAATGACGATTTTCTCCGGCCAATCAGTGACCAGCAGAGTTTACACGTCACGTTTTGGTAACGGTTCGGTGCGCTTGGAACCTCGGCTGAGGTGGTACTAAAAAAAGGACCAGGTACCAGGTACTGTTCCCAGTGGAAAACCCCCCAAAAGTGAGTTGAACTGAACCGTGTCGTGCCGTACTATGCAGTGGAAAAGCGCCAAAAGTGAAGTCAATGGGAAGAAGGTTTACTTCCAACATGCCAATGACCCAAAGCACCCAAAGTGGTATAAGGAGAAAAAGGTAAATGATCTTGCATGGCCTAGTCAGAACCCAGACTTACAGGTATATCCCATTGAAAGTCTTTGGAATGACTGTAGTTCATAAAATTAAGCAGTTCTGTAAGGAATTATGGACAAATGTTGCAGAGTCTTGATGTGCAAATGTTTATGTGGCATTGAGAAGGTGATTATTTTTACCTGATGAAATCCAAGTAATTTTAGGTGTGTGTGTTTGTGTGTGTGTGGTGGGGGGGGGTGATCCTTTTCCAAATCAGCTGTTCTATTTGTTATCCTGACATGTTGGTGTTCACTTAGATGTACAAAGTTGCAGAGTAAATATATCTGGATGAAACAAAAACTATGCTTATCTTCATTTCAGGCTGCAAAGCAAAATGTAGATTTTTAATACTTCAGAATTGGAGCCACCTAATGGACAACCGGTTAATGCCTTTTTCTTTTTCAAATAAAATTGTGCAAAAAAGTGCAAATCAAAATGCATAAGGGCTATAATTGCTGGTAACTGGTTTTATGGATTCATGGCAAGGCAGAGTACCCAAAATTATTTTGGTTATTGCCCTCCCTGATTACAAGACCCCAAAGAACTACAGGACTATGGAGATGGATTTGGTCAGGTGGACAAGATTTCTAAAGCAGTATGAAGCAACTACGATGACTGCTACTGTTCTAGTCAGGTCTACAGGATGTTTTTTGAGGGGGACAGACATGAAGAGGGTAAAGATAATGACATGGAAATGAGCTCACTTACTGTACAGTACTTCTCTACTGATCTTGGATTCCTAGGATGAAAACCAGCTGGATGGTGACTGGTTTTGGCTTTGGGTGGCATTTGACTGACTCCACAGTCATGCACTTGCCAACATAGCTTTTGGATTGGTGCTTGCATCATGTCAAGTACCTGTCAGTGTTCATACTGTACAGCCACAAGTATGGTCTGCATCTGTATTGTATGTTTCTATTTTCCTATTTTCTTTAAACCAACCTTTCCGTAGAATAACTATTGTTATGAATAACCTGTGTGTTGTTTGAGTGTGTTAAGACCTACAAAAAGCCATCGCCGCACAACTTGCACACTTCACACACTATATAGGGCTGATTTCAGTTTGTGTCCTAAATATCTGACATCTCAACTGTGTGTGTGTGTTTGTGAGTGAGAGTGAGAGGTGTGTGCGTGGGAGTGTTAACATTTGTAGTGTGTGTGTAGAATAGCGGGAACTTTATGTTAAGACCTCCAAAAAGCTGGTGTGTGTGAGAGTACAACACCATCTACCACTGTGTGTGTGAGTGTTAACACTTGTGATCTATGAGTGTGTTTATGCGTGCATGCGTAAGTGTCTGTGTGTGTGAGAGAGAGATGTGAGTGTGTGATATGAGTGTGTTTGTGCGTGTGTGTATACGAGTGTGTACGTGCGTATCAAAAATCCCTCCATAGTTTTACATCCTCAATGTATTGAAATCACATACAGTAGGCGAGGTTTGGTGTCGATAGTATAAATCGCCTGGGAGGAGCAAACGACCCAAAACAACTGACTTCCTGAGGTCACGACATGAAATGTGAAAGCTGTTCAGCTCAGTGAGATCTAAATGTGTTTTGTGTACTGGACATGCAAGTGTGTATGAGCTATGCAGCAAAATCTTGTGTGAGGGGCCCAGACTTTGAGTCATTGTAATAGCAGTAGATTCCAACCTGTCTGACAACTTTCATGAATTTTTTAGCATGTTAACACCCCAAAAAGCCTCGGATGCTGGATAAAAAGTATCCGAACAACAAGAGAGCAGTGGTGTCAAAAGTATTCACATTCATTACTTGAGTAGAAGTATAGATACCAGGGTTTAAAAAGACTTCTTTAGAAGTCGAAGTATCAACTCAAGCTTTTTACTCAAGTAAAAGTGTAAAAGTACTGGTTTCAAAACTACTTAAAGTATAAAAGTAAAAGTAACGTGAGGGGGAAAAAAGCATTAAGGTCACGTGTTTTGATCATGCGACGGACGGACAGGGGGGTGCATGTTCTGATCATGCAACGGGGGAGGGTGCGCGTTCTTATCATAAAAATTAAGTAACGAGGCTATTTTTAAAATGTAAGGAGTAGAAAGTACAGATAATTGCTTAAAAATGTAAGGAGTAGAAGTAAAAAGTCGGCTGAAAAATAATTACTCCAGTAAAGTATAGATACCCAAAATTTCTACTTAAGTAAGGTAACGAAGTATTTGTACTTCGTTACTTGACACCTCTGCAAGAGAGCCCATCACACACTACTGTATAGGGATGATGTCATAGTGCTTGGGTTCTAACAAGGAAAAATAACTTGAGTGCTAAAAGTAAGAGTGCTGGTCCTTTGGGTTGTGACTTACAGCATTTCAAAACACTAGTCTTTATTTAGTTCCTAAACATAATTTTGCTTTGTGTCATGCTCATTGCCAGTGTCTCCAGCAGCAGGATGTGGGACGGGAGCATAACAGAAAATCTTGTAATCCATGGTCTGATCCACACAGAAGGCATGAGCACAGATGAAAAAGCAATGCAACCGATCACTCTGATTCTGAACAAGACAGAGGATCTCATCCAAATCTGCTGCCAGTAGTGTGGGGGGAAAAAAAAGACTCCTGGCATTGTGGACGCATCCCTGGTATTCATCAGCCTGAATGGCATAACATGCATCCTCCATCCCCTGGAATAGTGCTACTGTACATGTTTAAGGGGTCTGCATTCGTTCACTGTACACAGCTATATTGAAAAATATTCCTTTACTGGATTCGGAAATGGGGATATGTACGTGTACATAAAACGTAGGTTGTTGGTGAACCAGTCATGGACTAGAGCAGCCCAGTGGAAAGTGACATCATCTTAAATGACAACATATTGTAGGTGGAGCGTTCTGGTTCCAGTTCCTGTAGGAGGATCAGGAAATGTGAGTTCATTATGAAATGCTAGCAAACTGAATGACATAGGGACCAAGTTGTGCATGGTAATGTATATAACCCTATACTGACCAATAGTAGCACACATGGTAATATTTCCGATGTCCAATGTTTACAAAATGGACATAATCATGCAGGACTCCATTTTCTCTTGCCTCTCTTTGAATTTCCATCCTCTTACACTTTCTACTGGCTGATTTTCTGTTTTGTGATAAGTACTGTATACACACTTCATAGAATACACAGTATCATAGTATTGTTACATAAATGTTAGACACAACAGAAAGTATCCGTCTTTCAGATCGATTGTCACAAATCAATCGCTTGGTAGGATTTGAGAACCATCACTTTGACAGTCAACATTTTGAAGGGGTATTTATTTATTTTTTAGAAAATCTAAAAATTGGACGCAGCCCCCCGTTCCTCTTGGAACCCAAGAGATCCCGACTGTAGTAGCAAAATGCAAAAATGCATGAATCTCCTTTGAACAGTTGATATTGAGATGTTTCTGCTACTTCTGCTCTGTAAAGACTTCATAACGCCTCTAATCTGAGCTGCTGTTAATTGGTCATTTTTCAGGCTGATAACTCTAAATGAACTTCTCGTCTGCAGCAGAGGTAGGTTTTGGTCTCGTCCTCCTGGGACGGCCTTCATGAGAGACACTGAGAGATTTCACATGAGAGAAATGCACTTGACACAATACTGTTCTTGCAAGAACTATTACAGAAAGGCCGACCTCTGTGTCTTAAAATAACAACTAACTGGTGTTTTTCTTGTTGTTACGTAATTACCTAATTCCATATGTGTTATTTTATAGTTTTGAAATCCCCAGTATTGTTGTAGAATGTAGAAAATAAATCACTAAACAAAAACAAAGAAATTTGCAAGTGATCTAAAACTTTTGAATGGTAGTGTATGTCATATGCATGCTATGTCACTGATAATAATAATAATAATAATAATAATAGAAAAACATAACATACATCTAGAGTAGTGGAAAATATTGATAATGAAAACCAATGAAACTATGTGTAAGTTTTAACGCTGAACAGTAGATGGCACCAGATTGTAGAAATCTGACTTGTGTACAAGTGTTTTGATCTATTTTATGTATTTTTTTTTTGTTACTGTCGTCCCATTTAATAAGACACTATTTTTGGGTGGTGGCTTAGTGGTAAGCTCTATCACCTTTCACCTCCATGTTCTGGGTCTGATTCCTGCCTCAGGTCTGTGTGCATGGAGGTTCCATGTTCTCCCCGTTCTTGGTGGGGTTTCCTCTGGGTATTCCAGTTTCCTCCCCCAGTCTGAAAACATGCAGATTAGTCTAAATGGCATTCCCCAATTGCGAATAGTGTGTGCCTGCAGATCTGCTTTAATCATTCACAAATATTTGTCTCATACTGCATTAGTTTAAAGTTAATCTTTAAAACAGATATTATAAAACAAAACAAAATATTTATTTGCCAGGCATTAAAGCTATACAAAATGTTAGATCAGATTTCCTGTTTCTGGTAACACGACACACTTTTGGTACTGTAATTGTAATAAATTTAATAATTTTATGTGACTTCATTTCATTATGTCTACACCCTAATCTAAATGAAGTAATGGAAAAAAAAAAAGTGCTTGCAAAAGTGCGGTGCAAAACAGGAACAGCATACGAGTGTAGGCGTGAGGGAAAAGAGAGAGAGGAAACACGTAAGAAGAGGAGTTGCCTTTCTGGGTAAATCACACAGCGAGCTGTAAAGAGAATCAGTCGGTGACTGTCAGTCACAGTGAATGTGATGTACTTGGAACGGATAACGCTTCTGATGTAGTATAGAGTTTTTTAGTCATTATTTTGTAAATTTGTTTCTTGATATGATACTAAAACAACCATGGACAGGAACCCCTGGGTTTCGACTCTAGCTATATTACTCCTGTTCACACTTAACTTATCAGGTAAGTGGATTTGTTTATTATTATTAGTTGTATTTTTATGGTTGTCAATAATTTTACATATGTTCAATAAAATCTCAATTTTTAAATTAAATATCAGTTTAACTTGGTGTTGTTAATGTGACTACTTATGTGTTATGTTCTCTATAATTTCCTTTAATTAAGTAAGAATGGAGTCCCTATACTGTATGTTATTGATTTTACGCCGTGAATAATTTGTGTGGGAATTAACTGGTATTTCACAGTCATGTTATATATAAGTGCAACAATGCGTATGTATATACCACAAAATGAGCGCGAATCAATGATGTCATCATGAAAAATCATGTGGGAAGTTTTATGGGAAATCCACTCCAACCTCCCTTCTCAACTGAGAAATGGTTTCTGTGTTTCTCTGACAGGCCAGAGGATACCAGGAAATGTTAAAGTACACATATGGGAGGGGAACGTGACTGTGACCTGGGACCCCCCTCAGGAAAATCCTGGGGATCACCTCTATCAAGTTCAGCTGTTTAAGTATGTATGCCCACACACATACACACGCACACACACACACATACACACGTACACGTACGCACACACATAAATATGTATATACTGTACAAGAGGCATTCAAATCAAACCGGAACTAAGAGTTTCTTTAAAATTTCTATATATTTCTATGTTTTGCCCATGCCAAGCGTACCAGCTAAGAGGGGCATCTTTCTGCAGAGGCAAATTAAGACATTGATGCGATGTGGTTTAAAGGAGGAAAGATGCAATCTCACAATTTCAAGAATGCAGCAGAGGACTTATCCACAATGTAAAATAAATAAATAAATAAATAAATTCATTAGTAACCAATAGGCTACATCTGATGCGATATAGGCCTATAGCTTTTTTACATATTTTACACGTTATAGACGTCTCTTTATGGCCTACAGTTAATGGCTGTTAATGTGAAGCACAGGCGTGAGCATGGTGACTCTGACCAGTACGTGGCTTCACAGCCACATAAACAGCAAGTTTTCTGACATATCAAAGCCAGCAAAAAGGATCTGGTCAAATTAACATAATTATAAAATGTTACATTTTAAATACTTAGATTTACATCCTTTACAGTCAATGATTGCCTAAATCCTGGAACCCATGGACATAACGAAATAACTGCACTTCCTTCCTTGAACTTGCCGGGCTTTCAGTTGCTGCTTGTGTTTGGGACTTTTTGCCATGAGGTTTTGTCTTCAGCAGTGGTGTCAAAAGTATTCACATTCATTACTTGAGTAGAAGTATAGATACTAGGGTTCAAAAATACTTCTTGAGAAGTTGAAGTATCAACCCAAGCTTTTTACTTAAGTAAAAGTGTAAAAGTACTGGTTTCAAAACTACTTAAAGTATAAAAGTAAAAGTACCGTGAGGGGCGACAAAAAGCATTAAGGTCTCGCTGTCTGATCATGTGACGGGGGAGGGGGGGGGAGACGGGAATGTGGTGCGCGTTCTTATCATGCGACCGGGGGGGGGGGGGGGGGGGGATTGCGCGTTCTGATCATAAAAATAGAGTAACGAGGCTATTTTTAAAATGTAAGGAGTAGAAAGTACAAATAATTGCTTAAAAATGTAAGGAGTAGAAGTAAAAAGTCGCCTTAAAAATAGTTACTCCAATAAAGTATAGATACCCAAAATTTCTACTTAAGTAAGGTAACGAAGTATTTGTACAGTACTTCGTTACTTGACACCTCTGGTCTTCAGTAAATACAAATGGGGTTGAGTTGGGTTGAGTTCAAGGGTACCTGGCAGAGCCCTTTAAGAACATTGCATTTCTTTGCATTATCATTATTTATTGATCTGTATTATAAAGCAGCCTCCTGTCCGATCTGCTGCATTTGATCTGCAAGCAAATTGAATAAAAACAACTCCGTACACTCTGTCACAACATAAATGAACTCGTCTCACCAAGTTCTATTGGCACGTGCCCAGACATGCCTACAGTGTCTGTAGCAATGGCCTTATCAGGTTTTACTAAATAGTCTGTTTTGGATCATGAGCCCTTCCTTTCCTTCTCCATATTCGTCTCTTCCCATTATTTTGATACACATTTATTATCCTTGGTTTGATCTCTGCAAAAGAATCTTGTTCAAAACCCAGACAGGCTTTTATAGATGTTTTCTAGCAGCATCTAATCCGGCGTTCTGTTCTTAAGTGTTACCAGGAGCCGTCCTTATTTGCATTCATGAACGTGTTTCTTGATTGTGGCTTTTGATGCTGATATGCCTGCAGTAGCTCACCGAGAGAAGAAGTTCACACATACTGTACACTTAGAATCAAGCATCTGTTTTATTAACAGCTTTTATTTCCTTATAGAACTGTCTATGCTTCACATCTTGATTGCTTCTTTTTTAAACCAATCGTATTGGTGTAGAGACGCACAATTACAAATACTCATGGAACGGACTACACTGTATGTGTACCGCACTATATGGCTGCAATCATCTAATGCATGCAATTTCTTTTCTTCACTAGTTCATTTGATTCCCCTTCAGTCTGGGTCAACGTTTCCCACTGTAATCTTTTCAAATTCACCATATGCAATATTGGAAACATTTCAGTTAAATCAGATTTTAAAGTTCAAGTTGGAGTACTCATGAATCAAAGTATGTCATGGAGTACTAAACGGCATATCAATATTCGGTCCAGTAAGTATTTGAGTTGTTTTACCCTGTTTCATTCACTTAATAATGTGAAAATATATACCATTTTACAACTCGTTTCTAAAACCCATGTGTTCAATTAAAAATCTTTTGTCTTAGGTCAGCTGATTCCCCCAACATTCAATCTGTCATCCACCCCAGACTCGGTACGAGTCAAGATACACAGGAAACCGATACTTGATGAGATCTTTCCCTTTGGTGTGAAATACATCGTATATTTGTGGCAAAAAGGGCAAGAAAACCAGGTAATATTTCATCTAAAAATCACTAATTAATTGTATAAAATGGCATTACGTATGTCCTAGACCATTCACGGTATATTTTACATATATTTACACTTTCTTGATTTGTACTGTATATGTAATGTTCTGTTTTCCTTGATACACAGACACAGATAAAAAGTGATGAAAGTGATAAAAGTGATGAAAGTGATGAAATTGAAGATGATGGTGAGATAACATTCTCCTCATTAAGCCCACTGCAAGAGTACTGTGTGCATGTGGAGGTGGAGTCTCTTGCAACTGAAGCTAGCAACATCTCCTCCGTACACTGCGTAAAGCTACCATTAGGTAACCTCAATAGCTAGTTGTACTGTATATTCTGAGAACATGACTGAATTGCTGTATTGCTTTGGTACAGTAAGTTCTTACCTTGTTTATCCATGATTGCTTTGTTTATACTGTAGGTCCGATAATGATGATTACTTTCATTTTACTTGGAGTGTTGGGCATCGCATTTTTTCTGATGATCACAAGTTGTTTCCTGAAGCGACCTCAGAAAATGCCTAGTGCTTTGGTGAGTCAGCTCTGTTTTATTCTGGTTTCAACAAAACCAAAAGTAGAAAACAAGTTAGTTTCGGTGAGCAAAAAAACGGAACAGGGTAACATCGAATCGAGTTCACTGCTGATGCATATAACTAGTGACACATTCACTTCACATTTCTTAGAAGACTTACCAACAGAGAAATAGGGGATTTTTTTTTTTTTTTTTACAGTTACTCTGAGTGTTATGTTGCATACTTAAAAAAAGTTCTGTATTTGTTTCTTTCTAATGGGAAGTGTGATTTTATTTATAGTTATACAACAGTCAGTTTCCCTCCAATCATTTGATTAACCATGCAGTGCATTCCACTGTAAGAGTGCTGATATATAGGACCACAAGGCCTGACAATCTAGATGGATGGATGGATGGATGGATGGATAGATAGATAGATACTTTATTCATCCCCATGGGGAAATTCACGTGATTGTCTCATGACAACTTAGGCAAGGAAACCAGGTGTGACTTGTTTCTAATCCAACTCATCTCAAAAGTGATCACTGGGTTTTTGGTCAGGGCTCTTTCATTATCAGTTGTTTTACTCTAACTTTATCATATCATGTGTTCATTGACCTTGCTTTGCTCGAGAGCACATTCATACTGTAACATGGCCTTTAAGTTTAAATAAAGGAAAATGGTGATGCTATATGTACAAACACATTACAGAAACTTTTGTTGCAAACATTGTCACAACATTTTTGGCAAATTCCCACAAGATGTAGACGCGATGTGCACATAGCTTTGAGCATATAGCATATTTAGTTTTAGAAAAGTAATTAAATTGAGCCACTGATTGCTACAATGAAAATTTCCTTTAGAACTATAATAATGATAGGGTCTGGGTTCGATTCTCACCATGGAGTTTGTGTGCATGGAGTCCTCCTCGTTCTTAGTGGGTTTCCTCCAGGTCCTCCGGTTTCCTCTGACAGTCCAAAGACATGCAGATTAGGTCAATTGGCATTCCCAAATTGCCCATAGTCTTTAAATGAGTGTGTAAGTATGTGTAGGTGTGTATTCCCTGTGATGGATTGACATCCTGTCCAGGGCGTACCTTGCCTCGTTCTCTAAGTCTCCTGGGACAGACTCCAGGCCCATACGACCCTATATACAGTACAGGATAAAGCAGTATACTGTAGCTAATGAGTAAATGAGTGTATATGAAATGTTTGTTCCCTGACAATAATTTCACACCCATGCTGTTGTGACAATACTAAATATGTAATTTTGTGTCTTTTCTCTTTCAGAAGCTTGTTGTAGATGCATGGAAGCCCATGATTATCAAATCCGACCAAGTAGAGCGTGTGACAGACAAGGGATGGATAGTTTTCAGCAATAATATGGATCCAAAAAAGGACATTGCATTTCCTGAGGAAGATAAGGAGAGGAGAGGAAGCCTGGACAGTGGAGTGAGCATCGAACGGCTGCCCCTGTCTGTTAGCGATGCGAAGACTGAGGGACAAATTGGGGACGCGGTGGACAGTGGTTGTGAAAGTCTAAATGATGGAAGTGTAAAGAGAGTCATGAGACAATTCTCCAATCATGAAATACACGGCAATGGTAAAAATGACGTAACAGAGGACAGCGGATTGGGACTCAGTCATCGTGAAATTTCAGGCTCTCTAGAGGGGGAAGACACTGGACTGTTGTCTGAGGTAGTGGTTGGAGATGGTTACCGGAGTCAGAGTCCCTCAAGTGTGGACACGCAAAATGACTTGGACTCAAACATGGCTGCTCCAGCAGATGGTTATAGGTCTAGTCATGTGAAATGTACGTGTTCAGACCACGAATACTGCGTTTGGTGCAAATTTAAGAATCCTTTTACTGCGGACTGTCAACCAGTCACTGAATCACAGACAGACTTTAGACAAAATGATGATGATAACTCTGTGAGTTCAAGTTACTTAAAGAAGGGTTTAATGCAAACAGTAAACCTTTTAGATATGGAGCTAGTGACAGAGCCTGTTTTGTCAGATAATAACTACAGTGAGTCTTCCCTAAGTCTCATGTCATGTCCACTACTTCTGCAAAGTGAAAAGGAACAAGACAGCTTAATGCACACAAGGACTTTCACACTTGAAAACATGGAACTTACATTTTCCTAAACTGTTAAAAAAAAAAAAAGACTGGAAATACCCTTAGCATTCATCCGGATGGTCTCAGTCCTTGAAATGGACTACATATGGATTAGTGTTATTTTCACATGTCTTTCTAACAATCTTATTCATTGCATAAGTTTAATTTTTTAGAACATTGTAAGTCTTTAACGGATGCAAATATGTTAAACTTTAACGTCAACTTGTACTGTACATATGGACAGATGGGAGATGTTCTTCCCTATAAAATAAAAAAGATAAAATCATATGTTGCTCTTGATTCACCTGTAAATCATGTAGGTTTTTTTTTTTTTTTAGAATGTCTGAAATGTAATACAGAGATGTGTTTTATCTAATCTGTTTTGATCATCAGTTTCGTAATCTGAGAAAGAAGAAGAGAGAGAGAGAAGAGGGTTTTTTTTTTTTGTTTCTATTTATGAAAAGTTCATGACTTTAGAAAATGAGAAAGTGGACGAAATGACAAAACAAGCATTTTTTTTCTGACCCTAAATGGCTTCATCAAAAAGACTTTATGAGGTGTACTGTGGGTACATATTGCATGGGATGTTACAGCATTAACAATGAACAATGCATTTTCTCTAAAGCTAGAAGTGCTTCAGGGTTGATAAAGTGGAACCAGTAGTGGTCATTATCTTGTATTAAGTTTATTTATTTATTACTTATTTGTCTACAAATTTGTTTGTGACTCTCACACTCACTCATCTACTGGCTTCCTATGTACTATTTACATATTACAATAAAATTTGTTCTTAAAAAAAAAAAATCAGGAAGAAAGTATGAAGAAAGAATAACAGTAAACCCACTGCACTTCTCATCAACCAGTAGCCAATATTAGCTTTAGTTACGGCTTTAAAGGTGAACACATGATAAAAA
The DNA here is from genome assembly GCA_030522415.1 of Channallabes apus. NCBI lineage: Eukaryota > Metazoa > Chordata > Actinopteri > Siluriformes > Clariidae > Channallabes > Channallabes apus. The sequence continues at coordinate 6,511,739 of CM060126.1, read as the reverse complement.
GCATGGCTCAGCTTAGGGCTGAGCAAAAAAACGATAACGAGATGTTTCGCGATAGACACGTGAGCGATATCATTAAAAGATGGGTTCGATAGAACGTTCGATATTTTTTATTCTTTGTCGGAAGAAAACAGAGGTCGCAAAGCGAGTTTGGTTGCTGTCATGTGCACTCGCTTCGTGACCGGCTCTAGGACCCGGAAGTAGTACGGTCGCGATTCAGGAAGCATAAACGGAGACAAGATGGCGTTGACATTGGCACCCGCCCACCCGCCAAATGCGTGTTAAATTCGGCTGTGGTAGGTAATAACTTTAGTATCACTAGCCACATTGGCGGGTAGTTTATTCTTTGGTATGACAATTATGCCAATATGCACAACTAGCATCTATAATATTACTTGCTTTTTGTGTGCAAAACAAGACAACCAGAGGAAAAGAAATGGAGGCATGGAGAAAAACGGTATTCTTCTTTTACTGCATTCAGTGCACACGACACATATAGTATACAGCGCGGTATTAGTGGCCCGCCAATGAATTAACATCAAACTCAAATATATCACAACAATATACTTTTGTTGTAGTTTTCTCTAAAGGCATCTGATATAATAAATGCATTGCACTATATTATTACACTTTATTAAGCATTTCTTACATTTTCTTTTAATTTTGCACCTTAAATGTTAAGAGATAATTGTTAAGTGTTCATTGTGACTTTAGTCTTATGTTTACATTTTAATTATTAGATTTTTCCATGGTTGTTGACATTTCTGTCTTAATAGCTGATGGGACTATGATTATAGGAAGGTTAAGTTTAAAATAAAAAATGTTTAAATATAATATATTTTTCTCCTGGTCCTTATTTTAAATGGGTCATAAAAAATATCAATAATTATCGAAATCGACCGATTTGAAACACTGATATCGTGATACAGTTTTCAACCATATCGCCCAGCCCTAGCTCAGCTTCTTCTTGAAAATCTTGGCACGGTCTGCTCCTGCAGTCAATATCTACATTGACATGCTCCCCTGCTCATCTGAATGGTCATTTAATAACTTTACTGGATGCATCAGCCCTTTAGATACTGTAGCACTGGAGATTCCCACACTGGGAAATTGTCAATAAAATAAAAAATCAATAAAATCCTATTACACAGTGTCATAGTGGGTTGCACTGGGTCGTGTGTGTGTGCATGTTCTCCCTGTGCTTGGTGGGAACTCTTGTTTCCTTCTACAGTCAGTAGGCTAATTGGCATTTTCGAGATTTCCCATAGTGTGTGCATTTGTGTCCTGCGATGCATCGGCACCCTTTCTAAAACGTACCCTGCCGAGTCCCCTGGGATAGGGATAGGCCCTCCAGGCTTCCCGTGACACAGTACAGGCTAAGCGGTATAGATAATAACTGAGTGAGTAAGCACCACTCAGAGAAATACTGAAACTGACACCATGTGTGTAGATAAAATCTTCTCTTCATTCCCATAAACGTTGAATTCCCTCCCCTAAACCCTCATGCATGTTCTCATTTCTGTATTTTTATATTTAGGTGGGTTTTTTTGGCCGTATTTGTTGTCAGTCTGGTGACTTATTGGATAGCACTGTTGATGTGCTCCAGGGTGTAGGTTCAATTCCAACCTCTGGTCTGTGTGCATGGAGTTTGCATGTTCTCCCTGTGTTTGGTGAGTTTTTTCCAGGTATTCCGGTTTCCTTTCACATTTCAAAGACATGCAGGTTAGGCTATTTGGCATCCCAAATTGCCTATTGTGTGTGTGCGCAGTTATTTTGTACAGGTAGCATTATATACGTGAGGACGGTGTGTTTCCTCTTATCATTATACTGAGTCACCCTTATATTACTGAGGTTGAGCTTAGTTAACGTTAGTCTTCATGTTACCACACTGCACAGGAGTTAGCGAGCTAATTGTTCATAACCGTATCTATCTTTTTCCCACTTTTGCCCTGAATTTTGCCCAGCAACAGCGTCCTGTGCCACTCCAGCACACACGCCCACATGAACACTTAAAACTGACAACAGTTCCAGAAAAATCCTAAAGTGCTTAACAGTTTAGGAGTAGCAACAGTTCAGCACTCGGTAAGTAAAAGGGGGGCAGTGGTGGCTCAGTGTCTTAAGGCTCTGAGTTACAGCTCGGTAGATTGGCGGTTCGAGCCAGGTTGCCACTGTTGGGCCCTCGAGCAAGGCCCTTATTCATATCTTTATAATCTTTATCATAATTATATATTCTGTGAAATTTACACGCTCCCCTTAGATTCAAATGTTGAGAGACATTTAGTTGTCATAGACTCATTTTGTGTGTATGACACATTGGGGTAAAGATTGTTCACTTTTACTAGTCTTTAAAAATGGTTATGATATTGTAATATTAAAGAATCAATAAGATACTGATAAGCATCTGGTGTTATCCAGATATTTTATTGACCTTTAAACAAAGTAGAACCTTCATTCACCTGTTTTATGGAGATCACTGTTTTAAATTGTTGTGGTATTGTTGGGGCTACTTGTTTTCTAGAAAAATAATCACTTGAACCAACATCAATGGGCTACAATGGGAGACAACTTAATTTTTTGAGTAGATGAAAAGTTGTGCTATGTAAACCCTAGAGAATTGAGCCCACAACCAATACTACTTGAGCCAACTTAAATATTTGAATTTGAGAAGTTGAGTCAACTTGTGATTCTGAACTGGGTACACATTGTGTCAAATAAAGAGCAATGCAAAATATTTCGCTTGGCCAGCAAATTCCCCTGAAGTTGAGTAAACCTAAAAAAAAAATCTGTGGAAAAACTTTTTTTTTAACGTTGAGGTGACTTATTTTTACTTTTATTTTTACAGTGTACACATCCAATCACATACTGTACCAGCACCATGTTCTGTCTGAAAATTTCTGTCTATTTATTGTTTCAGTCTTAGCCATTGCATTAGCATTTAGCTTAAAGTCTAGTCATAGCCATAGCCACAGTTGTCGTGTTGCTGTTTATATTTCATGCTTGTCTTAAACGTTTAATAAACATTTGTTAAAAGGTCTGCACTTGCATCCTGCCTCAAATCTGTATGTGATTTGTGAATTCCACATCTCCGAGGATCTCTCTCCTGGGCAGCCAACAGCTCCAGCCTGGTCAAGAGGCTCACCAGTGCCTTTTCTTCCTGGAGGTTTTAGAAAGGACCATCTCTCATCAGATGACCCACAGCCAGGGAATTTGCAACCTTTCAGCTGTTTCTCTAAAGTTACGCAGCAAGAGGTTAAGGTCATTGTCAGAAATATGAAACCATCAAATTGTGCTCTGGACCCTTTTCCTACAGTTTTGGTTAAATCCAACCTTTGTGCTATAAGTCCCCTGATTACCAAGATAATAAATCACTCTCTCCAGACTGGATATGTTCCCGCTACATTGAAATCTGCTATCATCAGACCACTTAAAAAAAAAAAATCTACCTTAGGTCCAGAAGTACTTGCAAACTACAGGCCCATTTCTAACCTCCCGTTCCTTTCAAAAGTGCTAGAAAAAGTAATTGCTGCACAGCTCCAGTCTCATCTAAAACAAAATCATTTGTTTGAGAAATTCCAGTCTGGTTTCTGCCCCTGCCACAGCGTGGAAACAGCTCTGATTAGAGTCACGAATGACCTTCTCATCCTGTTGGACTTGTCTTCAGCCTTTGATACTGTTGATTACAACATTCTGCTTCACAGATTACGACACACTGCTGGACTCTCTGACTCTGTTTACAACAGGTTCTCATCTTATCTTACTGAAAGAACAGAGCATGTTGCCCTGGGAGAGGCTAAATCCTCTACACACAATGTCACCTGTGGTGTTCCTCAGGGCTCTGTGCTCGGTCCTATTTTGTTTATATTGTATATGCTTCCCCTGGGCTGTATCATAAGCCAGCATGGTATTTTATTTCATTGCTATGCTGATGATACTCAGCTCTATCTCAGGATAAATTCAACCTCCTCGTCTACTCTGCCATCATCCACTTTGACCATCTGTTTGGAGGACATACTGTACAGTAAAGTCATGGACGAAGCAAAATGTCCTGCAGCTGAACAGCTCTAAGATGGAAGCTATTTTAGTAGGCACCCCACACCAGGTATGACCTTTTCTCGTCAGAATATCCCATTGTCAACATCCGTTATAAACCTTGGGGTTAAAATGGACTCTCATTTGATGTATGAGGCTCATGTCAAACATCTGTGTAAAACGTCTTATTTCCACCTCAGGAATATAGCAAAACTGCGTCCAGCACTCACTTTTGCTGATGCAGAAAAGTTAGTCCATGCGTTTGTCTTCTCCAGGCTGGACTTCTGCAATGCACTTCTCATTGGGACTACAGGAAAAACCCTTCAAACGCTGCAGTATATTCAAAACAGTGCTGCTAGGATCCTGATGAGAGGGCGTAAATACAGTACGACCATATTACGCCCATTCTTAAATCTCTTCACTGGCTCCCTGTTTCATTTAGAATTGATTACAAGGTTGCCCTTCTTACCCACCAGTGTATTTATGGGGATGCCCCTCCCTACCTCTGCATCAGTAAATCTTTTGAAAACTCCTAAGACTAAACTTCATGCCATGGGAGATTGAGCTTTTTGCTCAGCTGCACCTAGACTGTGGAATGCTCTCCCTGAGTATCTGAGGTTGCCACAGATTGTTGATGCCTTTAAATCTGGTCTTAAAACTAATCTTTTTATCAGAGCTTTCGGGTTGAATTAATTTTGTAGCACTTTGAGATACAAACCGGATTCCAAAAAAGTTGGGACACTAAACAAATTGTGAATAAAAACTGAATGCAATGATGTGGAGATGGCAAATGTCAATATTTTATTCAGAACATAGATGACAGATCAAAAGTTTAATCCGAGAAAATGTAGCATTTTAAAGGAAAAATATGTTGATTCCAAATTTCACGGTGTGAGCAAATCCCAAAAAAGTTGGGACAAGTAGCAATAAGAGGCTGGAAAAAGTAAATTTGAGCATAACGAAGAGCTGGAAGACCAATTAACAGTAATTAGGTTAATTGCCAACATGATTGGGTATAAAAAGAGCTTCTCAGAGTGGCAGTGTCACTCAGCCAAGATGGGTAGAGGATCACCAATTCCCACAATGTTGCGCAGAAAGATAGTGGAGCAATATCAGAAAGGTGTTACCCAGCGAAAAATTGCAAAGACTTTGCAGTTATCATCATCAACTGTGCATAATATCATCCGAAGATTCAGAGAATCTGGAACAATCTCTGTGCGTAAGGGTCAAGGGCGTAAAACCATACTGGATGCCCGTGATCTCCGGGCCCTTAAACGACACTGCACCACAAACAGGAATGCTACTGTAAAGGAAATCACAGAATGGGCTCAGGAATACTGAAACTCTACAGTGCAAAGAGGAAGCCATTTCTAAGCAAGATCCACAAGCACAGGCGTTTTCATTGGGCCAGGGATCATTAAAAATGGAATGTGTCAAAATGGAAGACTGTTCTGTGGTCAGACGAGTCACGATTCGAAGGTCTTGTTGGAAATGTGGGACGCCATGTCATCTGGACCAAAGAGGACAAGGACAACCCAAGTTGTTATCAACGCTCAGTTCAGAAGCCTGCATCTCTAATGGTATGGGGTTGCATGAGTGCGTGTGGCATGGGCAGCTTGCATGTCTGGAAAGGCACCATCAATGCAGAAAAATATATTCAGGTTCTAGAACAACATATGCTCCCATTCAGATGTCATCTCTTTCAGGGAAGACCCTGCATTTTTCAACAAGATAATGCCAGACCACATTCTGCATCAATCACAACATCATGGCTGCGTAGGAGAAGGATCCGGGTACTGAAATGGCCAGTCTGCAGTCCAGATCTTTCCCCTATAGAGAACATTTGGCGCATCATAAAGGGGAAGGTGCGACAAAGAAGGCACAAGACGATTGAACAGTTAGAGGCCTGTATTAGACAAGAATGGGAGAGCATTCCTATTTCTAAACTTGAGAAACTGGTCTCCTCGGCCCCCAGACATCTGTTGAGTGTTGTAAGAAGAAGGGGAGATGCCACACAGTGGTGAAAATGGCCTTTTCCCAACTTTTTTGGGATTTGTTGACACCATGACATTTTGATTCACCATATTTTTCCCTTAAAATGATAAATTTTCTCATTTAAACTTTTGTTCCGTGATTTATGTTCTATTCTGAATAAAATATTGACATTTGCCATCTCCACATCTCTCACATGCATTCAGTTTTTATTCACAATTTGCTTAGTGTCCCAACTTTTTTGGAATCCGGTTTGTATGTTTCAAATATAAAGTGCATTATAAATAAAATGTATTATTATTATTACATCCTGGTGAACTTCTATTGTTGTACCATCAAGAGCTATATTACAGTCTGGTATGGAAACACATTGTAGGAGCCTTACTTTCTAAGATCGAGGATTTTTACAGGAAGCATTATCTCAGCCAAGCACACAACATCACAAAGGACTTCTCTCACCCTGCACATGGCACTTTTCCTTCCTTCCTTCCTTCCTTCCTTCCTTCCTTCCTTCCTTCTGGGAGGAAAGGGGCTACAGGACCTTCAGGGACAAGACATGCAGATTCAGGAACAGACCTCTGCCAAAATCGGGTTACATGCACACACTGAACTGAATACCAATACTCTGTCCAACCCCTGCATACTTAGCACTGCTCATAACCATACAGACTACTGTACTATTGTATATAATAAATTCTCTCATTTCACTCTCTGTAACAATGTGCAAACATGTATAAAATCTTCTCCAGCCACAATATCATAAACATGGTATACAATAGATATACCAATAACTTATTCTTTGTGTACCACTTACATATGAAAATAATTTTTCATGGTATGCAATATTTTCCTCCGTTGCATACTGTACATCTAGATCATTGCACTAGATCATGCTTAATGATTGTATATAATTTCTCCAGTTCACGTGTTAAATTATTCCTTATGCTCCCAGAACCAGTCTGTCACAATATGACTCATGGATTATTCCTGTGCCACCAGGGAAGAAAACTCCTTTGAAAAGGTTAACCCAGTCACTTATGGCGCTTTTCCACTGCATAGTACGGCAGGACATGGTTCAGTTCAACTCACTTTTGGGGGGTTTTCCACTGGGAACAGTACCTGGTACCTGGTCCTTTTTTTAGCGCGCCGAACCGTTACCAAAACGTGACTTGTAAACTCTGCTGGCTGGAGAAAATCGTCATTACTGCGTCACTGAACTTGCGACATGAGACACAACCGCTATATTTAGAACAGCCAGCGAAGGATCGGATGCACCTTTTTGTATTAACCAAAAATTTTCTTTGGCTGCCATCAGCCTCTTTTGAAACAAACTCCTTCGTCTCGCTGTTAAAAACATCCACATGCCGAGAATGAAGAACACCATGCCGTCGATATGCTCCATTGTTGTGTGTTTGTTTGTGGCGCGTTTACGATGATGTCATGGCAGTAGCGGCGCCGCAACTAAAACAACACATGAATAATCCCGCCCATTCTAACGCGGTACTAAACTGCAGTGGAAGCGCAAACCGAGCCGAACTGAGCCGAACCAAAGTGAGCTGTACTGAACCGTGCTGTGCCGTACTATGCAGTGGAAAAGAGGCATTAGTACATTCAGGTCGTCAGCTGACTTAATTTTATTGCCACATAACATTTCTGAGTCTAGACCTGAGCAACTGATGCAACACCAGATCATAACACTGCCTCCAGAGGCTTGTACAGTGGCCACTATGCATGATAGGTGCATCACTTCATGTTCTTCCCCTCTTACTCTGACGCGCCCATCACTCTGGAATAAGGTCAATCTACATAAGCCCACCAGACCACATAACCTTTTTCCATCGCTACAACGTCCAATCTTTATGCTCCCTTGCAAGCTCAATGCTTTTTTTTGATTAGTCACACTAAGAAGTGGTTTTCTTATGGCCACACAGCTGTTTAGTCCCAACCCTGTGAGTTCTCATCACATTGCGTGCATATGGAAATAGTCTTACTTTCACTATTGAACATACATTTGTTTTTTTACTTTTTTCCCCTATGCAACTTCACTTCAATGTTTAAGTGACCTCCATTCAAGTTTTTTCCCCCAACCACATTTCTTTCACAAAGTTGATTCAGCACTACCAGTTAGGAAGATGTGAAACGTTCTAATTTCAAATATCCTTAGTTGTTTTCTTTGCTTGATGCAGCGCAATAATTTGACCTTTCAGAAATAGCATTTTTTTTTTTTAGATAGTCTAGTTTTTTTGTTGCTTAATGAACTTTGTAAACCTCTTCTAAAATACAAAGCCCCACAATTCTTTATAAATAAAGTTATTTTTAAGTAATTCCTACATAAAAGATTATTTTATATAACTTTTTAAGTGAAAGGGATCATGTTTTATCGTACATTTAGATTAGTAAACCTGTCAAATGAAGATCAAAATAACATTTAATGGAAGGTTTGGGATTGTTTAAAGGAAGGTTGCCTACAGTTTAAAAGAAACAATTGTGTGGAACTTCTGTGAATTGTGTGTGGCTTACAAAAATCATTTCTCATGTCTATCACAGGCTTAGTCATTCTTGTTGGTTAGTTTCCCACCCACATATTCTCACACTTGACTTTTTCATCCACTGCATGATATATATTTTTTAAAAAGTTCAAACTAATGACTTTACAGAAACCGTGGGTACAGACTCAACCCAACAGGACAGTTGGGTGTATTCAGTTTCAATAAATCGGTCCTGGATTGTTGGTTTTGTGCTTTTGGCTGACATGAGTGGAGAATTATATTTAAAACCATTGTGTGTGAAATTCCAAGCAGATCCGATCCTCAAACCAGCTCATCTTAACCAATAACCATACCATGATGCACCATCATTCAACATCAACTTGAATATTAGCTAGGAATGTATCTACAAATTCTAGTGACTGGTGTATTTGAAAATCTCAAGAGATTGGAGACTGAAACCAGCCTATTTGAAACCAGTGCTAAAATTAAAGTCACAAAGGTTCCAATTCCTTATTCCGATGTTTAATGTGAACAGTTAACTGAAACTCTTGACCTGTGGCTGTATGATTCCGTGCACTGTGTTCGGTTTATTGGATAAGTGCATGACTGGGCAGGTGTGTAAGCGTTTGTGTTGAAGTGGAATGTAAACAATAATAATAATAATAATCATAATCATAATAATGTTTATTATGCATCTTGCAGAGCTGAATTTGAAACATAAAGTGGCAAACAATACACAAGTCAAAAAACGCAACCAACAATGCACCATCTAGTTCTACGGCCAGAAAACAAATATCATATATAAAACCAGGTGCCTGATACAATCATGCTCAGGTTACATTTCGTATTAAAGAAGAAAAGAAAAACACAGCTAAAATAAATGCAACATCATTTTTTTCCCTACTACTACTAGTAATAATAAAAATAGAAAAACAGTGAGAAGTGTCATGCCAGGTGTCCACATTGAACAGAACATCTTCCAACATTTAACATCAAGTGCAACAGATTCATTTTTGCCAAATACTGTAGCTTAAAAAGCTCAAAAGCCACTCAATTATATTTTTTCACAAGATATTAATGTATCCTAATTATCCACTAGACAGCTGTTGTTGGACAATAATGTCTCACTGTATTACAACACATCACCGTATTTCAGTGTGACATGCTTAATGATTATTTCCAACACAAACATTCATTCATCTTCTATACCGCTTTATCCTGTATTTAGGGTTGCGGGGGCCTGGAGCCTATCGCAGGAGACTCTGGGCACGAGGCAGGGTACACCCTGGACAGCGTGCCAATCCATCGCAGAGCACACACACACACACACACACTCATTCACACACTATGGTCAATTTAGGAACGCCAATTAGCCTAATCTGCATGTCTTTGGACTGTGGGAGGAAACCGGAGTACCCGGAGGAAACCCACCAAGCACGGGGAGAACATGCAAACTCCACCACAAACAGTTTTTTGTCTTTGCAATGAATAATATGAAAGTAAGTGGTGGGTTTTGAGTTGACATTTATATTTCTTTCTTCCTACTTAAAACAGCATTTTTCAGCCTAGTGTGAAACCAGCAGTGCATCATATACGCCCTCGGAAAAAAGTAGTGGAGCTTAACCGCCCCAGGTGGACTAAACTGTTTCAGCTGCTATTTGTACCTTTACATTACTGAGAGGAAACCACAAAATGGCTGTCATCATGCATGAAAACTAACAAACCAACGGTCCACATACCACACATCCTGTCACAGCAGCAAATCACTTTTTTTTTACTTAGTATATTTTACTTTTTAATATGACACTCTAGTCACCAGACTTGCCTCTATTTTTTATTTTTTTTGTCGGGTCTTGATTATGTGAATGTAAAAAAGTAGTAAAACTTTAGATAAAGAGTTTACAAGTTTAGGCTTTTTTTTTTTTTTTTTAAGACAATTAAAGAACTGTATCAATTTAATTCAATTCAATTTTATTTGTACAGATCTTTTAGCGAGTTCATTGTCGCAAAGCAGCTTTACAGAAAGCTAAGAAAATTAGTATGAAATGTTTGAGGAAAAAAGTGTAAATCAAAACGAGCAGATTGAAGGTGACAAGTAAAAAAAATTCCCTTCGGTGGCAATAGGAAGAAGCCTTGAGAGAAATCAGACTCAACAGGGAACACATCCTCATTTGGGTGACATCAACAAGCAGGAATTGATCCGCAGTCATACGGAGTGTTACAGTAGGTGACTGGAAGTTCGGTATAACAAGAGAGGGGTTTAAGGTTATATGGAGACCAGTTTTGTTATTTTTTTAATTTTTAATTTTATAGAACTTTATTAATCCCAGAGGGAAATTGCTCAATTTTCACATATCCCAATTAGGAAACTGGGGTCAGAGTGCAGGGTCAGCCAGCTTACAGAGCAGATAGGGTTAAGGGCCTTGCTCAAGGGCTCAACAGTGGCAACTTGGCGATGCTGGGGTTCGAACCCCCGACCTTCCGATCAGTAACCCAGTAACCCACAGCCTTAACCGACTGAGCCACCACTGCCACTGTACCTTCAGTGGTACAGTTTTGTACCATTGAAGGTACAAAACTGTAAGAATTTCAGTCTTGAACTATTGAGCAGTCAGAAGCCATCAGAGAAGAGCTGTCTGCATCAGCCAAGTCCAAGACCAGAAGCCTGGTAACCACATGCATCCCAAGCAGACCAGACGAGATCTCCAACCAGATGCAGGGCACCAGGATGACTCAGACAGGTCCAGAGAGCATAGGATTTCTGGAACACTGAGAGCTCAGGAGCACCATGTGCAGCAGACAAAGAGATAGATAGAGAGAGACAGAGAGAGACAGAGAGAGAGATAACAGCATACAGTAACTTAGAGGGAGAGTCAGAAGAATACACAGACATGAGGGCTCCCTGAGAAGACAGCATCTAAACATACCAGTTCACCATGATGCTCTACGGTCATGAGCCCCCCCAGATATATTACCTAAGACAAATTTAGTTACAAATGACTTGCATAAGGCGGCACGGTGGTGTAGTGGTTAGCACTGTTGCCTTGCACCTCCAGGGTCCGGGTTCGATTCCCGGCCAGGCTCGATTCCCGTCTCTGTGTGCATGGAGTTTGCATGTTCTCCCCGTGCTTGGTGGGTTTCCTCCGGGTACTCCGGTTTCCTCCCACAGTCCAAAGACATGCAAATTAGGCGAATTGGCGTTCCCAAATTGACCATAGTGTGTGTGTGCTCTGCGATGGATTGGCACGCTGTCCAGGGTGTACCCTGCCTCGTGCCCAGAGTCTCCTGGGATAGGCTCCAGGTCCCTGCGACCCTAAATACAGGATAAAGTGGTATAGAAGAAGAAGACTTGCATAAATGAATGTGTTTTTCAGCCTAGACTTAAATGATGAATCTGTAGGAACTGTATTAAAAGTGCAACAAGGAACATCTATACAATACAAACTCAACAGTCCCTACAGTAGCTCCACCTTGCTAGTACACCCTTTTGCCTTCAGTACTCCCTTATGGCCTAGTTTTAACAAGCTCTTTAAAACATTCCTTACAGAGTTTGTCCATATTGACATAAAAGCATCATGCAGTTCCTGCAGAATTGACCCGTTCCAACAAATCCCAAAGGTGCTCTACAGGATTGAGGTCTGGTGACTGTGGAAGCTATTTATGATCTCATCGTCTTGTTCAAGGAACCGGTTTGAGGTGCATTACCCAGTGGTCATAAAGAGATGAACATGGTCAGATTTTGGGTGTAATGAAACCAGACAATGTTTCCCCAAACCAGTCTGACCATTCTTCTCTGACCTCTGGCATAAACAAGGCAATATCGGTCTAAGAACCGCCGCTTACTGGATATTTTCTCTTTTTCAGGTCATTTTCTGTAAACCCTATGGTTGTGGGTGAAAATTCATGTAGCTCAGCAGTTTTAGAAATAAACAACGATCACATCTCTTCCCCATTCCGATGCTTGGTTTTAACTTCAGTAGTCATCTCCACCATGTCTACATTTCTATATGCATTAAATTGCTTCCATGTGATTGGCTGATTCAATATTTGCATTAATGAGCAGTTGAACTTGTGCACATAATGAAGTGGCCTATGAGTGTAGATTGGATGAACTGAATAAAGGAAAATCATATTTTGTAAACCAATTCTTTATTTTTCTAAAGACTAAAACTCCCCATCAGTATACACATTTTACCAGATAGCCATCTTTTTTAGTTTTAAATGCTACAGTTGAAGAGCCTAAGACTTCTTAATGCCCAGTTTTCTTTACAAAAACAAGTGTAATTTATTTTTTATACACCCACTGGACATGTTAATCAAAGCACTTACACTAATCCAGTCAAGTGGCTTTAGCTGTGGCTGATGGTTTGTGGCGGATTGCTCATGTGAGTATTACAGAAACTGATGATGTCCTGGATATTGACACACATGAGACAGACACACATGAGACAGGAATTGTCTCACTTGTTCAAGCTTACAGGAAGGCAGCATGCACAAATTGCTGATTCAACTATTTTTCTGTCTATTTTCTATATATCTTTTGTCTAAGCTGTCTATTTTTAATGAGGCTGCACCCCATCAGATTTCGTTTCTGCTCAAGAAAGAACTAGAGACTAAAACTACATGCATGTTATTTATGATGTACAGTAAATAGGAGCCCAGCACTTGACATATTGATCTCTGAAATTAATAGTTTCTCTGTACTGATAAAACTTTCTTTTAAATCACACTTAAAAGTCAGCAGCTCTAAGTAGAAGTCTAAGGAAATGAATTAACTTTTTTGCTTATTGAGATTTATTTTTTTTAATGAGGAATTGACACTTTTATATGTTCTGCTTTCTTTTTTACCCATCTGACTTTTCATAGCGGTTTCTTTTCACCCTCATGCACACGTAGAAGGTCCACATTTGTTAATTTTTACCTCCGGATTTAGTTAAAAAGTAAAGATAAATCAAATGCAAACAGTGGCAAGAAAAAGTGTTTGAACTTTTTGTAATTTCCCCATTTTCTGCATTAATTTATCATTAAGTCTGATCTAATCTTCATCTATGGCAAGAATATTGAGAAATATAATCTACCCAAAATAATAATAATTAAAAAAAAATCTGATGATTCATGTTTTTGTTGAAAACAACCATTAAAAACCTCATAGGGCTAGTGGGAAAAGTATGTTAATCCTTAAGTTAATGACTTCAAAAGAGCTAGGTGGAGTTTTTTTTTTTTTTTTTTAAGAAAATTTGTTTGAAGGTGTGGATCAAAGCTACTTTGACTAATACAAAAACATCTTGAGTTCGCTCGCTTGTGTGAGCATTGCCTCACCAAAAAGAGCTTTTTCAGAGGATTTAATCAAGAATTGCTACGTTATTCATTCATTCATTAATTTCCTATACCGCTTAATCCTGTGTTCAGGGTCGCGGGGGACCTGGAGCCTATCCCAGGAGACTTCGGGCACTAGGCGGGGTACACCCTGGACAGGGTGCTAATCCATCGCAGGGCACACACTCATACACACACTCACACACCCAATCACACACTACGGGCAATTTAGGAACGCCAATTACCTGCATATCTTTGGACTGTGGGAGGAAACCGGAGTACCCGGAGGAAACCCACCAAGCACGGGGAGAACATGCAAACTCCATGCACACAGAGACGGGAATCGAGCCTGGCCGGGGAGTCGAACCCAGACCCTGGAGGTGCAAGGCGACAGTGCTAACCACTACACGACCGTACCACCTGCTACGTTATATAAAGCTGATACTTTGGGACTGTGGCTACTCTTCAAAAAGTGAGCGCCCAGTTAAAATGACCCAAGAAGTATAACAAAGACTCATCAATGAGGTAAAGAAACAACCCAGAATGACAGCCAAAGATTTGAGGGCGTCATCGGAACATCTGTGTTCCTGAGTCTACAGTACGCAAAACATTGAACAAGTAGAGCGTCCATGGCAGGAAACAACAAAGGGAGCCGTTGGTTACTAAAAGGAACACTGCTGCACGCCTGAAGTTTTGTGAAAGCAGTATCAGCAAAAATGTTTTGTGCACTGATGAAACTAAGATTGAACTATTTGGAAAGAACACACAGCACTACATCTGGAGTAAAAAAGCGGCACTTTATATCACCATGAAAACATCATCCTATGCTTAAAGTATGGTGGAGGAAACATTATGATTTGAGACGGCTTTACTGCATCAGGTCCTGACAGCTGGTAGTCAATGAGGAGAAGATGAATTCAGGATAAAGTGAGAATGTGTGTCCATACAGAACATCAGCTGAAACTATGTAGACGCTGGGTGATGCAACAGGACAATGTCTACAACAGAATAGCTAAAATTCCTCTTAAACGATGTGCAGGTCTGATCCACAACAAGAAGTGCCTAGTTGAGTTTATTGCTGCCATGGGAGGTCAAGCAGTTATTAATTCCAAAGGTTTACTTTATTCACTATCATTTTGAATGTTGAATGATTGTGTCAAATAAAACATAAAATATATATACATGTATTTTTTTGTGTTATTATTTTAGGCACATTATATTTGTTAATACCCCTGACTTAGATGAAGAGCAAATCACAGTTAATTACAAATTAATGCTGAAAGCCATGAAATTCCAAAAAGTTCACATACTCCTTCTTGCCCCTGGAAGTGCACGATGATTGCATACTGTATATGCAACACTGGACTGGACTGCACAAGGTACGTTTGTGGAAGTGGAAACATCACACACACGGATTTCAGATTAAACAACAGATGCATATCAGGGCACAGAGGGAGGTGTGTTGACTTGGTTGCATGGTTTCAGAGTTAATTCTTGTTCTTGGAATATTTCTCGGTAATGTGGAAGCTCTTAAAATAAACTGGACAGACTTCTAATTTTATAGAATAGGAACAAGAATTTTCCAGCAGCTTTGCCCGGAACAACTTGCCATCAGCTGTACATCACTGTGCTCTTCTAAAGAATTATTTTCTGCACACCATCTGCTGTGTGACCATATTACACAGCTGGAATATAATCACCCAGACTCTCCATTCATTATTCTAGGTGATTTTAAGCACATAAACCGCTCCATGGAACAGCCACATTATTAACATCCAGCTAGTGAGGAGGGAATCTCTGGATCAGTACTACAGCACAGTAAAACCTGCTCCATGGGAAAAAAAACTCTATAATGATATTGATTATTGAGCTTTTTTCTGTATGAGGAAATAAAATTTTAATTCAATTCAATTTTATTTATATAGCGCTTTTAACAATGGTCATTGTCTCAAAGCAGCTTCACAAAAACCAAAAGAAAATTTGAAAAGAAAATTTAAGGAAGTGTGTATGTGTGAGAAAAATGTGTTTAGATGATGATGAGATTGTCTTTGATGAGCAAGCCAAGGGTGAAGGTGACAGTTGCAAGGAAAAAAAAATCCCTGAGATGGCAATAGAAAGAAACCTTGAGAGGAACCGGACTCACCAGGGAAACCATCCTCATTTAGGTGATAACGGATAGAAATGAAACCCTTTATATGTTCTGCTTTCTTTCTTACACATTTGACTTTTCGCAGCTGTTTCCTATGACTTTCACATGCAAAAAGGAGAAGGTTATAATGCATACTAAAATCCCCAGTGCTGATTTAATACTTTCACAGTTTATTTCAGTCCAAAAGTACTTACAGTACTGTATATAAACCCTGTAGGGTGTTAAATCAACACTCTGGTTGTTGATTTGTCACTGGGAAATTTGTTCTGTAAAAATCTGATACTCACAGTGATATTCACAATACGTCGAATTTTAGCATGAACCATGGTTGAAAAATTATAATAATACAAAAATTCATTAAACTGATTAGATTACATCAGAGCTTTATTAGATTAGACATCTATTAGTATTTTAGTAGTGCACAAGTTTAACATCTCTGAAATGGAATTCCCCAAGGCCATAATGCAGACAACAGTGAATTTCCCCATGAAGTCAGTGGCGGTTTTAGGCATGGGCGAACTGGGCAGTCGCCCAGGGCAGCATTTTTTCATGTCACATGGGGGGGCAACAAACGAACCTGGAGGAAAAATAATAATCTGTGCCGCTAAGCGGTTTTCTATTATATATTGCCTCTTTTCCACTGCATAGTACGGCACGACACGGTTCAGTTCAACTCACTTTGGTTCGGCGCAGTTTGGCTCGGTTTGCGCTTCCACTGCAGTGTAGTAACACTTTAGCATGGGCGGGATTACTCACGTGTCGTTTAGTCGCGGCGCCGCTACTGCCGTGACATCATCGTAAACGCGCCACAAACAAACACAACAATGGAGCATATCGACGGCATGGTGTTCTTCATTCTCGGCATGTGGATGTTTTTAACAGCGAGACGAAGGAGTTTGTTTCAAAAGAGGCCGACGGTTAATACAAAAAGGTGCGTGCGATCCTTCTCTGGCTGTTCTAAATATAGCGGTTCTGTTGTGTCTCGTGTCGCAAGTTCGGTGACGCAGTAATGACGATTTTCTCCAGCCAATCATTGACCAGCAGAGTTTACACGTCACGTTTTGGTAACGGTTCGGCGCGCTTGGAACCTCGGCTGAGGTGGTACTAAAAAAAGGACCAGGTACTGTTCCCAGTGGAAAACCCCGCAAAAGTGAGTTGAACTGAACCGTGTCGTGCCGTACTATGCAGTGGAAAAGCGCCATATGATACCTGCGCTGCAAACGCGCCGCCCCTGGAAGGAACCGCACAGAATCTGAGCGAGCGGAGCAGAGAGTGGATGGGGGGGGGGGGGCATGAAGGGGTTGGGGGTTTGGGGTGGAAGGCGGAAGAGAGTGTCTCGCCCGGGGAGCAATTCACTGTAGAACCGCCACTGCATGAAGTACATCATTATGGGAAAAAACTACTGTAGCAGTGTACAATGGATGAAAAAGGAAAAGACAATAAACAGATGCTGATTACTAAACACAATTCAATACAACTATTGTAACCATTGTAACAGTGTTTACTATGGCAAAAGTTTTTTTTTTCTCTCAAAGGTCATAAAGAGTTCATGGAAGGGGTTTTGGCCATTTTGATTTTTGATTCAGTTTATTGTTAGATTTATCTGAAGCAGATAATATTCCTAACAAATTTTAATGTATATAAAACTGCAAAAACATCAAATATTCACTGAATTATTGTGTAACGTGTTGTTGATTGTCTCATACACAAAATTAAATGCTGCTGTATTGAATATCAGCATGGCTGTGATGCAGTCCTAGGCACAGTCCTTGCTGATATTCAGTACAATACAGTATATATACACAGTAGAACCTCGGATTACGAGCATAATTCTTTCCGGGAGCGGGCTCGTATTACAAAACACTCGTAAACCAAATTTAATTTTCCCATAAGAAATAATGGAAAATCAAATTATTCGTTCTACAGCCCCAAAAAATAAATACATAAAAATAATTAACACAAAATATAAAGTAAACATAAAACAAATTAACCTGCACTTTACCTTTAAAAAAGCATAAAAATCCAGACAGATGAGTGTTTCCGTTTGTGCACGAAAGCGCTGTGTGTGTATGTGTGTGTGTGTATACACACATTATACACACATTATACACACACACACACACACACACACACACACACACACACACACACATTAACGGAGAGACCGTTTAAAAATTAAATGTTTAAAAATTAGCAAGGAACATCGCTAGTCACACTTGCATGATTCACTGCTGTAAAGTAAAACTAACAACAAAAACTAATTATGACTATGATGACTACAAACTATGATGTCATCGCCATTGCTCTGATACTGCTGTTTGACACCTACAAGCCTGGGCCCTGAGCATATATCCTGTGAGCATAGCTTTCACAGGATATTTGCTGCATAGCTCATACTGTACAAACTTGCACATATATTGTACATGTCAAACCTGGTACACTTCAAGATCTCATGGAGCTGAACAATTTTCACTATGCATGTCATGGGCTCAACTCAACAAGAGGTCAAATATTTTGTATTTTGAGTCATTTACAAAACGCATATTTATGACATCAGCGCTATTACAAGTACGCACATTACACATCCTACACACACCCATACACGCATCCTATACACACACTACATGTTCACAGTGGTGTCAAAAGTATTCACATTCATTACTTGAATAGAAGTATAGATACTAGGGTTTAAGAAGTATCAACTCAAGCTTTTTACTCAAGTAAAAGTGTAAAAGTACTGGTTTCAAAACTACTTAAAGTATAAAAGTAAAAGTAATGTGAGGGGGGAAAAGCATTAAGGATAAAAGCTTAAAAAAGAAATCACATAAAAAGAAGAAAAGAAAAATGTGTTGTTGTTTTTTTGTTGTATTTTTTAACGGCCATAGTGATTTGGGATACTGTATATGGCAATTGAAAAAGAATGTATTTTAGTCCAATGCAAATATATTAAAGAACCATAAGTATTTTAATGGTGCAAAAAGTCCAACTTCAGAGGCATGTCATCAGTAACCTTTATTGGAATGTAAATGTACATACAAGAAAATTAGTGTACCCGGGGCAGGCTTAGTAACAATTACCCTTGTATGGTTGTCTACAATAAACATTACTGCTGTCAGAATGAATGATTAATCCAAGTGATTAATAAAAAAGAAATATATATATAAAAAATTCCTGTTACCTTCCTGGTGCTGTTACCTTCCTCGCTGGTGCTTGGTTGTGACATTTCGCTCGAATCTTGAGTCTCTATCACGGACATCTTCGTCTACTTATCACAACGTTATCAACCGATGCTATTTTATTCAAACGTCCTTGCTAGAGTGTGACTTGACGTCATGTGCAGGTGCAATGGATCGCGTACCAACCAATAGGGTGTCAGAATGGTATGTGTATACTTCTCATCCAACCACAATCAAATTCGCTCCATCCGGATGGCGCAAATTTTTTTTTTAACGACATGCTGAAATAAAAAATTAATGTAAGGAGTAGAAAGTACAGATAATTGCGTGAAAATGTAAGGAGTAAAAGTAAAAAGTCGGCTGAAAAATAATTACTCCAGTAAAGTATAGACACCCAAAATTTCTATTTAAGTATTTGTACTTTGTTACTTGAC
This sequence comes from Channallabes apus, assembly GCA_030522415.1. Lineage (NCBI taxonomy): Eukaryota > Metazoa > Chordata > Actinopteri > Siluriformes > Clariidae > Channallabes > Channallabes apus. Next base: position 6,492,157 of record CM060126.1, on the reverse strand, counting down.
TCCTCTGCATATTCAACACAAATTACACTTCCAACACACACACACACACACACACACACACACACACACACACACACACACACACACAAATTATGACCACCCCAAGCACCTGTGCCATTACGATCGGCACCAAACCTGGCCAGCATTGAGTGACAGGTTGTATGTTGCACACAGCTGGCGATGGCTCAGGTGCCTGGGCCATCTCATTGTTGCTTGCAACTATATTTATGATTTGTACCAAAAATTATTAGATTGTATAATCATTTAAATAGCACAGCTCTAGAAGGTGCCCCTCTGCTTCCAATGATGCACTTCAGTTTCAATACCAGTCCTGTCTTAAACATATTGTTCAACACTGCCTCTACAGGAGAGTGCTGGATCTTCATCTCCTTTGTCTTATCAACATTAAGAGACATGAGCTCACACCAGTCTGCTTTTACTTCTCATCTTTGTATGCTGTCACCTTGTATACTGGTATCATCTGAAAGCATAATAGTGCAGTTTCACTGTGTAAGCAGTAAATGGCTGCGTATGCAGCCCGGGTGTGTACTGTATATTGGATTCAATTCAAACAGGCAGAATTTAGTATATTTTAATATGTCATTGAACCACCTATAGCTTAGATTTTGTATTGATAAGTATTGAGAGAGTAAAGTCTTCTCCCGCACATCACAAAGACTTTAGATTTACATTTAGGAATTTGGCAAAGACTTTCCATGGGGTTAAGTTCTCTGGTCACGAATTCATGCAAGAAAATGATTCACAATTTGGGTCCAATGAATCTTAGTATCTTAGTATTACTGTTTCAAGTTTCAAGTTTTATTGTCATATACATATAACAATGAGGCATCATTACCGTAATGAAATTCTTAGACCTGTGTTCCACAACTTTACATAAACATATAAATGTAAAAATATAGGAAGAGGAAAAAAAAGGGGGTGGTACAGGTACTAAAAAAAAATAATAATAAAAAAATTATATATATATATTATACACGTTATGCGTCCTCTTAGCTCTTTTATGCACATGGCTTGACTCTTCCTGCAGTCTTCTCTCATCAAACTTGTGGTCAAATGCATCAAGACGCTGGATAACCTCTTTGAGAAGAGCAGTGTGTGCAGCTTGTTTCTCCTTCAAACACTCAAGCTGAATAGACACACACACACCATGGCTAATCCCCCCCTCCCACCCCCACCCGGCTATGATAAGAAGGACAGCACTTCTTCCTGCTAGTCATTAACATACAAAAGGCCTTTACACCTCACAGCCACCACCTCTCACTGCTAGCTGTGAGGATTCATAGAAAGTTTCACAGATTCCCGTATACATCCACATACATGAGGTATCTGGTCATTTCACAAAATTTCCTTTGCATTCTATCATTCTATCATCTGGCAAATTTAAAGTTTAGCGGGGATTTCCCATACCATATTTGTCCGAATACAGCTCTTTTCATGCGGTGTTATTTAGTGCATTCAGGTAGTCTGCTGACTTTATTTTATTGCCACATAGCCCTGCTGAGTGTAGACCTGACTAACTGAAGCAAACCTCGGATCATAACACTGCCTTTATTATTTTATAATTTAAACCATGTTAAAAGTATAGCTATTCACTACATACAAAAAAACTTTATATTCCCTTGTTAAAATAGCAAGTTTTTGTGATGCAAAATAAAACGATATATGATGTTGTCATTTTCATAGTTTGTCATGGGTGTTTCTTGCTTGTTTTCACCATTTATTTCAACAGTTTTTGTGATTTTGTTTTATTTTATTGCATCCTTTATTTTCCCCTTCTACAGTTTTGAACTTTTTTAAGAATCTTTAATATAGAATAGTTTCTTCACCTAAAGACAGAAAGCAGAATTCATCCACATTTTAACGGTCTGGAATAATATTAACACTTCCTCCGTCATTATTAATAACTTTAAGTGCTCTAAGTGTATATCAGTAACTAATACAGGGAGAAGATTATAGCATTAGAGCAGCACTGTCATGCGCACTCAGCCGTGGCCGGTACTAGGACCCGGAAGTAAGACGGTCGCGAACCTGAAAGCATAAAAGGAAACAAGATGGCGCCGCACATCGCTCTGTCATTGAGTTTTGCCCATGCCGCCTCGGAATCGTTCGTGTGCACGTGAGTACTCACCTTTTTGGGTTTGCCTTCAGACTGAGTGTGTGTTTATAGGACGCGGGTTAGATTGTGTCTTTCTCTTGCTCATTCACTTTGAGAGTCCTTATAACAAATCGCGTGATTATCCTGCCCGCTCGTGGCAATCCGCGTTTGGGTTTACCATTCACGCTACACGGCTAACTGCTAAAGCTACGTCTTTCTGGTCGTCTCGGGTTAGTTCGTGACAGAATGACAGAGCCCAAAGCAGTAAACCCAGAGGACGCGCGCCTATGCGATGTGGTTGACCAGCATGCTATGCTAATCAATAAGCTAACCGGAGAGCTCGATACTCTGCGCCGGAGTGTCCAAGGCGTCGCGACCTTGCTCCGCGAGGTTGCAGAGCTTAAGCGGGAGAATGCGAGCCTCCGTGCGGCTGTTGATGGCATGGCTAGTGGTCCACTCGCCGCAGCGGCCGCGGCCCCGCACCAACCCCCCCCCCCTTCTGATGTTTTCCTAGCATTACCAGATAAATGGGATGGCACGGATGGGAAATGCAGTGTGTTTTTAACATCGCTGGAACTGGTGTTTGAGTTTAATGCCACCAAATACTCCACTGACCGGCTGCGCATTGCACTACTCGTCTCGTTGCTATCAGGGCAGGCAGCAGAGTGGGCCACGGCAGTCCTTCGCGCTGACACCGACACCACCCACTCGTATAACAAGTTCACCCGTCAGCTGAAACTGACTTTTGAACATCCCGCGGGCGAGGTGGAGACCGACACGAAGCTCTACCATCTGCGACAGGGAGGATTGTCCGTGAGCAGGTATACTGCGGACTTCCATACCCTCGCCATCCATACCTCGTGGGGAGATGCAGCCCTCCGGACATCCTACTTCGAGGGACTGGCTACTCGGATTAAGGACGAGCTAGCCAGACGAGAACTCCCAGCCATACTGGAGGGGCTGATCCAGCTAGCCCTCCGCATCGACCAGCACCTCCTCTCTCGTCCGAAGCCAGCACCTCAAACCCTGCCGCCAGCTCCCACCTATTCATACACTGCACCAAAACCACCATCCACCGTCACCACTGCCTTCCCCGGACGTGTCGGATCTCCACCCCCTTCCATGGTTGACACCGGAGCCGGGGAACCCATGGAACTAGGGCGCGCCTCCCTGACCGTGGCGGAACGCGAGAGGCGCTACCGCGAGGGATTGTGCGCCTACTGTGGCTCAGCGGCGCACCGCAGAGCGACCTGCCCATTCCGTCCGGGAAACGGCCCAGCCCCGGTGAATAACAGGAGAGACTCACCGGGCACCGTCCACCTCTCCGCCACGACCGAAACCACCACTTCTCGCCTCACGGTTCAGGTAACCCTCCACCTTGGCCACAAGCGGGTCCGAAATACCGCGTTCATCGATTCCGGTGCCGCGGGTAACTTCATTGACTCTATGTACGCCAAAGGGTTGTGGGTAAGAATTGAGGCGTTATCCGATGAGAATCACCTCCGTCGACGGACGGCCCCTCTCATCTAGCCCCATCACCCAACAGACCCAACCCATCACTCTCAACCTCGGCCAGCACCAAGAACAAATCCAGTTTCACCTCACCCCTATCTGCTCTCCACCTCTCATCCTCGGATATCCCTGGCTACTTAAACACGACCCCCTGATTTACTGGACACAAAGCCGGATCCTTCAGTGGGGGCCGACCTGCAACGATTTATGCCTACGGGCCCAGACTGGGACGTGTTCCACGGAGTCCGAGGCCCCCGACGTCGACATCCACGCAATCCCTCCGCCCTATCGTGACCTGGCTGAGGTATTCTGTAAACGCCGGGCCAATCATCTGCCACCTCACCGTCCCTATGATCTGGCCATCGAACTCCAGCCGGGTTCCAACCCCCTCCCCCGCGGCCATCTCTACTCTCTCTCCAACAGTGAGACCCAGGTGATGGAGGAATACGCCACAAGCGCCCTACGACACGGCACCATCCGGCCATCCTCCTCGCCTGCAGCCACGGGGTTCTTCTTCGTGAATAAGAAAGGGGTCGTGTGTCGATTATCGGGGGCTAAATAAGATCACCATAAGGAACCGTCACCCGCTGCCTCTTACCAACTCAGCCCTGGACGTCCTCTCTGGTGCCACAACTTGGTGCGCATCAGAGAGGGTGATGAGTGGAAGACGGCCTTCATCACCCCCACCGAACATTATGAGAGCCTGGTCATCCCTTTTGGACTCTGTAAAGCACCCTTGGCCTTCCAACAGTTCATCAATGACGTTTCAGGGACATGCTAGGCCGATGAGTGTTCATCTACTTGGATGACATTCTGATATACTCACACACCATAGAAGAACATATGCATTACAGTATACCCTCAGGGAAGTAAAACTCCACTGATGTGACAACATGGTCATTCTGTACTTTTAGGGTGTTTGATCGACTTTTTTTTTTTTATTGTCAGGTGTATGTTGCTGAGCCTAGACCTGACTAACTAAAGCAACCCCAGATCAAAACACCGCCTCCAGAGGCTTGTAATGCATGATCACTCTGGAATAGTGTCAGACTCATCAGACCACATGATTGTTTCCATTGCTCCAAAGTCCAATTTTTATTCAATGCTAGAAAATTGAGAAGCCTTAGTCATAGTTCTGTGTTCATACGGAAATGCAATTTTTTTTCCCATTATTAAGTATAGCCATGTTTTTTTGCTGTTGATTTTTTTTACCATGCAACTTCACCAAATGTTTATGTGATTTTATTTGTCATTTATGATTTTTTTCCAACCTCAATTCTCTCACAAAGTTGGTTCAGCATTATCCTTGTTGAGAAAGTATTGAAGGGTTCTTAACCAAGTTCCAGTAATTTCAAAACTCTTTTTTAAATGTCCTAAAAATTTATTTGGCCAAGTAGTACAGTATATTAAGCCAGCAAATAAATGTGGCTAAGATGAGAAAACACGTTCCAGACAGAGATTTCGTTCCAGAGGTGTTCAATGGTGTAATGACACCATGCAGGTCACTGATGTTCCACCATACACCATTAACCCATTAACCTAGCAACTACAGTTCTGTGTACAGTAGGTAGCAAGACAATGAACAGTAATTTATGGTCAATATTTTTTTTGGACATACTTGAATCTTCACCTTTTTTGCATTCAACTACAGACAATAAAACCGAGACTGATAATCAGAATAACAAGAGTAATGATTTTAGGTTTCATAGTACATTACTGTACCACAATCCGGTTCACCCTATTAATATAGGACTGTTAGTATACAAGGTGACTTTACAACAGCAAGTAAATAAAAAAAATATATACTTTATATGCGTGCTTTGACAGTTATAACCAGGTGAAATGTCACCAAGACAAACATTCCCCTTTAGAGGAAAAAATAGTCTGGGGGGGTTTCCCATGTACTGTATATTTCCTCCTTCTGTCAGTTTTACTCTAACTTGACACACACTCCCAGAAATCAGCCACAAACTCACCCACAAAAACATGTATTGAATCAAAAAATAAAGACTAAATTACGTAGCTGAATGGGACCATTTTAAGCTTTTTCAACTTTTAAAACTCTCAAAGAAAAAGGTCAGGTTTCAATAAAACAAGGAAATCACGCCAAATGCAAACACTTTTTAAAGCAGTTATCAGTTATTATTTTTGTAATGTGATGTACAATTACTGCATATCAATTTGTACCTTAGAACATTTTCCCTATTTTAAGACACATGTTCTTAATGCGACACAAGCATCAGTATCTGTAAGACAGAATGAGAGTAGGAACTGCTCCTTGGTAGTCCTGAAAAATCAATCTTATCTGTAAATGTTTTTTTTTTTTTTTTTTTTACCTCAGAGGCAATAAGAGAAATCAGGTGAAACCGGATAACTAAAACATGAAATGTGCAGCCAAAGGTTACCCGCATGTTTAAACTTAATTACTTAATGACCGACTCAAAATATCTCACTCCAACAATTATGTAGCTAAATAGTCTTTTAGTTCAAAATGAATAGAGCCTCAGTGTTCTAATTACATTTAATCGTAAAAGCTGGATACTACAGTATGCTTTCATTATAAAGTCACCTTCCTACAGAGTTAGAGGCTTATATATACTGTAGCCTAGTCATTAAACAATTATTGTGTTAGCTCAGAGATATTTTAGCAATTTGTGCAAGCCTGGGCCTATTATAATATTGGTTTGTCAGAGCCTGCTTCTAAATATGTCTTGCAGACATATACAGTATAGAAGGATGTCTGCAATGCTAGTCAAAAAAAAGTTACTGTTTGGAAATAAGTAAGCGAATACAGAAAAGCCTTTGATTGGATAACTACAGGACTGCAGGGATTAATATGTTTCAGGAGGCAACAATTCCATGATATAAATGCCATGCAGTGAGTAGCTTCACATTTCTTAAACAACCATGTTGGAAAAAGGTGCAACTGCATAATGTTCCACTGAAAAACAATGAAAATAAATTAATAAAGGTATAATGATTATAGTTGTTGGTCTTTTGACTGATCCCGGTAAGGGGTCGCCACAGCGGACCATTCAGTCTGTACATACTGTACAAGCTTGGAACAGGTTTTTTTACGCCAGATGCCCTTCCTGGCTTTGGACCGGCACTGCATCCAGTGGCTTGGTCTCGGAATCAAACCTAGGCCTTCCGTATGAGCCACCTGTGCTCAAATAACTAATAAATTAATAAATGAATTCATTAATATTTCACACATTCATTCATCATCTATACCACTTTATCCTGTAGGGCTGGGTACAACCTCTATAGGTTTGCCAATTCATCGCACTTATTAAATAACTTCTTTAGATGGCATAATAGATTAATGGTTTGAACTGTCGAATTCAGGTTCTGGGTTTGATTCCCTCCTCGGGGTCTGTGTGCATCGAATTTGCATGTTTTCCTTCGAGCTTTTCATCTTTCTTTTGCAATTAACTCCGAGTTTGCTTTCCTACTTCAATATTTCCATTTCTCTTTCTTTCTTTAAAACAGAGACCTGAGTAACAGGGTGCTGCTCGGATCTCTTTTGCTGGCAAAGATCTATGCAACTAATTTATACTTCTAAGCGTGTCTTTAGTCATGGGTAACACTAACAGATTATACAGTGGTGTGAAAAACTATTTGCCCCCCTCCTGATTTCTTTTTCTTTTGCATGTTTGTCACACAAAATGTTTCTGATCACAAACACATTTAACTATTAGTCAAAGATAACACAAGTAAACACAAAATGCAGTTTTTAAATGAGGGGTTTTATTATTTAGGGAGAAAAAAAAATCAAACCTACATGGCCCTGTGTGAAAAAGTAATTGCCCCCTGAACCTAATAACTGGTTGGGCCACGCTTAGCAGCAATAACTGCAATCAAGCGTTTGCGATAACTTGCAACGAGTCTTTTACAGCGCTCTGGAGGAATTTTGGCCCACTCATCTTTGCAGAATTGTTGTAATTCAGCTTTATTTGAGGGTTTTCTAGCATGAACCGCCTTTTTAAGGTCATGCCACAACATCTCAATAGGATTCAGGTCAGGACTTTGACTAGGCCACTCCAAAGTCTTCATTTTGTTTTTCTTCAGCCATTCAGAGGTGGATTTGCTGGTGTGTTTTGGGTCATTGTCCTGCTGCAGCACCCAAGATCGCTTCAGCTTGAGTTGACGAACAGATGGCCGGACATTCTCCTTCAGGATTTTTTGGTAGACAGTAGAATTCATGGTTCCATCTATCACAGCAAGCCTTCCAGGTCCTGAAGCAGCAAAACAACCCCAGACCATCACACTACCACCACCATATTTTACTGTTGGTATGATGTTCTTTTTCTGAAATGTTGTGTTACTTTTACGCCAGATGTAACGGGATACGCACCTTCCAAAAAGTTAAACTTTTGTCTCGTCGGTCCACAAGGTATTTTCCCAAAAGTCTTGGCAATCATTGAGATGTTTTTTTTAGCAAAATTGAGACGAGCCTTAATGTTCTTTTTGCTTAAAAGTGGTTTGCGCCTTGGAAATCTGCCATGCAGGCCGTTTTTGCCCAGTCTCTTTCTTATGGTGGAGTCGTGAACACTGACCTTAATTGAGGCAAGTGAGGCCTGCAGTTCTTTAGATGTTGTCCTGGGGTCTTTTGTGGCCTCTCGGATGAGTTGTCTCTACGCTCTTGGGGTAATTTTGGTCGGCCGGCCACTCCTGGGAAGGTTCACCACTGTTCCATGTTTTTGCCATTTGTGGATAATGGCTCTCACTGTGGTTCACTGGAGTCCCAAAGCTTTAGAAATGGCTTTATAACCTTTACCAGACTGATAGATCTCAATTACTTTTGTTCTCATTTGTTCCTGAATTTCTTTGGATCTTGGCATGATGTCTAGCTTTTGAGGTGCTTTTGGTCTACTTCTCTGTGTCAGGTAGCTCCTATTTAAGTGATTTCTTGATTGAAACAGGTGTGGCAGTAATCAGGCCTGGGGGTGACTACAGAAATTGAACTCAGGTGTGATAAACCACAGTTAAGTTATTTTTTAACAAGGGGGGCAATCACTTTTTCACACAGGGCCATGTAGATTTGGAGTTTTTTTTCCTCCCTTAATAACATAAACCTTCATTTAAAAACTGCATTTTGTGTTCAATTATGTTATCTTTGACTAATAGTTAACGGGTTTTGATGAGCAGAAACATTTAAGTGTGACAAACATGCAAAAGAATAAGAAATCAGGAGGGGGGCAAATAGTTTTTCACACCACTGTAGGTACAGGAGAAGCTACGGGTTAATTCTAGCAATATTCAGTGGAATCAGCAGACTTGGGTGTTGTACCTAGCTAACATCAAACTTAATTCCATCTAACCAGTTTTCTTATAAATACATATACAAATACCTGGACACATATTACAAAAATATCATGTAGATAGGCGTTCTTGGTTCTTTCCACAGGTGTGTATGGTTTTACATGCTCTGTTCTGGAACTTCCTACATTCCACTTTCACTTCCTTTGCTTTGATTCTGTTTGGAAAGAGGCAATTGCGTCATCTGAAAACTAGAAAATGATGTCAGGGCTGTGTTTAGCAACAGACATACGTGAACAGTGAGCTGACGACATACAGTAAGTACCCTTCTAGTGCGGAAACAATGTGAAGGAGGTTGACTTGCTGCCTGCTCACCAGGAAGTCTATAGTACAGTTGGATATGATGTTGAACACCAGATCTTTGATATTCATAAAGAGTTTGGTGGGGAAAGCGATGATATTGAGATGATCTGTAAAGCCTTCATAATGGCTCCAATATGAGGTGCTGTTTGTTAAAGGCTGGTAAATCTAAATGGACTTTTCCTCTGCAGCAGAGGACTTTGACTTTATAAACCACCTAACCAGATCAAACCTATTTTTACAGATATTAGATGTTATCTGAAATTGTATACATTCATATTGAATTATATAACCCAACATTTTATAAATGTATATTTTTATATAAATGTGTGAGGGTTGCCCACTAGAGGGCAGTGTTTTTTAGTTGTAGTTTTTGTTCCTAGACTCAGTTTCCCAGAAGCCTCCTCGGTCAGGTGACGTGGATGCTCACCTGAACTGAGGAGGGTCATTAGCACTGTTATAAATACCTGTTTGTTCTGGGAAACTGGGTCGAGCATTAATTTCTGTTATACTCTTTCTGTTTCACTGCATCCCCTCTGCATTTATGCCTCAACACCAAGCCCACAGTCCAACATCATAGCAGAACGTGACAGAATGCTCGACTGTACAAGAAGCATAGCAGAGGGGCCCCCCCGGGAGAAAATTTTTTGGGGGGGCTGGGACTATAACAGCCGGGCAAGCTGACCAGGAATAATCAGCTTGCCCCATGTCAAACCAGGGGACTGAACTGGAGGTGAGAGGGCCTCAGGGGAGGCTCCAGTTCTCCAGCGCGCCTCAGGGGAGGCTCCAGTTCTCCAGCGCGCCTCAGGGGAGGCTCCAGTTCTCCAGCGCGCCTCAGGGGAGGCTCCAGTTCTCCAGCACGCCTCAGGGGAGGCTCCAGTTCCGCCAGCGCGCCTCAGGGGAGGCTCCAGTTCGCCAGCGCGCCTCAGGGGAGGCTCCAGTTCTCCAGCGCGCCTCAGGGGAGGCTCCAGTTCTCCAGCGCGCCTCAGGGGAGGCTCCAGTTCTCCAGCGCGCCTCAGGGGAGGCTCCAGTTCTCCAGCGCGCCTCAGGGGAGGCTCCAGTTCTCCAGCGCGCCTCAGGGGAGGCTCCAGTTCTCCAGCGCGCCTCAGGGGAGGCTCCAGTTCCGCCAGCGCGCCTCAGGGGAGGCTCCAGTTCCGCTAGCGCGCCGCAAGGGAGTCTCCATGTCCCCAGAGCCCAGCCAGGACCTCGCCAGGGAAAACCCTCACCACGCTCTCTAGCTTTGTTCGCAGCGGTGACAGCAACCCGCCACCGCTGGACTTCGAGAGCGTGCTTCCATCGCCACCCGGTGTCAAAGGAGGCCAGAGTACTGCAGAGGCTGCCTGGCGTGAGGACAACACAGTGCTGCATCGGCCGCCCGACTTGGAGGGCGATTCAGTGCTGCAGGCATCGCTCCACCGGCAAGAGCGACACAGCACTGCCTCCAACGCCCGGCCTACACCAGCGATCCAGCACTGCCTCCGCCGCCCGGCCTACGGCATCGGCCCAGTGCTGCCTCCGCCACCCGACGACGTCGTGAGCTCACCGCTGCTCAGCCCCAAGGACGAGCCATTTCTGCCTCTGTCACCCAGCCTCGGGTGCAGGCCGCTGCTGCACCCGGCGCCTGGCTTCGGCGGCAATTTAAGCTCGCCCACCCTCCCACCCACCTCGGGGAGTCTGCTCGTTGGCGTCGCAGTCGGGTGGAATGACCCGGGACATGGGGAAGGGTACCCAGGACCTCCGTTAGCGCTCTTTTAAGGGGGGGGGGGGGGGGGTACTGTGAGGGTTGCCCACTAGAGGGCAGTGTTTTTTAGTTGTAGTTTTTGTTCCTAGACTCAGTTTCCCAGAAGCCTCCTCGGTCAGGTGACGTGGATGCTCACCTGAACTGAGGAGGGTCATTAGCACTGTTATAAATACCTGTTTGTTCTGGGAAACTGGGTCGAGCATTAATTTCTGTTATACTCTTTCTGTTTCACTGCATCCCCTCTGCATTTATGCCTCAACACCAAGCCCACAGTCCAACATCATAGCAGAACGTGACAAAATGCTGTACTTTTTTGTATAATATTCATAGTATATAAATATTGATGTTTGTCATTCTTAAATCTGTACTTTTTTCATACTTATAAAATCTGTACACACATGCTAAAATTATGTTTTTCAAAATCATTTAACCAAGTGAAACCCTCATGTAATGGATGTGCATTAGCACAATGTGCTTGTGGCGGCGTGGTGCGGTGCAACCTTCTCTACTGTATATTGGGAAACCAAATTCCCCTTAACTGAATTACCGATTACGCCACCCAGGATTGGTTACCCGGGAAAAATGTAGGACACAGGTTCAAATCTCTCATTGACACAGGGACATGGATACGAAAATATACAAATCTTTTATTCATACAAATATGTTAAAAATTACCAACATCAATATCATTTAAAATCAAAAACTAAAACATCCCAGACCAAGAGAACACACAACAAAAAGAAAGCAGAGCTGGGAAATTAACCAAAGAAGGACAGGCTAGAGATAGGGCTTCACTCTTGCCCAGTCATAAATGATCACACGTGCACCAAACCACTCACTAGGAAAAAGTTAATACCACTCCACACTGTGTAAACATAAGCGCATCACTCTATAAGCTGCTAGCCTGCCCTCTGTAGATTCCCAGCTCCTAAAGAAAAAAAAAAGGAAATACAAATAAATACACTGATTAATGACAAAAAGAAAGAAAGAAATAAAAAAGTAATATATAAAAGAAAACAAAAATGTAGCTGCAGCACACCCTCCAAACTAGGAGGACAAATAACTAATCAGCCAGGACGATTATCAAAACACTGGCCACATACACCTAGCACATGCACAGCAGCATACACAGAGCAAAAGATAAAAGAAGCCCCGCCCCCAAAGCAGCAGCACCAGCAAAGCAATGAACTGCAGGAAGGCAAAGCAGCAAGCAAAAACAGCAAAAGAAATAACCGTCACCAGCAAAACAATAACATGCTAGACGGAAACAAAGCAACAAAATAAAACAGTCACAAAAACAATAAAACTCTAGGCTGGAACAAAGCAGTCTGTTAAAACAATCCACCGGAGCAAAACAGCAGTGCTGAAGCTGCCCATCAAGCTGTAAGCACTGCACAGTGAAGAAAAGCACCCTCACCAGCCGATCAGTTTACCTAGAATTCAGAAGAACATTAAAGTAAACAAAATACGGCACATACCTGTATGGCGGGCGCCAAGAAAATAACTGACCTACCGCGCGATGCAGACCACATCCATCTGGCAGCCAATCCTTCAACAAATCAAAAATGGGACAGACATACAGATCACATCATATGCCGAAGGAGCCTTAAGCATACTATAGGAAGAAACGAATAATCGGCATACCAATTATATGACAGCATTCATCTCTCGCCGTGCACACGCACAAACGGTGCGGCTCTTTCAGAAAGGGTAAATATACATGAATGGCAACAAGCTGCTTCTCCACTGCCTCGGGCGCAATGAAGATCTAAGAAATCGCCGGCTTCCCAAAAGAAAATCACTATTAGCTAGATAATCACATTTACAAATAACCGAAAGTCCAGCATGCCAAACATACCTCACGCACACCGGGACCAGACGACACACTTCCGGAAGCGCAACCTGGGGGTGAAGTAGCGCCACACCTGGCTGTTCTTGCTGCACCTTTTTATACTCTCCCCACTACACCCAATAATCAATCTCAGGTGCATGACCTGAAATCTAGGAGGAAGGGCAAAACTCCGTCTCACCACAATCTACCCTCCCCTTTTTCATCATCGACCCGATGATGAACTCAAATGTCAAACCTATTTCCAAGGTTGAAAAATAGTTATGGAATCAGACACCAAGTGGCTAAAAGATAAACCACCTACTGCACGGGGAAGATGATGGGGATTCGGATGTCGCCCAGCTGTTACTCGCCCTGTACGTCGCAATGAAGTCTCGCCCCCTCCAGACTCCTGTGCTGGCCCCAAGGGAGAGATGGATATGGGCGATGGTTCTATCTGAGCATCAGCTACCACATTACTGGGTTCAAGAGGCCCAGGAAACACATTGACTGCTGGTAAGCCAGTGGGCAGAGACACATCCGGTGTATCAGGTTGAATACTCACCGCCAACCCTTCCTCAGGGATCACATCCACGGAGTCTAGCTCTTCCTCCGGGGACACCCCAGATAGTCCCACAAGCCCCTCTGCGGGCACCCCTTCGGGGGAATCCCTTCGGATGCGGCTTTTAAGTAACGACCGGTGCACCGTCTTGACCTTGCTCAAGTCGTCCACTGGAGCAATTGAGTAAACTGAACCCCCTTTGGGTGGTACCCGCACTACTTGGTACACAACCGGGCTCCAAAGATCCTGAATCTTATGACGACCCCTCCCACTATGATCCCGAAGATACACCAATTGGCCTTCTACCAGAGGTACATCCTGGACCTGTTGGTCATATTTTGACTTCCGTCTCTCAGCCATGATCTTTAACCGATTTCGCGCCCCTTCAAATGCCACCTGTAACCTACTCTGGTGCTCTAATACCCACTCATGCACACTACCCGGAGTCGGCTCTTGTACTCTTCCCAAAAGAAAGTCAACTGGCAGTCGTGGTTCCTGACCAAACATTAAAAAATGTGGTGACTCGCCCGTGGATTGATGGGGGGTGGTATTATAGCAGAAGAGGACCTGAGGCAAACATGCCACCCAGTCTCTCTTCCGAGAAGCTGGTAACGCCCGCAGTAGATTGTGCAGAGTTCGGTTAAAACGCTCACACTGACCATTCCCGGTCGGATGGTATGGTGTTGTGCGAGACTTTTGTATCATGTACAGATCACAAAGCTGATAGATGAGTGATGATTCAAAATTCCGCCCCTGATCTGAATGGAGACGACTTGGCACACCAAACTTGTAGAACCACTCAGTAATCAAAACTTGTGCCACGGTAGCAGCCCGCTGATCCCGTGTGGGCACAGCAAGGGTATATTTACTAAAAACATCAGTCAGCACCAACACATTCTCAAACCCTGAACTAGAAGGCTCCAACAACGTGAAGTCAACAGCCAAAATTTCATTCGGCCTAGAGGCCAGCAGATGGCCCATAAAACTTTTAGCAGGGGGCCGTGTGTCTTTACTAGACTGACACCGCTCACACTCCCGACACCAACCTGCAATATCAGCTGACATACCTGGCCAATAACACCGCTGACGCACCAATTCTGCAGTGCGCTCTACACCCTGATGTCCGTGATCCTGGTGCAATTGAGAAAGAATCTCTGATTTTAGTATTGCAGGCAATAGTAACTGTAGGACTTCCTCCCCACCATTGGGAGAATAGACTCTACGATAGAGTACACCATCCTGCTCTACCAACCGTTCCCATTGACGCAACAAAGTCAGGGCCATAGCGGACATCTGCTGCCGCTCCTCTGGCCTAGGACGAGTCCTACGCCTCCAAAAGGGCAAAACCTCAGATAGGATGGGATCTGCCTCCTGCAAAGAACCGACCTCACCCAATGAGTGACCAGGGAAAGTGGTAATCATTGCCTGCTTTACCTCCACCGATGCCGCTTCCAAGACCTGCTGCAATGGCTTAGGCACCACGCTCCCTGGAAGTAATCCACCCAGCACCCCACTCTCCGGGGGATTCTGTCGAGAAAGAGCATCAGCATTTCTATTACTTTTCCCAGACCGATAACGAATGTCAAAATCGAACACTGCAAGCTGTGCAGCCCAACGCTGTTCTGTAGCCCCAAGCTTCGCTGTAAACAAATGACTAAGAGGATTGTTATCTGTAAACACCACACATCGACTTCCCAAAAGGTACTCCCTAAATTTCTCAGTCATCGCCCACTTTAGCGCCAAGAACTCCAATTTCATAGAGCTATAATTCGATGAGTTACGCTCAGTAGGTCTCAAACCACGACTGGCATACGCAACAGGTCTCACCTTCCCTTCTTGCTCCTGAGAAAGGACCGCTCCCAGTCCCCCATAACTGGCATCTACTTCCAAAATGAATGGAATAGAAAAATCTGCATACGCCAATACCGGCGCAGTGGTAAGCCTTACCTTTAACTCCTCGAAACTTGTTTGACACTGCTCACTCCAAGCCTCCGCAAATTTCAACCCTGCACGTTTCTTCGGCAGGACCTTAGTTCCAGAAAACTCTGCTACTATCCTATGCAGAGGGGCTGCAAGTTTAGCAAATCCCTCCACAAAACGTCGATAGTAACTGGCAAACCCCAAAAAGGAACGCAACTCTGTAGCATTGGATGGGCGACGCCATTGGGATACCACCTGGACCTTACCTGGGTCAGTTGCCACCCCCTCAGCAGAGATCACATGGCCCAAATACTTCACCTGAGGCTGGAAGAAAACACACTTTCCCAGTTTGGCCTTAAGACCCTCCCTCTCCAGTCGACTCAACACTACCTCCAAACGCCCCAGGTGCTGCTCGACAGAAGAAGAAAACACAATGATGTCGTCCAAATATAACAGGAGTGATTGACACTTCTGGTCTCCAAACAGACGTTCCATCAGCCTCTGAAATGTACTAGGCGCGTTGCAAAGCCCAAATGGCATCCTATTCCACTCGAACAGCCCAAACGGGGTGCAAAAGGCAGTCTTGTGTCGATCTTCCTCCGCAACAGGAACTTGATTATAGCCACTAGCCAAATCCAGTGTAGAAAACCAACGAGCGCCAGTCAATATATCTAACGACTCCTCAATGCGTGGCAGGGGAAACGCATCCTTCCTAGTCTTGGAGTTTAACTGACGATAGTCCACACACATGCGCAGACTACCATCCTTCTTTTTGACCAGCACTATTGGAGAAGCATAGGGGCTACAACTATCCCTAATGACCTGGGTCTCGAGTAACTGGTTGATGTGTGCCCTTACAACCTCATACTCAGAGGGAGGTATCCGCCGGTATCGTTGTCGAATGGGGGTGTCGTCAAGAAGAGGAATATTATGAGAGAGCAGATCAGTACACCCGACATCACCCTCGAAAGCAGAAAATACCGATTGATAATTTAATAGCAGGGTCCTAACCTTCCTCTGCTCATCACTTGATAGGCCTGCCAAATCTAAAGCCTCAATCTTCTCCTGTACAGATGAAACATCCACTTGAGACGTAATGGAACAAACAGTCCCGGAGCATGGCCTGACCTCAGAAATGCCTGGGGGCAAGCTAACCACATCCACGCTCGACAATGTGCCAATGACTCGCCGGGGAAATAAAAGAGCCTCAGTGGTACCTACATTAATAACTGGTATGTACACAGTTCCCCTAATCACCTTAACCAAAGCTGGAGAAATCAACAGCCCCACAGGGAGCCCAACATCAGGGGGCTCAAGAAATGCGACCTCCCTAGAAAAGGAATCAGAACAAGTGGCCACTACAAACTTCATCACACCCCCAGGAATGCGAGTGGCTCGAGGACCACGCACCTTCACCTTTCCTATCCTTTCACCAGGAGGCTGAACACTTACCTGATGACAATACTGCAAAGCCTGAAACACGGATTTAGGAGCACTGGACACAGGTGAAGAATGAAATAAGGAAAGCCCATACTGTCCAAAAAGCTCCTGGTAGCATCGGCTCAACACATTCATGCCCAAAACACCAGGGGCCTGAGCACAGACACCACCAGGAGGGTCCCGGACCACTAATACACCACATTTCGGAACCATTCGACCGCACAGTTCAACATCCAACTCAATATAGCCCAAATAAGGAATAGACAATCCATTGGCCGCCTTAAGCTGAAGCCAATGACAAGACCGTAGATGCTCCTGGCCCCATGGCTCAAAGTGTTCCCGAAAGCAACTTTCAGTAATAGTGGACACCATAGACCCGGTATCCACTAGACATGATACAGGTACGCCACTCATGGTCACAACCAAATGTGGGCATGATGACATTAAAGTCAACACGGGGCCAACACTACCCAACGAGTCTGAGCCGCCATTTCCCCCAACCGAATTGTGACTCAGCAATTCGGCGGGAATTAGTTTTCCGACGATGCACCAGAACGAGACTGTCTACTATTCCCCACCTCACGTGTATTACTTGGGGATTGCAGAGAAGAGGGGGAACCGCGCTCATAATTGCACTCTCTAGCAAAATGGCCAGGTTTTTGACACTTCCTACAGATCACTGAGGTGCTACGAAAGGGCCGGGACCGCAGGGACTGATCCTGCAATCTGGTTATACTTTGGGTAAGCTGAGCTAACTGTTGCTGCTGTAGTTTGAACATCTCTCTAAGCTCACGCAGTTCCGACTGCTGAGACGGATGATCCTCGCTCACACGCGTACCACTTTGGACCCCATATTGAAACCCATGTGCTACGGGCACCGAATGGCTACGACCCCTTGCCCCTCCTGGTGTGCCCTCACGCTCCCACCTAATAGCTTCACCACGAACGTCTAGTAATGTAGCAGAAGGTTGGCGACGAACAAATTGTTTTAACTCACGACGAAGGGTGCAATCTAAGACATGCTCAACGAATTGATCGCGCAACACCACTTCGGAGTTTAACATCGCACCGGGCGACTGTTGCCTAACCCTTTCCAAAAGAGCCCTTAAAGCAAGAGAGAATTCCAACAAGGTCTCCCCATCCTGCTGTTTTCGAGAAAAGAAGGCTTCTTGCAACGCAATATATGACTGCGAACACCCATAGACGTCCTGCAAAGCCGCAATAACTCTAACCGGATCCTCCCGTTCCTCTCTCGGCCGATATTTAATCTCTTCCCGTGCTTCTCCCTCTAGATGATTAAACAAAAAGATGGATTGGTCTACCACTGACAGATGACGGGCCTGCATACATGACTGTACTTCTTCAACCCACTCAGTAATCCCGATCCCGGATCGACCATTAAATTTTGGGCACTGCCTATCCCTCTGTATAAAAACCAAACGCTCGGTTAAAACAGGGCCAGCACCCACAGGTGGGGCGACAGATGGAGCCACCGATGGACCAGGTAAGTCAGATGCATCAATGGGACTGGGCGAACCAACCCCCTCTCTCTCCTGTCTCAATTTTAAATTATCCGCTCTTAGCTGAGCTACCAGCTCCCTCAATTCCTGCAGCTCCTCCTCCATAATACAAAAAAAAAAAAAACAGGAGACTCCCCAAAAGATCTTACCACTGGAAAAAGGTCCCTCCTAAGAGAAAAGAAAAAGAGTTCACCCACTAACCAGCACTACTGTTTTGCTCCAGTCAACCAAGAAACGAAAAGAAAAATAACGACATCCACATCCCTAGTCATAAATTGAGAGATCCTGCCGACTACGCCAGATTGTGGCGGCGTGGTGCGGTGCAACCTTCTCTACTGTATATTGGGAAACCAAATTCCCCTTAACTGAATTACCGATTACGCCACCCAGGATTGGTTACCCGGGAAAAATGTAGGACACAGGTTCAAATCTCTCATTGACACAGGGACATGGATACGAAAATATACAAATCTTTTATTCATACAAATATGTTAAAAATTACCAACATCAATATCATTTAAAATCAAAAACTAAAACATCCCAGACCAAGAGAACACACAACAAAAAGAAAGCAGAGCTGGGAAATTAACCAAAGAAGGACAGGCTAGAGATAGGGCTTCACTCTTGCCCAGTCATAAATGATCACACGTGCACCAAACCACTCACTAGGAAAAAGTTAATACCACTCCACACTGTGTAAACATAAGCGCATCACTCTATAAGCTGCTAGCCTGCCCTCTGTAGATTCCCAGCTCCTAAAGAAAAAAAAAAGGAAATACAAATAAATACACTGATTAATGACAAAAAGAAAGAAAGAAATAAAAAAGTAATATATAAAAGAAAACAAAAATGTAGCTGCAGCACACCCTCCAAACTAGGAGGACAAATAACTAATCAGCCAGGACGATTATCAAAACACTGGCCACATACACCTAGCACATGCACAGCAGCATACACAGAGCAAAAGATAAAAGAAGCCCCGCCCCCAAAGCAGCAGCACCAGCAAAGCAATGAACTGCAGGAAGGCAAAGCAGCAAGCAAAAACAGCAAAAGAAATAACCGTCACCAGCAAAACAATAACATGCTAGACGGAAACAAAGCAACAAAATAAAACAGTCACAAAAACAATAAAACTCTAGGCTGGAACAAAGCAGTCTGTTAAAACAATCCACCGGAGCAAAACAGCAGTGCTGAAGCTGCCCATCAAGCTGTAAGCACTGCACAGTGAAGAAAAGCACCCTCACCAGCCGATCAGTTTACCTAGAATTCAGAAGAACATTAAAGTAAACAAAATACGGCACATACCTGTATGGCGGGCGCCAAGAAAATAACTGACCTACCGCGCGATGCAGACCACATCCATCTGGCAGCCAATCCTTCAACAAATCAAAAATGGGACAGACATACAGATCACATCATATGCCGAAGGAGCCTTAAGCATACTATAGGAAGAAACGAATAATCGGCATACCAATTATATGACAGCATTCATCTCTCGCCGTGCACACGCACAAACGGTGCGGCTCTTTCAGAAAGGGTAAATATACATGAATGGCAACAAGCTGCTTCTCCACTGCCTCGGGCGCAATGAAGATCTAAGAAATCGCCGGCTTCCCAAAAGAAAATCACTATTAGCTAGATAATCACATTTACAAATAACCGAAAGTCCAGCATGCCAAACATACCTCACGCACACCGGGACCAGACGACACACTTCCGGAAGCGCAACCTGGGGGTGAAGTAGCGCCACACCTGGCTGTTCTTGCTGCACCTTTTTATACTCTCCCCACTACACCCAATAATCAATCTCAGGTGCATGACCTGAAATCTAGGAGGAAGGGCAAAACTCCGTCTCACCACATGCTGATCCGGTGCTAAAAGCACAGCAGCGCTACAGCACAGCCCATGTTTTGGTCAGCAATTAAGCGTGTGTTCACTTAAAACCTGCCGCGGCAGCAGAACCACATGTTGCATCAAATGTGTATTAGTAAGATTGTATTTTCTAATACCCAGTGAAACTCAGGAAAAGAAATCTGGTCAAGTGTGTTGATCATTATAAATGATTTTGTTGTGAAGCTTACAGAATTACTTCATTAAAGAAATGGTATAGAATAAATGAAAATGAAATGAATTAGGCAATATTTAATGGCTATAGAACTTGTAGTATCACTGGAGCACCACCCCATGGTACACCACACCTTTATGGTCTTGCTGTGGACTTTCCCAGGTTTTTCCAGGCAAAGCCTTGCACACTAGAGGCACAGATTCAGGAGCTTCTCAGCAATCAGAAGATATCTACAGTATACACTACCGGTCAAAAGTTTTAGATCACTTTCTAACTCCATGATGGTTCCTGATGTTTATTTCTTTCTACATTGTAAAGTTTTGCAGAAGGCGTCCAAAAAAATGCATGAATCTCCTTTGAACAGTTGATATTGAGATGTTTCTGCTACTTCTGCTCTGTAAAGACTTCATAACGCCTCTAATCTGAGGTGCTGTTAATTGGTCATTTTTCAGGCTGATAACTCTAAATGAACTTCTCGTCTGCAGCAGAGGTAGGTTTTGGTCTCGTCCTCCTGGGACGGCCTTCATGAGAGCCAGTTTCATTATGGTGCTTGACGGATTTTGCAAATGCACTTGACACAATACTGTTCTTGCAAGAACTATTACAGAAAGGCCGACCTCTGTATCTTAAAATAACAACTAACTGTTGTTTTTGTTGTTGTTACGTAATTGCCTAATTCCATACGTGTTATTTTATAGTTTTGAAATCCCCAGTATTGTTGTAGAATGTAGAAAATAAATCACTAAACAAAAATAAAGAAATTTGCAAGTGACCCCAAACTTTTGAACGGTAGTGTATACTGTATATATATATATATATATATATATATATATATATATATATACACACTACCGTTCAAAAGTTTTACCTCGGAACCTATGGTAACTCGGTTTGCAAGTGTTCCGCAAGACGAGCAAAGATTCTTAATAAATTTTGACTTGATTATGGTATCTTGGTTATGTATCACGCATGCGTTCTTGTTTTGACGCCAAGTGTCACGTGATCACAACTGAGCCATTGTTTATTTCTTTCTCTCTTGTGCCGCAGAATTGTGGGTAATCATCTCCCCTGCTGGGTCTTATTGCATGTCTCTCATTGGTACAGTATAATCAACAGCCGTGCACGTGTGTACTGTTTACTATAACACTGTGACCATGTGTGTGCGCATAAAACATATTTTATTTTGTGTTTGTAGTGTGTGTATAACACGCATGTACTGTTTATTATAACACACGGGAATAATAATACAAAGGGAAACACTTACTGTATCTACTGGATTTATTTTTACTTTTTTTAAAAGGGAAAATGCAGGTTAATTTGTTTTATTTTTACTTTAAATTTTTATAAAAATTTTTTTATGTTTTTACTTTTTTGGGCAGTGGAACAAATAATTTGAGTTTCTATTATTTCTTATGGAAAAATTTGCTTTGATTTATGAGTGTTTTAAAATATGAGCCCGTTTTATATATGTATATATATACATTTAAAATTTCAATTCCACAAAAATTATTTATCCCCATATTGATAAATAGAATTGGTCTGTTGTAACCTTGAGTAAACATTTGTATAAAATATTTGTAAAAGTAAACTGAAAAAAAAAAATCTGCAAATAAATATAAACTGCATACACTGTGAAGATAGCTAGTGCTTAATAGCCGAAGCAAAGGGAGAGGGGGAAGAAGGTGAAATAGATGAATGCATATATTAATAAATTAAACTTAGTGAGTTGTTCAGTATGTAAACATTGGTATATAGCACACATCTCTATAATAATGTTTTGAACATATTTTGAGTAACAGAGAGTATGGCAATTTGGGTAATAAACAAATATAAGGCTCAAGATAGTGAGGTATAGATTTACATACCTTTTTTTTCCAGCACAAAATAGGCAATATGATGAACTAAATTTTAGTTAATTTTAGCCAACTCTACCAACATGACTGAGCAAAAAAAAAAATAAAAATAAAAATGGGTCACATAGCACAGATACACATGACCAGATGTTTTTCTGGTTGTTGTCGGTTGTTTCTACAGCATAACCAAAAAAGGAAATAAAAATATGCTAATTTTGAGAGTTCTACATTTTTGCCACGTCATTCCTATATTCCGGTTGTGGCAAAATTTACTCTGAAGTCTGAAGCCTCCCCATTGACACACATTCAAGGCTTCCATATAAGCTTTTATTTATTTATTTTTTGTTATCGTCATTGCGTCATTGACCTATGCTGTGTTGCCAGCATGTATTTATGCCACTTGGGTATAAAATGTTTTATTGATTTATTTTTCACCCTTGATTATCATTTATTATTTAACTTTGTTTGCTGTTATTTTTAATCACGGCTCTACAGCCAATCAGGGGCGTCTGTGAGCTCACGCAAGTGGAATAAGCGGATAGCGCTGTCCTCCGTGTGTTACACTGACCCCAATAGTGCGTGAGCGAGCAGTTTGAAAAGATGCGGTCAGCTGCGTCACGTGGTTCGGAGGATAGTCTTTCCGACTGAGTGGTAGTAGTAGCCTTAATGTGGGAGCCCCCTAGTGACGGGGAGGAATTGGACACAAATAAATTACTGTAGGTTAAAAATTGGGGGGAAAATCCAAATAAAAATAGTTAATTTCTGACATTTTTGGCTGTAACATATTGTATTTGTGGCTCATAGAATGTTTAAAATGTTTATTTTTACCACAGTATTCAACTGTTAAGATATTTTTACAGTGCACATGGAAGACAGATTGGCAGATTGAGAGTGCATTCACTAATTTGGTTCTCCAAATTGGGAACAAATCATAAAATGATATCTTAGTATTGTTTTGCTAATAAAAAAATCTTGATTTCCTTAGCATTCACATCACATCAAATCACATCACATCACATCACATCAGACTAAAAGACCCAACAGAAGACGTGTGGATTTTATTTATGGTGGTATTTTACCAGCTGAAAACCAATAAAGATTTTATAAAATGTAAAGTTATACATTGAAAATGAAACAAGCATGGCTCCAGATGGCTCCACATGTCTTTGATCTGTAATGCTTTTACATTTCAATCAAACTGGACTATCTTCTTAAGGTTTGAAGGCTTTGCATTCAGAGATGCTCCCCAGCATACCTCTGTAGTATTGTAATGTTATTTAAGTTAGTGTCGCCTTTCTACCAGCTCAAGCCATTCTAGCCATTCTCCTCTTCCTTCGGGCATCAACCAGACATTATCACCCAGAGAACTGCCACTCACTGGTTAGTTTCTCTTTTTTAGACCATTTTCTAAACTGTTACAGATGGCTGTGTGTGAAAATCCCAGTAGATCAGCTGTTTCAGAGAGACACAGACCAGCCCATCTAGCGTCAGGATCACTCTACAGAAAAAGTGGAATATAAGTCATAAAAATCTCCAGAAATCTATTTCTTCTTTTGAATCTAAAACTTCTTTAATAGCAATAGTTAAAAAGTAGTGCTTAATGAATTTTATTGATTTATTTTTTATACATATACTAGTTTGTGTTACTTTTCTTCCTGGTAACACCAATGATGATAAAACCATAGCAATTTAGATAAAATCCTAACTATTTACAAAATGGCTTGTGTAAGACAAAATGGGTTTCAATTATGTCAAAATCAGTTAATTATTAGCTACAATCAGTTTTAAAGTCCAATTTTTGACAGTTATAATTATACAATGAGTAACACTGATGATGGACTTCACAAAAAGCTTCACATAAAAAGCTTTTGCTAAATAAAATACGACATTTCTAAACAGAAAATGTGAGACAGCTGACATCCTTTTTGCATTTGTCCAGCGTTCCTCATCTAGTGACAGCAGATGCAGAAACAGTTTCAAATTGTTAAATGTATTTCAAAATAAAACTTTTTGTGTAACACTTTTTGACTAACACCAATGACATAGTTTGGGTTGACTGATTTATTTACTATTTATTTTATTTATTTCTTTTTATTAATTATACTCAATTATTGTTTTATTATTTTAGTGTTTAGCTTATTTTTTTTTAAATAAATATTGATGTTATCTTTAAATGAAAGTATATGATCTCACTTCCATGTATAATCATAGTGATGAAACATTTTCCTTGCATTTTGCCTTTTTTCAGTGCTACAGTACTACTATTTTTGTTATTAGAGACTGTTTAATAATTATAATAGTAATAATAAAAATACTTCTGCTATGAACATTTTATAAAGTGTAAGTGTATAAAAACACTACACGTACAGGATAACAGTTTACACATACAGTACAGTATGTATATATATATATATATATATATATATATATATATATATATATATATATATATATATATATATATATACTGTACAGTGGTGTGAAAAACTATTTGCCCCCTTCCTGATTTCTTATTCTTTTGCATGTTTGTCAACTTAAATGTTTCTGCTCATCAAAAACCGTTAACTATTAGTCAAAGATAACATAATTGAACACAAAATGCAGTTTTTAAATGAAGGTTTACGTTATTAAGGGAGAAAAAAAATCCAAATCTACATGGC
This sequence comes from Channallabes apus, assembly GCA_030522415.1. Lineage (NCBI taxonomy): Eukaryota > Metazoa > Chordata > Actinopteri > Siluriformes > Clariidae > Channallabes > Channallabes apus. Next base: position 6,467,318 of record CM060126.1, on the reverse strand, counting down.
CCTGTGTGAAAAAGTGATTGCCCCCCTTGTTAAAAAATAACTTACCTGTGGTTTATCACACCTGAGTTCAATTTCTGTAGTCACCCCCAGGCCTGATTACTGCCACACCTGTTTCAATCAAGAAATCACTTAAATAGGAGCTACCTGACACAGAGAAGTAGACCAAAAGCACCTCAAAAGCTAGACATCATGCGAAGATCCAAAGAAATTCAGGCACAAATGAGAACAAAAGTAATTGAGATCTATCAGTCTGGTAAAGGTTATAAAGCCATTTCTAAAGCTTTGGGACTCCAGCGAACCACAGTGAGAGCCATTATCCACAAATGGCAAAAACATGGAACAGTGGTGAACCTTCCCAGGAGTGGCCGGCCGACCAAAATTACCCCAAGAGCGCAGAGACGACTCATCCGAGAGGCCACAAAAGACCCCAGGACAACATCTAAAGAACTGCAGGCCTCACTTGCCTCAATTAAGGTCAGTGTTCACGACTCCACCATAAGAAAGAGACTGGGCAAAAACGGCCTGCATGGCAGATTTCCAAGGCGCAAACCACTTTTAAGCAAAAAGAACATTAAGGCTCGTCTCAATTTTGCTAAAAAACATCTCAATGATTGCCAAGACTTTTGGGAAAATACCTTGTGGACCAACGAGACAAAACTTGAACTTTTTGGAAGGTGCGTGTCCCGTTACATCTGGCGTAAAAGTAACACAGCATTTCAGAAAAAGAACATCATACCAACAGTAAAATATGGTGGTGGTAGTGTGATGGTCTGGGGTTGTTTTGCTGCTTCAGGACCTGGAAGGCTTGCTGTGATAGATGGAACCATGAATTCTACTGTCTACCAAAAAATCCTGAAGGAGAATGTCCGGCCATCTGTTCGTCAACTCAAGCTGAAGCGATCTTGGGTGCTGCAGCAGGACAATGACCCAAAACACACCAGCAAATCCACCTCTGAATGGCTGAAGAAAAACAAAATGAAGACTTTGGAGTGGCCTAGTCAAAGTCCTGACCTGAATCCTATTGAGATGTTGTGGCATGACCTTAAAAAGGCGGTTCATGCTAGAAAACCCTCAAATAAAGCTGAATTACAACAATTCTGCAAAGATGAGTGGGCCAAAATTCCTCCAGAGCGCTGTAAAAGACTGGTTGCAAGTTATTGCAAACGCTTGATTGCAGTTAGTGCTGCTAAGGGTGGCCCAACCGGTTATTAGGTTCAGGGGGCAATTACTTTTTCACACAGGGCCATGTAGGTTTGGATTTTTTTTCTCCCTAAATAATAAAACCCCTCATTTAAAAACTGCATTTTGTGTTTACTTGTGTTATCTTTGACTAATAGTTAAATGTGTTTGATGATCAGAAACATTTTGTGTGACAAACATGCAAAAGAATAAGAAATCAGGAGGGGGGCAAATAGTTTTTCACACCACTGTAGGTCTTATTTACTTTTATTGCTTTTGTTTTACTTATTACACATACACACACTTTTTTTTACAATGTTTACAAAAAGAGTCATAAGAAAAATAAATGCAATAAATGTTGATTAAAAGTAAAGTTTTGGTCTCTTTCTCAAAGACGAGTCATCGAGTTAATCATCGCCGCTATCAGTCTCCATCTCGACGATGAAATATGCATTGCATCTTCAGACTGAAAGAACAATTGTGAAAAGTTTGATCAATGTTTAATGAGTCCTTTATCTTCCTCACACAAAAAAGTGAAACTGCACACTCCTCAAAACATCCAAAAATGAACAGAATTCCCACTTCCGCATTTTTCTGGCAAGTCACAGTTAGACGATAGTCTTATCTGGTTAATCTTTTAAAACTTCCCTTCGGACATGACGGTAAAAGCACAATCATGTATTTCACCATACTGTATCTAAATGACATTTCATCACACATAAACTACATAACATTTGTGATGTTGTGTCACAGAGCCACTCTGTGCTGTTTCTGACTGCCATTTTTCATGTGTGTATTTCACAGTGTGTTAAACAGCCCCCCCCCCCCCCTCCCAAATATCATGAGGTTAATGCGTGGTGAAACACAGTGTTGCACTTTTGACTTTTGCCGTCATGTCAGAAGAGAAACCAAACCGACATGACTTCCTTTTGACAGCCTCAAGTAAGATGCATTCACAAGCAGACTTGACACGTCATTGCTGCCAAACTGCTTTAATCAAGTCCAAGTGATGGGTCATAATCTTTATTTAAATGTGATATTTCAGCTTTTCATTTTTAATGAATGATCAAAATGCTGTTTTTACAGTACATTGGCATTGTGTGTTGTGTATCGTGTGTAGGATGATGAGAAACCATTTGAATCCATTTTAAGGTGAGTGTGAAACATAACATAATGTGGAAACCTTGGTAGGGTCTTTGAAGGGCAAACCTGAAAGTAATGGAAATATTGTGCTTGAGGTTCATATATTTCCTGAGGCAGAATGAGTTGATGATTTTATTAAATATGCATGTTTACCAAAATAAAACCCCGAAGGATATTGGTGGCTCAGTGGTAGGTTTTTCGCCTGCCATGTAGCAGGCTTGAGTTTGTTTCCCGCCCAAACCTCAGCCACTGGATGCAATGCTGGTCCCAGGTCCGAATAAACTATGAGGGTTATGTCAGGAAGGGCATCCGGTGTAAAACAACCAAAAAAATATATATAATTGTGTACAATTTTATAATTTATATCTAATATCAACCCAGGATCAAAATGTTACATATACAGTAACACACCTAATATTTGTCAAACTGTCCCTTTTCACATTTGACAGGTGCTTTTGGTTTCTTGGAAGCTTTTGCAAGAATTCTTATAAGACCAATTATTTGACCTCTCTATATTGGTCGTGTTTAATTAAATTAATTGATTTCCTAAAACGGACCTGCTCTTTAACCACTTTTTTAATAGGGTTTAGGCTCCAAATGGCTCAAAGGTACCATGATGCATCCATTCCACAACCGGCTACCACCACTAGTGTTCTTGGGATTGAATGCCTCCAGTGAACAAGCGAACAATTTCCTCTTACCTACTGTAAGGGCAACAGTTTGCGTCTTCTTCCAGACCTTGGCAAAGTGGCTACACCTTCCAATAACTTAAATACAATTGTTTCCGGTGATCTTGGATTCCACAGTTGATTATTAATCTTCAATAGACCTTCTTGACTTGTGTTAAACTGTCAATCCCCTTTCTTTGAACTGCACTAAACTCTTTGGACAGCGTGTTATGTCTTTGTCAGTCACCTATTTTATGGTGGCACAGAGAAGATACCAGCTGTAGTCAATCATGCTCATGGTCCCAAAAATTAAGCATACTCCACATACTTGTTTGATAGAGTTGAGGATCGAAAAGTTTCCCTGCTTCATCCATTACCAAACTAACTTTGATGTGTGTTTAGGGTCACTCTTCTGTTGGAACAAATAGTTTGTGTATGATCTCATCTGTATATGACTTATCAGTCTTATAAAATGTCAATATTCTATTAGTTTTGGGTCACACAAAAATGCATTTTGAACTATCATATAAAACTTTCCATTCGTGTCATAGTGTTTATAGCTGCTTAGGGTTGCAAAAATTATATTATGAATTGGTAGTTGTACAATATAAAGATTAAAAACAAGTTCAAAGGTTCAAAACAAGAGTTTTATTGTCATAAGCTTTTGCTTATCATTAAATAATAATGTAATATTAAATTATTTTCACATGCACTTTACAGCACAGTAAAAAAAAAAATTCCATATACTGTACTGTACCATTTAGGAAAGGTTATTCGAACCTCCAGGACATATTCGCGACAGGAGGAATAAACAAATGCACACTCTACATACAGACCCAAGGTGGGAATCAAACCCTCGATACTGGTTGTGCGAGGCCACAGTGCTAACCATTACATCACCATGCCATTCCATGTATGGCTTCATATCAATGTAAATTATGTAAAACATCATTTTACTTAAATACATGATTTATATGGTACAGGATATGCATTTCACAATAACTCAATGTTTTTAGTTTTCATCCCAATGCCTGTGGAAGATTTTGTACCGACAATTACAACCACCATCTAGCCACTTCCCAGTTCCAGACATCATAGCACACCCCCCAGAGGTCCTGTAAAGTCATGACCCGAGACCTGCCCAGGTGGTACATGGAGAACCCACACAATATCGGTCTTAATGCTTTGGGTTTTTAATGTCATGGCTGATCAATGTATATCTTCCACAGAACTGAAGACTTCTTGTCTGGTTATTGATAATGCAAACCAACTATTTATATGTAGCCTGCAAAAATGTTATTATGAAAAGTTTCTGATGGGAACGATAATGCATTATTACTATTACTAATAAAGTACAACTAATGAAATGACAGCACAGATTTCTTGATATTCTCCTTGACACTTTGGTTTATGGGACCTGCTGTAAGGTTGAAGCTTGTAATTTGTGTTATATAAAAGGAATATACAAAGTCCAGGTTTATGCCACATTATTATGCTATAAATGTGACTGTATGTGAAAATGTTTTTGCATATATTTTGGGTTTCTTTATATTCACCTCATACTCTATTTTTCTGCGGAAGCATTTTATTCCTCTTACGTAGACTGTAGGCTCATTGTGCATCAGTACAATGTTATTTTCACTGAACTTCACCAGGAAGTGTAGAGCAAATGTGGGAGTGAAGGATAGCATATTTAAACAGTCGGGATAGGTTCATGCCAGAGAGGAGAGGCAAACAGATTACAATGAGCAATGTCCAATAAACAGCATAGTGCAAAGGCAAAAGCACACAAGCGGTGTAGAAAACAAGGACATACAGGACAGTAATATTTAAAGAAACCTCATATTTGGATAGCAGATGAACAAGAATATATGGTAAGTATAGTTGGATTTGAAAGGTTAACTACAGTGCTGTTTTGAAAATTAAGTCAACTTTGTACATTTTACTTGAAAGTATTCGACAAAGAAGCTTGCTTGCTGTAAAGCTCACTATTTATGAAAATTTTGCTTATTCAATTTCATCATTTAGTTTGACTGTGTAGTGATTGTGGTAATAGCTTTAAAGAATCTGAAAAGGAAAGCAGTCAAGAACAGGTACGGTAGATAAAAACACTATTCACTGATCAGCCATAACATTGAAGAACATAGCAGTTTTAACACTGACTGTCAATAGTGTACTGTATGTTGGTGGCAGCCTTGTGATCACCCAGAGGGTCTGATGTGGCATAGATTGCTGAAGGGAATTTATGCTGGTCATAGTGGAGAGGTGTTGAAATATCTAATGTTGTAGATGAGTGAGACTAGTAGATTATCTTTGTTTTGGCAAAATTAGTCAGTCATTTTTGTGCTCTCCTTTTTAAACAGTATTGGAGACAAACATAAAGTTTATACCTAAGTGTAAAAACTTAAAGCAATGAAATTTACCTTTTTGGTGTGAACAATTTCAACAGCAAAAGTGGTTGGATTAATGCAAGACACAATGAGTAATAGTGGTAGCAGCTCAGTTTTTAGATTAAGGTGTTGAGCTACAGATCAGAAGGTTGTGTTTGAATCCCATCAATCTGGCATGAACTTGCCATCATAACCCTTAACCCTTAATCAAACACTCAGTCTTAATTGAACGTTGCTTGTAATAAAAGCATCAACCAAGTAATCGAATGTAATAGATTACACTTCAATTTACTGTATATTATTGGAAAAAATATTTACAAGTACTGTAAAAAAGTGATATATTGTTTAAAAAAAAAAGAAGGAAAAAGTACAATAACAACTAATATATATCCTGCCAAATTTGCACAATGCCTATATTTGCACTGATGCACATACACCAATATTTGAACTTTTCGTAGATGATAAACTGCATTTCATTGCTACCTACCTTTCCATGCCGTTTTGCATATTTGGCCTATATTGCATTTAAGCTGCTCTGGTGTTCTATTTTCAAATAATAAAATAAATAATTGAACTCATCTTTGACTAAAATTTTAACAACATCAAACTCATACATAATAAAAATGTATGTTTTGTTTTATTCCCTCAGGTTAGGTAGATGTTATTTCCACCCCTTTTCCACAAAAGTAACTCAGTAACTTGGAACAGAATTTAAGGTTAGCTACTGTATAGGTGCCAATATCCATTAATGGTGCCACGAGGTATAATCATGCTGAGCATTATATAAGTTGACTTGGATTTTGGAAACATGTGCTAAATAAAAACAAAGGATATACAGTAGGCAAACAGCACGAGGAAACATCATTGAAGCAATGGAAATCTTTGCAAAAAAAAAAAAAAAAAAAAGGTCTTAAGCCACCAATACTGCCAAGGGCCTTCTAGCCCAGCGTCAGTGCCTGACCTTAGGATCAGTATGCAAATCCCCACAGCTCTGCTTGTCCCAGTGCTAAAACAGGTGAAGAAGAATAAAGCATTTTTTTTAATAGCTGCAAAACAAGACTAAATCTAGAATGAGATACAAACAGCACATATGAGTTTGGTTCAATATGTCAGTATTAAACCCTGAAAACAGTATCAAAACAGGAAGTTTTGTCTCTATGAGTTCCTGACAGGGCTGACTGTCAGGTAAGATCATTCAACAACCGAAACTACCTCACATGGCCACACCTAGTGCAAGGACAAAGAGAGGGAGAGAGAGGTAGGCAGAGAGGAGGTGTCCGGTTGCATTAGATCCAGAGTAGTGTTAAAGAACGCATTTTCTGGATCCTATAAGGAAGTACATGTACTATATGCTCCAAATCACCATATCAAGTATCTTCTGTGTTGAAAACAAAACAACTGGTTAGACTAAACAGAGAGAGAGAGAGAGAAGAGGGAGCCCACGTTCCCACCTAGAGAAGGAAATAAAAGGTGGTCTGTGAGTTTTAAACAACAAGCCGGCATTCCTTCAACTTTCAAAGCGCTGCCTTTCACTGCAGCACCTAAAGTATCATGGTGAGTCATTGTTATGTACATGTCAGCTCAGTTACTTCTGTCATTTCTAGTTAAAGATAAGGCGACATTGGAATTTTATGCCTTTATTTGATGTTGGGGTTTTACAAGGTAATAATATAGTTTTAGAGACTGTTTACAAAGTTTTCTTTAAAAAAAATGGCCAAAATTAACATATGAATTGTATGTTTTTTTTATATATATATATAATTCAATCAACATAATATTCGTACAAAACCACCTCTAATCACATTTGGATTATTTTACTTATACAGTCTGTCAGATTATTTTCCGTTTTAATGATTGACATTTTCGGAATCATGTCTAGAAGCAAGACAAGTTGAGGCTCATACTGTATATGGCATACTTCAAATGTGAAAAATGTAATGTAATTTTGGGTTTATGTGAATTAAACTTGTTTTAACATCGTCCTTTTAAGTACGTCCTTCACTTGACATTAACTTATCTCAGTTTAATATTAAAGTAGTGTTTTTCAATTTGGACAAATCAATGCAATGTGACGAATGGGCTTAATAAAAACAACAACAAGAAGCAAAACAAGGAAGTATATATATATATATATATATATACAGTATATAATATTTATATACCTCCTTACATTTAGGAGACGCTCTTATCCAGAGCGACTTACATTTTTATCTCATTACACATCTGAGCAGTTGAGGGTTAAGGGCCTTGCTCAAGGGCCCAACAGTGGCAACTTGGTGGTTGTGGGGTTTGAACCTGGGATCTTCCGAACCATAGTCCAATGCCTTAACCACTGAGCTACCCCTGGCCTACTCCTTGTTTTGCTTCTTGTTGTTTTGTTTTAAAAAGCACCTTGTTTTTTATTTAATAAGGTTTGAATTAAGCCCATTCGTCACATTGCATTGAATTGTACAAATATATATATATATATATATATATATATATTTGTATAATATATATATATATATATATGTATAATATATATATATATATATATATATATATATATATATATATATATATATATATATATATATATAATTAATGAGTCACGGAATAAAAAGCGAGAGCAAACATCAACATTTGCGAGAATGGAAAAACCAGAATAACAACTCATATATAAATAAGGCTTAGGCACACAGTGAGTTCATAATAGAGATGATTTGTGTTGGGAAGTGTAATCCTTGGCAGCCATGTTTGTAGTCACTGGTGTGTTTGAGGAAACTAGGGTTAGGGTTAGGGTTAGGGTTAACCCGTGCCAATCCATCGCAGAGCAGACACACACACACACACACACACTCATTCACACCCAATGTATAACAATTTACAAAAAAAATAAAAATAAATCTTAACAGACTCATGCACGTTCCCATTTCTCAAACGTCTGTTATCGCAGTATGCAAAAACAACAACATTAAATGCACGTTTCATCTGCTGTATACTGTACTCTAGTTGCTCTAGGTGGTGCAGGGTCACACACTGTTACATTTTATAGCACTTTTAACATGCTTTGGAGGGAGAACAATTTGTAGGGTAACTTAATTCATGTTCTGAAATAGCATATGGCATACAGTGGATGTTTTTACTAGTAGTGTCAGATATGAGGTTTGTGAAGTGGATTAGCGGTCAGCACTGCCGCCTTGCACCTCCTGCAGGGTGGAGAAGAGTTTAGCCAAGTTTATCCCTAGACAACATTCGAAACATGGCTTCTGTCATTGCCCACAACCTTGGAGTAACCCTAATTGGAGGACAGTTAACTTCCGTTCTCCCCACACATTGATAACCTTACTTGCTTTAGATTCCTTCTTTATAACATCAGAAGAATTCATCAATTTCTCTCCACACAGGACACATAAGGTGCTCGTTCAGACCCTTGTTTTTTCAAGTTCCATGTCCATTCCAAGGTGCTTGTTCATTCCCTTGTTGTTTTTCAAGACTGTCCACATTCTTCCTCTGCAGCTCATTAAACTATGACAAAAGCCCTAAGCGTTTCTTAGATATTAGGGTTAATCCCTCCAAAAAAAAAACATTCCCAATAGTGTGTGACTGATGGTACTTAGTTAGTAATCTAGTAACCTGTGTAAGGATCTAAGGCTAACTGGCGTTCCCAGAATGCTCGTAGTGTGTGAATGTTTTCACGCTTTTGATAATGGGAATGAATACTATTGTCACCATTGACCTCCATGGTCTCTTGTTGGACTACAGAGGATCCTATGGATGGATGGACTACAAGAGACAAGTCCACACATATTCACAAAAAGTACCATCAGTCAGGAAGCAGCAACCAACCTGTGATGTAGTCAGAATTAACATTCATAAAAGTTCTTAAATACTTAAAGGAAAAGTTCTTTTTTTTATATATTTAAAGGGAAACGTATAGTATCACATGCGAGTAATTCTAAAATAATTATGACAGTGTACTCTATTTAATTTGTCCAAACCATGAAAATAAGGAATTATACTGTAGCTTCAGGTCAGAGGTGGAAAGTAACGAATTACATTTACTCGCGTTACTGTAATTGAGTAGCTTTTTTGTGTATTTCTACTTTTTAAAGTAGTTTTTAAAATCTGTAATTTTACTTTTACTTAAGTACGTTTTGTTTGAAGTATTGTAATTCGCTACATTTTAAATCATATTCGCTACTGAGTAAAAAAGAAATGAATGAAAATGCTAAAATAATACAAATATTATGCTTCTGCGCTCGCGTGTGTGTATCATGTCCTGGTCGCGCGCCGTTCCAGACTCCACTCCAGGTTTTCTGACATCGGCATCTACCTGACCTTCCACACGGTCGCTTCTGTCATCGACTAGTGACGTCATCGACTAGCGCGACCATGTATAAACCGGAGAGAGACGCGGGAAAGATGAAAGAGGTTGTGATTTTGGCGTTTTGATATTTGGTTGTGTATTCCGGTTTTGACTTTTTGCCTCCCATTGACTTTGATTATTGTTTTGTCGCTTTGGTTTGGTTGATCTTTGTATATATTTGTAGATAATTTCATTGTTTTTGGTTTAGGGAGTCCGGGAAGGTACCTGTATTTTTGTTTGGGTTTTTTTGTGCAGGTAATCTAGCTACTAAATATAAATACCATTTTGTTTATTATTTTGGCCTGGGTCCACCCTGAATCTGATCCTCCTCCTGTTGTGTGTGTGTGTGTGTGTGTGTGTGTTTGTATATACAAACCTCATTATTTCATCAGTTAATGATTGGTTCTAGTTCTTTCTGCCATATGCCACCATTTCCATACAGTTTAAAATAGAACCCTGAACCATTCTTTTGCTGTATGACCCTAGACTGGGACGTAACACCATATTTAAGTGACCACTTTGATTTTCAAGCACAACAAAGACAACAGCTTTATTATGCAAAGGTGTTCCTTCAGTTAAAAACAACTAGTTTGAGATTTATATCTGCTCATCTTTTTTGAACTACGCTAGAATGCCTCATCCCCAACCTTTGAACTGCTGCTTGAACCTGGCTGTTCATGCTTATCTTTTCCCCAGTACGAATGGTAAAACTCCCTGGCTGCCTTTAGTGGATCAAAATAATGTTTTTTTTACTGTCATAAGTGACCTTGAGTCTGGCAGAATACACAAGGCCAAACTCAACCCCTTTCTTATAGAGCAGGGATTGTACCTCTGCTGCTCGCTTTCTCCCCAAATGTGTGCTGAAGTCCTTGGGAAAAACCAACCGATTTCCGTGGAAGTACAGCTCCAGGCTGTCTGCTGATGATGTAATGTTTATCTCGAAAATAATGAAAACAACAGGAACAATCTTGGTCTCATGTGATTCGCTTTCTGGATCTTAGATGGTTTACGTTTAACTCTGTGCACACATGACAGCAGGAGAGACCTTGAAAAGAAGTCAGAGAATACTTTTTTCAGACAGTGTCTGTACAGTACATTCTGAATTTTTAGGAACCACTGTACAGTAGGTTAGATCTCAGTAATCAAATCTCAAGGTCATCTACAGTATCTCTTTCTTTATCTATGTTTCCGTGCTGAAAACACAACACTAGTCCATGACCGATTAAAAAAACAACAAATGAAGGTGTGTATTAATGGGGAAGGCTTGAGACATCAAACAGACATGTTTGTTTTTTTTGGTTCTATGTCAGGTAGAACCAAAGTGATAATTACTTTTACAAAGCACTTTTACTTTCACTTTTACTGCTACCGAAATATAGAAATTGCAAAAATGTCAAACTGTTTTATGTTTTTTTTTTTTTTTTTTTTGCTCACATAACTGAAAACAATCCTAAAATTTTATAATTATACTGTATGTATCTGCGCTATTGTTTTTAACATATAAATAAAAGGGTTAAAATGCTCTGGGTTTTAAGGGGTTAGGTTGTTCCAAAGTAGTGTTCACATTTAGGCATTTGGCAGACGCTCTTATCCAGAGCGACTTACATTTTTATCTCATTACACATCTGAGCAGTTGAGGGTTAAGGGCCTTGCTCAAGGGCCCAACAGTGGCAACTTGGTGGTTGTGGGGTTTGAACCTGGGATCTTCCGAACCGTAGTCCAATACCTTAACCACTGAGCTACCCCTGTTCACCAGAGATAAAGCCTCTTCAAGTTCTCTTTCTAGATACATTGCTTGCATCAATAAAGTCTCTTGAGGTCTCAGAGTTGCATTTTGCTTGCTGTTTAACTAGTTAACTACAATTTAACTATTTGTCTAGAATATTCTAGAGGCGTGTTCCGTGATATCTTTTGTGAATTGGATTTGTTTATCTGGCACATCCATTCATTCATCTTCTATACCGCTTTATCCTGTATTTAGGGTCGCGGGGACCTGGAGCCTATCCCAGGAGACTCAGGGCACGAGACAGGGTACACCCTGGACAGCGTGCCAATCCATCGCAGAAGACACACACACACACACACACACACACTATGGTCAATTTGGGAACGCCAATTAGCCTAATCTGCATGTCTTTGGACATGCTGCATGTGGGAGGAAACCGGAGTACCCGGAGGAAACCCACCAAGCACGGGGAGAACATGCAAACTCCATGGAGGTGCAAGGCGACAGTGCTAACCACTCCACCACCGCGCCGCCCTGGCACATCCAATGGGGACTCAATCTGATTCAGATCTGGAGAGATTAGAGGCTGGGTTGGCGGTCTTGGGTCATTTTCCTGTTGGGCCCCATGTGCAGCAGACTATGGTGCACTGGGTTTTTTGCATTTCTGTGGGACTGGATCTGACAGGCAGGCCTTTGGTCGACTCGGACATTTTTGAAGGTGCATAGTTGGTGATCAATGTTGTTCAATTAACTTGCTGGTGGTGTTGATGTTATGACTGATTGGTGGGTTTGCAAAAACCAGGAAGACAGGAGTAATAGCGAGGCCTGGTTAAGAACAGGTCCAAAACAAGCTGGGTCAAGTAAATTCAGGTAACAGCCAGATGGCTGGAAATCTCAGACAGTGTTGAGAATGAATGAGAAGCGGGGAAAAGCTTAAGCAGAGTTAATGAAACACAGATGAATCTAATTAGTAGAGCCATGCTGGAGGAGAAGGAGAAACCAAAAAGTCTTAAAACTGGGTGGAGTAGGGATGAGAGAGAGAGTGAAAAACCAGGAAATGTGTGTTATCACTCGGGCACAAGTATGAAGGTATGGACAAAAAGATCAGTGTTTTTAAACTTACTGTAGTTAAATGTTTTTTTGTTTTAGTCTATGAAAGAAATTAAAGTATTTTATTTAAATTAAAGGTACATTTTTATCATGTTATTAGAATGGGTTTTTATAATCACTCTTGGTTTGTACCTGTTTAAAGGTATGTGCATTGTGACCAAAGTCTAAGCATGGACTACAGCATCTCTCTGGATGAATATCATAATCTCTGTTATTAAAACCTGAATTGGTTTCAGGCAACATGAGTAATAAGACTCGGACCTCATCAGAGGATGTAGTGGCTGTTTTACCGCCATAGCCTGTAATCTGTCCATACACCGGGATAGATTTTATAAACGTTATTCATAAGGAAATATGAGCCCAATTGCCATGTTCAGTGACTGGCTTCATATCATCTTATTTAAATGACTTGGGTGTATCACCTCTGGCAAGGGAGGAGCTAATTATTTTTAATCTTCATAGTATTTGTTTATGCAAATTTGTAAGGGAAAATGAGTAGGCACTTTGAAGAATGGCCTTCCCGTACAGTAAGGGCAGAGAATCTGTTTAGGTATGTTGTATTATCTGTGGCAGTGTTCAATACTACAGTACATAAAATATGTATCGCTACTAAAAATGTTAGTGGTTTGTCTTTGACTGGTACTGTACTGTATGTTGGTAGAGAACAATGTGGAAAGTTGAATTCCTGAGTGTTCGTATTGCTCCCATGCACTGCAAATTATCTGACACTTGCCATGATTTAAAATGTGACTTTCAGACATGATAGATAATTTGCCTTGTTTTAAAAATTACTTACTTGTTTTTAATACTTGATTTTATATCATAATCTTAAACTGAGCATGAGTATATCATTTTGTCTTTATTAGTCCAGAAATCCTAAATTGGATAGAATAGCTCTTAAAATAAGCTAAATTAGTTATTTCACCAGACGTCTCACAAAATAAAACTTCTTTTAAGATTCTTTGACAAACTCAAAGATTTGTTTGCTTGATTTAAAAATCTTATTTCAAGATTTCTTACCAAGTAAAATTTACTTGCTGCATGGACAGATAATTTCACTAGTTTTAGGTAATTTTTTTTATCAAATGTAGTAATTGTTTCTTATTTTTAGACTAACAATTTTTGCAGTGTGCCTTTGAGAGTCTGTAAACCCAATGCAGAAGAAGCTCAATTTTTCTGACTTTCAAATAAATGCAATCAGCATGGATTGCTGCACATTTATATAAGTAATACTTCTACAGTAAGTATGAATTGCTTAATTAATTATGCAATTCAGCATTAACAGGCCTGCTCCAGAGCACCTCATAGAACGGCTCTGACTTACTGTATTACTGTAAATATGCAGCTGGTTTACTTGGACTGAAAGTACCATTGAGGATATTTTGGGAAAAATGTGTAGTTTTTCCATTGTTGGCATTAATAATAAAAAAATAATAATAAAATTTTAATGAGAGTGACCCAGCACAAGCAAAGAATTATGACCTACATCCTTTGACTTTTTTTTTTTTTTTTTTTTTTTTTTTTAAAGCCTTCTGTCAATCTTGGCATGAGTTTTATTGGCAGCACTACAGTACATGCAAATGATTTGTCTCATGAAAAGCCTTCCAATTTACATAAATGAACAAGAAAAAAACCTTTTTTTACATGTTTTTTGTAAATCTGGTGGATTGTTTTTGTGTGTGGTTTGCCTCATGTGTTCCACACAACTTTCCTATCACATTTGATTATTGAGCTCCATCCATTACAGTACAGTCTGTAAACCAAATAAAACGGTAATAAAAACAATCTCGGATCCATCTTTTTAAATTCCAGGTTGGTTACAACCTACCAGGCAGGTGAACATGCAGGCAAGGCGGAGTCCTGTACCTGTTTGTGTGCTATGACTGTGTGTGTTTTGACAGTTAAAAAACCTGTTTTGAAAACACAAGTTGAGGCACAAAGCTTTCTAGAATACATTATGTAAGATCAGTAAGATCATAACTCTTAGTCATTGCTTTGAATTACAGTTAGCAACTAGAAATTATCTTTTCACACATTAACACTGGAATTTCAATATTATTCACTTGCTAAAAGCAAAACAAATAAACCAACTAAGTTGCTATAGTGATTCATTGTGTGTTATGAGGCATGAAAGGGAAAAACATTACATTTATTAAATTAAAATGTATGACCGTAAGTACAATATATTAAAATGTTCTCTATCTACAGTATATAGATAATAAAACCCTACATTTACTGTTTGTTTGTTTTTTTATACAAAAGAAAACAAACAAACAAAAAGTCTTCTCATTTAGAAACTTCTTAGAAAGTTCAAACAAGGCACAGCAGGACAAAGGGTTAGGGATCTTGCATGAGGACCCCGCAGTGAAACCTTGACATTGGTGGGGCTTAAAATCCTCATCATTCTGATCAGTAAACTAATATAAATCAAATAATGAAAATATTAAAATATATTTTATTATAACATCTAATTCAAGTTTGCCATCTTCTGATCAAACATTATATACAGTACCTCAGTTTTATGTAAAACAGGAATAAGAAATTTATTTGTATGAAGGGTGTTCAAGTCAAACTGGGACTTTTGTTAATACAGAATAACAGAACACAGTTTTGAGAGTAAAATCTCCCTTTATTTCTCTATACAGTATAATCCCCTGCTGCACTAATGCACTTATCATAGTGTTTCACTACTGCTCGGAAACCATCAAGGTAGAACGTTCTCAGTATACCTTGTTAAGCTTCCTACGCTTAAGTTTCAACTGTGGAAAATGAAAATGTTAAAATTAGCAGCAAATGTTTCATACTGCTGTAATCACTGATGCAGATCAATTCCTGCTTTGTTTCACCCAAATGAGGATGGGTTCCCTGTCGAGTCCCTCTCAAGGTTTTTTCCTTTTGCCATCTCAGGGAGCTTTTTCCACAACTCCAGAAAAACCGGTGATGCACATTATTTCACCCTGAGTGGTGGAGAAATGTATGAATCTAATCATGATCTGTGGTGCTGTAAGAGCAAAGTTTATAATCCTACAGTAGATAATCACTGTTGCAAAGCTGCATCAGGAAACAACTTCCTGCTCCGAGATGCTTATACGGGCCCAGGTCCATACAGGGTACGCGTCAATACTGTAACTCCCAGCCGAGTTCCTGTAAAGTGCAAGTGATGGTTGTGTATGATTGTGTGATGTGTACAGTACAGTTTCCCCAGACAGATCCGTCTTAACTGCAAGTTGGTGATGAGTTCTTAGTTTCCAATAATCAGGTGTTTCACTCATTGAATCTTCCAAGGAACAGCTACAAGTCAGTTTTACCTGCTTATTCAGGAGGAATTTAATCACAAGTCCCGGTTTGACTCAAATTCCCCTCGAAACTAGATAAGATGTTAATGACAAATCAGGTCATATCCTGTCTAAACAACAAGAAGCAAATGTTCGTGTCAGTGTAACGTGACAAAGGAAAAAAAATTACTTAGTTTGAAACTCCAGTTTCCTTGCACAGTCCTAAGACATGCAGTTTAAGCTAACTGACGTTACCATGTTGCCCATAGCACAAGCTGTAGGCTGGAACTTTATCCAGCGTGTACCTCCATTCAGGCCCCCTGTGAGCTTGCACAGCATAAGCAGTGTGTATGCACGATATGTACAGTATCGTAGATACTGTTGCTGGTATTTTGGCCCGTTCCTCCATGCAGATCTCCTCTAGAGCAGTGATGTTTTGGGGCAGCCGCTGGGCAACACGGACTTTCAACATCCTTCAAAGATTTTCTATGTGGTTGAGATCTGGAGACTGGCTAGGCCACTCCAAGACCTTGAAATACTTCTTACGAAGCTACTACTTCATTGTCTGGGCGGTGTGTTTGGGATCATGCAGTCATGCTGAAAGACCCAGCCACGTTTCATCTTCAATGCCCTTGCTGATGGAAGGAGGTTTTCACTCAAAATCTCACGATAAACGGCCCCATTCACTCTTTCCTTTACACGGATCAGTCATCCTGGTCCCTTTGCAGAAAAACAGCTCCAAAGCATGATGTTTCCACCCCCATGCTTCACAGTAGGTACAGTATGGTGTTTTTTTTTTTTTTTTTTGGATGCAACTCGGCATTCTTTCTCCTCCAAACACACAGTTCTATTTTGGTTTCATCTGATCATATAACATTCTCCCAATCCTCTTCTGGATCATCCAAATGCTCTCTAGCAAACGTCAGACAGGCCTGGACATGTACTGGCTTAAGCAGGGAGACACGTCTGGCACTGCAGGATTTGAGTTCCTGGCGGCGCAGTGTGTTACTGATGGTAGCCTTTGTTACTTTGGTCCCGGCTCTCTGTAGGTCATTCACTAGCCCCGCCCCCCCGTGTGGTTCTGGGATTTTTGCTCACACTTCTTGTGATCTTTTTGACCTCATGGGGTGAGATTGCCAGATGGAGGCAGATTATCAGTGGTTTTGTAGGTCTTCCATTTTCTAATAATTCCTCCTACATTTGATTTCTTCACACTAAGCTGCTTACCTACTGCAGATTCAGTCTTCCCAGCCTGGTGCAGGTCTACAATTTAGTTTCTGGTGTCCTTTGACAGCTCTTTGGTTTTAGCCATAGTGGAGTTTTCAGTGTGACTGTTTGAGGTTGTGGACGGGTGACTTTTATACTGATAACTGATGACATTAATACAGGTAACGAGTGAAGGACAGAGGAGCCTCTTAAAGAAGTTGTTACAGGTCTGTGAGAGCCAGAAATCTTGCTTGATTGTTATTGACCAAATACTTATTTTCCACCATAATTTGGAAAATTAATTCTTTAAAAATCCTACAATGTGATTTTTTTGGATTTTTTTTTTTCTCTTCTTTTTGTCTCTCATAGTTGAGGTATACCTATGATGAAAATTACAGGCCTCTCATCTTTTTAAGTGGGGGAACTTGCACAATTGGTGGCTGACTACTATAAATACTTTTTTGCCCCACTGTACAGTAGATGGATCAGCACAATGAAAAGGAAAATTAACGTTATCAAGTTATATCTGGAACTGTTACTCCAAGTGGTAATTCTTGCTCAAGACGTACTGTAGCTAATATCAATAACGTGACCTCAATCACGAAGATTAGATCTAATATAGTTGAGTCACTTTTTAACAGATTGGCGGCAATTGTACACTGTTACATTAGATTAGGAGCAATTAAATATCAACTATTCTCTAACCAAGCACAAATGTTTTTGGGATTCATCTGAATATACTCTATCTGACTTTAACAGTTGAAATTAAATTGAATGATCCACTAGTGAATTTTTGAGCAACTACTGTATCTGGCAGTTAAGGAAATTATTTAATAACCCCTTTTCTCCGATTTAGACGGATAACGCGACTGCTCAGGAAAGCACTGCTCCCCTAAACCCAAGTCAGCAAGGTAAAGTAAATGTGGAATTGTTTATCTTCAAACCTTACTGCATACCTACAGTAACCTTACTTAATGTATCTTTAATACCTGCATGTACTGTATGCAGTGAGGTAACCACTGTATTTCATTCTATTGTCGCTGTCTCCCTAAATTTTAGCCAAACGTGGCAAGCACAGAAAGCCCATGCCAGCCACAAAGTCACGGTTGACTACGTGTGCAGCAAAGAACAAGTGGCTCATCACCATCCTCGCTGTACTGGTCATATTGGGCATCCTGGCAGTGGTTGGATATTTAAGTATGTATTAGAGTGTATTTGCTTGTTTACTTTAGCAGCAGTTATCAGATAATCATTTTATTTCATTTGTTAATGTTTTATTTAAAACTGTTTTTTTTTTTTTTTTTTTCTTTCTTTCTCCCTCTTACTTGTATTGCCCTGACTTAGTTGCCCAACTTGTTCAAAATTCGTACTACTTCTGCTCCAAGTCGCTGAAGTTCATTCCCTTGGACGAAGCCTGTGATGGCAAACCAGACTGTGCAGGAGGAGAGGATGAAGCTTATTGCGCCGCCCCTTTCATTGCCAACATGACTTTTCCCGGTAAGATGTAGTGTTGCAACAAAATGGTCACACCTTCAAAAGCACATCACACATACTGTATAAAACCATTACCAAATTTTATCAACAATTATACAGAATATAATGTGCAGTGAATGCCCATACAACTGTCTGTGAACTAAATGCAAAGCACAACAAGACAAACATTGTACTGTACAGTGGTTACAAAATCGGAGCGTCGTATTTAACGTCGCCGCCGCATTACGGCATGTGCATTTGCTGGCTTTTGCCTTTAAACGGCGGTATGCGCGGCGGGATGGTTATTCCGATTTTGTAACCACTGTATATAGAATAGAATAGAGTACACTGCAAAAAAAAATTTTTATTCAAAATACAATTAAGAAAAATATCAGTTTAATACTTTTACCATAAAAATTAATTTTAAACAATTCAAATACAAATGTAAACATGTCTGTTCAATATTTCTATGTATAAGAAGCTTTAGCTACAGTATATCTCTAATATTGTTAATCATGTAGAGATGAGTTACATACTGTACTGTATTGTACATACTGTAGTGTAATGTTTTATTGTGTTTTCTGTGACAATTTAACTACTGCCTATTTTTATACCAGACGTTGTCTGTTGCGTGTGACCTATATGAAGGTGGCGGTCTATAGTAATCTAATACTTAACATACATAGAGCCAGCAATGGACAATAAGTTTGGCAAACATGTAATACAAAAGCAGGTCTGTCTGAATGGAATGTAAAGCAGATGTAACGTAAAAGTTAAGTATAGCAGTTATCACGTCAGCCTGTACTCTCTGCTCTGAGTTTGTGTCACACGAGTACTGTTCGTAGTTAAAACCAGGGCAGATCTTAAATAAAAAATGACACAAAATTGCCTGAAATGGGAGAATACTGGTAGCAGTAGCCAGGTTTTGTAACGCCGGTTTTAAATACGCTTTATGCACCATTTGGGGAAATTTGATCTGGGCATGCAATACAGACTATACTGTTTTTAAAATTTACTTCCTTTAAAGTTTGCTGCATGTTAATGTTGATAATGACAAAACGAAATGAGCTTTCCTAAATCATACTGTAACTGCACGTGTATAACGTGATGTACAAGAGCCTTCTTTTATAACCATCTTCAATTCTACCGCGTAAATGTTTTCCAAAACAAATTTTAATTTAAGGATATCCATACATACTTTTTACAATAAAATTTTTCTAATGTCTCAGTATTGAATTGAATATGATCTAAGTTGCTGTTAACCTTGACTTTGACCTTGGAGAACATTTCCTTCCCAAATTTTTAAACCTGGCAAAAACCTGGCCTGCTTTCCAGTCTGGCATCGCCAATCAAAACGTAAAATTGATATTTATTTCTTAATTTAAAAACAATTTCCAGCTGTTATTTAATATTTTTCTGTCTCGTATATCTCCATATGACTAAGCTCGATGCCAGCCTGTGGTATAAATGCTTAAAAGCAATTCAACAACGATCCATACGAACATTTTTACGAATGTATGAATTACTGCAAATGCCAGTTTGTTACTACTAATTCGGGTAAAAAAGCAGAATATGAACAAAATCATTGAAGGCAAATCAAATGCAATTTGAGTGATATGAGAAAACCGATGTTAATTCTAAAATAGTAACGAGCTACAAACGCAAAATACTGTAACATGTATTTTGCTTAAAATTACTTTAGTGTTAGATGTGAAAATCACTTTTGTGTAAATTTATACAATTAACCTGATATAATGTAACATCAATGGGTAAATTCACTTTCGTTGTAAGCGACACTTGATCTAACAAGTTAGATCAGGTTAATTGTATAAATGTTTGTACACAAAACAAAAAAAGGTTTATTGTCTGTTTTAAACATGGTAGCAATGAAGTTTTCCAACACACTACCTGCTATTACCCTCTGGCGGGCAAAAGGATGTAGTACAATCCAAAGAAATACCTCATAGGCTGATTGGGATCTCCTAATTGCCCATAGTGTATGAGTGTGAGCTTGTGTAGGCTTCGAGCCCCTGCAACCATACATGGAATAAGCAGTATGGAAAATGGATGGATGGATAATGGGCAGTGTTGCATTGAACATCCACATTGATTTTGAACATCCACTAACAATAAGAAACTGTTTTAAATAGATAATTTAAAAAGTGACTCAGCGGTGGACAAAGTACACAAATCATGTACTTGAGTAAAAGTAGAGATTCTCTATGGCAAATATTCCTTTAATAGAAGAAGGCTTAATGAAGTTGGCTTAATGGTTAGCACCGTCGCCCTGGTTTGTTTTCTTGGCCAGGTTTGATTCCCGCCTCTGTGTGCATGGAGTTTGCATGTTCTCCCCATGCTTGTTGGGTTTCTTCTGGGTACTCATGTTTCAAAGACATACAGACTAGGATAATTGTCATTCCCAAATTGCCTGTAGGTGTGTGAATGAGTGTGTGAGTTTGTGTATTTAGGGGTCAGGGGTAGCTTGCTTAAGGCATTTGCCCTTAAACCTCGACATGCTCAGATGTATAATAAAATAAAAGTGTGTGTGTGTTCTCCATTTACTGGCTTACTTGAGTAAAAGTACTAACCTTCAAATTTGAATAGTATCAGTACAGGTACATCGCTTCTATTAGATCATATAGCAGTTCTAAAAGTCACCCTTCATTTCTTAATATTTTGCTTTCAAAAAGTCAGACTTATTTTTTTTTTTATGTACTAAACAACGTTTAAACAATTTTAAATGTTGATCATTTAAAATAGATAACACTCTTTTCATTGCTAGTTAGTCTAGCATTTTGTGTATATACGGTGGAAATGGTAGAACAATCACATTTTGCGGCTTTGCAGTCTGAAATGAAGGCACGCATTTTATTTCGTTTTATTCAGATTTATTTACTAAGTGTAACTTTCAACATCCAAGTGAAATATATAAAAATAACATGTCAGGAAAGGGATAGAGGAAAAAAAACTGAATCACTGATTTGGAAAAGGATCACCCTCTCCTAAAAATGACAAACTAATTGGAAGGAGGTCAATTGTCCCTCTTAGTCATTTATTTGAGTGACGAAAATGTTAGACCATACTGTACAAAAACAGTACTGCTGTAACCTGGAGGACGGGTCATTGCTTCAGGACATGTTAGCAACAGCAACCTGCATGTAAATCCTCTAAAATGCATGACTTTTACTGTTTCTCTGCAGTTCGGTTGGCCACAAATCTTTCCGTGCTTCAGATGTATAGTGACAAAGAGAACATGTGGAGAACTGTGTGTGCAGATGGCTGGACTATGGCACACACTACAGCAGCGTGTCAGAAGTTGGGATACACAATGTGAGTATGAAAATCTTACAATGTGACATACAATGGTAGGAATGAACTTGTACAGTAATTATATAATATAAAAACAAATATTATATCAAAGTTATGTATATTGGCCCATGCTTGATGGTGACCAAGCTCATTTTCTGCAATATTTGGTAACGTGTAATAAAAAGGTATTGCATGCTTATGGATTGTACAGTATGTTAGTGTTGTCAGTCAGCATGAAACACTTTCCTGGTATAAGTTACAGAAAAACCTGTCAAATACTGTATGATCCAATCTACAGGTCCACTGTTACACTGCGATATTAAGATCATTAGTGTTTCAGTGCACCCCAAAAAGAAGGCATGCAATAAACCTAAAACCTAATGCAACTTGTTTAATCCACTTCTGATGTGTCTTTTTTTTTTTTTTTTTTTCCCTGTCTAGGAATCCTTCATATAGTTCAGTCCGCCTGACTGATCTGTCATATGATCCGAATCAGGCTTATTGTGCTGTGGGACCGAATGGAACACAGCCGGTTTCCCTCAACACAACGAATCAGTCAGTTATCATTAGTTCACTTTACTTCTGCAGTACCTGCATATACTGTATATCTACTGTATAAATCTGCCTTTTGATTAAGTGTAATGTCACATGAATAGAAATGGGTAGTTATGACCTCTTTGCTTTCCTTCTCTAGAAAAACATGCAGTTCGGGTTTCGTAGTTTCCTTATCCTGCTCAGGTAAGCAAAGCTTATTATGCTATGTTCCCCTAACCATAGCTGTGTTTAATAGTTAAAATAAGTTTTACTTGCCGTTCCCTACACGCACAATGTAATGAGAACTCGGCTGTGTAGCCTAAACAGAAAAAAAGGCTTAAATGTGCTAGTAGGTTAAAAGACTGGACTTTAGATCAATAGAAAAAAGGTCATGCGATCAGATGAGTTCAGACTGACCCTATTCCAGAGCGATGGTTTCATCAGGGTAAGAAGGGAAGCACATGAAGTGATGTACCCATCATGCATACTGTAGTTTCCACTGCATGATTTTTTTTTTTTTTTTTTTTTTTTTTTTTTTTAAACTTAACAATTTGACTTAAAATTGCATCCTTTTATATAGATTAGAGATTTACATGCCACTCAAAATGAAATGGCAGGAGTGGTCACTCATGTGGTTAGAATAGTATCATTTGCAGAGCTACCAACGTACACAGGACAGTGTCTTTTGGCACACTGACTTATGAAGATTGGTGCTCCCTGTGACTGTGCATGCAGCCTCGTGCTATCATCTTGAAACTTTTAGATACCATATTGTTTAAGGATGCAATTTTAAGTCCAGTTTTAAAGTAAAATATTCCTTAAAGCGGGGAAATTAAGATCTACAAGATCTTTTTATTAAACTTTGTGATTGTGCTTATGCTTGTAGATTGTGGGCCTGAAGTACATGAGAGCAGGATCGTAGGTGGGCAAAATGCAATCATTGACAACTGGCCATGGCAGGTGAGTCTGCAACTGAATGGCCAGCACACATGTGGAGGCTCGATACTGTCTCCATACTGGATTATCACAGCAGCTCACTGCTTTTCAAGGTGACTCCGTCCTCACATTTTAAAGTTGTTTTTAGCGTTAGTATTCACATTTTAGTTTTTTCCTTTGTACTGTATTTAACATGAAAAACTCAAATACAAGAAAACATTATTTTGCATTTCTGTTTTTTTTTTTTTCACCGAACAGTACGAAAGCACTGAGCAGATGGTGGGTGGTGGCTGGCAGTACATATATAACATCACTAGGTGGCAATGCTGTGGCTAAAATCATTGTCAATGGACAGTACAGTGCAGAAACCAATGATTACGACTTGACGATGATCAAACTTGCAAAACCACTTTCTCTAAGCGGTAGGATTATGTTTATCAATATGCTTTCACTTTTCAATAGTAGTACTGTCAATCCATTAAAAAAAATGTAGTTCTATCAGTCATAGACTGTGTAATCATTTTTACACAATTTCACAATTTTATGTTAAACATTTATTCAATTCAAAACCATGTTCAAGTCACACTGGAAAGGATTACTTTTTTATACAGAGTAATACAATACTTTATTATACAGTATATTACTTTATTACTGTTATTGCTGCTTAAGGTGGATCTGAAAGCTTTTGAATAAGGGGCTACTTAGTATTGCCAGCATTTTTTTTTCTTTTTGCCATTATATTTGTTAATAAAACAATGAGGCATACATGACTGTATACTTTAAAAAATTCCAGAACACCCAATGTAAGAGACTTCCTTCTACCCATGCTTGCTATTGTGCCTTTTCAACGTTTTATTTTAGTGATGATCGTCATACGATTACTGTTGATGTCAATCATTTAAAGGGATGCGTTCCCATAGGATAATGCTACCACCACTATGCTTTATTATAGGTATAGTTTTCTTTGAGCAGTAAGTTCTCTGTACAGTGTTTCCTACCAAGTAAGAGTAGAATGTTTGGAAGTCTGGTGGAATTTCAATTGAGCTCACGTCACAGTTCACTCAATTCAAGTTTACGATCTGCTGTGTGCGTGCGCCAGCATGTCTTTCAAGTTTAAAGTTTAGGTTTTCCAACAACCATTCTTGTATATTTAAATATATATATTCCTTTTATTTATTACAACACTATCAGCAATGTATTTGCCTTTTCAGTTAAACTCAATGTACAGTATATAAGAATTATGTGACATCAGTTTTATGAGTGAATTTATGTACATACAGGTGATGAGCTTCAGTTAATTTTCACTTTAAATGTGAGAATGGAGAAGAAATGGCATCCTTGTGACTTTAACCTTGGTGGAGATGTTGCTGTCAGATGGGTTGGTTTGAGAGTTTCAGAAACTGTTGATCTACAGTATTAGAAATTTTATACATAAACATCCTAAGAATCGTCTACAGTATAAAGGGTCTAAGACAAAAGTCTATAGTAACACAAATGAGCCCCTTTTTTTTAACCTTAGTTTTTTCTTTTAAATTGATCAATGTTAAGAGTGACAGTGAAATGGTTTGCGAAAGTTTTGATCTTTTTTGTTGGTAATTCCCACTAGCTAACGTGAAGCCAGTTTGCCTCCCACCTTCTGGTCTTTATCTCCAAGGAGGAACCCCATTGACCGTAACTGGCTGGGGCTATCTGCACGAAAATGGTAACAGTCTTCATTTATTACTAATTGTACACATTTGTGTATTGTCTTATTTGTACAATTTGTGTGTATATCCTCACCTATGACTTGCATTTGTTCCACACTTTTAAAGTTCTGTAGAATGTCCTAAATATCAATACATCTCAATTTCCATTTCTCTTTGTCTCCTTTGTCCAGGCCAGCTGTCGTCAAACCTTCAGAAGGCTGAGGTTCCACTCATAGCCCGCGCTCAGTGTTCTAGTCCTGACGTTTATGGTGGTATCATCACTATGAGAATGCTTTGTGCGGGGTATTTGCAGGGCAAAGTGGACGCCTGCCAGGTATACATTTAACATTTTTATTGATTAGCATCCATATAAACAAGTAAACGTTGTTTTTAAAAGTTGTGCAGCAAGAAAGAAAAAATAGAGATTTTTATATAATTTATCGTATACTATACAAAAGATATAGCATGAAGGTCTTGGAAACTCAACCAGGATTAGATTTTTTTTTATTTTATTTTTTTTAAGTTTTTGTAAGGATTCTTGATTTTAGAAAAGAAGTAGAATAGAATTCTTACTCATGTGCAAATAAATTACCCTGATTGGCTTCAATGACCTATAAAAGAAACACGACTTTAAGCCTCACGACATTACCTCCATCAACATACCGAACGCCATCACTGCCAACACATGTTAATGTTTCCACTATGATGAATATAAAACATATTAATGTAGAAGCTCCTGTCTTTTTGCCTGGTTTACATCAGACTGTTTATTTGCTTATTTATTGATTAATTCATTTATCCACTTAATTTTCTTTTTCACCATGTCCGTTTGATTCAGACATTTCCATCATCTAAGAAAACTTATACATGTTCGTCCACTAGAGGTCTCCAATAGCACACTTGAGTCTGTGCAATCAAACAATTTATACTGTAGGAAAGTTGCCTGGGAAGCTTCAGAATGGAAAACAGTTTAAAGTGAAAATTTTATTACTACTTTCTCATACAGTACATGAGCAACATGGTATCTGCACGGCAAAGTGGGCGTACTGTATGCAGAGGAGTATTACATTTAAGTTAAGGCCTTCAAACCCTAAGGGAAATTTACTTAATGTTACAGGCGAAAACACAGTATTGGTGCTGATATATATTTTGTTAAATAAATAATACAGAATGTGTGCACCGAAGAAGCTACTTCTGAAGTTTATGCAACAAGGAAGTGACCAATCTTGCTTCATTAAAATTGCCGTTTTGGAGAGATGATTTTATTTATAAAGATGGCCAGTTTCACTGTTGTACTGTATCGTTTCAAAACTATAATAATTAAAAAATCTAATTTATTCATATTTTGAGTGTTGATGCTAAAATTGGTGTTTGTTGAAAAAAATTGTTTGAAAAAAAAAATTGTTGCTTAAATTGTTATTGCTTTTTAAGCTTTTCTTAAATAAACTAAGTCTGTAGTGTCCATGTCAAATTCATTTACCAATATCTTAACAATTTAGCATTTTAGAATAATAAATTTTTTTCAGGTTTGTCTTCTCATATGAAATTAAAATTTTAAAAAGTTACGGACACTACGTAAAAGGGCATGAAATTGTATTTGGCAAAAGCATGGATTCGGGTATAAGAAGCATTAAGTATTACGAAAAATGGTGTTACATGATATCTGAAAATTCACTTTATCACCTAGGTGTAAGACTTGTCACCAATACCACCTAGCCGTTAGCATAGGCTCAGAAGCCAATGCATAAACTTACCCAAATTAACAGCTTTCTTCCAACTGCAATTTTATAACGACTCCTATTAAACTTCCCGCTAATACAGTAACTGGGATACAGCCAGAAGTTCTCCATTAAATACTTGCAGTCCTTATAGATTGAGACAAGCGGTCGAGAAATAATCAATGTCCACTCTAAAACTGGCCCCTCTGGCTTTACCCACTTCTGCAAAAAACAATTTAGGTAAAATAAGATTATATATATATTTAACTCTAAACAATTTTTACTTCAATTTCAGTGAAAAATTATACTTTGACCGACAAAATAAAAGGTATAATCTACAACACTGAATTAATCATTTTAAATAGTTTTAAAAACATAAGTTACCTTGAACAATAGAGATATTATTAATTTTTAAGGTATGATGTAGAGATGTATTAATCTTTTCATATGAACCATTTTTCAACACAGTGGAAAGTTAAAATTGATGCAACAATAACCAAGATTGTCCTAAGCTCTACAGTATAATAAAAAAAAAAAGTAGATTTGTAAAGAATACACATTCCACCCACCAATCACCCAGCTTTAGCTGCATGACTTATTTTCAAACAATATATTTATTTTTCTTATTTTACTCAAAAAACATTTTTAAATGTTTTATTTAAACTTATTTTATATTTTAGTACATTGATGCATTTTACTCTAACAGTAATCTTAATTTTATTAGCACATTAAGTGAGCTGTCATTACCACCACATCAGCCAAATCCGCACAGATAAATCCTTATTAACTCTGAACATTATTTGAAAGTATCTAATGTTCATGTTGCAAGTAATGGTCACTGCATGTTGCTGCTTGTGGCTATAATGTTATAGAAATACATCTGAAAAAAAAAAAAAAAAAAAACACTGAAGATTCATCATAGTCTTTCCTCCTTTTAATCCCTCGTAGGGTGACAGTGGGGGTCCTTTGGTGTATCTTGACAAACACTGGACGCTGGTAGGAGTGGTGAGTTGGGGTGTAGGATGTGCCAGAGCAGGCGAACCTGGTGTTTACTCTAATGTGGAGCAGATGCTCAACTGGGTCTACACGGTCATGAAGGTAATTTTATGTTTATTGATATATCTGTAGTGAATCATGTAAAACACAATTGTTTATTATAGCTTAGTGTGTCGTGCTAAGGACTTATTTGCAATCCTACAGTACATGCAATAAAAGTCAATAAGGTGATCACATTAAAATATTTAAATATGCATTAGGTGTACCAAGTTAAATTGTGATTACTTATGTATTTTTTTTTTTTTTTTTTTTTTTTTTTTAATGAAATCATTGATGGCTCATACTGTATATTTTCTTTAACAGGACTTTTGAGCCAAAGCCAACATGAGGATGACAACATTTTAGTACAACTGCAAATGTCCGTGCAATCCAAACAATACAATCCATTTTAAATTGAAGTGAACTT
This sequence comes from Channallabes apus, assembly GCA_030522415.1. Lineage (NCBI taxonomy): Eukaryota > Metazoa > Chordata > Actinopteri > Siluriformes > Clariidae > Channallabes > Channallabes apus. The sequence continues at coordinate 6,439,156 of CM060126.1, read as the reverse complement.
TGTGACAAAGTACTTAAGCACAAACACCTTAAGTACTAAATCCACAAATGTGAAAATGGTAAGGACCAGATTCGTACATGGAGGCAGGATTGAATCTTTTCTTCCCAACTGTGGCAACTCCTCTTCTCAGGGATGCTTTTAATCTAAGAAGTAGTAGGGGAAGGTAGTAACATAGTTATTTAAATGCAATTAATTTTGATTTGTAAATAATATTTTATAATGACTGGTAATCAATAGTTATGGACCATGGTGGTACTTTTACCAGTACTGTGCTTTTAAAGTGCCTTTCCCCGTACAGTTGTGCCTCAGTAAGCTAAATGAAGCCCGGATGTCAACAAGCATTGAATATAGAAAATATATCTTATTTCTTTTATGACTAAATCATGCATTTGTTATATCTAATATGTGATATTGGGCTGTTTTGATTTTTGCTTTTCTAAACTCTAAATGGTTTTTTTATTATTTTGTGTGAGATGTGAATGGGTATGACATTTTCTCTGTCTGTTAGAATTGAGGAACTTTAAAGAATTTTATTTAATTTTCTCCCAACTGTTTTGTACTTGTTATAGGTGTAAATTAAAGTATGGAATTTAAGGGAACAATGCCATTTGATATCTTCTTCCATAACACATACAGTATACGTATCAAGCATGCAATCACATACAATCACTATAAAGGATGACACACAAGCTTTTTTTTTTTTTTTTTTTTTAATAAACTTTTATATTCTTTTTTTTTTTGTTGTTTTGTTTTTAGAATTTAAATCTGCTACTGAAGTGCATAGTAAAGGAGAATGGCAGACATTGTTACAAAGAAAGAAGCTGATTGCACATTGGCTTTCTACAGTTCATGTTGGTGTGGTTTATAAGCATTTTCCAGGCAATGAGGACAGATCTAGTGGATAAACAACTGTATTACTCCAGGATTTGCCACATACTGTACTGTAGACATGCTCAGAAGGTCTATCAAGGAATAATAGTAATAATAATAAAAACACCTTTCTTCAGAGGAAGGACCTGTGCAGGACAGGGGAAGAGTTATCAGCAAGCTATATGTACCGTTTGTGTCTTGGAGCTGAAATTCACTGAATAGTTGATTTTTATAAATTTTTATTGAATTACAACTTTTGTAATGAAAATTTAGTAGAAAGTATAAAAAGAGAGCGCGCTCTCTGGAATGAAATGTTTAGAAGATTTTGTATCTTGGCAGTGAGAGAAGTAGCTGTTCCAGCAGTGATATCTGGTTGGTCATTTCATAATCTCATGGTTTTGCTGCCTTGTTAAGGTCGGCAATAAGGTCTAGTTTTCTGGAGGCGTGTACTCATTTAAAAATCTGTGTTCTAGATGTTGTAAAGATGTTCGAAAAAAAATTAGCTTTATACTTTTGTAGGCACAATTTCTAAAAAAAAAAAAAAAAAAAAAGTTTTTTTTTTTTTTTTTTTTTTTTTTTCATTTTTTGTTTGTTTGTTTTTTGGCAGGGTTAGCCCATATATGCACAGGCTGTGTAACTGCGTGCCCAACTACACAAACTGTTTGTACTATATAACACATACAGTATATAATAATAATAATAATAATGTCTTGGTCATAGTAAATGGGCAGGCCAGTTTAGTTTTTTTTTTTTTTTTTGGGGGGTACAACAGGATTGGAGCATCCTCTGATAACATCAGTTTAAGGATTATAATTTAATATAATAAATGTTAAACTATTTAAAAATATCAGCGTGTTCTTACTACGACTATAACTGTCATTTGAATGCACCAGAATGCTCTTGAAACATGCAGGCACTCCTTTCTTTTAACATCACATAATTGTTCTACTCTTGTATTGTAAAATTATATCATGTAATATGGCATTATGGCAAGCATCTGACTGCTAAGCCATCCTTACAAGCTTCTATAGTTTTTTGTGTTATATTGGATATGCATGCTAAAGTAATAAGAAACAGAATGGCTACAAGATGATGGATTTGCACTGCTAGCTAAAGTACATTCGGGTATTTTTATGGTTTTATATTACTGTACGTCTATATTGCTTGGGCATGCTTGAGCAATAAAACAATAACTGCAAGAATTTCTAAAGGACAAGCCGATAAGTTTGTACTGCCAGTTATAGCACTTTTAAGTACAGCAAGCTAAAGTAAATAGTTTTATTTGTTTATACAAATCATTCATATTTAATAGCAATATTTAATTCACTTGATTTTGAATTATTTCAAAGCGAATATTTATAATAGTTTTTTTTTTTTTTTAACTGTTCTGACTAAGCTACATTCACTCTTCACTGTGTGCTACAAGTTTTTCCTCATCAATTTGTCTCTTTTTGCAATGCACTTACAGTATGCATAGCAACAAGCATGTATAAATTTCTGCTTTTTCAATTGAAGTTGATTTGATAAATTGAGAATTTTAAAAGAAAAAGGTAAATGCATTCCTTTAAAATTAGCTATCCGACCACAGCCATCATGCCCTGTTTGAATTTGCTTAAAAACAAACCATATTTTGCGCCAAACTAAACTCTTGTGGACTTCCATAGTGACACAAATTTATGGCCTTTTCCTCTTTTTCTGCTCGCGTGAATGTAGGGTAAAACCAAACAGAACATGTACAACAAAGAAAAGGAATTTCTGTCTTCATGGAACAGACGTGAACGAATAACTGACGAGTATTGCCTTTTGAAATCCGAGCATCCTGAAACATCAGAATCATGGACACTTAACGTTAATGATGTCGGTACAATGCTTTGTACATCAGTGCATTGACAAATAGTACTCACTCTCAGAGGTTAAAAGCAAACAGCACAAAAAGCCATTTTTAGATTCTGCAGTTATTGCTGCCACACATTAATACTTTAAGTACCATTTGTACTTATTTAGTTTGGCCAGACAGAAAACCAAACATGATCAATTCTCAAACTTTACACACGTCCATGCGTGCGCACACACACACACACACACACACACACACACACACACACTCACACACACGCAAAACTGCTCTGTTGAAAGAATTCCGAACAACTGAGATCGCCAGAGCCCCTGAAGTCTAAGAGTCGACTCTAATGGAAGACGTACTGTATAGATATCTGTCTCTTTACATATTTGTAAACCATGAGAGAATTAGAGAGCAAAGGAGAGAGAGAGGAGTGTGCAGTATGTATTTGTATGATACAATGAAGTTACTGGGAAAAAAAAGGTCTCATTATATTATAATTTCAGTCTCTAAATAGTTATTTCTGACATTCAGCATGTCTTGCAAAGTAATATGTATTTATATAACTTACAGTAATATGTACAGTAACCTAATGCACCTTTTATTTACACTAGTCTCATTCATTGATGTTTCTATTCTGGTCATTTAGCTCATAGTGAATATAATAAATCCTACTATATTTGTAATTATAAGGATTTTCATTTTTCATTGTATTACTGTATATATATTTTTTACTTTGTCGTATCTCTCTCTCTCTCTCTCTCATTATTTTATATATATAAATATATATGTTTTTTCTACTTCATCCTAATCCCAGATTTACATCACTCATATTGTAAAAGGCCCTCATCTTGATTCTAACTGCGTATTATCCGAGTGGAGCGGTAAGCCGGTAAGTGCACATATATGAATCATTTACATGCTTTTTTTTGCATTGGTTAACTTGATAAAAGCAGCATAACAAAGAATCATTCATTTTCAGCAGGGAAGAAACTTTCTTTTCCTTAAAGGGGTGGGATTGTCTTAATGTACTAAGGAACTTATTTTATAAGAAGTTTCTTCTTCCCCCCTTTTATAGCTGATAAGTTTTCATAGCAGGTAAAGACTACCTAAAAAGCAGGAAAAGTTGAAATCATTAGCAGGCACATGTGTTTTTGCTAAATATGAATATTACACTTAAACTGCCCTGGAAGGCCACAGTACGTAAAATAGTTTCTCTTTTCTAACAAATTCTTAATTGGGAAACTTGCATGTGCTGGAATAGAGAAGGCAACTAACTAAAAGAGTACTGGACCTCCAGGACATGTGATTGCAAATAAAATGTTTCTGATTCTGGGCTGGATACTTCTTAGTTAAGGTGCTTAATATCTGGGATGCATTTATTTTTTATGCTTGCAGTTATGGTTAACATTTTATCCATAACATAGTGCACATGCTGTTTACATTACAATATTAAAATTTCTGCAGGGGGGATAATTTGAAATGTTGTTGAAAATTTTAATTATTCAAAATAAATAACTGGTTTATTGGTACCAGGAGTTTCAGTCCCAAAGACTGCTCCACTGACTAGTTTTTCAATACTGAGTATATTTATGGCAATTTTATGACTTCTGAGCCTTTTTTTTTTAGACTGTACTGAAATAGTTCAGATTTACAGTTTTGCTTTCCAGGCCTTGCATGTGCCTAAGACAGTACAGTATATTTAAGCCCCTTGCAAACCAAGCATTGTCAAAAAGTGTCCAGCCCACAAATCAGACTAAATGTTTCTAAAATATATTGAGCAGTTTTCTTGTATATATAATTTTTCATATTAACATTTCCATAAAGATAAAACAGTCCATATTTATAACATTAATTATATATCCACAACATCCATACATTGGCCTATTTCTGCACATACACTTGATTTCTATGCCTTTGGTGATGCTTTGTTGTCTGCTTTGGATCCTGAAAGGCCGTTTTCTGTGTTGTCATTTCCTGAACTCACGAGGCACTCTTTACTGCAATGAAGAGAGAAAAAAAGAAAGAACAAGTATTTGTGAGTTTGTACTTTATATTATGTGAGAATAAACAAATCCAGAAAGTAACTGCAGTTAGAACTAAAAGTAGGCACAAAAAGTCCAGTAAAAGAATCCATGTACTGTAGTGCTGAAAAGGGCGGTGCTTCTGTAAGGAGGCTGTAAGAGGCAATTTTACAAAGTCATTTAAAGTGGCTGCTGATATAATACAAGGTCCGTACTGAAAGTAATGCAACAATGGGCATCACTTTTACATTAACTGACATGGGTCATTCTAACTGTGCATGTTGGTAGGGAAACTCTTAATCTATACAAACATACTACTGTATGCAACATCATAAGTGATGCATTTGTGCCATCAATAAATTATATATCTATTTATTTATTTATTTATTATTTATTATACTTAATAAGAAGTTTACTTTAAGTTTCTAGAATAATCACAGGAGAAACATTCTGTATACAGTACACATATTCCAATTCATGCCCAGAGTATATTGTAAGCTCCATATCCACTATGACTTTGACAAGGTAAAAGCTATTGCTGAAGAATAATTAAATAAGTAACTGGCTGATGAATTGATTGATTGATTGATTGATTGATTGATTGATTAATACATAAACTGATTAATCACAGAAGGAGATTGTATTCTATCCTTTGATCGCATTTTGTTAAAATTCTAGCCACTGCTGAGATGTCAAAATATTTATGTCTCTCTAATTTAGCTCTTTTACATTTTATAACAAACAATTCTGTCATCTGCATGCACATTTATATGTAACTGGGACTTGTCCTACTTAATTTTGTTATTTAACAGTAGGCAATTTGCCAACACACTGACTAGCAGGTCTGCTCTTATACCACTAGTGGGATTGAGTCTTTTTTATTTTTTATTTTATTTTTTTTGTTCCTTGCCAAATAACACACTGTTCCCTCTTAAACCTGCAGCGTAAGGTAAATTACCACTTACACTCAAGTCTAGGACTGGATTATAGCTTTTGACAATGTGAAATTATATATAAGTTACTGTATGTTATTTTTATAGCATCAAGGATCGGCTCCGAGTCCCTTCTTGTTTGCTCTGGTGATGGACAGGATGACAGATGAGGTTAGACAGACATGATGTTTGCAGATGACATTGTGCTTTCAGGGAACAGATGGAGAAAAATCTCGAGGGGTGGGGGTATGCTCCGGAGGAATGAAGGTTAGCCGTAACAAGACTAAGAATACTGTACATGTGTGTGAATGAGAGGGACCCAAGTGGAACGGTGAGGCTACAGGGAGCAGAGGTAAAGAAGGTTCAGGACTTTAAGTAACGGTCCAGAGCAACGGAGAGTGAGGAAAGGAGGTGAAGAGACGGGTGCAGGTAGGTTGGAATGGGTGGAGAAAAGTGTCAGGTTTATGTGATAAAAGAGTATCAGCAAGAATGGAAGGAAAAGTGAACAAGACAGTGGTGAGATCAGCGATGCTCTATGGCTTAGAGACTGAAGAAAAGACAGGAGGCAGAGTTGGAGGTAGCAGAGCTGAAGATATTGAGGTTCTCTTTGGGAGCATCAGAGGGACAACCCATGTTAGATGTTTTGGGTATAAAGTCAGAGAGGCCAGATTGAGGTGGTTTGTTCAGAGGAGAGACTGTGAGCATATCGGTAGAAGGATGCTGAGGTTGGAACTGCCGGCAGGACGTCTAGAGGAAGACCAAAGAAGAGATTTATGGATGCAGTGAGAGAGGACATGAAGTTAGTTGGTGTAAGAGAAGATGATGCTGAGGATAGGGTTAGACGGAGGCAGATGATTTGCTGTGGTGACCCCTGAAAGGGAACAGCCGAAAGACAAAGAAGAGTTATTTATGTTATTTATTTAAGAAAGGTAATCTACTATAAACACTCTATTCATATCTACTGCATACTGTATACAGTACACTGCCTGGGCAAAAAGAAAAAAAGTTGCCCATTCTTTCATTGGACCACCTTTAGCTTTGATCACAGTATAATCATATTTCTACCAGGAATGTCAGTCATATTTCTGTCAGAATGCATGTGTGTGAATGTGAAGGACCCAAGTGGAACGATGAGGCTACAGGGAGCAGAGGTACTGTAGAGGAGGTGCAGGACTGTTATTGACAGCTTGTGATTTCTACTGTCGTATTTTTTTTTCAGTGCAACTTCACTGCAAAGCCATGCATTTATACAGTAAGTTACCTCTGTTCATTATCGTTCATGATTTTTTGACCACATTTCTTCCATAAACGTGAGGGTTCACCAGTGTTCTCTACAACGTCAACAATGTTCTTATTAGTTTTCTGCTTGATGCAGAGCAACATTTGACCCTTCTGAAACACAGGTATATCATACAACTACCCGTTGTATGAATTAGGGTTTAAAGACTTGCTACAGTAATTAACTGTTAAAATAATTGTTTATGAAGGCCTACTGTAGTGCACACTGCTGAAAAGGTTAATGCTGGCTATTATACTGTAGTAAGGTTTCAGTGCTCATGAGTGTCCATGCTCCCAGTCAAATATTCTGGCATGCATCAAGAAATTAGAACAATTAAGGAGATTTTAAATGAATGGAATTGGGTAAGGAACCATCAAACACATTATTAAAACCTGTAAAATAGTGGTGATAAAAAAAACCTCATGAATAGAGATCACTTGGTGAAATGTTGACAGCTGTAGAATGTTCTGGATCACACAGTTATCTTATTCTTCCCTGACGCCACAGGCATATCCAGGACTCAAACTGTGAAAAAATGCTTCATAGAGCATGACGAATCATTTTCACACATTTCACACAAGAATTTTGAATGAACAAATCTGACTTACTTTTTCTCTTGGTTCTTGTTGAGAAAATGGACGACAACTGCTTTTATTACCATGACGATGATGATCAAGCCGATAAGCCCTCCGATTGCAGACACAATGATTTTTGTCAATGTGTTGTCCACTTGCTTAACTGTTGGACAACGTAACAAAGAAAAACGTAATTATTGTTACTTTTTCACAATGCTGGCGGTAGAAGAAGATAAATATTATACTGTCGAAGCAGCTGCACAGTTACAATATAGCTTACACAAGCCAAAAACATGCATATTAGGTTAACTGGCATTCCCAAATTGCCCAAAGTGTGTGTGTGTGTGTGTGAAGTATGCTGCGTTGAATTGACACCCTGTTCAGGGTGTACCCCGCCTCGGTATAGGATAGGCTCCAGGCCCCTGTAACCCTGTATACTGTACATGATAAGTGGCGGAGAAGATGAATTAATTGGATTATTGGATTTATACACGTATATACTTGTTTTTACATTAATATTCTGTCCATGAAGTACATGAATTGAAATTCTCTTAAACCCCTCCTAATCGAACCCCGGGTGATGCTGTTTTCCTCTCACAGCCGGAGGCACAGAGAGAGCTGATTGGCCGAGCTCTCTCAGGGGGGAGGGATGAGAGGTACTTGCGCTCCCACATTAATCACGGCTCTACAGCCAATCAGGGGCGTCTGTGAGCTCGCGCACGCGGAAGGAGCGGCTAGCGCTTTCCTCCGAGTGTGTTATTCCGCCCCTAATGGTGCGTGAGGAAGCAGTTCGAAAAGATGTGGTCGGCTGACGTCACACGGTTCGGAGGAAACACGTGATAGTCTCCGGCCCTCCCGAATGAGTGGTAGTGGTAGCCTTAATGTGGGAGCCCCCTAGTGACGGGGAGGAATTGGCTACGACTAATATTGGGGAGAAAATTGGAAAACCCAAAAAAAATTATTTATAAAAAAAAAATCAAACCCTCCTAATAAATGGTTGAGGTGGTTAACTGATTTAAATTCCTTGGGGCCCACCTTAGTAACTCTCATGGCCACACCATCAATGGCCAAAAGGGAAGCCCAATTTCTTAAAAAGCTGAAGAAAGCATGCTTCAACCCAGTGCAACACGTACAGTGGTTCCATTGGTTCCGAGACGGACAAAGCTCAGAGAATCAGCAGAGTGCAGCTTCCAATGATGGAAGAACTTTACAGAGCTTACATTAATGTATAGTAGCAGAAATCTGTTAAATACCTACAATGCAAAACATTAAGCCCAATATAGTGTAGTGTAGGTTCCCCTTGTGCTTCGGGGCAACTCTGACCCCTCTGGGTATGACTCCACAAGACATCTGTTATAGGATCCTTTAGGTCCATGCAGAACTTCATCGTTCCCAGGACTATTCGATTACATAGCAGGGTATCTATGCATCACTGCCCCCAACATAACATCACCACACATTACTCTGTAATGCACCACTATGGTCAACAGCTGTTCCACATATTATGGACTTGAGTGCAATACACTATTATCTTCCTAATTGCATTAACCGTGAATAAATATTCAGTGCAATGCCAAGTAGTGTCAGCATAATCTTAGGAAATATTCTATTATTCTGAGATACTGGACATTTGATTTTCATGAAATGTAAGCCGTAATCATCTAAAACATATATTTTACTGAAATGAATCAAGAATTGGAAAAACAGCCATTGTTGAGTAGCATAGGTGCAGTCATTGGTTAAGGAATTTTAATGAAGCATATGAAAAACAAATCATGCTGCGTTCTCTTCGTAATTGGAAGATGTCCATCAGTGCAATCACCTAATTTCAGTTTTACTGTATGTATATAGCACCTACCAGGGGCGGACTCGGACCAAAAAGTGGCCCTGGACTTTCTGGCCCACAGCAGCCCACAAAATAATACATTGGCTCATCAATGTAGAGATACATTTTTAACACCAGTTACTAGTATAAAAATATAACACAATACGGAAATCAATGCTATTTAAACATATTATTTGAACCATCACTGAACATATATTGGGTCATATTAGTAAAACAAAGAAACAGTGGAAAGAACATCAAGACAAACTACATCATCTTCTTCTTTGTCTTTCGGCTGTTCCCTTTCAGGGGTCGCCACAGCGAATCATCTGCCTCCATCTAACCCTATCCTCTGCATCCTCTTCTCTCACACCAACTAACATCATGTCCTCTCTCACTGCATCCATAAATCTCCTCTTTGGTCTTCCTCTAGACCTCCTGCCTGGCAGTTCCAACCTCAGCATCCTTCTACCGATATATTCACAATCTCTCCTCTGAACATGTCCAAACCACCTCAATCTGGCCTCTCTGACTTTATCTCCAAAACATCTAACATGGGTTGTCCCACTGATGAACTCATTCATGATCCTATCCCTCCTTGTCACTCCCAAGGAGAACCTCAACATCTTCAGCTCAGCTACCTCCAGCTCTGCCTCCTGTCTTTTCTTCAGTGCCACTGTCTCTAAGCCGTAGAGCATCGCTGGTCTCACCACTGTCCTGTACACCTTTCCTTTCATTCTCGCCGATACTCTTTTATCACACAACACACCTGACACTTTTCTCCACCCATTCCAACCTGCCTGTACTCGTCTCTTCACCTCCTTTCCACACTCTCCACTGCTCTGGACCGTTGACCCTAAGTACTTAAAGTCCTGCACCTTCTTTACCTCTGCTCCCTGTATCCTCACCGTTCCTCTTGGGTTCCTCTCATTCACACACATGTATTCCGTCTTGCTGCGGCTAACCTTCATTCCTCTGCTTTCCAGAGCGTACCTCCACCTCTCCAAATTTTCCTCCACCTGTTCCCTGCTCTCGCTACAAAGCACAATGTCATCTGCAAACATCATAGTCCATGGAGACTCCTGTCTAACCTCATCTGTCAAACTACATATAAATCTATAAAGACAATATGATACAAAGAATGGCAATAAAAGTGAACAGGTGAGCTGAAATAAAATCAGTAGCAGCATTAGCTCACGCTAGTAAAATAGTTAATTATTTTAATTATTATGGTAGTCAATATTAATTCGAAATAAGGCTGAGAAACATTATTTTTGAATTAATATTGACTACCATAATAATTACTAGCACGAGTTAATGCTGCTACTGATTTTATTCCATCTTACCTGTTCAGTTTGATTGTGATTGATCCCGGTACTCCAGATGGCCAGTCCGCCCCTGGCACCTACTGGCCCCCTGCTAGTAGATCCACTGGACCAAGTCTGTTTGAATTCTCTGTCTATGAAACAATAGTAATCTCCACCTCAATTCTCTCTGGATCAAGTTCTGTCAATAATGTACATTTTAAGTGGAAGTACAGTAACGTTGTTGTCACTTATTGTCAGAGTGTGAACCAGAAAGGGTTGAGGTGGAGATTATTATAGTTTGTTTTGTCACTCTTGGACTTTAGGCAGGTTTTTATTTGGGTATTAAGTGTGAAATTTATTCATTACATATTAGGTTGATCTTGTGAAGGGCTACTGTTGGTGAAACAGCATCCTTTAACAAAAGAATCATTAGATACTGTATCTGGTGCTAGCAGCATACTGTACAATGTAGATTTGAAATCTCCAGTACTGTCCAGCATGCAGTACAGGAGATTTCAAGTCGGATCACACTAGGTTAAAACTAACCCACACACACACACTAGCCAATTTGGGAATGCCGGTTAACCTAACCTGCATGTCGTTGGATTGTGGAAGAAAACCGGAGTAAACGGAGAAAACCCACCAAACATGCAAACTCCGTCCACACGGACCAGACCAACCTTGGACCCTGGAGATGTGAGGCAACAGTGCTAACCACTATGCCACTTTGCCACCATAACCAAATGCAACTAAATTTCAAGATTCAAGATTCAAGATTCTTTATTTGTCACATGCATAGTTATACAAGTACAACACGCAGTGAAATGTATCCTGAACCGCTCCTACTTTGTGCAAATAACAAGAAACAAAAGAAAAGAAATAATCTATAAATAGAAATTGAAATTAAAAAAAAAAAAAAAAAAAAGGTGCAAATGTAAACATAATAATAAAGTGTGTATCTGAGCAGGATAAAGATTTAAAATTAGAATTGATTAAACAATAAAAAAAATAATGCGTATCTAAAACTGCATTAAATAAGAGAAAAACTTTATAACAGCTAATGCATGCAGCATCATGAAAAATGCCACTGGTGAGGTTTATCAGTCATTTAAAGATAAAGGATAAAGAAGTTTCTCAAGTAAATTTTAAATGTACATATACAGTAGTACTTGTGGTAAGTGCATCAATTATCAAATCGAATAATACAACAAATACATCATTTTAATTTTTTCACTTACCTAGTCTTAATAAGAAATTATTCTCATATAAACAACAACAGCAATAATAATAATAATAATAATAATGATAATAATAATAATAATTTGTCAGTGTACATTATTATTATTATTATTATTATTATGGTTGTTGTTGCTGTTTATATGAGAAGCGCACAAAGTGCACCAAAGATATAATAATAATAATAATTATTATTATTATTATTATTATTATTATTATTGTTGTTGTTTTAAATATTAACAATATAAAACTATTAAATAATAATATACACTTACAAATAATACATTATTATTATTATTATTATGTATTATTTGTTAGTGTATATTATTATTTAATAATATTATATTGTTAATATTTAAAACAACAACAATAATATTAATAATGCATCCAATTGTATAAGCATTATTAACACTATTTGCATTAACAAAACACATACATTAAACATAATTCTGAAGAGTTGAAAAAGATTCTTACGCTGGTCAACAACGATGAGGTTGAATATGGCACTGTGGTTTCGGTTCTTCTCTTTGGGGTTGCGGCCAAAGCAAATGTACTCGCCCTCATCCTCGAAGGTGACATTCGACAGCACGACAGAGATATTACTGTCCTTACTAGAGCCCACAAACATCACACGGTCATGGTTGATCACCACACGGGGCTCCAAACCCTCAGCTGGAACGAATCCTTCACATAGCTAAAGGGAACAGAATCTTTACTAATGTGTGGAGATGTATCATACCACCTCTAGCTTATAGGACCAGTTATGTACAATACTGATATATATATATATATATACCCTATACCTACTGTATAGGATACAGTAGATTCCTGTGGTAGAAGTGGAGATGTCTCCTGTGCTTGTTTCCTAGCCAAGTAACCATAGCAATCTCATAACCCCATATGAGTAACCTATAAACCTACATTCATTTTCTTCCCCATCCTTTTGTTTTCAAAGAATGAAGAAATGCACATTTTTAATAACATGGCACTCTAATAATTTGCTACATGGTAATAAGCCTCACTTTGTTACATAAGTGTGCTAAACCTGTTAAGTATGTAGCTTATGCAATGCAGTGGTAAACTGGCACTCGGCCTATTGTCTGTATGGACATGTACAGGATGGAAAAATTACAGTCTCTGTAGGTGTGCTTGTCATATGCATGACTAACGCTCCACATTTTATGCATAAATTACTCAGAGTTAATGTGTCCTGTAAATAAACAATATCTGCCATTACATAGTTTTCACTTGCTGTAAAGTTAGAGTACAATTAATTACTCAAGCAATTGTTGTCCATGGAAGTGGGGCATGGGTGCAGAATATCTAAAGAACCTACCTTCACTCTTATTCACTCACTCATCTCTTATACCACTTTACCCTGTATACAGGGTCATGGATCAAATGCTCAAATAATTCTAGTACAGTATATAGATGATAAATGTCTGAATCTGTGTCACAGATGTTAAATTTACTAACTGATAAAGATTTGAACAAACAATGCTGCTGTGTGCAAAACAAGCCTCAGCTTTCATGTAAAGTATATACAGTACATTATTATTTATTTATTTATTACATATAATAAACCTGTAAAATTGGGGTGTCTGTACATCAAGATGTACATAAATTTTGAATAAATTTTTTGTTTGTCTGTTTGTTTATGCACGCATCATGTAAAAACAACTGAACGAATTTGAATGGGTTCTCACAGGTGGATTTGGCCCAGCTTGAGGTTACATATTGGCTTTGTTCCATTGCGATCAGTTCAGATATGTTACTTTGAATTGAATTTAAATGGAAAACGGCCTAAAAAAATCAATTCATTAATTCATCTCAAAATTTTTTATAAACGCTTTGGAGTGTGCAAGTGAAATCTATTTAATAAACACAATCTCACACCTTCATTCCACGCACTTCACGAATGAAGTTAATTCCAAAATTCACCAGATGTCATTGAACATTTTTTTTGAACGCGCTTATGAGTGTGCGATTAAACAAAGTCTGTTACATCTAGTTAAGTAATTGATCAGTTCAGAACCATTTCCTGGTGAACTTGACTTCACGTGTCATCAGGTTTTACCTAACCTCCATAATTAAAATGCGCACTGCTACTGTATGATAAGTGATGAGACGGTCTGCAGAAATATTTTAACATTAGCAAGATTAAGAAACTCATTGTTGACTTAAAGAAGCTGAAGGTGGACCACTGGCTGCTTCATCTCCATAAATGCAACTGCCATGGCTAATGACACTTAATCTATGTACATCAACTCCTATACATTGTATATCCTGGCAGTATGTCGGAATAGGATTTTTATTTATTTTATTATTTTTTTGTGATGTGAAATATTGGACATAAAGCCTTTATTTGGCAGTAATGTTATGTTAGTGTCTTTGTACAAAGGGTTGGTTGATGCATAAAGTAGTCCAAACTGACTCTAAATGCTTATGACTTTCACACAAACCAATTGTTCTACTTTAGAACTTGGTAACAAGCAGGTTGTGTGACTTACAGTACAATAGGAAACAACAGAAAAAGCTGGCCAAATCTTGCATTACCGCTAAACATATACAGTAGATAATTAATTGATTTGATGTATTTACTTTTATTGTGGTCACAGAATTAGTAAGGGTTTTATATGTCCTACATCAAGTCACAGTTATAAGTTAGTATTAAGTAGGTTATAAGAAAACAAAGCACAGAGCTAGTCTCCATTTTTTTCCAAAGGAAAATGACCCCTATAGTAATACAATCATAGTTCTATACCCAGGTTAATTTATTCTATCTGTTTTCTTTATATGATCAGTTAAGACAGTAAGGTAGATCTGCAATAATGCAAAACTGATGGTCTCACCATATTCAATGTCCCATTGTCATTATAGTTCCAGTTGAAGTACAGGTTCTTGATGCCAATACAGCTACTGTAAGTACAAGGTAAAAGGACCGAGCTACCATTCATGACCTCAACAAAGGGAACCTTCCCCACTGATATTTCCAGTGCCTGTGCACACCATACCCCTAAAAGAAAGAGAGAGAGAGAGACAAATAGAAAAAGTTTAGACAGTATATTAGAAAACATACTGTAGAGTGTATATATAGAGTTTAAAACATCAATCAAAGCTGTTCTTTGTAAGTAACACCCTTAATGATTAATGTCAGGCTTGTGCACAATTCAGAATTGAATTGAGAATGACTCGTAAATTCCAATTCAATTCTTGAATTTGAATTGAATTTGATGTCAAAAACAGGATCTAGAATTACAATTCAGAATTGAATTAAAGGAAGCAGAATTGCAATTCAATACATTCAAATAAATACATATACATAAGGGAAGTGTTTAACAATGAAGCTTTACAATATCTGTCAGATATGATTTCATTACATATTCTATAAATTATGTTAGTTTGAACTACTTGTACAGATTACATTAACCGGAAATGTTTCCCCCCAGCAATGAATGTTAAAAGCTCTAGTCACAGAACACATAATTAAGTTTGGTTTATTGGAATTGTAATTTTGTGGAACACAATGGAACGTGACTCCATATCCCAGAATGCTTTGCTTTAACCAAGTATTTAAAAAGGTTGCCAAACAATTTGAGGTGGACATTTGTTTGAAAGCTTCTTTTCTACACAATTTGATGGTCAACACTCGACTTTGTGTTATTTGATTACTTTGAAATGAAAATAACATTTTGAACAAAACTAATCAAACATTGATGGAGTAATTTATTTCCAGAATTCGATCATTATCTATATGTTGGAACAAAATGTATGTAGGGTTGAGGAGTGACTAGTTATGTGTAATGAAATTATGCTATTAAATTACAAAATTAATGGAATCGTATGTGAGATTCAACACATTCTTTCTGTTGTATGACTGTGTGGAATGTCTTTTGAATTGCCATGAATTTAATTCCACTTCCTGTCATTCCAACTCCAATTCAAATTCAACTTCCTGTGGGGCGGAGTCAATTCAATTCAAATTCCAACTCATGCATTGAATGGCGGCTAATTCTCAAATTCTGAATTGTGCACAAGCCTGATTAATGTATGGCTATACATAAAATACCAAAAGGTAATTACAGAGACATGACAAAACTCCTTTATCAGTCCTATTCTACTATTGATATAAAGCATGAAATGGCCTTCCTCCATGGTCCCTGATTGAACTGCTAGTATTCTCCTAGTACCAGCCCCTTGGCTTGACCACAGCCCACAAGACAAGCACTCCCTGTCCTCATTAAACCCCGCCCCAGAACCCCACAGCTCGAAATCACTGGGGAATTTGCATGGGGTGGGGATCAGAACAAAAAAGAATTAGAAACTGTGAAAAAAGTATGACCATCTGGAGTACATTTTTAAAAAGCCCCATAAAACAAGAAGTTAAACAAGGCAATATTGTTTACTGGGACAAAATGTTCTCAGAAATGACCCCAAAATCAGGGTTAGATCTTTTCCATTTGGCCATTAGCGTGTGAAGCTTGATGTCAGACCGAGTGTGACCCCTAGTTTTTCCATTAAGCTCAATACAAGAGTCTGTGGTTTAAAATGGCATATGTACAATATACTGGTCAATAGGATGAGGTGCGGTGATTTTGAAAAAAAAAAAAAAAAAAAAGGATTATGATGACTAGAATCATAATGATTTTGTATCAAGGAAAATAACAATAAAAGAATAATAAAAGCACCATATACATAATTGTTCAGTTGTTCATATTTATTCTTAAAGAGAAATTTAATAAATGACCACAAATGTTAATAATATTCAATATATCAAAAAGCTGTGTAGAAAAGAACTAAACAGGAGCTCAACAAACACAAAAGGCTTGGAACAGTGCCAATATCTAAAAAGGTCTAGAAGGTGAAGTCTCCTCCATCTGCACATGAGAGTCACAGGGGCATTCATCATAAACCTCAAAACCAGCAGAAAACCTTCTTTTGATTTACATGATTTTTACCAAAGTAATTTTTCAAAGATTAAAAGTAGAAGATTTCTGAGTCTTTTTACGTGCCGTGACTTGTTTTCCAAGACTAGTGGCTCAGGAGGATTGCTGACCAAGAAACAGTTCAAAATGGGGGGAAATTTTGTATTCTGGGATTCTCAAGGGCCCGTATTGTAAAACAGTATTATAGGAGCATTTCCAAACAACTCGGAGTTCGAAATTCTACTGTGAGAAATGTGATCGTGATTATTCACAAGAGAAAAGTATCCAAGACAGTTGCCAATCTTCTCGGGAGTGGAGGTCCCAGGACATTCACCCCTAGGTCAGACCAATGACCTAGAGAAATGCTTAGAGAAATAAAAAAAAAAACCCAAGAGCTCTATCTCAGCATCTCAGACCCTACCTGCCTCACTGAGCATTTTAAATGTTAAAGTCCATGACAACCCAATTAGAAGTCTGAACAAGCACAGTTACATAGTTAGGAGAAAGCCTCTTCTCAAGAAAGCATGTCTAATGCTTCCATTAATTGGAAGCACAGCAGTACGGTATACTGTATATAAATCAGAATGGCTGGGGAAAAAAGAATCAAGATTCTGGAATGGCCTTGTTGAAGTCCAGTCCTCAATCCACCTGAAATGCTGTGGACCATACATGAGCTGTGCATAAAGA
Source organism: Channallabes apus (assembly GCA_030522415.1). Lineage (NCBI taxonomy): Eukaryota > Metazoa > Chordata > Actinopteri > Siluriformes > Clariidae > Channallabes > Channallabes apus. The sequence goes on along the minus strand of CM060126.1, from coordinate 6,421,656 downwards.
AAGGGACACAAACCTGGTCAACTAATCACAAACCTGTAAAGAAGAATGGACCAAAATTCTTCCAAAATGATGTGAGAGACTGATAAAGTCATACTGATAATGATTCACTGCTGTGTTGTGATTTGTTGCTGTAAAGGTGGATCTTCAACTATTGATTATCATAGGGTTACTTACAGTACAGTAGTATTCCCTGCATGTTTTTTTTTGTTTGTTTTTGTTAAATAATTAGTTAGTTAAGCCATCATTTGTCACATATGCATTACAGCACAGTGAAACTCCTTCTTCGCATATCCCAGAGTAACATGATACTGTACAGTCAGCCATGATACAGCACCCCTGGAGCAGTTAGGGTTAAGGGCCTTGCTCAAGGGCCCAACAATGGCAACCTGGTGGAGCTGGGGATCCAACCGCCACTCTTCTGATCAGTAACTCGGTGCCATAGCCCCCTGATCCACCACTGCCCTTAAATGGCATGATGAAAAAAAAAGTTATAAAAAAGTTTTATACTGTATGTTTTTGTTTAGGTTGTGTTTGCCTAATACTGTGACCCACTATGATCAGATGATTTCCCCCAAAACAAACATAGATATAAGAGAGGGGGTACTAACTTTTAATGGCTACAGTATGTATATAAACAGTACCACTCAAAAGTTTGGATTTATTTTCCTAAATAGCAGACAAATCTCAATATCACCCATTTTACAAGATAGAAAGAAATATAAAGACCATGGAATTAGAAGGTATGTTTTTTGGAACTTCTATTCCCATGGTGTATCCTGATTGTATTGCTTAAAGCACTGGCTTTTGGGCAGATGGGCTGGCCTTTGGCCCTGCAGGCATACGGTAGGTGAGCCATGGGTGCCCATCATCCTGTCACCAGTTTATTATCCTGTCACATACTTGGTGATCAGTTTGGCATGGCAGTGGATGTCATAGCTGATCAGTGTACTGTATCTGTACAGTAGGTGCTACATTGTTTCTCGGTAGTAGGCTGGAGATGACAATTCTGATGTTTGAGAATAGTCGAGATGCTCTCTCACATATTCTGCTAATTTCTCTGGCTGTGCTCTCCTGTGAGGAATGCAGCTCATTGGTTCCAGTGTGCATTATGATGTATTTGGTGTTTGTCAGTCTGTCTTCTTGTAGCGCATGGACTGTGTTCCTACAGTTGAGCATTTACACATTTTAATTGGGAAAGCGGCTGCACGATCAAATTGAATTCACCAGTTGTTCATATTTGTCATCATGATGCCAAGATGGACGCTCTCTGAATTCAATGTCGAGCATGGCTAAGTCTTCTAGAGCATATTAAAGGAACAAGTCTTGGGACCTGTCTTGAGATGATCACATTGATCTTCAGCTTGGTAAAATAGTTGTCAAATTGGTCAAGGTTTTTTTTTTGTGTGTGTGTTGCCCTGCATTAACATTGTGCAGCTGATAATAATGTGTATAGTTAGCACAATGTTGTGCAGCATATTCATATTTTTATATGATGCTTTCTGTTGCTTCTGTTAGTGTGGAACATGTGTTTGGCCCATGTGTTACCCTGTGTACTGTAGTTAGCACAGATAATACCCGAGTTGCTCAGTGGAGTGTTTATTGTGAAAACTTCATTGGCCTGGCAACAGTGCAATGACAACTCAATGATAACACTATCCGATCTTACCTGTCTGCCTGGACCCTATCCCAGGTGACTCAGGGCACAAGGAAGGATACACACTGGATGGGATTCCAGTTCATTGCAGACCATTATAATCAAGTACAATTTAATTTTTCAGAGGAACACTGTTAATAATGCATGTGCTTTATCAGAGCAGAAGCACATGTTGAACTATGTTCAGTGAGGTTAGTCACAAAGCACTTAATATAATCTGACAAGCAGCTGGTAGAATTACGTTTATTACTGTAGTTAGGTTGTTGGTGTGTTTGTTATTGTGTCATTTATTATCAATTGAAAGGAAGATTCAATACTACTAGCATCAAAACAGACTTCTTCTTTTTACTGCCATCAGAGATATGCCATCTTGGCTATGTGTATTTTCTGCCCTAGCGCAATGGTTCCAAACCCTGGTTTGCTTGAACTAATCAGCTAATTAATCAGCTAAAAGACCCGACTGGTCTTTTCTGGATAGAAGAGGGTTTAGCGGAGCAGGGAAAACACTAAACATATAGGACTAGGACCTCCAGGATCAGGGTTGGCAACCACTGCCCATGTGCATGAATCATAGAGGTATATAGAATAACAAAAATAAATAAATAAATAAATAATAATAAATAAGACAAAGAGCAATAAATGTATTACTTAAACAGCGCTGTAGCTTGGTGATTAGCAATGCCACCTTGCACGTCCTGGGTCTGGGTTCGATCCCTGGCCAGGGTCGATTCCCGCCTCTGTAGGCATGGAGTTTGATTGTTTTCCCTTCGCTTGGTCGGTTTTCTCCCTGGGTGCTCCAGTTTCCTCCCACAGTCCAAAGACATGCAGATTAGGCTAATTGGTGTTCCCAAATTGCCCGTAGTGTGTGAATGAGTGAGTGTGTGTACAGTATGTGTGTGTGTGTGCCCTGTATTGGCACCCTGTCCAGGGTGTATCCTGCCTCATCCCCTAAGTCTCCTGGGATCGGCTCCAGGCTCCCTGCAATCCTAAATACAGGATAATACGGTATAGATTATGAGTGAGTGAGTAAGTAATACATAATAATAATAATAATAATAATAATAATAATTATTATTATTATTATTATTATTATTACTATTATTATTATTATAGGTGTGGTTTATGACCTCAGCTCTCTGATCTTGAAATTCCCTTGAGCCCTAAAATGTCTAAAATGAATGAGAATGAGACTTACGGGCTTTTATGCAATCCCAGTTTATTATATACAGTATAGAAATAAATTCTGTCAGATAGTTTGTGTAAACAGAGTTATATACAATAGGTGCTGTAACAGTTAATGGATTGCAAAGCCCAGCTGCTGTCCCAGACCTCACTGCTACTTGAATACATGATATTATACTGTATGATAAAGACAGACAAGGTCCTGAATACACATACATGACCTTGCCTGTCTTTATCATGTCATATCATGAAAGCCATATAGCTTTCACATGCATAAGTTACATGCACATGAAAGCTTTATCAAGTGTGTGGGACATCATTGATAAGACTACTGTTTAGCATACTGGCCAAATGCCAGCTAGGAATGTACTGTACAATACCAACACAGATAAACAGTGTGTGGCACAGACTGTATATGACCAAAATAAAAAAAGCTTTTGATGAGATTTAGATGTTTATGGATGAAGCGGGTAAACAGCCGTATTGAGGGTTAAGTATTTTCTTACTCTCACTCTGGTATTTTCAACATGTGGTTAAGTGGAAGTGCTGAGACGAGTGTGCTCAGAGGCTATTTTTACATATAGCCAGGTCATCTCAATATTTCATTCCGAGCAAAGATACTATTTTGTGGTGTGTGTTTGTGTGTGTGTGTATGTGAGAGAGCACGCACTGGCTGGCATGAAGTCAGGATTGCACTGGTAAACATGCGCAGGGTAACATGATCAGCTGCTAGCTGAATACTTATAGACTGCTAAGGAGTGATCAGAAACACTTGACTATTTGGCATCCTCATAATATAACACCAGGGTTGTTAAAAAAAAAAGCAAAATTCTGCCGTGACCTTAAATATCTACACAAAGTATTGTAAAGTAAAAACATCTGGGTAGCTGTAAGTTCACTGTGTACTGCTGCAGGACAGTGCAGGTCATGTAACACGACGTCTTCAGCACTGTTATGTAGCTATAAGTCTGATTATTGGAAAACAGTCGAATTTCCTTTAAAAAAATGTTAACATTGCAGGCATCGCTAACAAACAGTATTTTTATGAAATATCTGATGTGGGTCCAAATATATAGTTTTATATAGTTTTTTTCAGCGCAGGATATTATGCAACTAATGCCTGAAACCATGCACCTGCTGTTTGTAGCCTTGCATCAGACAAAGATGTCATTGGACATACACTATATCACATTTATAAGTGTGTGTGTGTGTGCATATACATACCTTATTTGTGTTGAAATTATCCTTTAAAATGAAGTGCTATGGAAAGTAAAAGGTGACAAATGTTTTTGAGTATATAAAATGGTTTTATATTGTCGAAGCTATTTTTAAGTGGCTATTCTGATGTTTTATCCTAGATTTAATCTCATTTGTACTAGCAATCAAGAGTTAAAGCTTTTGCCAAAGCCATAAACACTGCATACTGTAATCACTGCTTCCAAGATGCTACAGTAGTAAGACATTCTATAATCTACTAATTTATTAATTCTATAATTTGGGGTACATTTCACATAAGTAAAAAAAAAAATGACAAAAATAACAATAACAAGTTTGTAAATACCTTCAGTGTAACGTATCTGCCAGATGCAAAGCTTTAACATTATAATTTTCGGTTAAGGAGTAATGGTTTCCAAATTAATGCATGGTTTTACTACTCAGTTCCGAACAGAACTTCATACTGCAATTTAAAAATGATGTGTCCCAAAGCCAAGTGACCAGCATCACATGATCATGTCATTTATTCGGTGGCGTATGTTTTAATCACACTCATGCTGTGCTTTCCTCTGCTTCTCCAAATATATCGCCCTGCTTGCACGATCAGGAGCCTGGTCTCTCCTGTTTTTATCTATTTAAAACAATTGGATTTTAAAAAGGTCTTGATGAGGGAGAAAGTGAAAGTGCACTTGTATTAATAATGTGTGCACTGACATACTGTATATATACAGTAAACTGATAACGATAATGATGTAGGAATGATGACTGATTATGTAGATGTACTGTACACTACCCTGTAATACTGTATAGTTGACAATTAAATTTTTTTTCTCCAATAAAGTCAATGGTAGAACTTACCTTCTCGTTGAAAACTTCTCGTTTTCATGAGCAGTTTAACGTCATATTTAAACAAATATCGGTTTGTGTGTACACTCTCACTCTGTACAGTTCTCCAGCAGTGTGCCGGATTTCTGAGACGTGGTTGCATGGTCTTGAAAATCAAGGACCAGGAAGAATTATGGAAACAGAATAATATCATAATTTGCTAATAATTCAATGCACTTAAGAGTTAGTCAGTGAGTAAAAGCATTGGCATGGCTGCTAAAAGAAAAACAGTGGCTCATTCTGAAAGCAATTTAATCTGTCACACTGAGATCTTAGCTGCTTACCGGTAACAGCTCTGACTGCGGTATGTGAGAGCCCTCGAACCCTACACAAGCATGACAACCACTTTCTGCACACTGTCTGTTAGTATACAGGCGAATCGATGTGATGATCGATTTTATAAAGTAAAGAATTATGTGTAAAGAGAAGCTAGAAGGCGTTAAGCCATATTGTATAGAATGTAATAGATAAGAAGAAGAGAAAAAAATAAAGCTGCCTTGTTGCAATGGCCATTGTTAAAAGTGCTGCATAAATATAATGTTCAATTAATAATAATAATAATAATAATAATAAATTATTTAATTACAATCATTAGGAATATGTAAACCATTACAGCTGACAGTCAATCGATTTACTCAATGACAATGAACTGTTTCTCCCCATGTGTTAAAAATGTACGATACAAAAAAGAAAAATGACATCATGTGATGTGGCTCACTTGGCATTGTCACAAATCGCTTCTAAGTTACAGGATGAAGTCCTGCTAGTAGAAAGAATTTTTGCAATCATTAACAAATTGAAATATTCAGAAATTATTTAAATGAGGAAATATATACAGTAATACAGTAGTATAATTGTATAATAAAAAAAAAGTTAAAATTGTTGGTTTTTATTAATTGGCAAAAAAACGAAGAAAATTCGCAACATTATGACAAATTTCACGTTAAGTGAAGCATATGATGCTTATACAGTATATTGTAAGGAAATATTCCGAATAAATACACTAGATGGAGAATGTACCCCACTTTATAAAATGACTCTTTCCTACTTTGCCATGCAACTGAAGAACATCATGCTGTCAGAGCACCTTGATACAGTCTGCAGTGAGAGTGCATTGTGCGCACTTGTACTGTAATCTCCTCCATTTACCCATCTGTCTCTTTACTCTTATACTGCACCTTCTATGTTCATTCTCACTCGTGTTCCATTACACAAACTCATTTCTGCTTTTTACATCCTTCTGTTTAATGTACAGTTCAGTACATTCCATTGTGCCAAGCTCAGCTATGCACATACTGTAATTCCCCCAGGCTCTCGAAATGGAGTAGGAAGTGATGCTGTGGTATTGCTTACAGTAATGTGTCTGCTGATATAGACTTGATGCACAGACTGTATGTTACTGCATAATGACTTGCACTGTCTGGATACTGTGTTTTTTTGCTCTTTACGAAATGATGACCTACAGTAAACAGTATGGATTGTTTGTATCAATGTGCAATATCAGGAGAGTTATTAATACACCATGTTTCATTTTGAACTCCCAAAGTTGACGCAGTCACCTACAGCATAGAGGTACGTAGGATCCTGCTCACCATAGGTAGGATACCAGTTCTTGGCTACCCTACTGTGAACTATAAGATCCAAATAGATACACACAAACACACACACACACACACACACACACACACACACACACACACACACACACACACACACACACACTCGGTAACACTTCTACCACAATGGTTTTTCTCTCCCCCTGCACCTGCCTGAATTATGCTGCTTCTGCACATGTGACTCACCTTCTGCTGCTTTCTGCTTTCGCACTTTGCAAAAACACCTTATGCCCTAGATTATATCAGTGGATAATCTCAAACTGATACTGTATCTTTATACCTTCTAAAAAGAGTGTTCACGACCCTTAATAACGATATGTTGGTGCAGGATAAATATATCTTGTACTGTATATTTAAACTGAAAATTTTTTAAATATTGTATATAATGTATATTTCTGGGCTAAGATCACAAGGTGAATACATTAATTTTCTGTACCGCTTTATCCCTATATACAGGGTCGCGGGGGCCTGGAGCCTATCCCAGGAAACTTAGGGCACAAGGCAGGGTACACCCTGGACAGGGTGCCAATCCATCGCAGGGCACACACACATACTCACATACACACACTCACCCATTCACACACTACGGGCAATTTGGAATGTCAATTAACCTAACCTACATGTCTTTGGATTGTGGGCGGAAACCGGAGTACCCGGAGGAAACCCACCAAGCACGGGGAGAACATGCAAACTCCATGCACACAGAGACGGGAATCGAACCCGGACCCTGGCGGTGCAAGGCGACAGTGCTAACCACTACACCACCGCGCCGCCACAAGGTGAATTGAATCCAATAAATTTTTGTCTGTGGACATTAAAGCAGAGGAAGTATCTCTGTAGAAATATCTAAATTCTGCATATATGTTTTTAATCCGTACATATACAGCACATAATCTTAGTACCTTGATTTGATGAGAAAAGAGTTTGTATACATAGTTAAAAGGTTAAAGCCAAGTTTTGTCTTAAAACGACTCATTAAAATTCACCACTTCAGTGCTTTTATTTCAGCGAAAGTGAAAATCTGAAACTAATCCCAGTAAAAATATTCAGTTTAGCTTTTCTAATGAACATTTATTACGGCAGGTGTTTGTTTACATTGAGCAAGTAGCGCATTAGCAACTTATTTTAAAGTAGATTATTAAATCTATTAAATTATTAGATTATAAAATATTAAATTTTGAGAATCCAGAAGACCCTCTGAGAACAGCATTTATATCCATACTGGACTCCGTAGGTGTAAATCAGTGTGTAGTAGGACCCACTCATAAAGCTGGTCACATTTTTGATTTAGTAATATTCTTCGGTTTAATTATAAGAAATGTATTCACAATTCCACTGTCTGAAATTATCTCAGATCACTATCTTGTCTCCATTCAAGTGTGTCACAGTGATAATGTACGCACAGTACCGCGCTACCGTATTAAACGTACATTCACATCAACTACCACACAGAGTTTTATCAGTAATCTCCCAGAGTTACCAACTTCGATTAGGCCACCGTCTGACCCCACAGAACTTGATCAGGCGACTGAATATTTAGAGTCGACACTTCGTTGTACCTTAGATAATGTAGCTCCAGCTAAAAGAAAAATTATTAGAGATAAGAAACTCGCTCCCTGGTATAACGATCACACGCGCACTTTAAAACAGACTGCTCGGAAATTAGAGCGTAAATGGCGTCAAACTAAATTGTTGGTATTTCAAATAGCATGGAAAGAGAGCATCCTGAACTATAGGAAAGCTCTTAGTGTAGCTAGATCAACGTATCTCTCCACTCTTATAGAAGAAAATAAAAATAATCCTAGATTTTTATTTAATACCGTAGCCAAATTAACCAGAAATAAGACCACTACAGAAATCTCCACAACAACATCATGCAATAGTGAGGACTTCATGAACTTTTTTAATAATAAAATTGTAAATATCAGGCATAAAATTGAGGCTTTGAAACCAAACAATGTAATTGATACTGATGTTAACCTAGCCATGTCAGATTCAAACCTAGAATACTTTACTCCTCTTGAAGAGAATGAACTAATTTCACTCATCTCTTCTGCAAATTCATCAACCTGTATATTAGATCCTATACCGACACATTTTCTTAAACAGATAGTACCAGTAATAACAGAACCGATGTTGAGAATAATTAATTCCTCACTCAGCATTGGTTATGTTCCAAAATCTTTTAAAGTAGCAGTTATTAAACCAATAATTAAGAAACCTGACCTTGACCCCTGTCAGCTGTCCAATTACAGGCCAATATCAAACCTCCCCTTTATCTCTAAGATTCTGGAAAAGATAGTAGCGGAGCAGCTATGCTCATATCTACATAGAAATCGCATACATGAACTGTATCAGTCAGGATTTAGGCCTCATCACAGCACAGAAACAGCACTCGTTAAAGTAGTAAATGACCTCCTATTGGCCTCTGATCAGGGTTGTGTAACTATGCTTGTATTACTCGACCTCAGTGCAGCGTTTGATACCATTGATCATGCTATTCTTCTTCACAGATTAGAAAATTTAGTAGGAATTAAGGGTACAGCCCTCTCCTGGCTCAGATCCTATTTGACCGATCGTTATCAGTATGTAGACTTAAATGGTGATTATTCTGCATGTTCTCTAGTGGAGTTTGGCGTTCCGCAGGGTTCAGTTTTAGGCCCACTGCTTTTTTCCCTTTACATGCTTCCTCTGGGCAACATAATCCGTAAGCATGGTATTAGTTTTCATTGTTATGCAGACGACACACAGCTATACGTCTCAACAAAACCTGATGAGAAAAACCATCTTACTAAAGTTGAGCAATGTGTTCAGGACATAAGAAATTGGATGCTAATTAACTTCCTTCTGCTTAATCCGGATAAGACAGAAGTTCTAGTCATAGGACCGCATACAGCTAGAAGTAAAATCTTAGATCACACCGTAACTTTAGATGGCCTTTCCGTTCCGCCAAGTGCAACAGTAAAAGACCTCGGCGTGATTATAGATTCCAGCCTTTCATTTGAAGCTCATGTAGATAATATCACCAGGATAGCATTCTTTCACCTTAGAAATATCGCCAAAATAAGAAATATATTGTCGCTAAATGATGCAGAAAAACTAGTTCATGCTTTTATCACTTCTAGGTTGGACTATTGTAATGCCTTACTGTCTGGTTGTTCAGTTAGGTGCATAAACAAGCTTCAGCTAGTCCAAAATGCAGCAGCGAGAGTCCTCACTAGAACCAGAAGATATGAGCACATCACCCCTATCCTATCTTCACTGCATTGGCTCCCTGTGAAATTTCGCATTGATTTTAAAATACTACTCTTGACATATAAGGCATTAAATGGTCTCGCGCCGCAGTATCTGAGCGAACTGCTAGTGTCTTACGATCCGCCACGCCTACTTCGGTCAAAGGATGCAGGCTGCTTATCAGTACCGCGTATTATGAAAACTACAGCTGGGGGCAGAGCTTTTTCTTACAAAGCCCCAAAATTATGGAATAGTCTTCCAAATAGTGTTCGGGACTCAGACACAGTCTCAGTGTTTAAGTCTAGGCTAAAAACCTATTTATTTAACCAAGCATTTTATAAATAGATTTGCCATAAGGTAAAGGAGCAGATCTGGGGGACTCATGGACGTAGAGTATTATGGTGAACTGGTATGTTTAGATGCTGTCTTCCTCAGTCTCATTTGATCACTCAGGTTTGTTGACGGTGAGGTGATTGTTTGCTTTACATCTCAGGGAGCCCTCATGTTTGTGTTTCCTTCTGGCTCTCCCTTTTAGTTATGCTGTCATAATTAGTCCTGCCGGAGTCCCTGCTTGCACTCTACAGTAAATATACATTCACGTTAGACATTGTGACTGTGACCATACCTAATTGCAATCTCTCCTCCTCTTCTCTTCCTCCCCCTCTTTCTCTTTCCTCTCTCCCCCTGTCTCCCCCTTTCACTCTTTCTCTCTCTCTCTCTGTCGAGCTACACATGTGGTTCCTGAGCTGCCAGTGATCCAGACTCCCTCTGCCCTTCGGACCTGTCTGATGCATCCTGGTGCCCGGTTTCTGGTTGGAGGTCTCATCGCATGGATGCCCCGTGTGTCTCTTTAGGATGCGTCTGGTGTCTGGGGATGATTCTCTATACTTAGAAGATGGTTCTGGCCTCGACTGGTGTGGTCAGCTGTTTCTCTGAGGACTTGACAATTCGATAGTTCAGGACTGGAACTTTCTACAAGTCTATCTGAGTCTCGAATAACTACTGGACTCCATTTTACATCAAGTATTATAACATCAATTAACATCAACTATTATAGCTGAACCTAACACTTAACACTATATAAATGCAGATCATTTCCTGCTATCTGTTTCACCCAGATGAGGATGGGTTCCCTGTCGAGTCTGGTTCCTCTCAAGGTTTCTTCCTATTACCGTCTCAGGGAGTTTTTCCTTGCCACTGTCGCCCTCGGGCTTGCTCGCCAGGGAATATCTGAACATTTTGATTCATACACATTCACATTCCATACAAACTTAAATAATTCTTTTGATTGTGTAAAGCTGTTTTGAGACAATGTCAATTGTTAAAAGCGCTATACAAATAAAATTGAATTGAATTGAATTGAATTGAATTAAATCCGGCACATATCTGTTCATACTGTAACATCGCAATTACTCATCATTTAAATTTCTTTGATGATGCAGGTTAAACTTTAGACAGATATCTAAGTGCTGCAAGCATTTCATTAAATTCTGTCTAGACAGTTTTGCGTGATGCTGTGACAAATTCTGGCTGGACAGACATACAGACAGACAGACAGACGAAAAACATTTTCTGAGACTGGTATCGGGTCCTCCACTGTACAGATGTTATTGAAAGACAGAGTTCTGACCAATGGACAGATAAAAACCTTCCTGTTATTTTTCTAAGGAGCAAGTAGGCAACAATAGCAAGATAAGACTCCCTGAAATAATATACTGTAAGAAAAGAAGACTTAAAAGGAGCAAGGATCAAAAGGGAACCCATCCTGATCTTGGTGACATCACATAGTGTAACTGAGAATATTTCTCCTTCTACAGCTGTCTACTACATAGTTGACAAATGCACTTATAATCAATATAACATTCATGTGACACATTTATTACTGCTTGCTTTCACTCTTCTACACCTGTACAATGTCATGAGTTATAATACCACTATTAAGTGTCACCCATTCTCTTATGAGCTTGGTTCCTCTGAAGGTTTCTTCCACCCACCGTATAAGGGAGCATCTTTTTTTCTAGCCACTGTAGCCTCTAATTTGCTCATTAGGCTCTTAACCTACAGCTGGATTTTTGCAAAACTGTTTTGTGACATTAATTAAAAGCATCATATAAATTGATTTGAATATTTAATAAATGAGAATCTACAGTATGTAACGATTATGTAGTTTTCTCGAATATTCTCTTGTAGTCTGATTAAAAGGCCAAACAAATCTCATGCAATGAAAGTCGTAAACACCCCCCCCCCACACACACACACACACACAAACACACACACCACACTCACAGGAGATACCTAGTGTGATGTGCAGATGCTGTGTCAATGCGCATGTGCGTGTGGGTTGGGGTGATATGGTGGTGGGAATTACGCCAGGACACACTGTCGCCTTCTACGACAGAAATAGACCCAGACTTTTGACACACTGTTAAAGGAAGACTGCTGCTCCAAGCTATCTAATATTTGCAACCACATTAAATTATATATTTTATTTTAAATTATAATGCCCAGAAATTTCTGGAAAAATGCAACCTGGAAAAACGCAAAATACCCAAATGTCATGTTGGTCATTATAGAGCCACACCATGTATGAATCCATATATTTAGATGTATTTAAACTCGAATGATGGCCTTCAACACTTCAAACATAATGTTACTTCATTGACCACAGTGGTGCTTTCGGGTCATAAATAATTAATCATATCTTCTATTTTCTTTATAGAGTTAGACCTTGAATTTTAAAAATAACATTGCTTTTCCATATTCTACTATGATGCCATTTTGACTCACTTCACTTCCCCTTGTCTATTATCCTAATCTGCATGTCTTTGGACTGTGGGAGGAAACCAGAGTACCTGGAGGAAACCCACCAAGCAATCTGGAAATCGAACCTGCATCCTAGAGGTTCAAGGCAGTACGTCACTATGTCGCCAATACCATCCAAGATTAGCAGAGTAATGCTACATTTATTGTTATCCAATATTTCACATAGAGCAATGTGTACTGTACTGTATTTGTTTTTTGTTTTTTTTACACTGATGAAATGGAATAGATCATTAAATTGAATGACTGGTAAACTCGATGCCAAACTAAGCCCATTTGATTGACAAACACCAATCAGCCATAACATTAAAACCACTGAGACATGAAGTGGATACCATTGGTTATCTCATTACAGTGGTCCCTGTCAAAGGGTGGCATACAGTATTTAAGGCATCAAGGGAAAAGTTAAAGTTGAAGTTAAAGTCTTCAAAGTTGATCTGTTGGAAGTCAAAAAATAAAATACAATGACAAGGCCAAGCACCAATGCTATACACTTCATGTCTCAGTGGTTGCATTGTTGTAGTCCCTAGAGAGAAGTGTCCAAAGAAGGACAGGGAGACTGGGTCAGGGGCACCAAAAGCTCATTGATGATCATGTGGAGCAAAGGCTTGACTGCCTCATCTGATGCCAGAGATAAGGTCTGGATTAATTAGTCAGTCTAATCCTAGTCAATCTCTCTCAATCACTCACTCACCATCCCTACCCCTTTATCCTGGGTGGGGGGCGGGGGGCGGGGGGAGGGCATGAGGTGAGGGTGCCAATCCATCACAGGGCACACACACATATACAGTACACACTCATTTACAGTATGTACTACAGCAAATTTGGGAACGACCAGCTAGCATAGTCTGCATATCTTTGGACTGTGGGAGGAAACCGGAGTACCCGGAGAAAACCCACTCCATGCATACAGAGGCTGGAATCGAACCCGGACCCTGGAGGTGCAATGCGATTGTGCTAACCCCTACAAATACAGTATGTGCATTGTCACCCATGTATTATTAATTACTTAAATAATTTCTATAGGCTACATGTGACGATCAAAACACTGAACAGATGAGATGTTTTGAACTCATCTTGTGAGCTGCGTGTTACACACACACAGTATAAGAAAGCATGCTTTATAGTTTCTGAGTTTCAAGTATCTGTTAAAGTATCAGTTAAATCTTCAACTACTCCACAAAAGAGAGCCATGCCTTATCTGGGTTAAACTTTATTGTTTTATTTGTTCTTGGTTAATAGTCCTAAATGATTAGAAATGGCCTTATGAGTATTTCAGAGAGGGTTTGTAATGATACATTATTTATTAATGTCTTCAGTCAATTTATTCATTAATTTTGTATTTATGGGTTCAAGCTGTTCCTCAATCGATTTAAACTTTACTGCAGTACAAACATACTGTACGTCCTAGAATATATATACATATACATATATATGTAACATATACATTTTAATATTAGATTTTTATTTGTTATATTGTTTTAATAGAAAAATATGTTTTAATAAATACGTAGCATTCACACATTTAGGGAAGTTGGGACTTTGCTTGGTCACCCCACACTACCTTTGTTTAACACCTTGCCTACACTAGTCAAAATGTTTTGGCTCCCCCACTGAATCAGACAATTAGCGTCTATTTTAATACACCTGCTTGTTCTACTGTTAATACTGTATATATTGAACCAATTGGAACCGGATGCGTCACTGTGGAAAACATGAGGACATAATAGTTCTAGTGTCAATTAAAGATTAAAAACAATCTTGCTGTATTATATTAGATGATTTTACAGTATATCACATGCAGTGTGGGAAATAACCGGCTAGAGTGACCTCCTCTCTCCTTCTCTCTCTGTCCCTCTTCAGGGACTATAAAATGACAGAAATCAGTCTCTGCTAACCTTCACAACCTCTCCACATATGGAAGTGGAACTGAACTCTGTAACCAAATCAACCTTGCACAGCAACAAGTCATATACCTACACATGCCCTCCCAAGACCTGAATGGGTGTCCAGTTTGTGCAAGCAGTGCAGAAATCATAGCATTCTGGCAACAGCTCTAGCACAGAAGTGAAGGGTAAGATAGAGGACATAACAGCCAGAGGGGGAAAGGAGAGGTATACGGACAGAGAGAGAGAGAGAGAGAGAGAAGAGGAAATGGATGGCTATATAAAGGAAACCAGAAGGCTTACCAATCAAAAGGGTGATGACTACGCTAGCATGGACCCCATCACCAGACCTTGTGCTTCTGTGCTGGAATGATCCTCTAGTCCTCCACACCTCCATGTCCACTTTTCTGTGCGCACGCTCGTCCATCTGGCTGCTCTCTCTTGTTTGTTAGTCTGTCTTGTTTTCCTGTGGCTTAGTTCTCCAGCCCGTGTGACTTGGAAGTAAGGGATTTTTGGGTGGGATGGAGAAGAGCGGAAGAGCGACGGGTGAGGTGGGACTGACAGCACAGTACTGAGAAGGAAAAAAAAAAAAAGAAGGGGTGGGGGTGAGTGGGGACCTTTCAGCTGGATAAGTCCTGCAGTGAATGCTTACCTCTTCTTTCTCCTTTGCAGTAGGATCCAGTCAGAGAGAGAGAGAGAGACAGAGACAGAGGCTGTGTTTTGCAGCCTCTGTGCAAACAGCAGAACAGATTTCAAGAGAGCAGAGAAGGAAGGCAGGATAGGGGGGAAAAAAAAGACAGCTTTCCTTTGCAAACCACTGGCTCGCACTCAGCACCAATAGACCGCTGATCAGAGGAAACACTCCGCATGTGGGGAGAGAGGAGACGTGTTTTTTTTCTTTTCTTTTTTTTTTTTTTTCCCATACAGAAATAGCAGCCTGCAGTGCGAGAAAGCAAGGACGAGCGTATCGGTCTTTCAGGGAAGCTGCATGTATGCAAGGTGAAGGAACTATTAAGGCAGCAAGCACGTGCCTGTATCTATGGAGCAAAAAGAAAGAGAACAGTGCTACTGCAGAAGTATGGGGGTGGAGGTAGAGGGTGTTATAACTTCATCTCAGGAGGATCATAAACCCTGCAGGCTTTTAGATCGTCATATCATATCATATCATATTATTTTTCTGACTTTTATGGCTTTCGTCCATTGTTTCTGTCTGTACACCCTGACTTTTGCTCACAAATCCTATTTGGATTGCTGCTGTTTTATTCCCTTACCGTAGTCAGTCATAATTCATATCTACTGTATCATGCACTATGCATTCAGTGTGTTACACATAATACAGTACGATCAGTGCTAGAAGAAGAAGAGAACCACAGTTGATGAGAGTTTCACATTCAAATGACTTCTGCCAGGCTTCAGCCAATAGCGTTGAAGTGGAATATCACATCTCCTAAGCATTGCTATACATAGCAAGTCGGCTCTGTGGTCTCTTCTGTAATGTCTGTTAATGCCTATACATAGCATATAGATAAGGCTATACAGTACAGTAGCAAATGCTGAATAGGGTCCATGCAGTGCTGCTATGCTGCTGCATTCTATGGTGTGAAAGAAGGGACACAGGAAAACCCAGTGCATCAAAGTGTCACTCATTAATTGACATAATGCACTCATGGGGAAAAAAATACATTTCATGCCGAAAGAACTATAAACACTTGATCAACATTATATTAAACTTCTATTACATTCCAGTGATCTTACCACATAGAGAGATAAAAGATATTGCAGTCCTTGAGAGCAATAATCACTGGAGTTGGGTTGCATTTACTCCAGAGAAGCCGAAACCCTTCGGAGACACGATGCCGCACTGCTGAGGGTTCAACGATGCATGCAAAGCTACCAGTGCAGCACACGACAACCATGAGCTACAGTACAGAGAGAATCCTCAGTATAATATTGATGATCATTTATTCCAGCTATGCTTACTGTAGATTTAACAGTCTGTCATAGACAAATAAAAATGTCTATAGTCCAGTTATTTCAGGTAGTGACAGGACTGTGTGTGTAATAAAACTGTCTGAAACACAGTCAACTCATTATTATTATGGTGATTTGGTGAACAGTGCTGCGAAAGTAGTCACACGAACATGTACAGTAACACTGCGGTGTGTGTCAGTGTGACCTTGTGTCAATGTGACCTTAATATGGAATATCATATCAAGTGTGTGTGTATGTGGGGGGGGGGGGGGGGGTAGCAAAGTGTCTACTTCTACTGTGTGTGTGTGTGTGTGTGTGTGTGTGTGTGTGTGTGTGTGTGTGTGTGTGTGTGTGTGTGTGTGTGTATAGGGGGTGTTGTTGCTTGAACACATGCAGCACATTTACTGTAGCCTCACATACATCTGTGAGTTTGACAGGAAGGGATAGAAAAAGAATTAATTTGGTAAAATTTCTAAAAAAGTTACAATTGATGAGTTGGTACAGTATGTTGTTGCTCTATATATCAAGAGAATGGAAGGTCATCGGTGCAGAAATGATAAAGGACAAAGTAAGTATAACCTAGAGACTCTCTTTGTCTTTATGTCTTTGTCTCCCGTTTTTTTTAATCCCATCTCTCTCTCTCTCTCTCTCTCTCTCTCTCCCCCTCCCTCCCTCCATCTACCCCATCTCTTCTTTCCTTTTCTCCCCTTCCCTTCACTACCCTGAAGCATGCAGCACATAACACAAAGCCTGAGAAAGAAGATGACTAGACAAATGAGACTCCCTCAATGTATCAATGTTAGAATTTAGAAAGTTTTAAGTTAATAATTACAACTTGTCTTGCATTGCCATAAAATTGATCAACTCTCCTGGAAAAAGTAAGTGAACATTTTCTTTAATGGCTATACATGCATGAATACTGTATTTATGGACTGGATGAGTTATTTTTTGCAAAACCTGACTAATTCAGGTTGCCTTGATTCTTTCTTATGTATTAATTGATTATTTATTATGGAATAAAATTGCTGTTTCTTAATAGAGTTCATAAAAGCAATTTGCAAAAGTACCAAAAGCAATTAATAACTAATCGGTGTAACCTGGTCATGTAAATGTATATCAATGAAAGTCTATATATATATATATATATATATATATATACTGTATATATATGTATATAGTTTTTTTTTTTATTGCATCAGTTCAGTTAAGATGAGATGAGAATTTACTGCTTTGTTCACTGTGTGTATCTAGTGTTCGGTTGTCATTAGCATTAGCATTAGCCCTAGCCACAATTCCTACCCATAGTCATGAAATATCATGAAAAATGTCTTGTTAATTTGCTTTGTTTCTATCATGTGTTAATCATCACTTAATTAAAATCTGCAATTGCATCCTGCCTTTCCTTCACACGTGATGACACTTTGTTCTGTTGTACATCGCACCTTCAATCAAAAGCGCAGCTCTTTACATTATCAACAAGACCTAGGAATAGGAGTTCGAAGTCAGCTTAATTGTAATTATTATTCTCCAGTCAACTGATATGATGTACAGTAATAGCTTGCTCAGTATGACTTAAGTATATTTCGCACAGAAAGGGTTCTACACTAGGTGACACAGTGGCTAGAGTCTGGGTTCGATTCCTGCTTCTGTGTGCATGGAGTTTGCATGTACTTCCCCATGTTTGGTGGGTTTCCTCCAGGGACTCTGGTTTCCTCCGACAGTCCAAAGATATGCAGATTAGGCTAATTGCCGCTTGCGAATTGCAGATACTACAGTATGTGTGTGTACGCACCCTGTCCAGGGTGCACCCTACGTACCTCATGTCTGGGAAAGTTTCCTGGCATACTGTAGGCTCCAGGCTTGAAAAGGATTAAGCAGTATAGATGATAAGTGAGTGAGGTTTACGTATACACTATTTATTATAGATCCAGTACTGTCTTTAAAGTTAACCTATTAAATGAAAGTTATTCACCTTGAATAACAAAAGTATTTTATTCATGTGTATTCATGTGTATGAACAGTATGAGTCGTCTGGTTTCTTCATCCATTTGTTGGACAGTTTTGGCTGATTACACTACAGTAGTTTGTCCCTTTGACCCATGTGTCACCTTTTCACTGTACATCCTACAGTATACTGTATACAACACATGACCCAGATACGGCAACTGCTCCAATATAATTCAGTCGCAGTATGTTGTTCATAATTGTGTTTGAACATTTTGGGCTATTTTCAGACAGACTTTTTTTCCAACTGCGTATATAGAGTAAGCCCAAAAAAAAAAAATGTATACACACTTCAGTAAAAGAAAAGCTTGTAATGTTTTAATATTAAATGTATTGCTACAGTATATATTATACATTGATATGATAATAATAATATGAATAGTAGTTGAATATAATATTCAACTACGAAAAAGGCATTATTGTTTTTGTTTGACTATATATATATATATATATATATATATATATATATATATATATATATATATATATATATACTGTATATATATATATATATATATATATATATATTGTATATACTGTATATATATATACTGTATATATATATATACTGTATATATATATATATATATATATATATATATATATATATATTGTATATACTGTATGTATATATATATATATATATATATATATATATATATATACATATATATATATATATCAATTCAATTCAATTTTATTTATATAGCACTTTTAACAATGGTCATTGTCTCAAAGCAGCTTCACAAAACTATATATATCTGAGGAAGAACATTATTATGTCCATATGCTGTGAGAAAAAGGTCTGTCTAAAAAGTAGCACACTATATTAAACGCTTAAATAACGTATACATGCAGTTCAAGGTTGTTTTTCTAGCTTCCAAATTCCCCCCCCCCCCCCCCGCATTACCCTGAATACAGGATAAAGCGGTAAAGACGAGTGAGTGAGTGTGACAAAAGGTAATTTTTGCTCATTTAAATATGCCATTTAGTATCAGGAAATATTTTCAATAAGTTTTAAAAATATTTACAAATAAAAAAGAGCAAACTCGTGATTTGAATGTGATTTTGTAGTGAAACTCAAAGGAACATTTAAGGTCAATTAATGACCTCAGAGATGAACGGTTTGAGTTTTCTGCAGAACGCTGAGATAGAGTGCATTTGATAACTCAATGAATAATTACTGTATCCATGGTCTTGGTCATGCCTGTGGCTTGCATGTCTAACAGCTTTGTCACAGTCTCATATGCAGAGAATGGAACCCACTGCCACAGTGCAAAATGAATGGATAAATAAATAATGGGAAAATAATTTTTTTTTGTCAAAAATAAACCTTTAGATCTCCAAAATGGTTTGACTAATCATCTTCATTTACAATTTGAACAAGCAAGAGGCCCATGTGTTTGGAGGTTGCAAAAGTGAGAAAGCATCAGAGACAGGGAGACAGTAGTTTTTGATGAATAACTGCCTCTCCGATGTAATATTTAGTTTAATTTCTATGTACTGTAGAATGGAGTGGGTTTTTGAAGAGGTTAATAATTTTTTTGCACAATGGGTTTTGGCGGAGATGCCAAACGAATCCTCATCTCCCGAAAGTGGTGTGAAATTTTGAGGTTAACTTCATTCCACGTACAAATAAATACAACACAGCAAAACTATTTACTTCATAGTTTATTTTAATACTGCAAATTATACATTTTACTCAATGCAAGTGCAATGACTACATTAACTGAATAAAATCTAATGGTCCACCTGATACTTCTCAAATAGTTAAACATTTTGCAAGGCTCTGCAGTACATGATGATAAAAGTTTGTACAATACACACACACACACACGCACACACACACACACATTACATGTAACATCACATTCACAAAAGCACTGAAAAAAAGATCAGTCAGAAATGTGCAATAGAAGCAAGCCATGCATTTTATGGTTTTTAAATGACTCCTTTAATACAGCTGTGTATCATATCTTTAGTGCATTATATAATCATGCTGGTCATTCTTTCATTCATTAATTTATTCATTCGTTTGCTCAGGTGAGAATTAGGCAGTAACAATTAGGGCAAAAATTATGTGCATGAATAATTGAGGTACACCGTAAGTTTTAATACTGAAGGTCATGTGTCCTGTTTTCTTAAATGTAGGTAGGTTTGTAGTACTGCCTATGCAGGATTATGACAGTGCAATCTGGCAACCCTGGTAATCGAATCACAAAGAAGAGTGTTGAGGAAGTGAAAATACAATTTGTATGCATGTGAGAAAAAGACCGTGAGCAAGTGAGAATATAATTTGTGTGCGCGAGAGAACGTTTGAGTGTTGCAAAAATATAAATTGTGCGCTATCAACTGTTTTTTAGTAACAAGTTCCAAAACTGTATGTCACATTAGGCTGGTTAAACTTTGCAGTTAGTCCATAATTTACACATGGGAAGGGAACCATATGGATCATGTGATTAACTTTTGTCTATTACACCACTAACTGCTACCTTTACCTAAATAATAAAAAAAAAAAATTATTTATCCAAAAAAGAAAATGTTCTTAAAAATCCAAAAAATCTGGAAACAAAATCGCTGTGTTATTTATTTCCATTAACTTGATTCTAAGACAGTAAGAACGACCTCTACTCCCACATAACGACCTCTAGGCCAATGACTTTAAAGTTAAACTGTCATATGACTTAAAATAAGGGGTATGCGTACTGTACAGTATTTCACCGTGCCTGTGTAGCTGACAAATTAGCAATCATTAGCAATAGGCAGCATACTGTATGGAGGCCCCTGCTAAAGGAACTCTACACTGCTGCAACCTGGTCAAACTAGCACCCAGTGTTGTAAATACAGCAGTCATCTTCAAACACCTTTCCATTTTTGTAATTTGTAACCTTTCCATTTTTGACCAAAGGTTCACCCGGTTCCTTATATTTTGGCTAGTATAAGTTCTATAGGTAATTCTCAATTTCGCTATTAAATAGTTACCTATTTAGTACATTTACATTTACATTTAGGCATTTGGCAGACGCTCTTATCTTATTTTTATCTCATTACACATCTGAGCAGTTGAGGGTTAAGGGCCTTGCTCAAGGGCCCAACAGTGGCAACTTGGTGGAACCTGGGATCTTCCGAACCGTAGTCCAATGCCTTAACCACTGAGCTACCCCTGGCCCCTAGTATTAGTAACCTATAT
This sequence comes from Channallabes apus, assembly GCA_030522415.1. Lineage (NCBI taxonomy): Eukaryota > Metazoa > Chordata > Actinopteri > Siluriformes > Clariidae > Channallabes > Channallabes apus. The sequence continues at coordinate 6,399,999 of CM060126.1, read as the reverse complement.
GGAATCAATGCCTTGAAGAGTCAACAAGAAAGAACCCACAACACATATTGTGAGAGGAATCCACAATATCCTTGAACGTCTTGCTCAGTCTATACTAATACAACTATAATTACCAAAACAGAAGAATACTTGCAGAGCAGTTCTTGCAATTTTTAGAAAAGCTGGTAATCGTCTAGTCTTGGCTTCTCCCTCATGGAGGAGTCGCCACAATGGATCACCCGATCCACATAACAACTTGGCACAGCTTCTTAAGACAGGTGCCCTTCCTGATGAAACCCTTCCGTTTTATCCCGACTTGGGACCTGCACCGCATCCAGTGGCTGGAGTTTGGGCATTGGGTGGGATTTGAACCCGGCATGCCTGCCGAATTCATTTTAAAATGTATCATTTTACCAATTATAATAGGTATAATAGGTGCTAAGAAGTTATGAACTATATCAAACTTTCCATGTCAAGACAAGTCCAACTGTCATTCCTCATTCTCAACACAGCACAGTTTGTTATGGTATATTTACAACATGCAATGGATAGGAAAAATGCCAGTAACCACTGTTCAGCAGTAAAGTCAGTATTAATTAGGGAATGTTTCTGGATTTAGACAAGAGATACTATGCACTGATGAGTGTACATTAAACTGCATGTAGAGCAAGCAGAGTGATATACTAGATTATCATACTTGAATGCCTAAGTCGGTCACAAAGATAACCAATAACATTGGCACAAAAAAGTATAGTGGAAATACCTAGAATACAGATTTCCCTAGCGTTTCTTATCATCATATTAAAATAAGCCAAACATAAGGATTATTAATTAGAATTTTAGCTACGTTTATATTTTTCAAGCATGGAAGAATCCTGGTATAATGACAGACAATTTTGTTAATTTTTAGCATTTATCTTTTAAAAAGAAGTAAAATTATTTGCTAATAGATTACGAAAATGTTAAGCTTGAAAGCATAAAAATAAGTTTGATAATGTTGCATTTGGTTTATTGTTATCCTATAATAGTAAAATAAATTTGAGCATATTTAACATATTTCACTTGCTCAGGTGGCATTTTTGCAATGCATTGTTATTTGCATAAGAACTAGCTACAGCTGTTTTTAGACATTAGTGAGGCTAATACTTCAGAAACTAGTTAGAAACTATTGTCGACCTCAGCACACTTCCAAGTGAAGTCTAGTGTGTTTCAATTACAGTGAAAAGATGCTGCATACAATACATATTTTTGTACAACTAAACTAGTTTTACTTTGAACACATACAGTAAATCTATTTGTTTCATCTGAATCATCTGAAAACAGTATTTGGTATAATATAATATATAATATAATTACAAACAATCCAATAATTTAGCTACATACTTTTGCAAAAGAAAAATACTCCAGGAATGTTCAACAAAAATTTTTTTTCACATATTCATTCAATCATACTATATCTATATATAGGAACATTTTAATTGGAATACATTAAAACATTTTTTTTGTATTAGTAATTTTCCCTGAATGACAATTTAATGTCAGTATGTGAAGACCAAATAGGAAAAAAAGTAAGAATTACTTGTTAAAAATACTGCTGCTGCTGAATTACCATTCTAGGGTGTGTTTCTTGAAAAAAAATATAATACGTGACATTATTACAATAGCTTGTTAATTGCATCTTAATAATTTTATCATTTAAAAAATTGATGAGCATTTAAAAAAAAAACTGCAATTTCAGCTGGCCTACGAGTCTATAATGATCATGCTACAGTAACTTGTCTCATGATTAATCTGCCTATTTATGATGATCATACAGTACTAGCTAGTCTTTTTTGGTCCGCAATCTGCCAGCTTATGATGGTCACTCTAGCTTACAGTTGGTGGTCCATGGTCTTCCAGCTTATAATAGTCATCTTGGCTGATCTGTGTTGGTTTAGCTGGTCTAATAAAAGAAAATGAATATTTACCCTGTTCTTTACCGCCTGCTCTTCCCTGGTCATTTGGGTACCAGCTCGTGCTAACTAACATATTAAAATCTTGCAGAATTTAGGTTTTTAATTTCTCCTTCAACTCTGTTACATCATTTCATTCCAACCTGCCAAAATCACCTTCATTATCCATGCTGTCCTTTGGGATGTGGGCTTTCATCTTTTCACTCTACTAGTCCATCTGGCTGCACTTAACCCCAAAAAGGTCTTTAATTAGATTCCTTCACACCTCTTTAATTGGCTTTCAGATCACCGGTTGAGATCAGTACTTGATCTGGGTTTCTACAGCAAATCCTGAACAAGATACAGCACAGCGGAAATGACTTATAATACAGTTGCATCAATTTACCAATTTCAGACACAGAAGAAGCTGCCCAGAACATTAGTCCAAGTCCCACAACCTTAAAAAGAAGTGAAGAGTGATGAGGCTCATTTCTACTGTACTATCCAACAACTTGTACTCAAGAGTTTATAATGGAGAATCTGCTCTCGTTCTCGAATCTCTTGCCACGTTTAATAGTTTCATAGTCAATAATAATTCTATTTGTTGAGTCTAAGCTTTGAACCCATAACAGTATATTTTGGAGAGTGACATTTTGCAGTTATTGTAATAAAAGTATCTGCTAACAGATTATACATGGTATAATTATTGTTAAAAATCATAACCATAAATGATATGGTTTAATTTGACATAAAATGCTCATACAGGATTTATGCAATTATTTGTTCATCAGACTTTATCAGGTCTCAGCTATTAACTAACATTTCAAAGTAAATTAACCTTACAGTACCTAAACTTCGCCATTTATCTTATACTGATAAACAAATGCTTATGTAAATGACCTCATAGTACAGTATATAATGAAGACCAATATAAAATACCTAACATATGAATGCAAGCTTAAGCAAAAGTAAATTAAACAGTTTAATTGACGTAAAACATTGGAGTGCTAACATGCATTAAATCAGATTAGATTGTAGCATTGTAATATAAGTTACGACAAACAAGTAAGTACTGTAAGTTCTGTGTGAGTTAAATGAGTTTACTCATTCGCTAGCAAATTGGCTCCCATATCACACGAATGCTTACTAAAATTAGATCAACATAGTTCGAATTTTGCTTATTTTTATTAATTATATTACTCATTTATTTACATCTTAAATATATTCACAAGTAATTTTCACAAATGTCTGTTAATTACCATAACAATCTTTTAAGCCAGATAAGTCTTAAAGATTTACCTTTATATTAACTTTTACTGCTTTTCACCAGACTTACCGCTGAGATGTCAACCAAGAAACCAATACATTTCGGTATTTACTAAAGAAATAATTCATCTTTTTTTTTCAGGAAACACACCCTTGATCAGTAAAGAAGAAGCCACGCACATGTAGACCACTAAAGCAAAGTGGCTTTTTTGGAATGTTGCTATACTTTGAGAACATCTGGTTCTCAAAAAGAGGACTTTTTCTTTTTCTTTTTTGCTTTAGACAATAAATACAAAATAAAGACAGCCGGACATGTACAAAAATCTGTTATCAAATGATTACCAATTAGTAGGCAATAGTAGGAACAGTGTGCTTTAACTTTAACAAGAGTTACATTGTGAACATATTGGCAGTGGTTTTAAAAGTGATGCGGTTCCTATAAATACTATGTGGAAGATTTTTAGCAATCTTAAATTGAAGAGTGAAGTATAGAAACCTGATCGGAGGCGTTACATTGGCTCACTTGGAATGTACGGCAGGTATAGTGTTGAGTTTTTCAAAAGTCCAATTGTTTTTTTCTATTGGGTGGGAAAATGAGGAAAGATCCATACCAAGGAAAGCATTGCAGCCACAACATGATGGCTCAAACAAACATCATTTCTGGGGAAAAAGAAAGAAAGAAAAAGTTATTTGTACAAATTATTTTTACAGTTGTTGTTAAAATTTCCATATTTCAACCTAAGAAGGCTGAGAACCATGAAAATGCACTAGCTACTAGTGACTTATGTGTAATTTTTAAATATGTGAAATGTTCCATACCACTATTTAAATATTTTTTATATCAATATTTTTTTGTTATAAGTCAGTTGTTTACCTGCATGTGAAGTCTGGAACTTGTTTGGGTCCTTCAGGTCATAGCCATGTTAAATTTGTCTGTTTCATTGAAAGCAAATACAAAAAAGTTAATTGTGAATAATGCGTAGTTAAAATAGCTTCAGATTCACATCATTACTTTGATATTCGTGACCTGAATTTGGTGTGTTGGATAAGACAGACAAGCTAAACATTAGAACTGGACTCAACAAAAAACTATTATTGATTGGTCCAGTACAGTACAGTATATACAGTAGCATTCTCATTTATGATAATGTTGACAAACGTTTGGTATTGATGTTGCCAATTTAATATATATTTTAATGTGCAGATGTGTATTCCATTATAGCATAAAAGTAAAAAAGTTCTCACTTGGTTCCTTCTTCTATGCCTCCATCTCCATCTGTTTTACCCTCCTCCTCCATTTTCTGTTCATCAGAGATGAGCTCCTGTTTCTTATGTCTGCGTACACACTTGATGACCACCATGGAGAGGATAACCAGAGCCAGCATCCCTCCTATAGATGCTCCGACTGCCACCGCAATGGTCGAGTCTCTAGGAGGGGGCACTGCACACAAAACAGTCATTCGCTCATTCAGTCCATCATTATTGAATGATGGTTTGAGATGCAATGACCTACAGTATGACTGCATGCCAGCAATCGCTGCTTTTGTGTAACTAAAGGTACACACACACACACACACACACACTCGCATACCCACTTATTCGTTACAGGCTATTTGATAATGGCAAACAGGCTTTCTTTGTACTGTGGAAATCCACCAAGCATAGGAAGAACATAAACATTCCACGCACACACTGAAAGTACAGCCATGACAGTCCTAATTGCTACAGTAACCATGGTGCACAACAAACAATGAATCAGTTATTTCAGCTCAAAATGATTATGAACAAAGTGGGTTGTGAATCTGGCCTCTCTGGGTGTGGCTCCATTGAGACGCTGGCGGTGTGCGGTGGTTGGGGCCAGTAGTAGCTCAGTGGTTAAGGCATTGGACTACGGTTCGGAAGATCCCAGGTTCAAACCCCACAACCACCAAGTTGCCACTGTTGAGCCCTTGAGCAAGGCCCTTAACCCTCAATTGCTCAGATGTGTAATGAGATAAAAATGTAAGTCGCTCTGGATAAGAGCGTCTGCCAAATGCCTAAATGTTTCTGATACAAGAACATTAGCAGAGGATCTTTAAGAGCTGTAGGGTTGTGGGATGGGGCCCACGTGGATCTGACTTATTTGGCCAGCACATTCCATGTTGGATTGAGATGTGGGGAATATGAAGGCCAGATAAACAACTCAGTACACGGCAGGCTGTGATGCACTGGGTGTTCTGATACCTTTCTATCGTAGCCGGCATTTACATTTTTCAGCAGTTTATACTACAGTACATTGGCTTTTCTGTGGGATTAGACCACACAGGCTAGCCTTTGGTCCCCACAGGCATAGAGGAGCCTTGGTGCCCCATGATCCTGTCACCAGTTTAACTGATAATGTTATTCAATTTACCTGGTGGGTGGTGTTAGTGTCATGGCTGATCTGTGTGAGTTTCCATGTTTTTTTTTTTTTTTTATCACATTTCTATCGCTACATAAATAAATTCAACTTTGGAACAACCGGTTGGGTGCATGTTCTGATCCATGTGAAAACATTTAAGCTTTAAACTAACCTGGGTTGATTCAATCAAATGCTTTTTTACTGGTGCAATATAATGCTTACATTCAGTGACTACAAACAGCTGGATTCTACCACGGCCCTCGACACGATCAGGAGGATTGCGTACATAACAGTTATAGATCCCCTCATCTGTCAGCTGTACGTCTGAGATGGTGATGGAAAGGTCATTTTTGTCCAGGTTTCCAGCAAACTTTACCCTTTCTCCAAAACGGTCCGTCCTTAAAAGAGTTAGTCTGTTCTTAAAGGTCATAAACTACAAAAAGAGGTAAAAAAAAAAAAAAAAGGGTTATTAATAATTAAAAGTTTATTATTTTATTCTTTACTTTATTGAGTGAAAGAAACAGCACAGATACGCACCGAAATAGTTCGAAAAATGTTTTTAAATTATCTTCAAAATGATCCATAACAATACAGACATACAATATGAAATACAAGAAGAAAAATGACTCACCATCTCCTCTGTATCATTTTTAGTCTCCTGGTAGGTCCAGTTCATAGCAAATTTGCTAATATCCAGTTTGTAGCAGGATGTAAACGTGCACGATATCTTTATCATGGTGCCATTCAGTGCATTAAGCTGTTGTGCCACAAGCACTTCCATAGAAGAGACAGAAGAGGCTACAACAGAAAAAAATAATAACTTCTATTTAATTTCAATGACTCTCATATTATTCAAAGCAAAGTTGTATTCAATTGTCTCTAGACCAGCTTCTTTGTAACCCTCAAAAATCTGGAGTTAGAAAATGCAGACTGACAATGCAGATCACATTTTCCCTTTTTTTACGCCGTTCCCTTTATTTAATTCTCTTTCTGTATGTGTACATGATGCACAAACAATCCTAGTCTGCATGTTAACCATGATATTCAATTTAACAATATGACAATCACTAGAGATGTTCTGATACCATTTTTCCCTCCCGATACCGATTCCGATACTTTGGCTCAGGGTATCGGCCGATACCGAGTACTGATCCGATACCTGGGTGTGTATCTGTACAGTGTACTGTATATATATATATATATATATATATATATATATATATATATATATATATAGAGAGAGAGAGAGAGAGAGAGAGAGAGAGAGAGAGCGCATTTCTTTTTTTTAAGTAAAATACTACTAGCCCTGTGTAACAGGTTCGACCCTAAGTGCACGGGCGACGCATGAAACACGGACACGAGGCGAGGTCTTACAGGAAAAATGGTAATTTATTTAGAAAAATGGGTAAGGAAAGGGTTAAAGGCTCTCTGCAGCCTTTTCCACTTCGGCGGCAGGAATGCGAAGGCGGGCTCAACGCCGAAGTGAAGGTGCCGCAGGAGCTCGCGCAGCTCGTTCAAGCGCTCCTCTCGCGGAGATCAAAGGCGCCCCCCCTTTTTTACAGTATGTCTCTGGGGCGCATCACATCACCCCGCTCTTGTGCCACTGTCTCTCATAAAATCCACCACGTCGCAAAGTCCAGCTTCCCACCAGTCAGACCCCGAGCTACACTCCCCGCTGTGTTTTATAGCGCCGGGATCATTAGCGGCGATAGCTCATGGGCCGTTGCCTGATTCTGCGGCCCTGCTCCTTCACATACCTAAAGGGGGGGGGGGGGGCGCCTAACTAGTGAGCGAGGAGCGATATCAATTTGGGCGCACACCCATCACAGGCGCACGCCGTGACACTCTGTAAGTAAGCTAAGCTAGCAAAGCTAGCGGGCATAAATAGGTTACGTTTAGGAAAATGGTATCTGATCGGTACGTGGACTCAAATACTCGCCGATTCCGATGCCAGATTTTTTTGTGGTATCGGTGGCATTTCCGATACCAGTATCGGAATCGGAACAACCCTAATTATAAATCTGTTGAATGGTGTCTTCGATGTTCTGGACTGTGGCTTGGAAGGGGAATATGTGAAAACATGCTGGGGCCTGTCACATTAAAATCACAGCTGCTCTCTGCAACTGTGGTGACATTCATCTTTGTCAGTCTTCCTTGATGCCCAGAAAGAAGTGCTTCCATGACTAGTGCTGGTCTGGTGCCCCGGGGTTCAACAGAGAATCGAGATGGATAGACATGTCAATGAGCCTGTTGAAGGACACATGGTCATCTTGGCAGATGGCATATTTGGCCTCTGTGAGTCCCCAAGGCAGGTATTTTCTGGACAGCAAGTCTAGCACAGTTTGTAATTCATGGTGACAGCCACTAAAACACACCCACTGAAGCTACGTAATAATTAACAGATTGTTTGAGCAAAAAAAATCAACAAAATGTCTTGAAGATCCTTGCCCTAAGAAAACACAGGCAAGGAGTGCCAGCTTGTTCCATCCACCGTGAGGTGCTACAGTATGGAGTGGAAGCTAAGCACACACCCTGCTGTACTCCAGTCCTTGCAGGGTTGTTGAACAACTCCAAGGAACATAAGAAGAGTAAATGTAAGAAGGTGATCTCCCTGGTTCCAACTGCGGTAGCCCATGTGAGAGCTTAAGCTAATTAATCTTAAGTTGTTTAGTACCTCACCCCCTGCCCTGACCGGCTAAGTACTGGAGCATGAAAATTCTGCACTCTATGGGCTCCTGAGCGTACGTCTAGGATGGGCAACAACTGATATAGAGTCAAAACTGAAAACTTGTAGCAAAACAATAATTCATCCATCTTCTATATAGCTTATTCTACCTTATTCTAGCTTATCTGATCCAGGTCACGGGGCCTGTAGCCTATCCCAGGAGACGGAGTACACCCTGGATACACAGTCACACTATGGCCAATTCGGGGAATGCCAATTAGCCTAACCTGCATGTGTTTAGACTGTGGGAGGAAAACAGAGGCAAGCCACAGACCCAAGACAGGAATCACACCCTCGACCCTAGGGGTGCGCGGCCACAGGGTTAACCACTACGCCACCATTGTGCTGCCATTGTAGCAAAACTAAAAATAATAAACAAGTTATAGTCAGTCTGCAATGAGCAAACAGACATACAGTAAACTGTGTAAGGCGGAGACAGGAATCAAGCAACAGGAAATAGGGACAACTGTGCTGGTCTTGAGAAATAATAATGTATTCTTTGTTAGTAGGTGTTTTAAGCGTCCTTAAAGAAAACAAAATATGGATATGTACAGTATATTGATCTCAACATGTGCGACTGCTTGGAGATCTTATGACAACCTTTTCTCTGGCATGTCTGAGGTGGTTTTGGAGACTACTTTCACTTGTTCTTCTCCAATTCACCAATTGGCAGCGGTGGCTCAGAGGGCTAAGGCACCGATTGGAAGATCAGTAAGGTTCGATCCCCAGCTCCACCAGGTTGCCACTGTTGGGCCCTTGAGCAAGGCCCTTAACCCTATCTGCTCCGGGGCGCTGTATCATGGCTGACCCTGCGCTCTGACCCCAGTTACGCTGGGATACGCGAAGAAGGAATTTCACTGTGCTGTAATGTATACGTGACAAATAAAGGCTTAACAATAGCGACCCTTTGGTAGTGTGTTCTCTCCTACAGTACCATGCTCCTTGCAGAACGTGGGGCAGATAAAACTGAGTCCTTTTGAATCCGGGTAGGATTGTACTGTAAAGGTTCCAGCTGATTCCACTTCATTATTATCGTTCTAACAATAGAAATGGTCCTGTTCAGGCAAGTGGCTATATTTTATAACCTTTTGCTTGCTTTTGAATGTTAACACACGTCTCTTATTTAGTTTGTGTGGTTTCTTTTCTTTCATATGGTGATGGATGACTAAGGGAATTTAACCTGTGTGTGTTTGTCCTTCACAAGTCACGGATAACAGATGGACGGTTCCTACAAACATGGGTAACTCAAAAAGCTATTTGTTTTTGCCTGAATAAAAAAATAAATGACAATTAAAGGCAAAATTTGTATTCAGATTTTTTGTTCTGTGAGATAAAGCTGGATTTTTCTAATAATGGTTTAATCTATTCATCTTTCCAGGAGGTACAGTATGGTTGATTTCTATTTATTTAATGGGATATTGATGAGCCAGTCCTGCAATATAACTGCACCAGAGCAGGATCAGCCTCTTGTATACCGCTAGAGCTTATGCAGCACTTTTTACAGTTCAGACAGATGACTGCATTGCTGCAGCAGACCCAGACGCACACACACACACCCTCTTACACAGCACATATAGTTTTCTTTGTGTGAACAGTTTGTTTCTGGGATACATTTATTAGTGTGAATAGTAATTATATTATAGTTTTCTTTCAGTTTTTAGTATTCATATGAGATATAAGCCTTTTGGAGCAAATATAGACATACATATAAATACACGGAGACAGATAGACACCCAGTCTGAGACATTTGTAATGTGTGTGTGTGTGTGTGTGTGTGTGTGTGTGTTTACTTAATATCATCACTTTACTGTAAGTTGTTATTCTCACTTTGCAGTAAAGAGTTTTGTGTTTTTATGGTTACACCCCCCACACCCTCCACCCTGCTGTGTTGCATTTCTCTGCAGCAGAACCTTAATCTTGCCCCTCCCTTTTCATCTCTCTCTCTCTCTCTCTCTCTGCAGAACAGCTAATTCCCTCCCTCTTAAAAGTGACCTTTCCTTTAAGGAGTGTGCACCTGTCACCACACAACAGACGCATGTACAAAAACCCAAGCATACACACACATACGCACACACATACGCACACACACACACACACACACACGCACACAGTTGCCGCATTCTTTGTCGTATTAATGAAAGTGCTTGCATATACATTACTGACATACCATATAGGCGGAAATACAGAATCAATGTTCCAGTGAGTGCGTTACACAATATCAGCAATAAGTTTGCCCGCCCACAATTTCCACTTTCGGAACACATCTACTGTATACACTCTGTCTCTTTACGCTATATGTGCAAAAAAATATTCAAAACTCCGCCTGAAACTGGGGAATTTTTTTTTTTTATATTTAGGGTTTATAAATTTTGTATTATTACTGTAGGTGTGTGATTGTGTGTGAGATACTGTAAGGTTAGCACCCCATCCAGGGTGTACCCCACCTTCTGGTTTGATTTCCCTGGGATAGGCTCCTGTCCTCGCACGACCTTTAGAGTAAATATGGTGTGAACAGTGGATGGATGGATGTCTCACCCTTTCAAAAGTTATTTTGCCCACTAGTCTTGACGTCTACCCTAGCCAGTGCCCAAAACCCAGCCACTGGATGCAGTGCCGGTCCCTAGCCCGGATAAAATGGGAGGGTTGCGTCAAGAAGGGCATCCGGCGTAAAAACTGTGCCAAGTTGTAGTGCGGACTGGATAGTCCGCTGTGGCGACCCCTTGTCGGGAGCAGCCGAAAGACCAACGACAACAGTCTTGACGTTTACCCTACTCTTACTGACTTCATTATCCATTTAAACCTAGCCTAATTTGGGTCCACTGGTGACTCAGTGGTAGGTGTTTCCCCCGGCATGCAGAAGGCCCGGGATCGATTCCCAGCCAGTGCTCAAACCCCTCAGCCATTGGATGCAGTGCCGGTGTCCCAAGCCTGGATAAAATGGGAGGGTTGTGTCAGGAAGGGCATCCGGTGTAAAACCTGTGCCAAGTTGTTGTGCGGCCTGGATATTCCGCTGTGGTGACCCCTTGCCGGGAGCAGCCGAAATGCCAATTAGCTTTAATCTGCATGTTTTTGGACTGTGGGAGGAAACTGGAATACCTGGGGGAAACCCACCAAGCAAGGGGAGAACATGCAAACTCCATGCACGCAGACCCCAAGGCGGCAGTGCTAACCGCTAAGCCGGGTCCAATGCACCGGTGTCTTCATTTCTTTATCAGAAGAATTAATTAGAGGTTTAGGCTTCAGCTCTTCAATAACGATCTCACTGTTACAAGCACTGTTGACTGCTGAACCTTTTTTCCTGATAATGTTCCAAAACTGACCCTTGAAAATCTGAGAAAACTGTAAACAATTTTTTAATTGTTAATTTTAATTTAATTCAATTTTCCAGCTGAAGCTTTCTTGGTCAGCGAGTAAGGATGTTTCCATTCAATACTATTGTATGTTTACTCTCAGACCCGTAAGGATGAATCTGTGTCTCGTCACCATCTCGTCCTGCCTAACCTCATCTGTCATCCTGGCCATTACCAGAGCAAACAAAAAGGGGCTTAGAGCCGATCCTTGATGGAGACCCACCTCCGCCTTGAACTCTTCTATAACACCTACAGCACATCTCACCACTTTCTTACAACTCTCATACAGTACATGTCCTGTACCACTCTAACATACTTCTCTGCCACTCCAGACTTCCTCATACAACACCACAGCTCCTCTCTCGGCACCCTGTCGTACGCTTTCTCTAAATCTACAAAGACACAATGCAACTCTTTATTACCTTCTCTGTACTTCTCCATCAGCATCCTCAAACCAAATACTGCATCTGATGTACTCTTTCTAGGCATAAAACCATATTGCTGCTCACAAATGCTCACCTCTGCCCTTAACCTAGCTTCCACTACTCTTTCCCACAGCTTCATTGTATGGCTCATTAGCTTTATGCCTCTGAAATTGCCACAGCTCTGCACATCTCCCTTGTTCTTAAAAATCGGCACCAATACACTTCTCCTCCATTCCTCTGGAATCCTTTCACTCTCCAAGATCTTGTTAAACAAACTACTTTTCAAACTAATTCATTGGATGTCATCAATTTCGTTAATTCTATGCAACAAATATCTTAACATCTATATATTAGGTTCTCAGTGACATGCGGCGTGAAACACATGCACTTGTGAATACATGCAGTGCATGTTTGGTTTTACACTCCAAAGCATAATATCACATATTAATGAGGTTTGATATTTTCATACTTCGCTTTTAAAGGCATGACACATGGTTAAGAAAGTGGATCTTTTTTCATTTTCAACAAAGGCATGATTGAAGAAGTACAATAGACCATAGCGTTCAGAATTTTGGAGGACCCACAGTTTAAGGTCCATTGTAAACTCCAGAACCTCCAGTTTCTTCGGATCTGTTCTGAGAAACTGCCTAGATGAATTTGGATTACAGAGTTGTGATGAGGTACAGAAATCACCAGGGTGAAGTTACAGTGCCTTTGCATTACTATATCCTGAGATGCTGCACAGAGGCACGTCTTCCAGGAAATGAAAACTGCATGGACCACAACGACCAGCACAAAATGGTGCACAACCCCGAAGACTTCCATGATAAATCTTTCGAATGGTAATGGTGAGGCTGATGCTGATAATGATGCATTTGGATCCATTTGGCATGACGTGTACCACTACTGTACCAGCAGAATTTATTTTGTGAATTTTCAGCCTATAGAACTGGGTTATAATGAGCGACTTAAACCTTAAACTCCATCCATTCATCCATCTAGGAACCTCTGTAGTCCAATTACGGACCGTGGAGGCCAATTCCCACCATTAGATTGTATGGTTAATCGTATTTATTCCCATTTTGTCAACTGTGGTAGGTCCTCCGGTCAACATTCACACACTACAGGCGATTTGTAAAGGGCAATTAGCCTAATCTACATGTCTTTGGACTGTGGGAGGAAACCATAGTACCCGGAGGAAACCCACCAAACATGGGGAGAACAGGCAAAGTCCAAGGCAGGAATTGAACCTGGATATGATTAGTGCTAACCATGAAGCCACCGCGCCACCAAGCTTTAAACTGTATTATAATAATGACAGGATATATAAATAATAAATAATATTATTTATCACAGTAATAATAGAGGGTAGTCACAGTACTGTGAAATAAAATGTATACATTGCAGCACAGGCCTTCCCAATAGGCCCGAATACAAGTTGCTGCCCCCAGAGGTTAATCAGTGTAACTGCTTGACACCTGGCTGCACAATTCTTTACTCTGTGCTACACTGATTTCTGATGTTATGTAAAAGAAAAAAGTTAAAAGGTTGAAGGTTTGAAAAAAAAATTATAATTTTGAAGGAAACATTATATGCACCGTAGTAGATAAAGCTTTTATATTGAGTGATATTTAGTTAAACGTATACTGAATTAAAATCAATGTGATGGAAAGTTTATATTGAGAGGAAAAGTATGTTGAGTGACACTGAATTTATTGTACAGTGAATGAAGATTTATTTTGAGAAAAGATTTACTCCTCCGTAGAGATAATATTGAAAATGTGCAAGAGAGGTAAAATTGGGTCTTAAGAGAGGATTTTTTTCCCCACAAATGTACACTGTGGTTGAAATCTTATTGTTTCACAGAAGCACTGCCTGAACATGGTGGGAGGAACACTGAGAAACTACATGTCTAATATAAAAAAAATTATAATAATTCATTATTTTCCAGAAAGCTTGGTAAACTGTGATATAAACTATATGGAAAACAGTTGACTACAATTATATTGTCATATTTGGGAAAAGACAAATTAATGTTCCAGGTTGGTTTTGTGGTGTTTCATTTGTCTGTATCTGCTTCAATTTAATTATCTACTAGAACCTAAGAAATAATATTCATTTACATTATTAACCTACTAGGCAGGACAAGAAAGAAGTGTCATATGCCATCTAGTGGTTCTTAGAGAAATTGCAACCTTATACCATTTATGTTCTTTAACGTTTAAGACACAAAAAAGCTTAATCTTGAAATTCAAATAAATAATATATAATTATAAATAATTACACCCAAGTAATTCAGTTTATTTTTGTTATAAACACAAATAAAATACCTAGCAAATATCCTACATTGCTGTGAAAAAGGATTTGTCCCCTTCTGGATTGTGTATTTGTTTGCTGATTTGTCACACTTAAGTGATTGAGATCATCAAAAAATATTAATATTATACAAAAATAAATATTAAATGCAATTTTAAAATGATTATTTCATTGATTAAAGGGGAAAAAGCTGTTCAAACCCGCCTGGCCCTATGCAAAAAAGGAATTGCCCCCTAAGCCTAATAACTGTTTGTGCCACGCTTGGCGACAACAACGGCAATGATGGCGATAACTGACAATCAGTCTTTCACCTCGCTGTGGAGGAAAAGTGGACCACTCTTTACAGAATTCAGCCACATTGGAGGGTTTTTGTGCCTAAACGGCCTGTTTAAATAATGCCGTCTAGACCACTCCAAAACATGTTTACAGTATTTGTTATATTTATTTGTTTATTTTTTTATTCATTCTAGGGCTGTAGCTATCGGATTTTATTGCACCTTTACAGTTCGTTTACCTTATGGCTAGACATTCTCCTTCAGAATTTTCTGGTAGAGAGCAGAATTCATGGTTCCATCAATCATGGCAAGTCGTTCAGGTCCTGAAGGTGAAAAGCAGCGCCAGGCGATCACACTACCACCACCACGTTTCACTGTTTTTTGTTGTCGGTCTTTCGGCTGCTCCCAGAAAGGGGTCGCCACAGCGGAATATCCAACCCTTCCTGACGCAACCCTCCCATTATATCCGGGCTTGGGACCGGCACTGCATCCAGTGGCTGGGGGGTTTGGGCACTGGCTGGGAATCAAACCCGGGCGCTTATTATGAAACACTGTGTCACTGTAGTTTTACGACAGATGTAACGCGACACACACCTTTCAAAAAGTTTAAATTTTGTCTCTTCAGTTTGCACAATTTTTGCACAATTTTGGCAAATGTGAGACGAGACATTGTGTTCTTTTCAGTCAGCATGGCTTTCACCTTGGAACTCTTCTGTAGATGCCATTTTTGCCCCCAGTCTCTTTCTTATTGTTGAATCATAAACACTGACCTTAACTGAGGCAGTTTAAGGCCTGGAGGTCTTTAGATGTTGTTCTTTTATGAGCTCATGGATGAGTCATTGTTGTGTTCCTAGAATATCACTGTTCCAAGATTCTCCATTTGTGGATCATGTCTCTCACCTCACCATGCTTCACTCGAGTCCCAAAGCCTTAGAAATTGCTTTGTAACCCTTTTCAGACTGATACATGTTTGTTTCTCATTTGTTCTTGAATTTCTTTATATTGTCAGACAGATGCTACTGTATTTAGGTAAATTAAATTTAACCCACATTTCCAAAAAATGTCATTAATCACAGTTCATTTTAAAAGGTGGACGAGGGTCTTATTTTATACATAGGGCTGTACACAGCAAATCATCATTCAAAGCTGCATTTTGTATTTACTTAGGTTATCTTTTTGAATATATTGAATATGAAAAATATGAAAATATTGAATATGAAAAAAACAGGAAGTGGTTTTTACAGTACTGTAAATAATAAACACCAGATTTACTTTTTATTTTATTTGAGTATATACAGTACAGTGGCTTGCAAAAGTATTCGGCCCCCCTGAAATTTTCCACATTTTGTCACATTACAGCCACAAACATGAATCAATTAATCGGATAAAAGCTAAACGCTTCTTTAATGTGATGTTTTGCTTATAATTATATATAAATTATATATATATATATATATATATATATATATATATATATATATATATATATATATATATATAACACTGTCAACATGCCATCTGCATATAAAATCTCGATTAATTGGATAAAAGCTAAACGCTTTAATTTGATGTTTTGCTTAACTATATAAAACCATAAATCAGGGTATTATTTATGTATAAAAGTAAACTTTAAAAAAATGCAATAGCCACATAGAGTTTAATTATCTTTAATTTTGACATTTAAACCTTATTTTTTGTAAATCAACATTTTTGTTTTTAACAGTAATTGCAGATGGCAAGTTGACTGTGTGTATATACTGTGCGTATACATATAGTTTAAAAAAAATACACTGACATTCAGTTATTAAGATTGACCTCAATTTTAAATTCTCTTAAATTAATTCAACTTAATAATAAGAATAGACTTCTAGATTATAATATTATTTTTAATTGAATAATAATTATAATAATTTAAGTGTCTACTACATCCTTTTCACGGTTTACACGGTTTATTTCGATCCTCTCGTGTGTATTTTATCCTTTTTTTTTTTGTCTCAATAAAAAAAATAATAAAAAAATATATATAGATCATTTTGCTATACTCGACATTCTCGTAATACGGCGACGTAGGGAGAGAAAAAACTCGCCGCTACTGGATTCACTCTGTTTATTTTGCCCTTTTCTAGATCTAAGGCCATTAGTTTCTAGATGACTGGGCCATTCTAACACATGGATATGTTTTGTTATAAACCATTCCATTGTTGCCCTGGCTTTATGTTTAGGGTCGTTGTCCTGCTGGAAGTTGAACCTCCGCCCCAGTCTCAAGTCTTTTGCAGACTCCAAGAGGTTTTCTTCCAAGATTGCCCTGTATTTGGCTCCATCCATCTTCCCATCAACTCTGACCAGCTTCCCTGTCCCTGCTGAAGAGAAGCACCCCCAGAGCATGATGCTGCCACCACCATATTTGACAGTGGGGATGGTGTGTTCAGAGTGATGTGCAGTGTTAGTTTTCCGCCACACATAGCGTTTTGCATTTTGGCCAAAAAGTTCCATTTTGGTCTCATCTGACCAGAGCACCTTCTTCCACATGTTTGTTGTGCAAACGGGACTTCTTATGGTTTTCTGTTAACAATGGCTTTCTTCTTGCCACTCTTCCATAAAGGCCAACTTTGTGCAGTGCACGACTAATAGTTGTCCTATGGACAGATTCCCCCACCTGTGCTGTAGATCTCTGCAGCTCATCCAGAGTCACCATGGGCCTCTTGGCTGCATTTCTGATCAGCGCTCTCCTTGTTCGGCCTGTGAGTTTAGGTGGACGGCCTTGTCTTGGTAGGTTTACAGTTGTGCCAGACTCCTTCCATTTCTGAATGATCGCTTGAACAGTGGCTCCGTGGGATGTTCAAGGCTTTTGTAGCCTAAGCCTGCTTTAAATTTCTCAATAACTTTATCCCTGACCTGTCTGGTGTGTTCGTTGGACTTCATGGTGTTGTTGCTCCCAATATTCTCTTAGACAACCTCTGAGGCCGTCACAGAGCAGCTGTATTTGTACTGACATTAGATTACACACAGGTGCACTCTATTTAGTCATTAGCACTCATCAGGCAATGTCTATGGGCAACTGACTGCACTCAGACCAAAGGGGGCTGAATAATTACGCACACCCCACTTTTCAGTTATTTATTTGTAAAAAATGTTTGGAATCATGTATGATTTTCGTTCCACTTCTCACGTGTACACCACTTTGTATTGGTCTTTCATGTGGAATTCCAATAAAATTGATTCATGTTTGTGGCTGTAATGTGACAAAATGTGGAAAATTTCAGGGGGGCCGAATACTTTTGCAAGCCACTGTACAGTATATACAGCTTAATGTGCATTTATAAATGAACATGCCTACAAACAGCATCCATGTTTGACCTTAGACCGGATTAGAGATTGATAGCTAATTGATTAATGCTGTAAAATGTCACTTATAATTTAGTAAAAATATCAACACATTTATAATAATAATAATAATAATAATAATAATAATAATAACAACAATTATTATTATTGTTATGCTTGTTGTTGCTGCTGTTGTTATTCTTCTTATTGTTGTTGTTGTTGTTGTTGTAATGTTTGTATGCGAACATGTAAGCAGTGAGGATTATTATTACGGACAATACAAACCTTATTAATACAGTATAAACTACTAGAGTTTGAGCCATGCAATAATTTTTATTTATATTTATGTGGCCTACACTAGTGACAAGGCATTTCCCACTAGGGTTGGGTATCGTTTGGGTTTTTTTCGATACCGGTGCCAAATCGATACTTTGAAAACGGTACCGGTGCCAAAACGGTGCCTGAACCGATACTTTTAAGCAAAAAAATTATAGTGGATGACTCAAGAATTAATTTTTATTGAACAAAAAATTTTATCCTTAAAATTTAACAATATATTAAAAGTTTATAGTATATATGAATATGTAAGCTTCAAATTTTAGCAATTCTTTTGCAGAAATTTCACCATATGTGCCTTTTCTGACAAAATACGACTCCTTTCCTGACTTATTGCCCTGCACAGGACATGCATAGCCTTCTTTGCAATGGTAAATGGGGTCACTGTTGTAGTGCTACTAGTACAGGCTGGAAAGCCATAATTATAAACAGAATCCATGTTACATTAGTTTTTTACAAATCGTTTGACTATTTGTTAGCATGAATGCAAGATTTGCATTTTGCTATTAACATTACATTATCCTACTACTAACCTGCGAAACGGCTGCTGACGTCATCATAATCAGTGACTCCTTTTTGCTACGGTTGGTATGACTGGGACTGAGGGTCGTCCACACTGATAGCGCCAGCTGTTGTCCACAAGCTGTTAAACACGGTGCCTCCCTCTGCTTTTAACTTTATTCCGTGTATTTATTCTGCTTTTAACTTTATTCCGTCTGCCCTCGAATGTTTCAGTAGATTTGACGTGTTTCCGCCTTTACACGCAACTGCTGTAAAACATTTGCTGCACGTTGCGGTGCCGGAATCCTATCTTGTGAAATACAGCCACACTTTCGACTGTTTAGTTTTAGGCATTCTAACGAGAGTTGTTTACTTTAGCATGCTAAGCTATCGGTAGACCGCCTGCTGCCGTCAGAGCGAGTGTAACGTTAGTTACTGCATTCACGCTCATGTCGGATGGTCTCTCATTTCCGGATGATTTGTGCTTTTAATTTTTTTATTTAATCTAATAAACGATTAATCTACAAAAATATATGAATATAGAGAACAAATATTTCAATCGACAGTTCAGGCATTTAAGTGGCACCGAAATGAGGCACCGAAATTCGCATTCTGTTTCGGTCCGGTACATACCGGTTCTATAGGTACCGGTGCCGTATTGGCACCGGGTTTCGGTACCCAACCCTATTTCCCACTATCCATTTATTTTGTGTATATTCACTTCTACAGTATAAAATGATTGTGTCTATTGACCTACATTGTATGGTATTTTAGATGAACCTTTGTGTGATATATATATATTTATTAGGGCCGGGACTCGATTAAAAAAATAATCTAATTAATTAGAGGCTTTGTAATTATTTAATCGAAATTAATTGCATTTTTAATCGCATATAAATATTTGACCTGAGAACAGTGAGAAGTAAGTTTTTTCATATAGATTTTTGGTATATCATTGAATAATGACTGAATACATAAGCTTAAGCAACAAAATATTGTTTATTTTTGTTCAACAGACCAGTGCAATATTGCCATTAAGTGTAGCAATAGAATATTTAGAAATATAGTAGCCTACATTTCAGAAATTCAGGTACTCTGTAGGTAGGTAGACCTTTTGTAAACAGTTTTTTTTTTAAGTAAAACACAATACTTTCAAGTACATTCAGAACATTGGAAACCCTGACTATTAAACCCTGACGCTTCCATCCATTCGTTTTTTTATAACAAAATTTCCCATCCACAGGTCCGACCAAAGCGTCTCATCAGCTTCTTTGTCCATGGTCACTGTGGTTTGTTTTTGTCTGAACGCTAGTTGGTGCTCCAGTATAATCGGTCCGCCGAAACTTCCAGTGAGAAACGTTCCACGGTGCAAAAAGAAGTGCGATTAAAATGCGTAAAAAAAAATTACCGCGTTATTTTTGTGTAATTAATTAATCTAAATTAACGCGTTAAAGTCCCGGCCCTATATATATATATATATATATATATATATGTGTGTGTGTGTGTGTGTGTATATATAGTATATGTATATAATAATTGTTGTTGTTGTTGTTTTTGTTTATTTGGCAAATTTTGTGTCTATTCATTTCTATAAATTGATTATGTCTATTGACATTGTACGGTATTTCACATTAACCTTTATATATATATATATATATATATATATATATATATAGATAGATAGATAGATAGATAGATAGATAGATAGATAGACAGACAGACAGACAGACAGATAGATAGATAGATAGTTCAGTACACAAGAATGAGTGTTGACATTTTATGTACTGTAACAATCAACACCACTATCACCACCACCACCACCAACAACAACAACAACAACAACAACAACAACAACAACAACAATAATAAACCAGCAATATCTATTATTATTATATATTATTATTATAGTAGTGGTAGTGTTGTTGTTGTTGTGGTGGTGGTGGTGGTAGTAATGATGGTGATTGTTGCTGTTGTTGATTTTTTTATTAGTAGTAGTAATAATAGTATTGATAGCTGGTCTTGTCACTAAAGGTACACTACTGTATATACACCAATATGTACATTCTGGCTGTGTGAGTGTGTGTGTTGATGAAGTGTTTAATGCCATAAATAATAATAATAATAATAATAATAATAAATGCAGTATGTATATATTAAAGAGATAAGAGATTTGTCTTCTGTGGGGTTTTTTTTTTACTCACCCGCAAACACCAGCAGCACCGTTACAGAAATGGCTGACGCACACTGCGTGTCTCGCACCCGCAACAAACCGGACATGTTCACACAGCGGAATAGGATCCTTTAATATAGATCAGATTACAGCACTGGGATATTTGGTCGTTAGATACATTAAAAAAAAAATCTATCTAAAATGGATTATTTTCAGCGCTGTGATATGGATGGCAGTGTCTTCAGCTGTAAAATGGTTGATTTTATGGTTGCTGCACCATTCCTGTACATGCGGGAAGATTTTTTTCTCTCTCTCTCTCTATTATGTGGACTTGTGGAAATTTAAATACACGTTTTACTATATGAGTTAAATTCTCAATGTAAAAGAAAAATGCAATGAACAGATATGTTTAACATATATATTATACAGTACTTATGTAATCAAAAGATATCTCTTCATGTGATGGACACAAAGCGTCCTTAAAATAGGATCAAATTATATCCATACCTCTGTAGTCCAACTGGGGGCCGTGGAGGCCCATTATTGATTATTGTATTTATTCCCATTTTTATGAACATGGTTAACATGCACACACAGCAGGCCATTTGGAAAAGCCAATTAACCTAATCTGCATGTCTTTGGACATTGGGAAGAAACCGGAATACACAGAGGAAAGCCACCAAGCATGGGAAGAACGTGCAAATGCCATGGAAACAAATCAAACAGGAATCAAACCCGGATCCTGGAGGTGCAATGTGACAGCGTTAACCACTATGCCACCATATACATTCATTCATTCATCTTCTATACCGCTTTATCCTGTATTTAGGGTCGCGGGGACCTGGAGCCTAACACAGGAGACTCTGGGCACAAGGCAGGGTACACCCTGGACAGCGTGCCAATCCATCGCACAGCACGCACAGCACACACACACACACACATTCACACACTATGGTCAATTTGGGAACGCCAATTAGCCTAATCTGCATATCTTTGGACTGTGGGAGGAAACCGGAGTACCCGGAAGAAACCCACCAAGCACGGGGAGAACATGCAAACTCCATGCACACAGAGACGGGAATTGAGCCTGGCTGGGAATCGAACCCAGACCCTGGAGGTGCAAGGCGACACTGCACCATGCTGCCTCCATCATATATAGCGACCCTGAACACAGGATTAAGCGGTATAGAAAATGAATGAATGTTTAAGTATTATTTCTCTATTATAAAAATCTTAACACAGCAGATGTCCAAAATCATCAAGGTTTTATTTATTTTAATCTGAAGGTAAATATTTTAACAACAGGACTTTAAATCCTAAAGTGATCAACATTCTTGTCGGATGTCAAATAAAAATTAATTTCTTGCATTGAAATTTTGATATATTTTTTTTAGTCCCATCCAACCTCGTCAATGTACTGTAAGTAATGGAAATGGAGAGAGATTCCATCGAAATATTCTATAATGAAAACAAAATGATCGCTTCAACCTCAACATGATGGGAGACTACTGTACATATTGATAATACTGCATGCAAACAGTAGCTTAATAATAATAATAACTGTTGTTGTTGTTTTTGTACATCTGGCAAATTTTGTATATTCACTTCTACAGTATAAATTGATTGTGTCTATTGACCTACAATTGTATGTTATTTTTGATGAACCTTTGGGTATATATATATACACACACACACACACACACACACACACACACACACACACACAAAGGTTCATCTAAAATACCATACAATCAGAGGTGTCAAGTAACGAAGTACAAATACTTCGTAACCTTACTTACTGTAAGTAGAAATTTTGGTATACTTTACTGGAGTAATTATTTTTCAGCCGACTTTTTACTTCTACTCCTTACATTTTTAAGCAAGTATCTGTACTTTCTACTCCTTACATTTTTAAGCAAGTATCTGTACTTTCTACTCCTTACATTTTAAAAATAGCCTCGTTACTCTATTTTTATGATCAGAACGCGCAACCCCTCCGGTCGCATGATAAGAACGCGCAACCCCCCCCAGTCGCATGATAAGAACGCACTCCCCCCCCCCTGTCGCATGATCAGAACACTCACCCCCCCGTCCGCCCGTCCGTCGCATGATCAAAACACGTGACCTTAATGCTTTTTCCCCCCTTCAAGTTACTTTTACTTTTATACTTTAAGTAGTTTTGAAACCAGTACTTTTACACTTTTACTTGAGTAAAAAGCTTGAGTTGATACTTCAACTTGTAAAGAAGTCTTTTTAAACCCTGGTATCCATACTTCTACTCAAGTAATGAATGTGAATACTTTTGACACCACTGCATACAATGTATATATACATTATATGTATATATACTATATACTGTAGTATATGTATATATTCTAGTGACTAGACAGTAGGTTAAGTAAAGATGGTTTTATAAAGGATGTCAGCCAAAAGTGCCTTTCCTATGTTGAAACAACGATAGAAAGTTAAAAAGTTGTACCAATTATATAAAGAGAGAGAGAGAGAGAGAGAGAGAGAGAGAGAGAGAGAGAAATAGTATGATGTATGTATGTATGTATGTATGATGATGTATTTATGGTATATATACATACTGTATGATATAATACATATAGCAATTAATTAAGTATGAAACTATTTTCACTATACATATACATACTCCTATATACTGTACAAAGACACACAGTATGTATATATAAAACTGAGGTTTTATCTCTCTCTCTCTCTCTCTCTCTCTCTGAATCCCAGTATTGCTCTTTTATGGTAGATTAATATAGTTATGTTATAGTTATGTTATAGTAGCAGGATTACATTTCATTACGTTTGATTTTGTGAATGTGCTAAATCTACATAATTTTTTTGAGTCAGTAAGCCTGATAGACATAATCATCATCAGTAATTCTTATGCCATTTTAAGGAATTATGAATACACCTTGAATATGTTCCTTTAGAAAAATCAGTGTTGCCGTTGCGGCTAAACAAAAAAAAAGGGTGTCTGCGTGAAAGGGGCGGGCTCAGGAATGATGGACTCGTGAAGACACCAGATTTCAGAGCTGTAGAGCCCACATTAGCGTCTTTCTGCTGTAATATGATACGCCAGAGCCCCGACCCACACAGTGAGAGAGAGAGAGAGAGAGAGAGGGAGAGAGCGGTGTTTAAGGACGGGGTGCTGGTGTAGTGCTGCTGCTTCCCTCAGACCACCTGAACATGTTATTAGTGCAGCACTGAGGAGATCAAAGTATTCAAACCCCTTGAACTTTTCCATTTTCTTCATGCTACAACCACAAACGTAAATGTATTTAATTACATTTAATGTCATAGACCAACACAAAGTGGAAGGAAAATTATAAAAAGTAAAAAAAAAAAAAAAATTTTACAAATAAAAATATAAAAAAGTGTGGCGTGCATTAGTATTCAGCCGCCTTTACTCTGACACCCTTAACTAAAATCCCTCGGATACAACTCCCTTCAGAGGTCACCTAAATAGTAAATAGAGTCCCCCTATGTGTACTTTAATCCATAAGTATAAATACAGCTGGTTTGTGAAGCCCTAAGAAGTTTGTTAGAGAACATCAGTGACCACTCTGCATCACGCATCCCAAGGAACACACCAGACAGGTCAGGCATAAAGCTGTGGAGAAGTTTAAAACAGGGTTAGGTTATAAAAATATATATCCCGAGCTTTGAACATAGCGCTCGCATAGCACCATGTGATCCATCAACCGAAAATGGAAAGAATATGGCACAACTGCAAACCTACCAAGACTTGGCCATCCACCTAAACTGACAGTAGAGCATTAATCAGAGAAACAGTCAAACAGCCAAGATGTGCAGCCCATGGTTACTCTGGAGGAGCTGCAGAGATCCACAGCTCAGGTGGGAGAATCTGTCCACAGGACAACTATTAGTCATGTACTCCACAGTAAAGAAAGATGCAAGAAGAAAGCCATTGTTGAAAGAAAGCCATAAGAAGTCCCGTTCGCAGCAAACATGGAAGAAAGTGCTCTGGTCAGATGAGACCAAAATTTGGGCGTAAATGCAAAACGATAATGTATGTATGGTGGAAAACTAACACTACAGATCACCCTGAACACAGCACTCCCACCATGAAACATGGTGGTGGCAGCATCATGTTGTGAGGATGTTATTCCTCAGCAGAGACAGAGAAGGTGGTCAGAGTTCTTGAGAAGATGGATGGAGACAAATACAAGGATTTTTATGTGTAAAATATTCTGAAATATTCATCATTTTCCTTCCACTTCACAATTATGTGCCAGTTTGTATTTTTCACATAAAATCCCAGTAAAAAACATTTACATTTACTGTATTAAATATACATTGATAACTACTGCACAGAGATTCATCAATAATCTCTCAGAGCGATCAGATCACCAACTGTCCCCAAAGAACTCTATTAGGTAACTAAATGTTCTGTTATATTCTAGAAAACAAAGCTCCACTTAAAAGAAAAATTATTATAGCTGGCTCTTCCTTTTATTTATGCTGTCATAGTGAGTCCCTGCTCGCACGCTGCACAAAAATACTGTATACTGACCCAATACATGTGACTGTTAATATACCTAATTGTTCTCCCTTTTTCTCTTCTCCCCCTCTCTCTCAAATGAAACATGGCATTGCAGTCACTAGTGTCCAGATCCCTCTGCCCTCCAGGCCTGTCAGACACATCCTGGTGACCCGCTTCTGGTTGGAGTTCTCATCACATGGAAACCTTTGACTTGCTGCTGAAGATGGCCCCACATGGTTTACTCGGGATATATGTGGTGACTAATTACGGTTCCACTTGATGACCATGAGGATGATCTTGGACTCAGGTGATGCAGGCATTTTGTCTGTGATGTACCTCAAGAGGACTGAAAATCTCCCAAAAAACTCAAATTTTTTAAAGTTTCTAAAAAAATATTTAAGTATACACCAGCAAAAAATATATACCAGGGACTGATTTATGGTAATTCTATCTGATATCACCCAAATGAGGATAGGTTGTCTGTTAAATCTGGTTTCTCTCTAGGGTTCTTCATTGTTGTGATTTCAATGATTTTTTCCTTGTCATCATCACCCTCAGATGATACTGTAGTTATAGATTATGCTTTATTCTTTACTTATTCTTCCCAATCTTATGAACGCAGGAAAATTATAAAATGAAAAATTTTCTGCTGTGTCCCTTTGACTTAATGATCAATGATATTTTCTCATCAGTTTCCACCTAACAAATGTTTGATTATTCAAAAGAAGTAGTTGGTATTATCCATCTCTGTGTTTCAAGTCACAGACACCTTTTAAACATTTTATTTAAATGTGTCGCCATTAAATGTATTTGTTTGGTCAAACTAATTTAATGGCGACACATTTAAATAAAATGTTTAAAAGGTGTTTGATATGTTTGATATTTATTTTGATATGTCATATCTCACAGAGCAAGAACACATACCCTATGAATGCGGTTTATTCCCCTTCCTAAAGAGGGGATATGACATGGGCTAAATAGGACCAAGCAGTTTAACACAAAAGCATGTTGGTGCCATTGTTTATTTACTTACCCAAGTATTCCAAAAGCCTATAAACAGGGATTTAAAACAATTTTGTTTGATTAAAAAACAAACTGACAACAACAACAAAAAATCATCTAAATAAATAAAATAAAAAAACAATAAAAAGCTCTTTAAAGTGTAAAATAACTTTCATAAGAAACACAGGCACATGAAAGTTTCATAGTGAAAATGTAATGACAACAATAACAACAATAGTGTTATGAAGTGTATAATAATAATAACAATAATAATAATAATAATAATAATAATAATTTTGCTACAATAATATGGACTGGGCAAAAGTGTAACGTGATTTTTTTTTAAACAAAATATAATAATAAAAAGAAATCATTATAATAACAACGTAGAGTGATACAACAGCACCCCCTTGTGGATAACTTATTGTACACCGGTTAGGCCGACCAGTTTCTTCAAAACATCCAATCAACATGTCAGTGACAATACTGACCTCGCAACTTTACAGAAATTTTCAGTCCATCTAAACATCAAACAACCAGGAAGGCCAAGTGTTGCTCCTTTACAAAACATGATGTAAATCATACACTCAGAAAATGCATTCTTGGGCTTTGTTTTATATTACATAATCTAAACTTTCAAAGATATCCTGTACACCTTTCCTTTCACTCTCGCTAATACTATTTTGTCACACAACACATCTGACACTTTTCTCCACCCATTCCAACCTGCCTGTACCCGCCTCTTCACTTCCTTTCCACACTCCCCGTTGCTCTGAACCATTGACCCTAAGTACTTAAAGTCCTGCACCTTCTTTACCTCTGCTCCCTGTAGCCTCACCATCCACTTACTGTAGGTTCCTCTCATTCACACACATGTGTTCTGTCTTGCTACGGCTAACCTTCATTCCTCTGCTTTCCAGAGCGTACCTCCATCTCTCTAGATTTTTCCCTGCTTTCGCTAAAAAGCACAATGTCATCTGCAAACATCATAGTCCATGGAGACTCCTGTCTAACCTCATCTGTCATCCTGTCCATCACCAGAGCAAACAAAAAGGGGCTCAGAGCCGATCCTTGATGCAGACCCATCTCCACCTTGAACTCTTCTGTCACACATACAGTACAGCACATCTCACCACAGTCTTAAAGCTCTCATACATGTCCTGCACCACTCTAACATACTTCTCTGCCACTCCAGAATTCCTCATACAACACCACAGCTCCTCTGTGGTAAAAAGTGTTTACGTTGTAAACATTAGTTGAATTTTAAGTAAGTTATCCTGATTATGTCATTAAAATTAACTCATATTTAAAAAAAATTGTTAACTTAAGAAACCTGGTGCTGACAAAATTTAAACGAGTGCCTTCAAATCTCTGTCTGTAATTCCAGGTTGTTCCTTTAGTCTTCGTTGTGCTCCTCGGGTCATTTTGACCCGGCTTACTTCTTGGTAGAGTAGCCTCAGTTCCGAGTAGACCGTTGAATTTCTAAAATCTTTTAAATTACTTTATAACCCTTTCCAGCTTTATTTAAATCAGTTATTCTTGATGGCAGATCCTTTGGAAGCTCTTTTGGCAAGGCAAGGTTCACATTAGCGTATTCTTCTTGTGCGGAGCAAACTCAAAAAGTCTGAGTGTTTTATAATCAGTCAAAGAAGCTCCACACCATCAACTCATTTTCTTAACAAGACTGCAGGTTTGCCAACACCTGCCCCCAATTAGCTTTTTTGAGGTCACATACTTTTTCCACTAGCACTGAGCTTCTTTTATGGTTGTTCTTAATGAGAACATAAAAGATTGCATTTAATGATGAAGTAATGCAGAAAACCATGACATTCCATAAAGTTCACATACTTTTTCTGATATATTATTTATTACGTACATGTTCTCAAGGAAGAATTGGGTACACTTTATAGAAATGTGCAGCTAATATAGCAGTACAGACTTACTGTCCTCAGAAAATAACTCAACATACTGTACAGACTAAATAACGATCAACTAGTCTAAATACAGTAACTATAAACGAAAATGAGTACACCCTAAACAAACAGTCAAAACTGTATTTAAAGTGTCAATATTTTGTGTGAACACCTCTGTTATCTAGCACGGCTTTAATCTTCCTGGGCATGGAATTCACCAGAGCTGTAGATGTTGTTGCTGGGATCCTCTTCTACTCCTCAATAATGATATCACACAGCTGCTGGATGTTAGACACATGGTGCTTCGCCACCTTCCGTTTGAGGACGCCCCAACGGTGCTCGATAGGGTTCAGGTCCGGAGACATACAGCACTTGCCCACTGACAAACACATGAACATGATGAATAGGGCATCATATATATATAGACTTGATTAGCTGATTAGCTCATGCTTGAAGGAAGAAAGCCAAAAGGCTATTTTAAAATAAATTACCCACTTAATGCTCCAAAACGGTGGTGTGTTGATTTCCACCTCTGCTTAAATGGCTGGGGTTGACTACAAAATTATAGCCCCAGGATATATCTGCTCATCTCATTGGCATAGCAACCATAGCAAGTGCAATTTTATATTTCGTTTATACTTATGAACCATTCTACTGAATAGATTAAATTTCCATCCCCAGGACAATAAATTTATAAATATGCATGAAACTGTGAAGTATCTTTTTTTTTTCCGTTATTAAGCATAGTGTCCTGCACATTGATCTAATTGCAAATTTAAGATACACAAGCGTAGGCACCCATCTTTGATAGGAAAAGAGTTTAATAGTTTAAAGGTGCTCAATGTGTTCTATCTTCCTATTCTACTGTATCAGCAGGGACGTCATGTGGCTAAATTGCATATATTCACTAATTGTATACTAAACTCTCAGTTCTTTTACTTTAAATCCTGTAATATAATGTGCAACATGAGTAAGTAGTGGCGGCACGGTGGTGTAGTGGTTAGCACTGTCGCCTTGCACCGCCAGGGTCCGGGTTCGATTCCCCGGCCAGGCTCGATTCCCGTCTCTGTGGGCATGGAGTTTGCATGTTCTCCCCGTGCTTGGTGGGTTTCCTCCGGGTACTCCGGTTCCTCCCACAATCCAAAGACATGTAGGTTAGGTTAATTGACATTCCAAATTGCCCGTAGTGTGTGAATGAGTGTGAGTATGTGTGTGTGCCCTGCGATGGATTGGCACCCTGTCCAGGGTGTACCCTGCCTTGTGCCCTAAGTTTCCTGGGATAGGCTCCAGGCCCCCCGCGACCCTGTATATAAGGATAAAGCGGTGCAGAAAATGAATGAATGAGTAAGTAGCATCTTCCATATATTGATTTATTAATGCCGGTGGTAAATCAATATCTAGTATTCACCAGATTTGACAGTTGACATTACTGGACAACAAAAATACATTATTTGCATTATTAAAAAATACAAATAGCATGCATATACAGTATAGTAATTTTATTTTGTCACCAACATATTTTAAAAATCACTTTTTTGAGAAAAAAAAATTGTAAAAACTTTTTTTTTTTAAATTCTAAATAACACCTGAGAAAATATAAACAAACTGCTTCATGATGACCTGAAAACAGCAGGAACAAGTTACAGAAAGAGAACAATAAAAAGGAACTGCAACACAGTCATCTCTGTTCCTACACTTGAGGCAAAATTCATTTGCTAAGGAATAACTACAGAGATGTGTTTCTAAAATAATTAGATTTATTTAGAGAAAAAAGGGTTTGCCCTATTTCCTGGCAATGAGTAGGAATTGAGAAACAATAAATTAGGGAGAAAATCAGGGAAATACATAAAAAAAAGATTTCCTACTTTTACAACTGGTAAAATTAAATAGTTTTGAGCTTTTCAACAGTTAATCAGCATTACGCCCAATTAAAATAATTATCAACTGATCAATCTTAGCATAATATACATAACCAACAATGCACATGAGGTGGGTCTGGACCCTTACACAGGACCTCTAGGGGGTGCTGTAGTGACTGGCACTGGGGCGATAGCAGCAGATCTACTGAGTTCTGCGTTGTGAGGCCGGTGTGGATCTGTCTGCCCATAATATTCCATGGGAGCTCGATCGGATCGGGATGTGGTATCTGGTAGGCTTCAGTGCACTGGGTATTCTGGTGCCTTTTTTTTCATGGCCAGCATTGACTTTTTTCAGTGATTCAAAATCAATATTTGACTGATGGCACTTAGGGTTAGCAACCCAGTGACCCAGTGTGAGGATGTATCCAATGACACAAACTTCAATGCACTTTTGAATAAGAGCGTTAGCCAAATACCAAAATTGTAAATGTAAAAACACTTCTTGCAGGCTACAGGTTGCTAGGTAGCGTAAAACATTAACTGTGCATTGGGAAAGGGTTATGTGGTCTAATTAATCCATACATCATATCTAGTGCCCACCGTACAAGCCTATGGGGGCAGTGTTATGATCTGAGATTCTTTCTGTTGGTCAGGTCTGTATGTTTAGCAATGTTATGTGCTCAAAAAGTTTGTCTACCTGAATGTAATAATTAACCAGGTTTTTCCCATTGGATTGGCCACCACAGAGTCCGGACCTTAACCCCATTGAGAACCCTTGGGATGTGCTGGAGAAGGCTTTACGCAGCAGTCCAACTACCATAATCAATAGAAGATCTTGGAGAGAAATTGATGCATCTCTGGAAAGAAGTAAATGTTATGATATTGCATAAGCCTAGCAAAATGATGCTACGGCCATAATCAACGCAAAAGATGGCCCAGTTAAATATATAACAGTGTGCAACTTCTAATATAGAAGATTCTATAGATTTGTAGAATCTCATGTATTTTGGGGTACACATTATATTTGTTAAAGTATCCATTCATCTGTTTTCCATTATTCATTTATACATCCAACTATTTTATATATTGCTTAGTCCAATTCAAGGTATTGGAAGTAACTAGAAGCTATATTATAATACTCAGATACATTATACTGTAATTATATACAGGTAATATTATTGTTAAAATGTATTATACACAGATATTACCACTGTAAAAAACCTAGGACTTAAATTATATAAATATTCAAAAAGCTAAACAAGAACAGGAACATGAAGCACAAAACAGTAAGGCAATATCAACAAAGTCTTTCAACATACTGTATAATCCAATGCATAAGGCCATGAGGCACCCGCAGTTGTGCACCACTAGAGGGCAACCCTGACTGTAGGCAGTTTATCACTCACCCACTCACTCATCATCAGTATATCACTTTATCTTGTATTCAGGGTTACGGGGGCCTTAAGCCAGGAGTCTTACTGTAGGGCATGAGGCAGGGTACACCTTAGATGGGATGCCAATCCTTTGCAGAGCACACACACACACACACACACACACACACACACACACACACACACACACACACACACTCATTTACACACTACGGGCAATTTAGGAACACCAACTAGCCTAATCTGGATGTCTTTGGACTGTGGGAGTAAACCGGAGTACCCGGAGGAAACCCACCAAGCACGGGCAGAACATGCAAACTCCATGCACACAGACCAGAGGTGGATATCGAACCCAGGACCTGGAGGTGCAAGGCGACAGTGTCAACCACTAAGCCACATTTTTCAATAAGAAAATAATGCGAACTCACTCTAAAAAATCTTTAAAATGAAAATAGGCATGGCATTCACTTACAGCTCTGGAACTGCATCTAAATATTGCACAAACTGGTATCAATAGGACACAGCTTACAGATATACAGCATTTGGCTTAGAAATTGACTCAATAATAATTATTGAAAAAGTGAGCATACAATAATCCATTGTCTACATTGTTTATCCTGTGTAGGATGACAGAGGGCCTGGGTACTTTAAGACACAAGGCCAGTGCACAAGCACACAAACACACCCCATCACAATTCAAATTCAAGATTCACATTTCATTTGTCATGTACAGTAGAAAACCACACACAGTATGACATGGAGTGAAATACATACTTATATAAGTTTGTCTAATTTGTTCCTAGTAGCCACCTACCTGAGTTCCTACCTGTATTCCCACATCCTTATCAGTTTTCCCAGCCTTACCCGTTTACACCACCTGGGCCTCTAACTGCAAAAAAAAAAAAAAAAATTCAGCTAGTCTTTCCTCACTTGCTTGAATATTCCTACACCATTTTTATTCAGCATTTTACAATGAACATTTGAAAATCCTACCTAGTGTCATTGGACTGTCAGAAGAACCTGGATTAGTTGGAGGAAACCCACCAAGCACTAGAAGAACATGCAAATTTCCCCCACACAATGCGGAGGTGAGCTTCAAAACCCCAATCTTGGAGGTGCAAGGTGACAGTGCTAACCACTAAGCCAAGTACAAACTAAAAATGCAAACTAAATATTACACATTCAAATAAAACTATTACCTGCTAATAATAAGTATTCAATTCATATTTGGTCTGGTCATGGTGTTTATACACTGCCTGGACTCTTGTTTTATCATCTTTTGCATTTGGCATGGCATTGGGATTAAAGCAACGTCACATCATACTGTACAGTGGTGTGAAAAACTATTTGCCCCCTCCTGATTTCTTATTCTTTTGCATGTTTGTCACACAAAATGTTTCTGATCATCAAACACATTTAACTATTAGTCAAAGATAACACAAGTAAACACGAAATGCAGTTTTTAAATGAGGGGTTTTATTATTTAGGGAGAAAAAAAATCCAAACCTACATGGCCCTGTGTGAAAAAGTAATTGCCCCCTGAACCTAATAACTGGTTGGGCCACCCTTAGCAGCAATAACTGCAATCAAGCGTTTGTGATAACTTGCAACGAGTCTTTTACAGCGCTCTGGAGGAATTTTGGCCCACTCATCTTTGCGGAATTGTTGTAATTCAGCTTTATTTGAGGGTTTTCTAGCATGAACCGCCTTTTTAAGGTCATGCCACAACATCTCAATAGGATTCAGGTCAGGACTTTGACTAGGCCACTCCAAAGTCTTCATTTTGTTTTTCTTCAGCCATTCAGAGGTGGATTTGCTGGTGTGTTTTGGGTCATTGTCCTGCTGCAGCACCCAAGATCGCTTCATGGCCGGACATTCTCCTTCAGGATTTTTTGGTAGACAGTAGAATTCATGGTTCCATCTATCACAGCAAGTGATATATATAATTTATTTATTTATTTATTATTTATTTATTTTTGATCATTTTTAACATTGTGCATTAATACTGAAGACATCCCATAAAACTATGAAAGTACACATATGGAATTGTAGTACCTACAGTAGTAAACAAACAAATGTGTTAAACAACCCAGAATATTTTTCCGATTTTAGATTGTCCAAAGTAGTTACATTGAGCTTTCATGACAGCTTGGCACGGTGACCATGGTGGCTTAGTGGTATACGGAGTTTCCATGTTCTTCAGGTTGCCTCCGGGTACTCCGGTTTCCTTCCACAGTTAAAAGACATTAAGCTAATGGGCGTTCCCAAATTGTCTGTAGTGCCTCTCGCGAACCTACAGGATAAGCGGTATGGACAATGAGTGAGTGAGTGAGTGAGTTAGTGAGTGAGTGACAGCTTGGCACACTCATGGCACTCTCTCATCAGATTCACCTGGAATGGTTTTAATTCACATGTTTACTTTGGCAAAAAAAATTTTGTAACATTTCTTGCCTTACACCATCCGTCGTCTTGAGCAGAGGAAAGGTGGGAACAAAGTCAATAGCCCTGTATTAATGATACAGTACAACAACTGTTCAAACCCTTAGTATGGTAAGACACACTCGGTTAAGTAAAGAGAAAAGACAGTCCATCATTACTTTATGAAATGAACAGCATTTTGCAGCACCATGCCATCCCATCTGGTTTGCACTAAGTGGAACCATTATTTGTTTTCCAACAGGACAATGACCCCAAACACACCTCTAGGTTGTGTAAGAGCTATTTGTCCAAGAAGGAGAGTGATAGAGTGCTGCATCAGATGACCTCGCCTCCACATCCCCTTATCTAAATCCAATTGAGATGGTTTGGGATGAGTTGGACTGGAGAGTGAAGAAAAATAAATAAATTGTTACACGTACAAATGTTTCCACTTTCCCATGTTTTCACTTTTCCACTTCAGTCTTTTTGCACCACTCTCATACTGCTGCTGCATGTCTTGCACCTTACAAGTGCCTTTCTAATCAGAACTTCAGAATGTTTACATCTGAAGTTTTACAGTATATTTGCACCTTACAAATTGTTTACATATATTTTGGTATATATTTGTATAATAACAAAATTCACTGTTTACATTTATTCAGATATTGTACAGCAGATTCATTCAGATGTTTACAAGATATATTCAGTAGATTTATTTTATTTATTACAAGAACACTGCTGTTACCATCATGCAGAAATCAGTTTCTATATTGAACTGACTGTTGATATTTTTAAGTACAATAAGTTACTATATTGTATTGACAGTGTAAAACACTTGATGAGAGAGAAGAGAATCAAAGTATTTCGATTCCTCTGTATGTCTGCACATATGGTGGCATTGACAAATACAAACCTTGAACCTTGAACTTGAAAAACCAGCCACCAAGTACTCAACATCTTTGGGAATAACTTCGGGCTGATTGAGAGAATGCCAAGAGTGTGCAAATATGTCATTACAAATATAAAACGGGTTCCGGGTTATTTAACATAATTTTTTTTGTCTATATAATTCCATATTTGTTTTGTCATCATTTTTTAAAATTATTATTATTTTTTTTTTTCCAATTTTCTCCCCAATATTAGTTGTAGCCAATTCCTCCCCGTCACTAGGGGGCTCCCACATTAAGGCTACCACTACCACTCAGTCGGGAGGGCCGAAGATAATCCCGTGTTTCCTCCTCCGCCGACCGCATCTTTTCGAACTGCTTGCTCACACACCATTAGGGGCGGAGTAACACACTCGAAGGAAAGCGCTAGCCGCTCCTTCCGCGTGCACGAGCTCACACACGCCCCTGATTGGCTGTAGAGCCGTGATTAATGTGGGAGCACGAAGTACCTCTCATCCCTCCCCCCTGAGAGAGCTCGGCCAATAAGCTCTCTCTGTGCCTCCGGCTGTGAGAGGAAAACAGCATCACCCGGGGTTCGAACCAGCGATCTCTGGATGACAGGACGAGCACTTTACCACTGCACCACTCGGACGCTTTCTTGTCATAATTTTAATGTCTTAAATGTCTTTAATGTACAATGCTGTATTGAAAACAATAACAATATAGGGAAAACATTGAATAAGAAGGTGCATACATTTTGGAACAAAGATACCACCGGGTTCGATTCCCGAGTCTGTGTGTATGGAGTTTGCATGTTCTCCCCGTGCTTGGTGGGTTTCCTTCAGGTACTCCGGTTTCCTCCCACAGTCCAAAGACTTGGAGATTAGGCTAATTGGCTTTCCACAAAAATAATTACTAATAGGGACATAAAAATGATTACTTTTTTTACTTTGATGAAAATCCTTTGCAGTCAATAAATGCCTAAAGTTGGGAACCCATAGACATGACCAAATGCTGATCTTACCTCGAGCTGCTTTGTCAGGTCTTTACTGCAGCTACCTTTAGATGCTGTTTGTTTGGTCTTTCTGTCTTCTGTCTTATCTTCAGTAAGTGAAAAGCATGCTCTTTTACTGTAGGTTCCCTAATCCTGGTCTGGGAGGAGATCCCTCAGGACACATCTGCCGACTCATCAGGAGCATAACCAGATGTTGTTGGGGATGCATGCCGGCTTACACTCATAAACATACTCACATCCTGTACACACTTCTGAGTCACATCCACACGACATGGATGAGCCTGTGATTAAAAATTTACACTTTGATTTTCAGTGTGATTTCGAAAACAGCGCTGTGCATTACTGTATGTCACTGAGCATTATGTCATTTCGTCCTGAACAAATTATACAATGTACATTCATCATGTAAAAGTCATTAATCAAGGTCTGAGGTGTGATTTAAGCGTTCCCATTTTTGCATTGTGTCTTTCTTTTTTGGCCACTCTCTCTCTCTCTTGCCACAACAGATTTGGTCACAAATTTCCCTTTGTGTGAAATGAATGTGCAACAGACTGTGACTGCAACCGATTAATCATTCATCCATTTGACTGTTCAGCTATTTGTTCCAGAAATTTTGACAGAGACTACTTTTTATCGCCTTTTTAATTTCTGTTCAGTTTGTTTTATATTCCGTTTTTTGCCGGATACACAAAACAAATGTTTTCTTGTTGAACACAATATTTTTCATATTACTGTATACTGTCTAGGGGAAAGTAAAATGAAAATGTTCAATATTTCAAATATTTTATTAAAAATAAAAAAACAGTTCCTGTGTATGGAATATTTACAGTAATCAAAGCATTGCAAAAAAGTTAACTATTAAAAAAAGTATTATATGTGTATATAATAATAATAATAATAATAATAATAATAATAATAATTGACATTAAACTGGATCTTTATACATTTCCAATAGGGACACAGTCCTGACCCTTCAAAAAAAAAAAAAAGTGTCTCTATTATGCTGTGGAGAGCATTTCTCTGGAATACTTTGGCTCCACTGCTCCCCTTAGAGCATGCATATTTAAATAATTTGCTTGTTATTAGCCCCCACACACATTCTGCGCCAGAAACCAAACTAGGTCTAGCGGAGGATGCCCATATAAAAACAGGCAAAGTCATCTCATTTGCCTAGAGTTTTCATGGTCTTTTAATAACTGGCTAATAAAATAAAAGTTACATAACGCAGCAGGCCAAACAACACTAAGAATAATAATGTGTGACCCCAATGACTGAATCAACTCAATAACAGTAAAAAAAAAGAACATAACAATGCGATTACAGTATTATTGTTTTACAATTGTCCCTTGTGCAAAGCATGAATTGCTTCCACACATCTAAGTGCTAAATAGTCAACCGTTACACAAAAACAACGCATATGAGAAAATTGACGAATGAATGTGGAAGTGTGTGTTGCCACATTTTAAAGTGATCATTCCTTATTTCTTCCAACATACTCTAATATTACCTTGCAGAGCTCATAGGCAAAATATCTGTAGGATGGCTGGTCACAGTCATATACAGTACTGTAAATATTTATTTTTTGGTATCTCAATCCAGTTGATCATAGAGAGATTTAGGATGTGTTTGCCCATTTTCTACACTGCTATAATTAAACCTCAATTGCAGCAGTATTTTTTTATGAGAATTGCCTTCATTGCTTTATAAAATGCCAAAGAAACGAAGAACTATAAATTGCGATAGAAACTGTTCTGGTGGCTTGTTTCAACACAACTTCTTTTCATTTCTTTTAATGTAAGGGGGGTGGGGGTTGTATGGTGGGTGAAAACTAACTACGCATTAAAAATTGGTAATAAAGTCCATATATCTAATACATATGTATGTAAACTAATTTGTTCATTTATTACACAGCAAAATCAAAGCAAATGTTTAAATTTCAACATGGTGACATCCAGTTTGCTCAAACGGCCAGGGATGGATTGCACACTCGTCTGCAGGAAGTCGTTTGAGATAATGGTGAGACCTTGCCTCCAAGTCTTCCAGTGTGAGAGGCTTTGTCCTGTACACCTCCTTCTTTGCGTAGCCTCACGGGAACAAATCACATGGAGTGAGATGCGGACTTCTTGGAGGCCATTCATGAGGTCTGTGTTGTCCCAGCCAATGTTAAAGAAAATACTGGTCCAATTACACACACACAGTGGGGCAAAAAGATATTTAGTCAATTGTGCAAGTTCTCCCACTTAAAAAGATGAGAGAATCTTTATCTTTATTGTAATTGTCATCGTAGGTATACCTTAACTATGAGAGACAAAATAAGAAAAACAAATCCTGAAAATCACATTGTAGGATTTTTAATGAATTAATTGGTAAATTCTTCTGTAAAATAAGTATTTGGTCAAACAAGCAAGACCTATAACTTCTTTAAGAGGCTCCTCTGTCCTTCACTTGTTACCTGTATTAATGGCATCTGTTATCAGTATAAAAGTCACCCGTCCACAACCTCAAACAGTCACACTGCAAACTCCACTATGGCCAAGAACAAAGAGCCATCAAAGGACACCAGAAACTAAATTGTAGACCTGCACCAGGCTGGGAAGACTGAATCTGCAATAGATAAGCAGCTTGGTGTGAAGAAATCAACTGTGGGAGCAAGTATTAGAAAATGGAAGACATACAAGACCACTGATAATCTCTCTCGATCTGGGGCTCCACGCAAGATCCACGCAAGATCACCCGTGGGGTCAAAATCACAGAATGCAAAAATCACAGAACCACACTGCAGAAAGCTGGAACCAAAGTAACAAAGGCTACCATCAGTAACACACTGCGCCATCAGGGACTCTAATCCTGCAGTGCCAGATGTGTCCCCCTGCTTAAGCCAGTACATGTCCAGGCCCATCTGAAGTTTGCTAGAAGAGCATTTGTATGATCCAGAAGAGGATTGGGAGAATGTCATAGGATCAGATGAAACTAAAATAGAACTTTTTCAGTAAAAACTCAACTGGTCATGTTTGGAGGAGAAAGAATGCTGAGTTGCATCCAAAGAACACCATACCTACTGTGAAGCATGGGGGTGGAACCTTCGGGGCTGTTTTTCTGCAAGGGACCAGGATGACTGATCCGTGTAAAGGAAAGAATGAATGGGGCCATGTATCATGAGATTTTGAATGAAAACCTCCTTCCATCAGCAAGTGCATTGAAGATGAAACGTGGCTGGGTCTTTCAGCATGACAATGATCCCAAAAAAAAAAACCCAGTGCAACAAAGTAGTGGCTTCATAAGAAGCATTTCAAGGTCCTGGAGTGGCCTAGCCAGTCTCCAGATCTCAACCTCATAGAAAATCTTTGGAGGAAGTTGAAAGTCAGTGTTGCTCAGCGGCTGCCCGAAAACATCACTGCTCTAGAGGAGATCGGCATGGAGGAACAGGCCAAAATACCAGCAACAGTGTGTGAAAACCTTGTGAAGACTTAAAGAAAAACTTTTGACCTCTGTCATTGCCAACAAAGTGTTTATAACAAAGTATTGAGATGAAATTTTGTTATTGACCAAATACTTATTTTCCACCATAAAATAAATAAATAAATTCTTTAAAAATCCTACAATGTGATTTTCTGGAGTTCTTTTTCTTATCTTGTCTCTCATACTTGAGGTATACCTAGGATGGAAATTACAGGCCTCTCTCATCTTTATAAGTGGGAGAACTTGCATAATTGGTGGCTGACTTGCCCCACTGTAGTAAGAGCAAGATGGAGTGGTGCACCATGGGATGGTGTTCCAGTGATACTACAAGCTCTATAGCAGGGGTGGCGAACCTGTTTGCCATAATGAGCCAAAAAAATCTTTATCACTGCAAAGAGCCACACAACAGATGTGCAAACAACAGAATCACAACTTATACACTTAATTACATAATACCTCTATCTCACCTGCGGTTTCCATCTTTCCGCGAGGAAAATTAAACGTTTAATTTTTTTGCTGGTCCTCGCCAGAGGTGTCAAGTAACGAAGTACAAATACTTCGTTACCTTACTTAAGTAGACATTTTGGGTATCTATACTTTACTGGAGTAATTATTTTTCAGCCGACTTTTTACTTCTACTCCTTACATTTTTAAGCAATTATCTGTACTTTCTACTCCTTACATTTTAAAAACAGCCTCGTTACTCTATTTTTATGATCAGAACGCGCAGAACTTCTAAAGAAGTATTTTTGAACCCTAGTATCTATACTTCTACTCAAGTAATGAATGTGAATACTTTTGACACCACTGGTCCTCGCGGAAGCTTGCGGTCCTTACAGAACTTCACGGAGCGACAGCGGAACGTCGGTGGGCAATCGCGGCGACCCACGGTGCCTAACACCGCAGTTCTCATGGATTATAATCAGCCTACCTCCTTTTATTTGACTCAGTGGGACACTTGGTTTCCACAATCTTTTTTAAGTCTGGCTTGTATTCAGTTGTGGCTACTCGTAGTAAATCTTTCACGTGTGACAGTAAGAGCAGAGCGATGCTTTGATTTCACTTATTTCAGTGTCGAAAAAAGGAATTCACAGATGTAAGTTGACCCAAACATTGACAGTACAGTAGTTTGACTGGAGCCTGTTTGACATTGGGATATCTCTCAATCGGCACAATCTTCCAAAACTCCACGGTTCCTTCCTTCCATTCAGACAAAAATGTTCTGAGCTCATCTTCGTATTTGCGCTTAGCTGTACGTTTCCCTGACTCTGCCATGATGATTGACAGGCTACTAACGAACTTCACATCAATCGTGTTAGTCTATGTTAAATCGCGCGAGAGGTTGTGTAAAAAAAATCATTTAAATACACACCCCTTTATTGGAAAATTATGTTTTGACTTTTTAAAAATAATTTCCAAGTGTAAACACAGAACGTGGATAGATTGAAGAGCCGCAGACGAGCAGTGAAAGATCCGCAAGCGGCTCGCGAGCCGCGGGTTCGCCACCCCTGCTCTATGGCCATTAAATATTGCCTTGTTTATTTTCACCCACCATGTACACTGCCATAATTTTGCGAGAACTGCCTTCATTACTCTGATATACAGTAGTGATGGGTCGTTCATGAACAATTCGTTCTTTTTGAACGAGTCTTTAACATGACTCAGAAGAACGAGTAGTCTCGGAGAGAGATCCGTTCATTTTCTACTGGGCATGCACGCACAAAGCATCGCAAATCCTCCGTAGGTTATGTACAGGAAACAGAAATGAGTAGTTACCTTTGAGTCTTTTAGTCCAAATCGTTCGTTCTTTTGTCATGTGACTCCCATAGACGCTATGCAGTGCAGTAGACAGGAAACAGAATTGAATGGTTCTTCTCAATAGATGCTTTGCTGTGCAATAGATTCAAAAGAACAAACAACTCGGACCAGAAGATATGAGAGGTGAGCTGCTCATTCTGTTTATCATAATAAATTCCCATCACTAGTATACAGTAGTTTCCAACAAAACAATTTGAGAAAGTTCTTCTTTTCATTTCTTGTCCATTTGTTTTGTATTATTATTATTATTCTGTCTTTATACGGTACTTTTGTGATTTGCATTCCACTGGTCATGTACTGCTCTAGCCCTTCGTCTTTAGTCACTAATCGACAATTTGATTCTGTTTAAATCAGAAGAGATATTTATTTCATCTTTCATCTAAGAACAACTGTTCTTGAACCATGTGCGCTTGCACATGGTCTTATACTTGCACATTTCACATGACTTATCACATACAAAAATGATACAGAGGTTAGTGCTTAGAAGTGGTGTTAGCATTCACTCTTTGTTCATACCGTACCGATTTTCATACATTTGTGGGTAATCAAAATCCAGCCACGCTGTCCTTTTGGTGTTTGAATTCATATGCATTTCCCAGGAGATCAGGAGGACTTTAAATGGTGTAACTCGCTCAAGGAATTTTCTGTGTAATCAATACCTTAGTTATCGTTTCTGTTACACACAAATACATAATGCACTTCCATTCAAGGTGTCAACATACTTTGTGTTTATGTGTTGTTCTATTAAAACGTCATAGATCAAATGCTCCTTATCTGATTACACACCATAAAAAATACATGTACAAAACTATAAGATTTGAAATCGCTTATGTACAGCTATGTACACTACTAAACAAAACACCAACTTAAATTTACAGAACATTAGAAATTGTATATGTATCTATATTTGTACACTCTCCAGGCACACCTGTTTGTCAGAATTTATTTGCCATGTATTGTGTTTCAGTTCTCATTTGGCAGATGTACTGTAGAAATAAAATCACATAATGAGGAGGAGGGGTGGATCAGGTCGCCTTATCTCCTACATCTGCCTCTGAAATTGTCCGGATATCTGTAAGGATGGGGAAAAGGGTAAAAACCTAAAAGAAAAGGGGAAAAAAAAGGACAAACAAAGTCAGATCCTGGACCTTGTATCAGATCATAAATTAGTATGGCCTATTTATAAACCATTATAATAATATCATATATAATAATATGCATATTCATCTGAAAGAAAATACCTTTAAAATGCATTATATAAATGGTACCTATGATAATTAAATATGTTTTGAAAAAGAAAAGAATGCCCTCGGGCATATCTGATAAAAAAAAAAAAAAAAAAAAAAGGTATTATTTGCACTAAATGGTACAGTATAATTGCATCATACCAGGAAGTAGTCAGGAAGGATATGAAGATAATGGAATTTCCCCCAGATATTCACTGTCAGTGCAATATTAGCCCAAGCTTGCAGTTTTATGTTTTATTCAAAACTTGAAACACATAATATTACCTTACTGAAAAGTGTTTAGATAAAGTAACAGTACAACCTTGTCTGGTCTAAGCTGTCACTACATTTCTATGTTTTTCCCCCCTGAGCCTCTGCATACAGTACAGAATCTTCTATTAACTCCAAAAAAAAAAAAAGGTTTAAATAAATAAATAAACCAACCTCAAACACAACTACAGTATATTAATGTTATTGTCTGGGTGATGGAAGATGTATTGTTCACACCTCATGTACTCTAGTGCATGCCACATCTACAATCATTCATTACAAATACTGAGCTGGCAGACATGTTGAGCCCAGGTGGCATTATGCGGTGAAGAAACCAATTACTTACATTTTAATTCTAATAAGTATTTGATCAGGAATGTCAGTTGATTTTCTAACCAGTAAGACAATATACTAATGAAAATACAGTGGTGTGAAAAACTATTTGCCCCCTTCCTGATTTCTTATTCTTTTGCATGTTTGTCACACAAAATATTTCTGTTCATCAAAAAACGTTAACTATTAGTCAAAGATAACATAATTGGACACAAAATGCAGTTTTTAAATGAAGGTTTACGTTATTAAGGGAGAAAAAAAACTCAAAATCTACATGGCCCTGTGTGAAAAAGTGATTGCCCCCCTTGTTAAAAAATAACTTAACTGTGGTTTATCACACCTGAGTTCAATTTCTGTAGTCACCCCCAGGCCTGATTACTGCCACACCTGTTTCAATCAAGAAATCACTTAAATAGGAGCTACCTGACACAGAGAAGTAGACCAAAAGCACCTCAAAACCTAGATATCATGCCAAGATCCAAAGAAATTCAGGAACAAATGAGAACAAAAATAATTGAGATATATCAGTCTGGTAAAGGTTATAAAGCCATTTCTAAAGCTTTGGGACTCCAGCGAACCACAGTGAGAGCCATTATCCACAAATGGCAAAAACATGGAACAGTGGTGAACCTTCCCAGGAGTGGCCGGCCGACCAAAATTACCCCAAGAGCACAGCGACGACTCATCCGAGAGGCCAC
This sequence comes from Channallabes apus, assembly GCA_030522415.1. NCBI lineage: Eukaryota > Metazoa > Chordata > Actinopteri > Siluriformes > Clariidae > Channallabes > Channallabes apus. The sequence continues at coordinate 6,356,210 of CM060126.1, read as the reverse complement.
AAAAGACCCCAGGACAACATCTAAAGAACTGCAGGCCTCACTTGCCTCAATTAAGGTCAGTGTTCACGACTCCACCATAAGAAAGAGACTGGGCAAAAACGGCCTGCATGGCAGATTTCTAAGGCGCAAACCACTTTTAAGCAAAAAGAACATTAAGGCTCGTCTCAATTTTGCTAAAAAACATCTCAATGATTGCCGAGACTTTTGGGAAAATACCTTGTGGACCGACGAGACAAAAGTTGAACTTTATGGAAGGTGCGTGTCCCGTTACATCTGGCGTAAAAGTAACACAGCATTTCAGAAAAAGAACATCATACCAACAGTAAAATATGGTGGTGGTAGTGTGATGGTCTGGGGTTGTTTTGCTGCTTCAGGACCTGGAAGGCTTGCTGTGATAGATGGAACCATGAATTCTACTGTCTACCAAAAAATCCTGAAGGAGAATGTCCGGCCATCTGTTCGTCAAATCAAGCTGAAGCGATCTTGGGTGCTGCAGCAGGACAATGACCCAAAACACACCAGCAAATCCACCTCTGAATGGCTGAAGAAAAACAAAATGAAGACTTTGGAGTGGCCTAGTCAAAGTCCTGACCTGAATCCTATTGAGATGTTGTGGCATGACCTTAAAAAGGCGGTTCATGCTAGAAAACCCTCAAATAAAGCTGAATTACAACAATTCTGCAAAGATGAGTGGGCCAAAATTCCTCCAGAGCGCTGTAAAAGACTCGTTGCCAGTTATCGCAAACGCTTGATTGCAGTTATTGCTGCTAAGGGTGGCCCAACCAGTTATTAGGTTCAGGGGGCAATTACTTTTTCACACAGGGCCATGTAGGTTTGGATTTTTTTTTCTCCCTAAATAATAAAACCCCTCATTTAAAAACTGCATTTTGTGTTTACTTGTGTTATCTTTGACTAATATTTAAATGTGTTTGATGATCAGAAACATTTTGTGTGACAAACATGCAAAAGAATAAGAAATCAGGAGGGGGGCAAATAGTTTTTCACACCACTGTATATACCTGTAAATTGACTCTTGATATATGTTTGGCGGGTGTCAAGGGTGTTTCGTGGCTGTTAAGGTGCCGGCTCACATGATTAGTTTGTCTCAGCAGTAGGAAGTAAAAACTTCTTTCTGTGCAGGTTAGTGGGATTTTGGTACAAGACACAGTGTGCTTGATGAGAATTAAGTCTAATGGGCTGACTTTACGTATTCAAGATTGCATAATCTGTGTAAATGGTAAAAAAAAAAGATGAAGGGCTCCCTCATTCTGTACCAGTGCCACATTTTTTTCCCCTTTCCAGAGCCAGCTTGACTCTTAGATCTCAGTCGGCAATATCATAGCTCCTTTCAGTGGGGTTTAAATTTTTTAAGAAATAAGGCCACAGGGTGAAACTTGCATCTCTCAGGAGAAGTGGGTTATGTTTTTGCAGGGTTGGAAGAGTAATATGATGGGAAATTGGGTGGTGAGTGTGACGATGAACTATTCAACTGAATCCAATTAACTTGTATAGTGCTTTTAACAATGGGCATTGTTGCAAAGCAGCTTCACAGCAATAAAATGTCTGGAAAAAAAATTATATATATATAATTTGATATTATATTTGATTCATCCCTAATTGGCAAGCCAGTGCCATTGGTGGCAAGGAGAACTTCTCAAAGATTACATTCCTCTAGAAGAAACAGATTCAACAGAGAAATCGTCCTCATTTGGGGAAGCTGGGTAGCACAACCGAAAATAATTTCCTTTTATAACTGTGTGTTACAGTATATGGTCAAAAGTGCAATGGTATGAAATGAAATTTGTTTTGGTTACATTGAAGTTAATAAGATTAAATCATTAATTCTCTATTCATTCAATGTTAATATTAAGAGAAGCTCGCGAGTTGATGCACTCTGTCACATTATTGGTTGATTAGATAATTGCATGTACTGTAGGATGCCTAACCTTGCGATGGCTCACTTCTGAATTAAAATAGGTCCCTTTTTTTTTTGTCTAGAGTCTTATGTCTTATGTAGGTCTTTTTCCGGGTTTATAATAAATCACTCTCCACTTGCCTTGTATAAAAATAGAGGTTGTCGCTTAATGAAGCTTTTAGGACCATAAAATTCTAAAATATGTCAGGAGGTCCAGACTGCTTATACTGTGGTGTAATGTAACTACACACTGTATGACAGGGGTCTTCAATCTCATCCAGCCTTATCCTTGCTCATGCAGGCTTTCATTCCAATAACGCAAGAGCCACGCCTTATTTCACTTGTTTAATTAGTCCATTTAAGACTAATCAATCACCTGTGAACAATTAAGTTTGTCTCTAGTTTGGCTGTGCGTGCATGATTAAATATTAAACAAATAACTAAACAAACAATATGTACTGTATGAATGATTCCTTGTTAATCAATTAATTGATGTTTAGAATTTTGATTTGTAAATAGAAAAAAAATTCTTAATTATATATATATTTTTTTTTTGCATGTAGTGATAACCTTGACAACCGAGCTGCAATCTAACTTTAGCTTAGGTATCCTTATGAACCAGGCGCTCTGCATTCTTTCTAATAACCTATTTGAAGAGTCGGGTCACAGCAATTCCTTCTGTAAACACAGTTCACACTTGAGTAGGCCTGCTTACAATTCACGTCCTCTTCCACCATCTTAATTTTCAGAGACAGCTCTGTCACAAAACAGATCACTGTTAAAACAACTTCGGTAAACTGACCGTTAAACAGGATGAACTGTTGAATATTTATGAGCGTTACACCTACTCATCACCTGCATGGTCAATTTGTCTGCACGGAGGGGTGGGGCTATGTACCGACAGGTCATATGGAGGGTGTCAATAGTCTGTGCAGTGGTAAAGTCCTCGCCCAAGATCCAAAGATCGCTGGTTCGAATCCCGGGTGCTGCTGTAACATCTCGCAGCCGGAGGTCTAGAGAGAGTTGATTGGCCGAGCTCTCTCAGAGGGGAGGGATGAGAGGTACTTCGTGCTCCCACATTAATCACGGCTCTACAGCCAATCAGTGGCGTCTGTGAGCTCACGCAAGAGGAAGGAGCGGATCCTTCGAGTGTGTTACGCCGCCCCCCAACGGTGCGTGAGCATACAGTTCGAAAAAATGCGGTCGGCTGCCGTCACGTAGTTCGGAGGAAACACGTGATAGTCTTCGAGTGGTAGTAGTAGCCTTAATGTGGGAGCCCCCTAGTGACGGGGAGGAAGTGGACATGACTAAATTAGGGAGAAAATCGGGGGGGGGAATGTATAAATAAAATAGTCATTTAAAATGTTTTTCCTCATTTTATATACTTAAATTAAAAAAACATTGAAAATTACTATATAGAATTTTGATTTGTAAATACCAGGCCTTAAATTACACTTTTTTCAAATATATATATATAAATATGAAAAAATTATAAATTGATTTCTGATTGTTAACGTATTTTAAATAAACGTGTGAAAATCGCAACCCTAGTACAAAATTCTTTAATAGTAACCTGACATTAAGGGTTTAATTAATGATGTTAGGGAAATGTTAAAATTAAAATACAAGTACATAATTAATTAAAATAAGTAGAATTTGAACCCTTCCCTGTTTAAATATATTAAAGCCACAATAGGTATTGCAGCAGGAACATTGAACTGGCTTTTCAGTGTGTTACGTCAGCATGAAGCACTATTAAGCTTGCAAAAATATTTTAATTGGCAAATGAAATAAGCATGACAAGTTCAATATAAAAGACTTGGCCAAAAGGGCAAAGCACACCTCTGTCTCTCCCTCCGTCCTGTTTGTGTGCGCCTCCTCTTTTACCTGTGTCTTTTCTCTCATTTGTCTCTGGTTTGTATTCCGTCTTTCGTTTCTCTAGTGTATTACAGTACTGTATCTGTATGATGTGTTTCCGATCTTGACATTTCAGAAAGCGTTCGCGTTTATGTATATGCATGCTTCGAACTGCACAGTGGACATGATAATAATGATACATGAAAATGAGTGTTTATGAAACTCTCATACTTTGCTTCATACTTTACGTTCATTCAGTATGTCCCTGTGGTAGAGTGGACATGGACAGACACTGGTCTGGTCTGCAAGCGAATTCAGATTGACATCTGACAAACTATAAACTATTTAATTAAAGACAGGGTTGAAAAAAACAAAACTATCCCTTTAAGAGGAGAGAAATGAGAGGTTCGGGAGGAGCTGAGAGTGTGTCTGTGCCTCTGTGTATGACTGCATTGTGTGTCAAAGAGCCCTTCAAAAAATGTAATTTAAAGCAAAAAAGTGTTTACTCAAGTCCACCCGTTCCTGTCCTTCAACAGTACACTGTTATAGATTGTCATGGAGAGGACCGACCCTTGACTCTTCACATTCCGTATAACCACCAATAAACTACACATTTCGCTAAACACACTACACATTCATTCATTCTCTATACCATTTATACTCTTGCCTATCCCTGGAGACTCAATGCAGGGGACACCTGCATTTTTTATTAAGTAGTAAATGAATTGATTAATGCAACTTGCAGTTGTCTATGTATTCATTCATTCATTCATTTTCTATACCACTTAACAGGGGGGGGGGGGCTGGAGCCTATCCCAGGAGACTTCAGGCACTAGGCAGGGTACACCCTGGACAGGGTGCCAATCCATCGCAGGGCACACACACTCATACACCCAATCACACACTACGGGCAATTTTTTTAGGAACGCCAATTAGCCTAACCTGCATATCTTTGGACTGTGGGAGGAAACCGGAGTACCCGGAGGAAACCCACCAAGCACGGGGAAAAACATGCAAACTCCATGCACACAGAGACGGGAATCGAGCCTAGCCGGGGAATCGAACCCGGACCCTGGAGGTGCAAGGCGACAGTGCTAACCACTACACCACCGCGCCGCCCTTGTCTATGTATGTACAGTTTAAAACATTCACAAAGTGTGTATGAATACCTGAAAGCTGTATAAAAGTATATGTTTATAGAGTAATGGACTATACACCATTGCTTTTTGTACAATATGAGGGTAAAGACGTCTACAGTATAGGATTACACCATCATTACTTTTTCCTGTAATGAATCTTGGCTGCCTTCGTGACATTAGTTACAACTCTTTGTCCATCTTTACAAGATACTCCATAAGATTTATGGACCAACAGCATCCCAAACCATGACCTACAGTAGATCCTTACAAGTGATGAATAAACTTTGGCGAAGCAACAGAACCAGCTCTGCTAACGCTAACAACAAAGCAGCATCACTGTAAGGTGCTACTCACTAATCTTTCTGATGGACGTTGTAGCAAATGACACCGATAACTTATAACTTACAGTATAAGCACTATTATTACTTACCTTGTGATATGTGGCGAAAGATAAAGTTAATTATTGCAAAATGCTTACACTATCCTTGTCTCCAGCGTAACCACTGACACTTGGAGCTGATCCATTTTAAGCAAAGGGTTTGGTGGCCAGGCCTGCGCTGTACTACCCCAGGTTGGTGCAGCAGTAAGTAGCTGCAACACACCAGTAGGTTTTTGCTAAAGTTAATCCATGCAGTTCTTAAGTCCTCTGTGCCACATACTGTAGATGATGCAATGTTTTGAACTGGGGTGTGTTCGGTCCACAACAGAGCAGCTTCCTCGTGACTGTGGTGCTTCAGCTGTAACGTTAACAAGAAAAAACTAAATGGCAGGTGTTTGGAAATGTTCAGCCAGGCCATCGGTAGGGAACAAGTCAGGTATATAGAAAACGGGTTATTCAAATGAGAGTCGGGTCTTACAAAGAAACCGGCTTAAAATATTAACTGCTTGTTTTTTCACATGAATTCTGACTGATCCAAAAATTACTAAGTAGTTTAATTTCACAGTTTGTGGGCTGTTGAGTGTTCCAGATACCCAAATATACTGTACATACTGAAGCCCAGAAAAAAAAGGGAGTTTTCCATAATAGGTCCCATTTAAAGACAAGGTTGGCTTGGAAAAACTCAAGTGGCCTGCACAGAGCCTTGACCACAATCCGCTGAACACGTTTATAATTAAATAAAATGGTGACTGCACCAAATACCCTCTTGTCCAGAATTAATACTTGTCACTAACACTCTTGTGGTTAAATGAATACAAATTTGCACAGCCATTCTCCAAAAATCCAGTGCAGAGCTTTATACTACAGTATAATAGCAAAAGGGGGACTGGAAATTTAATTGCATGGTTAACAAGCATTTGTGGCTGTGACTTTACATTGGAATTTTGTGAGTTTATTGTCCCCTCACTACCTCTTTAGCCAATTACCATCATTAGTCATTCAAGAAATATGCCACCTCTGTACGCATGGAGTCAACCCATCCCTTTACGCTCTTTTACCTAATGACTTCCTCAATAACTGTTATATTTTTCTTTGTAAATTTAAGTGTTTTTAAGTGTTGGTTGACTTTAAGCCCCAACAGTAGGAATAATAAGAATAAAGAAAATGAACAGATGAGGTTTAGAAATGTTCTATTTAAGAATGCAACTGAAAATAGCAATTGGAAACACTTTATGATACAGTAGGCAACTGCAATACGGGCATATTAAACTAACTAATTCAGGTTTATTAAATTCAGAATAAGCATTTTAATAGGTTTTTAATAGTGAACCAAACTTTTGGTTCAATTCTTTAAATTGTTGAAATTAGAATACAGTATGATTGACTGATTTATTTATTTATTTTCAAAAGAATAACTGCTATCAGTGATCTGATTCTTATACTGCCTCTCTCTGATCCAACCATTTAAAAATAATGTTTATTAAACTGAATTATTAATATCATTTTTATGGTGCACTTGCTTTAGCTTGGTTGCTCCCATAAAAGGTTCGTCACAGTGGACAAGCCAATCTGCACATAAACTTGGGGCAGGTTTTACTGTATGCCTCCCATTCTGTTCGGGCTTGGGACCGAAACTAAATATGTGCTGGGAAACTGGGCTTTATACAGTACATAGCAGTTAAGGAGACTACCACTGAGCCAGCAATGTCCATTAATTTCATGTATTGCAGTCAGGTTCATAAATTTTGAAACAAAGACAATTCAATGGAATTTGCCCACATTGAATCTGAAATAAAGCACTCTGGATGTGAGAGAAGTCAAGATTCAGCTTTCTCCAGGACTATTCAAGCAGATAAAAGACCTGGAGGTGGTTCTGAGTGTTACACTTTCATTTCTTTGCCGTTCACTTAAACTCTCAACATGAGGTCCAAAATGGTGTCTATGCAAGTGAAGGTGGACAACATTAGGCTGAAAAAACAACTAAATAACCCCATCAAAGAGAGAGCAGAAAGACTGGCTGTGGCCAGTTCAAAAGTTTAGAACATTAATAAAATGACAGAATAAACGATGAAGTAACAGCAAAACGCCTGGAAGACAACTAAAGCGGATGTCCTCAGGACTATTTCTGAACCATTTCACAACATCTAGACAAGTCAAGAACACTCTTAGAGAGGTAGGTTTGCATTTGTCAAAGTCTACTGTCTTGACACGGCTTTAGCAAGTAAATACAGATGCTTTACAACAAAGTGCAAAAAACTGAAAATGTCCAAGAACAGAAAGGCCGGATATACTGTACTTTGCCAGAAAACTTGGACAGAAAACAATATCCTATTTTGCTGCTCATCAGTACAAAGTACCTGTCCAAGTCAGTCTCCTACTCTCAACCCAATATAGCAGGATTTTCAATTAGTGGAGACATGACTGAAGGCAGAAAAAAACACAGACAAGCAGCAGTCAAAGGCAGCTGCAGTAAAGGCCTGGCAAAGTATCTCAAGTCAGCATTGGGTCTCATCCGTTGGTTCTAGACTTCAGGCAGCCATTGACTACAAAGGATTTTTATTCAAGTATTAAAGGCAATGCTTATGTTTGTAATTAGGTTCGGTTGTTCCATTATTTATGAACCCTCCAAAAAATGGGAATGGGTGTATGAAAATTCCTATGAAAAGTCTTTAATTCCTGAAATATTAATGGCACAAAATTAAATTTCGTAAAATTCCCAAAAATGTCAGTTCGTAACAAGATTTAAGTACCTGACTATATATATTAGGTTCAAGACCATACAGTAACTGCGAGAAAATGATTCTCCAGCTGGCAAGCCATAACCAAAACCCCCTGTTTAACAGATCACTTGAATAGATTTGATTGAACCCCAACCAAATAATGTGGATGTACACTTAAAGTGTATTATGAACGGAAAGTTCAAGAATAAAAGTGTCATGACTCAAAAAGCTAGAGAATCGGGTCAGGGGTAGCTCAGTGGTTAAGGCATAGGACTATGGTCTGGAAGATTCCAGGTTCAAACTCCACCACCATCAACATAAAAATGTAAGTTGCTCTGGATAAGGGTGTCTATCAAATGTTGAAATGTAAATGAGAATTGCTGTATGCCTATAAATAATGAGTAAAAAAATAATAAATAAAATAAATCATCAATGTGTGCTGAGAAGGTTTGTGGTATAGCTTATTTTACAGCTAAAGGGTTCTATTCGTGCAAAACATTTTAGAACCTCTGCTTTAACTTTTTTAATTGGATGTGATGACATGCAATACTGTATGATGCACAGATCAACAAAGTGTTGTCTCAAATATCACAAAGACAGCAAGCTTTAGTAAGAGGAACAAAAAACAGCAATGATCTTGTAATCCTAAACTGTAAATGCGAATAGCATCCTACAGCATGCAATAATATATAATCATTTACTGTATAAACCTACAGTACACATTAATACACACTTTGTTATTGTTTAATATAAGTATAAATTCAGCATAAATATGGTAAATACAGTATATACAGTAGACAATTGCACTGTATATTGCATTAAACAATTTATCTACTGAAGAATAAAATGTGTAGTTTATTAGTATTTTAGGAAAGCGAATGGTCAAGGAGCTATCCTCCCCATGTCCTCTACAATAGAGAACAAAAAAAGATCTGTTCTGTTACTTTAAGTGCTTGAGATTTCTTTTATAAATACACAGTATGAGTAGCAAATAGTTTCATACAGACATATTACTATGCAGTTAAACATATACAAATACAAACGTTTTCTAAAAAGTATTGCAATTCCTTAAGATGTGAGTAATGTGGTCAACATTTACTGCCTGCTAATAATACAGTACAGTATGTATCTCTGCCCCCTTCTACTCCTTCCATTCTAAACTGGGTGCAACGCATAGACATGAGGTGATTCACACTGAGTCGATCATGTTATGATTACTGATGTACAGCCCACTGTGAGGAGAAAAACACTCATACTCATGTTATATAAGCACTATGAGCACATTTACAGTGCCTTGCAAAAGGATTCATACCCCTTGAACATTCTGCTATGTTACAATTACATAGGTAAACATATTTCATTAGGGTTTTATGTGATAGACCAATACAAACTGGCACATAATTGTGAAGTGGATGGAAAATGATAAATGGGTTTAAATTATTTTTTACAAACAAAATTCTAAACAGTGTGGATTTGAATTCAGACCCCTTTACTCTAATACCCCTAACTAAAACCCAGTTGAACCAATTGCCTTCAAAAGTCACCTAATTAGTAAATGGAATCCATCCAACCATCTACAAACCTCTGTAGTCCAACTAGGAACCATGGTGACCAAATGACCATTGTATTTATTACCATTTTTACAAAGTGGTAGGTCCACCGGTCAATATTCACATGCACCTTCATACTATGGGCAATTTGGGAACACCAATTAGCCTAATCTGCAATTCCACTGGATTACCTGGGGAAAAACTCATTAAGCACAGGGAGAATATGCAAACTTTCTGCAAACAGACCCGCGGTGGGAATTAAACCCCGGCCTTGGAGGTGCAAGGCAACAGTGCTAACCACTAATGCCGCCATGCCGGCAAACGGGAGAATGAAGAAGTTTAAAACAGAGTTAGATTATAAAAAGCTTTAAACATCTCACTGTTTATTCCATCATCCGAAAATGGAAAGAGTATGGCACAACTGCAAAGTACCAAGACATGGCGGTCCACCTAAATTGATGGGAAAGGAGAGCATTAATCAGAAAAGCATCCAAAAGGCCCATGGTAACTCTGGAGGAGCTGCAGAGATCCACATCTCAGATGGAAGAATCTGTCCACAGGACAATTATTAGTCGTGCACTCTACAAATCTGGGCTTTATGGAAGAGCGGCAAGAAGAAAGTCATTGTTGAAAAAAAAGCCACAAGAAGTCCAGTTTGCAATTCCACATGGCTTGTCACAACCTGTAAACAGGACTTCTTATGACTTTCTTTGAAAAAAGAGGGGCTGGAATACAAATGCATGCCACACTTTTTTGTTTTATTAGTGAAAAAATTGACCTTATAATGCAATATATATAATAAAAATTACTTACAAATAAAATCCAAGTTAGTTTTAACATTTCGCTTGCAACCTATCCCAGAAAGAAAACACTTGACACACACACACACATACTGTATAGTACACATGAAAAAGACCTCATACGCATGCAAGAGACAACACTTGTGTTTAGTAAGAGAGCAAATACTTTAATTAACGTTATTCTAGGCTGTTAGCACCCCCGCCAAAAAAAGCCATCAGCACATGACACAGTATAATGACAGCTTATATAAGCAAAATCCATCTGCAGTTCTGCAGTGATGTTGTGAAATGCTTAGCAGAAATTTTATAACTTTTATAACTTTATCAGAGCACATTTTTTGAGAAGTTTAAACTGATTTTAACATAAGCGCTAAAAATAATACATATAAGTTTAACCACCTTGAAGCTACAGTAACATCATTACATAATGACAGACAAGGTGCTGTCCAAGGTGCTGAACAGCTGAACAGACATGCTTTACAGTATCTTTGGCCTGAAAACACTAAACCTTAACCAAGAGTGACGTTAAATTGAAAGTATTTGTTAATGTTGAATTCAGCGATTACCTAAATCAAATCTTATTTTCTGAGGAAAAGTATAAAAGCCACTGTTGTGATCATCACTCTCCTCTTGCAATGTGACAAGCTGAATGGCAAAACATTAATATTCACATTTAAATTTAGGCATCTAAAAGATCCTCTTTTTCAGAGCGAATTACAAAAGTGCTTTGAAAGTTTAATTGTATATCCTTACACTTACTAAAACAGTCCTAATAATATCTTAAATTTTGAAAAAAATAACCATTGACCACGCCAAAAGAGTTGAAAAGGTGAGTTTTATGTGTGGGATATAAGGATTTAATACCTGTCTTTAGTGCCATCCTTAAACTTTCAAAGAAGGTAATATACAAGAACAAGGTCAAGCAGAAGACACAGGGGACATCAAAGCTAAGCCTGGCAGGAGGAGAAAACGAAATTCTACCAACAGGGAACTTTTTTTTCGAATGTCACTCAACAACTGGAGGATGGCAGCAAGTGACCTTCAAACACAATGGCAAACTGAAAACTCCTAGAGGCAAGGCTGAAGTCATGCAATGCCAGAAAAAAAGCGCTTTATCAATGTGGAGCAAAGGAGAGACAGGCTGAGGTTTATAAAGAGACTATGTTCCCCAATCCTGAGTATTGGTTTTTCCAACAGGACAATGCTCTATGGCACACCGCCAGGTCAATTAAGTTGTGGATGAAGGACCACCAGATCAAGACCCTTGAGCGGAATCCTATTGAAAACCTCTGGAATGTGTTCAAGAGGCAGATGGGCGGTCACAAATCATGAAACAAAGCTGAGCTGCTTGAATTTTTTTTCTGCCAAGAGTGCCAGAACCAGAAAGTTAACCAACAGCAATATATAAGACACAGGTGCAAGCCAAGATACATAAAAGCTGTGATCGCAAATCAGGATTATTCCAACAAATACTGGTTTATGAACGTTACTTAACATAGTTAAAACATCAGTACCACGTTGCTTATGAACCTTGTTGTCTCTGCATTACTTAAGAGAGACTGTAAGCACTGCCTTTTTTTTTTTTTTTTTTTTTTGGTGTGTTGTCATTTTCTTTAAATAAATATTCTAACAATATTACATATAACAACAATATTTTTTATTTGGAATTTAGTGACATGTTGTTAGTTTATAGAATAAAATAAAAGGGATAATTTTACCAAAACACACACCTATAGAACGTGAATACAGTATACTCAGTGTGGTCTAAATAAATAAGTGAATAAGTGAATGAATGAAGGAATGAACCACCACCTAGATAATTACTTCATTGATTAATATGGTGCTACTGGCAGCAAGTTATTTAACCCTAACTGATTCAGTGTGTAGCTTCTCATTTCTTAAACAAAAATCCAGAAGAAATGGCGAACGTGTCATTGATGTTACTCTGTTTCAGAAGGGTTAAATTATGGCCCTGCATCTACTGTAGCAAAGAAAACAACTAAGGAGACTACTCAAACTACTGAAAATAAGGTAAGAACCAAAAAAAGGCATTAATAAAACCTGGAAGGACAGTGGGAAACCATAATTTTCATAGAAGAAATATAGTCATAATTTATAATTTTTTTCAAGGTAAGAAACGAGGTGGATAAAGTGATGTACCCATCATGCCTAGGGCCTATTGTATAAGACTGTGGGGGAAGGATGATCACTTTATCCACCTCTCTTCTTACCCTGGCCAGTGTTATGATGTGGGGTTGCTCTAGTTGGCCAGGTTTTAATTTCAGCAGTGTTATGTGGCCAAAAAAATAATGTCAGTCCATAATACTATTCATAGTATTCTAACATATTCAATGACCAGATTTTTCTATCAATAGATTTTTTTTTCTTCCTTGATGGCAGGAGGCATTTTACAAAATGACAATGCAATGATTTATCAGGTTCAGATTGTGAAAGAGTGGTTTAAGGAGCATGAGAATGAGACTAGGAGAATATACTGTATTGCACATTTTTAATTTAAGGGTGTTAAAATGAACAAATGGCAAAAGAAATTGTGAATTTTGTGTAATTTAGCAAAAAAGCTATAACTCTCCCACAGTTGTGTGAGCATGGATAAAACAGCCTAGTTTTCAAATGATTTTTATTTTAATTATACACAACCTCATGTGGCAGGAAAATAATAATTTGCCAAAATGAGTAAAAATCCAAAATCAAGTTGTATTCACTCATTGCAACATCCAAGTGACAGATATGCCAAAAATAACACCAACATGTCAGGAAAAAAAAAACAGAATCACTGAGATGGAAAAGGATCACCCACATGTCAGTATTTTGTTGAACCACCTTTTGCTTTAATCTACTAACTTTGAAATATTTGCCCACTCTTTGCAGAACTGCTCAAGTTGAGTTAAACCTGATGGTGACCATTTGTGTCTCATTTTCCTTCCACTTCAAAATCAATTGCCACTTTGTGTTGGTGTATCACATAAAATCCCAGAAAAATACATTTATGTTTGTGGTTGTAACGTGACACAATGTGGAGTGAGGTATAAATAATTTTGCAGTGCACTGTACTGTACCTTCCGCCTCTTCATAATAGTCTTCACTCTGCTTCTCTGCAGTGATAAAGCCTTTGAATTTTTTTTGTTTCCATCTCCTGACCTGTGAATGTGCACAACTTTATCCCGAAGACCTTCTGACCTCGCCGTGCCACCCATTTGACCCAAGCGGATTTGCTTCAGTTGCAGTACCAGCGACTGAAATGCTCCTTTCATGCTGAGCTAATCAAAATGAGCACAGTTGAAAGTCAAATGGCTTTGTGTGCCATTGAGAAGGTGATTACTGTACTGTAGCTTCACCTGATTGAGTTTACAAGTCATATTTACTGTAGGTGTGGGGTAATCCTTTTCCAACTCAGTGATTCTGTTTTTCTGACATGTGTGTAATATCTTTCACTTGGATTTTAAAAGTTGCACTGAGTAAATACAGTTGGATAAAATACAAAATGTGTCTTCATTTCAGACTGCAAAGCAACAAAATGTGATTTGTTTCAAAGAAAACAATTTTTACCGACATCCATTGTATATTCATGGACAGGGCCTTAAGGAGATACGAAATATTAATGAAACAGGCAAAACTGTTACTCACCTTCTGTTAAACGTCCCATTCAGGGAGTGATGAAGACTGTAACTGGTAGCCTGGCCACAGTGAGGTTATAAGGCAGAATATTCCACAATGAACCATGAACTTAGTTTTCTTTGTTTTTGAAAAAGCAAATACTTAAAATTGGTATATATACCATGGTGTATATTCTTGGCCAGTCCTGGAGATGGAAAAGTGGCATGGGTTTTTTTTTGTTTGTTTGTTTTTTTGTAGGGTTTTTTTTTTTTTTTTGGTAATTTCCTTATTAAGTCATGAAGTTTTCCCTGATTTCAGGTCACCTAAAGAGTTCTTGAAGTAGGGAGGGAAAGATGAGAATGGACTTAATGTAAATAACAGATAATAATAATAATAATAATAATAATAATAATAATAATAATAATAATAATAATCATCATCATCATCTAATTTTTTATTTTAAATGCTGGTTCTATATTTACGAAGACTAGAGACATATCAAATGCAGTTTAAGAAACAATCATTAGCACTTTATTACACTCCTCACAATAACTGAAGAGAACCAGGCAGAAAGGAAGAAGCTATTACTTTTCAGGGTTGGTGGCTGCCTCTTGCTGGACAGCAGAAGAGGTCATCAAATTTTTAAATTGCTCCAGTCTGGCAAAACCTTCTTCTCATCACTAACCTGCTGGCCTGCTGTGTCTGCAAAGGGAAGGCAAAAGGTATGCAGTATGAGAAGAGGAAGAAATAAAAAAAAGGGGGAGGGGGAGGGGGGGATGCAATTTTTATGACTACATATACGCTCAAGCAGTTTATTTTTTTAGAATAGTATAAAATATCTGTTTAGTGCAAGGCATGCATCTGAGGAAGAACTTTGTAATTAGATTTTTCAGCCATAATCTGTTCAAGGAGAATGAATCCATAAAAGCCAAACTTAATTACTAGAGAGCAAAACAGGAAGCATAGAACAAATCCACCATTTCAGGAAAAATAATGTAGGCCATGATACTGAACTTGTTTTTAATATATCTAGAGTTTTCTATATATACAGTATATATATATATAGTATAGGATACACTCACATCATCTATACTTGTACCACTTTGTCCTGTATACAGGGTTTCAGGGGGCCCTGGAGCCTAAAGGCGAGATACACCCTGGACATGGTGCCAATCCATCACAGGGCATACACACTCAATATGGGAATGCCTATTAGCCTAATCTGCACGTCTTTGAACTGTTGGAGGAAACTGGAGTACCTGGAGGAAACACAGGAAGCACAAACTCCAAGCACAGAGACCCCGAGGCAGGATTCGAACCTGGACCATGAAGATGCAAGGCGACAGTGCTAACCACTACGCCACCACATACAGTAGGATATACTGCAGATTAAAATATGTTGTTTTTTTAAGTGGACGCATTCAAATTAGTGCCATGTCTTCATTCCGAACTGTATGCAGGTTCATAAATCACCATAATATAAGATAACTAATATGTAAGATAACTTTCTCACTTCACTGCACCTCAGCCTGTATAGGACACATCCAGTGCTGGTAAAATATTATTTATTGCAATATTACTTGTCATGTAAAATATGTCTAAAACACCCACTTTACCTGAAGTCTTTAATGGCCATGTACTTTATAGGAGTTTAGTAATGGGGGAAAAAAAAGTTGTGTTGAGTTTGATAAATAAGGGGCATGTGTTCTGTAAGGAAAAACACATGATGAACCATCTGGTTTTACAAAAATAATACATACTGTGATGGTGTGATATTGCGAGGTGGTGTGATAATTGTTGATGTGGTGAAGCTTTCTGAGACATTTATGCAGCATTTCTCAAAGGAGTCTCAGATGTCAGCAATTTCTGAAACTGCCAGTAAGTTTCCTGAAACGGGAAGATAGGAATCTGCACTTTTCGGACTTCTCAGCCACATGGCACGCTGCATTGATTATTACTATTATTATCATTATTCATTCATTTTTCTTTTCTTTCGCCTTGTTTATTTTGGGAGAAAAATCGATGATTTGACATTTAGTTCTGACCGAGCAATCTGATTGGACAACAAGCATTCCATGAGTGGTGATGACAGCACTGGGACATTTACAGTAACTATATGTATCGCTTTTCGTCCCACGCCTTTCGTTACACTGTCGGTTGCAGAATGGGTGAAAGTAGGATAGTACGGTCCGCCATACTGAGAAGTGAGCAACTGCGGGGCTAAAACCACATTCAAAACCAGTCGCAGAAGCTCTTTTAGCAGGCGAAAAAAACATCTCATACTGTAGCTTTATGTCTCCTCAGCTCCTTTCTAAATCGCATCTGAAACATTTCAGTTCTGTTATATTATTTGAGATTAAACCCCTGGGACCTGAAAGTTAATGGTTAATAATATTCTTAAATGCAACAGGTGGAAATATAAAAAAAAAAAAAAACTTGTGAGATTTACAGGACTGTTCACCCCCTCCATGGTTTATCCTTCTCACCTTTTGGCTACACAATACTAATTGTCGTTAGTTCTGCCGTCACAGAAGGATGCGTTAGCGCGGTGGAACAAAATAATAAATCATAATCTGCTGGTAATAGACGTATATATGATACTTGTGGAACAGTCGTATAAAAGCAATATCACATTCGAGGTCATGCTGTCCTGAATATCAGCATGGTTCTGATGTCTTCAGTGCTCGGGCTGCACCCCTGTGCTCTTGTTCACATCACAGCCATGCTGATATTCACCACAACAGCACTCCCTCTTGTGTGATATTGTTTATTTAAATACTATAATGAAAGTGATAGCAGGAAGTAACTTGTCTTTTGGACATTCAACAACAGTTTAACAGTATTATAATTTTTCATTATTATTATTTACATCACATTAAATGTCCTAATCATCATAGAGTGAATTATAGTTCATACATTACAGGTTGTGTAATTCCTTACATAAATTTAATAATAAGACTACAAAAATCGATAATGTCCATAATTCAAAACTGATGTGGATTTTTTTTTTATTTGTCTTAATGTTTAAATGACCCAATAAAAAAAAAATAATTAATAGTAATAAATAAAGTGCACAGGGGCATCTACTATTGCTGGGATATGAATGTAATATCATAGTACAGCCACTGGGGGCAGCAGCACAATCACTGCAGCACCACACAGACTGGTTTCAGGCCCAGCCCTAAGGCAGTTTTTTTGTAACATACAGGCTTCTTGCTTAAATGATAGAAATCCAGACAGAGCAAGTAGAATAAATGTAAAAAAAAAAAAAAAAAAAAAACAGAGGTTTAATGTACAGTAGCACAGAAAAGACTCACGAGGGTGAGATGCTCTCTCTCTCTCTCTCTCTCTCTCTCTCTCTCTCCGAGACAAAAATACTGATGATGGAGACAGCCAGAGCGAAATAAAAAAGTGAAACTGCAAGCGCTGCTAGTTTCACTAAAAACAGTAAAAGCATTGCACAGAGCGGAGCGGCGCCACCTTTCCTCACAACACAGGCATTAAAAACAAAAGCTTTCTGTAAGCTTTCTGCTTCATGTTATAGACTGCTGTTACACTTGTGAGATTTCACCATAAGAAGCATTTTGGACACACAAGAGGCAGTGGAAGGCCAAGTGGTGTGAGTTTTTATTTTTTTTGGCATTTTGCATTTTGTGCCAGAATTAGTGAAGCCATACTGTAGCACCAAGGGAGCAAGGACAGAAGCAAGATCAAAGAGGTTTTTGTTTTTTAAAGCAGCCGGTGCCAAGAGGAATCAGAAATTAAGGTAATGTGAGTTTTAATATCTTTTTATTTCATATTTGACTTAATTTATGTGTGTTTTCTTAATGTTTTGATTGTTTTCATATGCAAACATATGATCATAGTGTTGGAAATTGGTAATATTGATAATATTTTTGGGTGCCTGGAACTTACTGCACTTACTGTACATTATTTACTATGAGGAAATGCAAATCGAAATTTCATCTTCGCAAAAATTCGTTTGCGGCGGTACCGCAGTATGGGAAAACAATATGTGTAGCAATTTTTGTAGTTTACTAAAGCTGGTTGAGTTAAAATTTGTACTTTTTATGCTTTTTAATTTCGCCACAAAGAATAATGACTGGTTATGTGATTTAGTTTACTTTAGACAAAGTAGCAGACAGAAAACTAAATTAAAACCCATACATTTCCTGAGAGAACAAAGTCCATATCAATTTCTGTATTTGCATGACTTGAAATTAATTATTGCTATTAGTACAGGGAATTATGATTTGTCCTAGAAGAGAAGGTCAGTCGAGTAACATGATTCTATTTTTCTTTAACTCGCGGTTTTGTTTTACACTCAATTATTGAATAAATAATAAGCAACATGATAAATGATAGTCAAATTGACAAATTGCTTATTTGTTGAATAATTCATGAAGAATAAACTATTACAATATTTACATTATTTGCAGGACAGATGATATGACAGAGAATTATAGTGTAACAAAGTACTATTGTTCTTGTAACTATTCATGGATGTTTCGTACAAGGTGGTACACCACCTTATACAGAACAATATATATATATACAGTGGTGTGAAAAACTATTTGCCCCCCTCCTGATTTCTTATTCTTTTGCATGTTTGTCACACTTAAATGTTTCTGCTCATCAAAAACCGTTAACTATTAGTCAAAGATAACATAGTTGAACACAAAATGCAGTTTTTAAATGAAGGTTTACGTTATTAAGGGAGAAAAGAAACTCCAAATCTACATGGCCCTGTGTGAAAAAGTGATTGCCCCCCTTGTTAAAAAATAACTTAACTTTGGTTTATCACACCTGAGTTGAATTTCTGTAGTCACCCCCAGGCCTGATTACTGCCACACCTGTTTCAATCAAGAAATCACTTAAATAGGAGCTACCTGACACAGAGAAGTAGACCAAAAGCACCTCAAAAGCTAGACATCATGCCAAGATCCAAAGAAATTCAGGAACAAATGAGAACAAAAGTAATTGAGATCTATCAGTCTGGTAAAGGTTATAAAGCCATTTCTAAAGCTTTGGGACTCCAGTGAACCACAGTGAGAGCCATTATCCACAAATGGCAAAAACATGGAACAGTGGTGAACCTTCCCAGGAGTGGCCGGCCGACCAAAATTACCCCAAGAGCGCAGAGACGACTCACCCGAGAGGCCACAAAAGACCCCAGGACAACATCTAAAGAACTGCAGGCCTCACTTGCCTCAATTAAGGTCAGTGTTCACGACTCCACCATAAGAAAGAGACTGGGCAAAAACGGCCTGCATGGCAGATTTCCAAGGCGCAAACCACTTTTAAGCAAAAAGAACATTAAGGCTCGTCTCAATTTTGCTAAAAAACATCTCAATGATTGCCAAGACTTTTGGGAAAATACCTTGTGGACCGACGAGACAAAAGTTGAACTTTTTGGAAGGTGCGTGTCCCGTTACATCTGGCGTAAAAGTAACACAGCATTTCAGAAAAAGAACATCATACCAACAGTAAAATATGGTGGTGGTAGTGTGATGGTCTGGGGTTGTTTTGCTGCTTCAGGACCTGGAAGGCTTGCTGTGATAGATGGAACCATGAATTCTACTGTCTACCAAAAAATCCTGAAGGAGAATGTCCGGCCATCTGTTCGTCAATTCAAGCTGAAGCGATCTTGGGTGCTGCAGCAGGACAATGACCCAAAACACACCAGCAAATCCACCTCTGAATGGCTGAAGAAAAACAAAATGACTTTGGAGTGGCCTAGTCAAAGTCCTGACCTGAATCCTATTGAGATGTTGTGGCATGACCTTAAAAAGGCGGTTCATGCTAGAAAACCCTTAAATAAAGCTGAATTACAACAATTCTGCAAAGATGAGTGGGCCAAAATTCCTCCAGAGCGCTGTAAAAGACTCGTTGCAAGTTATCGCAAACGCTTGATTGCAGTTATTGCTGCTAAGGGTGGCCCAACCAGTTATTAGGTTCAGGGGGCAATTACTTTTTCACACAGGGCCATGTAGGTTTGGATTTTTTTTTTCTCCCTAAATAATAAAACCCCTCATTTAAAAACTGCATTTTGTGTTTACTTGTGTTATCTTTGACTAATAGTTAAATGTGTTTGATGATCAGAAACATTTTGTGTGACAAACATGCAAAAGAATAAGAAATCAGGAGGGGGGCAAATAGTTTTTCACACCACTGTATATATATACACATAAGGGTGGCACGGTGGTGTAGTGGTTAGCACTGTCGCCTTGCACCTCCAGGGTCTGGGTTCGATTCCCGGCCAGGCTCGATTCCCATCTCTGTGTGCATGGAGTTTGCATGTTCTCCCCGTGCTTGGTGGGTTTCCTCCGGGTACTCCGGTTTCCTCCCACAGTCCAAAGATATGCAGGTTAGGCTAATTGGCGTTCCCAAATTGCCCGTAGTGTGTGAATGGATGGGTGAATGTGTGTGTGCCCTGCGATGGATTGGCACCCTGTCCAGGGTGTACCCTGCCTTGTGCCCGAAAGTCTCCTGGGATAGGCTCCAAGTCCCCCGCGACCCTGAACACAGGATAAAGCGGTATAGAAGATGAATGAATGAATGATATATACATAAGTAAATAGTGTTAACGTTATTTTGTTCTGTGTACAAAATAAAAAGGAATGGTTTAAATAACTACACTAATTATTGGGGCATTTCTAAACTGTTTAAACTGTAAAAACTATGGGATGTGTCTATCGCCAAGAAGTCTACTTTTTCTTCCTACTAATCTGTATTCCAGACATCCCCTTAATAAATACTTCATACAGAAAGGAAGGAAACTGAAGAAAAACAATTTCATACATTTCACCTTGCTGTGACCTTGACCGTGTTTGGATCAATTTATTCTTGAGATATCTATCCGCACTAATGAGAATCTCGGCTGGAAGCAAAGCCCAGACAGACTGTTCTTCAATGGAGAAAAAAAAAAATAATAATCATACCAAAAAAAATAATAATCATAATAATAATCATTATTATAATACTAATAATAGTACACAGCTGACACAGTTCTGACACAGAATGGCACTTTTATAGCAGTATATTTAACACCTAATTCATTTGACTTCCTTGCTTAATCACTTCTTTTTTTTTTTTTAGAAAACACCTACTCTCTATTTTGACAGATACCCATGTTCTACTGTGAGCTCTCTCTTCCGCACCATGAGATCCTGATAAAATGGACTACATCGACCTCATACCTGTAGTTTCATTTATTGCCAATTCATCCAGAAACTACAATTACCTAGTTGGATCCACTTATCCCTGAACACCAGTGGTTGTTTAGAGTATCCCATGACCTTTAAAAAAAGCATGTGAGGAATGTGTTTATAATGTTGAAAAGCAGAAGTAAGCTAAACAGCTTCATTATCCTTAACTTACTTTCTTCCACAGTTGCCGTCCCATCTATAGTCGACAGTGAAGGTTGACCTTTTTGCTCTAGGCAAGTCCTGGAGTGGTGTTTTTGTAAGGGTAATACACTGCCCTCACTGCTTGCCTCCCTTCCCTTCTCAGAGTCCATGACTAAAGCCATGGTTATACAGTCTTTAAGAGAGGAGGTTGTTACTCTTGAGCCTGCCCCAAGCCCTGATGCTTGGTCCTCTTGCCCATCCATGATTTTGGAGGCCGAGCATTGCATTTGCCCAGGAACCTGTCCTCCTCCATTGCTTTGTGAACGGGCCTTGAGCTTGGCTAGCCCTTTGCCGGCCTTGGGGTCCTGACGGCTGTACACTTTGTAGCGGATCATAAGGATGATGATAAAGACCAGTACAGATGCCACAATGATACCGCCAATGATGATGATGATGGTGCCACCCAGGAAGTGTCTGCGCAATACATGGCACTGGGTGTACTCGGCATGGGTAACGAATGAGACGCAGCCCACCTGCCGCGTGGCAGTCAGTGAGGTTATGCCGTCCTCGTATACAGCCAGCACACACAGGTCGTACTCACGCGCAGATGCCAGATCTCTCACCAGAAATTCCTGCTTAGTAGATGGGATCATCCTGCAGAGAAAACAGTGTTTATTTATTAGGCAAGGTTCGTGAACAAGCAACAGACATGAGCATTGAAACAAAATTAGTATAATTATTGTCACTCTTCAAAAAATGGGTGCAAACTGATAAAAGAAATATTAAACAAAATAATAAAATTTCTACCAAATAATATGAAATTATTATTAGGTTTTCTGTGACAAAAATGATTCTAACCTTTAATTATAACATTTTCTATCCAAAAGAAATTACAGTATTGACACAAGAAGTATTGATTAAAATAAAGCACAGTGTCAACCTTTACTCATCCGACTGATGTCAATTCCAAATAGAAAGTGTCAATTTGGTAGCAATTGTAAAGGGATGGTTAGACACCTCCCTACAGCTGTGGCCAAAAGTTTTGAGAATGACACAAATATCAACTATATAATTTTCACAAAGTCTGCTGCATCAAAGTTTTTAGATCTTTTTGTCAGATGTTACAGG
Organism: Channallabes apus; assembly: GCA_030522415.1. NCBI lineage: Eukaryota > Metazoa > Chordata > Actinopteri > Siluriformes > Clariidae > Channallabes > Channallabes apus. Next base: position 6,333,758 of record CM060126.1, on the reverse strand, counting down.
ACTCTGGTATACTGAAGTATAATTACAAGCATTTCATAAGTGTCAAAGACTTTTATTGACAATTACATTACGTTTATGCAAAGAGTCAATATTTACAGCGTTGATCCTTCTTTTTCACGACCTCTGCAATTAGCCCTGGCGTGCTGCCAATCAAGTTCTGGGCCACTTCCTGACTGATGCCAGCCCATTCATGCATAATCAATGCTTGGAGTTTTTGTTTGTCCACCCGCCTCTTGAGAATTGACAAGTTCTCTATAGGATTAAGGTCAGGGATGTTTCTTGGACTCAAAATATCGATGTTTTGTTCCGCGAGCCAGTTAGTTATCATTTATGGCAAGATGCTCCATCATGCTAGAAAAGGCATTGTTCATCACAAAACTGTTCTTGCATTGTTGGGAGAGTTTGCTCTCGCTGGATGCTTTTGAACCATTTTTAATTCATGGTTGTGTTCTTAGGAAAAATTGTGAGTGAGACCACTGCATTGGCTTGCAAGCAAACTCACACATGAATGGTCTCAGGATTACTGTTGGCATGACACAGGACTGATAGCAGTGCTTACCTACTCTTCTCCAGGTAAGCTTTTTTTCTGGATGCCCCCAACAACCAAATGGCTTGCACTTACAGCAGAAGAACAAGAATTTGTTTGACATGGTACATGTAGTTAGAACCAAAAATCTAAAATTTGGACTAAATCATAGTTTGTCTACTGACCAGTTTTCTCCTGATCTACTCCAAGCAATTCTCTTCTGCTTGTTGTTCTTCCAAAGTAATGTTTTCTGTGCTACAGTTCAACTTTGAAGGCGGACTGACTCAACTGCTTGAACTCAGAGAAGCATTTATTTAAGTGGGCTTCAATATGAGGTGCTGTAAATTGATGGTTTGTGAGACTGATCATTCTAATAAACTTATCCTCTGCAGCAGAGGTAGCTCTTGGAATTCCTTTCTGGGGGAGGTCCTCACGAAAACCAGTATGTAATCATAGTATTTTTATGGTGCATCATAGCGTAATTATGTTCATTTCCATTATTTATGAGTGCTACTTAATGTTGCTAAATATTTTTGTTCTAAAAATGTGGATCTGACTGTATACGTACACATACAGTATATACCACCTTAATTCATCATAGTAGTTTCACTTTAGATAGAGCAAAATCTATTTTAAAAAATAATTGCCACTTCATGTCAATGCCTGGCACAGGCAGACTAAAATTTTGTTCTAGTGCAACCTCATGCGTATGAGCATATGCACAGTTCCTGCTCTGTGACAGTAACAATGCCATTCTGTGTTTAACACAAGCTGAGATACAGTATTCAGCTCATAGGAAATAGATGCAAAGGTCACAAGCCAGTCTACATAAACAGCAGGGGCCACCCGATATCATATTATCATGATACCCAGGTGCATGATGCTAGTTGTATTGCGATTCTATAAGTATCATGATTTTATAAATATCCTGAATCAATTTTTTTTTTTTTCAGATTGTTACAGTTCTAAATAAACTTGGCAAATAATTTGTTCCTACCAAACACAATGCTGTGCTGCCTGCCTACTGTATGTGTGATTATGCACTAGACAGAGCTTGCTAACTAGCAGAATCCGCTTACTATTAGACATCATCATATCAAAAGATGTCTAATGGTAAATGCATGTATATTCAAGATGTAAGAACTACCACTTACCTGTAAACCAACGTGTCATCTACTGAACTATTGTATTGTATCTGGAACATCCTAATACTTGGGAAATGCTGTTGTGAAGGCCATCGAATGAGAGCTGAGTTTGCAGTGAGCTCAGCCAGTATTGTTGTCTTTTCTTGCATTCTTGTGTCATTGCTATAGGAAGATCTGGACTTGGCAGATGTCAAGATATCAGATGGCCCTGGATCAGGCTCCTGGATGTGATTAGTGCTATTGGCCAGGTGAGGAATTGGACTGACCACAAGTTCCACAGTGCCTGTAGACTCACCAGCAGCATTGGATGCAATACAAGTGAACACCCCCATATCCTTCTGGGAGGTGATATTTATTTCCAGGCTACCATTGCTAAAGGTGAGAATCCGGGACGTATTAGAGACCAGGCGACCTTCAGGAGAAATCCAATGCACATCTGGGTCGGGATCACCATTGGCTTTACATTTTAAACTAGCTGGCTGACCCTCCATAGCAAAGGTCTTGAAAGACCTCCTCGTAATAACAGGTGGCTCACAAATGAACTCTTCTTCAGGAATTGTCCAAAAGTATTTAGCTGTCAGATCAGGAGGTGTGGCACATGTTTCCAGGTCATCTTCTCTTGTAAGCCGTCTCAACCAAAGAAGCTCGCAGTTACAATGCAGTGGGTTTCCTCCAAAGCTAAGAACAAGCGAGGTCAGTGGAGACCCCTTAGACTTAGCATAAACTGGGATCCTAAGAAACAAAGGATCGGGAGGAATTTTCTTTAGTTTATTGGATGTCATATCCAGACGTGCTAGCTTGTGTAGGTTAGAAAACACTCCTAACGGAACATGCTCTATAAGGTTATGGTCCATATTAAGTGTGTTGACATTGTTAAGTTTCCCGACGATTTCCCAAGGAATGTCCACCAGGTTATTGTAAGACAAGTCTAGATCTTCAAGAGTCCCCAGGAAGTCATCAAAAGCATGTGGGGCAATGTTATGAAGCTGGTTGTTGGCTAAAATGAGGTGTCTTAGGTTGGTTAGACCCTGGAAGTGGTCATCATTGACCACACTGAGGCGGTTGCTGTCCAGATGCAGTGCTCGCAGCCGTTTGAGGTCGGCAAAAGTGTAAGGCATGATCTGGCTTATGGTATTGCGTGACAGGGTCAAGTGCAGGAGACTCGTCATGTTGGTAAAGTCCCTCCTCCTTACTGTCGTGATGAAATTCTCAGTAAGTCGAAGTTCTACCGTCCGACGATCGATAACCGTGGGGACAAAGAGCAGACCCGTCTTTGCACAGAGAATAGCAAGTGATGGAGACAGGTTTTGGCACATGCAACGCTTGGGACAGAGATGCCCAGAGGTAGAAACAACCAGTATTAGCAGAGAGATGATAAACCACTCCATCCCTTAGTGTTCTGGGAAACTGCAACAAAGACAGAAACACTAATGTAAGAACAATGAACATACTGTACATATTTGTTAAACCCAAACAATCATTCATACTGTACTCCCGTTTCTTAACAGTTAATGATGCAATATTATAATATTTCATATACAGTACACTATAAGGATTTCACAATGCACAAAATTCTGCTATGATATTTCATATGATACATCATTGCATCATACCTTTTATTTGATTTAACATTATAAAAGTATAATAAATATAGATAAGATAATAACAAAGTGTTTGCATAGTGCGTCACTGAAATTACTCTCAAGGTAGAGTGAAGCACAAGCCTTTTGTTTTGCATATTGCATTCATGTACAGAATTAAATCATACAGTATACATTGCCTGTCCAAAAGCAAAAAGTCGCACATTGATTGAAGATTTAATTCAATCACCTTTAGGTTTGATTACAACCATGTGGTGGAGGGTTTATGTCTGAAATCCATTCCTCATGAACCACTCTTTCACAATTTAAGTCCTACAATGCTGTATGGGCCCTGCGATGGATTGGCACCCTGTCCAGGGTGTACCCTGTCTTGTGCCCTAAGTTTCCTGGGATAGGCTCCAGGCCCCCCTGTATATAAGGATAAAGCGGTACAGAAAATGAATGAATGAATGAATGCTGTATGGCCGTGCCAATAAGGAAGAAAAACTCTATGAATGTGATAGACCTGGTCATTCTATACATTCAGGTCATCGTCTGACTTTTATTTTATTGTCACATAACGTTGCTGAGCCTACTGTAGACCTGACCAGCAGAAACAACCACAGATCATAACACTGCCTTTAGAGGCTTGTACTGTAACGGTGCAAAATGGGTTCATCGCTTCATGCTCTTCATTCTTCTTACCCTGATGCCCCCATGGCTCAGAAATAGGGTCAATCTGAACTCATCAGACCACATGACCATTTTCTATTGCTCCAAACATTGATGGTTTTAGACCATTTTTAGTGGTACTCAAGCACCCCTTAGTTCTGCTTAGAGACGCGACCAGTGGCGTTGTTACAGTAGGTCCGATAATTCAGTCTTTCAAATGCGTTAAGCTTATCCTTGAATATTTTCGCCTTGAGGTGGAGGGATTTTGTAGCACACCATCAGACAGTCTTACTGAGTTAAAGAGCTGAACTTTACTTCTGCTCAGCATCCGAGGGAGGGGGGAGGAATTAAATGCCGCACATTGGAAAGCTGGAAGACGTCAAGAGAAGCTCCGGTCATAAACCAATCTAATCTTTCCTTAAAGGTAAAGTGACTATCTACTCAAGCTGAGGTTCTGTCACAAGATGAGAATGTCTCGTCAAACCCTGCCTCATTTTAGATTTCTTTTTTCTATAGATTGATATACAAAAGTTTTATGAGACAGAACAACCAGGTTCAGGTGAAAGAACTATAGTTGATAAGTCTTTTTATGGTATAATAGTTATTTTTTATAGTTTATGAACTATTGATTATAATATAGTGTATAAGGTCAAACTAATGTTACCTCCCTGAAATGCCCACAGCAAACCAAAATCATCAATCCAGCTAGAAAAATATTATGGATCGATAAGAAGCAATTGCACATATAACTTTCATTAATTGAAAATTCTCTATTAGGTTGTTCTGTATTAGACAGCACAAAGAAAGAGAGAAAACCGGAGAGCAAAAGAGAGCAGGATGAACAAAGCAGAAATCAAGAAAGAGAGCAAGAAGAACCCGTTTGAAGATCATATACGGTACTGTAGTTATAGAACATAACATGCCAGACATGCCAAACATATACAGTATTGGTGTTATTCAATATACAGTGGTGTGAAAAACTATTTGCCCCCCTCCTGATGTCTTATTCTTTTGCATGTTTGTCACACAAAATGTTTCTGATCATCAAACACATTTAACTATTAGTCAAAGATAACACAAGTAAACACAAAATGCAGTTTTTAAATGAGGGGTTTTATTATTTAGGGAGAAAAAAAATCCAAACCTACATGGCCCTGTGTGAAAAAGTAATTGCCCCTGAACCTAATAACTGGTTGGGCCACCCTTAGCAGCAATAACTGCAATCAAGCGTTTGCGATAACTTGCAACGAGTCTTTTACAGCGCTCTGGAGGAATTTTGGCCCACTCATCTTTGCAGAATTGTTGTAATTCAGCTTTATTTGAGGGTTTTCTAGCATGAACCGCCTTTTTAAGGTCATGCCACAACATCTCAATAGGATTCAGGTCAGGACTTTGACTAGGCCACTCCAAAGTCTTCATTTAGTTTTTCTTCAGCCATTCAGAGGTGGATTTGCTGGTGTGTTTTGGGTCATTGTCCTGCTGCAGCACCCAAGATCGCTTCAGCTTGAGTTGGCGAACAGATGGCCGGACATTCTCCTTCAGGATTTTTTAGTAGACAGTAGAATTCATGGTTCCATCTATCACAGCAAGCCTTCCAGGTCCTGAAGCAGCAAAACAACTCCAGACCATCACACTACCACCACCATATTTTACTGTTGGTATGATGTTCTTTTCCTGAAATGCTGTGTTAGTTTTTTACGCCAGATGTAACGGGACACGCACCTTCCAATAAGTTCAACTTTTGTCTCGTCGGTCCACGAGGTATTTTCCCAAAAGTCTTGGCAATCATTGAGATGTTTTTTAGCAAAATTGAGACGAGCCTTAATGTTCTTTTTGCTTAAAAGTGGTTTGCGCCTTGGAAATCTGCCATGCAGGCCGTTTTTGCCCAGTCTCTTTCGTGAACACTGACCTTAATTGAGGCAAGTGAGGCCTGCAGTTCTTTAGATGTTGTCCTGGGGTCTTTTGTGGCCTCTCGGATGAGTTGTCTCTGCGCTCTTGGGGTAATTTTGGTCGGCCAGCCACTCCTGGGAAGGTTCACCACTGTTCCATGTTTTTGCCATTTGTGGATAATGGCTCTCACTGTGGTTCGCTGGAGTCCCAAAGCTTTAGAAATGGCTTTATAACCTTTACCAGACTGATAGATCTCAATTACTTTTGTTCTCATTTGTTCCTGAATTTCTTTGGATCTTGGCATGATGTCTAGCTTTTGAGGTGCTTTTGGTCTACTTCTCTGTGTCAGGTAGCTCCTATTTAAGTGATTTCTTGATTGAAACAGGTGTGGCAGTAATCAGGCCTGGGGGTGACTACAGAAATTGAACTCAGGTGTGATAAACCACAGTTAAGTTATTTTTTAACAAGGGGGGCAATCACTTTTTCACACAGGGCCATGTAGATTTGGAGTTTTTTTTCTCCCTTAATAACGTAAACCCTCATTTAAAAACTGCATTTTGTGTTCAATTATGTTATCTTTGACTAATAGTTAACGGTTGTTGATGAGCAGAAACATTTAAGTGTGACAAACATGCAAAAGAATAAGAAATCAGGAAGGGGGCAAATAGTTTTTCACACCACTGTAGATAAAAATATATTCAAATAATAATATAATAACATAAATAATACATAAATAATACATACATTATAAAATTTATATCATATCCCTCCACCTGAGAACCTACGTAGTCCAACTAGAGACAGTAGAGGCCAATGGTAGGACCGGCGGTCAAAATTCACACACTACGGGCAATTTGCCTAATCTGCATGTCCTTGGACTATGGGAGTAAACCGGATTACCCGGAGGAAACCCACAAAGCACAAGGAGAACATGCAAACTCCATGCACACAGACACCCTGGTGGGAATCGAACCCAAACCCTGGAGGTACAAGGCGACAGTACTAACCACTAAGCCACCGTGCAGCCAGTTACTATTAATAGCGTGGCATTAACAGCAAGACACCATACTGTACTGTACATGTTACGTTCTCATTAGCCACTAAAGGTCTCATCCTTGAATCGGCCTGGCTCCTTTATGCTGCGATGCAACCAGAAGCCTTTGTTCTGATTAGTCTCGCTAACAAGTGGTTTTCTTACGGCCAAACAGCTGTTTAGTCCCAATCTTGCAAGTTCTTGTAAGTGTATGCAAATGCTCTAATATTTAACATTAAATATAGCTCTGGTTTTTACTGGTGATTTTGGACCATGCAACTTCACAAACGTTTAAGTGATCTCTATTTGTGATTTTTTTTTACCCCAAACTTCCCGAAAGTTGACGGTTCAGCAACACCCTTCTAGATTTTAACCAAGTTTTAGAAATGTCTAATCTCCTCAGTTGCAGACTAATAATTGAACCCCTTGGTTCTGGTGACTTTTTTTTTTTTTTGGCCAACCAGTGTACTGTACTGTATATTTATGAACTCAGTGATTTCTTTAGCTGGACTGAATCAACCAAGAAAGGCAATTTTGCTTTGTGCGTGTGTGTATGCATGCGTGCAGCTTCGTGTGTGTGTGTGTGTGCGTGTGTGTATGTGTGTACTTTCATCTAGTTCTACCAACTGACACAAATGGGCGATGTCAGTGCAGACACATGCACATGTTTGTTGAATTAGAGCCAGCGTAAGGTTCTCTAGCACATTCAGTTCCTACCTGCTGTGACTGGAGCCAATTCGTTTTTATTTATATATATATATTTTTTTTTTTTCGAAAAAAGCTAATGCACCAGGTTCTCGCTTCACAGTAAAAAATAAGCCCACTTTGATACAAAAGGGGGTTTACTTTATTTCTTTCCAAAGCACCGGGGAGGTTTCCTTCTGAATCAGTGGCATATTCACGTTTGCTTATTTCCTTGCTGAGTGGCAATAGCAACGCCATCACCTTCACCTTTCACGCCATCTCTCATATTCAAGGCTGAGTATAACTACACACTCAGTTGCAGAAACAAACACACTGTACTGTATAACGTGGAAATTGCTAGTACGTAGCTGCACTTTACTCTGAGCTTGAATAGCACTATCAAGCAGAGCCGACTGGAACACATTTGGACGGTGGAAATCCATTGCAGAAATTGCGAAATATAATTTAAGGGTACTTATTTGTAAAAAATCTTATTTGTAGAGACCAGAATATATATATTTTTTGCATTTTTTTGCACAGAGTCTGCATGTTCTCCCCCTGCTTGGTGGGTTCCCTCCTGGGTAATGCGGTTTCCTCCCACAGTCCAAAGACATGCAGATCAGGTTACTGTAATTGCCGTTCCCAAATTGCCTGTAGTGTGTGAATGTGTGTGCCCTTCCACATCCTATCCAGGGTTTACCCTGCTTTGTGAAGTGTCCTGGGATAGGCGCCAGGCCTCTGCGACAGGACACATTGATGATATCACAGGGGAGGGCATCTTAATCAAATTCAAGACATGTCTTAAGGACCAACTTATATATGTTAGAATGATTACTACTATAACATTAGTAACTCCTCCTAGGCCTATTTAAAGTGAGCTGTAACCCTGGCAACTTATCCAGAGAGATGAATGGGGCTTATTAGTGCTATAGACTACAGGCACTGTGTCCATTACAATAGCCTTACATAAGAGAAAAACATGCTGCTTAGTAAAGCATACAGTACAATGCACCGACGAGTGTAAATTGAATCTGTCATATAGTGGCATGTTTGGTCTTTGACATTACAGAACTTCAAGCTATGAGCTATAGCCAAAGCCATACGGTATGTGCAGTAAGTCTCTGGGCTGTTAATAGGGTTAGGGTTAGGGTTAGGAATAGGGTTAGGGTTAGGAATAGGGTTAGGAATAGGGTTAGGGTTAGGGTTAGGAATAGGGTTAGGGTTAGGGTTAGGAATAGGGTTAGGGTTAACCCTAACCCTAAGTTTGGCCAATTCACAAGCCATAGCCACGGCACAGAGAAAACACTGCAATATCTATAATCAGAAATATGAGGCAAAATGTTACCTTTAAGGTTTTCAGCTATTTCATCATTCGTGTTAAGCTTTCAAAATTCACAACAGCAGCTCCACAGGATTCAGCTTTTCTCATTGGCTTTTCTTTAGTATCCAGGATGGACACTACATGTACTGTAGGAGCGTTGCCTCAATCCCCCAAATTCCTACATGGATAACTTGCTGTTGAGAAGACAGTTTCCAGATGAGGTCATGGCCCAGTCAGAGCTCCTAATTTGACATGTGAAAGCTCTACAAACAGAGGTCTTCACCATGAGGTGCCATTTGAGCCTTTTTTTGCCTTTTTTTTTGTGTCTCAGCTATAGATACAGCCAGGACACACACCAATGCTCAAACGCATTGATTTTTGCTCAAACCCTGTCCGTCTCCGGCTCATTTTTTTTTCTCTTACAAATTCTCCTGTTCACAAAGGATGCATTAATATTTAAAAACTATGATAGGTTGGGCATAAAACATTCAAATGTATAAATGAAATGAGATTAAAAGTATTGAAAAGTCTTGCTCTGGGTTACTTTTATCTACTCCTGATACATTTACTGCAGCTTGAAAATTCGAAATCCAGAGGTACAGGCAATTAAGACGGTAAAAACCAAAGGCAGGCTCTTTTGGCAACCAAAGGCAGGATCTTTAACAGGATCTTCTGACTTAGTAAAGCCATTATCCAGTGTAATCTGTGTGCCAAGATGACTGGCATCCTGTGTGACTGGCAAATTTGAAATCACTCACTAAAGATCATTATTTACAGTTCATTGGATTAAGTGAAAGCAGTTCTATTTTCAGATGGTGCCTTTTATTAAACGTGGGAGCAACTGATTGCATGGATTATTTCAGAAAAAAAAAAACTTTTGCACAAATAGCCTTTCAATTGGCTGCTCTCTCAGTGCCAGGAAGTTATGTGTCTGGGGGGACATCATAATTGTGTCACGACATATGGCTGGCATGACACGGGTCAGGAATAAAGATGTGATAGAATGCATTTACATAATTTGCTCGTTTAATAGATGCCTGTATGTGATGCCAAAGTGACATAATTAAGACAGTTTACAATTCAAACATTCATTATTTTTTAATGTCCGGACTCATTTCGAAACAAAGGATTCCTAGTGATATTCATTTGCATGTTTATTTTTTAAATAAATTTCATGCATAAATGCATAGACTATTCTCTCATTGTTTGTGTGTGTGTGTGTGTGTATGTGTGTGTGTCAGTGCAGATCTGAGGACAGGGATGGACAAGTTACACATGCCAGATTCGAGATCAGATCAAACAACTGGATGTGAGTCCGGGCCAACGGGAGGTGCAACCACTTTGCTAAGACCTGGAAGAAGTGTCCCTGTCAGCTGAGACCAAATTGTTTTGGCAGATCAGGAACAACCGCACAGGCCTCACTTGAACTAGAACCTCCCGGAACACCAATGTCAGTGTCTACAATCAGGCCTGGTTATATCGCCATGGACCAAAAGCCTGCCATCAACAAAAGAAGCCCTTGCTCTTGAATCGGGGCTCCTGGCAAATATTTGGGAGCCAAAGGATTTTTGAAGCCTTTTGATAACATAACGAGGTGAACTCAAGTAACCACACCGATTCAAATTGGAGCCATTGGTACACTAAAATCAGGTGTGTTTTATCTCGGAATGCTGACTCTTCTCGACATCCATGGAATCTGATATACAGTAGAGGAGACAGGGTTTGAATGGACAGGGAGTTGAAAATAAAATAATACTAATTTAGATTTAGAGACTTTTTTCTATTTACTGTAACACATTTAGTTTTTTTTATCAGTTGTCTATGTATCAGTTGGCCATGTGTGCGTTTCCAAAGCCAAGATTTAAAAAAGAAATACTTAATGTCATTAATAAATGTTAATGTTAATCTACTCTGTTCTGTTTCACTTTACCAACTGGTTGTCAGTGTGTTCATCTAAAAACATTCACTATATACAGAGCACAAGAGTACAGGAGTGCACGTGATAGTACAGGAGGGCTGCGTTAGCAGAGGTAAATGTACTTCTATGAGTAGTTTAACCGCACCATACTTTTTACTTTTACTTAAGTAGATTTGTGAAAAAGAAACTCTTACTCTGCTACATTTGGCTACACCGTTTCTATCCATTTATTCTACACATTAGATATTCTTTATTTTTGCCAGAGAAATGTAGCCGGTGGATCTACATACCACATGACTGTGTTTAACCAATCAGACGTAGCAACAATAATCACATGACTCCGTTTGACCAATCGGCGGGTAAAAAAAATCGTCAGCCGTGGTAGGCAGAGAATGAAAACATGTTGCGGCTAGTTTAGCTGTTTTATTTAATGTTGCATGGCTAGCATACATAGTTAGCAAATAAGCTAGAGGGTGAAAATATACTGTAGGTTTCTTTCATTTGTTCTGCTTGACACAGTTTTTAATAAAGTGCAACCTCTTGTACAGGGCAACTGAATTTACAGTATATCTTACACTGGAAATAGTTTACTGTACACTGTTCAAACATACATATGCTACCTACAGTAGGTGTTGGTTTAAAAAAAAAAAAAAGCTTTTGCTGTGAAAAAAAGAGAGATTTGGACATTTGTGTTTCTTGTTCCTTAATTTCCTATTTACTGTATAAAGATATTTAGTTTTATTCATTTATTTTATAAAAATGTTTATTCATTTACTTCATTATTTGAAAATGTCAGGTCAGAATTTATACCTGATTATAGCATTTTGTCTGGCTGCTTACATCATTTCTAAAGAAATTTCATCTCACATGACGATGAAACAGTTACTCAGTACTTGTGTAGTCTTTTCACTTTCTTACTTGAGTAACATTATTTTGAAGTACAGATACTCTTACTTAAGTACATTTTTTTCGTTACTCTACCAACCCCTGTGCATTACCCAGATCGCTTGCAAACATTCATTAACATATGACAGTTGAATGGTTTGATGAACTGTCTTATGTTTGTAAGTGCTCCTGAACGTAGCCCTTCTGTACTATCAGGTTCGCTCCTGTTCTCTTGTGCTCTCCAGGCAGGTAGGCAGACACAGGAGAGGAAAGAGTCTGTGAAAGGATTAAAGACTGCTGCATGCCTTTTAGATATGTTTGTGGAGACCACTGGAGACTGTCTGGATAAAAACCCGTCTCAAAAATCAAAACATTTGGTGCATTGGCAACCATTTCACTCGCCATCTGGAACCCTGTAAATCAACACCTCCGAGCTTGACCGAAGTTTGCAGCTGTGTGGACAAAAGAAAAAGCTTTCTGGACGAAAGATCCGAACAGAGGAAGGTTCGAGGAAGTCGGAGTGAGGCATTTAAATCCCAATAACACTGTACCAGCTGTTAAGCAGGGTGGTTAGTAGAATCATGCTTTGGGGCTGTTTTTCTGCAAGTGGAACTGCTGCATTGCACAACGTGGATGGAATAATGAAAAAGCTGGACTTCAAAGCTGGTTGTGGAATGAGTAAAGCAAGCTACCACTGTCAATTCTGCCAGAGGGGTGGATAAATATCCAACCAGAATTCAGCCTAAAGCTTATTGATGGCTACCAACAGTGCCTGTTAAGGCTGAACCTCTGGTGAGGGATATTCAACCAAATATTAGGTGTGCTAGATGTATACTGTAAATCTGACCCTGTGCTGATTTTAGGAACTTTCCCCCAACCTTCCAATAAAAGACCAGCTCAAAGCATTTACTGCAAACTTAATGTTCATCATAATGCCTGACTGCAACCGTTTATAATTAAATGCACCCTCTTGTTCGTTACAAGGCAAAATTCCACTGGGTAAGTACAGTAGCTGCACATGGACAGAATTAGAATGTTTCTGTGAAAGAAGATGGTTGTTGTTGTTAATAATAATAACATTACCAGGGGTAGCTCAGTGGTTAAGGCATTGGACTACGGTTCGGAAGATCCCAGGTTCAAACCCCACAACCACCAAGTTGCCACTGTTGGGCCCTTGAGCAAGGCCCTTAACCCTCAACTGCTCAGAGTGTCTGCCAAATGCCTAAATGTACAGTAAATGTAATAATAATAATAATAATCCATCTAGAAACCGCTAATAAAGTTTGGGATCTTGTATGCATACCATCAGCATCTGTAATGCTCACATGGAATGATGGAAAGATTTTGGAGCAACTTTGCATTTACACCCCCAATAGTACCGGTCAATCTACAGCACATACTGTATGTCTAAGTGGACACTTCCACCCCTACCCTGAATACCTGAGCTCCTACAGTAGAAAGGCAGAAAGGATCTGCACTATAAAAAGGAGGATAATGAATTATGACACAGTATATCTGATGATGAAACGAAAAATTAAGTGCCTAAAATGAACTGTGAAACATTCTCCAGAATTGCAAATTATCCTGACATTGATGTACTCTCCACTTCAGCAGTTTCAGATGTTTTAGCTGCTTCAGGTGCTTTTGGAATGCTGTTGAGAACATGTACAGTACATTTTGCCTGTGAAGGACAAAGAAACGGTCTAATCATTGGCACAAAAACTCAGCTTTGACTTCTCCTTTCCAGGTTCATATTCAAAGCCTGATTCCTAGCCATTTCATCGGCCCTTCATTTACGAGACCCTGTAGAAAATAATGAAAACCCGAGGGGAAAATGAACAAAACATTAGGTGCCTCTCTTTAAAGTAAAACCTCTTTATGAGCAGCTTGTTTCCTTCGCTAAGCCTTTTACCACCCAGCCACCTACAATAGTTATAGATGAAAGGCATCCGTAAGGCCTGTACGTATTAGAAACAATGTCTGAAGGACAGAGGTGGTTGAAGATGAGCATTGTGGAAATGTGCAATTCACATAGTGGAAATCAGCATTCTGTTATAATGCATACATATATTACATTATATTACTTAATAAAGCTACATTATTACATTGCAGTCTAATAACCTTGCATTATTTGAACACCAGAGGTACGAACACTGGACACAGAGACTATGCTGGGACTGATAGCTTAATATCAGAAAATAACTTACATGGTTAAACAGCTACTTTATTACAGTTAAAAAGCTTTTTAATATCATTCGAATAACACCAGTCCGTGAAAACGTGAACATCTCATTTAACTAAAATTATGGCGCACGGTTCAGCTTTCATAGTGTACGTACCATTTTTTAAGTAATAATGAGTCTGAGGATGTGTGTATTTAGAATTTTTGGCTCTCAATTTACAGTACCGGTCGATCTACATTCCTACCCTCACCTATGGTCATGAGCTGTGGGTAGTGACCAAAACAACAAGATCGCGAATACAAGCGGCCGAAATGAGTTTCCTCCGCAGGGTGTCTGGGCTCTCCCTTAGAGATAGGGTGAGAAGCTCAGTCATCCGGGAGGGGCTCAGAGTAGAGCCGCTGCTCCTCCGCATCGAGAGGAGCCAGATGAGGTGGCTTGGGCATCTATTTAGGATGCCCCCTGGACGCCTCCCTTGTGAGGTGTTCCGGACACGCCCCACCGGAAAGAGACCCCGGGGAAGACCCAGGACACGCTGGAGGGACTATGTCTCTCGGCTGGCCTGGGAACGGAAAGTCTGGGTATCCCTGCTGAAGCTGCTGCCCCCGCGACCCAACTTTAGATAAGCGGAAGAAAATTGGTGGATGGATGGTTTCGGGTCGTCCAATGTATCAGACGTAAAGATATCAATGAAAGAGCGAGTTCTGACCAAATGTACAGACCAAAACCTTTCATTTATTCATATAAAAGTCAGAACTCAAAAAAATAGTTTATTGTGGCCTTAACCTTTTCCCATAGTTCTTCATTCAAATTGCATTCACAATAGTCACAGAAACAAATTGGATCAAATCATGAAGCTAATATAGTAAAATGACTTGAGTTGTGGACTAATGTGTTGTTATAGCTGTAATAAAAAACAAATCTATAAAATAGGGATATAAACTACATAATGGCTGAATGAACCTGGGATGAATAAAGCTGTGGTTTCTTTTGTTGATCACAGAACGAGGGCCACCTGGACAGATGGGTAATTAAGCCTGTTGGTTCGCTCTCTATTTGGTACTAGTTTCCAATTAGGCATATACGTGGAGAATTTTTACATCCGTCTCTGTTTAAAGAATTGATCCAAATGCAAATTGGAGCCTGTGGCCGGAAGCAGCAGACAAAACATATGCAGCTTTTCAGAAACATCTACTAATGACCTCCCAAAGAGAGCAGAGATTTCAGTCTCAAAAATAATAAGGAGCAACCAGGGTGGCTGGAGCAGGAATTATAACAAACATATGGGAGGAGACACGTTGTCAGATGCCCTGATAGGCTACTACATTTTGAACAAAAGCCCAGATTCTTTTTTTCCCCTAGCATAACTTGGACATGTCTGTAGTGAATCCCTTCCTTTCGCTTCTTATTTCAACATGTTGTTGGAATAAAAGCGGCAAAAGTCCTTAATCCTGAAAGCATTCCCTGAATATGATATAAAGTACATTCTAGTTATTTAACACTGACCCAACTTATATATAATTCAACTCACTATTCGTTATAACACAATAATTTACAGAGAGATACTGTACGGGATTAAATTAAGTATTGCTCGCCCCATCATCTGGAGATCGCTGGTTCGATTCCCGGGTGACGCTGTAGCCACCCGCAGCCAAGGACCTAGAGAGAGATAATTGGCTGAGGTCTCTCAGTGAGGTGGGATGAAAGGTACTTAGTGCTCCTACATTAATCACGGCTCTACAGCCAATATGGACGTCTGTGAGCTCACGCAGGCGGAGGGAGCGGATAGCGCTGTCCTCAGAGTGTGTTACACCGCCCCCAACGTTGTGTGAGCGAGCAGTTCGAATCTAAAGATTCAGTCGGCTGGAGGTTTGGAGGAAACACGTGATAGTCTTCGGCCCTTCCTGACTGAGTGGTAGTAGTAGCCTTAATGTGGGAGTTGGACACGACTAAATTAGGGGGGAAATCTGAGGAAATAACTACATTTTTACAGTATCAATATATAATGTATAGCAATAAAATTATTATAATCATTATTAGTTTTTAAAATTATGTTCCTGAAATGTGTATACATTTTTTGACTGACTCGAAATATATAGTTGAACAATGAAACTGAAACACTGGCCAATTTAGTGATGGAGGTTTCATGGCTAAATTTGACCAGCCTGGTGGCCGATCTTCATTGATTACACATTTCACCAGTAAGAGCAGAGAGTTTAATTAGCAGAGTAACAGCACAGTTTTGCTTAAAATATTGCTATTCACACAACATTATGGGTGACATATCAGAGTTCAAAAGAGGACAAATTGTTGGTGGATGTCTCACCGGCGCATCTGTGACCAAGCCAGCAAGTGTTTGTGATGTATCAAAAGCCACGGTATCCAGGCTACTGTCAGCATACCACTAAGGAGGACGAAACCACATCCAGTAACTGTGGACGTAAGAGGAAGCTGTCTGAAAGGGATGTCCAGGTTCAAACCCTGCATGGCCAGAGTGAAGCATGGTGGATCAGTGATGGTTTGGGCTGCAATATCATAGCATTACCTACTGTAGGCCCAATACTTGTGCAAGATGGGCGGTCACTACCAAGGACTACCGAACCATTCTGGAGGACCATCTCCCATGACCAGATCAAAATATTATTGAGCCACTTTGGGATGTTTTGGAGAAGCGAGTCAGGAAACATTTTCCGCCACCAGCATCACGTAGTGACCTGGCCACTATTCTGCAAAAAGAATGGCTCAAAATCCCTCTGACCACGGTGCAGAAGTTGTATCTGTCATTCCCAAGACAAATTGATGCTGCATTGGCTGAAAAAAGGAGACCATACACCATACTAATGAATTATTGTGGTCTAAAACCAGGCGTTTCAGTTTCATTGTCCAACCCCTGTATATATACTGTATGTCATCACTCACTCACTCACTCATCGTCTATACTGCTTCATCCTGTATTCAGGGTCGCGGGGACCTGGAGTCTATCCTAGGAGGCTTAGGGCACAAGACAGGGTACACCCTGGACAGGGTGCCAATCCATCGCAGGGCACACACACATACACACACACACCCATTCACAAACTATGGGCAATTTTGGGAACGCCAATTAGCCTTCTTTGGACTGTGGGAGGAAACCGGAGTACCTGGAGGAAACCCACCAAGCATGGAGAGAACATGCAAACTCCATATTCAAAAATATATTATTCCAAAACACTCGTAAACCAATTTAAATTTTCCCATAAGAAATAATGGAAACTTAAATTATTTGTTCCACAGCCAAAAAAAATAAATACATAAAAATAATTAATACAAAATATAAAGTAAAAATAAAACAAATGAATCTGCACTTTACCTTTAAAAAAAAGTCAAAATAAATCCAGACGGATAAGTGTGCGCACAGGCGCTGTGTGTGTGCGTATGTGTGTGTACAGTATGTGTGAGATGGACAAACTGGTTGATGGCCGTTCTTTTTTTTTTGCTGCATTGTCGGTCTATAGTACAAACTTTCGGATGGATCCTGCACTTAAATCCAACTAAAAAGCTCTATATCCTAGCTTTTTAAATCCAAATTTCTTTCATTTTGTTTAGTGATTTTTTTCTACATTCTACAGCAATACTGGGGATTTCAAAACTATAAAATAACACATGGAATTAGGAAATTACGTAACAACAAGAAAAACAACAGTTAGTTGTTATTGTAAGACACAGAGGTCGGCCTTTCTGTAATAGTTCTTGCAAGAACAGTATTGTGTCAAGTGCATTTGCAAAATCCGTCAAGCACCATAATGAAACTGTCTCTCATGAAGGCCGTCCCAGGAGGACGAGACCAAAACCTACCTCTGCTGCAGACGAGAAGTTCATTTAGAGTTATCAGCCTGAAAAATGACCAATTAACAGCAGCTCCGATTAGAGGCGTTATGAAGTCTTTACAGAGCAGAAGTAGCAGAAACATCTCAATATCAACTGTTCAAAGGAGATTAATGCATTTTTTGGACGCCTTCAGCTAAACTTTACAATGTAGAAAGAAATAAACATCAGGAACCGTCATGGAGTTAGAAAGTGATCTAAAACTTTTGAACGGTAGTGTACATCTCACATTCGCGTTCACACAAACCGGACTGCATTACCCACAATACATCTCCCGCACTGGACACCACTTTCGTAAACAGCTTTCATAAATCAACCTCTCTCTCCCGCAACACTGTTTTGTCGAAAGAATTAGCAAGGAACATCGATACCGACACTCATGTGAGCGCAAACTAATGGAATCGCTGCTGTAAAGTAAAACAAACAAACAAATGAACGGCCACCTTCCCTTTAAAAAGAATCGTGACAGATCGGAGTTTCTGTGTAGAGCAGAGAGGGTTTGTGAACCGGCACACTGTCAAATTACCCACGCACACACATAAGCTCACACAAGCTGAAACAGAGACGGAGAAAATATATCATTAACCTCTGTAATGAGATTTTCTTTTGCTTTACACGCGCGCTGTACATACAGGTGTTATAAGAAACAGTACATGTGCGCTGTACACACGCGCTTACAAACACAAAATAAAATAGTTTTTACACACACGCGTGGTCACAGTGTTATAGTAAACAGTACATGCGTGCACGGATGTTGATTATACCAGTAAGAGACGAGCACTAAGACCCAGCAGGGGAGACGATTACCCACAATTCCGCAGCGCAAGAGAGAAAAACCATTGGCTCAGTTGTGATCACGTGACGCTTGGCATCAAAACTAGAAGCGCATGCGTGATACACGATAATCTGTGCTCGTAAACCAAGACAATGCTCGTTTTTCAAGCTAATATTTCTTAAAAATCTTTGCTCGTCTTGCGGAACACTCGTAAACCGCATTACTTGTAATCCGAGGTTCCACTGTATATACTATACTGTATATCTATTTGCATTTCAGATGGTAAAATGTTGCAGTTTTATTATAATTCTACAGATGGTGCACTTCAAAGTATTCCCACATTGCAAGGCAGAACATTGTCCCATGTGAAAGGATCAAATTATTTGTCATATTTGCCATGGATATTTTTTAAATCATAATATTTCATTTATAAAACCAAAACACAAATCGAATCTGCACGTAGCTACCATTATAATATTGTGTTGAGCGATCCATGGTGATTTCTATCCTTATTTTTTATATTTCATTCACAGGGTCGTACTATATATTGAGATTTTATCATTTCTGATATGGTGTGGTAGCTTCAGGGGTCTTTGGATGATCGCCAGGACGACTGTTCCTGAGAACTTTTACTGATTGATTCTTTCTTTGATGGCGTCTGATGTAGAGGATACAGGGTTTAGATGGGCACCGAGTGAGAAAAAGTTGTTTGATGCATTCTGATCAGCAAGTAGCTCCCTGGACAGGGTATTCAGTCATCTTAAGTAAGATTCCACACTGTAAGGAGTGAAACTACTCAGTTCAAAGGGAACTTCGAGCAGAAAAAGGAACAAATGAACAACGCTGGAACTCGGCAAGCAAAATTACCCATCAGTCATTGCACCTTGCCGGAGGGCAAAATAAGATGGGGCTCACATGAGGCTTGGGATTAATGCCATGCATTATTTATTGGTGTCAAGGACAACATAATATTAAGGTTACCTAATACTACTATTACTAATACAACTAATAAAATAAATAAATAAATAAATAAATAATAATAATAATAATAATAGTGATTTGATTGTCATCTATATGTACTATAAGCAACAAATAGTTAATATTGCATAGTCTATTATTCTGCATAATAAACTTTTTGTAATGACACAATCTGTCTTGTAAATTATTCAAATCAAATGAATTCACAAGCTACAAACATACAGTTCAATAGAATATACATTACTTTGTAATGTACTGTATCTTTTTTTATTATTTTACTATAGACCCTAGATTGTATTTTTGAAGTGTTAAATTTCCACAGTAGCAGCAACAGGTTACCCTTGTAATATAAGCACCTCCGATACTGTACCTATTGCTGCTACCATGGAGCTTTCACAGTACTGAAATAAAATATTAACTATATATTGAAATCCATTTACATTTACAGCATTTGCCAGACGCTCACATCCATAAATCTATAAAGATATCCTTACACTGGTTACACTCCGTTATGCAAGTGACTCGGCTGTAAGGACATCTACAGGAAAAACATTCCAACACCTAGGAGGTCTCAGAACAGAAAACGTCTAGACGTATAAACCGATACATTACAAGACATATACACAGTGTTGTTTTTGTAAGTTAAAATGGCTTTCATAAAATATTGGGATAACATTGAATGAATGAACCAAACACAATGTTGCAAGTACAACTTTAAAAGGGACTATTATTCTGATCAACATCCCTTCATACAATGTCTGACCACATCCATGATCGTAGTTTGAATCCAGATCAGACCATTGGTTTGTTACTCTTTTTTCAGCTTTGGTCTGACATCATTTCATCTACAAACATAAAACTTATTAATATACCTAATGTTGCCATCAGTCCTGGGTCATGCCAAGAGTAAAGCATTCATGTGTAGGGTTGCTTCTCAGCCAAGCAATTGGGCTTGTGTCCAATTTTGCCTAAGAACCCAGCCATGAATAAAGAATGGTACAAAACATCCCCCAAGAACAACCGTTTACGAGCAGTCTGGTGATGAACAATGTCTTTTGCATGATGATGGAACTCTTTGCCAGAAGATAAAAATGATAACTAAGTGGCTCAGGGAACAAAACATCAAAATTTTGGCTCCATGGCCAGGAAACTCCTCAGACCCTAACTTGAGTCAATCCTCAGGAGGCGGTTGAACAAACAAAACCCCACAAATTCTGATAGACTCTAAGCACTGATTATTGCCTTTAGAAGAGAAGAAGTACAGTAGTTGATTGACAGCATGCCAGGGCGAATTGCAGATGTGTTGAAAAAATGTTGACTCTTTGCATGAAGCTAGTGTAATTGTCAATAAAAGCCTTAAACACTTACAGTATGCATTATGCAATGCTTGTAATTATATTTCCGTATTCCAAAGTAACATCTGACTAGATCTAAAAACACTGAAGCAGCAGACTTTTTTTTTCTGCAGCCATTTTTTTTTTACTTCCTCATTTATTTATTTTCTCATTGAGAGACTGTGATAGAAAATATAAGTATATACATTATACTTATATACTTTAGACTGCCCTCCAAGGTGCTCAGGACCTTCTACTCCTGCACCATAGAGAGCATCCTGACGGGAAACATCACGACCTGGGTCGGGAACAGCACCATGCAGGACAGACGTGCGATCAGCAGAGCGCATCATCCGCACTGAGCTCCCTGACCTGCACTCAATCTACAGCAAGCGGTGCTGGACTAAGGCCAGGAAGATCGTGAAGGACCTCAGACACCCCAGTAATGGACTATTCTCTCTGTTGCGGTCTGGGAAGCGATTCCGCTCCCTGAGGGCCAACACAGAGAGACTGAGGAGGAGCTTTTTCCCGCAGGCGATAAGGTCTCTCAACCATCACAATCATCACAACACCACACAGGACTAATAACATCTTTTTAAGCTCACAACATTGACATTGACTGGACAATCATGGACACATTCATACACACTTGCACTAAATATTTATACATCTGGATACATTTCATGCATATTTGCACAACCACTTTCACTTTAAATTATATATACAGTGGTGTGAAAAACTATTTGCCCCCCTCCTGATTTCTTATTCTTTTGCATGTTTGTCACACAAAATGTTTCTGATCATCGAACACATTTAACTATTAGTCAAAGATAACACAAGTAAACACAAAATGCAGTTTTTAAATGAGGGGTTTTATTATTTAGGGAGAAAATAAATCCAAACCTACATGGACCTGTGTGAAAAAGTAATTGCCCCCTGAACCTAATAACTGGTTGGGCCACCCTTAGCAGCAACAACTGCAATCAAGCGTTTGCGATAACTTGCAACGAGTCTTTTACAGCGCTCTGGAGGAATTTTGGCCCACTCATCTTTGCAGAATTGTTGTAATTCAGCTTTATTTGAGGGTTTTCTAGCATGAACCGCCTTTTTAAGGTCATGCCACAACATCTCAATAGGATTCAGGTCAGGACTTTGACTAGGCCACTCCAAAGTCTTCATTTAGTTTTTCTTCAGCCATTCAGAGGTGGATTTGCTGGTGTGTTTTGGGTCATTGTCCTGCTGCAGCACCCAAGATCGCTTCAGCTTGAGTTGACGAACAGATGGCCGGACATTCTCCTTCAGGATTTTTTGGTAGACAGTAGAATTCATGGTTCCATCTATCACAGCAAGCCTTCCAGGTCCTGAAGCAGCAAAATAACCCCAGACCATCACACTTCCACCACCATATTTTACTGTTGGTATGATGTTCTTTTTCTGAAATGCTGTGTTACTTTTACGCCAGATGTAACGGGACACGCACCTTCCAAAACGTTCAACTTTTGTCTCATCGGTCCACAAGGTATTTTCCCAAAAGTCTTGGCAATCATTGAGATGTTTTTTAGCAAAATTGAGACGAGCCTTAATGTTCTTTTTGCTTAAAAGTGGTTTGCGCCTTGGAAATCTGCCATGCAGGCCGTTTTTGCCCAGTCTCTTTCTTATGGTGGAGTCGTGAACACTGACCTTACTTGAGGCAAGTGAGGCCTGCAGTTCTTTAGATGTTGTCCTGGGGTCTTTTGTGGCCTCTCGGATGAGTTGTCTCTGCGCTCTTGGGGTAATTTTGGTCGGCCGGCCACTCCTGGGAAGGTTCACCACTGTTCCATGTTTTTGCCGTTTGTGGATAATGGCTCTCACTGTGGTTCGCTGGAGTCCCAAAGCTTTAGAAATGGCTTTATAACCTTTACCAGACTGCTAGATCTCAATTAATTTTTTCTTCTCATTTGTTCCTGAATTTCTTTGGATCTTGGCATGATGTCTAGCTTTTTACGTGCTTTTGGTCTACTTCTCTATGTCAGGTAGCTCCTATTTAAGTGATTTCTTGATTGAAACAGGTGTGGCAGTAATCAGGCCTGGGGGTGACTACAGAAATTTAACTCAGGTGTGATAAACCACAGTTAAGTTATTTTTTAACAAGGGGGGCAATCACTTTTTCACACAGGGCCATGTAGATTTGGAGTTTTTTTTCTCCCTTAATAACGTAAACCTTCATTTAAAAACTGCATTTTGTGTTCAATTATGTTATCTTTGACTAATAGTTAACGTTTTTGATGAGCAGAAACATTTAAGTGTGACAAACATGCAAAAGAATAAGAAATCAGGAAGGGGGCAAATAGTTTTTCACACCACTGTATATATATATATATATATATATATATATATATATATATATTTATATATATATATATATATATATATATACTTTCCCCCCCTATACAGTATTTCTATATTTTGCAATATTTTATTATGCCCTTATTTGTACAGTTTATTTTACTAATTAAATTTATTTCTTTAGTATTTCCTTTTATTGATATTTATTTTACGTATAAGCTTTTATTTTCTTTCTAAGGTCACTGGCGGTCATGTAAGCATTTCACTGCATATTGTACTGTGTATGACTGTGTATGTGACAAATAAAATTTGAATTTGAATTTGATTTATTAATATTTAATATGAACAAATGTTTCAGTGGACTGATTTGGGTACTTCTATTGTGCAACAGAATAAGTTATAAGTGACTATTTTATGACATAGAAACTGTCATAATTCATGCTTAATATTTACTCCTAGAATTAGCTCCTATTCTTTTTCACATAGTAAATGTTACAGCATATTATGAGTCTTAAGTAGACTTTTACGCCTATTTTAAGAGTAAATACTGGCCCAATTGCACTGTTACCTAAGAGAAAGCATATTTTTAGAAAATGCCTGACTAAAGAAACTCATTTTCAACATAGGCCTAAAGACTGAGATTGGATCCGTGTACTGAACATAACCAGGAAGGTCGTTTCATAGCTGAGAAGCCTTTACAGAAAAAAAGCTCGGCCTAATTATTCAACATACTCCATAACTTTCATCTTGATGCACTCACCCCATCATATCAAAGTGCTTCAAAACACTGACCCATCGGAAAGCCACTCTGGCTCCCCATCAAGTTGTCCATCACCCAAAGACGCCAACAGAAGATGCCATCTAGCTGGCACTCCTTTCTGCCCATACTCACTTGGCTGACCCCAAACTTTGCTCAAGGATGCATACTGTCCTTTACACTTCATCTTCCTCCCATTACTGCGTACCTGTCATCACTTGGCATAATCAAGTTTACAGGGGACACCACTGTGACAGGCCCAATCATGAGGTGGATTGAAGGTACTGTAGAAGATTCAGCACCTGTATAGCATATGGTGTGAGGACTATTACCTGGAATTCAACACCAACAATACAAAAGATGCCATTGTGGATTTTTGACAGGCTGTAAATCACACTCACACTCCGATTCACATTAACGGAGCTGCTGTAGAGCATGTACACGGCTTTATGTTCCTCAGGGTCCACAATCTCCGTGTACCTCATCTGTTTCCTAACCTTCATCTTTCTACTCAAAATGGCACAAGAGCATATCTACTCCCTGGGGAGAATTACTGTTACTTGTGCTCCAGAATACTTATGAACATTTACTGCTGTACTTTTTACAGCTTCTTCACATCTGCATTTTATTGGGCCTCTGCAACTACACCAGAACAACCCGCAAAAGCTCTCCAATGGGTGATGAAACTCACCCGACCCCCACAGTTAAGAAACTTTAAAGTAAAGAGGGCAGAAGCCATTCTCAGAGACGCCTCTCACCCTAATGATGGACTATTTACCCTCCTCGCTGAGGCGCTACAGGTGCCTCGGCTCCCACACAAGCAGACTGAAAAATAGCTTCTCCCCTGTGGCTGTTTCCATATGGAACAGCTGATCATGGTTCGATAACAACTACACTACTGCACTTATACTCTTCACTTATATTACACTGCTTTATCCATTATGCATCTCCGCACTGCCCATACTTTATAATGCTGTTTTTGCACTACTGTATATTTCATCTGTTCTACATGTACTGTACTGTTCCTATATACACAAGCAGGTGTTTTCTGTATATAGGTATATGCTTATTCTGTTCTGCATGTTATCTTTTAAGCAGATCTTTTACCACTGCACAAACACCATTGTATATATACAGACATACCTACTCTTTACCCGTAGCTTTAGATCAACATTTCTCACTCATTCACTCATCATCTATACCATCATTTATCCTGTATTCAGGGTCGCAGGGAGCTGGAGGAAACTCACCATGCAGGGAGACCATGCACACAAAGACGGGAATCGAGCCTGGCTGGAAATCGACCCTGGACCCTGGGGTGCAAGACGACAGTGCTATACACCACATCACAGTGCCGCCCATCAACATTTCTTTTTAATATATATTCAAATACGGCACGTCTGCCATGTGGAAGACACAGGTTCAATTCCCTCCCAATGTCCAAACTCCAGCCACTGGATTCCATGCTGGTCCTAATCCTGAAAGAACCGTTAATTTTTTTTACAGATGGCAATAAAGTTAAATAATACAGTGGGACCTTGGATTACAAGCATAATTAGCTCCAGAAGCAGACTCGTATTTCAAAACACTCGTAAATTAAAGAGAATTTTTATTCTCAAAATAAAATAAAAATTAAAATTTTAAAAACTCAAATGATTCGTTCCACAGCACAAAAAAATAAATAAATAAAAGTAATTAACACAAAACATAAAGTCAAAATAAAATAAATTAACCGGCACTTTTCCTTCAAAAAAATGACAGATAAGTGTTTTTTCCCTTTGTGTGTGCAGATGTTGTGTGTGTGTGTGTGTGTGTGTGTGTGTGTGTGTGTGTGTGTGTGTGTGTGTGTGTGTGTGTGTTTGAAGCTAAAGTAAGCTCCCCTCTCCCCCTTATCGTCTTACACAGTTACCCTTCCTCCACTCTTTTCACACACACGCGCGCACAACAGAAACACCGTTTTATCAGAAAAATAAACAAGACATCTCTCTAATGACACTCGATTGAGTGACACAGTAACGGAATCACTGCTGTCAAGTAAAAATAAAACAAATTAACCTGCACTTTACCTTTGAAAAGAATCGCGACAGAGCAGAATTTCTGGGTCTTTGTGTGTGTGTGTGTGTGTGTGTGTGTGTGTGTGTGTGTGTGTGTGTGTGTCTGTGTGTGTGTGTGTGTGTGTGTGTGTGTGTGTGGTGTCCAATGACATGCGCAAACAGACACAAAGAGCACGCTAAGCCTTGAGCAGAGAAAGAAAATGGATCTTTAACCTCTCTAATGAGACTTGCTTTTGCTTTACACACGTGCTCTACATACACTCTTACTGACACAAAATAAGATATGTTTTACACATACACATGGTCACATTGTTATAGTAAACAGTACACGCGTGCACAGATGTTGATTATACCAGTAAGAGACGCGCACTAAGACACAGCAGGAGAGATGATTACCCACAATTCCACAGAGCAAGAGAAAGAGAAAAACGTTAGCTGAGTAGTGATCACTTGACACTCGGCGTCAAAACAAGAAGCATATGCGTGATACATGATACTCGGTACTCGTAAACCAAGACTTGTTCGTTTTCCATTTTTCAAATTTTATTAAAAATCTTTGCTCGTCTTGTGGAACACTCGCAAACCGCGTTACTCGCAATCCGAGGTTCCACTGTAATGGAACAAAAGTTTCTCGGGTACTGTGGAGTTTAAAAGATCATTCACAGATCACCAGTAGTATTTTATTTTCAACACAGCAATTTCCTAAGAGGCAATTCAATGTGGAGACAGTATGGGAAATATGATTTAAGATTTTTCTTTACATTTAGTCACCTACTGTAATACAAATGCCATCAGTTCCTGGCATATTAATGCCACCAGTCATGGGTTAATTAAAATACCTTTCTTTTGTATCTCTTACCTAACTTTTATAGCCCTGGCCATGATGTTTACTACTAAAGATTGTACACTTGTGGACTTTGCTAATTAGGTTACAGTGCCTTTTGCATTTTATATAAGGGAAAAAACAGCTTTTTATGATGATGTCTAAAATATGCTTAGAAATCTGTTCATATTAAATATTGAAAACGTATCAACTTACAGTTTCATTAAAAAGATTCATATTAAATATTGAAACTGTATACACTTACTGTAAGGTTTCTATTACAGTCTCTCAATGAGAAAGCTGAGTAAGTAAAAAGAATTACACAATTGGACGTTATTTCAATTTAGAAATTTGCTCTGTATTGTACAGTCATGGCCAAAAGTGATTAGAATGACACAAATATGAATTTTTACAAAGTTTGCTGCTTCAGTGTTTTCAGAGCTTTTTGTCAGATGTTATTTTGGTATCCTGAAGCACAATTACAAGCATTTCATAAGTTTCAAAGGCTTTTATTGACAACTGCAATACGTTTGTGCAAAGAGTCAATATTTCCTTCTTCCTCCTTCCATGACCCTTCTTTTCAAGATCTTTGCAATTTGCTCTGGCTTGCTGTCAATCAAATTCTGGGCCATATCCTGACTGATGGTAGCATAATCAATGCTTGGAATTTGTCTGAATTTTTGTTTTTTGTTTGTCCACCCACTTCTTGAGAGTTGACCACAAGTTCTCGATGGGATTAAGGTCTGGTGAGTTTCCTGGCCATAGACCCCAAATTTTGATGTCTTGTTCCCTAAGCCACTTAGTTATCACTTTTGCCTTATGGAAAGGAGCTCCATCATGCTGGAAAAGGCATTGTTCATCACCAAACTAGTGTTGAATGGTTGTTATTGGAGGATGTTTTTGTACCATTCTTTATTCATAGTTGTAGGGGTGGGCGATATAACCAAAATCTTCTATCACGGTAGAAGCAATTTTCTACCTCGATAACGATATATATCACAATATAGCAATTTGTATCTGAAAATACATAACTAAAAATTCAAACACAAAGAAACTGTTTTACATAATGTAATTTAATTTAAACTGGGAATTGCTGAGGTTTGCCACATTTTTTTACTTTGGCCATATTCGATTGGATGTGTAACAAACCTAATTTGATTTTGTTATATTGTGCTAATGTTAGATGCACAGGCGCTCATGCGATGCATATGTGTGTGTGAGGTTTTTATCCCCTCTGGGCTTGCCGTAGAAGGGCAAAAGGCGCATGCGCACTTCGTGCTCTAGAGTGTCGCGTGTGTTGGAGTTTCAGTTTGTGAACAAAGGAGAATAAACATTTGATAAGGATTTTGTGTCCTCTCGTTTTTATTGTTTTTACACCCGATTGAACCAAATATCTCGAATCACAAACCTGCGCGACTCACTGTTTAATATTGTTTCCGCCTTGCCACGCCTGGTTTGTACTGTACGTGCGCATCCCAGCGGGGTAAAATGTATTTTGATGGTCGGCGCTGTCTATTTCTATCAGCGTTGAGCAGGTTTGTGATTCGAGTGGCGCTGCTCAAGTTGGTCCGCGCTGCGCGATCCACCGGGTCTGGATATCTGGTCTGCCCACGCCGGCTCAACCGGGTGCCACGGTTTCGTCCCACTTTAGATGTGTTGGCTTCCCATAGAAGAGAATGTGTATTGCGTGGTTACGTAACATGCACCGTCACATGATCTCAACCGCGATTAAGACGATAGACCAAAATCTCTATTGGACCTAAATTTCTACCGGTTAACCGTGTACCAGAGTAAATGACTTTACCCCAGCAATCCTATCTCTGTACCGTTTGCAGAATATCAGTCTGTTCCTAATGTTTTTCCGGTTTTTGCTAACTTTTTTTTTTATGTATGAAGGTGAGCGTTACCATCCCAGTAGAACAGCCTTGAATGAAGAATGGTACAAAACTCTTATGAAATGTTTGTACTTAAGTACTACATAGTAACATCTGACAAAAATGTCTAAAAAACACTGAAGCAGCTGACTTTGTAAGATTTGCATCATTCCCAAAATATTTGCCCATTGCTGTAGACAAAACTAAAATTATTGGCTAGCAATTCTATGTTAATTTTTCTATCTATTGTAGGTAAGCTAACTAAGTGTTTGCAAAAAAAAAAAAAAAAAAAGCTATAGGCGAAGCTGTCCATCATTTCACCTAACAAAATTGCATGGATATGTTGACATAATGTTTTGGAGATTGGTTTAAAAAAAAAAAACATATCTACTCAAAAATTATTCAATACCATTTAAAAGAAGCAATTAAATTAATTATAATACATAAATATGTCTCGTTTTCTTTGCAGATGATCATATGAAATTAAAACCATTGGCTTTATCTTATTTATTTAATGAACCAAAATATAAAATGAAATGAAATTCTGAAACACCCTGTATTCTTTTTTGCACAATTATTTTTTCTATCTTGTAGCTAGATAAAGCCCAGGGCAGAGTGGCAATGTAGTTCACAGCAGGTTATGGTTGATAGGCTGCTGGATATCCAGGAGGTGCTCTAAAAAACAACATGGGATTTATAGATAATTTAAGTAGTTTTAGGGCAAACCTGGCATGCATCCATCCCACTCAGGAAGGTGCTGCTTTCATTTCTTGCATCATAGCTCATAGTCTTAGAACAGGCCTAGGCAATCAATGACAATCCGGAGCCAAGGCCAAGGAGCACACAAGCAGACTTAAACGGCCATCTGCTAGCACTGGTGTTTTCTCCTAAAGGCCAAGGGAAGCCAGGCTTCCCTTGTTTATTCCATGACTGTGCTTGTCATTTTAATTAAATCATTAACGTTATGCTTCTGTGCTGTTGCTGACTGCCACCTTTTCCCTATTTTTTTACTGAGTATTTTATACTGAGTTAAACAGCGCCCCTCTTAATGTCATGTAGTGAATGTGTGGTGAAACATGGTATTGCACCGTTAGCCATTTTGTTTTGATATTACTTTTAGCAATATCAGACAGTGAAGTTATGGAGGGTGAAGATTTCTTACTACTAATTAACACTAGAGCAGCAACTTAAAAAAACAAATTTGACGGCAGGCCAAGGACAAAACCAGATCTGAATACAGAGAGAGACTCAGGCTTTCAGTGAGGAAAATGATGTTTGCTTAACGGCTAAACGTCTGGTAGCGCTAAACTTACAGCGCTAGCTTCTGTTTTTCTGCCTGTGACTTCTAACATTGCTTACTAGTGAAAGTATCAGTCATTGACGGGTAAAAAGTTATAGAAATAGGTTAAAAGGTTAAAGCTAAAAAGAAGATCTGGAACATAACTGCTCATACATTCCCTTCTACTTAACATTTTAATTTAAAATGTTTTTTATTCTGTTTCATGAGGATTGTGGCAGCTTGTAGGTGCCTTACAGTCGTTTATGTGTTTCTCACATATTCTGCATATACACGGTAAACTAACACATTGATTGGCTCTGTTGAGTGAGTATAGCCACGCCCACCTCAGGGCAAAAGAGCAATATTTTGTCAAAAAATAAATAAATCACTAGATGCTGTGACCTAATCTGGCATAAAACTGCTTATAACGTTACTTCTACTCAACATTTTGATTAATTTCATTTATGGCACAGTTTTAACTTCAGGACAAAAAATAACGGGGAAAAGGCTTACCAAAGTTTCATTACATTTTGTCCAACCAGTTCTGCATGTTGCTGAGACAAATTCTGGCTAGACAGGCATACAGACAGAGACTAAGACTGGGTTTGGGTCTTCCAATGTATGAAACATAAAGATATTATTGAAAATTTTATAGGCGGCACGGTGGTGTAGTGGTTAGCACTGTCGCCTTGCACCTCCAGGGTCTGGGTTCGATTCCCCGGCCAGGCTCGATTCCCGTCTCTGTGTGCATGTTCTCCCCGTTCTTGGTGGGTTTCCTCCGGGTACTCCGGTTTCCTCCCACAGTCCAAAGATATGCAGGTTAGGCTAATTGGCGTTCCTAAATAATTGCCCGTAGTGTGTGATTGGGTGTGTGTGTATGTGTGTGTGCCCTGCGATGGATTGGCACCCTGTCCAGGGTGTACCCCGCCTAGTGCCCGAAGTCTCCTGGGATAGGCTCCAGGTCCCCCGCGACCCTGAACACAGGATTAAGCGGTATAGAAAATGAATGAATGAATGAATGAAAATATTATCCTTTCTTTTATTTATATAGATTGTACCGTGCTTGCCAGGATTTAGCTGCATGTGTTAGTTCACTTCAGTTGATTACACACATTATTCACCTGGTCTAATTTTAAATGAAGTACGGAAAGCATTAGTGTATGTATGTCAAGTTCATATAATGGAGATTCCTGTAAGTCCTGTAATTAATACATGTAGCCTGCTAACGTTCCATAACAGGGACTTGATTAAGTTTGTACTGTAATTAATGCTTATATTCATTACTAAATCTATACTGTCCATTAAGCTACTACGCATTATGCATTTGGTTTTAAAACCCTATGTGTGAGAGTGTGTGTCAGTACAGTAAGTGTTGGCTGGAGTTTGTGCACACATGCACGTCTACAGTATATCAGCATGAACACACACACACACACACACACACACAAATAATAATAAAATATAAATTGACATAGAGGTCAAGTCTCAGTTGGCTTCCTCTAAAATGTTTCCCCCTGCCACGCTAGTGTCTGCTACTGTAGCTGCCTCGAGTCGTCGCTTGGGTTCCACCATATTGAGTCCGTGTCTGTTCCGTGACGTAAACATAAATGTAGGTCATAGTGAATGCACAGTCAGTACCTTTGATCTGAAGCTAAGAAGCCTTTGATCTGAAGCTAAGACGCTCAAAGATCTTTTACATCCAATTAGGTCTCTTACATCCAAAGCGCTTATTGTTAAAGAAACTATTACTGATTAGGAGTCTATTGTACTGTGCTTAAACGAAACGTGAATTGAACCAAATGAGTATGCAGCATTGAATAAAGCCAGACCTTCTAGATCAGATCCAGTATAGCAGCCTCGTCTATAGAGCAGGTGTCCCAGTTATTTATAATGATTTTCCAGGTGTCAAACAAAAACATAGACATAAATTACAGTTTCTTATACTAAAAAAACTTATCTAGCTAAAAATAGAATTGCAATAATTAAAAGTTAGTGGATAGTTCAAACAAAAATAATTATATTAATTATTAATAATTATATTTAATCTCGATTCCCGTCTCTGTGTGCATGGAGTTTGCATGTTCTCCCCGTGCTTGGTGGGTTTCCTCCGGGTACTCCGGTTTCCTCCCACAGTCCAAAGATATGCAGGTTAGGCTAGTTGGCATTTCTAAATTGCCCGTAGTGTGTGATTGGGTGTGTGAGTGTGTGTATGTGTGTGTGCCCTGCGATGGATTGGCACCGTGTCCAGGGTGTACCCCACCTAGTGCCCGAAGTCTCCTGGGATAGGCTCCAGGTCCCCGCGACCCTGAACACAGGATTAAGCGGTATAGAAAATGAATGAATGAATGAATGAATTATATTTAATATTCAATTCAATTCAATTTTATTTGTTTAGCGCTTTTAACAATTGACATTGTCTCAAAACAGCTTTACACAATCAAAAGAATTATTTAAGTTGTATGGAATGTGAATGTGTATGAATCAAAATGGTCAGATAGTCCCTGGTAACAAAAAACACGGTTCTGTTCTATTTGTATACGGTATGCTTTTTGATACTGGACCTAGTCACAAAGCAGCTGTAAAGAAATGTACAAATATAATTTTTTAAATTATCATTTAGCAAGAACAATGGTGACTGTAGCAAGAAAACATTAAACATACACACAGTACATTTGGAAACTCCAGTGATCTCAGTTCAAACGACTAAATGTACTGTAAATACATCTTATTGGGAGGTGTACTGTAGGCCACTTTGCCAAAGTCTAGCACAAGACCCAATGTCCTTTTAGGTGTGATGTGTGTATATTTTTTACCCTTTATATATACTTTACTTATGCTGTTATAACTAGCTGTTATAACTTAATTAACCTTAACAATTATATGACAATAAGCATACAGTACTTAATAATCTGCGGTTCCGTGTCATGCTCTCTCTCTCTCTCTTTCTGTCTCTCAGCCGCTCTGTAGAGCTACAGTACTGTATACAGTACATGCTACAGTACGTCTGAGATACCAGTTCTCTAAATCCATCCTGATGCCCTATTTCTAGATAAACCTTAGATCATTTGGAAACCACTTACTTCTACAATTTTCTTGCACTCGAGACTCCTACAGGGAACAGCTGATACTGTAACTTGCCCTCTAGTTAAAACTATAATGACTTTCCTGGTACACAGTCACATTTTTTGGCAATATAGCACAAAGTTACATGAGGGGATTATCTGTACACACACAACCAGTCTTTTCTTTACCCCACAAATAAGGACAGGTTCCATTTTGAGGGTTTATTTTCAAGGTTTTATCCTCATACTGTCTCAGGTTATTTTAACTTGCCACCACCACTTCCTGCATCCTCATTAGGGACAAATGATCAAATTTAAAATGTTCAAATGTATTCAAAGTTTCTGCACAAATTTTGAGGCATGGTACTGTATAAGATTTGCACACACTCCTCCAGCTTCACAACATGTTCCCCAGTCCTCCTCGCACATGAATCGGCCACTATACCAGAAACCTCCAAAATTAAAGAAGGGAATTAAACACACTGGGCTGTGGGGCTGGATGGAATCAGTGCATGAATGCTGAAAGCCTGTGCCCCTCAACTTTGTGGGATGCTCCAAGTCATGTCAAGTCAAGTCAAGTCAAGCCAAGTAGGCGTTTATTGTCATTTCAACTTTATACATTTACAGTCAAATGAAACAACGTTTCTCCAGGGCCGAGATGCTACATACTGTACAACACCACCTTTACAAGATACTGTACAACAGATCTTTAACTTTAGTCTGCAACTGGAGAGGGTTGTCGAAAGTACAGTAGCACTCCACACTCTCCCCAATGGCTACACGCCACTGGCATTGACCTCACACATAATGAACGTTCTTAAGTAATTGATCCTAAAATCCTTTCTACCTCTAGTCTACAGGTCACATACCAGCTTCTATTTGGAGCAGATGATGCCCTGTACCCGCTACATCGAACCTAAACCAGCTTAGACAAACCTGGGAGCACCATGACGATTATGAACCTTGGTTTCTCCAGTGCCTTCAATAACGTTCGGTCTGCCTTCTTTGGGAAAAAATAAAGAATAGTGCCAAGGTCACTCCCTTGGTTTCTTGGATTATGGACTATCTCGCTGGCCGTGGTTATAGAACTGTACAGTATGTCTGACACTGTGATCTGTAGCACTGAGGCTCCTCAGGGGACAGTGCTGTCTTTCTCTTCATCTGATTCCATGTATACATCTGATTTTATCTTCTGAAGTTCTCTGATGACTATGTGGTTATGGAGTATATTCAACTCAAAGTCCCAGACACTGGTGGTCAACTTAGTTATCTGATTTGAGCTTAATCACCTACTGTACAGCTCAATATCAGGAAAACGTAGGAACTCATAGCGGATATTTAGAGGAAATCCAGGGCTCCCGTTATTACTCTATCTGTCTGGGGTGAGAAAGTTGAGGTCACTTCAGAGTACAAATACCTTCACTGGCACAATAAACTGGATTGGACAATAAACACAGCAGTGCTTTACAAGAAACGACAGAGACAGCTGTATTTTCTGAGGAGGTTTGTGTGTAATACCGTGCTGCCGATGTTCTACTGTATGAGTCTGTAGTGGCTAGTGTAGGCTTTTATGAGGTCGTCTATTTGGTTTTGTAACATCAAGGTGGCAGACAAAAGTAGACTGGACAAATTAATCAGGAGGGCTGTCTTTGTACTAGGCATCGAGCTGGACCCGGTTCATGTTGTGGCAGAGAGGAGGATGCTGTCTAAACTTCGCTCAATCCTAGACAATCCTTCTCACCCATTACATTGTGTGCTGGACAATCAGATGAGCACATTCACTCTGAGACAGAGTGCAATCCGAGACTGCCAAGTGCTCTACTGACTGCCACAAGAGATCCTTTCTTGCACTGGCCATTAAACTGTACAACACCTCTCCTTAAAACTGAAACTGTAACAGAAAGTGGTCACACTATTCCTTTTCCCCCATACCGTACAGTATGTTACTACTTGTGAAACGGTATCAATGTATTACCAATATTCACATGCAATATTATACCCTCTGTATGGCTCTGTTTGGCTATCATACTCAATATTTGTCTTCATATTTGAACACAGCTCTAAACTTTGATCATCGCTTGTATGGGTTTTATTTTTTTTCCTACTGTACATTTCTTTCCGTTAATTGTAATGGTGTTGATTTGGTTCCTTTCGTCCTTCTTTTACGAACAATGAGCAACTGTAACAAGGAAAAGCAATTTCCCTCCAGGATTACAGTAATAATGTTCTTTGAATCTTGAATGATTTAAACAAACATAAAACAAACCAACATAACGGCAAAATAACAAAAGCACAATGGAACATAAACGGAAATGAAAGCAGAACAAGCACTAAGGCAAAACTATGTACGCTTAAATAACACAGTGTCGCAGAGGCTGAGGTGCAGAGCAAGCATGACATCAGTGAAGATGGGGTACACGGCAGCATGCTGTCCTTAAAACCTGACCGGTGCACCAGCAAAACAATCTCTAAGCTGACATCAGTGAGCTGCAGACTAGACATTCTGGAGAAATGGTATGGATGCTAGCTTGACACTCTCTACACTATCTTGACCCAGCACAAGGCCCCAGCTTGGTGGCGCTGGGGTTTAAACTTGAGACCTTCTGAACAGTAATCCAGCGCCTTAAACACTGAGCTACAGTACCTCTCTCCCCGCAACATGGACCATGTCCTTCACAACGTCCTCAAGCAAGCACACCGTCCCCCGAGCCAAGCAGTGGGAAAAGTACATTGTGTTTAACTCATAGGGGTTGATGGCATCGCGAGACCTGGCTGTGTTGGGGCAGGGCTAGACCCAGGTGATGCAGGGCAAGGCTTAGACAGAGCAGGGTATATAAAGTTATGCCTTTATTCTTCACATACAGTACAGGACAAAAGTTTGGACACACCTTCTCATCTATCTGTCAGTGTGTTTTCTTTATTTTCATGACCATTTACATTGGTAGATTCTCACTGAAGGCATCATAACTATGAATGAACACATGTGGCGTTATGTACTTAACAAAAAAAGGTTTCCACAGTCACCGGACCTGAACCCAATCGAGATGGTTTGGGGTGAGCTGGACCGCAGAGTGAAGGCAAACGGGCCAACAAGTGCTAAACACCTCTGGGAACTCCTTCAAGACTGTTGGAAACCATTTGAGGTGACGACCTCTTGAAGCTCATCGAGAGAATGCCAAGAGTGTGCAAAGCAGTAATCAGAGGAAATGGGGGCTATTTTGAAGAATATAAAACATGTTTTCAGTTATTTCACCTTTCTTTGTTAAGTATATAACTCCACATGTGTTCATTCATAGTTTTGATGCCTTCAGTGAGAATCTACCAATGTAAATGGTCGTGAAAATAAAGAAAACACATTGAATGAGTGAAGGTGTGTCCAAACTTTTGGCCTGTACTGTATATTACTGCACAGTGAAATTCTTTACTCTTCGCATATCCCAGCTTCTTGTTAGTACAGTAGGCTGGGGTCAGAGCACAGGGCCCCCCATTACACGGCACCCGTGTAGCAGACAGGGTTAAAGGCCTTGCTCAAGGGCACAACAGTGGCAACCTGGCGGAGCTGGGGCTCGAACCGCCGACTTTCTGATCAGTAACTCAGATCCATGACACACTAAGCCACCACTGCCCATATCAGGCAGTGCAGGGCATACACTGGGTAAAACATGGCATGATCTAGGGACTGCACAACATGATTATGAGTCAAAATGAGTCAAAACTGGATTTCTCAGGATGTAACTCAGGCAGACCAGAATATGAGATAAAAGTCTCTGGATTCAGTTGAGGACTCTCAGGACTAACAGGGCAACAAGACTAACAGAGTTTTATTCAAACATAACATGGTGTGGCTCAAGCAATACAGGACATGATTGAGAGCATGTTTACCCTGGACACCCTTTCCAACTTTGCCAACATTCTCTCAGTCCGAGCACAGTGTTACTGCTTTGCCCAGCCTGATTGCATCATAAAGTCCATAGTCCCAAGTTAACGCATCAGCTTTTTCCCCCCCACCTAACCTCCATCCCTGGTCACACCGGCATATACGGTATCTATTGGACTTAATAGTATATTATGTTATATTAAGTAATATACAGTATTGATGAATATTTTATTAATAATATTTTTAAATAAAAATAAAATATTTACAAACATTGCCAAAAGTAGACTGAAACCATTCCTTTTGTTGGAGCTATAATCATGGGCTTTATGTGGCATGACAAAGCTTAAGACTTATGTTCCCCTGCTTACACCTACAGTCCTGAGCTTTTTATGGTGTGACCTTTAAACCAAGACATCATTCTTATGTACGTGTGTGTGTGTGTGTGTGTGTGTGTGTTGGTTTTTATGGTATACCCGGACATTACACCTGACTCCTTACCTGGGCTATCCGGACCTTATAGGATTAGCCGGACTATGCCGAAGTCCGCGTAATTCCGAGAGTGTATTGGCATTTGTCAGTGTCTAAATAGCATAAATTTGCATTTTCTTTGAAAGTCCATTTTAACCCGTAACCTGATTTCTGAGTGTATTCCAGTGTATCGGAGCAGCGCCCTCCAGATATCGGACCAGTATTGCAATTTCATACACTCGAACATACATTTTGCCGGGAATCCTTCTGATTGGCTGTTTTTGAGGGGCGAGACGCGGGGCGGGGCTTCGGAGCCGAGAGGGGCGGGGCTTCGGAGCGGGGCGGGGCTTCGGAGCCGAGCGGGGCGGGGCTTCTGACGGGCTCGGAGCGGGGCGGGGGCTCTAACCGGCTCAGAGCTCAGTCTGCACATGCGCAGTTTAACAGTTAAATGCCGTCTGGCGCACATGCGCAGTTTAACGGTTAAATGCCGTCTGGCGCACATGCGCAGTTTAACTCTGGAGCAACAGCGTGGCGAGGACGGAGCATCAAAACACACAGGTAAGCAGATACATTTACTAATATAGCAGAGTTTTACTTGTGCAGATGTTTTTTTTTTCTTTTCTGCTTGTATTACATGACTTAGTAACTAGTGCGAGCACGATACAGCTAATTAGAACTGAGTAGTTTAATGCAGTTAGGAGAGCTACAGTAGCTACAGGCCCGGTTTACACTGGAGGAGGAGGAGGAGGAAGAGGAGGAGACTCAGTATGATGAAGATCATTAAACATTCACTCTCTTCATGCACTAAATATCAGCTGGAGTTAACGTGTTGTGCTCTGCTTTTTCATACCTAACAAAAATGCCTCTTAATTATCTATATATATATATATATATATATATATATATATATATAAGCACGTGACCCTCCGCCTCCCGGTGTTTATTGCTGATGTAAACAAGCTAAAGTTCCCCATAAACAGAAGCGCGGCTGCAGCCTGACTTTAGTGTTGTTAATAGAGTGATGAGTGACAGGTGCTGCTGCCCCAGTCATGCACACAGCAAGGTGAGGAGGCTCTCACAGCCGTGCAGACCCGCTCACTAACCGGCCTTAGGTAGGTAGTCAGTGTGGAGAGAGAGAGAGAGAGAGAGAGAGAGAGAGCTCGAGCTCAGGGGGGGACATTTAAACTCAGCCAGAGGTTCATGCTGACAGACAGGAGGACAGATACACTAACTGACAGTCCAGGGTTTCATCTTGTATGTTTATGCATGTTTATGTCCACCTGTGGCTACTGTAAGTACTAATAATTAAAGTGGTCAATAGCACTGTAGTTTTATTTTACATTAAAATATCCATCAACAAAACAATAAAAGTATCACCAACTGCACTGTAGAGTTACAGTAGAGGCGCTTATGTTTTTTTTAAGTCTAGGTCTGGCTGAGATCTTTTAGTAATTGTTGTTTTTTATGAATAACAGTAAACAATGAGAGATGGACTAATGTACTGTCATCACTGAAGTCATTACAATTCACTTTGTCATTAAAGTGACATTGCTTTTGGTTTAGTCAATACAAATATTGTTGAATGAAGGATCTTAGACTCTGGAATGAAGGTATAAATGTACAGTATAGTGTCAGATGATGTGATTTAACTAAAAGATATAGTTTTGTGAACTTGAATAACAAAGTATTAAAATGTTAAGCAAATTTAAATTGGCATAATATAAATTAAGTATAAATTATTTTTATGAAGTGCTCCTTTTGCTTTGGTAGTGTGGATGCGGCCAAAGAGGATGGGTCATTTGGAAGATTAATAAATGACAACAATATAAACCCCAATGCCAAGATGACATACTTCACCCTGCAAGGCAAGCCACGCTTGTGTTTGTTTGCAACACGAGACATAAGTCCAGGAGAAGAGGTCACCTATAATTATGGCAACTCAGACTGGCCATGGAGATCGAAAGTGGTAAAACCTTTTATGAAACTGGTTGTCCTTAGAGGGGTTATGGTCTAATCATGCACACTTTAATTTAAGTGAACAATGTATATTGTCATTGTAGCTTTTGTTTTAACATGCTTTTTATCACATTAATGTATGTTAGACATTAATTTATTAAAATACATAGCACATGGAATATTATTAACTGGATATGTTGCCAATTGTCTGTTTTTAAAATCATAAGGAATCTGAAGAAAGGTCGACGGAGGAGCAGCATGGTGTGTTGTCTACATCAGAGCCTTCTACAAGTCGGTGGCAAAAAAGGTCTGAAGCTACATCAGCTGGTCCTCTCAGAAGCTTTAAGGTAAAATGGAAAAATACTGTTGCACGACCATAGGTACATGGCAAAACTTTTTCTTTCGGCTGTTCCCTTTCAGGGGTCGCCACAGCGAATCATCTGCCTCCATCTAACCCAATCCTCTGCATCATCTTCTCTCACACCAACTAACTTCATGTCCTCTCTCACTGCATCCATAAATCTCCTCTTTGGTCTTCCTCTAGACCTCCTGCCTGGCAGTTCCAACCTCAGCATCCTTCTACCAATATATTCACAATCTCTCCTCTGAACATGTCCAAACCACCTCAATCTGGCCTCTCTGACTTTATCTCCAAAACATCTCACATGTGTTGTCCCTCTGAATTCATTCTTGATCCTATCCATCATTGTCACTCCCAAAGAGAATCTCAACATCTTCAGCTCTGCTACCTCTAGCTCTGCCTCCTGTCTTTTCTTCAGTGCCACTGTCTCTAAGCCGTAGAGCATCGCTGGTCTCACCACTGTCCTGTACACCTTTCCTTTCATTCTCGCTGATACTCTTTTATCGCACAACATACATGAAACTTTTCTCCACCCATTCCAACCTGCCTGTACGTGCCACTTCACCTCCTTTCCACACTCTCCGTTGCTCTGGACCGTTGACCCTAAGTACTTAAAATCCTGCACCTTCTTTACCTCTGCTCACTGTAGCTTCACCGTTCCTCTCATTCACACACATGTATTCCGTCTTGCTGCGGCTAACCTTCATTCCCCTGCTTTCCAGAGCGTACCTCCACCTCTCCAAATTTTCCTCCACCTGTTCCCTGCTCTCGCTACAAAGCACAATGTCATCTGCAAACATCATAGTCCATGGAGACTCCTGTCTAACCTCATCTGTCATCCTGTCCATCACCAGAGCAAACAAAAAGGGTCTTAGAGCCGATTCTTGATGCAGACCCACCTCCATCTTGAACTCTTTTGTCACACCTACAGCACATCTTACCACTGTCTTAGCGCTCTCATACATGTCCTGCACCACTCTAACATACTTCTTCGCCACTCCAGACTTCCTCATACAACACCACAGTTCCTCTCTCGGCACCCTGTCGTACGCTTTCAATAAATCTACAAAGACACAATGCAACTCTTTATTACTTTCTCTGTACTTCTCCACCAGCATCCTCAAAGCAAATACTGCACTACACTTTCTAGGCATAAACCATATTGCTGCTCACAAATGCTCACCTCTGCCCTTAACCTAGCTTCCACTACTCTTTCCCACAGCTTCATTGTATGGCTCATTTAGCTTTATAACTTTTGTAATTGCAACAGCTTTGCACATCTCCCCTTGTTTTTAAAAAATCAGCACCAATGCACTTCTCCATTCCTCTGGAGTCCTCTCACTGTACAAGATCTCGTTAAACAAACTAGTCAGAAACTACTGCCACCTCTCCTAAGCACTTCCATACTTCCACAGGTATCCTCTTCAACACCCTACTCACCTCACTTTTACTAACATTTGCTACTTCCTGCTCCACAACAGTCACCTCTTCTACTCTTTTGTTCTCTTTCCTTTTCCTCATTCATCAACTTCTCAAAGTACTCCTTCCATCTTCCCATCACCCTCCTGGCATCTGTCAGTACATTTCCATCTCTATCTTTAATCACTCTAACCTGCTGCACATCCTTCCCATCTCTATCTCTCTGCCTAGCCCAACCTGTACAGATCCACCTCTCCCTCCTTACTGTCCAGCCTAGCATACAAGTCCTCCTTCACCTTATGCTGCATCTCCCTGTACTCCTGTTTACTCTCTTCAGTCCTCTCAGTGTTCCACTTCTCCTTAGCTAGCCTCTTTCCCTGTATACACTCCTGGACTTCCTCGTTCCACCACCAAGTCTCCTTGTCCACTTTTCCCTTACCTGATGATACACCAAGTACCCTCCTACCTGTCTCCCTGATCACATTGGCTGTAGTTGTCCAGTCAACTGAAAGCACCTCCTGACCACCCATAGCCTGTCTCAACTCCTCCCTGAAGACTACACAACATTCTTCCTTTCTCAGCTTCCACCACTTTGTCCTCTGCTCTGCCTTTGTCCTCTTCACCTTCCTCACCACCAGGGTTATTTTACACACCACCATTCTGTGTTGTCTGGCTACACTCTCCCCTACCAACACTTTGCAGTCACTGATCTCTTTCAGATTACAACGTCGACACAAGATGTAGTCCACCTGAGTGCTTCTGCCTCCGCTCTTATATGTCACCCTATGTTCCTGCCTCTTCTAGAAGAAAGTATTTACTACTGCCATTTCCATCCTCTTTGCAAAGTCCACCACCATCTGTCCTTCTACATTCCTGTCCTGAAGACCAAGCCTGCCCATCACATTCCCATCTGTTCCCTTACCCAACATGTCCATTGAAGTCTGCACCAATCACAACTCTCACCTCTGGAGATGCTCTGCATCACTTCATCTAACTCACTCTAGAATTTCTCCTTCTCTTCTAACACACATCCTACCTGTGGAGCATAACCACTAACAACATTGAACATTATCCCTTCAAGTTCCAGCTTCAGACTCATCACCCTATCTGATACTCTATTCACCTCTAGAACATCCCTTACAATCTCCTCTTTCAGGATAACTCCTACTCCATTTCTTTTCCTATCCACACCATGGTAAAACAATTCGAACCCTGATCCTAAGCTTCCAGCTTTGCTACCTTTCCACCTGGTCTCCTGGACACACAGTATATCCACCAACTCTCTTCCCTTCCCTGTCATGGTCCCAACATTCAAGGTCCTTACTTTCACTCCTAAACTCTTGCCTTTCCTCTTCTCTCTCTGCTTTCGAACACGCCTTCCTCCTCTCCTTCTTCGACCAACAGTAGCCCAATTTCCACCGGCACCCTGGACAACAGCACCAGTGGCGGTCGTTGTTAACCCGGGCCACGACTGATCCGGCATGGGAATTATATTTGTGATTTGCTTCATTGACTTGGCAAATGTTTTACGTCGGATGCCCTTCCTGACACAACACTCATTTATCCAAACTTGGGACTTGCACAAGAAAACACTGGATTTCGCTCCCCCATAGGTGCATTGGGGACATAGCAAAACTGAAGTGTTTAATTACATATAGTGAATGGGGGCAGCATGGTGGAGCAGTGGTTAGCACTGTAACCCTCACAGCAAGCTCTAGGTTTAACTCTGTTACTGATGCCACCACAAACGTATCGAATTTTCGATTAGGCTGTCATCATGAAATTCTCCTTCCCCAGCTATGGAATTTGAATAATCAAAGAGAGATTATCATTGATATCTTACATTCTATACCTTGCAAAATCAGCCAGTGGGGTTTACAGCAAGGTTTTTGTTGAAGTAGGATTGTTCTATTTATTTAAACCTCAAATATTCTCTTTAATGGTTCTTTCCCAGTGGTTATTAATGTATCTTGTTTGTCCATGCTGCATCTACTACAGTTTGTGGCTAAAACCAACGAGGTGGAGACGGCTAGAGGGCAACCAGGCGGAGATAGCTAGAGGGCAACCAGAGTTTGACAAGTCCAGTGCTTGATCCACTCAGCAAGCCTGAAAAGGTAAATGAAATGTAGCCGTTCATTACATTCTGTGTGGCAAAGTTTTAAAGTCCACCAACATGTGACATAGGCTTTGTGTGCGTCACTTAGATCTGATTGTTTATATGGACAGTGTTTTGTAAGCACCCTCTCATTTAAGTGAATTTCGAAGTGTAGCTCGGTGTAAAATCTGTGTATGTTTTAACCTGAATGCAATATGGTTTATATGAGCAGTGTTTTGTAAGTAATCTTCCATGAAATGCTTTTCAAAGTGACGGCCAGGTCTGAATGTTTGTGAATTAAGCAGTAAATAACCCAAATGTGTTAGGACCATACAGGTAAGGGACTTGATATGATATGGCACTGCTGTGGTCTTTAAGAATATTTGGGCAACTTGTATTTGATCTGTTTGCCTTACATAATCACCTAGTGACATTCAAAATAAAGTTTTCTTCTTGTGCTCTTTGTGAGAAGTAAGATTGTTCAATTTGTACATTTTTAGCAGACGCATATTCATTTATTTCCTCCATGATGTATTTGTTACAGATGATGGCTAAGAGCAGCCAGACTAAAATGGATGAAGGCAACCAGAGTTTGACAAGTCCAGAAGGAAAAGGTAAATGAATGTAGCCCTTCATTACAATGCATGTGGCAAAGTGTTAATTTCAAAAAGATGTGATGTAGGCATTGTGTGTGTCTGTACTCCCTTAGATATGATATGGTTTATATAGACAGTGTATTCTAAGTAGTCTCTCACTAAGTGATTTTCAAAGTGTAGGTCAGTATAAGATCTGAGTGTATGTGTATGTTCACCTGGATGTGAGATGGTTTATATGGACCGTGTTTTGTGAGGACTCTTTCACAAAGTGATTTTCAAAGTGTAGGTCAGTATAAGATCTGAGTGTATGTGTATGTGCACCTGGATGTGAGATGGTTTATATGGACCGTGTTTTGTGAGGACTCTTTCACAAAGTGATTTTCAAAGTGTAGGTCAGTATAAGATCTGAGTGTATGTGTATGTTCACTTGGATGTGAGATGGTTTATATGGACCGTGTTTTGTGAGGACTCTCTCATAAAGTGATTTTCAAACTGAAAGTTAGTAGTCTGAATGTTTGTGTGAATTAAGCAGTAAACCACCCAAGTATGTCTTAGTAGGACCATACAGGTAAGAGGGTTCATCCTCCAGCTGGGGTTGATGATGGCATCATTTTGGTTTTTAGGAGTTCTTGGACAACCTGAATTTGATCTTTGTTTTAGGATAATTAACCTGAACCTTTGGTAGTGACTATATGTGAAATTAACCACTTTTGGCATTTACGCCACTTATTTTCTGTCAAATCTATCTGTACTGTCTTCTACCTGAAGCTAATTTGCACCTGATATCTTGAAGTAAGATAAATGGTTATCTTGAATTGTGAGGGGGAAAAATGGAAACATCAGGACTATTTTCAAGTCCAGATTTAGATCTTTTTCATAAGAAATGTATGCTTTTGATGTGGACATCATCCATATCAGACCAATTTGTAAAATTTTCATGCTAATCTTGGCCACCATCTTGGATTTTAAATGACTTCATGTACTATCCATGTGACAATTTCTAAAAGCTATGTATGGGAGATGCATTTTATTCACTATATTACTAATATATTATATTGCATGCTAATAGGAAACTTGCTCTGTTGTCAGAGGTGGCCATTTTGAAAAACTAGGTGGCCATTTTGAAAAAGCTTATAGGGCCACCGTATTGAAAATTCAATAGTAATAAAGT
The DNA here is from genome assembly GCA_030522415.1 of Channallabes apus. Classification (NCBI taxonomy): domain Eukaryota; kingdom Metazoa; phylum Chordata; class Actinopteri; order Siluriformes; family Clariidae; genus Channallabes; species Channallabes apus. The sequence goes on along the minus strand of CM060126.1, from coordinate 6,288,856 downwards.
GGCCAGATATCCTTTTTTTTTTTTGTTTTTTTTTTTTGGACTGCCTTTATCTATACTGTAAGTATACCAAATGTTATGCTTTCATCACAAAATGCACAATTGTTAAAAAAAAATTCCACTTAGCTGCTCGACTAAGGGGTGTACTCACTTTTGTGAGATACGGTATGTACAGTACAACTGCTTTACAAAGAAACCATAACGAAAAACTTGTCCTCTTTTATTAAACCAAAAATATTTTAGAGTCTTATGATAAAGTAGGTGTTGTACACTATAACTTTGGCTGTGGGAACTTGATTGTAGTGTGCAAGTCATATAAAGCAGAATACGTGCGCTGCTTACTTCAGTTTGCAACTTCATGATTACTTCCCAGACTCAGTCACAATACTAGCATACCCTTTATGTCTAGTAAGTCGATGCCTGATGAAAGAACGTCTTATGGATCAGATGCAGACGTCCAAGTTTGGCTTGGCACATCCAAGGTTCCACCACCGCCTGAAGACCATGTAATTCCCAATGCTGATAAAACATCACATTTGGGTACTTGTACCAAAGGTGCATCGAAGCAGAAGCCAAAGAATGAAGCACAGTTTCTCAATCACGACTCAAGACAATTGACTATGACCATAAAAAAATTACTTGTATTGCCATTTAATGTCGTCATGGCAAAAAAAAAAATGTTTTTCTTCATGTGTGGCCCTAATACTCCATCGTAGTTAACAGATATTTTAGCAAAAAGACTAATGTAAGTTCTTCTGTTGAAGCTAATGTTCTTGTGTTATGTGACAGTACACTGCTGCGACTTTTAAATGGCAAGCAAACATGACTAGTGTGTAAAACAAAGGAAATGCTAAAATGCAGTAAATCCACAGGCAAATGTGGGATTTTTATTTTTTTTTTGTGCAATACACTTAATCCTGAGTAAACATTGTTCAAAATAAAAAGACCTGTCCTGTTAACGCTGTGTTGTCAGGTATGTGTATTTATGTTAATATGTTAATTTATGTTAATTTAAAAATTGACGTCATTGTCTGGACAATGCTTTTTCCTGTCCTCCTATACCACACATTTGTCAAAAAGTGAAATGTCTGCTTAAACCACAATTGGAGCAGGGTCATGTGTATGAAGTTCTGTTGTGTGTATCTGAACTCTGAAGTGACCCAATTTTTTTTCAGAATTTTTAGAGTATTTTAAGCTTACTCCCATAGCTCTAGGACCTCGGGAAAGGGTAGTCCATCTAAACCACCTTCGGGCTGGTTTCGCGAAATTGTCCGTCTAAACCATATAAACCCGTATAGGTGTGTGTGTGTGTGTGTGTGTGTTGGTTTTTATGGTATACAAGGACATTACACCTGACTCCTTACCTGGGCTAGCCGGACCTCATAGGATTAGGTGTGTGTGTGTGTGTGTGTCTATAATGTATTTTCCTGTCTAATATGGCTACTTAAACCTTATATAAATGTGACCTTGTTGTTCAGGTAGATGAGAGTGTAGATGATTAGATACTTTACAGGCACAGACGGCTTACTGTACGTTGGGAACGGATCGGGTCCGAAAGAAATATCCAATCAATATAAACATTCATATATATATATATATATATATATATATATATATATATATATATATATATATATATATATATATATATATAAAACTCACAAATATAAATAGTCTGCACAGCAATATAGCAGACACATAACAGGTAGGCTGTGTGTCCAGGGTAAACATGCTTCACCAGCCTCCGACCAAGTTCTGACAAAGTTCCAGCAGAAGCATGGAATACTGTAACTACAGATATAATACAGGAGTACGGATGGTGGGTATTTACAGTATGTGGCTTGCTGGCCATGATGCTAGCTTCAGCAGGTATTCAGTAGGTATCACATTCACACTTTCATAAGTTCAAAAAGTATATTTAAAGACTGGACCATCTGCAATGTGCCGGCAAACGAAGAGTGTCATGTAGAATCAACTGACCGTGAGCATGGAGCTTGACTACAGGTCATGTGATGTCACAAGCTGATGATTGATCATGCGAGATGCATGGTTACTGGAGTAAAGTTTTATAATTCTTCATCAAAAGATCGTTTTAGTGTTGTTGAAAGATTTCCGCATTATTACAGCGTCAATAAAGATGCATTCTGGGGTCAGAAATAATGTTTTGCCTTTTGTATGGTATCAAAAAGTTTCTAGATTAGCTCTGTTTAAAAGAAAAGTGCTTTATTACTTATTACTTACTTATTAATACTTTATTAGTATCTGGCGAGTAGAGTGGGGGCGGAAGTTTTCCGACGATCATCACGGTTTCAACAGTTTGAGCTTATGGGGTGGAGCTTGTCGAATGTCCTTCTGATCTCGTCTTCCGGTGATGTTCTTCCGCTTGTCAGGGTCAAAACTCCTCAAATTACTCACTGCAGCATCACCGTAAACTTGGCGAATTATATCAAACTACTATCTTTGAGGCACATTTGCCCAGTTTCAGGCAGAATTTGTTCTAACTTCTAACTTTTGAAATAGCAGGTCAGAATTGCACCAGTTGCACAGCTCCCGATGTACAATGAATGTCAGTGCTCCCTGTGACAACTAATCATTACAGACAGTTGTATTGCACAATTACGTACAATACATAACTGAAAATCTATTCGGTTATCTATTGAAATTTGCATTGGTAATGGTAAAATGTTGCTGTTTCTCTATAATCCTACAGGTGGTGCATTCTAAACTATTCACACTGTGTGTGTAAGAGTAAATTATTGGGTAAGTTTGTCTAGAGGTACTGTAGAACAAGATCTGAAAAAAGTAATCATATTATAATATGATCATTGTAAGTCATGATACTTACAAAATCGCAATACAAACTGAATCGGCATCTAGTTATCGTGAGAATATCGTATCAGGAGGTCCCTGGTGATTCCCATTCCTTCTAATCTTACATACCATAGACCATACACCCCGCCCCCCCCCCCCCAGTGACCCAGTAAACAGGATTAAGCGGGATAAACGAAGAGTGAGTGATTTTACATGAGCTGCAGTTCTGGCAAGGCATAGACACATTTCTTTTTACCACATTTCATCCGGTATACAAAAGCAAAATGACTTGTCCATGCAGGCAAGTGGCTTTTATGGAAACAAGACTCCACAAAGCATTTCATGTCCAAGTTGCACAAAATACTTGCACATTTTAATTAGCTTTTAGGATTCACAGTAAGGTTCTGACAAGGAAGTTATAATAATGCCAAGCTTTGCCTTTATGCCAAACAAGTGTTTGATCCATGTTTGCAGGAGAGGAGAGATTTCTGGTTGTCTGACCGCAATTCTATCGCATCGTGACATTTTGTTTATTCACTGTTATTTTGCATGAAGTGACTGCACTTTCCCTTTTTTCTTCTTCTTCTTCTTCTTCTTTTCACGCTTCTTTTTGCTCTAACGCTTCTTCACTCTAAGAAGTGCTTTAACACCTACTGTGGTAAGTGCTCCCATTGAGAAAATGAGCAGCGTTCCAATAAAAGATTCAAATCAAAATGTTTAAGATGCCATTGAATGCCCTAATTTCTTACACTTGCTGGTACTGTATGATGCTTCGAAAATGATCATTTAATGTCATATCTACCAAAAAATACTCTTGTCAAAATTGAAGATTTTTGTGAAAAAATGAAAATGAGATAAATCGTTAAATCTTTTATCCTTGCAAACGAAAATGTGCAAGAAAACATCAAACAATGAGGACGAAGTGTGAGCCTTGTATTACTATCGGCCAGTAGTTTCCTCTGAAGTGGACTTTGCAGGGAATTCAATCGCTATCTTAAGTAAGATTATAAACCTTAGGGAGTGAAACTGCTCAGTTTAAAGGAAACCACAGTACAAATGGTGTAGGGAACAAAGGAACAATGGTTCATCACTTCTCCGGAAGAGGACGCGCAAAATTACCCATCAGTCACTGAACCTCGCTGGAACTTCATGCACCATTCATCATCAAGGACAGCAGAATATTACTATTACTTAATAATCATTATTCATAAGTGGTCTTTTTAAGTGGCAATAATTTAATATAAAATAGGCTATGCATAATATTAACCAATTTAGAAATGACATCGTCCATCTTGTAAATGAACGAACTCGCATTATTTTACAAGTGATATACATTTCAATAATATCAGCCTCAGTTTTTGTCTCAGTATATACATTTAACATTTTATTTCAGCAGTGTGAGATTTTCACAGCAGCAGCAACAGGTACCTGAGATGCTTGCGTTACCATGGTAACGCACAGAGTAAGAGATGTCTGCATTGGTGATGTTGCAGTGTGTTCTAAATGGAGAAATTGTGTCCAGGGAAGGTCCCGTAACCGTCATTCCCTGCACAGGGAGCGCCGAGTTTACACTTTAACTTTAGCCTGTGGAAAGAAGCGCAGCATTGCGGTAACCTTCCACACATCCCGTTTGAGCACTACATTTTCTGGGTACCTCATTCCTTTTTTAACTTGGGGAAAAAAAGATTTTCATGCCGTCCATGATTCACTCTGACTTGACTATTGCCTCAGTCCCGGCTTCTGTTTAGTCACCCTACACTAAGCCCAGACATGTGAAGAATAAGAGCGATTGCACAGGGACTGACCGGTACTTGCCTGATATCCCTGTAGCTCCTTTATAGAAATTCTTTATAATAGATCTCTTAACTGCCTCTCTGACAGGTCTTCTTTAGAGAGACATCTTGTTGATGGTAAGGTAATTGTGAGACCTCATTCTCTCCACTTACTAATGATAGACTGGACAGTGTTTAATTTCTTTCTCTCGTTTTTACGGGAGCGAGTAGACGTTTCATATTCAATGCAATAGGCCAAACCTGTTGGATGCATTATTGCATCCAAGTGTTTCAATCAGGCCCCCTATCCCCAGTTAATGCTTCAGCATACCAAGACATCTTGGACAATGCTATGCTTCCATTCCAACTTTGTGGCAACAGTTTGGGGAAGGTCCTTTTCTATTTCAACATGACTGTGCCCCGGTGCACAAAGCAAGGACTATAAAATCACGGTTTGATGAGGTCGGTGTGGAAGAACTCGACTGGCCCGAACACAGAGCCCTGATCGAGCTCAACCCCATCGAGCACCTTTGGGATGTACTGGAACGGAGATTGCGAGCCAGGCCTTTTCATCCAACATCAGTCCCTGACCTCATAAATGCTCTACAGAATGAATGAGGATGAATTCACATAGAAACGCTCCATAATCTTGTGAACGGCCCTCCAAGAAGAGTGAAAGCTTTTATAGCTGCAAAAGGGGGACCGACTCTATGTATATATACAGTACAGTACTGTAAGTGTATGTATTCAAGGATTCAATGTCATTGCAGGTTTGCGCAAATACTTTTGTCCTTTTTTATATTATTGTAAGGATTATAGTTTTTTTTTTCTTATTAAACTCCGAAATGTATTCATCCGTTTCTGTATTTGCTTTAATGTCACATAACTTGCATTTGCACTTACAGATACAGATATGCCTTATCGTTTTTCTCAAATCCATGCATTTATCAATAAGATCTGTTTTAGTTACATGAATCGTGCAACCGTAGTCGTGCAAGCCGTCACCGCTTTCACCAAGGCAACTGCCGCGCTGATTATCTGGAACATGACGATTGATCGTTTGTAAAAGCCTGCATTCTTTCATTTGGCTCCGGTCTACTGTAATGCCACAGACCATACCCGTGAGAAGACAGAAATCACATTCATGTGTACAGTATGTGTATACCATAAAACAGGCTTATAGCCATAAAACAGCTTTGTATCACTGATGAAGGGACAGGCGATGGTATCAGAACTGAAAAACCAGCACTCACCGTACAGTATGTGACACATGGGCACCTACTCAGTGTTGGCAACTAACTGCAAATGTTTACACAGATAAAGTTGTTGTTTTCAGTGTTGGGTTACACACATACCCCTGGGAGGCCCATTGAGTGTATGCAAATCACCTTGATGTAATTCTTGCTTCTGCGGCTGCCAGAATTAAATTTTTATTTATATATTAATTTCTTTTTTTAGGTAGATCTGCCCAAGACAGGGTTCTTCAATAGCGTCTACACCACCACCTTCAAAAACAAGCACACGCCTTGAAGCCTATGAAAAGAGACGGATAGAAAATGCAGAGTTTGTTCTTTGCCATAAAAATTAATGAAAGGCGACATGAACATAAGCAACAATTTCATAAAGAAAAAAAAGAATGCAATAGCAGTATTGTGGCAAAGATTCATAAATTTGGAGTGTAACGCATTACCAATATATTGCATGAATAGCTTTGAACAACTGTTTATTTAGACAGTACATTATTTTTTATTGCTATTACTGTACGCATTTAGGATCATAAATATGTGGACAGTCATCTTAATTTAACTGCCTACTCATTCATTCATTCATTCATCTTCTATACCGCTTTATCTTTCTATTCAGGGTCACGGGGGACCTGGAGCCTATCCCAGGAGGCTTAGGGCACAAGGCGGGGTACACCCTGGATAGGGTGCCAATCCATCACAGGGCACACACTCATACGCACATTCACACACTACGGTCAATTTAGGAACGCCAATTAGCCTAACCTGCATATCTTTGGACTGTGGGAGGAAACCGGAGTACCCGGAGGAAACCCACCAAGCACGGGGAGAACATGCAAACTCCATGCACACAGAGACGGGAATCGAGCCTGGCCGGGGAATCGAACCCAGACCCTGGAGGTGCAAGGCGACAGTGCTAACCACTACACCACCGCGCCGCCTTAACTGCCTACTACAGCTGAAAATTTATCTTAACATACAATGTAGGAATCCCAGATCTTTTAGGGTGTGAGCAGATAATATATCTCTATACACTTTAGTGACACCAGGATGAATTTTAGTCACGTCATTAAACCATGGGAATCGGTACTAATGGCAGCCAATACCGTACATGCCCACACCATAAGACGAGATGGTACTGTATGCTCCGAATCTTGAGCTGTTCCTGTCCTGTTCCTTACTCGTCTCTTACAGTGTAACTTTACCTAATTAATCCAAATGATGTTGTTATAGTTTTTGTCTTACCAGCCGTTTAGATCCAGTAGTAAAGTCTCTGTATAAACTCTGGTGATGGTTTCTCTTGGTTGTTTTCACCCAATGCCCTGATCTAGTCGTCTCCAATTCTCACCCAAAGCTAGGGGACTCCCACATCAAGGCTACTACTACCAGCGAGGGAGCGCTGAAGACTATCACGTGTTTCCTCCAAACCACATGATTCCAGCCAACCGCATCTTTTTCGAACTGCTCGCTCACACACCATTGGGGGCGGCTTAACACACTCGGAGGACAACGCTATCCTCTCCTTCCGCTTCATTGAGCTCACAGACTCCCATATTGGCTGTAGAGCCATGATTAATGTAAGAGCACTAAGTGTCTCCCATCCCACCATCCAATCATCTTTCTCCAGGTCTCCGACTGCGAGAGGCTACAGCATCACCCGGGAATCAAACTAGCGATCCCCAGTTGATCCCCCAATGGATGATGTTGTATCCGCCACATTTGATTTTTATGGTATTCCAGGCCTTTTAATGATACTGAGCTCACGACTATACCAAATACCAAAGAGTACAACTGTAATACCTTGTTTAAGCTATCTCACTGATTTATTCTAACATTTTGAATAAATAAAATAATGCGATCATCTTATGTTAATATTTAAACTCTCTCGTAAAGAATACATGCACATAATTTAGTTTATAGTAGGGGGTCTTTTGACCAATCGCTCATTATATTCATACATAAAGAAAACTGTCCTATAATATGGACAAAACCTTTCACGGCAGTATGTTCCAAACATGACTATCAGAAAACATGCTCTCTTCTTTTTGAGCACACCTGCAAGCTAATGCAAGAAATCGCAGAAGTCACAGGCAGAATTTTAGGGCCTTAATCTTTTAAGACTTGATTATGCATTAGCCCCGAAGTGTAACCATGGACTGACAACTTTTAATGTACCTTTGACTCTGCTATATATAAACTGTTCCAAACTCAGGAGTCTCTACAACACTTCACACAATGAATTGTCAAAAACTTTTTCTCTCGAACCCCCACAATTTTTGGTCATAGGCCATATACAGTAAAAGGCAACCCTTTTTCAGAGACGCTCTTTCATATCCTGTCAACTCACCTCTTAAACAACCACCTTGCTACCACTGTTTTGGACACCTTCTTATGACCTTTTAGTAATAATTTAAATTCATATTTCTGCATAAGTTCTCGGCGCAGATAAAACAAAATGTGCACGACCCTCAGATCGCTTCATCCGCCCTATTTAGGGGCAATACATCATTGTACAGTATAAGTATATATATATCATTCTACCATGTTCAGAGTTTAATAAGGTCAGTTAAGATTAAAGATGTCTGTGTGATAGAACAATTGAAAATAAGTTGTATAGACACATTTAGCTAACCGGAATTTGAAGACATACTCTTTAGGTTTTTCTTTAGGTCTATTTGGTTCTATGACGATTTGGTTTTTATTGCCTTGCGGCTGGGAACAGATGGTCAGGGAATAGGCTATGAAGCTGGCAGAGAGCCAACACATTTAAAAAAGAAAGACAATCTATTTCCAACGATATTCAGTGCAACTCCATTAAGAAGATTAATCCACTTACTGTACATTACACACAAATCAAAAACCTTTTGTTTGTAAATTCTGCTGACAAAAAATATATACTGAACTTAATTAAACCTCATTAATGAAACGTTATCGAATGGTTAACTAACTACATTCAACTATGTTCAACATGCATACACTGTAAAGTCACATTTTGAATTTCAAGTACATACTGTATAATTTAGGCCGTATATATAACCTCATGTACTGTATGTCCTGTATGTCATATACCATACCGTATGTACTGTATGGTCGGTTGATCCACACATGCACAGATTACATACTTAACATAGTAAAAATCATATTTTATTGGATTTGAAATATCTGGATTGTTGCATATACACTCTGTTCTTGCACGGTTTTTGGAAAGTGTGGTGGAAAGCATTTGTAGTATGTGTAGGCCACGGTATTAACATGCTTAATTGAAATGTTACCTGGTCAGATACATTTCACGAAATATGGCACTGCATGTGTACAGTGTCTTGGCTATTTACTCGATACAAATATTTGATAACAGCTTTGTTAAATATATATTGTAATAGAGTGTTTGCTTAATGAGTGTATACCAGCTTCTTGTTAGTAGGCAGGGGTCAGAACGCAGGGTCAGCCATTCTACGGCACCCCTAGAGCAGACAGGGTTAAGGGCCTTGCTCAAGGGCCCAACAGCGGCGACCTTCTCTTAGTACTTTAGGGATCCTGCAAAGTGTAGAGGCTTCATGTTTCGATGTTTCATTTACATCTCAGGTTAGAAAACCATTCCAGAATTGCCCAACCCATTACCGTCCTCAAAGGCAAGGCTCTTACATGAGCTATGGCTTCCTCCAGCTGTTCTTGTGCATGTCTGAACACTTGTACTACAAGGCATGTAGAGAGTGCTTGTTTATACTCAGGCATGCGGACCAGAGATGAACGTTAACCTGCAGGGCACCTACAACCTTGGCAAGAGGAAAATACTGGCCAATACAAATACTCAGTGAAGCTCTTGAGCTTCCACAGTATTCCTCAGTATTGCACGACATGTTGGGGAGATTTATCATCATGTACATTGATGATAGTCTCATCTATTTCCCAGATCTTCCCACACAAGTCCACTGCATCAAGATGGTGCTGTCACACCTCCTGAAGGACCAACTGTAATGTAAAGATAATGCTGGAGAAGTGTGAATTTCCACCATGCTGAAAGCTCCACCACCGCCCCATCCTAAAACACTCTGGCCCATTCAGACCATTTTTATTCAAAGTTGACACCTCAGGACCTCATGTCATGGTATAGAGAGAAACCTGATCCGCATCTAGTGGCACTCCTGTCAAAGAACTGACCTTGGATATCAATGAAACTATGACAAAGCTGTCAAGCTGGCATTAGAGAAATGACAACAGTGGCTAGAGGCATCTGTTTTTGATCCACACAGATCATAAAAAATCCTATGCCTATCCCGTTCCTCAGCCATGCAGAGTGCCGGCTCAGCTTCCAGCATGTATGAGAGGAGTTCAAGCCAAAACAGGACTCGATGAAATTTCTCATGAATTCATGAGTAAAACCGATTGACCTTTAGAGAAGACTCCAAGCAAAATACGCTGGTGAGTCTCCTAGTTACAGTAAAACATTTGCAGTAAAACATTTTTTAAAAGTTTGCAGGTCTATGAATGACGATCCCGGCCGAGGTGGCTTAGCGCCCTCTCCAGTGGCGCGGTCGCTCCGGTGAACATTCAGAGAGTGGAACGCCTGATCCAACAAAATCAAAGCATAATTTACTGTATCACCAACTTGTGGAAGAGATGCATCTGTCTATGGGAACTGTACACACAATCATTCCCCAACACCACTTCCACATTGCAGGAACTCGACTGGATGTTATTGACACTCTCACCCCAAACTAAAGGTAGTTTTTACTCTCATAACTGTGTTTTGTTATCATCTTCTATACCGCTTAATCCTGTGTTCAGGGTCGCGGGGGACCTGGAGCCTATCCCAGGAGACGTCGGGCACTAGGCGGGGTACACCCTGGACAGGGTGCCAATCCATCGCAGGGCACAGTGTTTTGTTATTCTGCACAATTAAGTCTCGGACTTAAACACCAATTGTATTTACAATAAGAAGCCTTTTCTTTGTCACATATACTTCACAGCACAGCTAAACTCTTTTCATACAAACGGCTATGAACCTTCCTTCGAGGACCCAATAGTGACAGCTTGGTTGTGCTGGGGCTTGAACCTCTGACCTTTCCATCAGTAACACAGCACCTTAACTATCTGGGCCACTGTAAGCCCTTTTAATTTTAGTTATTTGTCAGGTCTACACTGTAATTGGCTTTAGACTCCAACGCCCCGGAACACAAAAATATGGCTGCGATGGACTTCAATTCCCGGCTAACACGTTCAAGTTCACCCAATTACTGATTTCACACATTTGAACTCTGTCACACACACACACACACACACACACACACACACACAACCACGGAATGTAAGTACTCCATAAACTCACACTCTGAAAATTATATGTTCTGTGTAATTTGAACCAGTCTGTACAAAGCACTTTTGTTCTAAACGCTATTACGGTTTTGACCCTGCTTCAGTATAACGATTCCTGTCTCTTCCTTGCTCAGCTTACCAATGTGCAGGACACTAATATATATATATATATATATAATATCATATATAATAATATAGCACTGGAATTGCACAATTAAGCTATAGAAGTCAAGACAAGAGTGTAAGAGAAATGATAAGAAGTACCTGTCGAAACACCCAACTCATTGGTTTTAGTAAATAATCCAGAAATATACTGATTTTTAAAGCATGGCTTAAGGCGATTTCATTAATTATTTAATAAGTTATCCATGTATACCCATGGACATCAGAAAAATCGCACTTTTCTTGCAAATTGGATTTCTGTCAAATGAATGGGAAAGTTAGATTTTATACAAAAATCTGTCCATAAGCACCAGAAATTCACAATGACAGAGTCAGCGTTGGCCCACGATGTGGCCTACTTGGATGTCCAGCGAGTCCAGCTGCACCCAAACTTCAATTAAATACTCTGACGACTTATCGTTTGAAAACCTGTAATACCAGAAACAGTAATGACAGCGTTTTCAATGTCATTTCTCCAAAAAAACTCCAAATTACTCTATTATGTCTTGGCATTATTTGATAATTCCAAGATAGACAACGCCATCTGTCTGACTGGTCTTAGCGTTGTCATTCTTGGACTTCCAGACCTAGGGCGAGCAGCAGCGGAATCAGCTGTTTGGAATCTGTTCCGTAGCCTGGAAACGGTATTCCTGGCAGCTCCAAACTGTCTGGCGGTGCCAGTTTTCGTGGCTTCAACCATGTTTTAAGCATTCCGATGTCCCTCTCTCTGCTAGCGTTGTCTACATGGGGAATAATAGTACAGTATGAAGACAAAATGCACATGAGTAAGGTTGTCCATGATAAAGTAACAACCTACTGAGTGTGACGGTAATTTTACCTTACCTGTTTTTACAACGGAAATGAATTATGAATTAGATTTCAGGTTTCCATAATTCCATAATGTTTGTATAATTTTCATAGTGCAATGTGCTTTTGTCCAGGAGTTTATGTTTAACCTTGCATGTGATTATATGAATGTGACACACACCTAAAAAATTAGATGGCAGTAGAATTTTGACCCATTTTTAAAATAAATTTAAATAAATTTGATTACGTATTTATCGCAGAAATGTGTCGATTTAGATATGTTTGTTGCTTCGTCTTTAGTGTTTAAATTTTAATAAAATCAACAAATTTACCTTGAACATTCATAAGGATATTGGGTATAAAGAGTACAGCCTTTAGAAATCCCATTCCTAATTATTATAGTACAAAAAACTTGATTGTGTTAAAGACAAGGAAATATACACGCTATCAGTGGTATTAATGGTGCATTTCATCTGACTCAGGTTCTGTAAACGAACTGTTGTCAGGATCCCCCCCCCTTCCCCCCCTGGGTCACATCAATTTCCATGGCAACAAGCAGCATCATCCAAGTCTTTTTGGAGCTTCAATTTGTTGCTAGGATGTGAATGAAGGTCAGAGCACATTTTATGAAACCCAGGTAAATCCAAAGGGCTCACAAAGGTTTTTTTTTTTGCAATTGCGGTGTAATCATACTGTAGAAACTGTGTGCTGACTGCCTTGCTGTCATCCACAGAAGCAGCAGTGGTGAATACATATAAATTAGACTCAAGTAATTGAAAAGAATCATTGTGCATAGCAGCAGACGTTCTGCGTCAAGGCAGGCCTAGTAATTCGACCAAATTCCAATTTTTATTCTCTTCAAGAAACCCTTTCATATAAATAATCTATAGATAATTTAATCTGGATAACTGTACCATTTATGTTAATACTGTATACTACCATAAGTACATTACATGTCACCTTCATTCATTCATTCATTCATTTTCTATATACCGCTTAATCCTGTGTTCAGGGTCGCGGGGGACCTGGAGCCTATCCCAGGAGACTTCGGGCACTAGGTGGGGTACACCCTGGACAGGGTGCCAATCCATCGCAGGGCACACACACATACACACACTCACACACCCAATCACACACTATTATTAGGAACGCCAATTAGCCTAACCTGCATATGTTTGGACTGTGGGAGGAAACCGGAGTACCCGGAGGAAACCCACCAAGCACGGGGAGAACATGCAAACTCCATGCACACAGAGACGGGAATCGAGCCTGGCCGGGGAATCGAACCCAGACCCTGGAGGTGCAAGGCGACAGTGCTAACCACTACACCACCGCGCCGCCTACATGTCACCTTGAGTAACCCCCCCCTCCCCCCCCCCCCCAAAAAAAAAAAGAAAAAATATGCCAATTTGCATGACACTGTAATTATACACCCATATGTGCTTGTTAAACATGCTCTTACACATTTAGTCCCCATTTTTCTGTAATAATCTCCACTCTTCTGGGTAGGCTTTGCACAAAATTTTGGACTGTTGCTATGGGGATTCGTGCCCATTTTGCTGGGAGAGCATTATGAAGTCTGGCACTGATGCCAGGTGAGGAGGCCTGGTGAACACTCAGTATTCCAATTCTTTGCAAAAGTGATCGACAGGATTGAGGTCAAGGCTTAGTGCAGGCAACTCAAATTTATCCACACCAACCTTGGCAAACCATGTCTTTATAAACCCCAATTTGTGCTCAGGGGAACTGTTATGGTAAGGCACCTTGAGTACACAGAAGATAATACAACTGTGTGCTTTGAATTTTATATATTAAAAAAAAAAAAGAAAAGAAAAAGAAAATAGGAGAAGACCCATACAGGTCTGATGGTCGGGTGTGTGCATACTGTATTTATTTCGGCATATCGTGATTATTGTATGTATATACTGTAATGTGTATAAATAATTTGGAGCAAATATGTAAAAAAAAAAAAAAAAATATATATATATATATATATATATATATATATATATATATATATACATTTTTTTTTTTAATTATCAAATCCATAATGGTTTGTTTTTCCTGTAAGACCAATAGATGGCATCAATAAAAAATAAGAAATAAGGATATGGTATATATAATGCTATGGTATATATACACACACGCATACGCACACACACACACACAAACACACACATATACAGCAAGTGCCTGACCTACAAATGAGTTTCGTTCTGGGTGCATGTCCGTAAACTGAATTTGTTCTTAACTCCGACAAAGTGAGTCTTATAAACCTTTGACACAAATATGCTATGTAAAGCATACCAATCCATTTGGATAAATCTGAGTGCTGCATCTGAGGACAGCCCCATTCCCCACACTGCCATCATGTGGCCAAAACCATTACCGCATGTAAGCCTTTTTAAACATGCCTAAAGAGTCAGCTGACCTTGTTTAAATTTAACCTGGGAGGGAGGGACAAGAGACTTTGCACTTGATTGGCCACCATTTTGTCTCAGAGCTGTTTTCCACTGTATTGGACTGTGAACTCTGTTTTGTTGAGGATTTTTTTTTTAAATTACTGTAGGATTATACACCATCGGGACAGGACAGACATTTTCTATCATAGTGCAAATGCAATTTATGACTTTTTTTATTTATTTGTACAATGCTTTGCCAACAAAAAAAAAAACGTACTGTAATTATGTTGTTTGCCCGCATTTAGCTTAAGATGAGGCACACAAAGTGGTGGTCAATTCATGTGTGAACATGATTCCTTATGCTTATTCTGTAATATTTCTGTGCGATCAGGGAAGAAAAAAAACATATATGTGATACCCTGGTCATTCAGGTCATCAGCTGACTTAATTTTATTGCCACATAACGTTGTTGAGTCAAGACCTGGGGGGTGTTCTTTGTACGTCGCTTGAAACATCCGGGATGAATTGACACATCTAAGATGAGATCATTAAGACCTAACTAAGTTGGTTCTTCGAGCACACCTGTTGTTGATGATTAGTCTGGCCGGATTGAGTTGTCTAAGATTATTGTGCGTTGGTTTAAAAGGCGATATGCATCGACAGTAGAAACACTGATCACAAGCCCTTTGATTGGTTGACGAAATGACATGCGCTGAAATGCCCCCCCCCCCCCTCCCCATGTGTTATGCGCTGAAATGCTTCACTGCCATGGATCCCCCCCCCCCACACACACATAATCGCTATCAAATATTATATTAGAACATAATATGCGCATATGGTTTACAAATTACATGAGACAATAAAATTAAATAAGAAATATGAAAATAAATATGTTGTATATGGAAAAATAGAAATATGAATATTTTTTTTTCAAAAACATGTATACTTTTATATGGTTTATTTTATAATAAAAATATTTTTATTATATATATATAAATATTTATTTGCATATTCATGACGAACACCTGAAAAATAAATGTGTTACAAAATAAACATTATACAAGAATTTGAATTAATGGTCTTGAGGGCTGTCTCGTGCCTAGAATTTATTATAATAATAAAAAACCTATGAATTTATGTTCTAATATAATATATATATGCATGCAAAATAATATATATATATATATATATATATATATATATATATATATATATATGCATGCAAGATACTTTTCTTTCCCCACGTGAGTCAGTCCACGTCAGTCGTGCACTTTAACCAATCAGATGTGACCTCACCATTTCAACCAATCATAACCCGGCAGGAGCGCAGCCTAAATCCTGTTTACATGAAATAAACCTGCTACCGAGCAGGTTCAAGCTTACGGACATGTTGCTATGACAGCAAATGCGAGATGAGCATCGAAGAACGAAACAATCCAAGATCAGGACAAATCCACAACAATCAAATCCAGCTAACTGAGTTAGCGACGTACGAAGAACACCCCCCTGAGCAACTGAAGCAACCCCAGATCATAACACTGTCTCCAGAGGCTTGTACTGTACACTGAGCACTATGCATGATGGGTGCATCGCTTCACGTGCTTTCCTTCTTAATACTTAATAATTCTAATATTTATAATTGTGTTTGTTCGTCTGATTATTTTTGAGCCTGTGAAAATAGAGGGACTTTGGATAAACAAAAAATATCTGGAATTCCTAATGCAACATTTTTGTCCTTCAATCACATCCTAATTTCAATTCATGGTAAAATACAAAAAAGTGTTGTTGTTTTTTCAAATCACTTGAACATGAAAACAGATGAGCCAATTAATAAAGATTGAATATGACACAGTTTATACTCTGGTGTGAAATTTAGCTAACAAATTGTACACATGCATGTCATCCACACAAATTAGCAGAACTGCCAAACATGGTGGGGAATAATGAGTAAGCATTGAAATGAGGCAGTTTTTATAAAACATCACTTTAAGTCTTGAAGCGTCTGTGCTGAGACTGGAGAGATGCTATGCAGTTTTTTTTTTTTTTTTTTACAAACTAAACTAATACTTGCACAGTCCACATTACTGTGAACAATAACCATAAACATCTAGAACCCAGGCAGGAAAAAAGGCAGTTTTTCCCAGCGAGGCCAGTATACCCAGGTCTGTCCATGCCTCGTCAGCCCTCTTGGGAAGGACAGCATGGTCTAGGCTTGTGACCTGAAATAGCTCGAACAGCATGCACACTCACATCCTTGAGCAGAAAGCGAGGAAATCCTGTTAATGTAGTACTTTAGATAGAAAAAAAATACATGGTTTCTGTATATCTGCCACACCTGCATGCTGAAGCAGGTGTGTTCACTACATCATAACTATAGGGAAACTCTGACAGCATATAATCTGCTGCTGCGAACTGTGAAGAAGATCCTATTTGAAGGATCCAGCCAGCGGCGTTTTTCACTGGCTCTCTAAAAATACACGTGTTTATGGCAAATGGACAGCTCTTCATCAGGCAGATGACGTTCTCCACCCGTGTAATGTGTGGGCACGCTGAAACTTCTCCTGCTTTCCTATATCATTCTAATCGCATGTTCAGGTTCGCAGAACACCTTTTTTTCCCGTAAGCTAATGTGACAAGTAAGGTTTGAATACAAGTCTCCTCCATCTAACGGCACAGGTTTGCACTTTCAAACCTGTTTGAAAAGCATTACTTGGGTACAAGTAAACCTTCTCTGGCGTCTTCTCTCTCTGTTGTTTTCTTTCTTCTCTCTGCTTTTTGTTTGCCTTGTCATTTTCCTTGCTGTCTGCTTGTTAAAAAAAAAATACTGCATTCAAGTCAAACTCAAATTTCACCTACTACTTCATCAGATTTTTAACTCGTTGTGGGGCGACGGTTAGAAGTGCCACAAAAGCTCCTGCTAAAAATGCATTATGGTTGGCAGGTCTGTATCTCCAGGCGTGAGATGTTTCATTCATATGTTGCTCGTTTGTCTGCTCCCGTTAAGGGGTTGCCACAGTGGACCAACCGATCTGCACATTTCACTTGGCACAGGTTTTACCCAAGATCCCCTTCCTAACACAACCATTCTGGGCTTTGGACCTACATCCATTGGCTGGGTTTGGGAAATTGGCTAAGAATACAGTAGAACCTGGACTGGTAGGTCAGAAGCCTATCACTAATTTGCCCTGAATGAATATGATTTATTATTAAGTTCTAATTTAAATATCCTTGCAAGCAAGGATAAGCGGGCCCAAGCACCTGCGCCATCATCACTCGTTTGCACAACCTGTTTGCCTTTTGAGCATGCTAAGACCTCCAAAAAAAAGTCCTTTACAGCTAAAGTTTATTTACTTATATCTTATTTTTCTTATCATACTTATTTTTCTTATCGCCCGGGCGACCATGGCTATCGCCAGCTGTGTGCAACATGTGTGCCTTTGAGCATGTTAAGACCTCAGTGCGATGGTACTTAATATGATTTCACCCAGAAGATTATTAGCCATTTTTCATCATAAGTTTAAGGCATCGCCATGGCTGAACCATGTATAAATGCAGTTTGACATGCATACGTTCAACTGGGTATAAGCTATGCTAGCTAAGCTAGCTAATCCTCCTGTGAAGGCTCTTAGCCACGCTCAGGGCTCAGACTCGCAGGCGTCCTAATGGCACCAGAATCCAACCTGTGTGCTGTTATTGAGCATGGTAAGATCTCCAAATCTATATATGTTGGAATGTGAATAGATAGACTAATACCTTAATGCACTACGAGTATCCCAAGTTATCCTCATATTACAGCATACGTTATTCTGAATATTCTAACACGAGTTCTTCTCTTGTGGCATAAAAGATTGGATTAACGATATTGCATGAATATGTTAAGATCATTCATAAAGCAAACATAACACAAGCATTCATTTTTTTTTTGTCCTTTTTTTTTTTAAACCAGATGTGTTCACAAAGCACTTTTTTTTTTCTTCCGTGATCATGAACAGCATATGACTAGATGGCTGTATAAAATACACCCCTGTGACCCTTTAAATCTGCAGCTCAAAGAAAAAAACTGAACAAACGTGGTTTAAAAGCTATACTTTGTCAGTCAAAATTCCAGGCATGAGATTTTGTTATTCAAGGGGGCTTGTGTTTGATCAGTGCTGTTCTGTACACAGCTTTATTGCAAAAAAAAAATCCTATAGCAGGAAATAAAATGAGTCCTTGAACTATGGGATAAGAACGAACAACGGGGGGTGCTTCCTGCCTGTAAAAGCTCATATTCTTGTTCATGCTCAGGGCGTATTGACTATAAACATAGTGACTGTTCCGCTCCGTTTACTGTACATTCTCTGCAATGCTTTGAATTAAAGAGTCCACTTTGACCACTGGATTGCACTATTAGCGTTCATTAGGATTTTCACTTAAGTCCCCTACATACAAACGTTTGAGTTACGAACTTTTGAAGATATGAACAAGAATTCGGACAAGATCATGGAACATGTTGGTTTTATATCGTGTATAGACGATTGCATTAGTGGGAGTGGTGGCTCAGGCGGCTGAGGCTGTACAGTAGGTTGTTGATTTGAGAATCCAGGTTTGAGTCCCACCATCAGTGTGCTGCCACTCCCCATAGAACCCAGACACTGCACTGCTGTACAGTGCTGGTCCCAAGCCTGGATAAAATGGGACCGTTGCGTCAGGAAGCGTGATTGTTGTGTTGTTATCCTAGATAATGTTTGTTGGACTTACGAACGAACTCTCAGAACATAAATCATTCATATGTTGGGGACTTACTGTTCTGCATGAGATGCCATATTGAATTAATGAACGTTTACTAAGACAGGAGTGACAAATCTTAGGCTACGTTTACACTGCCAGGTCTCGATGCTTAATTCCGATTTGCTGCCTATATCAGATTTTTTTGACCGTCTGTTTACACGTTCTTTTAACTATGACTCATATCCGATTCACGTGTTTACACTCGCCATACCATCTGAAACATCACGCATACTTAAAGGGAGGTTCTTGCGCTACAACCTAGCCAAGAAAGATGAAGGTGAAATATGCTTAACGCTATCTCTGCTATATATGCAAAGTTCGCGCACCATGGTTTTAAAACAGAGGAGGAGGAAAAAACGCCATAATTGCAGCCTGCACATAGGCTTTACTCATCAAATACTGATTTAATGTTATTTAGCCCAAATAAGCATTAACACAAGGCGTGTGTGTGTTGGAGGGGGGGGGGGGGGGGCGTTGTTCTTTTCCTCTTACATGTCACGTGCGATGTTGTAATTCAACACGCGCTTCCACCGGAGAATAACATTACGTCATTAAACCGCGAAGAAGTCGCAGTTTTAATGACGTACAGAACACAATGCCTCAGGAAATCCGATCTGTCTGTTTACACGGCAATCACATCAGCACATATCTGATTTATGTCCGATTTATTTCCACATATGAAGGAGGCCTGAAACCGATCTCAAAATATCGGAATGCATGCGTTTTTTTCCTGTTTACACGGACACAGAACATATCCGATATGTGTCACATATGAGCAAAAAATCGGAATTGGGTCGCATTCACCTGGCAGTGTAAACGTAGCCAGAGTGGCATCTCTGAATCTGATAGATTCACCAAAGGCAACTACACAGAAAGTGACTAGTAACAGTAAAAAGGACTGAAAAAGTACACCATGATATTCCTTTGTAAATAATTAGATTCTTTGAAAGCAGCCTATTCTTATCCAATTCAGACCAGTTATGCAAGATGAATATCAACTGCATACTGCAGAAACATGATACCTTTATGTAACAATGAGCTACTGGATGACAAACTGGAGGAACATCCGTGGCCCCGTCATGCCAAGGGAAGCATTTTGCTGTCATGATTTGGCTCGCCTTGTCTCCTTAGGCAGAAGTGTGACTGCAAATTAGTACAAAGTTCTTCTGGCTGATTACCTGTAGTGTATTATGAAAACATTTATTTTTGATAGGAGTGGTGCATTCCAGAACGACAACATCCCTGTCCATGGGGCACAACAGAAATCAATGTGCGGTGAGTATAAAGATTAAAAGCATCGTATGCAGTTGCTGCTGATACTGTATGCTCTAACACACAGACTAACTAGCTAATGTTACGTGGACGAAATGGTCTACTCAGAATGAATGCTAGTATTATTGTGAGCAAAAATTAGGGAAGAAGTAGGCCACTCCTACAGTATAGGCTACTCCTATAATTCACTCACTCCTTCTCTATACCGCTTATCCTGTATAGGATCACAAAGTGCGGTATACCGCGGATGCAGTGCCAGTCCATTGCAGTGCACAAGCACACTATTTTACACATGCGATTTGGAAATGCACAGGAAGAACATGCAAATTATGCAAACAGGCCTAAGGAGGGACCCGAACTCTTGACGCTGGTGGTAGTTCCTATACCTCACGGATTTACGCACTTGATGCATTATGAGTAAGCATCATCTACAGTATAAGATGCTGTTCACAGACTAACTAACATTACGATACTTACTGTACATTACAGCCAGATAGCTAAAGCACAAAACAGTCACCATAAAAATGTAAAGATCTATAAGCTATCTATTATGGATGGAAATCACCAGTCACCACCCAATAAAATATTATCACGTTGCCAAGGTGCCGACTCAGTTTATATTGTGATGACGTAACCATCGCAATTTTATATTATCTTTTTCTGATCTTGTTACAATTTTAATAATTTGAACCTTTGACCTTGTCATAATTTGAACATTTTATACCTTATCTTTAATCAACATCTTCACAGCTAAATTGAACATGAGTAACTAAATGTAGCCCCATGCTTTACAACATTAGTTTTCCTTTTCTCACTTAAAATAAAGTAAAATATAACTTCAAATACCAAATTTAACTTAAACAAAAAGCTACGTTGTTACTAAGCTGCACACATCTGTTATGTCATCTGCCATAATTGTTATTTCTAAACAAACTTGGGAAATAATTCACTCCCACCATACAGGATGGAAATGTGTGAATAGTTCAGAGTGCACCACCTGCAGGATGGAAATGTGTGAATAGTTCAGAGTGCACCAGCTGCAGGATGCTAAAAAACAGCGTTTAACCGCCTCTAATTCCTCACTCACTCAAATTGAACTTGAACAGGTACGAGCAAGAGGGGCAGCTAATGCAAACAATTAAAAATTTAAAGAATAATAATTTTGGAGTCGAATTGCGATTCAATGTGACACACTCCTAACTAACTCCTACTGTAACTAATGTTTCCATACTTTTGAAACTCATTTTTTCTCTGTCTCTCTTCATCCTACTTCTCTCTCCATTTCCCCATTATTTATACCTTCTTTCATTAGTACAATATGCAGTCATGGCTGACAATGGAAGCAATACTGCCTCCGGCACTTCCTGGAGCACTGTTTTATAACAACTTTTTATAATTAATATGAGATTTTTGGACGTGTTTGTGGACGTGTAATAAATGTACGATTATTAAGACAAACCAGATGAAACTGCTCAAAGTAATGATAATTAGTAAAAACTAAAAAGTATACATTGTTTTTATTTGCTGATTCGAGTTATACTCACCCTTCATATTAGTTATTAAGCAACATCAAAAATAAGCATTATTATTCGTCCAATTAGTTTAACAGAAGACTGTGAAGATTCCACAAGATTACTATAATGAGAATCCATGGCTGGAGAAATGACTGAGCTTTCTTAAAGGTTCTACTCAAAGTACGCAGATGATTGGGGAAAAAAATATGCTCTCCTCGGATATTCTTTTAAGTGTTTGAGGTTGCCGGGTAGAAATGATGATGTGTATCAAGCTCCAGCTGGCATATTCTTGAAACATTAATTTTAAAGACTTAACTCGCTTGAGACGGACATGCATGGAATAAGAAAAGAATTTGCATGGATTTTATAGAGAAGGCCCTTTGAAAAAAAGAGAGTCATGCTCACTGCTCCATGCAAGCAGAGGTTTCTGAGACACACCTGTTTATGGATTCATTTCTCTCGCTCTTCCTCTCTAGCTCCCTGCAAGGTCTCGCTAATGCACTCGCTCAATTCTGAACCGCTGTTTCATGTCCGGTATTCTTGTGTGTGCCCTTGCTTTGTTTGCAGCTTCTTTATTGGATTTACACTTTGTTTTATGAGTATCTTGATTCTTTGGTACTTTGACTTCCTGCCAGGTTCAAAAGACTATTTTGGATTTGTTGCTATTGATTTACTAAACCTCCAGCACATTAAGCCTAAACCGTCTCCTGATTCCCTCTCACTACAGTCTGTGTATACGGCATTTATGTTCTTTTATGCTTAAGGTCTTGTCCAGATTATTATTATTATTATTATTATTATTACTTAATAATATCTTAATAAAAAAATTAAGAAACTGTGCTAGATAAGTGGGTGGATTAGTGGCTTAGTGCTTAGCACTTTCGACTTGGACCTCCAGGGTCGAGGTTCGATTCCCACCTCAGGGTCTCTGTTCATCATTCACTGAAATGATACTAAATTTACGAGTCCTCAGAATCTACTTCAAATAAAATGTCTAAGCTCTTTGTGTTCTTTTGTGACTGTGGCTTGGAAACTTAATACCCACGTAAACACACGGCTTCTTCTTTGTCAACAGGGATATTTGGGTTTCATTTCAATGAGAAGTACAGTAAGTATGAAAGTATTCTTTCTTTCATCTGTAAGCGGAAATGTGTTGAAATTCTTTATAGACATGGTCGATTGCAACTAAAGTTCTTTGAGTTTATTTTCCGAATGTGTCAATGTTTAATGCTACACATTTTAAATGCAATGACTACACACACTAACTCGGCTGTCAAACACACTGCATGGTATCGCCGCCTTTTTTCCCTGACTCGTAGTATGCACACTTGGCTAAACATGAAATGAAACCTAATGCTAGACTAAACATCCAAAGCAGCAGTGTGCTCAAAGCGTACAGTCAAATATGATTTCATATTTTGCTATGCAAATGTAACTTCATTCAATAAAATAATCAACAGTTGTACAGAAGGGTAATGAATCTCGAATATAAGGGACGTTACACTCAATAATGTGAAACTCGTATACTAGATTATTAGAATTAATTCATATAGAATGTTTAATTTTAAGTTTTAGTAAAATTACAATTGATAAAGTATAAATATCTCAGTCTAGTTCAGTTCAAGCAACTACGTCATGGGGAAGACGACGAGGTTAAGCCCCAGAAGGTGATCGCTGAATTGCAAAGTGCTGTACCAAAGCAAGTTTATGTAAAGCAACAATCCACAAGACCACCAACCTAAAACATTTAGTCATTTGGCAGACACCCTTATCCAGAGCAACTGACAGTTTTATTTCATTATACTGTACATCTGAGCAGTTGAGGGTTAAGGGCCTTGCTCAAGGGCCCAACAGGGACAACTTGGTGGTCATGGGATCTGGGACCTTCTGAACCGTAGCCCAATGCCTTAACCACTGAGCTACCCCTGGCCCTAAAAAGATGGTAAAGCAAAGCCAATTCGAGAACTTCGAACAGAGTTTCACAACAAATAAAGTGAGGCTGGAGTCTGTACTTCAAGAGCTACCATGCACAGACACTACAGTATATTCTCAAGAAATGGGCTACAGCTATTGCATTTCTACTATCAAGACACTCCTGAATCAGAGAAATCAGAAGAGTCTTAGCTGCTCTAAGGAGAAAAAGATCTGGTCTCCTGCTTAGTGGTACAACGTCCTCATTTCAGATGGAAGTAAATTTTGCATTTCATTTGGAAATTGAGGCCACAGAATCTGGATCACTGCAGAATCCCATAATCCAATTTGCTTGAAGTCCAGTGTAAAGTCTCCACAGGCAGTCATGACTTGAAGTGAATTGATCTGCCAGGATATTTTACAGCACTTGTCAGCATGCTACCATCTGCTGACAAGCTTTATGGAGATGCCGATTTCCTTTTCCAGCAGGACTTAGCACCTGCCCACACTGCTAAAACTACATCTAACTGGTTTGCTGACCATGTTATTATTGTCTGCCGAACTCTGCTGACCCGAACCCCATAGAAAATTGAGAAATCATTTTTGACGATATTTATTTTTTTAGATTATCTGTAAGTACAGTACAGTATATACTGATCATCCATAACATTACAAAGCGAAACATTGCATGGCTTCCTCTTGTGGAACCCGTGTATTGGACTCGTTTGTCTTGTGTATGCCATGGATGTTGGGTCGGATTAAGATCTGTGGAATTTGGAGTCGAGTTCCATAACCTTGCACCCTTTCCCTTGGCTTTTCTGTGGGTCGGCCTGGCCTTTTTTCCCTGTGGCCATGGGTAAGCCTTAACTGCCCATCTTGGCATTGTGATTTTATAATATGCTCATGCCATCGGGAAAAAAGAATCTTGCAGTGGGATAACCTGGTCATCCAGTATATTTAAGTAGTCAGCTAATTATGTGTTATGTCACTTCAAAGTGATTTCCAAAAAAAAAAAAAAAAGAAAAAAGAAATCGATTTCACTCTTCTCAATCCTTCTTGGATTCTTGATTGGATTAAAAAAATGATTAATGTGTCATCTTGAAATCAATAGAGTCCAAGTTGTAGAATATTGTCAGACGTCTTTTAATGTTACTTATTGACTTGTGAAATATTTTTTCAGTTTTTTTTAACACAACTCCTATTAATGAATTAATTATTTTCCGTGTCCTTGTTGCATGCACAACACCACGGCCACTCATGTTTGAGTCCACCTACAGTATGACATGGAGAATCTCCTGAATGTTGGATTTGAGCTGAAGCTAGAAATAGTTATCGGCATTGCTTAATTACATAAATTAACTCAGGCTCAACTGAAGACTATTGCTAGTGGTGTAACCAGCCCACACGATCAAACTTTGTACACAGCCACTGTGCAGGATACAAAAGATGCAAATGTGCAAAGAACACGATTCAGCGATGCCAGGAGAACGCCTAAACATTAATGAAACCAAGGCAACAAGACAGCATAGCAAAATGTGTGGGTTTTGTTGCAATAAAAGGCATGATTCCAATGAAAGCTGCCCAGATACGGCAAGATCTTATTTTAAGAGTGGTGTGGTGTGGTGTGTGTGTGTGGGGGGGGGGGGATTGGGGTACATGCACAAGCATAAACAAATACACTCAAACGATTGCATAATTCTAAACTATGGCAAAAATGTGTCATCTTCCGAGGTGAGAAAATTATCATTCCTCTTTTGCTAAGACAGGAAATGCTGGCCTTATGGGTAATGGAAACATCATGACGAAGAGCCATAAAAGTAAAGCTTTGGTGTTCAGACTGCACTGTTCCATGATGATCCGTCTTTCTAAAACACTATGCGTTTAACGCCAAAGAAACTCGGATTTCAATCAAGATTATTGACCATCCGTGACAGGAAGCAGTTACTGTGACAACATTTACTACAACAACATGGTGACAATCGACTACTGCAGAAGGTACTTTGAAAAATATTCACTCATGCACAGTGAGTTACATCCACATCCGCCAGCCGTAAACTCAACAGCACGTTTTCTTCCAGCATGGCCTTGCTAAAGCACTTAACAATACAGATGCTGATACTTCTGAAAGTCTGAAAACTCTACAGGACGTAATAATACATAATGATATACTGTACACGCACAGATTCATTCCCCCTGCTGCGTCCTAGTGCGGCAGTCCAGGTCCAAGAACAGAGGCTGAGTATGTCAGCAAAAACAACCAAACCGGTGAGCGCTCGGAGACCTTACTATGTCGATACAACCGAAAGGATAATAATACTGTATACATTGTCGTCTCATTACTGCTGGAGAAAATGACACGGTCTGAAAATATGAGACAAGACAAAACACAGACACACTCAAGCGCTCTTCCTTACCTCTGACAGCTACAGCGGAGCAGATGAGTTAAACACAGCCTCATTCCGTCTATTGCACCAGACCAGGGCGTGTAGTTAAACCCAGAACTGTCTTTGACTTGTGAATTCGACAAGCCTGTAGGTGGATCGCTGCCCTTATGAGACAGAAGAACAAAGAAAAAAAGAAGTCAATTGGGACAATTGTTTCATTTTTAGAAGAAAGAAAAAGAGCGGTGTGTTTATACTAGGTAGGTTAAACCTGAACAATGCCGATATCAGCTATAACATGATGACCACCTGCTTAATAGTGAGTAGGTCCTCCCTTTTCCAACAAAACAGTAATGACCGAAGTACAGTATGTGTTACGACACCTTTCTAATGGAACCAAAGTTAAGCTACCAGGGGTAGCTCAGTGGTTAAGGCATTGGACTACGGTTCAGAAGATCCCAGGTTCAAATCCCACAACCACCAAGTTGGCACTGTCGGGCCCTTGAGCAAGGCCTTAACCCTCAACTGCTCAGATGTGTTTGTCTTTGCCGGTTAGCTCAGCTGGTTAGAGCGTGGTGCTAATATCGCAGGTTCGATCCCCGTATGGGCCACTCCAATAGGTTTAAGGGCAGTGGTGGCTCAATCGGTTAAGGCTGTGGGTTTCTGGGTTACTGATCGGAAGGTTGGGGGTTCGAACCCCAGCATCGGCAAGTTGCCACTGTTGAGCCCTTGAGCAAGGCCCTTAACCCTATCTGCTCCAGGGGTGCTGTAAGCTGGCTGACCCTGCACTCTGACCCCAGTTTCCTAATTGGGATATGCGAAGAAGAAATTTTGCTGTGCTGTAAAAAAGTACATGTGACAATAATTGAATATTCTTCTTCTTCTTTTCCTTAATTTAAGCTACAATAACTATTCTATTTTATTGGGCAACACGGGCCAGCCTTCCTTCCCATGTCATCACTTACCCTTGGCCACCCATGACCCTGACCAGTTTTCTGGTTTTCCTTCCTTGGCTGACTTTTGGTATGTCCTGACCACTGCAGACCAGGAACATCCCACAAGAGCCGCAGTTTTGGAGTTGCTCTGACCCAGTTGACCAGCAATGACGATTTTGCCCGTCTCACAATAGCTACACTTTCAATATCTCGTTACAAATGCGGCTGGAAGTGAGTGAGATATACTGTACTGTAATAGACAGCAAGTGAACCTTTTTTCCTAAAGTTGTGTAGGAAGCAGAAAAAATAGTCGAGAATAAGGATTTGAGTGACTTTGACAAGGACCAGATGGTCAGAGCAACTCCAAAAATGCAGCTCTTATGGGATGTTCCCAGGCTGCAGTGGTCAGGACGTACCTTTAGTGGTCCAAGGACAGAAAAACAGTGAACTGGGAAAAGGGTCATGGGTGGCCAAGGCTCACTAATGCACATGGGAAGCAAAGGCTGGCTGGTACTCCAATCCAATAGAAAAGCTGGTGTTGAGCAAATTAAGGAAAAGGTAAATGGTGGCAAAAGGGGGGACCTACAGTACGAAACATTAGGCTGGTGATCACAGTGTTATGGCTGATCGATGAATAGATATATTAAGAAAGGCATGCTAATTTTTGCTTGTTGATTTTCTTACATTAAACTGGATATATTTGCATGTGCAACACTAAGATACTCTTAGATAACCATAATGCATTTAGACAGGCAAGATGGGATTTCCATTCAAGTTCATAAGTAAACAACCTGCCTTACATGCCTCCAAGGTCATCTGTATATACCCTGTGTATAAAGAATCAGACACCGTGTGCTCTCTCTCTCTCTCTCTTTCATTCCAGGCTTCGCACAGATGTATATTCCAGCAGTCACAAGTAATCATATTACACTATGTGAACAGGGGTTTTCAATTGTAGGATGTTCATTTTCTATGCTGCCATCTTAAATCAAATGCAGTCAAATCCATAAGTATTTGAACAGTCATACGGTCTTTGGGATTTTACCTCTTTGTGCCACACCAGGATGTACTTGTACTGATGCAATCAAGATGGGAATAAAGTGTAGATCTTCAGCTTAAATTTAAGGTGTTTAACAAAAATATCGCATTATTAACTATGTAGGAATTACAGCTATTTCACACTATATAGTTTCTCGATTTTTTTCATGCAGCATTAGTACGTGTCGTTGCCAAGTAAAGAGTTTGTAGAAATAGTTAAAGGGTTAAAGCTAAAAATAGGCTGATCAGCATCTGGTACAGAACTGCTCAGAACGTCCTTTATACTCAACATTTTGATTTATGTTATTGCGCAAGATTCAGTTTTCATAGTGTACGTGCCATTATTCTGGAGTAAGTCACGCTGTCACGCTTTTGTTTGTGTTTGGTGAGGATTGAGGATCTACTCAACATTTTGATTGAATTTATGGTGCAGGTTTAACAAGTTTTACCGAAGAACTGGTAAAGGTTCATTAAATTCTGTCCAGCCAGTTTTTTTTCCCTGACCAGCGAGAGACTAAAAGATATTGAAAGAGCAAGTTCTGATGGATGTACAGACCTTTCTTTTATTGAAACAGTTTCATGGACAGTTGGCCTGTTTACTTCTTATTTCGGGACAAATTAAGAAGTTAAAAGATCTGGATTGGATTTCACTGTTAATGGGAACTCTAATGGAAGAATGGAAGAAAAAGGCAAATCAAAGAGATAACAGAAACCAAATCAACAATTTGGTACTTTCTTATAAAGAAGGAATGCACTGATGATCTCAGCAATGCCAGAAGGCCTGAAAGACTACAAAAGCCTAATAAAGTTTTTAAAAAAAGCCTTTACCAAATGTAGCTAAGAACATTTAGGAGTTAGGAGCATCCTTATAAAAGTCTACTGTACATATAAAGGGGACCTACAGTATTATGCAAAATTGACTTTTTAGTAGTTTTTAGACATTCTGACCTGTCTATGTGTTACATATACATACAAAACAACAACAGGCTAAAACATTCCCTGCTTTTTGTCCTTTTTCCATTTTTGTATTGGCCAGAGCTTAAACAAGTCAGTTACAGTTATATTCCTCCCCTAATATAACCACATATAAAAAGATACCTTCCCCCAGCTTGTTGCTGAGCTCCGCTTAGTTATACCCAGCTCTGCTGGTGGGGCGTAGGTGTTTCAGAGACCTGTGTCGAATATGGGATACTTTGGACAAATGAAACCAAGATACAGTAGGCTTGTCCCAGAATGCTGAAAAAAGGAGAGTATGGAGATGGGTGTGTATGGCTGCCAACAGAATAGAGTAACTGGTGATTGTTGATGATGTGACTGCTGATAGAAGTAGGAAGGTGACTTCAGATGTGTTTAGAGCTATTTTCTTCTTATCCAGAGCAACTTTTGTATTTCATTATACATGTGAGCAGTTGAGGGATAAGGGCCTTGCTCAAGGGCCCAACAGTGTTCAATGATAGGTTGACATTCCATGTTCAATGACATTATTTTGTAGATGAAAAAGGGCAAACATCATTTGTAGATAATTATGAATTATAATATCTGTATATCATAAAAAAGTTGATCATTTCTAAAATTATATTAACAATTGTTTTAACTATTGATCTGGTATTGATGTGATAAACGCATTGCTATTTGTTATTACATTATCAAAATTACATATACATCATATTCAATGTTTACAACGTGCTCTTCAGCATGAACGTCACATTGAAACACGAGCTTAATCACTGCTTTGATGCCACTGATCGCTTTCCACTCTTAAATCAGCGCTGGTTAATCAGTGAGGTTGATAAGCTAAATTCTCCATTTTTGTAACAAGACATGAAACACACTCTATTTTTATGATGGTGAAATGGCACTAGTGAATCACAGACAATATTACAGTCAGTATTATAGTCAGTGTTTACAAATGATATTGATTAAACTGCCTTATGACACATACAGTGGAGTCCAAAAGCCCTAGAACCACAATGTAGTCCTGAAATATACCCATGCCGCCAGGGATGTAAGAAATCCATAGATGGGGTCATCCAGTTCACTGTATTGCAGTTTTTATATGAAACTTTGTTGTATATTATCGATTACATTTACAAGGTATACAAAACTTGGTGTACCTACAGTACTGTGCAAAAGTTTTGAGCCCCCCATTTCTTCATATTTTGTTCCAAGAAGCCAGACTTTTTTGTTTGTTTGCTTGTTTGTTTTTTTATGTACTCTTGTGGAATAGTTCTCCAGGGTTCCTGAAGGGTGTTTTGTGACGCTCCTTTTTGGCAAATTTCTCTCTCATTTTCAGTCCCTGGCCAGATTCAGGGAAATTAGTATACTGGCAATGCTGAATGCTGATTGGTTAGAACAGACGAGAGGGAAAATGAGGCTGCTGCTGTGCATGTTACATAAACAAAATTTAAAATTTGTACATTTAGGTACTTTGCAGGCTGTTGCAGTAAAACATTTGTTCACATTTATTTAATCTAATCCACATAATTAAATTTAATATGAAGAAATGAAAGGTGTCCCAGCCAGGCTCGATTCCCGTCTCTGTGTGCATGGAGTTTGCATGTTCTCCCCGTGCTTGGTGGGTTTCCTCCGGGTACTCCGGTTTCCTCCCACAGTCTAAACACCAATGTTCACCATTTTGTGCGGTATCTCTGCTGAACGTGTACAGTTTAGTAAGAGATGTTTGATTGTTCCATCTTCTGTGCAGTTCCAAGTTTTCGTAATGATATGGCAATTCCATTTTACAATACTGGCACTCTGCCCACACTAAATAACCAAAATCTCATAGACTATATTCACATTACCAGCCTACAGTGACTCAGTTCTGATTTTCGCCTAATGTAACAGAGATTGTTTTGTTTTTTTAGTGGTCTGAATGCACAAATCTGATGGTTTTCAGGTCAGGTCTGGGCAGATCAAAAGTCAGCTCAGCCCATGCATAGGGAGCTGACATCAGTCACCACCGGCAGTGCAGAGATTTTATACCAAAAGCAGCAAGAGCTGTTAAAACATCCAAAGCAAGGCGTCTGGCTTTCTTCCGTTTGCTAGACCGCTACAAATACAGCCGACTAACTGCTTGCCGTCCTCCAGAGCAAAACCCCAAGCAGATTTTTTCAGAGGACTGGCACATCCACATTAGCATCAGATTAAAGTCACTTGTGAACCATCATGACATGCAAATCTAAAATGACCCAAAAAAAAGGACTCTTTCTAATTTATTATTTTGTAGATTGTTCGATTTGTTAATTTTAACCAATCAATATTTAAGCTCTAGTATTTGGAAATGAAGTCAACATGCAAACGTCTTTCTTTCTTTCTTTACAAAAACGTTAAATCGTCTGCAATCGTCTGCAGATATCTTTATTGTGGTATTGGTTGTAGTTTGTACTCGCAATATCTTTCATCTGTTTTTCATCTTATCTAAAGGAGCACTGATTGCAATTACATACAAAGCCGCACTTAAAGGACAGACTTGTTTCATGGCTCTATTAATTACAAATTCATCCATTAGTTGGCCACTGACATTAATTTGTACTTTCGATTCTCTGTATAACAGCATTAACACCTTGATGAAGTCAAGCCAATTTGGAAAGCTCGGAAAGCAATAATGCTTCATCACAGTCCTTTAGAACGCTCATGAAATAAAATCAAAAGCTTTTATATGGTCTGAACCAATCATAAAAAATAAAGAAAATATCTGTTAGTAGTCATATTTCTTCATTCATTCATTCATTTTCTATACCGCTTAATCCTGTGTTCAGGGTCGCGGGGGACCTGGAGCCTATCCCAGGAGACTTCGGGCACTAGGCGGGGTACACCCTGGACAGGGTGCCAATCCATCGCAGGGCACACACACATGCACACCCAATCACACACTACGGGCAATTTGGGAACGCCAATTAGCCTAACCTGCATATCTTTGGACTGTGGGAGGAAACCGGAGTACCCGGAGGAAAACCACCAAGCACGGGGAGAACATGCAAACTCCATGCACACAGAGACGGGAATTGAGCCTGGCCGGGGAATCGAACCCAGACCCTGGAGGTGCAAGGCGACAGTGCTAACCACTACACCACAGCGCCGCCAGTCATATTTCTTATTCAACTAAAATTGTTCCATATATACATTTCTTTTTATTACACAGATTTGTTCTGTTTTGTTACTGGTGTCATTCATGCGCTTGGCAATGACTGAAAAATATCTTAAAATCAATATTCTATTAAAGTAATCTCTCTCCAGTTATCTACTGTAGGTCATCTACATCGCATTTTATAAACCAAGGCAACTGTGTATTCATAAAAATATTTATGTCGAGTGCCTGATTGTATGCCCTCATTGTATATTGTTGCAACAATGTCATTAGTGCAGATCTTATAAAACTCAACAGGCAACCAGTTACTGTAGGCCTGGGGCTTAAACTAATACTGCTGAGATTATTTCATTAGTAGTATTTGGATTACCCAGGGCTTTTAAGTTGTGATCTTGTAATGTAGGACAAATTTCCTTAGTAGACCTGACATTCTGACATTCAAGATCATAAACAGTGCCACTGGAGGCTTGTATGAGAGGTTATCAAAAAGTTTCAGAGTTTTCCGCGTCTCAGATCCGGTGCCTTCGCCTTACGGCCTCACTCGAATGCCTTAGAACCTGGCAGTCGAATTCACTATTGACGGTCTGGCCCCTGACTGTCGACACGATGTTCCTTCTGCAGCTTGGGGATGAACTTGGCAGCACGGCCCATGTTCAAATCAAATGTAAGGATTGCCTGGGCTGTTCCGTATGACACAATAGCATCATGTTGTTTATTGTTCTCCGACGATCATCATCATGCACAAGTTGTCTTCCTGATCTCACGTCGTCTTATTCCGCTCTTGAAGCACGGCACTCAAAACACCTCTAATGACTCATTGCAGCATCGCCGTAAACTTGCCAAATCATGTCTGTGGCAGATTTGCCCAATGTCATGCAGAATTTCACATTCGTACTTTGTTCTTACTTGCTGTCCATGTTGAAATAGCAGACATGGTAATGCACATGGTCAGAATTGCACAACTTCCAGGATGATGTCTTTTGGTACACTGACTTACAGTATGAAGCTCGGTGCTCGCTGTGACTGTGATCTGTTGGCGTTACAAATCTAGTCTCAAAACTTTTTGACACTACCTCATACAGTAGGCAATATGCATCATTTATGCGCTACTATTCATACACTGACAGACCAATGACTCCTAAATGAGCTAAATATGGTCTCCTCAGATCCCATTAACTCTATAGCTTAAAGATGCTGCTTTGTCCCAATTCTTTTATCACTTTGTGCATGTGGAAATGCTGTTATTTTCACTATTCAACCTGTCTGTGATTTTTAATCTCAATTTTATCTAATGCAACTTCAACCAGAATTTAGAAACTCTTATAATAGAAATGAGATCTTTTTCTCCCCCCCAACCATTTTTCTTCCACAAAGTTGACAGTTCGGCGCTATCCGCCCAGGTTTTTAAAATCCACTGGACAGTTTTTAACCCAATTGCAATGATTTAAGTTTAAGGAACACTGATACGAGTACCTGGCAGTACCTGGCACGACGTGAACACAACTTTTCAGGATGCCCTACGTCTGAAGCTCATTATCAAATGCACTTGCTATTGCTTTGCCATTGTGTGAACCTTGAAACTGCTCTGTATTTAGAACAGCCCTCAGCAGAGTAAAATCCTCATCAATTTACTGTGCAGTCCAAATGTTGGTGCTGGAGTTCAGGCTGTTAACGAAGCCAATCAGCCTCAAAAGTACTTCTTTTTTTTTTAAGTGTAAATAAAATATCTTATATTCTTATATGCAATTGTACTTAAAAGAAAAACCACATACATGTCTGATAATTCCATTCTTTTCTATTAGATCTATTATATCTAACACTATGGTAATGGATCAAAAACAACAGTGTTGCAATGTTATCGCTGTAATTGCAACAGACTATGCAAAAATTATCTTTCTTATGTACTGTATCTTATTATACTTTAAAAAAAACCCTGTAAAGACAGACATATTTTTCCCACCACTGTCAACATTTGAAAGGCAAGTATAATTATTAAAGAAAATGCCAGCTTTGGTAGTATTGTTTCTGTGCTGTAGTGACAAATTTAATTTCATGCATGCAAATACTGTATAAATGCATGTTCAGGGGCGACATGTTTATCTTTCTCAAGCTGAATTGTATAACACCATTACCCATTCGTGTTTATCAACTGTAATAAATAGCTGTATTTAACGCTCACTTTTGTCAGGCACAAAGTCACAGAACACATCCCTGGAGGTGGCTGGCAAGCAAACAGGAAACAGAGAGACCAGAAGATGCACTGACAGCAAGCACATCAAATGGATTTTACTGATATCAACCGACATCTAAGGTGGAGAGGAGAGAACACAAGATGACCTGATTGTTGTTCCCACAGTTCACTCTCATGCCTCTTTTTTTTTTCTTTGCTCAGACAGAATTTTTTTTGCTGCTTCAAATACAGTGGTACATCAGTATACGGATATAATCCATTCCGAAGGTGAGCTCTTAAGGCGAATTTTTCGTATTGCAAAACGCATTTTCCATGGGACATAATGTCGATGCAGATAATCCGTTCCAGCCACCCAAAAATATTACCAATTTCCAACAGTATAATTATAATCTTTGTACATAAAAACAATCAAAACATTTAGAAAAGTAAATTAAGCATAAAAATATTCTATATGTAAATTCTTTTCTCTTGGCTTTCCATTGACGCAAATAGGTTTTGAACGGCTCCCAGACGTACGCACAACTTAGCCGGTGTTCAGTTTGGCTCGGTTTGTTCGCTCGTATGATGAAAATACTCCATATGCCGAGGAAAATTTCTTGCAAAATTCAGTTTTTAAGGCAAAAATTCTTAAGGCGGGCCTTTCATATGCTGAGGTACCATTGTATTTTTAAAAAATTGCTTAAATGCAGACAGAAAGTGTTGACAGACATTATGAGAGACATAATTCAATTACATTGAGTGCATATGCCTGTGCCTAAAAGATTGGTCAAAATTCTTGACAAATGTGAGTTTACCAGCAATGCACTTCTAAGCAAATTCTCGCTATTTATCCCAATGTGTCACAAACTGTCTACTTATTTAAAATGACATTTGCAGAAAGCCTAGGTACAATAACAATAACATTTTTGCAAAATTCAACTTACCTATGAACAAGGCTTCTAAAATAAAAGCAAATTTTACACAGTTTAAAGCACAATGCATGTGACTCTTCTCACACTGTCCCATAACAATTCAACCAGCAATGGTTCTGCCTTTAAAAACACTGAATTGTCTACCTATTTGCTTTTAATATTTAAGTGAGCATTTTGTTGTGTAGTAGCTGTAAAACTCAAACTGAATTCCAAATGGCACCCTGCTGCCAAAATATATCAGGGCTCCGATTTTTTTTTTTTTTTTTTCCGAGCTGCCACCGAACAGTCTAAAAACCAAAATACTGTGTCCATGTCTCTGTGTTAAATTATATACATTTTTCTTAGGTGGGTGCCCTGGAGATTTATGTAGCTAGCAGACTATGCCCAAAAACCTTTAAATTTTACCTGGCACCCATCCCAGAGTATACTTGCAAATTAATATGTTTTTTTATGCTTGAAAATTAAATGTCATACAGAAATAGATGTAAATCATTTCTAATGTAAGAGACTGAAATTATTGAAACAGTGTAAACATTGAGCAGCCATTGTAGCGGGCAACACAGAAGCTCGATTTGTCCTGTGCTTTACTGTATCTTGCAGTTGTATAGTATATTAAAAATCATTTGTCACTGAAAAAACTGTCATCATTGAGTGTGTGCGATATAATATGGCGAGCCAGCCAGGAGAGATATCAGAGAAACAATCCCACTAGACAAAGTAAGAAGATGAAGCAACTCCAGGATGAGACCAATGCAATAATAAAGACAAAGCTTGTTAAGGTGTGCCAACATATCAGGTGTGGTTAGCCAGACAGGGCGGGATTTAAAGAACAGTGCAACCTGGCCCTGATTCAGAAATAAAACATCTTTGGATGAGAATGAAAAGAGTAAGGAATATGGCTGAGAATCATGGGTAGACTGTAGATTAGTGTTGATTTTTGTGCATTGCAATTTTCAATCAAGAAGGGCTATTCAGTCGGAGAAATTATTAAGGCCATGATTAAAGCAGTAAGTCCAGTCCTGCATATTCGAAACTTATTGGA
Source organism: Channallabes apus (assembly GCA_030522415.1). NCBI lineage: Eukaryota > Metazoa > Chordata > Actinopteri > Siluriformes > Clariidae > Channallabes > Channallabes apus. The sequence continues at coordinate 6,252,296 of CM060126.1, read as the reverse complement.
AGTTTAGAGAGAGAGCTCATACTTCCCACATTAACAACCATACTGAAATGACAATATACATTAAAGTGGGCTTGTCATTTGACCCGTTCCACAGACTCACAGACATTTCAAGACCCCAAAGAGACCTGCCTGAGACTTTTAGTTTATGGTGATAGAACTCAAAAGTAAAACAACTCTTGAAGATTCATGAAAAGAACAAAAGTGAAATAGTTTAGTCCAGACTAGGGCTGCACGATATATAGAAAAAATATCGTTATCGCAATAATGGCATGCGCGATAACCATATCGCAAAGTGTTGCGATAAATACTTTATGTGCCAAGCATTTGTGTGTCCAAATTTGACCATCAGATGGGCCCTTATTATGTTTATACCCGCTTTTATATTTAATTCTGTCGCGAACTAACAGGATGATCAGAAGACTTAGCGATTAGCCGTTAGCCCTTTGTAGCGTGGACGGTAAACCCAAACGCGGAAGCAAGCGAGTAGGCAGGATAACCACGCGAATTAGTCTAAGGACTCTCACAGAAGGGGAGCAAGGGAAAAACACAAATTTAAACCGCGTCCTATAGACACACTTGAATCAGAAAGTAAACAATCTGCACCGACATGCGTGAACTCAGTGACTAAGCTCTACTGTATGCAGTGGTTTTGTTTACTCCTCTTATACTTCCAGGTTCGCGCCTGCATTACTTCCGGGTCCTAGTGCCGGTCGCGGAGCGCACGCGTGCGTGCATGTGTGTGAGACAAATAGTATTTTTTATTTAATTTTTGTTTAATAATATTTATTTTTATTAAAAAAAAATTAAATAACAGGCAAGCCAAAGAGAATATTTAGTTTAAAAGATGCTCTTGTTTTAAGACACTATTGATGAGTGTATGGTTACACGTAAATAAACAGTAATGTTTGAAAGTAATTCATATTGTGTTGGCAGGTTTATAGTAACAGCAAACCAGAAGTCAGAATATCTGCTGAGGGTTTTAAGTCATTCATAGTGTTTTGAAGTCTAAATATTTGCAAATTCCTCGACATATAGTTTCTTTTTAGCCTGAATTAGACTTAATTACATCAGACGAATATCTATTACCTGTTTTAGTATGATCATTACATATAAATAAATCATAAAAAAATAGGCAATAATAATAATTAAAAATGCATTTCTCTAGGGAAACGTTATATCGCAAGAAATATCGTTATCGCAATATTCAACAACAATATCGCATATCGCATATTTTCCTAATATCGTGCAGCCCTAGTCCAGACTCAATCCAGCACAAGTTCCTGTGCTCCATAGAGACTAAGTTCCTTAGCTAGGCAGTGAGGTTTTAGTTGAAACCATGTCTTAGTTACACTAGAATCAAAGCTAAAGTTTTGATACAAAGATAAATGAGACTGCTCTGCTTGAGTCAAAAAAGCACAACAAACTGAGAAGCAATATTACAGGCAAGCCGCCTAGGGTAAATAAGATATAAGCAGTAACAGTCAGTCACCCCTGAACAGTGTAACAGACACAATTGAGAAAAAGGATGAACAACAGCACTAATGAAACCACAGTAGACAGTAGCAGAAACAGTAGTGACATACCTAAGTGCTCTGTGCCTTCACAATGTCAAACTAAGCTCATCTGTCTAATTAGGGCAAGATGCATGGTCTAGTGCCACTTAGACAAACTACTAGACAAGACTTTATGGGACATCAGGGCTCAGGCAAGTGTCATCAACAATTAATGGTGGAACCAACCCACATAGTGCCATCAGGCAACTTGCTGAGAACAAAACCACCATTAAATGCGAATGGGACTGGTACAAAAGATTCGTCAAGTCCCTATGTTAGTAGCAAGTGATGCGACTTTTGATCAACAGCCCATGACTGGTTTCTAAAGAGGTAGTGGGAAAATGGTCAAGGCAACATCCAAAAGCATTTAATATCCAACAAATCAGCTCAATCTTTTCAGTAGAAATATACTTAGATAACTAGATAACAACTCGTTGATAAAGTTATTATAAAGCCTAATAACTAACCCAATGCAGAGAGGGGGCAGTTCAAACAGGGCAGAAGGTAATACACTTGACTGCAAAACAGATAAACACAGATAATAGCAGTCACAGCTGGTCATCCAAGCTGGGTTAATAACTGGTCCAAACAGTATATACATACCAGTTTTAAGTAAATTCCTACTCTAAATATGCACAGCACAATTCATGATATTAGACATTAAAATGTGTAAAACAGATGTACATATACAGTACTGCATGTGCCAAATTATCTTTTAACCAAGAGTTGCTGGATAGTGCAGATAGAAACCCAGTTTCCCAGACATAGGAAATACTCTACTGTGAAGCCTCATAAGATAAATGGGTCCTGCATAGTATCAAAACAAAAAACAAGTAGGTACGATAAAAAAAGATACTACATACAGTATAGTTCACAAACTTAAACACCATTCAAGAAAGAATCTTATATTCATTCCAGAAAACTGGAATATCTCCAAATATGGTAATTGAAATATCAATGTTGATGGTCTGTCCAGGTTCATTCTTTACAACAAACAGTACAAAGCACGAGTAAAATCTGAAAGTTGATTCATGTCAACTGTTTTTTTTTCTTAGTTCAGTAGAAACATTTCACTACTCATCCAAGTAGCTTCTTCAGTATGAGAAGCTAAGGAAGCCACTTGGATGAGTAGTGAAACGTTTCTACTGAACTAAGAAGAACTCCAGTTGACATGACTCAACTTCCATATAACCTCACCTGGAGGACTGTGAATCTTCACATACGTTCAGCCCAAGTAAACAAAAATGTGATGAGTTGCTGTGCAGAATACAGTGTTACAGATGGAGAGGGCTTTTTCCCAGGCCATCATAGGTAGCCAGACTGACATCAGCTTAGTGTAAGACATCACAGCACTGTCTACTTGTAAAATCTTCTCACAAGAGAAAATCAGGGCAAGTCGGAAACAAGATGCAGTGATAGGATGTGTCCTGCAACAAAAACCAATAGCTGTTTATCAAGAATTCATGCCCTGAAAACAGAACAACTAATGTCGGATACCTGCTGAGTCAGTTATATATTCTACAAAGGTACAAAAAAAAAAAAGAACAAGCAAAAAGCAGTGGTGGAAAATGTCTTTATTGATGTTTCTCTCGACTTCAGCCTTCCAATGAGAATCCATCATGACATGGGCAGGGAATTCAAGACTCATAAGTTTTTCCAGCTTACTGCAGAAGGTAGTGCACATCTACGACTGCACTTAAAAGGATGTGACAAGGTTTCCTCCATACTATTTGTTGTTTGACCTCATTCCATTGCTCCCTGTAGATGTGCCAGGGTTCATACACTTTTTGATCAACACATTTTCTTGACTTTTTTATGATTTCTTCAGGACTTCAGACTTAATGTGTAGTTTCAAGACTTTAAAATGCTACAACCATTCAAGCAAAGTACAAAACTACAGTGTTATGGTATCATCAATGCATCTTCATGTTGCCTTTCTCTCTTATTCAGATAAGCATACTATTAAAAATCTTAAATGGAAAATGAGACAAAAGAGAGGGAGAACTCAGCAACAGCTACCATTTCGAGACACAAATTTGGAGAGTGACGATGGAACTCATGTGGAGGTTTCTGCACTAACACCTCCTTAAAGGGATACTGGATGCTCAAGCTCCAGATAGCAACCCTTTGACCTCTGCAATGTGCCCATCGTAGTTTATCACTGCCACTCTTGTCAGATTCACTGCAGCACGTCTTAGTTTGTCTTTTTCTGAAACCACGAGCAAAACCAATCAGGTTTTTCCTTCTGAATATTTATTACAAGCCAAAAGTCATGTCAAGATGTTCCACAGCTGAAATGCTCTCAGCGGGGCATGGAAACATGCAGAGATGGAAAGAAAACCATGTCACAAACGTGAAGTCATAGATGAACGCCAGTGAAAATCTGGGGTAAGACCTTTGAATCAAAATCAGCAAGTAAATTACGACTCAGGGGTCCAGGAATCATCCCTAAGGCACTAAGGTCCAGCCTGCATGGAAGCATTGACAACGAAAGGTGCTGAGACATCCTACAGTAAAAGAAACTGGTATAAAGGTGGGTAAACCAGTGCTGAGTTTCCAGATACTGTGGAGACCTTGGATGTCCACAGGCACATAGACAATGTTTTAAAAACCGGAGTAACAAGCTGACATGTTTCTGAGGGGCATTAAAGGTAATGATTGAAAACGTTACAGAGATCAGGTCTGAAAACGAATGGACAAAATACACTGTCAAGCCTAAATTTAGCTTTTAGATGTGCATTCGCCAGAACATACTTTAAACAAAGTTTTGCAATGTCACATTACATTCATATGTGGCCAAGTTCTTGTACTGATGGCATGATGGGTGCATCGCTTCATGTGCCTCCATTCTTGCTCTGACACAGCCATTGGTCTAGGAAGCGGTAAATCTGGACGTATGGCAAACAAGACCTTTTACTCCAATGCTCCAGAGGCCAATTATTATGGTACCTATCAAATTGTAGTCTTTTTTTCTACAATTCGCCGCACTAACAATTGGTTTTCCTACAGCTTTACAGTTGTGTAGTCCGAATCCTGTGAGTTCTTATCTGGCTGTGTATGTGGAAATGCTTTTACTTACTTACTTTACTTAGTTTACTATTAAACATAGCTGTAACATTTTGTAAACTATATATTGTATATATTATGATTTCACCTTCAAGCCACAGTATAGTTCATAGAAGAAATGTGGATTCACAGGATTGGCACCAGACATCTATGGGGCCATAAGAAAAATTACTTGCTATTGACGCTATTCAATTCTTCAGTTTTCTAAGGAGAATATAGTTGGGAGAAATGCAACATTTAGGCATTTGGAAGACGCTCTTATCCAGAGCGACTTACATTTTTCTCTCATTACACATCAGAGGGTTAAGGGCCTTGCTCAAGGGCTCAACAGTGGCAACTTGGTGGTTGTAGGGTTTGAACCTGGGATCTTCCGAACCGTAGTCCAATGCCTTAACCACTGAGCTACCCCTGGACCAACAAGTCCATACTGACCCTATTCCAAAATGATGGGTGTATCAGGGTAAGAAGGGAAGTACAGTACATAAAGCGATACATTCATAGTGTATGATATGGGTTGCTTCAGTTGGTTCAGCAAGATTATGTGGCAATAAAATAAAGTCAGCTGACTACCTAAATGTACTGAAGCGACACCAGATCATAGCACTGCATTCAGAGGCCTGCATCTATTGGGCATAGTGACCACTGTACAAGCCTCTGGATGCAGTGCTATGATCTGGTGTCGCTTCAGTACATTCATGTGGTCAGGTCTAGATTCAATGTTATGTGGCAATAAAATAAAATCAGCTGGCTACCTGAATGTACTGAATGACCAGGTTATCTTATCAGAGGTGAATAACTCAAGCATGAGGAAACTGACACCCAAAGCCAACAACAAAGTGGGTAAAATGCAATAAAAAAAAGGAAGAACTATACTGTAGCTAGCTTACTACAGTCTGTAGCCATTTATACTGTACCTCATTTTACTAAGTGAATTACCTTGAAGAAGCTTGCTGTTGAGATTCTGCAAAGGATTTGTGCCTGCTCCATGTACATTTAAAGATCTCAGAAAAAGGTCTGAAAGATATTGGTGACTCAATACTGAGTAGTAATGAACGAGATCAAAGATGTTGCTCCTAGAAAGCAGTTGTGCATTATTGTATGATATTATAGTTTATGTCTAAAGGAGACTGTGTCCATATGTCTTGGACTGGTATCTACACATCTATTTTATTTTATTTATTTTTTTTGGAGTGTGGGCCTAGACTTCACTCAGTGTGTGGGGTTTGATGGATGCAGTTTGATGTTGGAAAGAACAACTCTGTGTATACACATCTGAGAGGGCAAAATGAAACCCTGCAGCTCATAAAATGTGTTTGCCTGTTTATTCATTTGTGTGCCAGTAATATGGTGGAAACTCTTCCAAGAAACTTTCTATGTTCACACTCTTATAATTGTTTTTCAAATACTGCTTTAAGAGCAGAGAATATGTAAAGATGCTACAATGCAGAAATTCTCGACCAAATGTTCTCTGACCCCAGCAACAAACTCTGCTTGCACTTCTTAATGCTCTTTCTCCAGGATTTCAACAGAGTGAACAAACTTTTCCAGGCTGACACTGGCAATGTTTTTAAGATGCTGGACTGCTTGAAAATATTCTTATGTCTTGAATTCATCCATACTGAATTTACTGGATGATGAAAGACTGCTCAGCATAAAGCTCAAGGATAGGGATGAAATTCTGCCAGTCAATGCAGTGAATTGCGGAGTGGCTTTCACGGTATCACTTGTTGCCTGATGCAGAAACAAATAAAAAGAAAGCTACTGTATGCAAGTATAGCAAAGGCTTCCTGCATACATCAGACTGTGACAATCAATTGTTGCATTCAGGACTTCTGCCACTCTATCCCAGACAACCATACTTTGGACTGCATGTTCTGTAAATAGATTTAATTCACAAATATATGTACTGTACATGGTACGGTATTTATTTTAACAGCATATTTCATAAAGACTAATTATGAAAAAAAGGGCAATGAGGCCCAAAAATTATTTCAAGGCTAAACCCTACAGGAAAGAAATACATGTATTGTGGTTCATATACTGACAAAAAGAATTTAGTTTACATTTACATTTATTTAAATTCCATTTTTGGCAAGAATCTGATATTAAATGAGCTATTAAATGTTTATTGTTTTTCTTATTCCATAGAATAGATATTTCACATACTGCATCTCTAGTGCTCTCTCCAATGTCCTTGCTATGATCATTCCAGTAATTTGTGTATAATGTGCTACAACGGGCCATATTTAGTTAATGGCAATACGCATACATATTTATAATTTTTTTTAATCCTACAAAAAAGAAATATTATATTGAAGAGAGCCATGCTCTCTGTATTTCAGATTTTTATGTTACCAGATGAAGTTCTTGATCGATCTTAAATTTGAACATTTCGCTTTAAGTAATTTGGGATTATTTTGAGGATTGAGGTTGATTGTTTGTCTTGCAACACTTGGCAACACTGACAGGATGTAAGGACAGTTCAAATAAAAGTATGATATAAATATGGTAGTCACCATAAAAGTTCCCCTTAAACAAAATCAAATAATTTCTTTTAATGTGACTAAACATTTAAAATTTATATGTCGAGGTTCAACCAATGTGGGTTTTCAGGGTAGATGATAGCAATATACAGTATGATGCTGATTTTTTTTCCCAGATATGATTGGTCAGTTTTTTTTTCTCTTTAAAATTATTAGTTTAATAATAATAACTAATACATAAAATGGCTTATTTAAAGGGAGTGGTGGCTCAGGCGGCTAAGGCTCTAGATGCAGCCACACCCCATACTACCTAGCCACTGCATGCAGTGCCAGTCCCAAGCACAGTTAGAAAAGTAGGAGGGTTGCATCAGGAAGGGCATCCGGCATAAAACCTGTGACAAGTTGTGTGCAGGTTGGATGGTCTGCTGTGGTGACCTCTTGGGAGCAGCTGAAAGAAAGTTGTTTTTTTTTTTACCAAAATTTATATTTTAAGTACTTGTGACTGCAGTTATGTATTTTATATTGCAATTATTACTTGTAATGGCTTGCTCATCAAAGACAATCTGATCATTTTGATTTATACGAATTTTCTTTCAATTCTGTAAAGCTGCTTTGTGACATTGAATCTGTCACAAATTAATCTTTAAAGCGTTATAGAAATGTAAAAAATATTTTAATTGGATTTTATTTAACATTTATAAAATGGTACTATTTATTTAAGTAATTTATTCTATAATTACACTATTCCAAGTACATTACAGTCTATAGTTTTTAACAGTTACTAGTAGCTAACATTAGCTACTGTTTAGCACATTTTAGCTAGCAATTAGCACTATGCTAGCATAAAATAAATCTCATAGACATGCTAGGGCAATTAACATCATACAGTTTTGGAACTGCTACAAGAAACAAATAAATTTAACATCTTTAAAATAGCCATCACGATAACTATTACAAGTAATACCACTTTTACTTACAGTAATTCTTTAGGGACTACAGCAAAGTAAACAAGCAAAACAACAGCTACAGCAGAGTCTGAAGTTTTTATCATGAATTGAGGCAAAGCAGGAGGTAAAGTACTGTAGGATGAAAGTTCATCATTTTAATGTTAAAACTTCACTTTATTTAAAAAGAAAACACCTTTTTTTAAATATAGTGAAGTTCTAACATAAAAAATACCCAACATGCAATCCAACCTTAAAAATTAGAGCTATAGCTATAGCTAGGCTAAAGGTTAAATACTAATGCTAAGGTTAACACAGGATAAAAAAAAAAAAACAAGAAGCAACAAGCAACACACTACAGAAAATCACAAAAGCTCAACAGTTTCAAAAGGGAGACCCAAACTGACCCAGACTAAACTAAAACACAGGCTAATAATAGAACAACCAGACTAAACAAGGCACAAGGGGAAAAAAATAAAATAAAATTCAACTTAAGAATTAGGGATGGGAATCACCAGTCACAGAGATTCTATAAGTACTCACGATTTTAAAAATATCCCGATGCAATAAATAATTAAACCTGATGTTTAAAAATGTTATGATTAATTAAATGTAGCCCATTCCTTAAAAGCATTTAAACAATATAAAATAACTTAAAATACAAAAGTTTAAGATTTAACTTAAAATTATATAGATCAAAAAAGCTTATTTTTTACTGAGCCGCACATATCTCTGGTATGTTATCTGCCATAATTATTATTTCATAACAAAACATAAATAAATAAAGTAATAATAATAATAATAATTCACTCGGGATGAAAATGTGTAAATATTTCTGAGTGCACCACCTGTAGGATTATAAAGAAATGGTGACGTTTTACCCCCTCAAATGCCTCCAAAGTACCTCCAAAACTAAACTTGACGGTGTGCACGAGGGTTGATTGACCGCAAGCTTGTGGGCGTGTGCAGCTTCATTTGCACTCTGGGCTTCTAGCACACACAATTTTTGACTAATTTGAGCTTGCTGCATTTTGAGACTGGTGTAAAGCGTGTGTAATGAGTGGGTTTGAGACTAATTCACTCATAGAGTTTGGAGAAAGAGGCAGATGAGAGGCTTTTAACGTGTGTGATTTTTGATAATGTAACGCCATAAAAATGTATTTATGTGGCACCATTCGGAAGCTTCTGCTCTTGGTACAGAATCATTTATATCTGAAGCTGATCGGCCAATCACCAGTCACAGCCAATCAAACTGAAATCCAGCAAACTCTGGTCACTGGCTAATTGATCGGTTCATCTCTATTTTAAATGTAAAAATAATGTAAAAAATTATCTATTTTGGATGCCAAAACACAAAGAATCGCCACACAAAAGTCCACAACAGGAAAAAGAAAATCACACATTTATCATATGCGTTTCCTTTAGTAGAAATCATAAAACTGGCCAAATTGAAGTACCAGGCAAACAATAAAATAATACAATTTTAACAGATAAAAATACCATTAAGCACAATAAAGCTCATAAACAGGTTCACATTTGGAACTGGGAATTTACTGGGATCTGAGCTCACATAGCCTGTGCTTTACATGCGATTGTTGCCATATTATTACTTAAAATCATCAGAAGTGTAATTTCTATGACCTTTAAAATGTAATCTGTACTTTATTATTTTGGGGCAATATTTGGTTTCAGCTGGGTGACTTATCACTTAATGGCATGACTGAAGAAAAAGCAAGAAACCTCTTTTACCCCAGGATATAACAGACTTTTTACAACCTTTGAATTTGAATTAGATTTTATTTTATCAGCTGTTATTTTTAAAGGTCCTTTAATAATAGGTTAAAGAGAGAGAATTTTTCCAGTATGTGGTTGCGTGGTTAGTATAAATGACTGATTCAAACAGGACTAAAATCCCAGCAATTATAATAACAGCACTATAACCCTTATTTAAAAACAACATTAAATGACACTGAATAGAGCTTGTTTTTGAATTGAGGAGTTCGGTTGATTTTTTTTTTTTTTATTAACAGATAAAAGGTGTTTGTAAGTGTTTTTTTTTTATATATATAAAAATAGTTATTTTTGATAGTTTCTCAGAAAATACAATGCCTGGATAAAACATCATTAGACCTACAATAACAAGTCTGCATGGTGTGTTACCCTTAGAAAATGTATCGGCAAAAAACATGAACTGTCCACAAGGAAAAGCAGTTGATCCTAACTGTAAAATATTGTGCTAGATTATTGTACTGTGGCCGGTGGCTCAGTATTTTCTCTTGTGAAAATTGATCATGATTTCTGGTAAGTACCAGGTTAAGACCAAAACCTGGTTGCCTCTTCTGGGAGGTTTAGCCTTGGCCATAAATAGAGCTCTCAACAACACATATTTATGGGTAAATCTATACCCATTTTTCCCCCCTAATCAGTGTTTTGCCGTGCCTGAATCATCTCAACTGAAAAGGAAAAAGTGCACGAATTACAAGAACAACATAATGGAGCTTAAAATGTTCTGTAAGGAGACGTGAAGTACGATTCCCTCTTAAGGTCTCGCCAACCTTGTAATACATTACAGAAAGAAAATAAGTGCTATTACTCTCTCACAGGAAAAAAATAATCATTGTAAAGGTGCTGATCATTTCTGAAACCAGTGTGGAAAATAAGTACAAAAATTGTATGATTGAGTGCAAAATATATGTAATATCTCTGCAATACGCTGGTTAGTGTTGCCTAACTCACGGAACTCAAGCATTGCATCAGAATAACAAAGACATTAAGTATATAGTTTTTTTTTTCCAAAGCAGGCAACAAAATAATATGGACAGAAAAACACCCTCAGGACTTTTTAAGTCATTTAAACACTGCATGCTAACATACTGTATTTTAATTCATGTTAAAAACTGCAACGTATTTAAGAATTCATGCCTGATCAATCTCGAATTCATGTTTTCCCACAATATCCATCCTGTCCCAGGCCAGAAGCAACTACTAAAGTGTTTGGGGGCATCAATAACTTTTATGTCTGCAAAGTCTTCAAGAATTGCCACAGAGGCTAAGCTGTAGAAGTGAAGGGTCACCTACCTACAGTACAGTACAATACAGTACCTGATCGTAATCTTGCTTTTTGAAGAAATCAGGATTAAACTCTCAACATTAACCGTGTCATCTCTCTTCAGCTAACATTTGGGTGGAAACTTCTTTGGGGTTAAATGATGTTATAACACATATTACCCCTGTTTTCACTAAATATATGCCACAGAACTCATTTATGTTAACTATCAGAACTGATACTAGGGGTGTATCAATACAATAAAATCATGGGAAGTGAAAAAGTGTATACATTTTCATTTATTGTAAATTTTACTTGTTAACATATAAACTTATTTAGACTTATAAACACGTGCAAATTGGACATAATTTAATAAAGGCATAAGAAATGCAATAAATACTGTACATAAAAACATACCCATGTCTAGGCATCAAGGTTCAAGAATAGTAACAGCACTGTCTTTTGCAAATAAATTATGCCTTTAAATAATACTTCTTCTTAATAATATATGTTTTTATTTTGTGTCCTTTGTGATATAAATAGACTTGCACTATTCTATCCAAATTCAAGTTCCTTCACCATTCATAGAGCAATGTCAAATCAATACGCCTGCAAACTGCAACACAACAAAGTAAAACGTTTCACCATTTCACGAGTTATACTCTACAGTATATACACCAGTATTAGCTTTAGATTAATCAACGTACTGACTTATTTGTTTGTTGAATCTAAATATGCCTAATATATACCAACATGTACAATCTCGATTAAAACATTTTGAACATTACATGAAAAACCAAATTAACTAAACCAGGACTAGTTAAAGTCAGACTGTATTCCTTAAACGTCACGTACCGTATAGTACATTACAAATGAAGGTTAACGCATAACGTTATTATCTGCTGGGTATTCTCTTACTCCCACTACCCCCATCTACGTACCTTCCCCTCCCCCGTCCCGTCCATGAGCACAGGTTCCTCCTCCTAGTGCTGATTGGGTGGAGATTGGGTAGAATACCAATGTTTGCTATTCATTTACAGAGGCAAGGCTGTGTGTGGACAGCGTGTCTTTTGCCGGCATGCACAGAACAGAGGCTGGGAGACTGACAGGAGATATTCCCTATTCATTATTACCATATAATCACTTACTGCACCTTTAATGTCAGTCTGTAAATGCACTGAATGCCACTTCAATATGACAGCAATGCAAAACTTAATGATACATCACAGCCAGTCAATGTTGCATATTTTTACATGCAACAGCTAAATCCAGTTCATCACCAAGGACCCACTTCTTAATGCTTCATCATATACAGTATTCTCACCTATTTTTCTAAATATCTATTATATTTTATTCAACAAACCCTGTTTCTTCTTCAAACGATTTGATCTGTTATTCAATGAATATGAGAATCCATCCATCCATCCATCTAGGAACCTCTGTAGTCCCATTACTCACTCATTGTCTATACCGCTTTATCCTGTATACAGGGTCGCAGGGGGGCCTAAAGTCTATCTCAGGAGACTTACGGCAAGACTCTGGGTACACTAGGGCAGGGTGCCAATCCATTGCAAGGCATACACACATGCACGCTCTGTCACATGCTACAGGCAATTTGGGAACACCAATTAGCCTAAGCCTCATGTCTTTGGACTATGGGAGAAAATCAGAGTACCTGACATGCACATGAACATGTACAGTACACAGACCCCGAGGGGGGAATCAAACTCAGACCCTGGACGTGTTTGGACGTGGCGGTGCTAAGCCACCCTGCGTCATGTTATAACTTATTAATGTGTCCTAGCTTTGCATTTAATACAGGCTGGTTATAATTTATACTGTATGAACCAGGACATTGGACCAATACAAATACAAAATACAAATACAGGTTTTCTATGGACAAAAAAAATTTAAGGGGGTTAACACACACACACACACACAGAGCACCTGGATATTTTAGCATCTCATGCATGTTTCCTTTCGAGGTTTAACAAACAAGCATGGTAGAGGCAGGCTGGAGGTACACCAAGGCCCCCTGTCTGTGGTGAAAATACGACATTTTACAACATTACTCCAGCCTGACAATCTTCTTTCAAACAAATACAAGACCGGCAGGCGTCATATGAAGAAGGAAAAAAAAGGAGAAGGTGAAGGGAAATACAATATATCTGCTCCTAAATTCAAGTAACAAAAAGCATGATGGATAGAAACACCGGCGTGCACGCAAAAGAGTAGCGCGTTCACGAGTAGCGCGTTCACGGTTGTTTCCATCTCAATGACAATTTGTCAAACTGGAGCACAATCAACGTCTTAATCGTGTGTGTGTGTGTGTGTGTGTGTGTGTGCGGGGTTACAAATGCGGGTTGGAGCAACGACCGAAACGCTCACACAGTCGCAGAATACTGAAATGTATGAAGAAGCTGGACAAATAATACTCTTTGTGGTGTTATCTGGATGTCTGATGCATCTAGGAGCGATCAGTTTACTCTAGCGCATTGCTGATCATTACTCAGCATAATGGACCATGTTAGTAAACGATAATGCAAGAGAAAAAACGCGCATCGATATACAACTGCTAAATATATCATTTCCAAATAAGATGGACTATCATTCCTGATCTTTAATCAGACTTAGCTCGCTCAAGATGTCCATAAGATCTATCTTATCTCGCACCGTTTAATAAGCAGCACAAATCTGAAAGCCTATGGTAGGGGTTTATTATTATTTTATTTTTTTCTTCCTCCATCCTTTAATGTATACCTGTCCGCGGCTCCTGTACGGCTCCCGGTTAACGTAAGCGGTGCCTTCTTTCCAAAGCGCTCGGATAATGATCCCAATCGGATAACTTTTTCATGAAAAGTTCAATAAGCAGAACCGGGTGAAATATTGCATTAGGTCGGGTAAATACTCCGGATTCGGACCTCACCTTATAAACGTGCCTGTTTCCGCGCTGTTCTCGGCTGCGTCAAGATCAAAAGGAAATGTATCCATCTTCAAAAACAAGCGCTTGGAGATCCATAGAAAGCGCACGTCCACGAGGCTCAGTGTGCACGCACACGACCGCGCGCGACGTCTTCCTGGCAGTTCTCATGGGCGTGTAGGGCGCAGGCTCGCGCTGGCTGGCATCTCACAAGCGCGAATAACGGCGCGGCTTCGCAGGCAAGATGTTACAAAGGCGCAGGCAAAGCCCAAAGTTTGATCTGGAGAACCTCAGGAACAGTGATGATAGTGTCCCTGCTGCTGTATTACCGCAGTAATGAACAGCCTGGCTACACTCTCAGGAATGGGTGTCCTTTGCGCCTGACCAAATCAGATACAGATTTCATTTGACAGCAAACTGTGCACTGAACTTTCAACACACTTGCACCTGTGATTTTTTTTTAAATTGTTTTCTGGTTTGAATAATATTTTCTTTTCAATAATGTAACTGAAATTCCTTTAACCCTTTAAGTCCTGGAGTTTCAGAGGTCATGTGTGTGTGTGTTTGTGTGTGTGTGTCAAAAAGTGCATTATAAAAATCACACCCTGTATATACTATATACTATACTCAGCAAAAAAAGAAACGCCACTTTTTCAGGACTGTGTATTTCAACAATAATGTTGTAAAAATCCAAATAACTTTACAGATCTTCATTGTAAAGGGTTTAAACAATGTTTTCCATGCATGTTCAATTAACCATAATCAATTAATTAACCTGCACCTGTGGAATGGTCGTTAAGACCTTAACAGCTTACAGAAAGTAGGCATTTAAGGTCACAGTTCTAAAAACGCAGGACACTAAAGAGACTTGTCTACCGACTGTGAAAAACACCCAAAGAAAGATGCCCAGGGTCGCTGCTCATCTGCGTGAACGTGCATTAGGCATGCTGCAGGGAGGCATGAGAACTGCTGATGTGGCTATAGGGCAATAAATTGCCATGTCCGCACTGTGAGACGCCTAAGACGGCGCTACAGGGAGACAGGAAGGACAGCTGATCATCCTCGCAGTGGAAGACCACGTGTAACAACACCTGCACAATCCCATTGAGAACGGCTGGGACCTGTTGGATCGCAGGGTGAGGGCTAGGGCCAAGAACTGAAAAATCTGGTCCAGTCCATGAGGAGGAGATGCACTGCAGTACTTCAAGCAGCTGGTGGCCACCAGATACTGACTGGTACTTTTGATTTTGAGCCTCCCTTCATTTAGGGACACATTGTGAAACATTTTTAGTTTATGTCTTATGGTGTCGACTCTTTTAGTGTTCATACAAATATTTACACATTAAGTTTACTGAAAGTAAAAACAGTTGAAAGTCAGAGGACGTTTCTTTTTTTGCTGAGTATATATGGACAAAAGTATTTGGCCAAACATGCAGTTGTATCGAAAAACATATACTTCTACCGCAAATCCCCTACATTCGAATAAGTTCCGTTCCGAGAGCTTGTTCGTAAGTCCAACTTGTCCGTAAGTCCAACAAAATTGTCTAGGTACTAGAATACTAACACATCGTTTGGAATTTAATACTTCATTTTATAAGAAAGAGCAATGTCTGCTAAATTTTCAAATAATGTCTCTATTATTTTTAATTCTTTGTCTCCATCGTTATTGCTTGGCTCTTTTTAGCAGTACCAGCTTTATCACCAATGCTTTTACACTTGCTTCCGGACATCCTGGGCTTGTACTACTCTTGTAGAAGATGCACGCTTGCGTGCATGTGACAATGTTTGTCCGAGAAGTGATCTAACTTCTAAACTCGTGATTGAACATGCAAAAATGCAAATCTTTGAAATTTCGTAACTCAGATGTTTGGAGACTCGCTGTACTGTATATGGAGTTGGTCCCCCTCTCCATATACAGGTATAAAAGCATTGCATTCCTTGAAGGATGACCACAAGATTTGGGAGAGTTTCTGTTGGAATTTGTCCCCATCCCTTCTGTAGAGCATTTATGAGATCAGGCACTGATGTTGGATGAGAAAGCCTGGCTCGCAATCTCTGTTCCAGGGCTGTTGAGGTCAGGGCTCTGGACAGGCCAGTCAAGTTCTTTCATATCAGACTCATCATACTACTGTATGTCTTTATAGACCTCATGTTGTCATGTTGGAATTGAAAAGGGCCTTGTATGCTGAAGCATTAATATTGCCCTTCACTGGGGATAAGGGGTCTGATTGAAGCAACTGAATTCAATAATTAACAGGTTTGGCCAAATACTTTGTCCATATAGTGTACTATGATATTGTAACTATCCATCCATTCATCCATATAGCAACCTCTGTAGTCCAACGAGGGACCATGGAGGCCAATAGAGAGGCCAACGGGGGTTTTATTTATTCCTTTTTTACGCCAGTAGTAGGACCTCCGGTCAACATTCACGCACGCATTCACATTGGTCAACTTGGAAACACAAATTGGCCTAATCTGCATGTCTTTAGAATGTGGGAGGAAACCAGAACACCCTAAGGAAACCCACCAAGCTCAAGGAGAATATACAAACTCCATGCACACAGCCCTTTGTGGAAATGCGATAGTCCTAACCACTAAGCCACCATGCCCCCATTGAAACTATTAACAATAATACCTGAATCAAAATAATGTACAGTACTATTGTTCAAACTGCTATGTAGAACCATATATAATATTTACATCTAACCAACACCATCAATAAGAAGACAGCAAATCTGAAGTGCATATTATTATGCCATATTTACCTGGTTTGCTCAACATGTCTTGTTCAAAATAAACATACATTCAACATTACATCAATAGTAACACTGGGACCTGGCTTTTAAAGCAGAGGCAACCTATCCCCTACATCCCCAATAGCTAAGAGTTTAATATGTTCCCTTATGAGTCCTCTTGTGTTTTTGTCATCAAATCATATGATAAGGGACATCATATGAAATTTTTTCAGGGACATTAGGGTAGGAACATTGTGAGCACTACCTCATCTGAACAACGATCAGAGTGTAAAAAATGGGACAAATTGCACCATTTTGTCTTGTTTTATAGCTGGGGTCTCTGAGACTCCAAGGATTAAAAAGTCCCCCACCCTGCAGAGAATCTGAAACAAGCCAGCAAGTTGCTATCAGATTTTTTTCTCCAATTCATGTGTAATTATAAAAAGGCAAAAAGCATGAAGCAACAACATCATTACTCATATTTTCATGAGCCATTAATGGGGGGAGGGGGGGGGGGGCTTCATGTGTATTTTCACGCTGAATTTCACATGTTCCAAGAAAATGCATTATATGTCCAAAAGTATGTGAACACCCATGTATTGAACATTCCTTTCCAAAACCCTATTAATATTTAGTTGTGCCCTCTTTGCTGCTATAACAGCTTTCACTCTTTCAAAAAGGCTTTCCAATAGAATTCCAGACAAAATTGTGGCAACAGGTTTGGGAAAGAAATATACATTGGTTTTACAGTGTGCTGTCCACATACTTTCGGCCACATAGTGTATTTAGGAGTGCCATTCATTTGCAAAATGATTATGTGACTATGATTTATCCTGAGGTGTTACACAAAAAGGATTAGTATTAGCATATACAGTATGGACAGAACAGAACATACCAGTGAATACCACCAAAATGTAATCAACAATATAATTAAAAAAAAAAAACATTGCATTGCATTCTAGCAATTGCACTGAACTACATAAACCTGCAATTCTTAAATGGCAGTCTGCATTCAAAACAACTGTCATACTGGATTTACACTGTCATATTTCATTTCTTATCACTTGACTGAAAGAATGTTTATTGCATCCATAATTCATTGACTGAGCCAAGCCCACATATTTTATTTCAATTGCCATATGCCAAGATGTCACCTAATTAAGCTGTGGTATAATTTCCAGAACATTGAGGACAATATACCAAAGCAATATACTTCTGGCCATCAGAGGCAACAGGATCAACTGTATATACTATATTGAGAACAGCCAATTTGCTGTGGTATCAAAAAGTTCCAAGTCTTATTTTCATAACATGCCAACAGATGGCAGTACAAGCCTGCACACACAGTTACAGGGAGCTCAGACCTTCATAAGTCAGTGTGCCAAAAGACATCATCCTGGGTACCTAGGAAGCTACAGTATGCAACTAGTGCTAATCTGGCCATGTTCTGACCAGGCGGAAAAAAAACTGGATGCTCCATGACTACAATGCAACCTGTCACTGACCTCTTCTTACACGTGAAACAACATTAGAAGAAAAATAGTAACAGGACTGCCCTCTTCTCAAAGATGAAGATCAAGCTCCAAGGTCACCGTTTTTGGACACCATTGCAGAGATCCAGCATGAATCGCAGGAGGTGCTTGACACGCTTCAAGAAGAAGACTTCCAGGACAAATTCCAGAGGTGGCAGGAGTGCTGGGAGTACTATATTCCTGTGCAAGGGGACTATTTTGATGAATGATAAATGATTTTAGATAAATGAAGTACTTTCTTGTAAACAGAGTTAATCTGAAAGCTTTTAGACACTACCTCGCATAAGGAAAGAGTAGAACTTTGAATGTCCTTATAAGGCAACCCTCAAAAGCATTGCCGTTTTTAGGATGGTTGTAAAAACCAGTTTAGATCCTGCCACATGTCGGGCGACGAGACTGTGCTTTTCTTACTATAGTCTTCCCAATAGAATTTGTAGATGATAATATTCTTAGTCCATGGCCTACTGATCCAGTTCCAGGGTTTATTTACTGTTAGAAACATCAGACCACTTGGACAGCAACCAGAAACATAAAATCACTCTCTTTAGACATGTTGTAGAAAAGAACCCTGGTATTTGTACTCTTAGAAGAGATGTGTTGAAAGACAAGATCCTGGCATGGATTAAAAAATTTTTTTCCACAAGGTCCACAAGGGGCCATAGGGCTGTGTTGATCTCTGTTTCCACAGGCTTATGTGACAAGGCTGCAGATACGGGGCTAGTGTATCAAGCAACATGCCTGTTTACCTCTTTGAAGCCATTTTTTCACTTAGTCTAACCAGCAAGTGGTTTTCCTGTGGCAACACAGCTGTTTAATAAGAACTCCCAAAATTGGGACTATATCACATTGTGCTACTGGAAATGTTTTTGCGTATACTATTAAACATAGCTGTGATTTCTACTGTTGATTTTTTTTATTATGCAATATCATCAAGCGTTTAAGTGATCTTCACTTATGATCAAGAAGTAGATCATCCTTATCTCACTAGGCTGTCAGAAAATGTCTAGACAAAAAAAATAGGAAAAAGAAAAAAGATACACTGAGTGACACAAGAAAACTGACTCCTATTCGGGTGTTGCTGCATTAGCAATGCAGCTAACGTAGTCAGTTAGCTCAACAGAGCATCAGCTACACTAGAGGCACATGCCTCAGGCCTGCTAGTCAGCTAGACAGTGTGGCATGTAGAATGATTGGAGCAGAATGTAGAGTGAATTCCCAGACAGCACAAATTCAGATATTGAACAGATACAGATAGAAATAGCAGAAAAGGTATTAAATTACACCAATATGTTTTTGCAACTCAAATAGCTACGATATGAAATTCATAGCAGGTTGGAGAAGGTTTTATTCCTTATTCTATTAAATAAAATTGAGGTCTAATAAAAAGCTTCATCACTATAACTAATCATAATTAATTCTTTTTTTATTATTAATTATTATTATTATTATTATTATTTAAGATTCTGACACTGGAGTCATACAACAAATAACCCTACATGTCCACACAATTACACTAGGACACATAACAGCCAGTCTGAAAGGGGCGGTTACAGTATGTAAATTAAAATGAAATGAACAAAATGTGCAATCATTTCGCAAATCAATGTGTTTATAACAATTATTTCTGTTTGGAAATCAAAAACTGCTTTATCTATTTTTATACACAGATCAGCCGTAAAATTATAATGCAAAACAGTATTGTGAGTGTCACGTAATTCTTTTGTAAATCAATGTCATTCTGAAATACACTATATGGTCAAAAGTATTTATACTGTATTTTGTCTTACATTTTTTTCCATGCAGTCGAATTAAACTTTTCTTTCACTGAAACATTTACCTGTTAAAGCATGACGATGCCCTTGTGCACTAAGTGAAATAAATTTAGACATCAGTGCCCTAACTTTTGGCCATTCCTGGCTGAATGGGCACAAATCCCCACAGCTACATTCCAAATAGCAGTGAAAAGCCTTCTCCAAAAAGTGGAGGCTGTTATAGTAGCAAAAAGGGTGCAACTAAACATGAATGCCTATGATTTTGGAATGCTATGTTCAATATTTAGTTGTGCCCGCGTACTTTTGGACATACTGTATAATCTATTTCTCTATAATAGGTGAAGTTCAGCATGAAAATACAGGTACACGTGATATATTAGATTTATGTTACACCGATCTGTCATAACATTATAATGCAAAATAGTATTGTATTGGTCCCCCTTGTGCCGCTGGGCAACTTCGGACGCTTGAGGTATGAATGGATGACCTCTGGGGTATGCTGTGTTGCATGGCACCAGAATACTGGCAGCAGTTCCTTTGGATGTTGTGGGTTGTGTGGTGGGGCCTCCATGGATTGTACATCCCATGAGCATCCTATTGATTCTGAACTGGTTCTGATCAGGCTAGCCTTTGCTCTCCAAAGGCATAAATGGATGAAACTTGGATGAACATGATCCTGTCACCAGTTGGTGCATAATTGATAATCATTGTTAATGCTTTAATGTATTGTGGTGTTAATGATATGGTTGATCAGTGTAGATGAGATTGGAGTGAAATATTCTATGCATTTCTGGCAGCTGGAAGGGGCTGGTACGAGCTGGCACTCAAAGTCATTTTTTTTCTTCAAGGGTTTAATGCTGAAATGCTTATTCAATTGGTGTGAAGAGATGAGCTGATCCTCCTTGACAAGCTGTTTAACATGTCCACGTGCCTCAACACTCTGCTCAAAGGTTGATGACTCTGTGTGAGTGATCTCCACTCCTCGCTCAAACAGTGATTCACAGCCACTTTGTTTCTCATCGCAACCCTACGCTGCCTGTACAGATCACACATCGAAAAACTTTTGTGTTACAGCATTAATCAGCTCTGGTGTTGCTGGTGACTTCATTGATTGAGAAGCTCTAGCTAGCACTCCCATGTCACCTATAAGTCTAAGCCCTGGACGGTGTAGGCTTTAGTTACCAATCACACAGAACCTGTATAATTCCTTGCTGAGTTTTTAGTAAAGACTCCAACCACAATGACTCTATGATTGTGCCATTGAGCTGTTTGCAGGAGCCACACCAATCCATACAACAGGAACGGGTTCTTCTTTGTGGGAAAAGACCATTCTGTATAGACTATCAGGACATAAAACAAAATCCAATACCAATCTGCCTTGGAACAACTAAGAGAAGCAAAAATATTTGTTGTTGGTGTTGAATGGATACACGTTTCATCACTAAAGTGGTTCTAATTCAGCTATTTCTGTAAGATTTTCTTCTTGGTTCCACCTGACTGCTACAGCAATGGACTGCAAAAGAGCTTACAATGCATGTACATGACCTCATTGTTGAATAGTATTGCTTTGAAGAAGGGTACAAAAGACTTTTTTCTGTAACATTTCAGTTGTATTTTGTAGTAATGTTTGGAAAAATATTGCTAATATGGTTTTAACTGATTTAATAATGTGAAAGTCATAAACATGTGATTATTAAATGTAAACTATTAAATTTGACTAAAAATGTACTATTGCACATTTATTGTAAGTGCAATCAGTTTAGTTTCTAATCAGATCTGAACTACAAATTACAAATTCTGTCTGTACAGGAGACCATCCATGCATCTATCCATCCATCCATCCATCCATCCATCCAACCACCTAGGAACCTCTATATTCCTACTAGGGTCCGTTGAGGCCAATGGTAACCATTGTATTTATTTCCAATGTGTGGTACAGTAGGACCTCCGGGCAACATTCACACTAACATTGTACAGGAGACTGTGGATGGATATACAGTATATATAATACATACTCTCTGTACACATACAGTATATGATCAAAATTGTTATACATTTTTCATTGCAAGCTTTTAATATTTTAGGAGAATTCCCTTAGCATTGTTTTTTTCACACATATATTCATTCTCTATACCGCTTAATCCTGTGTTCAGGGGGACCTGGAGCCTATCCCAGGAGACTTCGGGCACTAGGCAGGGTACACCCTGGACAGGGTGCCAATCCATCGCAGGGCACACACACATACACACACACTCACACACCCAATCACACACTACGGGCAATTTAAGAGCGCCAATTAGCCTAACCTGCATATGTTTGGACTGTGGGAGGAAACCCGGAGGAAACCCACCAAGCACGGGGAGAACATGCAAACTCCATGCACACAGCGACGGGAATCGAACCCAGACCCTGGAGGTGCAAGGCGACAGTGCTAACCACTACACCACCGCGCCGCCTATATATACAGTGGTGTGAAAAACTATTTGCCCCCCTCCTGATTTCTTATTCTTTTGCATGTTTGTCACACAAAATGTTTCTGACCATCAAACACATTTGACTATTAGTCAAAGATAACACAAGTAAACACAAAATGCAGTTTTTAAATGAGGGGTTTTATTATTTAGGGAGAAAAAAAATCCAAACCTACATGGCCCTGTGTGAAAAAGTAATTGCCCCCTGAACCTAATAACTGGTTGGGCCACCCTTAGCAGCAATAACTGCAATCAAGCGTTTGCGATAACTTGCAACGAGTCTTTTACAGCGCTCTGGAGGAATTTTGGCCCACTCATCTTTGCAGAATTGTTGTAATTCAGCTTTATTTGAGGGTTTTCTAGCATGAACCGCCTATTTAAGGTCATGCCACAACATCTCAATAGGATTCAGGTCAGGACGTTGACTAGGCCACTCCAAAGTCTTCATTTTGTTTTTCTTCAGCCATTCAGAGGTGGATTTGCTGGTGTGTTTTGGGTCATTGTCCTGCTGCAGCACCCAAGATCGCTTCAGCTTGAGTTGACGAACAGATGGCCGGACATTCTCCTTCAGGATTTTTTGGTAGACAGTAGAATTCATGGTTCCATTTATCACAGCAAGCCTTCCAGGTCCTGAAGCAGCAAAACAACCCCAGACCATCACACTACCACCACCATATTTTACTGTTGGTATGATGTTCGTTTTCTGAAATGCTGTCTTACTTTTACGCCAGATGTAACGGGACACGCACCTTCCATAAAGTTCAACTTTTGTCTCGTCGGTCCACAAGGTATTTTCCCAAAAGTCTTGGCAATCATTGAGATGTTTCTTTTAGCAAAATTGAGACGAGCCTTAATGTTCTTTTTGCTTAAAAGTGGTTTGCGCCTTGGAAATCTGCCATGCAGCCCGTTTTTGCCCAGTCTCTTTCTTATGGTGGAGTCGTGAACACTGACCTTAATTGAGGCAAGTGAGGCCTGCAGTTCTTTAGATGTTGTCCTGGGGTCTTTTGTGGCCTCTCGGATGAGTTGTCTCTGCGCTCTTGGGGTAATTTTGGTCGGCCAGCCACTCCTGGGAAGGTTCACCACTGTTCCATGTTTTTGCCATTTGTGGATAATGGCTCTCACTGTGGTTCGCTGGAGTCCCAAAGCTTTAGAAATGGCTTTATAACCTTTACCAGACTGATAGATCTCAATTACTATTGTTCTCATTTGTTCCTGAATTTCTTTGGATCTTGGCATGATGTCTAGCTTTTGAGGTGCTTTTGGTCTACTTCTCTGTGTCAGGTAGCTCCTATTTAAGTGATTTCTTGATTGAAACAGGTGTGGCAGTAATCAGGCCTGGGGGTGACTACAGAAATTGAACTCACGTGTGATAAACCACAGTTAAGTTATTTTTTAACAAGGGGGGCAATTACTTTTTCACACAGGGCCATGCATGGTTGGATTTTTTTTCTCCCTAAATAATAAAACCCCTCATTTAAAAACTGCATTTTGTGTTTACTTGTGTTATCTTTGACTAATAGTCAAATGTGTTTGATGGTCAGAAACATTTTGTGTGACAAACATGCAAAAGAATAAGAAATCAGGAGGGGGGCAAATAGTTTTTCACACCACTGTATATTTGATTCCAAATATACAGTGTGGCAATGCATTGCACTATTTTAGTTTTATCTAGAACAAACACAATTTAAAGTTGTTCCATACTGTATGTGACCCTTCATATATCATATAACATATAACACAGGTTAGTTTTGACTACTCATCTCTACTATAATAGTTGGTGAAATGTATAAAGTTTTTAATTTAGGCAAAAATCGATTGATAACTAACTTATCTTCCTGGTCCTTCAGCAGAACTGAGAAATTGTAAAGAACTTTAAAAATGTCCAAGCTGGCTGCTCCAGTTGTGATAGAGAAAAGAGCATTTTTTCACTATAAAGACTTATTAAAATCACACTGCTTAACTTATTTATAAGTTATTTCCTAGGGCAGTAGGAAATCCTAGTGTCAAATTAAGGTTGAAGGTTCCCTCTTTCTTGTTACATCACAAAATCTCAATTTAAATGGTCTAAAAATAGGATTTTGCTCTATTTTTAGAGGCCTCCCTCATAAACAAATTCACACTGGACATATCTCAGCAACCGGACATGATGTAGTAATAAAGTTGGTATTAAAATAGAGGGGCGGCACGGTGGTGTAGTGGTTAGCACCGTCGCCTTGCACCTCCAGGGTCTGGGTTCGATTCCCCGGCCAGGCTCGATTCCCGTCTCTGTGTGCATGGAGTTTGCATGTTCTCCCCGTGCTTGGTGGGTTTCCTCCGGGTACTCTGGTTTCCTCCCACAGTCCAAAGATATGCAGGTTAGGCTAATTGGTGTTCCCAAATTGACCGTAGTGTGTGAATGTGTGTATGTGTGTGTGCCCTGAGATGGATTGGCACCCTGTCCAGGGTGTACCCTGCCTTGTGCCCGAAGTCTCCTGGGATAGGCTCCAGGTCCCCCGCGACCCTGAATAGAGGATAAAGTGGTACAGAAGATGAATGAATGAATGAATGAATTAAAATAGAGGTTATTGACCTTGGAGCATTAAAAGATGAGATTGATGTGATGGGTCATATACAGTATAGAAAGAAGTAATGCCTAAGCTGAACCCTCTTGCCTGTTTTAACCTACTGAGCTTGGGTTTAACACATAATAACTCACATATTTAATTATTCTTCTACTTGTTCATCAATGATCTTGGATATTCATCCTTTAGGCTGATGTGTCTGGGCGCTTGGTATAAAGTGGTCATGCAGAGAAGTCTCCAGTTCTTCACGCATTTATTGGAGAACATGCCCATGACCATAAACAACCAGCCCCATCAATAATCACAGCCTACTGAACTGCAGTAATATTGCTAATAATACACTTAACTGAACTGCACTAATGTGTTAAATTAATAATTGCCTTCATTTGCTCTCAGTAGTTTCCATTTACTCAGTGCCACCTGCGCTGCTCGCTATTCAGCCACTTATGAAATGTGTTAATGTAATCACTCTGCATTTTTAATCAACAGAATTGAAACCTAGGTTTACATAACCCCATATAAAAGGAAAAGTTGCAGTCTTTAATGTAACAGTAAAAAAAAAAAAAAGACCTTTATAACAGCCATTCTTAAACTTAACAAAGCTCAGGCGCAGCTGGATATCTTCTACTACCCACCCAAACCTTTAATTACCATAAAGTAAATGAAAAATATCACATTATTTAAATCCTGTGCCTTTGTTTTATTAGTTCTGTTTACTGTTTAAATTTAAATACTCAACCAGGAATATTTTATGGGAATTGATAACCTAATTACAAAACTGTAATTTAAAAGCTTTTTATTTATTTGTTATAAATGACATATCTCTGCCCACGTGCAGTACCCTGATGGACCACTAGAGGGCCGTGACCTACACTTTAGGAAGCATTGCTCTATGATAAGGCGGCGCGGTGGTGTAGTGGTTAGCACTGTCGCCTTGCACCTCCAGGGTCTGGGTTCGATTCCCCGGCCAGGCTCGATTCCCGTCTCTGTGTGCATGGAGTTTGCATGTTCTCCCCGTGCTTGGTGGGTTTCCTCCAGGTACTCCGGTTTCCTCCCAAAGACATGCAGGTTAGGCTAATTGGCGTTCCCAAATTGACCATAGTGTGTGTGTGTGTGTGAGTGTGCTCTGCGATGGATTGGCACGCTGTCCAGGGTGTACCCTGCCTCGTGCCCTGAGTCTCCTGGGATAAGCTCTAGGTCCCCGTGACCCTAATACAGGATAAAACAGTATAGAAAATGAATGAATGAATGCTCTATGCTCTATATTAACTCAAGCTCCGCTTATTTGAGATGGGGAAACAAATAAGAAAGATATTCAAAAAGCAAGGGAGGAACTGTTTTATGAGAAACTGGTGGCTCAAATGGCAAAGGATCTGGGTTACTGATTGCCAAGCTGCTGCTGTTGAGCCCTTGAGCAAGGGTCTTTAAAGCATCTGCTCAAGGGTTGCTGACACACCAGCTTCCTAACTGGGATATGTGAAACAATAAATAAATATAAATTCACAGCATTGTGAGGTACCTGCGATAAATAATTGAATTTTAATCCACTTGTGTAAGAATTGTACTGACAAGGACTTGTTTGGTGTTGTATTCCAACGCCAGCCAAATGTTTGATATGCTGCATAGACATCGTCTTCTGTGATGTGTACCTCAGAATCCGCTACAAACCACAGGCATCTTCTATGGGCGCTTAAAAAGACCTAACAGAAGAAGTGATGTATTGATGCATGAGATTAGAATGTATCAGTCATACACTGATCGGTGGCATTTTAGTTTGTATTCACAACTCAAGTTTTTGAAATTGTATTTCATGTCATGTTTCTGTGGTACTGTATATAGCGAAAGTAATTAAGTGTGTTACTGTGAATTGTGCACCTACACTAATGTGCAAAAGTCTTACAAAGAAAATAGTCTTGCAAAAGTTATTTTTGGCTCTAATTTTCAAGCCCAGTCCCTGTACTGTACTTGCTACACAGTGAGCTATGAATGAACATAACTTAACATGAACCAACAAAGATGATGACTGATGATCAGGCCGGTGATTAGTGTACTGGTGATGCTAAATGCTAAGTGGTTGGAACAGACGAGAGGGCAACAACCAATTTTTTTTATTGTATCTTTAGGCACTTTGTAGCCTGTTACAGTAAAATTTGTGCTTCAATTTCTTTCATTTAATCTACATTATAGAATAGAATAGAATAGAATAGAATAGAATAGAATTGATATGAATTGATATGAATTGAGATTTTTCATAATACTGTATGTTGCTGGGTGGCGCGGTGGTGTAGTGGTTAGCACTGTCGCCTTGCACCTCCAGGGTCTGGGTTCGATTCCCCGGCCAGGCTCGATTCCTGTCTCTGTGTGCATGGAGTTTGCATGTTCTCCCCGTGCTTGGTGGGTTTCCTCCGGGTACTCCGGTTTCCTCCCACAGTCCAAAGATATGCAGGTTAGGCTAATTGGCGTTCCTAAATTGCCCGTAGTGTGTGATTGGGTGTGTGAGTGTGTGTATGTGTGTGTGCCCTGCGATGGATTGGCACCCTGTCCAGGGTGTACCCCGCCTAGTGCCCGAAGTCTCCTGGGATAGGCTCCAGGTCCCCCGCGACCCTGAACACAGGATTAAGCGGTATAGAAAATGAATGAATGAATGAATGTATGTTGCTGGTGAAGGCAAGCAAATAAGAATGTTGAATCTATCTAGAAAGCCTAACTAATATTACAAAGCTAGAATCGGATAAGAAATAAGAAATTGATTAAATGGTGTATTTATACACCATACGGGAGATTTAGAATGAACATACAACATAAGGGAGATTTCGGATGAAAATGATTTATTGATTTATGTAATCAAAATTAAATTAGACAAAGAAACCAAAGAGGGAATGAAATTGGTTCCAAACTTATTGGTATTATTTAGAGTTTTTAAATTACTCTCTATGATAAAGTACTGTGTTTTAGTCTACACTTCAACCCGTGTAAATTTAACATGCTGTACTGATATTATTTCAATTTAACTAAAATAATTTAATTGTTTTAGTCTTTAATTGTATTTAACAGGTTTAGCACAAACAAACCAATTTGACCATAATATTACTTAGGAATTCTGCCCATAATTTTTATATTTTGACACCTGAATAATTTTTTCACTACTTTTTCTTTTATTTAAATGATCTTCCTGTTCAGTTTAATTCCTGGTGTTATCTGTTTATTGCTCAAGGGTTTTATTTATAAAATGCTCCTTGAAATATCTGGCCTCATCTATATCTGTATGTAATTAACGCAGGCACTACAGAATGTAACCAACAGATATTAATCTCACATTCATTTAGCTAAATGTGGGTAAATGTTGAAACCCTTTTTCTGCAGCTTCACTCAAGTGTTTTGCAGGAAACAGCAGTGATAAGAAAAAGTATTAAGAGAGAGAGAGAGAGAGAGAGAGAGAGAGAAGAATTCTCCATTTATTGTGTCCCTCCTTTTTGTCAAGGTAAATAGGGAATGTATACCATACTGTACTGTATGTATATGAATGTAGTTAGTGTGAATAGACTATATTTTTGAAGAATGCCACCAAAATATTTTTAGTTAAGCAGTGGGGTAAGGAAAGAAAAAGCAAAAAGAAAGAGATAAAAAATGCTTTCTGGGTGTAGTGAAAGAGACTTTTTATTTTAAAACAAATGATACCTACAGTATAAACCAACAATGAGGTGTTAAACCTATTACTTAACAAATAATGTCATATTTTTTTCACTCTTCTTCAATATCCAGAAATGTCATTATACTGTACATTATATATATATTTTTTAATTAAATACATTCTGAACCTTTAAATTATTCTTTTTATTTAATTGTAAATTGCAAGAAAAATCAATATTGCACACGTACACTGTTATACTGATTTGAACCGGATCTGATGCACTATAGAGGAGAAATATGCAAGAGAAATTCATATGCAGGTTTCTTAGAACCTAATGGATCAGGATAATCTTTAGTCAGTGTGGACAGTTTCTTATCATCACGAAACTCCTGTAAGTAAGGTCCTAATGGCTTCTTTTGTGTTTTAATACATCAATATTTATCCCTGAGTTTTAATTGTAACATAACAAATAAAGTGATTTTTCACATACATGTCTTTAATCTATTGGGCCGTGTTAGGTTGCTGCGCTGTACAGTATGTGTGAGTATTGTATCCAGGGTATTTCTTTTTTTTTTTTTTATCTCACTCCTTTAAATGCTATGCCTGTTCTGACTGGCAGGAATAACATCTGGTTCAGTCCATAATGATATAGTCAAGATGTCAATGTCGGTCTGAGAGCTGTACCCTTCAAAGTGAAAATATGTAGTTGAGAACCTATGAGTAATAAACCATTCAGTTAATAGAAGAACACAGTATCCTTCTTTAGCACCACATATCCCGTTGGATATTACAATTTTTCTAACCTTTGCGCAGTGCATTTATCAGAAAAGGACATGGCTTGGCTAAAATGATTATTTCAGCAGCATATCATTTGGACATTTGTACTTGAAACACATGCAAGGTAAGTGAATATGCATATTCGGAATGCAAGATCTGTTTCCAAAGTCTCAGCTATTTTATGTGAATTAAAAGTTAGAAAATAAAAGACTATGAAAGATTATGCAGAATAACAGAACACAGTCATAACAATAAAATCTCCCTTTATTTCTCTATATAATATCCTGCTACACTAATGCACTTATCCTACTATTATTACTAGTGGTTGGAGATTTCTCACTACACCAGAGCCATGCTTAACATATGAAACACTGGCCCACCAGGAACTCCATTAATGGCCCAAACATGTGGAAATGGCTTGAAGCGAGGTCAGAACTGTTCTGGGGTCATATTGGAATACTGTACATGACACACATACACACACACGCACGCACGCACGCACACACACACACACATTTGTGAGGCAGAAACAATGCTTGCTGTGTCAACATATTATACAATTATCACAAAATCTCAATTATGCCAAAAAAAAAAAATTCTGAACTTTAAATTAAAATCTCAGAAATTAAAATCTCAGTATTACAATTTTTAATTGTTCATTAATTTATACCAAAGCTGATTTCCATTAACAATAACACAACAAGTACTTAATTTGTTGCATCCCAGTAGTCCTCACATACTCCATTGTGTTTTGCTCATTTATAATATTCACTCAAACATGGGTTGAAACTTTGGTTGCCTCCACTAACCTCAGCTGTATCAGTACTCTGGATGTGCTATACTGCTTACTGTATTAATAGTCCAGATTCTGCAGTAATCTAATACCTTGAGTGCTGCACTTTCCTTGCTCTGCTCATGGACCTGCGAGTGTTGAGAGTCGAGTGCATATTCAATCTTCTTCTTTCTTTTTTTTTTTTTTTTTTTTGCTTGTTGCTAAAATGGCCCAAATCCATTAGAGTGTGTCTGGGGCACTTAAAATCCCTTTCCCTGTGCATTATGCAAAGTTCCTCATTCATAAATACAAAGCCAGAACACTCAAAGTTTTTACTGTAAGACTGTATTTTGTCAATGTTTATGAAGTCCAGATACAAATGATAATTTTCAATACTACACTATTTTGTATGGAACATTTTGATTCATATTTGCAAATTTTATACTACATATATGCATAATATTTTGGATATTGTTCTTTGATTAAGTACAATTTGGATTATAATATTTATAAGGTGTAGTTTTTCCACCTACTGTAATTTATAGGTTCTAGTCAAGTCAACTTGTAGCCCAGCATTTATCAGAATGGTGCATTAAAAGCATTAGTTTTTTTTTTTTAATTTATGGCTTATTTATTATATATGTGTTATGTTTGGGAGTTCACCAACTGTGAAAATGGTATAAAATTATCCCTGCAGAATAAATCGAACCCTAAACTTGCAAATCAGTCACTCTACAATTCTGTGTTCTGCTGCTGGGATGAAATGCTATGTAATTTCCACAGCCTCGCTGATGATCAATCCTGTGAGTCAGTGAGAGATGCAGTTATTTACTCTGTGGAATTACAGGTATTGGGATGGCAAACAAGCACCACTCTCTAAATTCACCATGGAAATTCGTAAGAGAAAAATGAATGCTTGGCATGCTGCTCTGTGCTGCGGCTGTCCTATATCTATATCATATCTATATCTATATCTATATCATATAGATCATAGATAACTATAGATCTGTTTATATATATATCATAAACCTTTTTCTAATCTTTGTGGCCTGGTAGGTTTGACCATAGTGACTGAAATTAATCATGTTGTGACTGAATGACAAAAGAATTATGATTGAGCAAGAACAATTATTCACAATTCACAATTATTATTATTATTATTATTATTATTATTATTATTACACATGTGGTTACAGAGTGAATGATTTCTTATACCTTCAGTAAAAGTATATGTACCTCATTACAGATATATAATAGATATATAATATATAATATAGCTATATGGCGGCATATGAATATATTGCATAATGACATAATGCTTATTGCTTCTTTGTTCATAGCCATTAAGCCAGAACATGCACAAAAATCTGTTTTTCTTGAAAAACGAGATAAACAATAAACAACTAGGGAGCAATCATGTTGCATTGTTCTCTTTGATACTGATAACCTAATGTCCATTTCTGTCACAGAATGATGTGACCTGTCACTGTACAACACAAACAAACACAGGTCTGCTGCCACCCTGAACAAGATAAAGCTATTACGAAAGACTGAATGGATAAATGAGAAAAATACACAAGGTGTTTGGTGCTCATGGGAACTTTATAGCAAATGCAGTTCAATCCTGAGGCTGAAATAGTGAATAGATTTTTTTTATTTTTGACAGATGTGCAAAAGTAAAGTACAGGAAAAGATCTGATCACAGCTGCATCTTAGTTCTCCTTCCATACTTTTGTGTTTCTGATCTGATATTTCTCTTCCACTGTCTTGTCCCTTGTGTGTCTTTGTTGATCTCATTTCTGGTGAAAACATCACAGCACAAAAACATGGAGCTTTTGTAATTGAGAACAACATCCACCATGCTGCTCTAGTCTTAATGGAGACACTGCTCCTCCATCACAGCCATAACAGCCATTACTCGGGACCTACAGTGTTTTAGCAGGCCATTGATGTAATCAGACCAGGCCTACAATGAAGCCATTTCTGCTGCTTCAGTTACACTTGAGACCCTTTGAGTGTCATTACCACTAAAAGAAATGGAGAAAGCACTTTCAATACTATAGCTGAAAAAGGAGGACAAAAGGAATAGTTCCAAAATATGCATTGATTCAAGGAGGATATACTGTAGTGGTGATGTGTGTATTTTACAGTATATTCGGTTATGGGCAAGGTGAAGGTGCTTCTGTGACTCTGCCATTTCTGAATCTGATATAATACCATTCATTGATACACAATAATAATAATACTAACAATATGATGATGATGATGAAGTAGAAAACAGTGGGTTTTGAAGCCTCGGTGTGCAATTTGTGCCTAATGTATTTAGCAAGTCTCTTGAGACCTCTTCGAGACCCTGTATATGGGATAAAGTGGTATAGATGATGAGTCGATAAATAATCTACACACTCATGCTGCTGGCCTTTCTTTGGAGTACAGGCCAGGAACACAATCAGTCAGCTCCCCCCTGCACGCTCTTTGGTGCTGACCTGCTCTCCAACCATAATCCCCCTTTTAAAGGGGGTTTGCATTCTATATCACAAAATCAGTCAAGCTGATTCACTTGAAGTCAATGGATGGATGGACTACAGTACAGTATGTATCTAGGAAGAATACACAGGGCTAAGAATTAGCAACTGAGCGATTAGCGATTACCAGAATCTTACTATAACAACTATTATCCTATCCTACTTAGCGGACATTCCTGACATTATGTTAAATGAAACAAATTCTCAACCAAAGAACTGAGAGAACTATTAGAGCAGCTTAAAAATAACAGATATCTTAAACTAAAGAAGAATGAGCTGCATGTATTCAGAATGGGACATAATCCAAAACTAGGGAGAAATCGTACAGTACTTACCGTGTGCTGAAAAACTGCCTGGTCAGCATTCATTCATTCATTTTCTATACCGCTTAATCCTGTGTTCAGGGTCGCGGGGGACCTGGAGCCTATCCCAGGAGACTTCGGGCACTAGGCGGGGTACACCCTGGACAGGGTGCCAATCCATCGCAGGGCACACACACATACACACACTCACACACCCAATCACACTACAGTAAATTTTGGGAACACCAGTTAGCCTAACCTGCATATCTTTGGACTGTGGGTGGAAACCGGAGTACCAGGAGGAAACCCACCAAGCACGGGGAGAACATGCAAACTCCATGCACACAGAGACGGGAATCGAGCCTGGCCGGGGAATCGAACCCAGACCCTGGAGGTGCAAGGCGACAGTGCTAACCACTACACCACCGTGCCGCCTCCTGGTCAGTATAATGGCGGTTTATTGGTTTGTTTAGTTTTTTCGGGGGAAATAGAAAAAAAAAATGGTTAGGAAATATCACCTGCAAAATAACTGTACATACTGGACAAAAACCATTGAGTTGAAATCCAAACACAGATACACATAATTGAAGCTCTCAACAGATGCAGACAGAGCTAGTGGCATTGTATTTCACCCCTACACTATAATGCGATCTCACTACCAACAGTACATTAAAGCTTGCTGTATTTGGGGCTGCATAAACGAAGACTATTCAGAGTGCGCATGCTGACCCCTGTCCACTGCCAAAGCACCAACAATGGGAATGTGAGCTCGTGGATTAGATGGTACTAAATGAACTATCAGAAGAAGGCAAGCTGGCTGAGGGAGTTGTGATGTTCCACAGAGAAGCTACAGTAAGGGTCCAGGCATTCAGGTAGATATTACGTTGTCATTTATTTGTCACATACCATCTACCTAAACCTTGCAGAACAAGGTCACCCCTTAAAGGCAAAGCTATTCCCCAATGGCAATGGCCTTTTTCTTTTTGACAAAGAAGCCCAACCTTTGTTTCGGATACGACCTGTTTGGATTCGTAAATTTTTTTAAATTTAGGTTTGTTGTTAACATTAATTAACATTTTACAATTCAACATTTTATAGTTCATCCTAATGGACAGAGATCTCCATACTTAAGATACACACCAAATAATAATGACCCTGCTCTAAGGTCTGTGTATTGTCACAGCTAAAGAGTTACGTGTTAAAATTCATCTCTCCCATAACATTATACAAGGTGTCAGAAGAGTGCTCAAGCAGTTTGTGTATCTGTTGGATGTGCCCCAGTGCCACACAGCAGGTAGGTTTGACACCAGCAGGTGGTTGATTTTCCTTCTCCTTATAGGCTGTCTGTTGACTGTCATTATTGATCTGCAAAAATTTTCTTCTTTTTGACTGCTGCATTATTTCAGTCATGCTTCAAGTAAAAGGAAAACAGTAACATCTTTTTTTTCTATACAACTGATCCATTATAATAGTTTAACTCTGAGCAGTAAAAACAGAATTGTAGAAAAAAAAAAAGGATCTCAAGATTCATATGAACTTACACCTGACCTCTATGAAACTATCACAGAGCATTTTGGCCATCCCTTCTTTGATGGCATGACAGTGTGCTTTCAGAACTCGATATGGTAGCTAATGAATGATCATGCCTGGAGGGGTTTATCCTGCACCTGTCTATCAGCTCCTTCAGCTCCTGGTGCTGTGACTAGTTGAGATCTTCAGCTATCTATACCAACTCACAAACTGATTGCTCAGGCAATGGTTCGGTACATTTATAATAGAGTAAGAGCTCATTGACACTCACTGGTTCTATTCGTTTTGTGGCAGTAGAGAGTCCATGCCATTGGATGAGCTGGAAAGCAGGTTTAAACTCTCTGGCCTGTGCTAGATGATTGTAAGCACAGCACTGGTTGGCTTTGTCTGGCAAACCACTGGGGGAACTAATTTTTTTTCTGCATTTTTGCACATAGTCGATCACTGATCTGAGGTGTGAGGGCTGCTCTTTCCATGCTTCCTTTGCTACTTCAGCAGTCCACACAGCTATCTCTTGAATAACAGGTGAAAGAGGGTGAATACAGTGGAAGGTTGTGGCGTTGCACCATTAAAGAAAGAAACACATACTGTATGGCAACAGCTAGTCCCAGGTCCATCCTTCTTGTTCTCCTACTCTTTTCAACATTCGTTTTAATACAGTATCTGGTTAAATTTCTTCATCAGGCTGTGGACGATACACAGATGTGTGGATCATGCCAAAGGCCTTTCTCTCTTCTGGCAGGAGGGAGCAAAGTAAATTGACCATGATGACTCTTTCCATTATTTCCTGGGAGCTGAATAATTCCAGTTGCAGACAGTGACTGCTGAGGCAGAGCAGAACATCAAAATGGGCTCACGGAGGTTTACCAGAATGATACATCCAGCCGTGAAACCAGGATTTCTGGCACCACAGCCTGGCTATGAGAGTGCTATGCTGATGCCACCACTGGCTTTATGTACTTTTGCAAGCCGGCCAATCTCTCCCCAAAAGTCCCATAAAGTGGACTTTCAATTTCCTCCCCAGTACCCATGCCAAGTCCCAAGCTTGTGCACATGCCAAGTTCCGACCCACTACCCTTCCCAAATTCAGGCCAAGAGCACCTGCCAAGTTCTGGCTTAATGCCCATGCTAAGTTCTGACCCACTGTCCATGCCTTCTTTGTTTACGTTTTGTTTTTGTATTGAGTGCAGATGTTTCAGTCCCTGAACAATGTGGCAGGGCCTACTATGCTGATGAAAGAGACAATTATTGAGCACCTTTGCAATGAAGGGGTACATATGGTCTGCAACAATATTTAGGTAGGTGGTACGGTATATGTCAAGATACCATCCACATGATTCCCATGAATCATAATTTTCCACCAGATTATTGCAGCTGACTTACCTTTTTGCATAGTGCATTTCAGAGCCATCTCAACACAAGAAAAGTGATACACACAAACCCAGGCCTCACCACGAGTCCAAGAAAACTTGATTTATCAGACATGGCCAACTTTTTCCATTGTTCCATGGTCCAGTTCGGATGTGGCCATTGTGCAGCTACTCATCACAATAAACAGCAAGTTGTCATGAACTGTGTTTTCTGACACCTTCACCATAACCAGTATTAAATTTTTTCAGTAATTTGTGTGACAGTGGCTCTTCTTTAGGTTCGAACCAGACAGGCTCCCAACGTACATTAATAAGTCTTCCTTGGACCACGGTTGGTACAGTAGGTACTAACTAGTGTTGTACAGTATACTGGTAGTAAAAAAACAACACTGAACTAGAATGATTAAAAAAAAACATATATATATATATATATATATATATATATATATATATATATATATATATATATATATATATATATATATATATATATATTCATTCATTCATTTTCTATACCACTTAATCCTGTGTTCAGGGTCACGGGGGACCTGGAGCCTATCCCAGGAGACTTCGGGCACTAGGCGGGGTACACCCTGGACAGGGTGCCAATCCATCGCAGGGCAATATATATTTATATATATATAATCATTATAAATAATTGATACTATTAATAAGTGCATCTCTAATTGGTCTGACTAATTGTCTGTGTGATGTACAGTAGCTGCAGTAGTAATATGAGCTGCATTAAATGAATCATGAGCAATAGTAGAGAGAGAGAGAGAGAGCAGAACACTTTTTAATGTCACCGAAACTTTCTTCTGCAACTAGCCTTGAAGACATTATAGTAATGAGTTGACCCGAAGTGAAATATGGAGAGATTTCTGTTATAAAATGAGTGAAAAAGAAGAGTGCTAAATGTACTAAATATACATTCTCCTTATATATTATGTGACTGTGACCATACCTAACTGTATCTCTCTCTCTCTCTCTCTCTCTCTCTCTGTTGAGCTACACATACTGCTCCTGAGCTGCCAGTGGTCCAGACACACTCTGCCCTTCAAACCTGTCTGACTCATCCCGGTGCCCCGCTTCTGGTTGGAGATCTTGTCACATTGAGGCGCACATGTGCATGTATTGACTAGGGACGGTTCCAGTTTATCATGAAGACGCTTCTGGCCTCGGGCTGATGCAGACAGATGTTCTTTAAAGACTTAGTCGCTTAATAGTTCAGAACTGGAATTTCCTACGGTTTTGTCCCTGAGCCTCGAATAACAAACTTGACTTCATATTAAATTAAACACATCCAGCTGCCTAAAGAAGCTAAAACAATCTCTGCTATCTGTTATCACCCAAATGAGGATGGTTTGCTTTTTGAGTCTGGTTCCTCTCAAGGTTTCTTCCTACTGCCATCTCAGGAAGTTTTTTCTTGCCAACGTCACCCTCGGCTTGCTCATCAGGGACTATCTGATCATTTTGATTTATACATACTGTACTTTCTCACACATTTCATACTCATTTCCCTAATTTTGATTCTGTAAAGCTGCTTTGTGACAATGACGTCTGTTAAAATCACTATACAAATAAAATTGTATTGATGTGAACAGAGTTGGTTTTATGTTGGGACATCCACTGCACATGTGACATTCTCTCTTCTATTTCTTAAGAAATAAACACGCAACAGGACAAAACGTGTATTGTATTGCTCTTTTATTTTTACGGTGAACCTAATTTCTCAGAAACTGTGGTCACCTGCATTTTTTTTTAAATTATGGAGTCAATTACAATCACTAATTCGACCATTACACACACATGTGCACTAGTCTCAAAACACAAAGTGGTCTCTAAACCTGCCTCGCACACACAGGTCTCAAAATTCACTCTCATTAAAAGTTGTGCGCGTGTCTGCTCAACTCACTTTCCACCTCAGTGAGAGTGGTTGATGTCTCCACTCCTTTAATTCACAATAAAGATGGATACCTCGACACCACAAGACTGGTTTTTGAGAAAACATGAGGAAACAAAGAGTTGCATTAAAAAAAAATGACTATAATGTTTACACTTAAAATCTACAGTATATTGTAAAAGTACGAAGCATCTAAAAAATGCATGACCTGTGCAACTGTGCAAAGAAAAGAAATGCAACTGTATAAGATTCTACAAAGCTTAAAGACATCTACATTGCAAGATATCGATATACTGCAATATTAAACAGTAACACAGTATATATACAGAACTTATTTATTTTTTATAGCATATGTATTTGAATAATGATTATGATGATGCACATGTTTAAATGAGTCATTAAACATTTTATGCAACTTTTTGTGGCTCATAAAATCCCAGGAGCAGTCTCAGCGGATACTGTAAAAAGGGTTTATATTACTACAGTATTTATTTGTTCCTCCAAGCAAACAAAAATGAAAACCATGTAATTGTATTATATTAGACTCTGTTCTTCGATCAGAGACACAGTTTGATTTTGGAAATAATGACAAAATAAAGTCTTTGATTATGATGTATTGTTAATCAGTTTCATCGGGCTGCTTTCTACAGTAGGTACTGTACGGTATGGTATCTCACAAGCTAACTAGTTCCAAAAGTCTGGATCCTCTGGCTCAGCGAGAAGGTACCGAAATGTGTTGAAAAGTACCAAAAATGTATGATGTGTGATGTATTATGTATGATAAAAACTGTAGTATTGTGACAACTATTACTAAACACTACATTCCAGGAATACCTGACAAGCCCTGTCATTTAGAGCACGGAGATGCCGTCATCTATCCATCAAAATTTGCCCATTTGTCAAAGTCGCTCAGATCCTCACATTCCTTCAAGGAACTAGCTGTTCACTTTCTGCCTAACATATCCAACCTCTTGACAGGTGCCACTTTACTTGTAATGGTTTTAATGGTACGGCAGATCTATATAAATTGATCTTGAGAAATGCATGTATTTAGCATGTTCACAAAAGTCAAAGAATAAGAAGAAAGACAGAAAGAGAGAGAGAGAGTAGAGAAATATATCACCGTTAGCAGCATTAAAAATGCACATCCTGATTCCACCCTGGGGTCTGTGTGCATGGAGCAGTGTTCTCCCTGTGCTTGCTGGGTTTCCTTTGGGTACTCTGGTTTCCTCCAACAGTCCCAAGACATGCAGGCTAATTTGCGTTGCCCATAGCGTGTGAATGAGTGTGTGTGTGTGCGTAGTTAGTAAAGTTAGTAATTTCCCCACCCCCGCCCCCATTATGACACAGTGGTTTAGTGGTCGCTTTCAATGGTCCAGGTTTAATTTCCAGCCATTTTCGATTCCCGCCTCTATGTTCTCCCTGTGCTTGTTGAGTTTCCACCGGGTACTCTGGTTTCCTCCCACAATCCAAAGACATGGAGGTTAGGCGTTCCCAAATTGTCCGTATTGTGTGAATGAGTGTGTGCATGTGTGTGACCTGCAATGGATTGGCACCCTGTGCAGGGTCTACCCCGCCTTGTGCCCTAAGTCTCCTGAGATAAGGCTCCAGGCCCCCGTAACCCTGTATACAGGATAAAGCATTATGGATGATGATGAGTGAGTGATCTTGATATCTTTTGAGAAAAAGATTCTGTTTTTTTTCACAACTGGAAAAAGATGCCATTTATGGGTTATTTATAAATATTATACAGTATATTGTACAAGAGCAGTCTAGCAGCAAGAATAACTAATATTGTTGATATACTGTTATTGTATAAAAATACTTTTTATAAAATCTTTAAAAATTTTATCTTACAAATTACACATTAAACTACAAATAAAGCATGTAAAAGCGAAAGAGGAAAAATAAAGAAAGAAAATCCTGCTTGAGGCCAAATAAGAGGAAAAAGAGGACAGAATACAATAATAATGTGACAGGGCCATTGCCACAGGGAGTGTCTGGGATTAGAAGGACTATATAAAGCCTCCACACAAATCTGCCCCCCCATGGGACACTATTGGATGAAAAATCAAAAGTGCAATCAAGTAAAGGAAAATGGGGAAGCCTTCTTAGACCAAAGATTCTTTATCATTAGAGCAACTCAAACAGACAAGTGCTGGTTTTAGACAAGAACCCTGAGGCTATTCTTATTCTAATAATAATAATAATAATAATAATAATAATAATAATAAAGAATAAAGAATAAATTAACAGCATAACATTTAAATATTTACAGTATACACAGTACATGTGAAGATGAATTAACTTCATTCATTCATTCATCTATACCGCTTTATCCTGTATCAGGGTCGCAGGGACCTGGAGCCTATCCCAGGAGACTCAGGGCACACACTATGGTCAATTTTGGGAACGCCAATTAGCCTAATCTGCACGTCTTTGGACTGTGGGAGGAAACCGGATGAAACCCACCAAGCATGGGTAGAACATGCAAACTCCATGCACACAGAGACAGGAATCGAGCCTGGCCGGGAATCGAACCCGGACCCTGGAGGTGCAAGGCGACAGTGCTAACCACTACACCACCGTGCCGCCCATATGAATTAACTTAAATTATTTTATCTAATTAGGCGGCACGGTGGCGTAGTGGTTAGAACTGTCTGTGCACCTCCATAGTTCAGGTTTGATTCCCGCGCTGGTTCGATTCCTGTCTCTGTGTGCATGAAGTTTGCATGCTCTCCTCATGCTTGGTGGGATTTCCCCCAGGTACTCTGGTTTCCTCACACAGTCCAAAGACATGTAGATTAGGCTAACTGGCGTTCCCAAATTGCTGTAGTGTGTGAATGTGTGTGTGCCATGCAATGAATTGCCACACTGGTGTCTACCCTGAGTCATGCCCTAAGTCTCCTAGGAAAGGCTCCAGTTTCAGCATGTTTACTTGCAGCTAGAAGCCACGCCTCATCCTATAAGGCTATCAGATACATTGTGGAACCACCAGTCCCTAGTTGGAGTGTGGTATGTGGAGCCTCTTCACCCTGGACTGTTGGATCAATGGCTCTTGCATTTCTTTCTCTCAAGCGCTTCACACTGCTGCCGGCTTGCAGAGAGGTTGTCTTAGCCCTTCCACCAACCCTGTCATTAAATTAGAAGAGCGGGCACTTTAATATCAACACAAAGCAACAAAAACAGGAACAAATCAACAGGAATGTAATCAGGAATTGGAACACTGGCATAAACAGTAAACCAAACAGAACAAAACAACGAAAAGTAAACAGATGCAAGACTCAAAAATATATAGCAGCTTAAATATATAATAATACATAAAAACACATGCTTTTTGTAATTCATGCCTAACACATCATCAGAAGGTGTGAGTGTGATGAATGTGAACAAGGTTCATTTAGTTTTTTCCCCCCTTTTCTTAAAATGTACTATTGTGAAAAAATTAAGTAGCATGCATAAAAATTTGAATTTCAAAATGCCAGTAAGTGTAGCACATACTGTACTGTAAAACTCATTTGTGCCTTTTATTGTTTTGCTGTTTTTGTTTTTTTAATAAACATATACTGTAAATGGCTGAGGATTGTGCAGTATAAAATAATGTATAATTTTTTAGCACAATATGATTCTGCAATATGGTAAACTCAATTTTATTTAATTTTAACTGACTATACAAACATGACTAAGCAAAAAAAAAAAAAGGGAAAAAAAAAGAAAAAAAAGAAAGGAAAAAGGGTCACATACCCAAAGAAATAGCAAGAAACACATAATTATATGTTTTTCTGGTGGTTTTCGGTTGTTTCTAATATAATAATAATAATAATAATAATAATAATATGCTCACTTTGAGAGTTCTTTTTTGCAACGTCATTCCCATAATCCGGAAATGGTCCAATTTACCCTTTATAAAAGTAATGATAACTCTAGTTCTACCTGTCATATCCAAATACCCAAATGTACAGTTTGAAGTCTGAAGTCTCCCTATTAACACATAACCAGGCTTTCGTATAAGCACCTTTTTGTTGTTCCTTTTTAATAGTCATTGACCTACAGTATGCTGTGTTGCCTTGCGTTTAAAGGCTGCATGTGTTTGTATGAGGGAGGAAACCCACCAAGCACAGGCAGAACACACACCCTCCACTACGCCACTGTGCTGGCCTAAATAAAAAAAATTATAAATCATTAATGCATCTCCCTTCTTCCATATACTACGCAGATGTGTGTGTGTGTGTGTGTGTGTGTGTGTTGCTACAATATTATTATTACCCACTGATGAGACACTGTGATATAATTTACTGCTCAACTTTAACAGTCTCATTGCCAGGCTATTGACAGCTATTAGATTTTAGCCCATCCATTAACCACCAGGTGCCACTGGGATTTTATAACACTGAAAATTCCCTACATGACTTCCTACATTTCCTTCTTCAAAAGATTAAATTCATGTAGGGAATTTTTGTGAAGGGTAAAGAGACAAGCGCCTGCTCAAGCCATTAACATTTATATACAGTATTTACTGAAACACTGTATCTGCCAATAATTATCCTTACAAAAATATAATAATACTAATAAAACTATGCCATGCTATCATCAGTTGCTATGCTTTTCTCTTTTCCTTTCTCACTTTCTCACCTAGAGCCATACACGACGCTGTTTCAATGCTTGTACTGTATGAAAGAGAGAAGGGAAAGAATAACAATCTGAATGCTGGCATGGGCATGCAAATGTTTTTTTTTTCCTAATATGCATTTATTAAAATAAAGAAAACATATGATCAGATATAAATATTTGTTCTTGCATTTTTTCTTTTTATTCACCGCTTTAAATTCAATATTACATAAATCCGCAATGATTGCATTAGACTAATCATCTGTCAAAGTTCTGAATCATTGGTAGAAGAAGAAGAAGACAATACTGTATATGCAAGACGGTGACAATTGAAAAACTACCTTCTCTACACCCTCAGGGCTTTATGAGATCTTGATAATACTTTATGATAATGCCCTGTTGGTATTACAGTCCTTTGCCACTGATGTTCTTCATTAAAAGTTTCATAAGTTTAAAACTGTGTACACTGACAGTTTTTGCTGTGGCTCCTGTATCTCAAGTCTACAAGAACGTATCTGTCACACGAGGCCCATTTTGACATGTTTACTTAAGCAGTGGCTGAATGTGAAGGCAGAAACATGTGTTCCATAAAAAAAAAACACTGCTTTCTTCTTATTCCTTATCTCCACTGAGGATGTACTGCGGAGGATAAGGAGCAGGCAGGGCTGGAATCATGACAGCGCAGAACTGTCTGGGACCTTCAAGGTATTCTAGTATTCCAGTTTCCAGGGTTGTGTTATCTTAAACTTTGGCCCATGTAAATGGATTCACCCATTAACGCCACATGCTTTATGCAGCTGCAAAGCTGGCATTCGAGCTCAGCCCCATCGAGCACCTTTATCCAGCAAGAACAACATGCTAAATCCTATTACAAGTGGTCGCTGGAGATGCATTCATAATTCCAAGTGTGAATAGCTATGCATCTCAGCTGTTTTAATGCGATCACCCAGGAAGAAAGTTAACGTCAGGTGTGAACAGGACCTAATGAATGTGGGACCAACCAGAGCAGGAGAAAAAGAGTTATAAAATGGTTTCTTTTTTTCATGGTATGTATATTCCCATAACTATTAAATAAGAAGTAAAAAAAATATATGATATGATTTTATCTCTTTCTCAAATCTACACCATATTCTTTTTTCCCACCTGTTATTGGCTTATTTTTCTTGTATTATATTTGTGCCACTGAATTCATGAGCATCATCTCCCAATCCCGATTCCCTTGGTGGCAACAGTGCCAACGCTGGGAGATCAGCTCATGCATGGAACTCACAGATGGCTCTCAACAGGTATTTACCCAGAATCAACACATCATAAGTCAGTGGATTCAGGTAGATTTATGACATACACTACACTATATGAACAAAAGGATTTGGCCAAACCTACAGTACAATGATTTGTATTCAAATACACAAACTTCGGTATGGAGTCGGTCCCCCTTTATAACAGCGTCGACTCTTCTTGGAAGGCCGTCCACAAGATTTTGGAGGGTTTCTATAGGAATTCGTGCCCTTTCATTCTATAGAGTATTTATAAGGTTAGGTACTCATGTTTGAACGAGTAGATCTGGGTCACAATCTCAATTCCAGTTCATCCCAAAGGTGCTCGCTGGGGTTAAGCTTGATCCGGGCTCTGTGTTCAGGCTAGTCAAGTTCTTCCTCACTGAACTCATCAAACCATGTCTTTATTGTTCTTGCTTTGTGCACTGGGGTACAGTCATGTTGGAATAGAAAAGGGTCTTCCCCAAACTGTTGCCACAAAGTTGGAAGTATAGCATTTTCCAAGATGTCCTGGTATACTGAAGCATTAAGATTGCCCTTCACTGGGGATAAGGGCTCTGATTGAAACATTTGAATGCAATAATAATAATAATAATGCAATAAAAAAAAACAGGGTTGACAAATTATTGTATTTTTGCCCATATAGTGTATGTATGTTGCAGTGAAATACTTTTCCCAGCATTGCAAGTTAGTCATGATACAGCAGAAGGGGGTTAGGAGCCTGGGTAGCTCAGCTTGAACCGTTGACATTCTAATGAGTAATCCAGAGCATTTAACCACTAAACCCAGCAGGCAAATTAAATTAAATTCCCAAAGCAAAAATCCAGATGTAGGTTTGGAGTGCATGTAAACACTCCCTTGGACAAAAGATTAAAAAGGAAACTTTATGGCAACCAAAAACAAACTTTTACGTGACACCAAATAGTACAGTATATATAGGATTATAAATTATTAGTGTATACAGCTGTAGAACAGTGAACACA
Organism: Channallabes apus; assembly: GCA_030522415.1. Lineage (NCBI taxonomy): Eukaryota > Metazoa > Chordata > Actinopteri > Siluriformes > Clariidae > Channallabes > Channallabes apus. The sequence goes on along the minus strand of CM060126.1, from coordinate 6,207,532 downwards.
AGCAGCACAGTGTGAAGTCTTTTTGATTAAACCAATAAACAGTACATCTTAGAAGGAACAGGTGAAACTCTACAGTGCAGGTAAGATTATCCGCTGAAGCAGGAATGAGACATGAACCAAATCTTTGGGGTGTCCATGGTTCCACTCACGCCTGGCACTAACATGCATCCTGAGTTATCGAACCGTCAGCGGTCAGCGCAATGTACAAGTGTGAATGGTGTTAAATCTGTCTCGAGAATGCATTGTGATTGGATCCCTCAAATCACATTCAGAGGTCTAGCACACAGGACAGCCTCTACATGAGATAGAATTAGGTGAAAATTACTGCCTGAAAATAAATGCAGTGGAACGCTGAGCTAATACACTGCCTGGTGAAAAAAGTCGCACACTCAAGATTTCATTCGACCACCCTTAGCTTTGATTATAGCGTACAATGTGGTGGCCAATTCATGTGTGAAAATGATTCCACATGCTCTCAGAACTACTCTTTCAACATTTGAGCCCCGAGAATACGCCTGCGCCATCAAGGAAGAAAAAAAATCCATTCATGTGATAACCTGGTCATTCGGTACATTCAGGTCATCAGCTTTTTTTCTCTGATTAGTTTCACTGAAAAATGGTTTTCTTAAGACCACACAGTGTTTTAGACTCAATCACATTATGCACGTGGAAATGCTTACTGATTGCTATGTATCATTTTTTTATGAGCGCTTTCACCAAGCATTTTGGTGATCTCCAGCCATGATCTTTTTCTGACCACACCTCTTCCATAATGCTGATGGTTCATCACTATCCTTCCAGTTTTCAATAAACTGTTGGAAAATTCTTAACCCAGTTCCACCAATTTAAAATCTTCTTAGGTGTTTACTTTGCTTGATGTAGGACAATAATTTGACTCTTCTGAAACAGTGTGTGTGTGTGTATAAATGTGTGTGATCACCTTTATCCAACAAGAACAACATGCTAAATCCTATTACAAGTGGTTGCTGGAGATGCATTCATAATTCCAAGTGTAAATGGTTATGCATCTCAGCTGTTTTAATACTGTACAATCACCCAGGATGAATATTAATGTCAGGTGTGAACATGGCCTATGTGGGATCAACCAGAGCAGCAGAAGAAGAGTTATAAAATGGTTTTATTATTTTTTTTGCAGCTGAACGTTCAATATAACAGAAATTAATTCATGTTAATTTAAATTAGCATGAAGTCCAGTTCAGCACAGAGACGAGTCAGCAGAGGGCAGATGGGGTCTGGATCACTGGGAGCACAGGAGCAGCATGTGTACATGTAGCTCCAAACCATCATCAAGCAGAATTTAGCTTGAGCTGATCCTTCTCTGGATGCCTCAGGATGTTCGTCGGGGTGGCCTTTGTCTACTGAAGCTGGCACAATCTCCAGATGCCCTGGGATGGATAGAAAATAAACAACAGGTGGAAAGAATTAGCGTTTCCATTTAGGATAGATGTACTGGAGTATGAGGTTATGGGATGAATTATGTGTATGCCAGATTAAAGAGATGCGTCTTGAGGCTACTTTTAAACTGGGAAACTGCGTCTGAGCCCCGAACCTTGTCTGGAAGGCTTTCCAAATCTTTGGAGCTAAATATGAAAACGCCCTACCCCCTTTTGTAAAGTTTTGTGATCTTAAGGAATGTGGCGGATTGTAGTGTATCAGAAGACTGGCTAGATACTATGTGGGAACTACAGTAAACCATTTAAAGCCTTGTATGTATGTAATCCTATAAGAACAAATAAGAATTTAAGAAAATACGATTTAAAAGAATTTTTATCTCTTTCTTACATCTACAAGACATTTTTTCCCCAACTGTTCTTGGCTTACTTTTCTTGTATTACATTTGTGCGATTGTATTCATAAGCACCATTTCCCAATTTTAAATAATGTGGTGCCCTTGGTGGCAACTCTGCCAATGCTGGAATTGCAGCTTATGCATCGAACACACAGATGGCTCTCAACAGGCATTTACCCAGAATCAACACATCTCATCCCAGTGGAACATCTACGGAAGATATGGGCCTGTCGTGTTGGACAACACGTTTCATCATTGTCGTCTTTTGGAAGAATTACGTTATATTCACATGTATACAGTGTATAACTGTAGTTTTCCAATCCCAATTTATTAAACAAAAATAAAAAGCTTTTCCTGAAATCAATCCATAAACTACCTATGAATGGCAACTCTTTGTGAGGCATGTGAAAGAAAAGAGTGTGACATCATTCTGTCGAAAGAGCCAAATAATGGGATTTTGGTGTTAAATTTTATAAATAATTTAGGGTTGTCTCTGATTTTGATTTAAATACTTTGAAAGCAATACTTTTCATAGTTAGTATTGGCTAAATTATATTTTTTTTCTTTTGGGTTCATTTTTGTTATGGCTATATATTTAATATGATTTTACATAATTATATTGTTAATATTAAATAATGGTATATAATGATAAGTTATATTATATTAAAAGTTATATATTCTAAATTAATTATGTATAATAAATGTTAGATATTGTTGTTCATCTGAGGTTATATTTGCCTAATACTAAGACCCACAGATTATTTTTATTATGAGATTTTATTATAAGAGGGGGTACTACTCACTCACTCATTGTCTATACCGATTTATCCTGTATACAGGGTGACAGGGAGCCTGGACCCTATTCCAGGAGACTTTGGGCATGAGGCGGGGTCTAGGCTGGACAGGGTGCCAATCAATCGTAGGTCACACACATACACACACTCATTCACACAATACGGACAATTTGGGAACGCCTAACCTGCATGTCTTTGGACTGTGGGAGGAAACCAGAGTACCCTGAGGAAACTCAACAAGCACAGGGAGAACATAGAGGCGGGAATCGAAAATGGCTGGAAATTAAACCCAGACCATTGAAAGCGACCACTAAACCACTGTGTCATAATGGGGGCGGGGGTGCAGGAATGACTAACTTTTGGAAAAGAAAGCCAGTTTTTGCAACTTGATGTAAAATAGTGGAAAGACCAACGATAACATACTGTTCATATATTATGAAACTAGCTTATTACTAACTCTATCAAATGCATGTGCTAATGTGCAAGTGTCAAAAAAATGCAGTTCATTGAATGTCCACTAGGAGCTGACCCTAATGTTTAAATGTACAACTGTACAACTGTATGTATGCATAATTAGGAGTGTGGCTGCTAAACATCACTTTAGCTATCCAGCTAACTGGAATTGTTGTAGTTCAACTTACCACAAGAAATGTAGGCTTCACATGGGACGACATGTAGTGTTTGGATGATGGAGTTCAATCAAATGCAGAGATAGAATATAAAACAACCTTAGCCACCTCAGCTAAGCTAATTTAACTAAGCTAAAGATATGCTAGCTAGCTTTTGGTAACAGAGGTAAGTAGGTGTGCTCCATCTAACAGCAAGGGACTCTTCGCTGCCCCCAGTTGGCCATTTATGTATTTAACTGGGTTCAGGTCTAGTCAGCCAAGACGGTGAAGACCAGAGCTCCCAGAGTTGAGGCTCAAAACCGCTCTTCGGACAACCAGTGGGTGATATCACAGAGGGTTTGTTCAGTTCTTTATACAAGCAATGGCTAACGGATAGAATAAAAGAATAAAAAAAACTACTTAAGTAATTCATAATGTTACTCTATACCCCATACACAGATGATCATGCTCTAATATTTTAGACTCAATATTTCATCCTGAGCATGCCAATATCATTTTTATACACGAACATGCAACCAGTCACCAGCTTTTTAATTTTTTTATTTTTATGACAACAGTTTTGTTGTTTTGTGCAGGCACATCAACAGTCATAGACTCAGTTTGCAAAGGCATGTTTTGCATATTATCCAAATGATTGCAAACTTAAGTGGGCATACTGTAGTCGGCTAAATGATCCGAAATGCTTTTTTGTTTTTCTGATTGAGCCAAGGTATCGTTCAAATAACTTCTTTCAACTGTGACAATTTTAAATGATCACACCCATATTAACGTATACTGTACTACAGTTTCTATGTTTCTATCTACATATTTAGCTATCAATCAAAGATGTCTTTTAAATAGTATCCCGTGCTTTGATTATAGGATTCCATTGCTTAGATATAATTAACTCAAAAGGAAGTCCTTAACCAAACATCAGAGTTTAATACATCACTGTTCATACTGTAAAACATCAAGAGATCTGACCATTTAAATGGTTTAGACATACTTCATACGTTTGGATGTTGCATTGAGAAATACTGATATCACCATGGTTTGTGCTCGCACTATTCACAGATTATCATCTCTCTGTTTCCTCTGAAGCATTTAAACCAAAGATAATTAATAAACAAGCCCTAGGATGCTGTGTTTTATAAGTTCACACTTCATAAGAGCTAGATTACAGTTTAGATCACACACATTAAAACGAAATAGTTCATAAATTTGAATAAGAAAATGTTCAAGCATAAGGAAATGAACTAGTTCAAGTTAAATTGTACTCTTTTATTTCCCTGGTCTGAGCATTAGAATGTCTTATTTTCACTAGAACCTTCCAAGCCCACCTTCACTTGACAACTGAATAAAATAAAATAAAAAACTTTGCCGTAGAAATCAGATTCTCGTATGAGTCGCTCCATCTCTGACTGGTTTGACTAAAGTGATGGGTAACATATTTCTTCAGCTTACATAATGTTAGTATGCATCCCACCTTGCAAAACCTCACCAGAACCAGTACACCCCCTCCACTCCCACCCATGAGAAATGTGTAAACATTCTCTTAAATGGTTGCCTGAGTGCTTACATGGCTGAAATGTTTTTTTTTTTTTTTTTTACCCTGATGGTACCAAGCACTAGTGAAATGCTGGGTGAATTAGTGTAGCAGGGGATTATATAGAGAAATAAAGGTAGATTTCACTCTCAGACCTGTGTTCTGTTATTCTGCATAATGAAAAGTCCAGGCTTGATTTGAACACACCCTTTGTACTTAATTGGGAATTGAATTTAAATTCAAGGCGGCATGGTGGCTAAGTGGTTAACACTGTTGCCTTGCACCTCCAGGGTCCGGGTTCAATTCCAGACCTGGTTCGATTCCTGCCTCTGTGTGCATGAAGTTTAAATGTTCTCCCTGTGCTTAGTGGGTTTCCTCCGGTTTCCTCCCACAGTCCAAAGACATGTAGATTAGGCTAATTGGTCGTTCCCAAATTGTCCATAGTGCGTATGTGTAAATGATTGTGTGTATGAGTGCATGGATGAGTGTGTGCCCTGCGATGGATTGGAACCCTGTCCAGCGTGTTCTCGTGGGATAGTCTCATGGGATAGGCTCCAGGCCCCATGCGACCCTGTATACAGGTTTAAGCGGTATAGACAGTGAGTGAGTGAGTGATTAAAATTTCCCCGTTCCGTCCTTTGATTATCATACACACTGGGGTAAATGCAGCATAATAGCTAAACCTAAAGATGGTTAAACATAAATGTAGTGAAGTTGAATTGTTTATTTTAAAAACCTTTTAACAGGAAAAGTTATATAATATAATTATACTCCATTAAAAGTACTGTTTGTCATGGATTGAAGTGAAGCTGGATGCAAATGCAGACTTCTTTTTTTTTATACAGCAGTATACAAATTTAATCCATTCCGGAGGCGAGTTCTTAAGGCAAAATTTCCTATTGCAAAATGCATTTTCCCATAGGAAATAATGTAAGTGCAGCTACTTGAAAATATTACAAATATCACAGATTTCCTACACTCTAATCATATTTTTGCGTGTGAAAACAATCCAAACATTTAGAATTGACATGTAAATGAAGCAAAATATGAAATAAATAGATATTAAGCCTCACCTAACCTTAATTTACAGTATGATTTCCAGTGGTGGAAAGTAAGTGGAAAAAATTTGCACCCTGGAAACCACTGCACTGATTGATTGATGGAGGACAGGAAGAACAAACGCGCTAAATTCACAAGAACGATGAAGACGGACAAAACAGATGCCAGTGATGCACAGCTGAAAGTGAAATGCCAACAAATTCTTATGAAGCAAACCCCTGGTCATATTTAAGTGACCACTTTCATTTCAAGCACAACAAAGGCTACGTTTACACTGCAGGTCTCGATGCTTAATTCCGATTTGTTGCCTATATCTGATTTTTTTGACCGTCTGTTTACACGTTCTTTTAACTATGACTCGTATCCGATTCACGTGTTTACACTTGCCATACCATCTGAAACATTGCGCATACTTAAAGGGAGGTTCTTGCGCTACACACTGGCCAAGAAAGATGAAGGTGAAATATGCTTAACGCTATTTCTGCTATATATGCAAAGTTCGCGCACCATGGTTTTAAAACAGAGGAGGAGGAAAAAAAACGGCACTGCACATATGCTATATTCACCAAATACTGATTTAATGTTATTTAGCCCAAATAAGCATTAACACAAGGTGTGTGTGTTGGGGGGGGGGGGGGGCGTTGTTCTTTTCCTTTTCCATGTCACCTGCGATGTTGTAATTCAACACATGCTTCCACCGCAAAGAAGTTTTAATGACGTACGGAACACAATGCCTCAGGAAATCCGATCTGTCTGTTTACACGACAATCACATTAGCACATATCTGATTTATATCCGATTTATTTCCACATATGAAGGAGGCCTGAAACCGATCTCGAAATATCGGAATGCATGCGTTTTTTTCATGTTTACACGGACATAGAACATATCCGATATGTGTCACATATGAGCAAAAAATCCCAATTGGGTCACATTTACCTGGCAGTGTAAACGTAGCCAAAGAGAACAGATTTATTATGCAAGGGTGTTCCAACCCCCATCCCACTCCCGCTGTTAAAAAAAAAAAGTAACTCAGTAACTTTTACTGTGAGTACATTTTTTATGAGCTACTTTTTACTTTTACTTGAGTAGACTTTTTTAAGGGTAACTTTACACGTACTTCAGTAAAAGTTTACTGAAGTACAGTAACAGTACTTTTACTTGAGTGCAAAATTTTATTACTCTTTCCACCTCTGATGATTTCTCGTGGCACCAGCAGAGAGCGGCTTCGTTTTCTTCTCAATAGTGCTACAGTATGTCTTCACTAAATATAGCACAAAATGTAAAAGCACACAAAAGTATTTAAACTCACTTTACTCGGCTTTCCATTGACGCAAACAAGTTTTGAACGGCTCCCGATGGTTTGTTCGGCTCGGTTCGGTCGCTCGTATGTCGAAAATGCTTTGCATGACGAGGCAGATTTCTTGGAAAATTTGAGTTCTTAAGGTGAAAATTCGAGAGACGTACCACTGGGTATATATATATATATATATATATATATATATATATATATATATATATATATATATAGATAGATAAGTCTCATAATAGTAAAGAGCAAACACAAAAATCCCAACAGAAATAGTAGAACTAAGGCTATGGCTAGGCTACAGGCTATGTGTTCATGTTAATGCAACACATGGTAACCGAGACAAGAAACAACACATGCTGGGAAATGCAACACAAAAACATGAACTTTAAATAGACAAACTATTTTGACAAAAAAAAAAAAGCTGCAGGCTAATATATTAAAAAGATCATATGACTGACATTTGACTGTGGTGTAGAACATACTGGGAACTGATGTCTGGAATATAAGTCCTGAAGAACCAAAAACTCTAAGGGGAAATCCATGGCACAGTTATAGTAAACCATGTACAAGTGCTGTAATGAGAGAACAGGTAGTTTGTCACGTTGAAATGTACGTGCAGTAATCTGTGTTTTGCAAATACAAAACCAGTGTCTGCATCAGAGGTCAGTGACATGTTTATTACTCAGAGGCTTCAGAGATAAACTGCTGTATTCATGCTTTCCCCTTTCCATTACTGTAGTAGAAGTTCCAAATACAGCCTAGTTGCATAAAAAAAAAAATCTAACTCTATGACAAACAACCTTCTGGAATTTTATTTCTCAGTGTGATGAGGGTTTTGCCTGTAATTTGCAATGTGTGTGTGTGGGGGGGTAATGGGTAGGGTGATATATTGTATGGTATGTGCTTTCTGGATTATGGGAATTTGTGTGACAGAAGAGTGAGAGATTTCCTTTAAAACTGTGATCATTTACAGTTATTTATCTGTGTTAGCTAAAACCAGAACTCAGCAATCCAGGAAAATTCACTCACACAATCTAAAAGAATGTATTATTATTATTATTATTACACACAGGCAGGAACATGTACTCGACTAATTTACTATACACACTTTGCCGAATAATTTCAATCTCTGTGGGTTTGGTTGGTTAAACCTGCTTAACTTGTTTAATGGCAGAAAATGAGTGTGTAAGGCTGATGATTTAGACAAAAGACAGGGGAGATGGGAAAGGAATAGAGGTCAGGCATTGACCTACAGCTCAAATCTCATTAGAGGTATGTGCAGTAATGGATGAATGAATTGCAGCAAGATGTGCAGATAATATTAAGAAGAAAACTTTTACATTTTCATTAAAGGGGGGTGGTATGTCAGATGATTTATTTAATCTACCTGACATAGAAAATAAGGCATGGATATAATATTTTAAAGCCTTTCATTAATAAGTAGATGCGCTATCTTTCATTTATTATTCATATAATACACCATGCAGTCATTTTTATTAACAATATTTTATCATAAGGTGATTAATATAGTGGGTTTTGTATAAGCGTCAGCTGGTTCCATTCCACATGGAGAGGAACATTTGACTGGGTAAATCTAACACATCCTACTGTATATTACCCACGTTGCTGTCCGGCTGCCTATTAATAATAGAATCAGTATTAATTAGATCTCATGCCATCTCTAACTAAAGAAAGTGATGCAGCAGCCTCTGGTCTGTCTTACTGTTTCACTGCATCTATCTCATCTTTACACTCTGACCAGCTTCTTCCAAAACTACAACTTCATCTAATAGACTTAAATCTTCTGGGACTTTAACCTAAGTAAGTGCAAATGATTTGTATTGAGCTGCATTGCATTCTGGACCTCTGAGTAGACTGGTTGCTGTCTTCTCTACTTCTACTTTTGCATTTTGCATCAATAATGACTTTTAACATAGCTGGAAAAGGCTTACTGGGAAAATTGTTTTTTTTTAAATATTTATTTATGAATTTTTTTTTTAGGACCTAGCAGCAAAACACAAATCTTTCCTTATGTTTACGTCTGTTTATATTTTGCACTTCTTTTAGATTTCAATTGGATTGAAGAAATATTGATGTTCCCTCTTCTCTCTCTCTAGGAAGCATTACTTATTCCCTAAGCCCTGGTTTGAAATGGGAGTCTACTCAAGATCTAAACTGATAAAACATTGGCCATGGCATGCAGGTAAGTCCCATGCATTCAACCGACGCCACCATTTAAAGGATGTTACCTTCTCGTTCATGCTTCCAAACATCACTAAGTCTGAAATGGATGCACAGGAGATATTTTCGCTGGAAAATAATATCAATCACTATTCATTAGTTCTGCATAAACAAATCCTGGTTAGACTAGATATCACTATGGTTACATGCAAGCCTGAACAAATCAAGTCTGAATGAGAAACATGAGGAACAATGTGATATGCAGCTGCCAGTTTGGTGCTGTCAACAGCATGGAGAGGGTGATGTGATGAGGCCACTCATACTGTAGATAAACAGAGACATGATACACAAGCTCATCAGACAGAGGATCATACAAAATGTTACTAGGGTAGAAGTGAGTAAGAATTAAATCAAGAACTCCAAAAAAGCTCCTGGCCTGCCAAATGAAATAATCCTTTTCAAATAATCAAGTGGGCTATAATTAAAATGAAATAATTGCAAAAGTCTTTGTTATTCTGCTATGTAGCATAAAAGAGCAATAAACGCTAATAAAAAATAAATGCTGTAAATGATAGATATTTGTGTAATGCTTTCTGCTGTTTTCAGTGTCTTGCTAATGGGAAGGAGAAATCCTTCATTCTGATGGTAAAATTGAGCTTGACAAACTCATCAGTCAGTCTTCTCTTGGTTTTTCCAATGTTTTGTTGATTACATCTCTTACAGGAAAGACAGTAAACAACTCCCGTGGTGATGGGTAATCAAAAATTATTCTTTAAGGCTCGTGGGTTTAGTGGCTGCGGTTATAAATTTGCATGTAAAAAAGCCAAAATGGTCACATGGAAGTATGAGAGATATTTTATCAGCCTGATTATTTATCTCACTTCTGACAAGCAGATATTTTGTGTTTTTGGAGGAGATGAGTGGAGGGTTCTTAAAAAGACATCTGTGTCTCAGATCATCTTGCAGCTTGTGAGGATAATCTTTGTCATTATTTTATTATAGGAATTCTCGCAGTCCTGTTGGTGGATTGTGTGGATCAGTGTGTCCATACTCTCAGTATTTTGAACATGGGACATGCCATGATCTATGAAGTTCTTGGGGAATCCATATTTTTTGCTGCACAGTTCCCTGCTTTTTCTACTCCTCATTCTCACTGCAGATACATTTAAGTCTAACTAACTATGAATAATGGATAGAATTTATGCAGTCCTTGGGATGTGAATAGATGAACTTCAAATAGGAATGAGAATCTGTCATTTTGTAATACATGGTGGTTTTCAAGGTGCATTTCATTGACTTTAAAGGTATGTATAATAATGCTATGTTTGAGCCAGGGTAAAGCGTATTTCATTAACATTACTACATGGTGTTTTTTTTAATAATATAATTGCTGTGTCATGTCGTATCATGTTGGATTTTAGATAGAGCTGATAAATGATCATATTTAGAGGAGTTTAATAATCTGTTCTCAAATTAATTTAGATAGACAGACTGATATATTCTAGTTCACAGTAACACCAAAAACACTGTATTACTGTGATGAGCAGAAAAAGTTTCACAAGTTGGCGACAAGTTACCCATCAATTTTCAAGGATCAGGTATTCTGCTCACTCGGTGTTCATGGGTTCAACGACTGCAGTCAAATGTTTTACTGCAGCTCAGAGTCTCAACACCCTACTGTGCTTGAAGTCTTCTGTAAATGTCAATCAGTTTTACGCCTTCATTTACATAAAATTTTATCATAAGTCCCAGTTTGACATGAATGTCTCCCATAAAAATGGTTAAGGTCAACAGCAAGAAGAAACTAAACATTATTTCATATACAGGTGTTTATAATTCAGTTTTGATTCATATGGTTGCATGGCTTAGTGGTTAGTGCTATCACCTTGACCTTGTAGAGCTCAAATCACTCCACCGTTCTGTGTGCAAGGAGGTTGCATGTTATGACTATGCTTTGGAGTCTTTTTCCATATACTCTGGTTTCTTTCCACAAATCAAATGTTGTAGGCTGTTTGGGGTTTGGGTAAGGTGTCGCCCATGTTGAATGAATGGGTATGGGTATTGCCCATAGAAAAATTTATAGGTATGGGTATTGCCCATAGTGAATGAATATTCAATTAAATTAATTGTTATTTGTATAGCGCTTTTAACAATTGTCATTGTCGCAAAGCAGCTTTACACAATCATAAGAATTATGGAAGTTTGTATGAAATGTTAAGGTGTATGAATCAAAATGATTAGATTGTCCCAGATGAGCAAGCCGAGGTTGATGGCGACAATGGCAAAGAAAGACTCCCTGAGAGGGCAGTAAGAAGAAACCTTAAGAGAAACCAGACTCAACAGGAAACCCATCCTCATTTGGGTGATAAGGAAAAAACAGGGATTGATCTGCAGTCACACTGTGTGTTAGGAGGCTCGAAGTGAAGTATAAAAGATGTGTTTACGTTACAGTAATATGGAGTCCAGTTCGTTATTGGAGGCTCAGGTGGGTTGTAGAAAACTCCAGTCCCTAACTATCGAGCTACTGCAGTCACAAGTCCTCCGAGAACAACTGTCAGGATCAACTCAAATTCAAATTCAAATTTTATTTGTCACATACACAGTCATACACAGTACGATATGCAGTGAAATTCTAAAACAACTGCCTGTGACCCTAAAAAAATTATTAATAGGAAATAAATATGGAATAAAATAAGAAATAAAATATAGAAAATAACTATAGCTAAGGAAAGAAAAAAAATTCTATGGAAGATAAGATAAAATATAAGTAAAATATAAGAAAATCTACCTTAGCTGTACAAATAAACAATATAAAGGTGAGGCCAGGACCATTTTCATGGTAAAGTGGAATCATCTCCAGTCACCACATGCATCCCAGACAGACCACGAGGCATCCATGCGACGAGATCTCCAACCAAAAGCGGGACACCAGGACGAGTCAGAGAGGTCCAGAGGGCATGAATAGGTATTGTATTGCCCATAGTGAATAAATGAGCATAGGTATTGCTCATAGTGAATGAATGGGTATGGGTATGGCCCATAGTGAATTAATGGGTGCTGTATATGTGTGTACCTGTAGGTTACCTGAGAGTTACTGGTGTCCTCAGCAACATATCTTCTCCATCCAATGCCATCTGGTGTGAAAGTCATACATGTAGGTCACTGTGGCCAACCACTGCTTAGCAATGCCATCTTGGATAGATGACTGAATTTTCCTTTATTTATTAATTATCCTAGTAATAAATCAGATTACACTAGTCATTTAACCAAAGTCATATATTATAACAGCTGTGAACGCTTGTTCCTTTATAAAGCTCTTTTTCTTGACTCTTTTAAAAAGGAATTAAAAAATTTTTTAAAAATCATGTCATGTCACTAAGAACCAGAAATAGAGACCAGTGCTGACATTCAAGGCTTAGTATTTAAATCCTTTTTATTAGCTGTAGATCATCCGCCATACAATTCCCTGTGACTGCATCGTTACTAGAGAAGGTACTATAGGAGCTGTTAAGGAGTAAATAAATCTTTGAACATGACAAGGTCCATGGCATATGGTTGATACTTTCTCTAACCTACTGCAAGGACTCAAAGAACATCATTGCCCCCTGTTGGTTAGGCAGACAGTAACAGCAACACCAGGGTATTATACCTCTTCCTTCTGTTTCACTGAGTTCTTCTTTTGTTATATACATACAGTATATAAAACAGCACACTGTAAGGACAATAAGTGAAATGTAAAAAAGATGGCAAACGTATATGACTCATATAGAAACAAACAGTGGTGTATACTGGAGGTGTTTAGTTCCTCCAGGATGTTGCCAGAGAAATTTCACTCCCTCGTATTATGTCTATCTGTTTCTCCCCTGCCAAACAACCCACACATGTGAATGCTCACACACACACACACACACACACACATTTGTCTTACTATTGTTGTTAGGATCTTCCTTTAACAAAATTATTGTTTCTAAAAAATGTGTTGCTTACACATAAATTCATTCATTCATTCATTTATTCTTTCTTTGACAGCAATAACAGTTTTATTATTAAAATAATTTTAAAAATTTAAAAGTAAAATTAATCATCTTCAATATAGCCCTAAATAATAATAATAATAATAATAATAATAATAATGTGGCCAATGGTGACCACTGGACAGGGTGCCAATCCATCGCATGCATGCAGGTTGCTAGCATTATGCTAACTATATAAGCATGTTGCCAGCAGCATTATTATCGTTTTGTTAGTATGATGCTAACATGATTAGCATTTGCTAGCATGACTCCAGTGTGTTTAGCATTTCACTTGCATGATGCTAACACAATTTTTACTTGTTGTAGCACTTAGCTACCGGATATTAGCATGTAGCTAGTCATTGCTAGCATGTATAGCATTTTAGAAGCCCTGTTTGCTGGCATGAGTCAAAAAAACAAAACCGACATGTCTGTTCAATGTTCTGAGGCAGAGATAAATGTCTTGCAAAATGGTTGCTAGGGTACTCTGTTTTGTTGCTAGGGAGTGACTTGACACCTGCTAATGAAGAAATCAAAGGCTTCTGTGGACTATGAATGATAAAACCCAATCCCCATGTTTCTATGATATACTGTTGTGGAGATAATCCTCCATGGGTTTGAGTTGCTAGGGTGCTCTAAATGGTTGCTAGGGGTGTGGCTTGTGAGCATCATGATTAATTTGAAAGGACTCTATGGGATCCACAGTTCAGTTCAGTTTCACAGTTCCTATGGAAGTTACCATATGTTAATTGCCCCCTGCTGGGACAGTTAACTGCCCAACCCTTAGAAAAGTGGTGTCAAGCACACCATTTATGAATGAGATACACGATTTGACACCTCTTTCATGGGTCTATGACGAACGTTACAGGACTAGTTACATGCCAAAATCCCCATTGTAAGTCAATGGGGCAAATGTGGGCACCTTTTGCACCCCGTGGGTGAAACTTATAAGTTCTGACACAGCTTGCAAGCCTCTTTAATGGGACTTTTTTGGTAAATGTGAGATTTGTACAAAATTCTTGCTCTGTGCTACAATCCATCAAAGTTGGTCTCAATTCAATTCAATTTTATTTCTATAGCATGTTTAACGATTGTCTTTGTCGCAAAGCAGCTTTACACAGTCAAAAGAATTGTTTAAATTTGCATGGAATGTGAATGTGTATGAATCAAAATGGCCAGATAGTCCCTGATGAGCAAGCCGAGCGTGACAGTTGGTCTCAATGTTAAGTCTGTGGGACTTTTTGGGGCAATTTCCCACCCACCCCTTAGAAAAGTCATAGCACCCCATTTCTGAATAAGCAACACGATTTGACATCTCATTCATGGGTCTACGACAAACGGTACAGGACTAGTCACTTTAAATTCTTTCAGTCACTTTAAATTCTTTCAGGCATGTTTGCACATCCCCTAGATATTTCATATACATATTTATATACAACTTCTATTTATATACAAATTCCATAATTCTATATTTTCTATATTGTACAGCTAGGATTTTCTTATTTTTCTTATATTTTACTGATATTTTTCATATATTGTATATTTTGTATTGTAAAACTTACTTCTATTTTCTTTTTCATATGTATTTCCTAAGAATAGTCTTTTACTTTAAGGTCACGGACGGTCATCTAAGCATTTCACTGCATATCGTACTGTGTATGACTGTGTGTGTGACAAATAAAATTTTAATTAGAATTAGTTACGCGCCAAACGTTTGTACGGAAGAAGAAGACAAAAAAACAATAATAAGTCTCTGAGATAATAAGAGTAGTGCTTTGCAAGCACCACTAATAATAATAAAACATTTATTGCATGTTTTTATCTGACAGGGTTTTTTTTTTTTTTTTTTTTTTACCTGTCAGATAAAAACATGCCCACACACACATCTTTCAATATCACTTAAAAATACCCTTCTGTCAAAAGTATTTGTGTTATGTGTTTTTACCAATAACATTTCAAAAGCACCTTGGGAGTAAATACATTGGATTTATAGAAAATTGGGGATTATGCGCACAGATGAAAGAGGAAAAGACTGTGGGTGGATTAGTCCAAAATTGCGCACACATATGGTAAATAGCATCGGTTCAAGTCACGCACACAAAATTCTCAGATGTGACCACATACATGACAAAACCTGAGAACTGCAATCTTTGATGATGTCACAGCGCAAAATTTGCAGAAGTAAACCACACACATAAGGACAGATTCTCACAGAACCCTTGTTTGGGCAGACGAAAACAAAAAAAAACATAGCAGGGAAATCTTTTTTGTGTCATTTTTCTGGCATTGGTACAGTACACTAGGCAGGCTTTCCTGGCACCGCACACGCAAGTGCCAGGCGCAAGGTGAAAAGGGCATGATTTGACCTCACACCACGTTATTTCAGTCGTGTTCAAAGACAGCTGTGTTTAAGGTTCAGGAATCTGCATTACTCAAATTCGATGGATGTTAAATATGAAAGCTTGTATTATTTATTGCTTTTCTAAGAAATACAGCAGTTTGTAGTTTAAGCATAAAAATAGACATACGTGCACGTTTACAGTAAATGTAGCTGTGTTTTCTTTGTTTAACCACAGCTAATTCAATCCAGAAGGATTATCCATGTAGCCAATGAATAGAAAAATGTAGTGTATAAAGCTGCGGTCAAACGTTTTTCATATCAAATCATACCTTTTCTTACATTTTCATTTACAGCCTTCACCAGACACCCTCATCCGGTTCGACTTACCAACAGCTGGCGTCGATTATTAGAATGTTTATGCATTTGGGGAATTTTTGGATTGACCCAATAGCGCCACCTGTTAAATTTCTCTCTTTGAAAGAGGAACAGAATCTATACGCCAAGCTCACTTGAACAATAATATTCGACCAGATATTAAACTTCCTGTCTCTTTTATAGTCTTCGTGAATGTCTTTAGAGAAAACTAAAATGAAAAGTGCAGCTGAAGTTTTCAAAACTACTAAAAGTTAAGAAATGAGACTGAGCACTAGACAGATTTCGACTGATTCTGTAGATGGGAAGTGAAACACTGGGCTTTTGTGTGGTGTAACCAAATGTAGACACGGCAACAGACAATCTAGGAACTGAGACAAAAAAAAAATCCCTAGCAACACAGCTGAATTCAGAAAGACTGTCTAATTCTTCTGCGATGTAACTTTGACATAGATAAATAACTAGAATTACATTACAGGAACTCTCTTTTAGCACAGGAACTCTTATTACAGCTTTATTATCAAAATATTCACTTTTACACAATGAGTACGATTATTTAGTTTGCCTGAGTCCACCAGGTTAGCAGTGTACATTTTTAAACATTTATGTAAATGGTATAATAAACTCGTGTCATGTTAACAGGAATTATGTAAGATTTAGCCATACACGAGAACTTCATACCCTGTCCACCAGATAGCACCATACAACTTCTCCATACAACTACAACGCTTCGGTTAGATCTGTTAAAACTGTCACTTTGTATGACTTGAGTCTAAGGTTATTATCGTTCCATACCAGTGATGAGTGTGATATCCATTTACAATCCACATCCCCAAAAGACACAGTGTTGTGCAATGAGTTTTATGATCAGAATCTCTCTAAACACTAAGGCTTCCTTGTACGAGGAAAGCGTACATCCTTCTTGCTGCTGACTGAGAACACTTCCTGTGGCTGTTGGTTTTATAACTATTGAACGTATACTGTATATTGCAAGCTCTTGAAAACCCATCCACTGATTCATATTAAGCTTGACTCAAATCACCCCTTGTTCCAGCTGCCGAGAAGCACTGAAGGAGTTAAGTAACGTGCGAATGACTCACTACCCCCATGAGAATGTGTACATTCCTCCCGACACCTATGGCGAAAGAAACGACTCAAAATCATAACGATTTCAATCGGTAAACAGAAGCATCGCAAGTTTCATCGCTCAATATAATGATAGTGGGAGGGAGAAGATAACATTGACGGAGCGAGGTCGATCAGGATTGAACTGTGCACA
Source organism: Channallabes apus (assembly GCA_030522415.1). Lineage (NCBI taxonomy): Eukaryota > Metazoa > Chordata > Actinopteri > Siluriformes > Clariidae > Channallabes > Channallabes apus. The sequence continues at coordinate 6,190,217 of CM060126.1, read as the reverse complement.
TCTGTTTAGACTGCGGCACATGATAAAGAGTGAAGATCTTTGTGCATCAATGGTTTCCCTCCTCATTCTTTACCGTAATGTCTGCGTCATTTTGTAAACGTCTGTGCCACGTGGTTTTCACAGACTTCTGCTAAGGTCAGATTTTTTTTCTGTGGTTAGCTGCGACTGTTTGCGTGTGCGTTTCTTATATCACAATTCTGTTTTACAGTGTATTCAGCTTAAGCCGACACAGAATATCTAATATTCACACTAGATTAGGATAAATCATTTATAATTGATCATAGAGTACAGAACAACTGCCTAATGGGATACAGATTCACATAATAAACAAGACAAGTCACAGGGCCTATAGCCTACTGTATGTTTTTAGAGACGAGAAATGAAGTTTCAAGCCACAGATTTAATTTTTTATAATAAGCATTTTTCAAACTCTAAGCCGACCTACCCGATGCAATATTCTTGGACATATCATTTATGAGTTTGCGGACTGATCCAAACCTATACTGTAAAGAATGAGACTTAATCACTTACATGCTTTGGATAACTGGTCTGTTCACCTGTTTAACATTGCATCAGTCTATCAGCCTGATACGGCCTGGATTGTGAACATGCGTCATGTGTAGATAACGTCTAACTGCAAAAATGCACCGATAACGCTTTTTGCGTGCTTTATTTGCGCGCATATTTTCTTCAGCAGTTCATGTTTAATAAATAGATGTTGTAAAACAAATAATTCTTTTTTAACCCCTTGGCATATTTACATCATCAGTCCAGAGGCACATTAAACTGGATATTAACGGCATTAAAAAAAAAAAAAAAAAATCCACAAACCTGGCACTATGTATAAATAAAAGGTATGTGGGCGTAATAAATGAACTATGCCATGATGCGTGGAAGGTGTTCTACATCGGAAAGCTTTCTTTGATGTACAGTACACTGTAGCAAACCTGACTTCCTGTGCTCTTTCATGTGCTTTGGTGCAGCTGTACACGAGCAGCATATTTATTTCCCTTCATTTTGGAACTTAGCAAAAAATTTGCTCATTTTTGCTTCGAAAAGAAACTTTAAACCTTCTTCCGTCCCTAATATCTGAAAAAATTTATTGTATTAGAGTTTCACCTGTAGCCTTGGTCAGAAACAATGAGCTACTGCACCTGTGACAATAAAACTCCATCCAACATCAACTATGAGCCACTCTCAGTCCTAGCTGAGAAGCACAACTGTTTCTTTTTCTTTCTTTCTTTCTTTCTTTTTTTTTTTTTTTTACTGGTGTAAGGTTTCACCATGTAGGCATACTCGCTTCAAATGAGTTTACAGGTATACAAAACCATGTAGATATAAAGATTTAGTCTTTGGGGCCTTGAATAATAAGAGCAATGAAAGTACCAAACAGCAAGGTTTCATTTCATTTTATTTAAATCGTGGAATGTGCTTAAAGAGATGAGGGGGAATAAAGTCATGTAAAGATTTAAACAAATGCACAGAAACAAAAATACTATTTTTAGACTACAGTATTTACAAATCATTTGCTTAAAACACATATTGCATGATTATTGTAACAATCACCGCATCCAAATAGCTCATACAGAATGAAAGACACATAGAAATGTAAAATAGAGTTTCACTTCATAATCACATCAAGCATAAATCACCAATGAGAATATTGTACATTAAGAGCTTGTTATAATTCATTGGCCTTGTATGGACATGGAAAGAAATGACTTATTCCAAGGCATACATTTTTTTAAAATAAATGCATTAATTTCCAAAGCGGTTAAGTTGTATGACTTATATAACTGTAGTATGTTTGAGTCCTTAAGGGCTTCCTTAGAGAATGTGTTGTCTAGATTTATGCTAGAATGTGTTGTCTAGATTTAAACTCGACGCTCAAGTCGGTTTTTCAAACAGACATGCACCTCCGGGGTCTGGGTTCAATTCCCACCTTGGGTCTGTGTCCATGGACCCTGCTTGTTCTCCCCATGCTTGGTGGGTTTCCTCCCAGAGTCCAAAGACATGCAGATTTGGCTAATTGGCGTTCCCGAATTGCCGGTAGTGTGTGAATGAGTGTGTGTGTCCTGCGATGGATTGGCACTCTGTCCAGGGTGTACCTCGCTTTGTGCCTGCTACAGGATAAAGCGATCATCATAATGTTCACCTGCACTTTAATCAGATTCACAATGAAATTTGACAGTTCCTTTCTAAAGTCATGGACTTTATGTATGTAAGAAAGCACTTGTGTTTAAGAACCATGGCCTAAAATGATAATATTATCCTCACTAGTCACAAGTGCTTAGTTTTTAAATATATTGTTCAAGCATCCTTTGACATACAAAATGTATATAAACATATAAAGCACGTCTATTTTAATCTTGCATATACTTGAGCCATTCACATGTACGTACTTGTGAAATTACGTAACTGTTGTTTGATATAAGAGATTGGAATAGTTTGTGAATGCTATCTACTGTATATAAATTGTAAGTAAATATAAAAAATTATGTTATAATTATAATAATGGTATGTATGTATTTTCTTTAGATGGATAAATGAAGAGCTTAATGATCCAGTTTTGTAGCATGAATTCATTGTAACTGATGGTCGTTAAGATCAATATTCACAGAGCACTAGTAACAATATGACTGTACTTTCAATATGACATGTCTTGCTATGACAAGCGTACTCTAACAGTGAGAATGACTCACGCGTTCATCAATTTGCTATGTGTGAGTAATAATGAAATTTACGGTAATATTGTTCTGACTGAAAAGTGCTCATTTTACACTTTACTCATCACGCATCTAATGTTATATTGTTTTAACTATTTTTCCTAATTTAACAATTATTTTGAATTTTCCATTAGCTTTGGCTTCACCGCAGTCGTGTATGGAAATGGAAACCATGTGATCTTATGGTATTTTTCAGTGCTTTCAGAGTTTCATAACAAGCTCCCATATGGAACAAAGAGCCCCTGCTCAAGGCGGCTGGAAGATACAATCTAGGTCAGAGATGTACTGTAGATTGCAATATTGATTACATAAAAGGTCAAGAGCAAAGGCAAAAAAGGAAATTGTGACTTAACTTAGACAGAAGTAATGGGTAATGTGTTTTATTGGTCAGAGAATCATTTCATTAATTTGCATGTACATTCATGTTGTTGTAATAATAATAATAATAATAATAATAATAATAATAACACATCAAGTATATACAGTCAAATACAGATCACATATGAAAGATGTTATTCTTAAAATAAACAAGCTCATTGAGGGGTTTTGGATTGACTGCTCTCAATGTCAATAGCATATTCACCTGTTTAGTGCGACTGAGGAAATAGTGTGAACCAAATGAGTATGACACATCATTAGGCCACCTAATTTTTTCCATGAAGGCCTATATAGCATATTTCCTTCCTGTCTGGCCATTTGCAAAAAAAAAAGTGGTTCTAAAAAATACAGAACCATTAGACTTCTTCTTCTTCTTTATGTTGACATTTGGGTTGTTTATTTTTTATTTTTTCCTATGCTAAAAAATGATTTAGAAATCAGATGATCGTGATGTAGGCTTGCAATGTTCCATCTTCTGCTATTGTTTCTAGTATATGTATTTTTTTAATTTAGTTATTATTTGTTAATTAATTAATTTTAATATTTTATATTTTGACATGTTTACAGTGTAAGAATTAATGTAAATGGATTCAAAGAGGATTGATGTGTGATTACGCAATGCCTGGGTATAAATGGTCTATGGACTATTTCAGTCTGAGTGCAAATACCATTGTTGCCTATGGACACCTGGGTTCAAATAGCATCCGCTTAATTATTTTTTTTTCTATTCTGTCTAGTAAGGCCATATCTTCGGCTTACATTTTAAGACAGCATTTATATTCATGGTTAAAGTGATTAACATCATTCTTCAACTGAACAGGAAAAAACAAGAACCACACCTGGCATAACTGTCTATGTACAGTATGATGTGTGTATGTATGTAAACCTAATCTATTTACATGCACTCCATGCAGTTTAATCCTAGGGAAGTGAACAGTCAAATTGTTAACACCACATTCTGTAATTAATATTAATGAATAGAGATTAACTAATCTGTAGTCATTCAGGGGAAGAGGCTTATAAGAATATTTATCCCAGAGTGGGTAAATTTCTTATATGTAAGTGTTTGGTTGTACATAAAACTAGGACCTAATAGAGTCATTTACACAGTCAGCTAAATAAGTCTTAATATAATTAGTGATATATAATTAGTGGGGATATAATTAGGCATTTAGGCACTGGATGTCTGATTGACTGAATACTGATTTTACTATACACTGATTAGCCATAATACCTGTCAAATAGTGAGACACACACACACACTAATATTTCTTTGGACCTCCTTTAGCTTTAATCACGCAGTTCATTCATCAACTTTATGCACTGTCACAACACTTATTGCCATCCAGACTTGCATTAAAATTTCTAGCTCAGATCCTGTGTTGTTGATGAGAGAGTTGATGAGACTGGCTTATCCAGCATTAGTGTCACTACTCTTGTGAGTTTTGGTCGCATAGCGTGTGTGGAAATGCTCTTAGTTTCAGTTTTAAACATAGGTGTGATTTCTACTGTACATTTTATGACGCAAGTTTACCAATCATTTAAGTGATCTCATATTCGTTTATGATTTCATTTCTGACCACATGTCTTTTGCAAAGTTAAAATTTCACAAGTGTAATAAGATAAAGTTCTTAACCGGGTCCAGGAATTCATTCCAGTAATCCCTTAGTTTAATGCAGCCCAATAATTTGATCCTTCTGAAACACAGGATCTTCCACATGTCTTCCAACATGGTTGTGTACGACATAAGAAGCTCTTCACTGTATGAGTTGTAGTTGTAGTTGCCTGTGCAGTAATTATTTAATCAAAGGCTCAGTGATTAAAGGATCAACGTTTTGAATCTTAAAATATAAATCTCACAATTTTTTTTTGTTGTTGTTGTTATTTTCGCCAGGCAGTGTATATTTATGTCATAGAAACTAGGTTATGGTCTATAGGGTAATGCTAGTTTATTATTGAAAGGTTCTAAAATTATGCACATTGTAAAACTGGATAAAGAATGAATCATGGCCTTACAACATAGTGCACTTTGGCAAGTTCCTTTATTTTTTTTCCGATAAGGACTTTACGACGTGCTGTTACAAAATTCCGGATTGTTTCATGTTTCTTGCCAACTGATTACATGTTAAAACAAAGATACTTTGATATTACGGATATCATAAAAATATATTGAACTTCAAACAAACGTTATACAAAGTCAGCCAAAAACAATGTATACACACTACTGGAAAGAAAAAGTTGCATAAATTATTAAAACACTAAATATATTGCTATAGTTTATATATTGAAATACTGTATAAATGATAAGGCGGCACGGTGGTGTAGTGGCGCCTTGCACCGCCAGGGTCCGGGTTCGGTTCTCCGGCCAGGCTCGATTCCCGTCTCTGTGTGCATGGAGTTTGCATGTTCTCCCCGTGCTTGGTGGGTTTCCTCCGGGTACTCCGGTTTCCTCCCACAATCCAAAGACATGTAGGTTAGGTTAATTGACATTCCAAATTGCCCGTATGTGTGAATGAGTGTCTGTATGTGAGTATGTGTGTGTGCCCTGCGATGGATTGGCACCCTGTCCAGGGTGTACCCCGCCTAGTGCCCTAAGTTTCCTGGGATAGGCTCCAGGCCCCCGCGACCCTGTATATAAGGATAAAGCGGTACAGAAAATGAATGAATGAATGAATGATACAGTCACTTTTCCTGAAGTGTGTACATTTTTGTCTGATCCTGTATTTATATAGTTGTTTAAAAAAAATATATGTTAAATGTCACAGAGTACTATATATAGTACCAGTCAAAGGGTGTATGTGTGTGTGTGTGTGTGAAAAAATAAATAAATAAATATATATATATATATATATATATATATATATATATATATATATATATATATATATATATATATATATATATATATATATATATAAATAAACGAACTCAAACACACACACACACACACACACACACACACACACACACACACACACACATATATATACTTTTGTACATTTGTAACTGCCATGATTCTTAATGCATTTGGTCTGAGTATGTCGTGGTGGATGAGTTCATTAGCACACTTGGCCAGGGGAAGCGAGCACCTCCTACGCATGATATTTCAAGGTATTGAGAAGTTGCAGCGACATCCTCTGCACAGCTCATGTTCTCTACAAAGGCTACACACTGCTGCTGTGCATGCCACGAAATGCAATCTTTACATCACTGTGAGTGGAGAGGCCATGACGTATAGGTCAAGAGAGAACCACACGCATATACACACACGGTTGCTATTTTAACCATGGAAATGCTCTACCCATCTATGTGAAATGTTAAGTTATTTTCTGCCCTACGCAATATAAAAATAATCCTGACCAGTTTTTTGACCGCCTATTGCCTTTCATGTGAAGCAGGTGAAAGCTTTACAGAATCTAATGTGAGATAGGAGGTAAGTGACAACTCATTAAGTAACCTCGAAAATAACAGGTTGGAGTTATTATTAAAGCAAACGAAAGTACATTTCATATGACATTACAAAAAAAAAAACTAAAGCAAATAAAAAAAAAGGTTTCCTTTGGACTCTGTGGTTAAATTTATGCACCAGTACCAAGTTGCGCAGTATAAAAACACCAGACACTGACGTCAAAGGAACAATAAAAATGATATAACAAGGAACGTGTGGGAATTAATAAAAGCACCATGTTAAAAAAAAGACACTTCATTCAGCCTTCAGCTACAATATAAAATCAATTCAGTTTTTTAACACAACTCTTTTCAGAGTTGAGTGTTATACTGTACAGTAAAAGTAATATATATGTATGTATGTATGTATGTATGTATGTATGTATGTATGTATGTATGTATGTATGTATGTATGTATGTATGTATCACTTTACCCTCTGTCCATAGCTAAAAAAACACAACAAACAAAAAACAAATAATTGAAGTGCAGTCTTTAATGTTGTATGATGGCATGCCTTTGAACAGATTGGATTTATAACCCAGTGACTCAGCCTTATAATGTATGACTCAAATATAAAATCAACAATCACATAAGCTAATGAATCACGTTGCTGGCTACTGGTTATCTGAATGTTTTCACAAAGATGTGCTGTACGTGGATAACACAGTAGATGTACAGTATGAGTGGCAATAGAAAGTACCATAAAAAAAAAAAAACTGTCTCACCAACTCACGCCGTTGACCTGTAACTGTAACACTGTGTGAAAACCCAGCTAGTGGGTTTTTATCGTTTAGCAAAGAAAAACGCATAATAGCAGAAATAGTGACGTCTTTTCTCTTTGGAGACCTTTATTTAACACTTATGGAAAAAAGTCAGTGCTTTGCAATAGTTGACTTTAAGCTCTTTGGAACAGTGCGCACAGTTTGCAAAACAGGAAAGCCCTCAGGACAGAGACGCTTACACGTTCTGGTTTCTTGGTAAAATGACAAGCAGCATTTTTATTGACTGAGATAGTCTGGGGGAAAGAAAAAGAGATGCTGCTGAGCTAATGATTGTGTAATGATTGTTAAAAGCAATTTGTTTCATTTATAGCTTTTGTGATAACATGAACCTCTTGGATATCTCACAGAATTAAATATTAACTATAAACTGTTAAAACGCACAATGTGTCCTTCATTATAAACGTATCGTTTTAATCATTGGCAAATTCTTGTGAAAAAAAAGGAGAGTAACACCAGGCATGCAAATATGTGACCCAGTCTGAGAAAATCCAGCTAAAGTCTCTTTTTGTGATTCACTGTTTTTTTTTTACATGAAATCATATGTTTGTCATGTGTTGTTCCTTACATATAATGTATATACAAATATAGAAATATAGAACGGCGGCGCGGTGGTGTAGTGGTTAGCACTGTCGCCTTGCACCTCCAGGGTCTGGGTTCGATTCCCCGGCCAGGCTCGATTCCCATCTCTGTGTGCATGGAGTTTGCATGTTCTCCCCGTGCTTGGTGGATTTCCTCCGGGTACTCCGGTTTCCTCCCACAGCCCAAAGATATGCAGGTTAGGCTAATTGGCGTTCCTAAATTACCCGTAGTGTGTGTGTGTGCCCTGCGATGGATTGGCACCCTGTCCAGGGTGTACCCCGCCTAGTGCCCAAAGTCTCCTGGGATAGGCTCCAGGTCCCCCGCGACCCTGAACACAGGATTAAGCGGTATAGAAAATGAATGAATGAATGAATGAAATATAGAACTACTGCGGTATTACAGGGGTTGTTCAAGTCAAAGTGGGAATTTTGTTATTGTGCAGAATCACAGAATGCAATACTATATATATGTACTATACTGTAGTATATATAAGGAAGTTTTTACTCTGGACAGAAAGTCCCGGTTTGACTTGAATAGCCCTCGTAATACTGCAATGGATGTACTGCTGAATTTTCGCTGAAAACTCAAAACTTGTACTTTTTGTATTTATTCCCATTTGTATGGCCGTGCTCAGACCTCCAGTCAACATTCACATGCTACTGGCAATTTGGGAACACCAGTTAGCCTAATCTGCATGTCTCTGGACTGAAGGAGGAAACTGGAGTACCCAGAGGAAACCCACCAAGCACGGGCAAAACATACAAACTCCATGGACACAGACCCAACACAGGCATTGAACCCAGGACCTGGAGGTGCAAGGCGACAGTGCTAACCGATAAGCCACTGTGCCACCATACACGCTGTAATGTGTGAACACTTTTCAACACAAATTCAGCAATACAACTTAAGTATGACCTTTCCAAAATTTTCTCAAAAAAAATATATTTTCTACCTTCTAGAACAATATTGGATTTTTTTCAAAAAGATGAACTGATTATATGAAAATTAAATAACAACCACAACAACCAGTTGTTATTTTGAGACACAAAGTTCAGTGGTTCTGGAATAGTTCAAATGAAATTCTTGCATGCTTTGCATGCAATCAGCATAGTTTTACAATGAGGAAAGAAATAAAATCAAAAGGTGTGTACAAACTTTTGACAGATGACTAACCACTAACTGAAATTGAGTTGGTATCTTTCAAAGTAAAGGTATATTTAGTGGAAATCGAACTCCTTTTTTTTTTCCCTGGAAAAGGTTTGTTGTGGTTAGTTTTCTTCTACTGTATGCTACATTAGTTGTTAGAATATATCCTTCTAACGGTAGCTTGGCAAGGCTACTTCTTTCCAGGTGACAAGCTTTAAGGTTGGTGTGCTGAGCAGGATAGTTTATATCGACCAAGACCTATTGTAATGTATGTATATGCAACTCACTTGTGATTAAAGATCGAAAATTAAAGTGAAAAGAAAAAAAAAACAGAAATTTCCATTTAAACTTCAAGAAACAAGATTAGAACTGATTTAGAGTCACATTAGAATTTAGATATTTAATTTACACAAATGATTTACACACATACCATCCTTGCATGTAGGAACATAGGAACCTGTCTAGTTCAAATAGGGACCGTGGAGGCCAATGGTGATCCACAATTGTATTTGTTCAAGCTCAAAGTTCAAAGGCTTTTATTGTCATTTCAACCATATATAGTTAGTACACAGTGAAACGAAACAACGTTCCTCCAGGACCAAGGTGCTACATGCAACATAAATTTACAACATAAATTAACAGAAACACTAAACTAGCTAACTAAAGAGGCCTAGTTAGCTGGATCGCAGGTCTCTGAAAAGACAGATAGACTAACATAAATTACAACATAAATTTACAAAAACTAACCAGCTAAGTAAAGACTACTGGTTTTACAGACAATATAAAGTGCACGTGCAAATGTGCAAACAAAAGCAACAACAAAGTGACAGTTCCCATTGTACGACCTTGGTTGAACGTTTGGTCGGCATTCACAAATTCACACACTACGGTCAATTTGGAAACACCAATTAGTGTAATCTGCATGTCTTTGGACTGTGGGAGGAAACCAGACTACCTGGAGGAAACCCCCCAAGCGTGGGGAGAACATGCACACAGACCCTGAGTGGGAATCGAACCACTATGCCATCATGCCACCAGTAATTGGAAGGGAATTAATATTTTTAAACTTGCACATAATGGCACAAGTATAAATCAATTGAGAAGTATCCCTTAGCCAGGAGCCACTGTATCGAGTGTAAAGGGCACATTGCCTAAAATTGAAGCCTTATTGGACACAGAACAGTTGCTATGTCAGATGCAGGTGTGTCACTGAGTGTTTTTCTTACTTTTGTTTGCCAGATATCACTTACAGTGGAACCTTGGATGGCATAATTCGTTCCAGAAGTAGGCTCGTATTCCAAAACTAGAAATAATGGAAATATTGTAAAAGTGTTTCTGTTTATGTGCGCAGGCACTGTATGTGTGTTTGTTGTTTGTGTGTGTGCGTGCGTGCGTGCGTGCGTGTGTGTGTGTGTGTGTGTGTGTATGTGAAGTAAGAGGAGGAATCAGCCTCCCCCTTCTCATCTTACACTTGAATTTCACACACACACACACACACACACACACACACACACACACACACACACACACACACACACACACACACATACATACATTAACGGAAAAACTGTTTTGTCTGAAAAATTTGCAAGGAACATCGCTAATGACACTCGTGTGAGCGAATACTAACAAAATCACTGCAGTAAAGTAAAACAAACAAACAAATGAACCGCACTTTACCTTTGAAAAGAATCGTGACAGAGCAGTTTTTCTGTGTAGAGCAGAAGTCTTGTCTGAAGCCAAGAGGGGTTGGGCAGGGTGTAAAGACGAGAGTGTGTGTGTGAAGAGGCACGTTGTCAAATTATACACGCGCACACACACATAGCGATAGAGAGAGAGAAAATTATCTTTAACCTCTCTAATGGGACTTTCTTTTGCTTTACACACTCGCACACACGTGTGTTATAAGAAACAGTACACGCGCGCTGTACCCAACATGCATACAAACACAAAATAAAATATGTTTTACATGTACACATGTGGTCACAGTGTTATAGTAAATAGTACACGCGTGCACAGATTTTGATTATACTAGTAAGAGACGTGCACTAAAACCCAGCAGGGGAGACGATTATCCACAATTCCGCAGCGCAAGAGAGAGAAAAACCATTGGCTCAGTTGTGATCACGTGACGCTCGGCGTCAAAACAAGAAGCGCATGCGTGATACATGATACTCTGTACTCGTAAACCAAGACTTGCTCGTTTTTCAAGTAAAAATTTATTAGAACTCTTTGCTCGTCTTGCGGAACACTCTCAAACCACGTTACTTGCAATCCGAGGTTCCACTTAACTGTGTAAGCATAAGGGGAAAAAAAGCATCTGAGACAGTAGGAAATGCCAAGTTATTCGAAACTCTTATTCAGGTTATCATAAGTTTTCTACCTTAATTACTCTTAATAACAATAAGTAGTAATTTAGCTGAATGCAGCTGTCATTCATGTGACAACCAAACACAATAGTATTGCTAATAATAATAGTGTTTAGGAAGGTTAATTTCTTACCTCACCCTATGACATATTCAAGGAATTCTCCTCCTTGATTCTATTTAAATGTCTGTGTTGACAAGGCAATTAAATCCTGTTCCATCAAGTTACAGTGACACCGTGTCAACTGACCATGGCATGTGTAACCTGATTTGAACTCATTTTTTCATTAATATCTTCATCTGCTTTTTTTTTCCTAGCTGTGAATTTAAAATTACATTGCATTTTAAAATTATACTGCATTTATATTATACTTTGTTTGTTAATCATACTGCATTCTAGTGACCTAGAATTTAAAATGCCATGTTCATTTATTTCTGGTTGATTAATTGGACATTGGTGTTATTTGGGAACCACAGGAGATGAGGACCCAGTGAAGTTACAGTCTCGAAGTATGAATGTCTTTGGAGGAGACATGAAGGAATCCAGTTAATCACCATTTTGAGGAAGTTAATAGATAGCCTTGTAGAGTGGAAGTGTGACTGAGACGAAAAAGACAGGCAGTGAAAAATTGCCATTATGGCTATAAACTTTGGTGTCCAAAGTGACAAGTATGAGCGATCGATTATCAGTGTATTACAGAGGTTTTGACGGGTCATTCATGTTCTGAAAGGGCATCAAGGATGATGAAGTATGGTTCCAATAGTTTGAAGACTTGCCTGAGGGTAATTTTAGCACCTGAGAGAGAGCTTGTAGATGACTTCATCTAGGTAGCAGAAGGAGGTGGTTAAAGTGCATTAGGTAAAAGGAAGCAATGAAAGAGAAAGAAGAATAGAATGCATAGAATATCTGTAACAGAATTTTCTTTGAGAAGTCTTAGAGATGACGGAACCTAATAAGGTTTGAAAATTATTGTTTCTAGGATAGTCTTAATGTTATGGCACATGTAAGTGTAGAAGAAGAAGTAAGGGGATCTTGTATGAGTGAAGATGGCATGTATGAACTGGGATGAACCATGGAAGGTGTGATGAGTGAATAACCATGAGTATGAACCATACCTAATCTCTCTCTCTCTCTCCTTACTACACATACCGCTGCTGAGCTGCTAGTGATCCAGACCCCATCTGCCCTCTGGTCCTGTCTGATTCATCCTGGTACGCTGCTTCTGGTTGAAGATCTTGTTGCATACAGATACATGTGTGGTCTGCTTGGAACAAGGTGTGGTGATAGGGCTTAATTAGACTAATTGGGTACTCCAGTTTCCTCCCCCAGTCCAAAGACATGCAGATTAGGATAATTCCCGTTTCCAAAATCCATATTGTGTGAATGAGTGGGTATGTGTGTGCCCTTCGATGGATTGGCACCCTGTCCAGAGTGTATCCCACCTCATGCTCGAAGTCTCCTGGGATAGGCTCAAGGCCTCCCGTGACCCTGAATACAGCGGTATAGATGATGAGTGAGAGTGAGTGATTAAGTGAGGAAAGATAAATAGGTGAAGCTGGGAAGAAGTGGATGGAGATAGGTAATGAGACTGCTGTTGTTTAAAAAAAGGGGATGCAATCTTAGGGAGAAAAAGAAATGGAGAGGGAGATGGTTTATCAGAGACTGCATATGAGGAGAGGTATTGTAGGTGAGAAACAATGTGTGAAAGCGGCTGAGATTAAGAACAGTATGGTATGAAATATGGTTTGGTTGGTGTGGGATTTGGAATGAAAACTTGCTGGGCTGAAAGGCAGAAGATGTGTGCAAATGGAGAACTGTAGGAAGAAGAGAACTAAAATGCAGAGATGAATACGAGCTGTTCATAGTGGTTCCTTATCACATTGTGAACTTTCTGGATGGAGGAGCCACTGCGTTTGGAAGGTGATTCATAGTTTTCTAAGAAATTTCTGATTTGTGAAATTTCAGTTGAACTCAATGAATTGAAAGGTTGCCATCGCCATCGATGATGAATATCAAAAGGCCATGTCATCACTGCTTTGAAGGATGCTTGCTTGTAGAAGAATCAATAATTTTCTTTTAGACATTCGGTAATGCTCGAGCTGACAAATCAGGTGAATGATCACAAGCTGTTGCAGTTCAAGAGTATGTTGCCTAACCAGGTGTGTAGAGCTGGGAAGCGCAGTAGATGTCTAATACAGACTGAAATATGGTGCCGTGTTAGGATGTCAGGAATATCAGATTGAGAAACTGAGTACTGACAGCTGGAAGGCTCTTTGTCTAGTCTGTTGATTTTTGGGGTAAGCAGGAAATGTTTAGGACAAACAAGTGTGTTTAAATCGATGTGGTCAGCACAAAGCTATATCATGTAGAAAGTACGTCAGTAGCAATGAAAGAGAGAAATGGGAATTTAGAGGAAGTGAGAACTAGAGCGAAGATTGTTCTCTAGGGAAGGGCTTCCTCAAGTTCAGTTATTTCAGCGTTCTATTTTGTATATGGAAATATACTTTAACTGCTGTGGTTGTTGTATTGTTTCTCTTTTTAATATAATTTGACTTCTTAGACAAGACTAAAATAACAAGCATAATTCAAAAGGCTACCTAGGCAACCCCAGAAAACTCACTAAAGTAAATCTTCACAACAGCTCTAACCACGTCGCCTTTTAATTTTACGATGTTCCAAAAAAAGGTCCAAATAACGAACATTTACAAAGGTCATACACGTGTTAATGTCACAAGTCTGCACTGAGCATTTCCTCAAATCATTTCCCTAAATACTAACCGCACATCACATAGCTTGCTGTTTTTTTGAAGTGAGATGCTTAAACAGGCCTCCGACTCACTGTGGTGTGCACTTCCGTGTTCATAATCATGTGATTGTGTGTCACCGTGGCTTTGCAAACATATCAGTTGGTACATCAGACGCACCACCAGAGCCCCTGTATACAGATACGTGTGAAATGAATGGTTTGTAATGTATGAAGCATTGCTTTTAATGGCTGTTTAATTCTGATGTAATGGATAAAACATACATAAAGTCACCACTACCACTCGTCTCTTTGGCAAGTCTGGAATTTTCTACTGGAAACTACATGCCAGGATAGTATTTCTATAAATGTACAGGCATTTGACACCTCTTCCCAATCACATGCTGAAAACTTTGTTTTAAAAAATTACAGAAAAGTTGGAAATCTACAGTATACGGAAACAAAAAAGTCACTGGTGCACTTTAATATTTACTTGACATTTATGCCTTGAATCTTTCGATGTTATTTGAACATAAGCATAAGACTGTAGAGAAACTCTCACAATGCTTTGTTATTCAGATGCTCTTAGTCAGAGTCATTATCTTTGTTTCTGTTATGTACCAACACTCGTCTTCAATTAGCGAGATACAAGTCATAAAGTCGAACGATTAAAGTGTGCTTGTTCCGTAGCGTGCTCCTTTAAAATAAGGTTCGCGTGACAACAGAAGAATGTACAGGTATTAAACTATACGAGGAATGCTGTGTAACTAGACGGAGAAAAAGGAGCACAACAGTTCTTATTAGCTGCAGAAAAAGGATATTTAAAGACATACTGTACAGTACCATTGACTGGTCACACATACTGCACGTTCATCAGTAACACAAAGGGTACTGGTAGTTGCACTGCAGCTGAGTCACAAATTAGTCATTTCTTTATCCTTCTTCATCGTACACAGCAAATTTAACCCACGAAGGCCTTCCTGACTCTGTAAGAATCATGTGTTCCTGAAACTGATGTGGCCGTATAGGATTAAGAAGTCTGACATACCTGACCCGAATGAACACAACTGCTACATATGAACATGTAAATACTTTAACTAGTACTATTTACAGGCACTGCATTAGTAAAGTTTATTGCTTGTGATTGCATTTCCTTCTACAGAACAACGCTAATACCTTTGTATTAATCCTCACATGAATGTAGGTTGTAAAGGACATGAAACTTTTTTTTTTCTACTTTGGAAAGTAAATATACTGTATAGTAAAATTGATAGTTTATATAAAGTTTTATGATCAGATTTTACTCATCAGTAGAATGATGAATGAGGCAAAAAGATGGCTTAATGTTGGTATTTTAAACAAATCAAATTGTTATATTTTTTGAGGTTGGATGAAAAAGATTACTTTTAGAAAATGAGAGTGAAAAAAAAAACACAAAAAAGGGAGGAAATTCTAGTGTAGATGAGTCAGGTTCAAATGACTCATGTTTGCAAGTGGGCTTTTCTTTCAAAGATCCATTTTAGCAACCCAAAATGAAACTATGCTATTCCAAGTCATTCATGGAAGTTCAACTCCAGTGAAATTAGTTTTTCGGGAAACAGCACCGTTCTTTTACTTTAAGCAAGCCACAGCAAAAACAGTTCATCTGATTTGGCAAATGCTTTGCATAACATCCTTTAAAATAGAAACCTTCAAGTACTGATTCCCTATAATGTGTATGAATTTTAGGTTAAAGTTTTTTTTTTTTTTTTTTTTTAATCATTTACAACACGTTTCTTGCAGAAATAAATGATGCTTGGCAGGTTTTCACCCAATGGCTTAGTAGCTAGTCATTAAAGTTCTTTGTGTTTGGATAAACAGAATTCCTTTCGCATCTGCTCACTGACAGTCTGTGAGTTATATTTCACTGACAAATGGAAAGGAATTCCAGATGATGAGCAGTCCAAGAAATTCCCTGCAGAAATAAGGAACATATGGTGATTAAAAAAATAAATGTATGGGTGGAGACATCAGAATATAGAGCCTTGAGACGTGAGAATTCAAATATTCTTGAATCGTTTTCATTCCTTTATGTTCATTTAGATTAAGAACTGAAATCATAATCAGAAAAAAAAAATTAAAGACATATTTAAAATCTGGATCTATATTTTAATGTAAATTTCCATTTAATTTATCAAATGCTAACAAAGGTACTGAGTTGACTGTTACAGTCATGTTCAAAAGATAGTACCCCCTCTTTTAATTCTATGTTTTTTGTGTAAAAAAAAAAAAAAAGAAAATCATCCTATCATATTATGTATCAATATTACGTCAGAAAAACTTTTTTTTCATTGTGTCATTATTTATTTAACAAAAATGAAGCCAAAAAAACAACAAAAACACCATGTGGACAATACTAAGTACCCCCTTACTGCTTCAACAGGATTTATGAGTGTAAGTTTTTACATTACCTCATGGGTGTCAACCTCATTTTTGATAATGGACCACATATTACACTCAGTCCAATGTCAAATTAATCACCTTGGTAAACCAATAACCTCATCAAACAATTAATCTTGAGCGTATTATACTATTGGTGTTTCAAAAAAAACCAATATCTACTTAGATTTATTTACTTATTTACTTGGTTCTGGCCTCGACTGGTGTTGTCAGCTGTTTCTCTGAGGACTTGACAATTCGATAGTTCAGGACTGGAACTTTCTACAAGTCTATCTGAGTCTCCAATAACTACTGGACCCCATTTTACATCAACTATTCTAATATCAATTAACATCAACTATTATAGCCGAACCTAACACTTAACACTGTATAAATGCAGATCATTTCCTGTTATCTGTTTCACCCAGATGAGGATGGGTTCCCTGTAGAGTCTGGTTCCTCTCAAGGTTTCTTCCTATCACCATCTCAGGGAGTTTTTCCTTGCCACTGTCGCCCTCGGGCTTGCTCACCAGGGACTATCTGACCATTTTGATTCATCCACATTCACATTCCATACAAACTTAAATAATTCTTTTGATTGTGTAAAGCTGTTTTGAGACAATGTCAATTGTTAAAAGCGCTATACAAATAAAACTGAATTGAATTGAATATATCGTATACAAAACAGTCTTAGGAAGGAAATCAGTATGAAAACTGGACTTAGAAGTACATATCCAGCCAAGCAACTAAAACTGATTCTAAATAAGGAATAACTAAATGCTGCATCTAGAAACTCTTCCAGCACATCATGTGCATGACAATGTTCCAGAAATTATGTTAGCTTTAGGTCAGCGCCTGGTCTTCATTATAGCCTAAGATAAGTCAGAGATAAGTCAGGGTGATTCACGCTGACATTCTTCTGACTCAGGTTATTTGTTATTCAATCTTGGCTGCTTCAGCTAAAACAATGACCATCGGTTTGACAATGGACATTGGCTTGACATTGGTAATCTGCTACTCATGCCTTTATGTCTGTTGCTCAGAATGCTAATTCCCCACGGCCTATTAATGAATCCCTGAATATTTAGTTAATGTACTTAAATACACACTGATGGGCATTGGTGGCTCAGTGGTAGGTTTCTCACATGGCATGTAGAAGGCCTGGGTTCAATTCCCACCCAATCCCTAAACCAAGGCACTGGATGCAGTCCCAATCCTAGATAAAAATGGGAAGGTTGTGTCAGGAAGGGCATCGACAGGAGCAGACGAAAGACCACCAACAACAACTTAAATGCATATTGTCAAAAACAAATGCTTGTTGTGTCTTTTTTCAAATGTTCATTGTTCATTGTGTCTCCTGAAATTAGTATCTTCAGGAAAAAAAAAATAGAACAATTTAAGAAAATGCATGAGATATAATGAACTTGCCACTTGAAATGTCACCTATTGAAGAATAAACTTTTGCTTAAAAGTATAACCAGGCACAACTACATTACTATTGTTATTTACATACTGTATGTATTAGCAAAAAGCCAATTAATTTCTTCCTTGCTCTTTACCAACCAAGGAAATACCAAATTCTTGTTATTTAAAGAGTCTCATGACATGAGCTGGAATTGAAGTGAATATTTACTGTATCTTGTATCTCGTTTACAGGTATGGAAATTCCAAGCCTTCGTCCCTGAGTCATCAGCTGTTCCTAAATATGTATGTGATGTATACATCATACACACACACACACACACACACACACACACACACACACACACACACACACACACACACACACACACACACACACACACACACACACATTTACTATATGGAATTAAACAGCATGTGGCTATACAAAGTTGGAAGAAAAGCAAAACAGAGGAAAATAATATGTGTCATGTAAGCTTTAATAAAAGAGGAAACTAGGCACACACACACACACACACACACACACACACACACACACACTTGTATATCTTTAATATAAAAAAAGATTACAATCAAGTTTAAAAATATGAGCGAATAAACCACTATATAAGAAAAGTAATCTTATTAATGGTGCCAATATATTTGTCTTTGTGATTTCTACCTGAGGCCTGAATGAATTACAAACATCAAGCAGGTTTCATCACAGTAAATAAAGGTAATGAATCTATGGAAACATGAGTCAAAGCCGGATCAGACCACATTAAAGTCGTGTTAATATTTATTTACCTTTATCACCAAACGAGTCACGGGTTTGACAAAAGTTATTGCCAAAATGGAATCTGGGTGATTTTGAAACCACCAACAGGGTCACATGAGTTTTAGACACAAAGCACGTATCCCAGTGACAAAGTGGGTTGTTTAATCACAACCCGGTTACAGAAACTGGCTGGACCTGTTAGTTGTCACTATGATGCATAGGTGGATTAACTACCTGAAAACTCTCATTATGCAATGAAGGGCACACCCAGACCCTAGAGGGATGTTGTTGATTTATCATAGTTAAGCAAAGATAATAAATATTCTGAGTCAGTATTAATAAAACAAACAAAAAAAAATGCTTAGAATAATTCATATTAGAATAAATGTAAACCTTGTTTACGGAAATAAAAAAAATGTTAATTAAAAAATATAATTTAAATATATATAAAAATGTATATAAATGTAAAAAATATATAAACTAACAATTTATTGTACTGAACAGAAGTATCATATAAATAAGTTAAACAAAAAAAGAAGAAGAAAAAGTATTTAACGTTGACTAACGAATAATCAATCCACCACAAAAGTGTAACATTGCAGGAGGGTTTTAAAGGCACACTTGTGAAAACGTCTTGCCCTGCCTAGCTACATATTTGCCTCAAAAAGGAAAAAATATGTTTGTCAGGGAGCTCAGCAGGTGGAGTTTCCGTGTCACAGCTCCAGGCCCATAGTTTGATCCTAATCTTGAGTTACTGTCAGTGTGGAGAGCTCCTGTCTTGCACTTTTTCCTGACTTCCTCCTACTTCTTCAAAACACTAACTTGACTCTAAGTGTAAATGTGTGTGCATTGAACCCTATTATTGACTGGAATGCCATTTACAGTTTATTCCCACCGTGAGCCCAGTGTTT
The DNA here is from genome assembly GCA_030522415.1 of Channallabes apus. Classification (NCBI taxonomy): domain Eukaryota; kingdom Metazoa; phylum Chordata; class Actinopteri; order Siluriformes; family Clariidae; genus Channallabes; species Channallabes apus. The sequence goes on along the minus strand of CM060126.1, from coordinate 6,170,540 downwards.
CTCGGATAGTGTCCTTTTCCACCACGACTCCACTCATGATAAACTAGTCAATGAATGTAAATGATAAAGATATTTCAGTAAAATACTTTATCTATAGGTTTAAAGTTAAACCAATCTTAAGCAGCCCAACTCTACTACTGTAGGTGCGATGAAATGAACCAAACAAAGCTTTTTAAAAAATCTCATCATAAAGGGTTTCTTTATTTTTTTGGTCCCAAGTTGATTAGAAATTGCCTTTTAAAAGCAATCAGAATTTATTGTTAGAAAACTGGATCAGACCACTTTATGTTGTGGAATCAAACATCATGTGGCTGAACAATGCTGGAATAAAGGCCAAATAGAGGAAAACAATATGCGTCATGCTTTAATAAAGGAGGAATCAAGACCTTAGGGGGGAAAAAGGCAAAAACAAAGCAAAACTAAAATGTACGGAAAATAGAAATATTATATATAGTTACTGTACATCTCTATACCAGAAACATAAAACTGCATTCTATAGAAAAATGTAAACAGCAGGGCACTTTTTTAAACCTTACTTTATAACCAATGAAAAAGAAAAAAAAAAAGTTTTTATGTTTGCATTTAAATTTGGTTTACAAATTTCTTACATAGTTCTTACAAATTTTGCACGAGATAGAATTAGACCACCAATATAAACGTTTATGCTTTTTTTTTGCATTATTTATTTATTTTAAAATACTCTACTAATAATATATCGGATTTAAAAGCTACAAAGGCAGCGTTCTTCAAGCGTAGATATTATCACGTGCACCAGACGTAACAAACCAGCAGCTGGGTGTGATTGAATGCATATTTATCCAGCGGTTAGCTTATGGCCCGTGACAACTTGCATGTGTAGAGCAGCTCGTAGTTAACTATCTGCTGACCTAAAGCCTTTTTGCTCGCACAAAACTATGTCACTTGAGATTGGTAGCATTCTTGGCCTCTGTACAATGAGACCACATGAAAGCTCACAAGAAAGTGAGGCTGAGCAATGAGAAAATGCAGAAAAAGGCACAGGGACATACTGTGCAAACTTTGCAAACTCTGCAATACACTGTCTTTAAGACACAGGCCACAAAATGGTTAATGAATTACATATGTCTGGGTCTAATCAGAATCATGGTGTAGTGGTTACACCAGGGCACAAATGTTGATGTACCTTGCACATGCTTTTAGTTGCAAATTAATTTGCAGTTTAAGTTCTTTCACATGTGCGCACAGGGAAAGCTATCAACATGGAAGCAGAAGTGTTTGGGACAACAGAGACATATGACCTGATTCCTGGTACAGATCATGGTCCAGTTGTGTGCCAATGTTGACATCAATAAAGTTCACATACGCTTACACGAGCAGACATTTACAATATGATGATATATTCTCAACTTGATGAATTAAGACGCTAAATAATAAATGATAAATGAAAGCTATAAATTAAAAACAAACAAACATTTGAAACAATTTTTAATTGTTTTTGAGCCCCGGTTTGTTTGTGTGCACTACTCTGCTTTTCTCAGTATTTCCAGGCTTGGTATGTAAGCATGGCGTGTTGTGATAGTTCCACACATATGCAGTTTTCACTTACTATGGTGCTTCTTTCTGTGGCGAGTGTCAACAGAGTGTTGGTGCCAAATACAGAGGGTACGTGCGAGAGTGGCAGGCATCAGCAGCTTTTCCCGGGAGGATAGGCAGCCCTCGTTAGACAAAAGTATAATTTTTAATATAAAGCCAGGAAATAAGTTATTGAGCTGAGTGGAGATGTGTATTGCGAAACATTGTCCACGTTAGTCTTCAGTTCCACTGGTTCCACTGTTTTTTCTATTCAACCAATCCAGATTTCAGTCCATGTTTCCAACAGTACATCCAAAAATGTAGTTATGACAGAACTTTTTGGCATATTTAGCCTTTAATCTTTGGCCTACTTGTTATGTGTATACTTTTCCACGAAAAGAAGCAAGCCAGTTTTAAAGCAGCAATAAGCAATGTTATCAGAGTGCAAGAGAATGTTGACAGACTGAACAGGCCGAAGATAACAGATACACATCGATCTGTTTTTTTTTTTTACTCCCTTTTTTTTCTTTCTGTGTTTCTTTCTCATAAACCCTTTGCTCCTGATTTATTAAATTTTTTTGTGAATAGAAAATACATTTTCATGTTTGAACAGTTTTTAACTATGTGAAAAGTGGTTTCATAATCGCTCACTCCCACCGGAACAAATTATGCATTATGCCTTGGTTTACAATTACAGATATGTTCCAGGATCCCTCGAAACCCCTTTCACAATCCTGGTTTCTCATCTAACAGTCTGTTTATCTGCCCAGAGGGAAAAATTCTAAATTGCTGAACATCTTGTGAAAGTACAAAATGTTATTTTTCTTCTTTCCCACCCCCTTCATTATTTTCTACAGTTACCCCCTTTCTCCACATACATTCCCTAAACTCACTTCCTGCATTCATAGGAAAAATACAGGACAGGGTGGTGCATGCAGCACTGTTGAACAGTAAAGGAAATGACGTGTCCATAGTTAAATTTTTCTCAGTTCCAAATATGACAGATCCAAACAGTTACTGGTGGGTGGTTATCATAACACATAATACAGTGCAGCTGATTATATAAGTGGCAGATGATATTGTTTTGCACAGTAATTGTACTATAATGATCTTTAGAAAATCAACAGCCTCTTTATATATCTTTGTTTTTATGGTTCCTCTACATTAAACAATATGTCAAACTAATCTCAATCAAATTTTCTTTTTTATTTAATTCATTTTCAGTAAAATTGTAATAAATGCATTTTCTATTATACGTTTCCTAATATTATTAATATGGCACAATTGCTTGATTATACAAAATGAGTGAATGCATGATTTTTTTACGCGCATGTCCTCATCTTCCTCCCTGAAATGAATTCCTGCCTACACCACAGATTACACAAGACTCGAATTATAAATTGATCTTGTGGTTTGTTGTGAACCAGATGAGTATAATTCATTTTTAAAATTAGATTTTAAGCCTGCTCAGATGGCTTATATGACTATTTATGATACATTCATTGGATATTAGATATAGAAAGGAAACCAGCAAACCAGAATTTCTATTAGATCTTTGTTAGAACTTTGCCAATATTTATTAGAAGAACATAATATGGGGATATAAATGTCATAAGATATGAATAATAAAGTTTTCTTTTTCTCCAGTGTACAGTACGTGTGTGGCAGAGAGACAGAGTATAAAGATGAGAGTGTTGATCACAGTAGAGCTCACCCTTGGCTGGCAGATTCTGCACCCACTCTTGACTCCCATACCGCGCTTATATGTGAGGCCTGTGCCCAAATTTTCCCACGGACAAAAGGCTGTGTGTGTAAATCTTATGCTGGTGGAACTTTGAACCAGGCACAGTGGTGACTTTATAACTAGAGGAAACAAGCACATGAAAGACTCTCTCAGTGTGTTTACCACTGTGACATGACTTCCTGGCTTTATTTATAGATGTAAGAATTTACATGCATTTATTCGGAAAGCAATTTAATTTAAGCCATGATCCAACCCCAAGCAAAGAAGTTAAGCTTAAAGGAATACAAGTTTTATCAAATGGATGGAACATGTTAAAGATAAATATACAAAGAAAATCACACCCACTTTTTATGTAAATACTTTTCGAAGTTAGTTTATTCTTATAATCTAATAATAATATTCATTATTCTTCTTTCTATTAACTTGGACACATTAAGTACAACTTTTTTTTTCAGGATCTGTTTTTTCTCCAGTCTAGTCCAATTTTCAAGGAATGGATTTTGTTTCTTAAGCCACACAGTGACCTATGAATCACTCAAGCATAAAAATATAACCATAATCCAGTGAGAAACCGGTGGCGACAGATGATCAGTGATCAGTATACTGGTGATGCTGAATGCTGAGTGGTTGGAACAGGCGAGAGAGGAAATGAGGTTGATGCTGAGGCTGTTAAATAAACAAATGGTTTTAAAGTGGTATCTTTAGGCACTTTGCATCCTGTCACATGACCACACTATGAGAACTACTGAGTTGACCAATAGTTTAAAAGTGCTTTCTGGAGATACTCACAAATACTATACATCAATTCAGTACATTTTGTCCTTGAGTTCTCGTGATGACGTTAGCCAGTGTGTGTTTTACATCTGTGTGTACATAGGGCAGAGGAATGGTATTTAGTGCCTAAAAACTTTTTTCACACCACAAAAATGTGCTTCATGACTGAAGAAGTGATATATAACAATACAGCTGACAGAGATAGATGAATAAAAGTAAAAGCTCCATGTCCTAAAACTGCGCTGATGTATTTGGCACACACATTTCAAATAAACACAGAAAGCACATTTTCCGATGTCCAAGGCAGCAGTATTACATTTGCCTTTTTTGGAAAACAAATTTGTGAGATTTTTTACATTTATTTTTTAACCAAACCGATTTAAAAAATATCAATCAATAACAAAAAAAAAGACTGCATTGATACTGTTTTAGTTACACGAGGCTAAGGAAAGACAGGTACTTTCCCTCTTGCAGGACTTGTAAATATGGGCTCAAGCCCAAGAACGCCACCCACAGCTGCTTAGTCAGGACTAAGCCATGTTTATGAGGTCATCGTAAAGGCAGGGTACACAATGTGACAGCTCAGTTTTAAACATGCAGAATATCCCTGACCTATAACAGTCTCATTTCTATTAAAATGAGTAGTAGGACACATGGCTTAAAAATAGCAATTCTTTTTAAAATGCAAAAGACATATGAATGGTAAGTCTGCTTTGCACTTGATAGCCTGTTTCATCAGCTAGGCCAGTGGTTGAGTGAAGGACAGAAATGCTACAGTATAGAAATAATGGAGTGACGGACTCCGAGCTGAATCCCATTAAATATGTACATATTAAAATATTTATGAAGTGACTTTGGTGCTAATTTGTTGATGGAACAGGACAAACAAACAAAAACAAGCAAACAAAGAAAAAACATCCAATCTCAAACAGAAGTGATAGCAAGAACAGGAGTTACATTTCTGTGTGCTTGAGTGATGGATTTATCAACTGTTTCGGTAAGCTCAGGGAATGAGACACACGGGACTTATCCTTTACCTAGAAGGGAAACGGAAGGTAGAGCTTCCTGCAGATGAACCAGAATGGAAAGAAAGGTTACAAAGTTCAGTAACAGGATACATTACTGTATTTCATTATTTTAAAAAACAGTTGTATCCCTGCAAAATTATTTCATTAAAATGTAAAATAATATACTGTACTCTATACATGAAATTTTAAATATATATATATATATATATATATATATATATATATATATATATATATATATATATATATATATGTGTGTGTGTGTATATATATATATATATACACACACACATATATACACACACACACACACACATATATATATATATATATATATATATATATATATATATATATGTGTGTGTGTGTATATATGTGTGTATATATATATACACACACACATATATATACACACACACACACATATATATATATATATATATATATATATATATATATATATATATATATATATATATATATATATAAATTGTTTCAACATAATGCTTGCATTTTGGGAAATTATTTGTATAGCATATATTGACATGTTCTATTGTTTCTTCAACGTATATGTTAATTATTTTTATGAATGTCTTTACAATATATTGCACATTAATATCCCACACAGAAATATTGTATTATATTGTAAATGCCTTTTATTATTATTATTATTATTATTATTACTACAGTGAGCACACACAGCCCCTGAGGTGAGTCATCAGGGTGAGTTTCCACACTCCCAGAAAAAGAAACAGGAATGAAATGACAAAAGGAAATTTTTTGGTCAAGGAAAGGGTGCTATTAGAAACTGAGCATGAGATGGTGTACTGTATCTGTTTTTATCTTGCTAGCACCAGTTCAGATTTACAGGCAGGCATGACTATCTAATGCATGTGCTTGAAAATGTACGATCTAGCCAACATGGCGTAATCGGGGAATTTTTGTTTATGCTACACTTTCTATAAGAATGGCTCATCAATCCGTGCCAAGAAGATGACTCATGTGCATGTCTAGGTATAATTATGACTCTGCAAGCTTGCGAGAAATACAGTAACAACAGAATATTAGAGAAAGCCAAAAATGTAGGATACTGTGTATATGTATAATGAATTAAAAATCTACATTTTTAAAGTCGCTCTAGATAATGCCAAATGCTGAAAATCTAATGTAATACTATTATTACATTTAACCTTCTAGCAAGGGGTGGACTAACTGATTTAGGGGCTCACATCATGGATAGATATTAGGGGCCCTTCCTACACCCTATTTTTCGTTAATAACAATAAACAAAACAACCAAACCTATGCATAAGATTTAACAAAAGAAATGTGTTGTTTGCTTAACAAAGCCGAGACAATGACACAACCAGCACCACCCAGTTCAAACTTAGTGAACCAATGAGTAAAGAGCGTGATAGGGATGTAATGGTTCACCTTTTTTTTTCATTTAACATGCAACCAACTTGGCCAGTCATCTGGGTCATTACACAGGGACAATGTCAAGAGATTACAAGAAGTACAGTCTCTAAAGTTTCTCAACTTTATAACCTTCTCGACATTGTGATCACCATAAGTTACAGTGGCGGTACCATTATCAACAATGCTAATGTTGTCACATTCAAGTGTGTTAAGGGGGGAGCTGCTGTGTTGAACTTAGTAGAAGCAGTGCTAGCACTTGTTTTGGCATTATTACATTCTGCAGGCAGAGAGAAAAAAACACTATATAGTTTTTCAATATATTTCTTACTCCTAACTTTTTTCATTCCTCTGCCTTTTTGCACTATATTTCATCTACTGACCTCTAACTTCCAGAAATCACAGTAGAAGTTTAAAGAGTAACCCGGCGATGATGAACTACAAAACTGCAGCTCTTGTGGGATGTTTGATTTCCATGGCCTACAGTGGTCAGGACCTACAAAAAGTAATCCAAAGAAGGAAAACTAGTAAACTGGTGACATGGTCATGGGTGGCCAAGGCTCACTAACGCACATGGGAAATGAAGGTTGGCCTGTGTAGTCTGATTCAATAGATGAGCTACTGCTGCTCAAATTGAAGGAAACGTTAATGGTGCTTGTGATAGAAAAGTGTCAGAACACCCAGTGCATCACAGTTATGGTGGCAAAGGGGGGACCTACTCAATATTAGGTGAGTGGTCATAATATTGTGTACAGTATATATACATACGGAGAGGTCCAAAAAATGTATACACACTTCAACAGTTATCTATGACCTTTTTAAGAACTCTAATTCAGTTATGGCACCAATTTGTAGTATTAGTATATGTTTCTTTTAAAGATGTCAGTAGTTACCCTATTAGATATTTACAGTATATAAATTTAGTAATAAAATGTATGCATATACAGTAATTGTGTGTACATTCCACGGATATATACTAACACTTTAATAGTAATATGAGTAAGTAATCTCTTTTTTTTATCTTTGCTCCTACGTAACAATAAATATTTACTGTTTTTCATCCATCATCCCATGGACAATTAATTTGCACTACCTCAACTCATTATCACAGAATATTGCATTGCGACGTGTTGTTGCTCTCATTTGCACATGCATTATTTTTTGTTGTCTTTTTTTTTTTTTTTTTACTTTTTGTACAGTTCTGAGATAGTTTGCTTAATATATGGTGTTAATTTGTTGTCCTAGGTGGTGAGATAATTAGGTTTTTGTCTTAGCTAGTTTTGTTAATTTATGCTGTATGTAACATCCTGGTCCTGGAGTAATGTTGTTTTGTGTACTGTGTACTGAACTGTATAGGGTGGCTATCTATTGTATGCATTTATCTGTCTTTATATGTCGCCCACAATGTTGTGTGCATTGCAATATTTTAAGCAAAACTGTGCTATTACTCTGCTAATTAAACCTTCACACTGGTGGAATGCACGGTGCAATCAATGAAGATTAACCACCAGGCTGGTCAAATTTAGCCATGAAACCTCCAATACTAAATTGGCCAGTGTTTCAGTTTCATTGTCCAGCCCCCCGCATACTATATGTATATATGTACAGATACTTGATTGATTCCAAAGGAAATTCCAACAAAGTATTTATAAATATATAAATATAAATTTTAGTAATAAAATCTTCATGCATATATTTACTGTATGTTAAAATGTGTATACATTCTACAATTGTGTATACACTCATGATTTAAGTATAAGAAAGAGAAATATATCGTTTTCTGCTGATCTTACACTTAAATAGTAATACAGGTATGTGTGTGTGTATGTGTATATATATATATATATATATATATATATATATATAGTACAGGCAAAAAGTTTGGACACACCTTCACTCATTCAACTCTTTATTTTCATGACCATTTACATCGGTAGATTCTCACTGTAGGCATCAAAACTATGAATGACCACATGTGGAGTTATGTACTTAACAAAAAAAGGTGAAATAACTGAAAACATGTTTTATATTCTAGTTTCTTCAAAATAGCCACCCTTTGCTCTGATTACTGCTTTGCACACTCTTGGCATTCTCTCGATGAGCTTCAAGAGGTCGTCACCTGAAATGGTTTCCAACAGTCTTGAAGGAGTTCCCAGAGGTGTTTAGCACTTGTTGGCCCGTTTGCCTTCACTCTGCGGTCCAGTTCACCCCAAACCATCTCGATTGGGTTGAGGTCCGGTGACTGTGGAGACCTTTTTTTGTTAAGTACATAACTCCACATGTGTTCATTCATAGTTTTGATGCCTTCAGTGAGAATCTACCAATGTAAATGGTCATGAAAATGAAGAAAACACACTGACAGATAGATGAGAAGGTGTATCCAAACTTATATAGTACACACACACACACACACACACACACACACACACTCATATTGCTATTTAAGTGTAAGATCAGCAGAATACTTCTCTTTCTTACACTTAAATAATGAGTTTATACACAATAGTAGAATGTATCCACATATTAACATTCAGTAAATATATCCATGGAGATTTTTATTACTAAAATGTATATAAACATCAAACGGCGCGACTTCTCTAGAGGAAACATAAACACTATAGAGTCTATGGGTTCTTGTTATATAATATTGCCCGTAATCGAGAACTTTCTTGCGACACACGTAGTTACAGCTTACGGTAAACGCACGCGCTGGAGTGGAGCTTTCGTGTTATTTAAACGCTCGACGAAACTGAAACGTTTTTCCTGCCGCCCAACTGCTCTCTCTCTCTCTCTCTCTCTCACACACACACACACACGAACACAGCTATTACCGTAGTTACGTCGTCCCGCGCAGGGAGGAGTGTGTGTGAACCCACCCAGACCCAGCGGAGAGAGAGCATAAATACCGAGCGAGAGACTCACACGTCACACACTCATAGCCTGCAGTGCTTCGCCACACTTTCACACCAACGCTGTCGACTCTGTCGTAACTGAAGTATGTCGGACAACTACGGAGAAATTCTTCGCGTAAGTTACTTACCGAGACTTATTTTTTTTTGTTATTGTTTTGTTTCTATTTTTGTCCTCTCTCACTCTCTCTCTCTCTCTCTCTCACTCTCCTGTGCTGCCTCAGACTGAAGTTGGCAGCTTCTTCTTCTTCTTCTTTGCTCTGTTGCGTAGTTTAGCTCGCTTGACCTACGTGGCAGATTTGCAGATGTTGTTTGTGTTGACTTTTATTCAAACTGTCTTCGACTTTTCTTTTCAGAACCTGATTCAGATCAGCCTGAATGATGATTTTTCAAAACAACAAACGAAAACAACACCGTCCCGTCAGCTGTCTTCCTGCTTCTCCCAGAAGAGCCTCAGCTCTGAGAAACTAAGCGAGGACTCGGTCAGCTGGTCATTTGACATATGGAGCGAGAACATGCCAAAAAAGCCTCAGTATCCATTCAGGGCTGACAGGTCTATGAGTCTGACTGATAACTACATACCCAGCGTATCCAACAACAAGATGAAGTCTCTCGAACTTCCACCACCACCTGGATTCCCACCTTTAGCTCCTCAGGCTTCAAACCGGTACAAGACTGAGCTGTGCCGAAGTTTCCAAGAGAACGGCAGCTGCAAGTATGGTAACAAGTGTCAGTTTGCGCACGGCGAAAATGAGCTTCGAGGTCTCTACCGCCATCCGAAATATAAAACAGAGGCGTGTCGCACATTCTACAACTTTGGATACTGTCCCTACGGAAGCCGCTGCCACTTTATCCACGAGGAGAAACTCTCCTATCCTCAAACACTCAACCAGAAGTCCCAAACACCTGCCAGCCACCAAGGGCGAGTTCTCCGCCAGAGCGTAAGCTTTGCCGGGTTCCTCGGCTCTCGCAGTGTCTCCCCACCAGCATCCTACGAATCTATGGGTTTTAGCCGTGCGCCATCAGTTTCTCCTCCGCCAGCTGACATCTTGTCCCCTGCATTTAACGACACAACTCGTGATATGTTTCCATTCCCACAGATCCGAGTTGAGAGCGATGCCCATACTTTGCTAACAGAGCCTCAGAAGTCACACTGTGTGTGGGGCCAAGGAACAAACTTTGAGCCGTTGGTAGGCAAATGTGCTGCGAAGGAGAACCGAAGCAGTGCCTTTGGGTACGGCCATGCCAACATGCAGCGCTTTGCCTCCGACGAGTCTCTCTCAGACCATGAGAGCTACAGCAGCACAGGGAGCTCAAGTGGCTCTGAATCCCCCACTTTTGAAAATGTAGCCAACAAACGCCTCACTGTTTTTGCTCGCATGTCTGTTTCTGAATAATTTTTTTAATGGACGTTTTTGGAATCACAAGTCTTTTTCAAGGACTCTTTAATATGACAGTAAAATGAAAACTCTTAATATTTTTGTTTATTTATTTACTTTAATTACTGTCTATAAGAAATTTATTTTGATACACACTTGCAGTCTAAAGCTATGTATTTTTATTGCGTTTATGTACTTTCTACCATTGTGTCTTCCACTTGCTTGCTTTGCTAATGGCGAATTTTACCACAGACATTGGTCAAAGGCATCAGGTGCCATATTAGTGCTACTGACGTAAGCAGAGCTTGTGTCTTTGCCCATTCCAAACAATCAGCTGACACAAAGAAGATAATTTCTAGGCTACTCAACCAGCAATGTGACAAACATGGAAATGATAGCTATTACATGTACTCACTAAGAAATGCACTTTACCTCTACTGGGAGATATGTAGCATTTAACCAAAGCATTATGATCTATTGTGCCTATGTTTTTTTTGCCTTGGATCTTGACAGCCTTTTGGTAAAAACCTCCCTGTATCATAATTTACACACAACAAATGTATTTTTAAATTTTTTTTGCAGACAAGACTTGTCTGAGTGTTGTTTTTTTTTCATCAGGGACTGTAACAGCACAGTATTTCCGTAGTTTAGAATGCCTTCATTTGCAATGTTTTGTAATTGTATAGACTTAACCAATGTATTTATTAAGTATTTATTAAAGTAATAGCGATGTATTTTTTACTTATTTATCAGCACATGTTGGGGTATGAAAAGTGTTGCCACAAAATGATGGATTTAATAATAATTTCCCAAAGAATTATTAAATAAATTATGTAGAAAATTTACTTTGGTCATGTTTGTCTCATTCTGTCTCACAACCCAGCAGTATGAAACTCATAGCAAAGAAAGTTCTAAAAACAGCATTTAATTGTCAGAAAGCAGATATATTATTATAAATATATTATGATTATCATAATATATTAAAATATGATGAAAATGTTACATATTGGTGCCCTACATATTGGCTAAACCACTGTTGTTTGAATGTTGACCCTGGCTTGCCCAGCATCACCCTTTTCTGTCACCTATTTAAGGCCATCCTCAGAACATTCCTTTTTTGTTTACATCCTCTTGAACTAAAAAGTAACGTGCAAAGTTCATCTAATAATTCACTCATTGCTTGAATCCAGGAGAGGATTGCTTTCACATATGGTACTGTTTGTATGTGAAATCAGGGATCAGTGGCATGCACCAAATGCCAGACTGAAAATGCCATTCGAGTGACTTATAAAATGGCAAAATATGCAAAAAGAATAGCAAAAGTAATATTTGTATGCATCTTCAAAGCTCATGTTATGTTACACTGTAACTGATAAAAAAAATTTGTTTTCTCAATAAAAAGTACCTTGTTTTAGGTTTTCTCCATATGATGCCAGTAAAGAGTTAAATACACTTAGCCCATTTAGGTCTTCTTCTTGTATGTCAACAGGCACACCGGATGTGTTACCATAACAACAGAAGCAGTCCGGTTTAAGCAAATAAGTAGCCACTGGATGTATTCTGCTTCACTGGACAAGGGGTCTTATTGTGCCTGACAGGGTAAACACACACAGCTGTTTTATGATTCCTTAAAGCTGTGTCTCTAAGACATAATAACACTGAGCAGACCATAGAGCTTGATGAATTTTGCCTGTTAGATGCAAATCCATCTGCGTTCAGTATATAGCAATTGAAACACTAGGTTAGATTAAATACAGTTTGCAATCCATCTCAATCCATTTTCATGACAAATAATAAACTTCTAAAGAGCTGTTATGTTTTTTGGATTGTTTGCAACTTACATTTCTTGTATTTTTAAGTGAACGAAAAATATTGTCCATAACTGTCCTTCTGTCTTAACTCCATTAAACACCCTCATCATGAAGTATAGTACACAGTAACTGTGATGAATTATTCTAAACTATTACTGTGATTTAAGTGCCATAAATATCAAGTGAGAATCTACAGCAACCCCAGACAAGGATAGTTGTTTTGAAGTCTATTTATTAATTAATTAAGTTATTTATTTATTATTTTTTATTTTCTGAGTTTGTAATCCAACAAGCAAGAATATAAGAGATTAGATGATATATTTGCTTATTGCTACATGTATTATAATCACGCTGATCTTTTTATCCATATCACATGCCACCCAATGGCTTAACCACATATGACGCAGGTTTTTTTTTTGAACAAGCTCAGCTTCAGTCATCAGTCATCACTTCCCCAATAATTTTTTATTAATGTTTAACTGTCTAGAGCCTATTGTGTTGCACTTTAACCTCACTTGTCTGTTCATAAACCTTTATCTACGTGCACTAGAAGGCAAACAAATACAGTGATTGATTTATAACTTGTGTAATGTAATACTGTTATGAACTGCAGTGTTGAAAGAAAAAAAAGTAGGATTCTCTGACATTTATTTGGTCTATTATACGAAATATTTTGCTTGTCAGTAAGCTAATTGTTACAGTGTTGGAATAAAAACCACTAAATATTGTCCAAATTGGTCGATAAACTCTGCTTGCTTCATCACCTAAATAGAATTATTGACAATATGGAGTTAAGTCAGTAGTTATACTTCTTCAAATGCTTTTCCTTTTTGCTTCCACTGAGGAGAAGTGCAAAAAAAATAAAAATAAAAATGTGGAAGTAGGTCTCATACTTAAGGAGCATTGGGGAGAATTGCGCAAAGAACACAGCGTCATGGAAACTTGTCTGCTTTCTGTTCTGCCTGCGCAAGGTGCTGTTAAGGCCTGTCGAGGGGCTCAACTGCCAAGAACAACACAACTCCAGAGAATGTAGAGGACAATGCGGTCAAAAGTATGAAAAAGTAGGGGGGAGCGAGCTTAAATAAGAGTCCACTACTGCCAAATGCATTGCATGTGTGGTGAAATATTCTCAGTGTGGGTAAGAGGGGCGGTTTCCACCCAAATGGTTACAATCCCATTTAAGCTTCCTGTAAAATTCATGCTATTTTAAGGACTGTTTCTTGATAGTCATATGATTTTTACTATATTCCCGTCCATAGCAGACGCTCACTTTATATGCCCAGATTGAGAAGATCCTCTGAATAACTTTGTTGCTTAATTCACCCCCCCCCCCATCCCCCCCCCCCCCCCCCCCCCCCCGCCCCAGAAATCATTATGTAACCGAATTTCGGTTTTCTTCCTGTTTTTATTTCTTGTCTTCTTCCAATAAAATATAAGGCTGCAGATAACATCTTTATTCTCCTATGTACTCTGTAGATCTTACTTTTACTTTTCAGAATAAAAGTAAAAGTATGAGGTTTTAAAAGGGGATTTTTCCCTATTCCACTCTGCTAAACTAACTCTCTCATAGTGTTTGCGTCATGACCAGGGAGGCCCTCTCTATCCCAGCCTGCTAAGACGCGTCCCACTGGACGAAAAAATGCACTACAGAATGAGCGTGGCTATAAAAGGAAATTACTTCCACTGCTATGCTTTTGACGTCAGAGGCCAGCTATTTCCCCTTTTTTTCTTCGCAGTTCCTTCTGCTACTTTGCACTCAGAGAAATGGGCATTGCTTGTTCCTTCTTATTTTATACAGGCTGTTCCCTTTGTATCTGAATACATTTAAAGTGAAGTGACATATCTTTATTTCTTTTATCTATTAATTTAAACAAAATAAACAAACAATACATGACCAAAACATCCATTTATATTCCTCCTGCCTGATTCCACAAGGTTCAAAGCATACAATTAACATACAGTATGATGTCTTTGCATGCTGTTTTATTACAATTTACTTTCATTAAAAACTAAGAGGTTAAGGCGTGTCATCCAACATAAACAACACTTTCTCCATGAAGACATGGTCAGCCAAAGTTCGTTTAGCCTGCAAAGAGCTCTGATCCCAACCTCTCCTGAACTGGCCTTCCAACCTAATTTCAGTGTCTAACTTAATTAATGGTCTTGTGCTGAATAAGCAAATCCCCATAGACATGCTTTAAAATATAATGGAAAGCCAGTGCAGAAGAAATTTTTCTAATAGCAACAAATGTATCTATTTTCTCTGGGTGTGAAATTCAAGTGTCCACATATTTTTGGCTGTATTGTACTGTATGTATAATATTATGTAATTGACTCATTCAATTTCCTTGTCATATTGACCCCAACCTATTGGTTGTAGGGGTCTGGAGCTTTTCTCAGGAAGCTTAGGGCGGACAGACAGGACAACCCTGGATGCTGTGCTAACCTACTGGTGCACACACACTCACACACCTAATCATCCGCTGCAGGCAACGTGAAAGCACCACTCAGGCTACAGCGCATGTCTTAGGACTCCGGGGAGCACTAAGCATGAGGAGAACATGAAAACTCTATGTGCATTGACTGGAGGCACGATTTGAACATCATGGAATTTAAAAGCAACAGCAATTATCACTAAGCCATTATTCCCTATGTATACAGTATAACATGTTCATACAGTATAATATACTGATCAGTATATTATATGAAAATGAAGAGTGACATAAACACGAGTGATCACCAGCCAACTGGTAACAGGATCATGGGCATCCAAGCCTCATGCATGGCTCAAATCCCAGATATCAGTTAGATCAAGCACCCATGTGATGTGCTAGACAAACTGGTCAAATCCACTGGAGCCCAAACCTGTAACACAGCACCCAGAGGTTCCATTGCCAACATCCCGATGCCAAAAACCACAACACAACCTCAGAGGCCCTGCAGAGATATGGCTCAAAGGCCCAGAGCCAGGTGGCAGAATGGGGACACCAATCCTAGGTGGTTTTAATGTTAATGGTTTAAATGCTATGGACAATTAGTGCATTGTTATATGCAAATATACTCAGAAAAGATTGGATTTTTGGAACAATGGACTTTTTCACAAAGCAGCTTTACAGAAATAAAATGAAAAAAAAAAAAATCTGAAAAAAAAGTTAACTTGAAATGGTGGCAGGGGAAAACTCCCTGAGACTGCATGAGGGATAACCCCTAAAAGAAACCAGACTCAAAAGGGAACCCACCCTCATTTGGGTAACATCAGATGATGTGACCACAAATTAATCCTTTCTATAACTGTGTGCTAAATGGCCAAAAAGTGTAAATGTATGATAAGAAGATTAACTTTGTTAACATAAAGTTCACGAAGCGTTGATCTTCCAGCATAAACCATTATAGCAAAAGTCTTTGTATCATATAAAGCTCTTTGTATCTTTCAGCAAACTATATGAATCCATGCTTAGCAGCAGTGAGCCCTCTCATGTGATGAGACCTTCACTCAGAAGTTGAGCATTCAAACCGACCAGACAGGTCCAGCAGGCAGAATTGGTGGTATCCCAGGAGTGCCATGTATAACTTGACAGAGAGGAAAGAGAGTTAATATACATGCTTTGAGTTGGAACTTTGGCAAGACCAGCTATGGCAGCATAACTAAAAGAGAGAGCCAGAAAGAAACTCAGATTAAAGGGCACCCTGGGATATAAAGTGGTCACCCACTTCACCAGCAACAAACATAAGTGAATGCATGGGGGCGACAGCATCTGGTTCATCTATAATCTTTATTTTGTGTTTGCACCAGATGTGTTTCTTTAGAAAAGGGCTTGACTAAGCGATATAAGTTATTTATTTGGCTAGGGCCTGGAAGTGCTGTGGGAGCTGGGATTGTGTGTGGCATGGCCCCATCTACCTTCCTCTGCTGCACTGTTTTGATAGGCCTCCAAGATGACCTCTACCAGGAACAAAGCTGCTGAGGTCAACAGGCTGGTCCAGGTTATAGCAAACCAACTGCCTAAACACCCTTTTTGGGATCCACATACGTATCTGGTCACTGGAAACTCCCAATTAGGCAGCTGTAGGAGTTCGGTTGGGTTTTTATGATTGGGTGTGCCTGGGCCAGCAAGCTTTGACAACAGGAAATCGAGCCACTTCCTTGCCCCGTCATCAGATCCACAATGCTCATCCACTAGAAATGGCTGTCATCTGTCAACTTGGCTCCATTGTAGGGGGCCAGAATGTCTATTTCCTTGAGCCACACATGTGGGAAGCTAAATCATGCCAAAAACCACCGTGGTATGCTCAGCTTTGCATCCAAGTAGTGGTCTTGCGTACATGCAAGCACAGATTTTTCTTTCGCTCAACATACTTTAGATGAGCACAAAATCAAACAAGATTCTTTTTTGCTTCTTTGAGCAGAAAAAAACTCAAAAAGCTGACTACTTTTTAATTTGATCTATATAGTACTTTTAGTAATGGAAACATGTTAAATTAGGCAATCATACGGCAGCAGCCCAATGCACAATGTCATGTAGATACATGTCAAATACATAATGGGAAAATTGTGATCTCAGTGATTTTGCTCGTGGCACGTTTGTTCGTGCCAGAGAAACTGGTTTGACTGCTGATTTCCTGTGATTTTCACACACAAGAGTCTCGGAATTTTCTTAGAATTATAGAAGAAATCTGGTGAGCAGCAGTTATGCAAGCACAAATGCCTTGTTGATGGGAGGGGGCAGAGGAGAAGGTTGATTTAAACTGACAGGAATGTCTGAGTAATTTAAAAAACACACAAAAAACCTATTATTCAATGCCCATGCTGAGCAGCAAAACATCTGAACGCACACCGGAGTCAGAATGCAAACGCTGAGGTGGATGGACTTGCCAAGTCTCTCCACTATTCTCTTTATCAGCTTATAGCAAGTTCACAGTCCATTCTTTGGCAATGTTCAGCCAGGTTTTGCACCGGCTAACTCTGTGGTGCGTTTCTTCTACTGTGCCTTGGAGGATGGTCTTACATAGGCGGTCGTGAAGGGTTACGTGACTATACAAGGCACGATGTGTGTGACCTGATGATGTTGAAGAGTGGTTCTTATTTGCCTGGGTGATGATGATGATGATGATCCGCCTTAAGTTGGCATTTGTAACACAGGTGATTATAGAGTCTTTTGGGGCCCTAGGCATACATTTTTTCAGGGGGCTTCTCCAACTAGCTTTCACCATCATTATCGTATAAATAATAAATAAATATGAGTCAGCCTTCAGGGGGGTACCCTACTGGACTGGGATCCCAAGCATTTGGCTGCCTTACCTGTTGACAAATTTGTACAAATTGCGCAGGACTGTCCTGTATCTCTTGTACTCAAATACCTTGGTCTCATCGCAAGCTTCAAGCTCTTGCACCTGGATACGTCTGATTTTCATTGACATTGATGAAGGACGTTTCACCCTTCCTTATGGGGTCCAGTCTTGTTATGGCAGAGGAAACCAGGAAAAGGCAATCTTTTCTGAAACGAGGTACTTGAAACTGCCTACTTATTTACGCCTCTACAGTATATCATGATGCTTGATTGTGGTGCGTTTATGTATTAATAACACTTCAGAGGGAATCATATAGGGTACTTAATTCTCATCATGTTCACTTCTT
Source organism: Channallabes apus (assembly GCA_030522415.1). NCBI lineage: Eukaryota > Metazoa > Chordata > Actinopteri > Siluriformes > Clariidae > Channallabes > Channallabes apus. The sequence continues at coordinate 6,152,294 of CM060126.1, read as the reverse complement.
GTTCAGGCTTAGGCACTGGGCCTTTCTTGGGTTGTAGTAATATTCCAAAATAGCATATTTATAACTGTGAATGAGATAAGCAGCAATATTTTCATTTTGTCTGTGTGTGTGTGTGTTTTTTTTTCTCCCATGTGCCAACTTTTATCTTTGCTGCTAAATCTGAGTGAAAGATCTGGAGGGCTTTTAAATAGTGCGCAGACCTTGTCTATCAGCAAACTGCTAGGGAATGCAGGCGCAGTAATTGTGCATATTTACTCTCTCACACTGTGGGATTCTTACACAATGGGAATGGTATGACGTCGACACTTCTGAGCAGTGGTGTCAAAAGTATTCACATTCATTACTTGAGTAGAAGTATAGATACTATGATTTAAAAAGACTTCTTTAGAAGTTGAACTATCAACTCAAGCTTTTTACTCAAGTAAAAGTGTAAAAGTACTGGTTTCAAAACTACTTAAAGAATAAAAGTAAAAGTAACGTGAGGGGGGGAAAAAAGCATTAAGGATAAAAGCTTAGGCTGTGCCACGGGCCTATATACTACGGTACACTAACAGCTCATAAAAAAAAGAAAGAAAATGTGTTGTTGTTTTTTTGTTGTATTTTTTAACGGCCATAGTGATTTGGGATACTGTATATGGCAATTGAAAAAGAATGTATTTTAGTACAATGCAAATACATTAAAGAACCATATATGTGTACTACTGAGCATTAACATGTTTTATGGAGAAGAAGATATGAACTAGGAACTAGTTGCCTATAAGTATTTTAATGGTGCAAAAAGTCAAACTTCAGAGGCGTGTCATCAGTAACCTTTATTGGAATGTAAATGTTCATCCAAGCTTAGCTGCAGGAATCTGTGAGGGCAACATACAAGAAGGGCAGGCTTGTGTGTGTGTGTGTGTGTGTGTATATATATATATACTGTATATATATATATATACTGTATATATATATATATATATATATATATACACACACACACAGGAATGAAATATATATATATATATATATATATATATATATATATATATATATATATATATATATATATATATATACCTGTATATATATCATTCCTGTTACCTTCCTGGTGCTGTTACCTTCCTCGCTGGTGCTTGGTTGTGACATTTCGCTCGAATCTTGAGTCTCTATCACGGACAGCTTCGTCTACTTATCACAACCTTAACAACCAAAAAATGCTAGTTTATTCAAACGTCCTTGCTGGAGTGTGTGACGTAACGTCATGTGCAGGTGCGATGGATCGCGTACCAGCCAACAGAGTGTCGGAATGTTATGTTTATACTTCTCATCTGTAACGTCCTTCGGTATAGAAGAAAATAAAGATCACATAGACAAACGGAGTTGTTAGCGAATGTGCCGTTTACTTTTTTGTTCTCTCATGCGCATGCCCAGAGACAGATTACACACGCTTAGTTACCTCGTCCCGCTCGACGTGCTTACGTGCTTACGTCAGAGTCAGGATGCTGAACAGAAAACTTGGAACAGAACTACATGCAAACATTACATCATCCAACCACAATCAAATTCGCTCCATCTGGATGGCGCGATTTATCCGGATGTTTTTTTTGTTTGTTTGTTTTTTGAATGACAAGCTGAAATAAAATAGGAGTAACGAGGCTATTTTTAAAATGTAAGGAGTAGAAAGTACAGATAATTGCGTGAAAACGTAAGGAGTAGAAGTAAAAAGTCGGCTGAAAAATAATTACTCCAGTAAAGTATAGATCCCCAAAATTTCTACTTAAGTAAGGTAACGAAGTATTTGTACTTCGTTACTTGACACCTCTGCTTCTGAGGCATGAAAATTAAACTGACATCCTTAATTGTTTAACTATTTGTTCTTAATTTGCTATATTTTGTGCATTGATTATGTTTGCTCTATAGCTTATTTATTTTCGCCTTCTTCATAGAAGCTGCATTCCTTTAGACTTAGTACATGAAAAGAAAAAAAAATGTAAAAAAAAATAAAATAATGCTGGGCCCGGCATACTACTTGAGATGGCTGTGGTTTCAGAAAAGTGCGAAATGGGCAGTTTTCAAACAAGCAACAATAATTATGGTTTTCTTGAGTCTGAAATCATTTCTGACTGGTATGTGTTGAAATATTACACATGAGACAGGAGTGTACAGCGAGTAACAATCCTTCTTTTAAGACCTGTGTGGTCAAGTTGAATATTTGAACAGGTGTGTGAATTTTGAGAAGGATGTACGAATAGAAGTGTGGTTTGACTAGACCACTTAGACCTCCTCCCCAGATGTACCAGGCATTTTTTGGAAATCTCTGTTAGAACTTTTTTTTTAAAGTCTTGAATGCAACATAACCCAACCTTAAAAAATAACAAGGACGTGATGAGTTTGAACTACTGCTAGTGAAGTGTATAGTGACATGGCGGTACTGCGGCGTAGTGGTTAGCACTGTCGCCATGCTCCTCAAGGGTCCGGGTTCGATTCCCGCCTCGTGGGTCTGTGTGCATGGAGTTTGTATGTTCTTCCTGTGCTTGGTTGGTTTCCTTCCGCAGTCCAAAGAATTGCCCATAGTGTATGAATGTTGGTTATTACAATGGTAATCACCACTGGCCTCCATGGTCCCTAGATAGACTACAGAGTTTATATATTATTACAGTACATATTAAAATTGACATAATATACTTATATTACCATCATAAATATTTTGGAATTTTAATAATGTATAATCCACTATCCTAGTATCCTTGTAGACTTTGTATTATTTTGGATTACACATTTACTGCATACATAAAAGACAAGGGAAGTACAATATACACATGCTGTATGTTTTCATAGAAAATTAAGCTCATAGTGAGGATAAATAAAAACTTTATTATGAGAGTGATGTAATATTTGTTTAAATCAAAGCATCTATTATTAAAAACACTTTTAAAAGGTATGAGTTAACCTTTGAGATCACTGGAAAAATACGGGGAAACAATCACTTCTTAAAAATATTCTTACTGTTACCTCTATTTCCATCTGAGCACTCAATACAGTGTAAACAACAACTCTTATTCTAAATGAATACACTGTTCCATTATGGAGCTTAGTGGTTGCATGGCTTTAACCACTTCTGTAAGCACCATATGACTGCTTGTCTCATTTGTTTCCATCTCAGCGTAGTAGCAAAAGCATTACATTCTAGCATTCGCCTCACATCTGACCGAGAAAGCTAACATTAGAGACAATTGTTTTTATAGTTATATTATAGTTATACTATATGTTTGCTAATTAATTTTAGTGAATAATGTACTGAATAAACAAATAAGAATAAGTTCACTTCAAATGCATGAAACATGAACAGACTGAACAGAAATTCTGAAAAAAAAAAAAAAGCATGAAGAAGGAACTTGGAAATTTCTTTTTATTCTATTTCTGTTGTTACTTCCTACTAAAGAATACGCAGTTAAACTCACATCATGACACAATTATCATTTTAAAACGCCGTCTACACAAAAGTCTTTTTTCCATGAAGTCAGTAGTTAAGTCCTTCAACACTAAAAACTGATGGTTTTAATCCATCTGAATAGAACAAAGAGGTTGACTCTCTGTTTAAATGGACTGCACCTGTGGTTTGAACCAGGCTTGAAATCCATTATCGTTGGTACTGTTGCGAAATGTAGCTGTGTTCAATAATACATAAAAAGTTACCACTTATCTTTCAAGGTTACGCAATACAACGCTGTAATGTGTGAAACTCAGTTTACTGTCGACTAGTCCAGGGTTGTAGAGAGATTGTAACTCAGGAATTTCTGGCACCCTTAAAAAGCTGAGAGAAAAATCAATATATAAAATAAAGCAAATTATGCAATGAGCTTAAATATATATCCAGATGATTTAATATGTTTTAGGTGGTGACAAATGTTTTATTAAATATAGTTTTAATGTTATTTACCACCCAATGTTATTAAAAATCTCTTGTTTGAATTGGAATTATTATTATTATTATTATTATTATTATTATTATTATTATAGAGAATGAAATGACTGTCATTTGACATTGTTTTTGTGAGGCACCAAGTTAACCTAAATTACACAACAGTCAGTTCTGGCCGAGTAAGCTGATTGGACGAGGCGCATTCTACAAGCGAGGATAATAGACGGTAACGGCACTGGGATGTTTCACTATATGTATTATTTGACATTATAGGAGTTCTAACAATAATTAATCATACTATCTGTCAGGTGAAAGTAGGTTGGTATGGTCTGTAGTAGAAAAGAAAGTAAGAGGAGAGAGAAGAGACCTGCCAAAACCCACATTCGGCATGGTGACTTAGTGGTTAGCACTGTTGCCTTGCATCTTCAGAAACTGGGTTTGATTCCCACATCAGGTCTGTGGGCATGGAGTTTGCATGTTCTCCCCATGTTTGGTGGGTTTCTCTGGGTAGTCTGGTTTCCTCCCACAGTCTAAAGACAGGCAGGTTAGACTAATTGGTGTTCTCAAATTGTCTGTAGTTTCATGGTTATAAAAATGGGAATAAATACAATGAGTATCACCATTGGCCTCCATGGTTCCTAGATGGATGAATAATACATGAGCTACCAAGCTAAGTAGATTTTCTGAATCTCAAATCCATCTCTAACCCTTAGTCAAGGGCACAAGGGATTGTACACCCTATGGCAAATAATATTTGGGATTCAACCCCCAAATGTGGAATTTAAGCAGAATAGATGGAAAATAAATAGAATAGAAAGTCTTGTAAGATTTTGTGTATTCAGCTTATAACTTATACCTACTTTCACCCCTTTTAATTATACCATCTGTTGGTTGCTAACTGTTAATCATCAGTTCTTCCAAGAAGAAACCCCTTCAGGATATCAATGTTAAGATGGAATGAAATGGTATGAGCAATATCTAAACAAGTAAGTTAAGATCTAAGATTTATATTGGTCTTTTCCAAAAACAAAACAGAACAAACAAATGAAAAAAAAATTATAAAAATAAATCAGTGATCCTGTTGGATTTTGGGCTGACCTCCATGCCGGGAAACCCGAATCTATGCTGACATCAGGTGCAAAGTTGCACTTCTGACTTTGTGTTTAGAGGCAGTCAAAACAGTGTCTCCACATCGTTACCATTGCTAAGCAGCAAGATAGTACTTGCATCACAATTTCAAAAGCTTATGCAATTTCCACAAGGAGGAAAAAAAAAAAAAAAAAACAGACCATCCCTGGTTTCAGAGTGTGTTAAGATTCCAGGGTTGTGAAAACATTTTAGGGTCGAGATAGTGGACATATTCAATAATTATGTTGCTTTTATGACAGTGAGTTTATTGTGGTTTATGCCTCAATTAAAAAAAAAAAAAAAGGGATTTCAATCTGTCGTGTTGTAGCTTGAAATTAAACGCTTGGTAATCCCTGAGAAAATCTGTGCTGTATGTTTTCTTGTTGCCATGGATGTCTCTGAGCTGCAGTACAATACAAACCAGCTGAATTAATTCACTAATCCTTGGATAATCCGCTAATAATCACACAACCACTGGTGCCTCATACATTTCGATTTTGACACAGTCATGAACTGACATTGTCTTGTTGAAGATGAAGTTCAAACTTTTCATTAGTCTTCTCTGTCCACTAAGCAGTTTTGCATGGCTATGACTTATGTTTACATTGCAGAGCAGCGAAGAATGTCCTCTCTCTCTCTCTCTCTCTCTCTCTCTCTCTGTCTCTCTCCCCCTTCCCTCCTTCACTAAACCACTTTTTAACTTTTGCATTAAAGGTAACAGGCTTTAACATCAAGAGTGTCTGTGTGCGTTATGAAAACCATGTTTTTTCCCGTCTGTGTCTGTTTGGGGAACACAGTTGTGCAATTTCTCCGTGTGCTTTTCAGAATGCCCCAGGCTTCTGGACAAATCTGCACACGCAGACAGAAGAAGAAGAACCCTGTGGTGGGAGCCACTCCCTCTTTCCTTCCTCTAGGGAGGGGATACGTCCGTTCCGCGACATATGCGGGAAGTGGAGGCAGTGTGCGAAAAATACAAAGGTTGCCATTCAGCTCCAACAGGATCTGAAACCAAGCCCCTCCACCCTCCCCTCCTGCCTCCAACTTCCTGTCCCCTCCATCTGTGGACCCACTTCCTCTGAGCATAGTTATGAAAAAAAAAAAGAAAAAAAGAAAATGGAAGGATAATCTGAATATTTGTCTTATCTCCGTTTATACATTTTGTGAAAAAGTAATGTTTCTTATGCCACTATTGCTGGATCGGGAGCACAGATAGAGTGAGGAAGTTTTGGGAACAACATTCTGTGCATTCTGTTCATTTCTAGGCCCAAAGGGGAGGGAAGAGAGGTCTCGTAAAGTACACAGCGAAACGTCATCGAGGAAGCATTGCGCAGTTTCTCAAACTTGAGGGCAAATTCCAGGCAAACCCTGCTTTATTTTTTAGAACTTGTAAACTATTTTGAGAATATATGATCTACATATTTTTGTGGCAACTCTATTAAGTCGTTTTTATTGTTGTTTCTGAAGAATAGTGTTTCTGACACAATGTAACACACTTCAAAGGAGGTACTAAGCTGGTAAAACAAAACAAACAAACAACAATCACTAGGATGGCCAGTAACTAAAGTAAACAAACAATAGCTGTGCTAAATGTCAAAAGTCCAGTTTAAACTCAAGGCTATTTCAGTTTAACACATCTCATCCTGATTTCCTGGGATTTCCAGCACATCGTATTCGATAAAACTACAGGAACACATTTCAACATAAGTGCATGAACTTGTGTAAGGTCTTTCCTGTGCCTTAAACACCATCCACAAACAAGGAGAAGTGTAGCAGTCTGAGTTTTTATAAAAGCTCTGTCCCAGTGTTTCACTCAGACCTGTTATAGTCTTTTGTAAATCATTAAACTTTTCAATCTATCCCTCATAATATTACACCCAGGCTGAAAACCTGCCAGAGGACAAACTAAATGGGAAAAAAAATAACAAGACTTGAGCTTGAATGTTGAAGTAACTGTGTGTTGTCAAGGTGATAACTTCCTCTTTTTTGGGTCTGTTGGTACGTACGTACATAGGCGAGGACATAAAGGGAAGGAAGTGAAACTGCTAAAAAAGGAATGTTTTGGCGAAACAAATGTTTTAGTAAGACAGACAGTTCTGATGCTGAAATGCTAGAGTGTTCATCTTTTTTTTTTTTTTTTTTTTTTAACAAGTCCTGCTATTCTACTTCGTTACAATCCTTTATAACTTGGGTTAGGGTTAGGGTTTCAAATTTTCACTGTCACCACTTTTAAAAGTTGTGAGAGTGTTCTTGTTATTATTAAAGATCTAAAACGAAGGACTGAGTTATTCATTCATTCATTCATCTTCTATACCGCTTAATCCTGTGTTCAGGGTCGCGGGGGACCTGGAGCCTATCCCAGGAGGCTTCGGGCACGAGGCGGGGTACACCCTGGACAGGGTGCCAATCCATCGCAGGGCACACACACATACACACACTCACACACCCAATCACACACTACGGGCAATTTAGGAACGCCAATTAGCCTAATCTGGATATCTTTGGACTGTGGGAGGAAACCGGAGTACCCGGAGGAAACCCACCAAGCACGGGGAGAACATGCAAACTCCATGCACACAGAGACGGGAATCGAGCCTGGCCGGGGAATCGAACCCAGACCCTGGAGGTGCAAGGCGACAGTGCTAACCACTACACCACCGCGCCGGACTGAGTTATTATATGCTAAATATGCATATGTCCAATATAATAAACCTCCCTGAACGTACTTGACATAAGGAACCATTACAAAGGGGAAAAAAAACAACAACAATATAGCTTTTTAAGATTCAAAAATCATGAAAGATAACATTGCCCTCTGACAGCTTCAGGGTTCCTGGTTCGATCCTGAGATTTGATCTGGTTTAACCTCATCCTCCCAATATGTGATGATAGATGGAATAACTACATTAAACTATCATCTGGTGTGAATGGATGAATATTTGTGTGTGTGTGTGTGTTGCAACGTCATTGATAAGCAACTCATCCAGAACATATTATTGCCTCACACCTCATATTCCCCTGACCACGGTTTACTGACAATGAATGAATAAATAGAGGTATATTTTGAAATACCTTTGAACTTTATACAAGAACCCAAAATAGATAAATGTCAAAAGATGATTGTATTACGCACATAGTTTTCACATATTTGACGTGCCACAGCATATTGTGAGGGGGCGGGGGGGGGTGTAGGTATGGAGCCTTTCTCAGAAGACTTAGTGCATGAGGCGGGGTACACATTCATCACAGGACACACACACACACACACACACACGCTCATTTACACTCTATGGGCACTTTGGGAATGCCAGTTAGCTTAATCTGCCTGTCTTTGGGAGACAACTTGATTACCCGGAGGAAACCCAGCAAGCATGAGGAGAACATGCAAACTCCATGCGCACAGACCCTGAGGCGGGAACCGAACCCGGACTCTGAAGGCGCAAGGTGACAGTGCTAGCCACTACGCCACTGTGCCGCCATTTTATTTATATAAATGGTATGTTTTTATAACTATATGATTACTGTTAGTCTACAGCTTACATCTTTATTAATATTATAATTATTATTACACATAATTTCATTCTGGGTTTTGACTATACAGTATTAAAATCCATTAGTTTACGATTAATTCATTAGCATGATTCACCAGCTTGCTGTCTTCTATATTTATACGACTGAAAGTTTTTGATCCTGCACCTGCATCAAATCCTGTATTTTATGAGAGGCGTTCGAGTAAAACAGGGACGTGTGCTGAAATTCCTCATGAGTGAAGGCATAAAACGATTGACATTTACAGAAGACTTTCATCACAATATGGTGATGAGACTCTTAGCTGCGGTAAAACATTTGAATGGTGCAAACATTTTAATAAAGACCATACGTCTGTGAATGCCAATCCTGGCCGAGGTGGCTGGGAGCGCACTACAGTCGTTCCTGTGATCATTCAGCGAGTGGAACGCCTGATCGCCGGAGTGGAACTCATGATCCTTGCAAATCTGCTTGTGGACGAGACTCATCTGTCTATGAGAGATTACACAACATCATTCAGCAACACCACCACACGTTCCAGGAACTCGGCTGGTAGTTATTGCCACATCCCACATGCAATGCTGAACTCGTTCGAAGCCATTTCTACGTTTTTGGGCCTTTAAAGGAGTTCCAGGGTTTCACACGTCAGCAGGCAGTGCCTTTTAAAACTTTCTAACTAAAGTCACTAATGAAACGCTGGGATGAGTGCATTAGTGAAGCATGGAATTAAATAGGGAAATACAAAAATTGTAGTTTTGATCGTCATAACTGTCTTCTGTTATATTGCGCAATCAAAAGTCCCGGTTTGACTTGAACGACCCTCATAACTTTGGGAAATGAGTAAATATTCATCTCATTTTGGAATATTGGAAATCCGGTTGTGCACCCCACACGAGCACACACACACACACACACACACACACACACACACACACACACACACACAACCATAGTAACAGATTGTAATCCTATTCAGAAGTTCCTATGCCTAGTAACAGTTTCTAGACTGCTATTGGTCAATTACTGCTCATAGGAGGAGGAGTTTTAGTGAAGGTTCAATGCAACTCCTCACGTGAACCATTTCAACTTACCAACCACATGAAATGTCATTTGGTGCACTTTTAACTACTGAATTTGGGGTCGAACAATGTCCATTCAGTTCCTCTTCAAAAAACTGCCCGGTTCCTCTTAGTGTTTTACATATTGCATAATTCCTCAAATTTCACAAGAAGAATAGATAACTGGAGAGAACATTGCAAAACAGCACATTAACGGAGATATTTATGTTGACAGTTGATAGTTTTCATGATAAACACTTGGGGCAGCACAGCAACGCTGTCTCACAGCTCATGTGTTCCATCCTGCGTTCTCAGGTCTTCTTCATAAACCTTCATAAATCACGTCACTCTGATAACTTGGACTTGTTTGTAGGTGTAAATGAGTGTGTGTGTGTGTGTGTGTGTGTGTGTGTGTGTGTGTGTGTGCGTGTGTATGGTGTGCTGTGATAGACTGCCATCCAATTTAGAGTTCATACCCAGTGCTCTCAGGATAGGCTGTCGATCCACCTAAACCTTAACCACGATAAATGAATAAATAAATGATAATCATTTGTTCATAAATTTAACTTGATTTATTCATAGACTCTTCATATACTATCACACAGAAATCCTCCAAAACCAATCTGGGTAAAAAAAAAAATTAATTGTCTGTGCAGTTCTTTTCTTTGCAAATTACATTCTGCTGCCCTCTGGTGGTAAACATAAGTCACTGCCCAAGATTGGAACTTAAAAATACATGACAAAGGTCACAGCAGTGCCATAAATCATTCATTTATCTGCAGTGACTGCTTTATCCTGGTAAATCCCCTGCATCTTCCTGGGGTGAGGGTGGGAGAATTCACCCCAACTGAAGCGCCGGTCAGTCACAGGACACCATGCACGTTCATTCACGTTCCAAAACCAGAGAACATGGATGACTCTCACATGGTCTCAACCTGCATGCTTTGTATGGGCAATGGAACAAAACCAGAGAACATGGAGGACTCTCACGTGGTGAACATCTGCAGCTCACCACACAGTAAACCTCAGGATTGAACCGGGAACCCTGGAGCTGTTAAGTTCCCAGAACTTTCTTGTTGAGGTTTGAAAAATGCTTGTTCATTCAAATTATGAGCGTGAGGTTAAATAATCTATTCCAAATCAAATCTACTTCACTCACACACACATTTTATATCCTGCACAGGTTCACGAGAGGCCTGGAGCCTATCTATCCCAGGGGACACGGTGGGGTACAGGGTGCCAATCCATCACAGGGCACGAGCACACACACACACACTACGGTCAAATTGGAAATGGCAATTAAACTCTACAGGATGGTAGTGAAACCAGCTATGTCGTACAGTTTGGAGACGTTGGCACTGACAAAAAGACAGGAGCAGAGCTGGAGGTGGCAGAGGTCTGTGTGCTTGGTGGGTTTCCTCAGGGTACTCCGGTTTCCTCCCACAGCTGATTGATGTTCCCAAATTGCCTGTAGCGTATGAATGTGTGCCCATATGTGATGGATTGGCACCCTGTATAGGGTGTACCCTACTTCGTGCCCTAATTCTCCTGGGATATGCTCCAGGCTCCCTGTATACAGGATATAGCAGTATAGGCTGGACAGGGGAATGCACAGGATTAAGAATGAGTATATTAGAGAGACAGTGCATGTGGGACGGTTTGGGGACAAAGAGGCCAGATTATGATGGTTTGGACATGTGCTGAGGAGGGACGAGGGGTATATCGGGAGGACGATTCTAGAGATGGAGCTGGCAGGCAGGAAGAGAAGAGGAAGGGTTATGGAGACGACGGGTTATAGATGTGGTGAAGGAGGACATGCAGGAGGTTGGAGTGCCAAAGCAAGATGTGGTAGACAGTGTAAGATGGAGACAAATGGTCCTCGACCCCTAATGGGAGCACCCGAAAGAAGAATTAGCCTAATCTAAATGTCTTTAGACTGTGGGAGGAAACCTGATTGCCTGGAGGAATCAGCGAGAACATGCAAACTCCACACACACACACACACACAATGCGAGACTCCAACGCTCGCCCATAGAGGTGCGAGATCACAGTGTTAACCACTATGTCACCCAAAACAAATCCATCAATAATCCTTCTTACATTTACATTTAGGCATTTGGCAGATGCTCTTATCCAGAGCGACTTACATTTTTATCGCATTACACATCTGAGCAGTTGAGGGTTAAGGGCCTTGCTCAAGGGCCCAACAGTGGCAACTTGGTGGTTGTGGGGTTTGAACCTGGGATCTTCCAAACCGTAGTCCAATGCCTTAACCACTGAGCTACCCTGGCCTTCTTAAATTGTTCATGAAAAGTCCAATTGTATAAACTTCCATGTAAAGCATTTGCATAGCATTTCGTATCCCTGGGGGGCTATTTTCATTGTTTTCTTGTTCAGTTCGGACTCTTTATGGGTCTCAATTCATACATTCCTCTCCTCTACGAGGAAGTGATGCAATTGACAAGAACGATGGAACACTTCAGACATTTTACAAGGACTTCAATTCTTGTTTGGCTGTACAGTACCAATAGGTCTCCCCCTTCCACCCCCAGCTCTTTCTCTCTCTCACACACACACACTCCACTCAGAGATTCCATTGTATCCACAAGCCTGGAGAGCATATGTTTGACCTGAAGTCTTGGTGAATACTGCCATCTGCTCAGGATTCCACATGATCTGGGTCCTGTGTGAGAATGCGGCCAGGGCCTTTGTGCAGGCTCACTAGGCAATGTGGGAGAATCTTCCTCGTGCACAATAGAGAACAGCACAGACATTTAACCCTTTTGCTGTTCCACTTTTTTTTTTATTATAAAGAAGGGGGGGGGGGGAGCCTCACCAAAAAGTATTCTCACGATAAGCCAATGGTGAACTGAGATACTGACCAGGTCGAGGATTTGAGAATGTAATTTCAGCTTACTGATTTTGCAGTCAGGTGCTGGAGATGAAAGACATCAGTTTGTCCATTTGTTACATTTTAGGGGTAGGAGGTTAGGGTGTCATTGATGAAACCTTGCACTAGTGGGAACTCGGATACATGTATATTGAATGTAGTTACTTTTGTAGCAATTCAAATAAGAATGTTGGAGATTTACATAAGGGGGAAAAAAAACCTTATGATTGTTTGGCCCATGTGTTGTCTAGAGTCTTTAAAGAAAGTTCTTATATAGGAGGAAAGTAAAAAGAAAACACGCACAAAAAAATTTACTTTGATGACTTGAGGCCATGCACATATTAGTAGGAGAGAGAGAAAAAAAAAAAAAAAAAGAGAAAAAAAAAAAAACTGACAAAAGCACCCTCATCATTTCCATACAAGATTAGATTGGTCAACACCACAACCCCCCAACACAGCATTAAGAATAACAAAAGGCATCCACATCAACTTCACAGAAGGGTGTCGTTCAGTCTCCGAGCTAAGCCACACCGTTAAAAACCTCAGCACTCGCATATTAGATTTGGTTCTTATATTGTGCATTTTCTAAGCCAACTCGACAAAAAGCTTGGGATACTTGTAAAAAGTTTTATTTTCAGTACAAAAACTGGAGAGAAAAAAAAAAATATATTAAACTTAACACAACATTTTCTATAAATACAATAAAATAAATAAAATTAAAAAAAAAAAAAAAGCAAGCTGCTGGCGACGAATCAAATCTACAAAGTTACATGAAAGCCTTGGAGGAAAAAAAAAAAAAAAAAAAAAAAACCTTTTCAGAAGAATGTTTTTTAAAACAAAAGCAAAACAAATATCAGGGGGGTGAAATAGGTCTCGTACACAAATTACAATAAAAAAAAAAAACCCTACAGATTTCACGATAGTTACTTAGTTACTTTAGACTGAAAATAAACTAAGTGAGAAAGAAGGAACAACTCTCGTCACTTTAATAATGCTCTGCTGCCCAACAGTATTCACAAACCGTGTTAAAACCACAGCAGCTTCTAGAAGAAGAAAAAAAGAAAAAAAAAAAAAAAAAAAAAAAAGGGGGGGGGGGGGGGAGGAGAAGGGGAAAAAAAAAAAAAAAAAAAAAGTGTCCAAAACACTACAGCTTAGACAACATGAGACAAGAGTTTAATCCCGATGTCAAAACAAACACTGCATCTATGGAACGTTTGTACAAAAGAGGTTAAAGTTTCATAAATTCTTTGGCTTTTTTTTTTTAATATATATAAACCTTTTAACCAGCAACTAAATTAAATACTGATTACATACAGTGTTTCACTCCAAACCCACAATTTAACTTCGCTCTCTTCTTTAAAAAGAGTCTCTGATCACAAATCTGAACATGAAAAGAGAAGGAAAAAAAAAATCCCCTCTACTTTTTTTTTTTTTGTGGAAAATGTAGAAGTCTTTTTCACACTCAGCTCAAATGCAAATGTCAAGTATTTGGCAAAGATACTATAAATCTATAATCAAGGTCAGGAAAGCTGTGTGAGAAAGAACTCTAAAGGAAGAAACTTGAACTGCCTTCGCTGCAAAAACCATCAGGAACTGAGAGCTGACTGAAGATAGGGAGTCTCTTGGCTGCACTGTCTGGAGCGGAAGACAAATCGGAGCCGCTCAGGCTACTGGCCGAGCTGCTGCAGCGTCCCTCGTGGTCCGAGAGCGATGTGAGCGAGAGGCTCCGCGCGCCGAGCGAGATGCTGAAACTTTGGTCTGGGACAACGGGTGCAGTCTGAACAGGCGAGGCGGTAGGAGTGTGTTCACCGCTAGAACAGCCGGAGTCGTGCGAGGGTTGGAACTCTGGGAACGCCATGGCCAGGAGGTCAGAGATGGTGCCTGATGAAGGTGGCGAAGCAGACGGCATGCCGAGGAAGGACGATTGAGAAAATGGTGGATCGAGCGGTGGAGGGTTGGAAGGAAAGCCAGCAAAGCTAAAACTCTGCTTTAGGAGGCGTGGGCGCTGGGTACTCGTGGGAAGAGAGGGCTGCTGAGAGCAGAAGTGGGAATCGTCATCGTTGTTATGGACGAAGTGGCAGCGGATACCGTACGGACAGAAGCCGATGGAATGGAACGTGCGACACGGTTCGGTCTTGTACTTTGGGTGGCGGTTGATCCCTCGCAGCTCCTCGTGTCCATGCGCGAACTGGCACTTGTTCCCGTATTTGCACGTGCCTCTTTCCGTAAAGGTGCGACACAGTTCAGTCTTGTACCGTGACGACGCCGTACCGGAAGACAGAGACGACGACGAGCTGCCAAAAGACGAAGCGTTCAGCATGGACCCGGCCTTGTCAGACGCCCAGCCCAGACCTCCCGTATCACCCTCCACCATACTGACGGCACGCTCCGACCAGAAGCCCATCTTGTTCCATCGTGATGACGGTGACGACAGAGAGATTTCATTGGCTTGCACCCAGTTGGAAGTTATCGATCCAGGCTTGTGATATCCGACAGCTGACGAAGGAGGTGACAAAGTCTTCGGCAGATCATCCATGTCTAGTTTTAAAAGTTGCTGCAGGCAAAGAAAAAGAAAGAAAGGAAAAGGGTTTATAGAACGCGTGACGTCATTTGATTAAAAAGTTGAGCAGCCGTTTGGGCGAGTGTGCGCATGCGCAAACGGTACACCAATTCAACTTGGACCCAAAAAAAAAAGCAAGCACATTTTAAAGCAACAATTAGGCGTATTAATAAATAAATAAATAAATAATTATGCTTCCCGCGCAAACCGCTTAAAAGTTTTGGTACTGTTCATGCACTGCATCTTGTTATATCGACAAGTTGTTTACATTCAAAGTACAAAGCGTCACGTATTTGTTACTTGTCACGTATAACTTTAATGCCAAATCACATTTTGTTTTTTTAGTAAAATGAAATTTGCACCAACATGCGCGGCAAACTGCATCACTCTGCTTAAAAACAACTTGGAAGCTGTTTATTTCGCTTCAGGACTGAGAACTCGTGGCCCTCTCTCTCTCTCTCTCTCTCTCTCTCACACACACACACACACACACAGTTTGTTTAAATTCTCCTGCTCGAGTTTGTGCAATTGTTTCTTTTTAGTCTTTAAGTTGCATGCATGCCTGCTTTTCATAATAACACGTTGCATGACTCACGTGCTGCACTTCTACTACTAGCAAAAACACACACACACCTAAAGAAGGCCAAACATAAAGCGTGACGTTACCTTGCACAGAATGTCATCTATGTCGATAAACTGATTAAACGCGTACGACGGCATGTTCCTCCGTCTTCTGTCCGTCCACGCGGGTGAGTATTTATTTATTTCTTCTTCTGCTCCCACTCTCTCTCTCGCTTTTTCTTTTTTTTTCCACTTCTTACACTCACGCTTCTCTCCGGACTCAAAACTATCACACTTCTGACATCACGTATTTTTAAGCTCGTGCGCTGTAGGCCACACCCACGCTCCGCCTATTACGGAGCGATTTCGAACCGGTCGCGTTCCAAATAACTCCTATCTTCTAGACTGGGGTACTACAGTACTTATGAAAGAAAGCGTTGTGCGGCCTGCACAGTGCACTTCTTTCAAAAACTGAGCCGTTAGAGACGAAGCGTGACGTCACACACAAAACTAAGCTGCAAACTTTTTGGATGTGTGTTGGTATTTTGTGTCTCTTTCTGTCTTTCTTTCTCTATTAATAACTGTGTTATTCCTGCTGTGGGATTCATACAGGATCCCCCCCGCGCGCTTTATTTAATCTGTACAGTTATTGCATAAAAAGTGTGCCCTAGATGAAAAAGTAATTTTTTTGTAAATATGCATACATGTCTATATTTTTATCAGATAAAAAGAAATTACATTACTAAATACACCTGCATGACCTTTTATGTAGTGTCCGTAACTTTTTTTAAATTTCAAATCTTTCAATGGTCTTAAATGTCATTCAGGTGAAACTTGCCCAATTTAGATTTCACATGAAAAGACTTAAACCTGAAAACGTATATTATTCTAAAATGCACAGTCGTTAAGATATTGCAACATGAATTTGATGTGGTTATGTACACTACATATTTTTTGCACAAATTTTGCACAGAATGTTTTAATGTAAGCACTAATATTTACAATTCATATGCTTCTAGAAGCTTACACCAATTATTATTGTTGTTTGAAGTGAAATAGTATAACTGAAAAATTTCCAATTTTTGGGGAACATATAAAATCATCTCTCCAAAACAGCTGAAGTTGCTTCTATAGCGTACACATTTTCTGCATTATATGTAGAACATAAAAAATTAAATCAGCACCAATACTGTTTTGGCAGAGTATTTTATGTTGGTCTGTACTTTGGGACACACATAGCACTGTCACATTGCACCTCCAGGGTCCGGGTTCGTGTCCCACCTCGGGGCCTGTGAGGGGGCTCCCGCTCCCCCTCCCCGCTACACTATGTACAGGATAAAGCAGTATAGATGATGAATCAGTAAGAAAGATTGAATTCCATCCGTCCATCTAACATCCAACATGCAAACTCCGTGCACACAGACCCGAGGTGGTAATCAAACCCTCGATCCTGGAGGTGCAAGGCACCAAGCAACCGTGCCGGTATTATTTAATTATTAATGTTTAATTTCTTCTGGGTCCTCTGGTTTCCTCCCACGGTCCACAAACACACAGATTAGAATATTTGGCAATTCCAAATTGTTTTACTTGTGTTTGAGTAAGAGTGTGCCCGGTGATTGATTGGTACCCTGTCCAGGGTGTACCCTGCCTAGTTCCCCGTGTCCCCTGGAATAGGCTCCAGGCCTCCCATGACCCTTTATACAGAATGAATTACTGTTTTTCACCTTTCACCAACATAAGACATTAAGGATTACAATTACCTAAATAGTCTTCCAGGGAGTTTTTCAGATTTAGATTAAACCCATTCAATTCAAGCAACCAGTCAAACAAGGTAATAACTATAAAAGCTCAGTAATAAGAATAAGTTTAGTAAATGCAAATGGTGAATTCCTTCCTAAAAAACAATGGTAACAGTACCGCATTTTTCATTTGGTCAGCCCCTAAATCATTTATTATTGCTTGGAAAACATGCAATTCACAGTGTAGCGATTAGGCAATGCATCAGTAATTCCGTCCCTTCAGTCAAAAACTATTCAGTTCTCAACTATATGTAGATGTATCTGGGATTTTTCTTTTACCAATTTCCCAGAAAAGTTTAGAAAAACATGGAACCAATAAAAAGATCTGTCTTCATGCTGTCTGATCAGATTCAGATAAAGCACCTCCTGATAGCTTAACAACCCCTGGCTGTCAAAAATCAGAGCAGAGGAAACCCCAGTGCGTCTTTGATATGACCAGCTGAAGGTGTTGAAAGTTTCACCGACTGGTTGAAGGACTGACATTAAAGGCATTTTATATCCCTCATCATGGTGACAGCAGACAAGCCCGCTGTGGTCCCACTGTGACAGGAGACAACGTTGTCTCTGTGTGTCCACGCCGGTGTCTGTTTATATGCAACACCATGGATGAGGACTGGCTGCAGGAGACATGGTGGGGTAAAATGAAAGTGGAGAAAACCAGCATTTGAACCTTCAATTCTTAAGTGTATATTATAGTCCACAGACCATAATTATAATGTAACTATCTAAAGGGAACTGGTGTGCTGATTTGCTTTGAAAGATGAGCTATAACCTACCTAAAGTCATTATTTACTTTGTTCCCTTCACAGATTTCGAAGTACACACAAACACACACTGGAGACTGTAATTTTATCCTCCTGCATTGAAGTTCTCCACACTAACAGGATTCTCTCCATTGTTCCCAAAAACAGACAAAAGAAAGAAGGTTAGTCTGGGCCAAGATGTCAGCTTACCAATTGCATGTTGAAACATAAGGGTTCTTGTTGTGAGCCGGCTAAACCCAGTCCAGTCCACCTCGAAAAACCTCAGTAATCTCATCTCAGATGACGACGTGTTTAAATGAGAAAACCTAATCCTGCGTATGAAGGAGAACCAAAAGCACACAAAAGTATAATTTAAAAGTGTAAACTTGTCACACTTAATTATAGCCCATGGTACATGTAGCCAAACTGTTCTCATGTGGCCTGAACTGTTTAATGCTAACTGCTTGTAATATATCACTGTGTTAATTCTTTTGATCACTCTTTATTAAAACGTTAAAATCTGCACTGCAATACATGCAAATGCTAATAAGTATTAACAACATGAACTGAAGGTAACAACTACATGGGGAAAAAGCAACGTTCATTGTTTCATATACTGGATGAGTTGAGATCTCTTACCTAATTCCAATGACTAAAGCCTTTAATTAAAAACTTGTTTGAACATTATGGGATCACCTTAATAGCCTGAGATATTTGACTTATCTGCTTTGAACTAAAAGTTTATATTATTATAAAATAATGATATTTATATTTATTATTATCACATTATGATTACCTAAATGTGTTTCAAATTTTATTTTATTATTTGCAATTTTCATTAATTATTTATTTATTTATGTAACAAATCCTGGGACAGTTTAAAACCTTTTCATCCAATAGAAAAAGCATATATTTTAAATAAACACATAAAATATCTTTACACATCCCTTCTGTATCTTGATTTGGGCACATGGACATTAATTTACTACAGTGGATGTAAGACTGTTGCTAATCAGGCAAGTGAGGGCAGGGTGTGTGGTTATAGTGGAGGAGGAGGGGGCGAGATTTGATTGTGTGTGTGCATGTGTGAGGGCATGGGAGAGCTCTGCCTCCTTCTCCACTGATTGAGCAAAAGGGTATTAGAACATAATGAGTAAAAAGTTCTTGGCCTAACAATGCTCCCACCCCCCACCTGAGGGTGGGGTGCTCAGGGGTTTTTGGTTAGGGGGGGAAGGGGCCGATTGTTTAGGAACGAGCAAAGATGGCTGAAGGCCCTCTCTGCTCTAATCCTTAATCACAACAGTGTCATGGGGCAAAGAGGAATGCTGCCTTAAAATACACCCCCACTCACAAAATCACTCATCCTAAATGACTGCACAGGCAAACCCCTGAGTGCCTGTCACTCTTTCTGCTGCATGTGGGTGTTTAGGAATGCATGATCGGGTCAAAATTACAATTATAAACAGCATCAAAAATCATGGATCATTGTCTTGTTTAGAGACTTGTCGTAAAATGCCAATCATACTATATGATGTTTGGTTCACGCTGGTCTTTCATTCGCTACATCTCAATGAGACAATACGACCAAGTGCATTCACACCCCATTTGAATCCATTCACACATACAGCACTCTGACATTCCGTTGCAAATGATCTGTTAACCTACCGAGAACAATGTCAATCAACTTTTAATGGATCCTGCAGCCGTGCAGTCCGGGTCTTGCCATTGGAAACCATTACCAGACGTTAGGCATTAAACCCTATCCCCTTAAACATGCACTGGAGGCATAGCTTGTGTGCTCAGTGCCATAACAGAACATGAAAAGGATATTTCACACTCGCTTCACAGAATTGTTCTTATGCTAATTGAGAGTGCGGGGATCCGAGTTAAGAAAGGCACATGGGTGAAGTGACAAAAGCCTTTTCAAATGGCGTTATACACTCTGTTTATAGATTTGAAAAAGGACCACTTATGCATATGATTCATGTAGCTCGTGACTTTCAGTGACCTGAATTGACATATGAGTCATTTTTACATTCCCTGTGCACACTGATGGGACGTCTGAATAAAAGTCCATATTTTCTCCGTATATCTCCATACTAACTACCTACCTACCTAACTAACTAACTAACTAACTAACTAAAACAGCCATTTGTAGATTAAATGATGTACATACCAATATAATGTACATGGTTATATTTGTATAATATTAGTACAACAGCAGCTGTTACCTTTATGATATTGTAATAAAAAGTGAGCTTGTAACTTGAACATGTGCACAAGAATAAAAAGAAAATCTAGCTAAAAAGGCCTTTAACACTTTTAAACCATGGGAACACAAGCCTATTTGCAATTACAATTAGCCACCTATAGAGAACAACAGCACAGTGATGATGTTCCTGGAGTAATCAGGACTCCGCTTTCAGATACTGTTTCAGGTTCGCATGCCCGGAGACATTTCCATTTTAACTCCTTTTCTTCATGCTCCCTACTTTTGTACTATATATTTTGGTATAGATATTAGATATTTTCCCCTTTTATTAGATGATTATTTAAAAAATTCATTCATCTTGTTTCTTTATAGGTCATAGTTGTATATTAGTATAATAAAATTAATACAAAGTAAACTGATAATGACATAATGCATAAACTTTATAGTACACTTTAGATATTTTTAATCACACACACATATCTTCTTTAGATATCTAGCACAATCATGTCAAATAATTTATAACCTTTTTTAAAATAACATTTTAACTTGTATAACATTTATATTATTTTAAAAGCTCTATATGTGATGAAATATGGTATTAATTGCTGAGTCATTTAAAGGTGAGGCTGCAACTTGTACTTCTCTGCATGAACCTTGTCAACTTCTCATTGTGACGGGTGTAAATGTGCCGTCTGTACTTTTCTAAATCTATAAATTACTATTGGCCTCATACTTAAGGACGTATTTACATAAAAAGGTTTATGAGAAGGTAATCATCAACCCTAGCATTATTACTAACTTTCATGGGCTAGCTTACTGCTAACACTATCGCCATTGTCTGTTCTTGTTGCCGCGTTGCAAATTTGATCCAAAATGTAGCATGATTTTTTTTTGTTTGTTTGTTTAGCGCAGTTCATGCACAGTAAAGTTGAGCTACAGTTATAGTCCGAATTGGCCATTTAGTTGGACTGCTGTGTTTGTCCCAGTACACAAGCTCCATATATATATATATATATATATATATATATATATATATATATATATATCTTGGAGTGAGATCCATTCTATCACATGACAAAAAGTTTTCACTATAGTATAAGTAGGGATGGGAATCACAAGAGACCATCTGATACGGTATGATCACAATACTTTTAATATATTTGATTTATATTGCGATTCTTCTAGTATCATGATATTAAAAATATCCAGATTTTATATTATTATTACTATTATTATTATTATTATTATTATAGATTGAGTTTCAATTCTAAACAAACCTAGCAAATGATATGCTCCTTCCGCACAGGATGCTGTGCTCCCTGTCTGTGTGTGAATAGTTTAGAGCACACCACCTGTAGGATTAAAGAGGAACGGCAACCTTTTACCACTTCAAATGCAAATGTATATAAATTTAATAAAGTGGTAATACATGAATTGCTACACGAAAGAATCGTGCCTTCTCCCCGTGCTTGGTGGGTTTCCATCAGGTACACTGGTTTCCTCCCACAGTCCAAAGACATGCAGATTAGGTCAATTGGTGTTCCCAAATTGCCCATAGTGTGTGAATGAGCGTGTGTGTATGTGTGTGTGCATACTCTGCGATGGATCGGCACCCCGCCCTTCCACTTTGTGTTCTAAGTCTCCTGGGATAGGATCCAGGCCCCTCACAACCCTATATAAAGGATAAAGTGATATAGAGGATGAATGTGTGAAACATTAGTACCAAGTTTATCTAAATGCTTATGTATTTTGAGTGTTATCCATTTTAATCCGAATAAATCTGTTATTGACACACAGCATCATTAAACGCTTCCATTATTTCAAGAACTGTTTACAGGATATTTAATTCATTAGAATCATTAAACATTTGCATCGTGTTCCACCAGGAGGTGCTGCATCAACTTCAGCACCCCCCCCCCCCTTCCATTTTCCAGTGCGGCTGGACAGCTGTGATATTTACTATGTTTAACCTTTTGGTCCAAGTAGGACCATCAATCTTACAGGTCCTGACACAGCTAGGACCAGGCGACGCAGCCACACTTAGACAAGTCAAAACGATCTGGACTTACGACAACCTGAAAGGTAAACCTTCTGCATTGTTTTGCTTTTGCCTGAGGTTAAGTGCCTAAGTGTGTGTGTTTGTGTTCGAAGATTGAGAGCGTGTGTTTAGGAGATAGGGACCAGCAATCCCAGTCCTAAGGGCAACAGGTGTCCAGTTACCTTAAAGGAAACAAGTCCTGCAAAGACCATGGCAAGTTCTTACAAAAGAACCATGTAGGTGCATCGAATACGTTATTGTAGGGTACTGTACGATTTCTCAATATTTTTTCACCAAAATTTGACTAAAAAACTAAGGTATACAAAGAAATTAGAGAATTCACACAGCAAGTATTTGACTGGTTATAAGTAAACAAAATGGACAAAAAACTATAATTATAAAAATATAAACATTAATTAAAGATGTAAAATGTAAAAAAAAAATAGGTTTCATACTGACATCACATTTAAAAATAATCAGCCATGCTTCACTATATATAAGCTTTATTATATATAACTATATGTCATGTATAAAAAAATACAAATAATAAAAAAAGAAATAATAATAATAATGATGACAGGTTGATCAGTTATTGTTCCCACACCAAGATTAATTATTTTCTAACTGCAAAAGTGTTTTATGTTGCCAAGTAATGCAAAGTTTAACTCAATAATAACTGAAAATTTTGGTATTTATAGTTACATCTAATTTTGTTGAACGAGACAAGTTAATTCCTGTAATTGCTTAAATTATGGAATGCTTTCCCCTCACTTTCATTTTCTTGCAGTTAAAACAACAACAACAACAACAACAACAAAAATCACTTTGTCACGTTATTGACCCTGTCCTGGATACTTTAAATCCCACCTTTACATGCATTTAAATCAGTTTTTTTAACCCATAATTATGTAGTGTGTCTGCTCTAATTCCAATCTCTGTAAATGTATCGTTAATATATGACTTGCATTCAAGTCAAAGCAGGACTTTTGATCGTGCATAACAACAGAACAGTTATGAGAGTAAAACCTCCCTTTATTTCTCTATATAGTCCCCTGCACTTATTCCAGCATTTCACTAGCGCATGGATACCATGAAGGTATAAAGTTTTCTCAGTACACTGGAGCCAGGATCAGACTGCTTGCTTCACATCTGAAATGCTCCAATCCTATCACGGCCCAAACATGTTGAAATGGCTTTGAACAGGGTCAGGACTGTACAGTACTGTAATGTGCAAGTGGTGCAAATCTGTTGCTTTTCAAGGATCAGGTGTTCCACTGTCTGAATGTTCACAGGAACGACTGCAGTGAGCTCTGAGCCACCTCAATCAGAATCAACATGGACTGTAAAATGTTTGCACCATTCATACAAGTACTGTGATATATACACATAAAAGTAAAAACATATCCGCACTCCTCTTCTGTTGTCTTCTGTTCGTGTAAACCTTCCCAGGTGTAAACGTGTTACATCAGTTCATTTGTAACTGCGGCGTGAACATTAATGAATGGCCCACTTGTGATTTGCACAAAAGAAGAGCAGTGTGCTATGATTTGTTCTTTGTGATCTGAGGGTGTACCTGGTGCTGAAACAACTCATGGAAGATCATGAACAGAAGCGTTTAGACATCTGCAAACAAAAATTTGACCAATACTCTAAGGATGGTGAATCTTTCTTAAAAAGACTCATTACTGGTGACGAGACATAGAGACATGGACGGGACACGGCAGAATAAGGAACGGAATCTTCTCTATAATCCTGATCCTGCTTCATTAGACTTTCTCCTGTTTGGTCCCTTGGAAGCAGCCCTGCGAGGACGAAGATTCACTTCTGGTGAAGAAGTGAAAACAGCAGCGCATTTTTTAAATGAGGGAATACGAAAAAACTTTTTGACAGATTTTTGAAAAGCAAGTGGATTATATTTAAAGTACATGCATTTTTTCCCCTAAAAGTAGTTAATGAAAATGTTAATTAAAATACAGCCAGAGTGTGTATGATTTATGACTCACCTTATATATATATATATATATATATATATATATATATATCAGGGCTTGACATTGGCCCACACGCCAAATGCTAGTAAAATTCGGCTGTGGTGGGTAATAACTTTAGTCTCACACACACACACACACACACACACACACAAACACACACACACACCCTGTTTGGTTTCCTTAAAGGGTTATTGCTTCTCAACGGGATGAGAATATTTGCGCCTTTCGTATAGGTTATTTACTGATTATATATAAAAAAGTAATCACTATTAAAATCTATTTAGATTTCATGTTGAATGATAGAAAAAGTATCAATTGATTGAATTACCTCACACTATAAAGAGTCAACACAACAAGATAGACCAGAGTCCATTGTCCTAACTCAGAATTATGATATAATAATACATAATGAATAATAATACCTGATAATAGTACACAACACACTAAAATGATAATTAAAAAAATTAAATATTGTTCTGAGTTGCTGTATTTTTTATATCAGAATGAGTCCAGTTGTACTGAATATGCTATTTTTAAATTTCATGTGGTAACAGCAATAAGCAGAATATACTGTTCATGTTTGCATGTTTTTATATTGGGAGCTATCTTATATATATATATATATATATATATATATATATATATATATATATATATATATAGTTGACAGCACATTAATGTAAACCTGTTATTTGAATTATTGCCAGATTCATGTGTTTTACAGAAGTATTGTGGTTATGAGGTCATTTTATAGTACTGCTTTGAACTGCACTGCCAGTTTGTATTATATTCTTTCCTTTATTGCAGAAGAATTTAAATACATGCCAGAAAACTTTCTCTTTGTTCCTTCATAGAGAAATCATACCCCAGAAATGCCATAACACATTTTACTTATATTAATTCTATTAACAAAATGTTGCTGGTAAACATTTTGCGTGAACTATCTGCTTTAGAGAATATATTATGATTTTAGACAAGAGATTGATAGTTCCTGGCATGTGGCTGAAGGAGGCTTAGATCACACTGAGCATCTTAACTCATGAAAATGTAACTTTATACACACTGTTATTGGGATAAAAAAAATAATAATCCAGTATTCAGGTAGGTGCCTTAAGTGTTCTATGTGGCAAACGTACACACACACACACACACAAAAAAAATCTAAACACCGAAAAGAAAAGATTGTCTTGATTAAAGCCAGAAGAACAGTGAATTCCAAAAAAAAAAAAAAAAAAAGCTCTGGTCCCACAGGATGTTTATTAGGACTGCATATTGTGTGCTGTTTTCAGGCTCCCTACCAAGGGCCCAATCTTATCCTGGATCGTACAGATTTCCTTTCAAAGTCCGCTCCTTGCTGGCCCCCTTTATAGCTGGCTCTTTAATGGCTGTTCAGAAGCATGGAAATGTGTACTTATATGGGGTAGGTGGGTGAGGAGGTGGTGGGTGGGGGGTGGGCACACTAGAAAAGCTGGTAAAACCCTACACATCCTTCATGCTCGGAGTCTCATTGAGGGCGTATTTGGGTATTGCAACGTTTAATGCCTCACTTAGTGCCTGGAGCTGTTTGGTCCTAGCAGAACATCTGCTTGCTGTAAAGGAATGGAGAACTGCCCCCACCACCAGCATGACACACTCACACACACACACACACACACACACACACACACACACACACACACACACACACACACACACACACACACACACACACACACACACACACACACACACACACAGAGCAAGCTCACCCCCAACTTGTAGAGCTTTCTCCCTTTGCTTCCATCAGAACCATCCCCTTATAATAAACTTCAGAAACTCCTCTAATGAGATATGGGGTCAACCCTGGAGATCTGGCTTCCAGTGTCTGTCTGAACACTGGCATTGTTTTTTTTTTTTTTTTTACTTGCTGAACAAAGCAAGCACAGCTTTCCTCCTGCAGACTCGCTCATAAAGGGTGGGTTTGAACTGAGAGCCAACCCTTTTGAGCCTAGCTTAAAGAAAGATGGAGGAAGACACAAAGATGTATGCCTTTACGTTTCCTACTAAAAGCACAGCAACTGAATACAAAGCTTGTTTACACAGAACTACATATTCATTCACGGTATAAAACATTATACACGCATAAACGAAAACTCATTAAAATGTATTGCTTCTAGTCTTAGCTCACACATTTAGGATTCTCATTTCATATGTGGTAAATGGAGCCAAACAAAGGCAATCCAATACACGAGTCTGTATACAGAACACTGGCTGAATACTACTATAAGCATAAAACTTGACCTGAGTGAGTTATTTAGACAAGGTAAATTAAAATTTTAGGACTATTTAAGTGAAAAGATATAGGATGAAGGTTAATAGAGTAAAAAAAAAAAAAAAAAAAAAAGTGGTACCAGAACAGGACAAGTAGAAAATAATCTGTAGAAAATATTAGTTATCTTTATAACTAATATATTAGTTACAGTATATATAAACAAACGTTTGTACCCATTGTTGACAGCTAAAAGGGTTTATAGAAATAATTCAAATGTTAAAGCTAAAAATAATCTGATCAGCTGTCATTTTCGCACATGAACTGGCCACCACATTGTGTATTGTAATCAAAGTTCAAGGTGACTGAATGAAATCTTAGAGCATGTAACTTCATCTGTACAACCAGATGTTGTGACAAAATCTGGCCAGACAGTTATACAGGCAGACATATGAACATTCATTCATTCATTTTCTATACCGCTTAATCCTGTGTCAGGGTCGCGGGGGACCTGGAGCCTATCCCAGGAGACTTCAGGCACTAGGCAGGGTACACCCTGGACAGGGTGCCAATGTATCGCAGGGCACACACACATACACACACTCACACACCCAATCACACACTACGGTCAATTTGGGAACGCCAATTAGCCTAACCTGCATGTCTTTGTACTGTGGGAGGAAACCGGAGTACCCGGAGGAAACCCACCAAGCACGGGGAGAACATGCAAACTCCATGCACACAGAGACGGGAATCGAGCCTGGCCGGGGAATCGAACCCAGACCCTGGAGGTGCAAGGCGACAGTGCTAACCACTACACCACCGCGCCGCCACATATGAACATAAAGACGGATATTTTTCAGAGACTGAGTTTCAGGTCCTCCGATGTATGAAACATAAAGATATCGTCGAAAGACCGATTTTTGACCAAAGTTCAGAAAAAACCTGTGGCATACGTTAAAATGCATCCTTTAAAATGATCACAGCATTAAAAGTAATAATATTGTGCTGACTATTACACTGTCTAGCCTAAAAAAGTCAGGCGCTCTAAGATTCCATTCAGTCACCTTTAGCTTTGATTGCAGTGCACAATGTGGTGGTCAGCTCCTCATATGTGTAAAGGATTCCTCATGCTCTCAAAACCACTCTTTCACAAATCGAGTCTTGGAATATGGCCGTGCCATCAGGGAAGAAAAACTCTATGGATGTAGTAACCTGGTCATTCAGTACATTCAGGTCGTCAGCTGACGTCATTGTATTGCCACATAATGTTGCTACTGTAACTCCAGACCTGAGCAACCGAAGTAACCACAGATCATAACTCTGCCTCCAGAGGCTTGTACAGTGGGCACTATGTTTTTTTTTCTCTTAATTTTCCACATGTAACTTCTGTTTAAGTGCTTTTCATTTATAATTTTTCCCCCCAACCACATTTCTTCTACAAAGTCAATGGGTCAACACTATCCTTTCAGATTTTGATAATATGTTAAAGAGTTCTTAACCCAGTTCCAGTAAATTCATTCATTCATTCATTCATTCATTATCTATACCGCTTAATCCTGTGTTCAGGGGGACCTGGAGCCTATCCCAGGAGACTTCGGGCACTAGGCGGGGTACACCCTGGACAGGGTGCCAATCCATCGCAGGGCACACACACATACACACACTCACACACCCAATCACACACTATGGGCAATTTAGGAACGCCAATTAGCCTAACCTGCATATCTTTGGACTGTGGGAGGAAACCGGAGTACCCGGAGGAAACCCACTAAGCACGGGGAGAACATGCAAACTCCATGCACACAGAGACGGGAATCGAGCCTGGCCGGGGAATCGTACCCAGACCCTGGACCCGCGCCGCCCATCAGTAAATTCATAATCTCCTTAATTGTTTTCATTGCTTGATGCAGCCCAATAATTTGACCCTTCTGAAATGTTTAATTACATAAATAATAATCAAATATTGGGAAATTTAAAGCAGAGTAGTAAAAAAAAAATAGAATGGATCAGTTTCTATTGAAATAATGATCAATGGAATTAGCCAGTTAGTGCAAAAGTAATAGAAGTACAAAATTTGAGTAATCATCCATATGAAATACATGTAAAATTAATAATTGCATTAAAATATCTGTAAACAAATATAAACTCGCAACTGATGAATATAAGCACTATGAAATGGCAATTGTTTTTGGCCAGGCAACGTATTTTCCTGAATTGACTTCTGCTTTAGCTGTTCTAAATTAATAATATTATACACTAACACCATTATTAAATTAAGTTGTCAAAAACCTAAAGTTATTTAAGTTTATAGTGCTTATGAGATGTTATTTAATAATTAATATAATATATTTTATATAAAATATTTTTTTTATCAAACTAGATGTTCAAAAAAGAAATACCCTAATAACATAAGCACAAAATCAATAATTAAATAAATAAATAATTCAAACTCTTTCACACATAGAGGCAATTCAAGCAAGCTTATACAAACTGTTGGCACTTAAACCTCTTAAATGACATTTTGTTAAAGTCATCAAATGACGTAGGTTGGCACAGTTTTCTCTCGTTCAGCTGCTGCTGTCTGGAGTCACCACAGCGGATCACTTAGGTTTGGGCCGGATACCCTTCCTGATGCAACCCTCTCCAGTTTATCCAGGCTTGGATACACTTAGCATTAAGTGTACTGACGTTTTGGAAACATTTAGGAAATTAAAACAAGCCTCATCTAAATGGACAGAATATAGCATCTTATGGATTGACTTACTGATACAGTTGTTTTATTGCTCCATGAAGCATGTAGCAATTATGAAGATTGTTTCAGAATTCAGAGTATTGTAGAAGACCAAAAAACTTACTGCTTAATCAGAATTAATCAATGGTTAGTGAAATTAGTAGACACTGATACTGCAATTTGTTTATCAAGATAAGTGCTTTCATGGTCTGGTATTATGTAACCCAGTCCATAACCTCTGCTTGTCTTCTACCATTTAACTTCAGCAACCTGGCCTGCAGATGACTTCTGAATCCAGACCAGGCCTGGGTTACCCAGGCTTATCATCACATTGTTTATTCCTCCTTAAGACGACTTGACAGATAGTCTGGATATTGCTCTGATTTGTTACTCCTGAGGCAAATGAACCAGGTGGGGGTTGGGTGGACATTAAGGGCAGCACTTCATCCGAAACCTCCAGTTGCCCATCAACTAGAGTTAAGGCGGATGAGCTATGGCTTGAAACATATGGAGACACTTAGGTGCTACTGCTGACATCCCTCTCCAGTTCTCTATACTGCTTCTTATCTGCAGTAATATCGTTCTCCCAGTGAGTTCTTTCCCGTGATGTTTTTCTTAGTGGTAATATAAAGCAAGATCGTATTCCTAAAAATTATGTTGAACGGGTGTATGGTTACTGGTCTGTATGGTCTTTTTTATAATTAAAATGTTGCATTATTTAATGTTCTTTCAAATCAAATCTCACAGTATCAACTATACCCTTCTACAATTTTAGATAATATAGAGTTGGCATGTTTTCCCCATGCTTTTTGGGTTTTATATCAGAGTATAGACTGATTGGTGTTTCCTAAATGTCTTGAGCACAATGAGACAGCGGAGAAGCGTCTTCTCACAGGTTAGACGGACTCAATCGTAACACCACATAGGACTTAACACTCTGATCTGCTTTCTCACACAAAACAATCTCACAATCTACATATTAACGCAAATTTGCACATTTTGAATTTTGACTTTCTACACATTGTCTTGCTCATGACTGAACATGGTTTCTATTTTCCATTGCAATTCTATTTTATATTATTATTTGTACATTTACATACATGTAGATTTAAAATTTTTTACAGCTAAAAGTTTTTTTTCTATATTTTTTTGTATTACTAATTTGTAATTTGTAAAAAAAAATATTTTTTATATATAATTTTATATTGAATTTTTAAGTCATCAGCAGTCGTATAAGCATTTCAGTTCATATTATACTGTGTGTGACTATGTATGTGACAAATAACTAAAAATTATATGTGATTTTCATTTTGAATTTAAAATGTTCATAGTGTAAGTGTGGGTGTGAGAGTGTGTGTGAGTTTGTTCCCTGAGATGGGTTGGGCCCACATCCACGGCGACCCTGCCATGTGCCCTGAGCTGCCCAGGATAGGCTTCAGGCCCCTATACCTGATAAGTGGTCTGGAAAAATGAATGAAATATTGTAATTGTTGTCATATAAGAGGAATAAAAATCTTTGGGATATGATGTCACTGGAAAACAATCAAATCCTCCCTTTCATTGCCGTCACCCTGACGATGATAATTTTCCTATACCCACACATCTTGAAATTTTTATCCGTAATTATTTAGATCAGATCCCAGTTTTGGTGTAGTTGCCCGTATTACAAAATATCTTTCTCCCATACAAAACTCTCACACTAACCCCTACTGTATATATCAGGGTTTTAGTAAGTCCACACAACAGGGTTAGTCTTTATCCTATTTGCACTAGTATTGGGACATTTTTTCCATAGAGACTTGGAGAAGTTGGTTTATTGCAAATGAAATTAATACAATGTTTAATAAGAACCCTTGAGGACCAGGAGTAAAAGTAATAATAATGAGATTTTTGTTTAGAGTGTTTTATTGCATTTAAGCCTTTTCATTTCTGCATGGCTGAGAGTTGGTGATGTGAAATCATAGCTGGCAGAACAAAGTCTCTGTGTTCTCAGTGCTGTAATTGGTTCACAGATAGATCGGCTTTTTCCTCCTTAGATCCAGCTGGGATCCATTAAAAACACAACTTCTGATTCAGTCAAGCTCCTCCACAGGCTGGACACACATGGGTCATACACAGCAGGTAATGCACCAGGGTCAAAGGTCACTACCTGCCCCCCCTTTTGCCCTTTTCCAGACCCCGCTGCTGTTACGCTCTCACTAACAGCAAGCCTGTTGATTCAGTCCGAATTGGAAAAGGACACACAAAAGGGTCCTGATCTCCACCCTGCACGGGTCGAACAGGAGAGAGTGAAGATGAGGCAAAAGGAGGAACACTACACTGTCCATCACTACACAAATGCCCTATTGCCATGGAGATGCCAAATGGAACAAGAGGGGGAAAAGGGGATAAAAAGGAGGAGGGAGAAGGAGGGAAGGGGGTCCACAGTGACTAAGGAGGTGAACAAAGAAAGTTTTTTTTCCCTCCCATTGGTCTGCAGTGGCAGTGACATAATGTGAATCAGCTGTGAAGAACTCTGTGAGCTTGAGTGACTGTCAATGTGCGGATTACCACTGACGCAGCATTTCATTAGGTAAACAGGGATGGATAAGGAAAGAGTTACTAATGCTGTCTTTTCACGCAGAGGTCACGTGTATTTTGTGCACCGGGACTTCCCTTGAGAACATCTGACTTTTTATTTGTGTGCACGAGGTCTCTTGGGGAAATTTTGGAGGAAGTGAATAGAAAGTCAGAGTATTTTGTGGTAAAATATGGAAAGCCATGACTCATTTCTGCAGGACTGACTACTCAGGAGACTCGAAGCATTTTTAGAGACAGCTCTTACTCACATGGTCTATTCCTAACAGGTTCTTAACTCTCAAATCCTTTCGATATCCCCCTATGGTCTCTTTCCTTCTTTTAATCAAGAGGCGGCATTAACAGGGGGAAGTGATTAGGTACAAGTCTTTGGTATTTCCCCAACTCCTTTTCAAATTCTTAATCCTTTCACTGACTGCACAAAAGTCCACAGACATCCTGCTATTGCAGTCCACTTTTGCTCACTAACAAAGAAACTGGCCCTTTTGAAATAAGAGTGGCAAATCAGAAGTTATTGTATCCCACTCTGGAACGCAACGTTACCTGCCCACCGCTCTGCACAGGTTCCTAATCTTTTCTCTTAAACATCTTACATTTGTTGGTGAACACAACAGGAGGAAATTTGCCATCCTTTCTCATAAAACATGTCCAAAAACATGCCAGGGTATGGTTTGGATAAGGAATTCGTTTAAAGTCTTGTCTTAAATCGACATAACACACAAAATACAAATACAAAGCATCAATATGCATCATTTATCAAACTGAGTGTGAACAAATGTACTATATCATATTTATTAAGGAGCATTTAGGTATTTATTATAGTTTGGAAAATTTTCATAGACTTCTGCATTTTTACAAATTTGATGCATAGATTTACTTAATTGACATAAAACCACAAAAACTGCTGACATTTAAATTTTGTACACTTTTAATTAACGTACAGTAAGACAAGACTGGCCTTTCAATTATGACCAATAAGGAAAAGCAAGAGTTAGTTTAAATATAATCTCAATGGAAAATTTCACAAATGATGCTGGAGGTGCTGTTTCACTTTTTAAGTCATCATTTTGACATTTCCAATTCTCTGTGAGAACTGCCTTTTATAGTTATATATGCCTAAGTAAATGTAAATGTGCCATGAATATAATTTAAATTTAGTGGCCACTTCTGCACACTTTATGTATATTTTTGAAAAGGAGTTTTAAAATATTAAAATATTACACCAATCTTATTAAAGGCTAGGTATGACAACCATTTGCTTTTGAAACTGTCCTGCATTAAAGCAAACTTACTAACCAACCAACCCATTAACTAATGAATCAATTAATTTAGATAAAATAATAAGCTGTCGCACACCTCTACAAACCTTTGGCCTCACTTGCTTTTAGGAAAATATATATTTTTTATAACAACAGAAAATTGCCCTGTAATAAAAAAAAAATCTAAGATTTAGACATTTTCTTTTCACACAAATTCAAAACAATAATAATAATCAAAAATATTATTCCCTTTTTATAATTAAAAAACCCTTTAACCAGTATCTGTATGTTAGACACTTATTTTCCATTTTGACACATTAGTTTTGCAGAATGACAAACAAAAGCATCTGCTGGAGACACAGTGTTCACTGATTACTGATTTCAGCAGCCTTGCGATTAAAATATATGAATTCACAGTATTTCACAAAGGACACAAATATCCATGCTTGATGATAGCTTAATTGTAACTGCCTTTAAAATGTGCTTTACAGCATATGAGGTGAAAAACTCATGGCGGCCTGACATTCCCCAAATGGCTTACATAAGTCATGACTCCAGTGCACTCTGGAATGCTGGATGGAGAAGTGCTGTGAAGGCTACACAGTAAAACTACAGCACTTAGGCCAGTGGATTGTAATGGAGGGGATTTGGTGTTCTGTTCAATGCATTGATGGACCAGCTGCAGCTCGTCTACGCCTCAAGTTCCCATACTTCCATTAATCCTACTCTGACACTAGAAGAGGGAACGAGAGAGGGTTGGGGGTGGAGAGAGAGAGGACTGAGCCCTGAACATTGTCATAAACAAGTTTCAGTTTCATTCATTAATAGTGCAGCAGAGAAGAGAATCATGTTCATCAAGGGTTTGCCCACGACTTATATAATTATGTTAATTGCTCATTTTGGAGTGCCTTTGATTCATGTTCATGATGTCATTATTAGCAAAACATTGATGGGTTAAATAAACACATAATACAGTGATAATCAAATAAAGTGTAATATTAGTAATGAAATATGGGGTTGTTTTATTGTTCATTGGTAATCTATAAAATATCATTGATGTTAAAGCAATGCAAATAGCAGGTACTGTAGAATATCAAATAGAACTGTGTATACTTACTCTATATACAGTACTTAATATATACAAGTTGTGTCTGGGGGGTCTCTTAGGACTAGTCAGAACAGCCTAGATATCCATGGCTAAGGGAAGGTTAAAAACTGGCCTCCAAACACCAAGGGTTTAGACAACATAAACAAAGTTAATATTGTCCAGAAGCAAACAACTGGTAAATGTTCAGTGGGTGTACTGCAAACAAGTTGGCATGATCATTCAACAAATCGCTTGTGTCTGTCATGAGCATGATAGCTGAGACAGGTCATGGAAGATGGAGACTATCACTTCAGGATCATTCAACAGCAGGAATGTGCAGAATCAAAAGAGTCTGACCTCCCATTTTCCAGTAGATTCCATATCAAAACACATGTACAGTATTTAAATTTAAAGACATACTTGTAAATAATACTGTGACTAATACTATGACATGTATGTATATATTTGTGTGTGTGTGAAAATTAATAAGCAAATAAATAAATAAATGTTTTTAGTTTGAATTGTATTTTTGGTGGAAATTGAGTGAAGATATTGTGATATTCATGTGGGCCAAAAATAATAAGTTAAGCCCAAACTTGCTGTTATTCATTCTTTTAACAATACAAAAAGTCACTTTCCCAAAGAAGTAGCAGAGACCTAAAGGCGATAGATAAAACAGAAGAAACGTATACCTTGAACCTAAATTATAATAAAAAAAATATTTAACACAACAAACAGCATGAAAATCATTCAAGAAAAAGCCAAACTCTTTTAATGAAGGGAGGTGCATGTGACAGCTGGAGCTTGGGTTGAAAAACACACTTCACAAAGAGCTTGCATATTGTGGAGTCTGTGTGTTCATGTTAACCCAGATCCAGTGACATTTGAACAATTGTTTCTTGGTTCTTTTAACTACAAGATTGTAAAAGAAATTAATTTACCTGGAATAATTTAACAAATTATACAATAATAATAATAATATAAAAACGCTGCTACACAATATTTGCTGAAATGTATACGAAATCAAAAATTAGGTCATCACAGTTTGCTTACAGTTTTTACGAGCTTTCACATTTCTATGTAAAAAAATAATTAATGTAACAATTATATTTAAGATTCTACTTGTTTAATAAATAATTTTTCTTCAACAACAAACTGAGTTTTAGTAAACTGCAGCATTTTCACTGCAAATGTTTTTTGTAGAAAAGAGGTAGATATGACTACATTCTACACATTATGCTGAGAAGTGCTGCGTTTAGCTTTAAGTAAGGAAATTCTGGAAAGTACCTTAGACAACTGTTTTACTACATGACAGTACATTTGAGCACTTATTACCAAAATAACAGTACCTCTTACATCTGCAGTTTATCCTGAACTCAAATAGAAATGCGGCACAAATTGTGTGCACCGTTTTTCCAAAAATCTCAATTCTATATTTGATAAGCAAGGTTCAAGTACCATTTCTTGCATCAAGTCATTTGATTGCCAACTTTATAATTATGAATGCATCAGCTGGTGTAAGAGACGTCACTGTAACCCTGCCTGAAGTAATAAGTGCCATAAACACTCAGGTCTTTGTAAACGTTAAGGATGTTATTACATTCAGAGCATTAGGGGTTTAGGTTTTCTGGATCACAACTTGAAATTTGCCTGAAAGCAAGAAAAAAAAATCCCATTAAAATGGACAAAACAGTAAGAGTAATAAAACATATATAATATAGAACACATGTAACATACACTGCCTAGCCAAAAAAACATCACCAAATTGGGTTCAGAACTGCCCAACACATTGTTAAAACCTGGATGGAGAGTTGAACTATTAGTGTGGAAATAACGTAGTCTGGGGGGGGGGGGGGGGAAGACAAATACAGATCACGTAAAGATTTGGTAAGGTTGCATCATAAAAAAAAGATTTTCAAAAATGGACAGTAGAAATCAGAGCTATATTTAACAGTGAAAGTAAAGGCATTTCCGCACATGTGATGTGATGAGAACTCGCACTATACAGCTGTATGGCCATAGGAAAACCACTTGTTAATCGGAAAAAAAGTTTTGGGTTTTCTAAGGAGAATAAAGATTTGACTTGTTTTGAAAAAAAAAAAAAAAGGAAATGTTCAAGTGGTGTAACGAGTCCAGATTGACCGTTCCAGATCAAATAAGAAGGGAAGCGCATGAAGCGTCACACCAATCATCAGCATAGTGGCCACTGTACAAGCTTCTGGAGGCAGCGTTATGATCTGCGGTTGCTTAAGTTGGTCAGATCTAGCCACAGCAATGTTATGTGGCAGTAAAACTAAGTCACTTGATGACCAGAATGAGCAGGGTATTACATTAGTGGAATTTTCCTTCCTTGATTTAACGCTGAAAAATTGTGAAACAGAGTGTCTTGGAGGTTGAAGAACCATTTTCACAAATGAATTGGCAGTACATCAAAGCTAAAGGTGACTGAATAAAAATGTTATAATTTGTATGTAACAAAACATGCAACATAATATAATAAAATATTTGCATGTGTTATTACCAAGTTAAAAAGCTTGGTAGTAAAGAAACGTGTATTCTTCTTCTTATTATTACACAGAAAACTAGAATAGATCAATTTCAAGATATTTTTGTTCTTTTTTAATAAAAGTCGATACTCACATGATGGCAATAAGGAAACCTCCGCAGTTACCACACTCTCCAAGCCCAGGTTGGATAACGCTCCTCTAATTAAACCACATGTGTACGCCAAATACTAAACATACATGAGAAGGGTTTTCTTTAAATTCACTACTAAATATACTGATAATATCCTATAAAACATTTTGCAATTACTACAATAATAGAACTTACTTTAGAGGACTCTTCAAGCTGCTGCGTCCTGCAGGAAAACTGAGTCAACAGTGCAAACTTGTTGTCCTGTAGGACATACGTTCCCTGGCAGACAGAAATCAACGTTAAATTAAATGCTTTAAAGACTGTATCTCACACACACAGTAGGGGTTTAGGTCCATATCCAGTTAAACGTCATACCTGATGGTTGGTTCTCAGGTTGTCAATTTGCTTCCTGAAGATACCGTTCCAAAAGTCTTTGCAGATGAACTTCATGATGTCCAGGTCATCTTTAAAGGTGGGGCAATCTTTTGCAAACCTTATTAATAGTATAACATTATTTCAGCAAAAGAAGAAAAAAGTATTTGTCTTGATACATTCTGTCTGATAGTACACATGCAAAGCCAGGCCAGTTGAAACCAAAAACAGCACCATACACTCATTCCTTTTATCATGATGCCACCTGCTGGACAAAATGGGAATTAGCTAAATTCTAATAGGAATTTTTAAATGCCAAAGAAAACATGCAGTGCAAGCATGTTTTACCTTTCGATTAGGCCTTGTCCCACTCTGAAGCCCATTGACTCTAATACAGACACACACGTTACTCTGTCCTTTAAAAACAAATTAATGTAAAAAAAAAAAAAAAAGAAATAAGAAAGCATGGTTAGACCTTAATTACTTACAAAAATGCACACTGCTTGCACTATTTCACAAAATAATATTTACTTTCACTGAGACAAGTAGCACAAAAAGGCAACTATCTGATGCCATCTTGTATTTTGATGAAGAAGTTCTGACCTATGTCAGTTCAGAGTTGGAATGTGTGTATTTAAATCAGATCTGGAGGCTAAAACGGCCTGACTAACACAATTTTTCTTCTGTTTTTGCCCTGCGTTTTGATATTTGCACCAAAACCTTTTTTTTTTTTTTGTAAATGCTTAAATGTAGTAATATAGAATAAGAACACATTTAGTGGACTTTCATATTCACACTAGTCACTACCACATGCTATTGGTCATTAATTGTTCAATCAGGTATAATTTTAAAAGGACACATTTTTTGTAATAAGGGGTATTTTAATTAAAATAAATAAACAAACTACAATTATGTGTGACAAAAATGCGCATGCCAGTCTTTCTACTGTCCCCCATCCCCCCCCGCCCCCACTCATGGTCTCTGAAACAGTCCAAACTGTATATAGTTTAGTAGCTAGATGCATTCAGGTAGATGATAAACCAATTTATAAAGGTATAGATAAATAAATAAATCAACCTTATCTATATCTTCCCGGGTCATCTGCTCTGTGTAGATATGACACACCATTTCCATGTGAAGAAACTCGAACAGAATGTCATCTGCCATTATTACTGGGCCTGAAGTCTTCACAGTCTGCATGGGAAAAGACATGGAATTTATTACACATGGATTAGGATGGATTATCCTTTGGAAACTATCCAAGCTTCTCGGTCACTGACTCATCTATTACTGGAACTATTGTGGTAAGTGGACTTTGTGCACCAGTTGTGACTTTGTTTTACTGCTAACATAAGGACACTGCATACTACTGCGTACATGTAAATTTTCCCCACTAAAAAAAGAAAAGTATCAAATAAAATATAAAAACCAACAAAAAAAAAGGTCAGTTATTAGATAGAAACAATTGTCATCCTATTAAAATGTGTTCAGCATGTGCTATATACTGTATGTAGTGTGAATATCATTCATTCATCTTCTATACCGCTTTATCCTTCTATTCAGGGTCGCGGGGGACCTGGAGCCTATCCCAGGAGGCTTAGGGCACAAGGCGGGGTACACCCTGGACAGGGTGCCGATCCATCGCAGGGCACACACTCATACGCACATTCACACACTACGGGCAATTTGGGAACGCCAATTAACCTAACCTGCATATCTTTGGACTGTGGGAGGAAACCGGAGTACCCGGAGGAAACCCACCAAGCACGGGGAGAACATGCAAACTCCACGCACACAGAGACGGGAATCGAGCCTGGCCGGGGAATCGAACCCAGACCCTGGAGGTGCAAGGCGACAGTGCTAACCTAGTGTGAATATGTTTGGGGGAAAAAAAAAACATATTTTGGGATAAAGTTTTTTAGTAAAACGAAAAATTTATTCGTCTGATGTACTTAAACCTAATTCAGGCTAAAAAGAAACTATACGTCAAGGAAGTTGAAAATATTTAAACTTCAAAACACTATGAATGACTTTAAAACCCTCAGCAGATATTCTGATTTCTGGTTTGATGTTACCATAGACCTGCCAACACAATATGAACTACTTTCAAACATTACTTTTTATTTACGTGTAACCATACACTCATTGATTTCATTTATCGCAACTCTTTGCGATACAGATATTGCGTATACCATTATCGCGATAACGATAATTTTTTATATATTATACATATATATTGTGCAGCCCTAACACAGACAATAAAAATTTTTTAGAACTCCTGCAAACATTATATAAAAATTGTGAGTGAGGAGGAATCACTAGGATCACCCGATACGATATTATCATGATACCCAAAGTGCTGATTTGATTTGTATTATGATTCTGTAAGATTATGTTAGTTATAAACAAAATTAGCAAATAATTTGCTCAGAGCACACAGGATTCTGTGCTGCTTAACAATGTGTGAACAGATTAGAGTGCACCACCTGCAGGATTATAAAGGAATTGCATAATTGACCACCTCAAATGCATTAATTAATTAATTAATTCATTCATCTTCTATATAGCAGCTTATCCTGTGCTGGGTCACAGGGCGCGAGCATGAAGCAGGGTACACCCTGGACATGGAGCCAATATACTATTGGTGCTATTTTTACGTTTATAATAGAGATGAACCAAGCGATCAGCAAGTGATGGAAACTGGCTGATTAACATTTTGATTGAGATATAAAAGATTTTTTTTACCCAGCTATGAGGCTTCTTCCAAAGTGAAAAACATTATGGTGTTACATTATTAATTAGGCGTTAAAAACAAAACAAACAAACAAAAAAAACTAATAAACATCCGGCTAAGCATACGTGTTCACTTCTTTTATAACTTTACTTATCTAACTTTATACAGCAATGCATTTAGTAAAATCACACCCTACGAAAAGGACACAGAATAAACAGTTCATAAAACTGTGAATATGTGCTGTAAAGATTCACAGGCATATTTCATTCTTCTGTTTTGTGTGAAATTGTTAAGAGTAATATAATAACTGTCTACACACGCAGGAGGGCAGTTTTGGGAGTTTTAATTGGGAGTGAGTAATGTCCTGATGCTTGTCGAATTAAAACAAGAAAAGGCGATCAAAGCCACTAGGGTCACTTAAATTTTAATTTTATTTTTTATTGAGAAAAAGATAACAGCTACATAGCTTTTAAAATTTTTTTTTATACTACTATGTATTTGGTAAAATAGGCAAGTATTAATACTTATTCTTAGTATAACACTTAGGTGAGTATTCATGTCGTATCTCAAAGTTAAGAAAATTGTACTTTTATGTTTTACTGAAGTGGAGCTCGGCGGGAGAGAAGAATTGAGGTACCACAGCACAAGAGCAAAAATGACAGGAAGAAGCAAAACAGGTCCTGTCCTATCTGTCCTATAAGTCCTCAAAAACTGATAGGCACATTGTGATGATTTTTGTGATCTACAAAACTTAATGTAAACCAACTGGGTGGCAAATAATATAAACTATTGCAATTGTAATAATACATTCATGCTACAAGCAACTTTTACAAATCTTTACCAGTACAAACAGCTCATATACATGAGAATTTTAGAACAAGAAAATAATATTCAAGTCAAACTGGGACGTGCTTGAGGTGTACAAGCTATTATTACACCCTATGTAGTTCACCTAGAGAGGGAGAAAACGTCACCTGGACACAGAGCGACATAAACGCAGCAACACCGCTAATCTGTTCCTGCTCCAACACATTTAGCATCGCTTGTGGATTAAAACAAATTTCAAAGCCGTAATTATTTACGAAATTGTTCAACGCTGTCTCAAGACAATCCAGTTAAGGTTATATACGTAAAAAATACAGTACAAAACAATAGTAAAACATATACACGCGCTGTTATTGTACTTACAGTGTACACGTAATAACTAGCCAGCTAGCATGCTAGGCTAACGGCTTAACAACAGGATTTGCCCCAAACACATCAAGAAACCGCCCCCTTCTTCTCTTTCCGCAGTCTTCTTCATTGGGTTTTGACGTCGTTTAAAAAAAAATTGTGCATTATCGCCACCCAGTGATCTGGAGCGTTGAACAGTTAAATTAACTTTCTATGCTAAATCCCCTCTTTAGATCATAGAAGTTGTGGTCAAAAGTATTGGGGGAAAAATAATAATGACAATAAAAATAATAACAATAATTTGTTATTTTATGCAGTTAAACTGCTATAGAGCAATCAATATTTAGTAAGGAATCCTTTATTCTACAAAACTTGCTAAATCCATCTGGACATAAGTATACTGTAATGCAGCCTCCTTGAGTGCTTCCTGAAGATCATATACAGAATATGTTTTTCTGATTTTGCTAGTTTGAAACGCTTTTGTGCAGAGATTCAGAA
Organism: Channallabes apus; assembly: GCA_030522415.1. Taxonomy (NCBI): domain Eukaryota; kingdom Metazoa; phylum Chordata; class Actinopteri; order Siluriformes; family Clariidae; genus Channallabes; species Channallabes apus. The sequence continues at coordinate 6,110,566 of CM060126.1, read as the reverse complement.
ATAAAGGGTGTGTTCACACAATATGTTTGGTTCATTAAAATGTTGCTCAGTTACTGTGGTTTACTTCAACAAATGTGAACCCTCTCATCCGAACCTTGGTGCACACCAAGCAAGAGAACCAAGACCTTTTGAAAAGTCGTGTCTTGGTCCACTTACAAACTAACTTTAATGCAGTCCGAAATTTATTCCAATTTCTTCTATGTTTACAGGTGATAAAATCAAGCACCTAGGCATTTAGACTGATTCTACAAACATTTATGAAAGAATGGGTCACTCCCAGGAGCTCAGTGAATTCAAGCGTGGTTCCAGTTGTAGGTGACCAAATTGAGAAAAACTAAAAACCTCCATTCAAATAAAACACCAACTGACTATTATAGCAACCTTAGTTAGAGTTGATGCATGGACAGGAAAGTAAATAACAGTAATCTTTTTTTTATTACTGGTGTACAGTATTATGCAGCAAGTGAACAGTGAATTCTCAGTTAATGTGTTGGATTAATGTGTTAACAAAAGTGGACCGAAGGCTTATTGATGTATGTGGGGAGCGAAGATAAGCAGTGGTCTTATCCTACAGTGTTGTGCAAGTTCACACTTCACCAGAGCTAGCTCAAAGATGGCACATTTTTGTACATGTTCATAATTTGTTATTGCAGAGCCCCCAAAAGGAAGGAGTTCGCATTATTTCTCCCCCCTTGTTTTATTATTTTAAACAAGAAAAAACAGTTTGACACAACAGTTTATAGTGCACCATGCACTTTGAAGTACCATGCACTGTAATGATTTACATTACATGTTTTGCCTCTTCAATGAAAGCATATAACTGCCCACAGATAGCGACTATAGCACAAATTACTCAAAAGGTTTATGGGGCTTTATAGCGTCAGACCAGTCAGAAAGCCCACGCTGACCTCTGCTCAGAACCTAAAGTGTATATGAGCATCAGAACTGGACCATAGAGCAATGTAAGAAGGTGTCCAGGCCTGATGAATCATATTTTCTTTTATATCATGGAAGTAGATGCGCTATGTGAAGAAGACGGCAAGCCATGAAAGCCAGTGTGATGCTTTGGACAATGTTCTGCTGGAAAGCCTTTGGATACATTCATTTAGGTATTATTATGATGTATACCACCTATCTAAATATTGTTGCAGATCATGTACACCCATCCCTTCATGACAACAGCATTCCCCTACTGGCATTGGCTTCTTTCAGTGGGATAATATGGCGGTAGTTACAGAGGTGAGGTTGTGTAAGAAGAGCCAGCATCACAGAAGCGGAGCACTAAATGTGGTGACTGATGTAAATATGCATAGCTAACAAAAGCAGTATTTACAATAACCTTGTTGTGTTACTCCTCACTCCTTCAGTATGAAAGGTTAAAGCTAATTTTATATAAAACAAAAAAAGGGGGCTTACTTTCACTGGACTATTTAAGGTAACTGTACCTGCAGAAAACCCATGAAACAGTGGGGTTGATCAACAAACAGATAAGTTATTATGCCAACATGGAATTAAATTTTTGGAGTTCAAATGTTGGTCTGTTTATTCCCCAAGTTGCTGAGGTTGAGAATTGCAAGTTGTCGATTCATTGCTCTATCTAACATTCATTCATGAAAAAAATAATTATGCGCAATTCTTAATCAGTGAAATTCTAATATGCAAGTGACATTATAAAAGCTATTAAAATATGAACAATATCCTGTTAAATTGTAAGGGTAGCGGTGCAGTGGTGTAGTGGTTAGCACTGTCGCCTTGCACCTCCAGGGACTGGGTTCGATTCCCCGGCCAGGCTCGAGTCCCGTCTCTGTGTGCATGGAGTTTGCATGTTCTCCCCGTGCTTGGTGGGTTTCCTCCGGGTACTCTGGTTTCCTCCCACAGTCCAAAGATATGCAGGTTAGGCTAATTGGCGTTCCTAAATTGCCCGTAGTGTGTGATTGGGTGTGTGAGTGTGTGTATGTGTGTGTGCCCTGCGATGGATTGGCACCCTGTCCAGGGTGTACCCTGCCTAGTGCCCGAAGTCTCCTGGGATAGGCTCCAGGTCCCCCGCGACCCTGAACACAGGATTAAGCGGTACAGAAAATGAATGAATGAATGAATGAATTGTAAGGGTTAACCCCTAGAGGGCGCCAAAACGCCTGTTTGGTTTGTTCTGTTAAGTTTTGTATTTGTTGTGTTTTGTTATGTTTAAACTCTAGTTCCCGAGATGCACCTCGGTCAGGTGACGTAGAAGTTCACCTGAACCGAGGAATAATAATTAGATTTATTTTGTATAAATAGCCTGACTGAAGCTCAGTCAGGCGTCTAGCTTTTGTTGCCTTTCTTATGCTTTGTGTTGTTGGTTTTGTTTGGTTATTAAAATTAAAGACTAGTAAGTGCTCAGGAAAGTTCGAAAATGAAAAATTAAACTTTTAATAATCGCCTGTATTACATAATAATCTTATGTAATAGCCATAAGAAGTGCTGGAAAAGCACAGAGTGTAAACTTGGCCGTGATCACTTGACTGCTGCTTAATTAGAAGATCAGGTCGATCTGGTCTAACTTTATCTTTCTTTGTCCGATCACCTTGCGAAGGGGTATTTTAGCAAAGAAATTACAGAAATTTAGCGTCCACATCAACCACTATTCAATACATTAGGTAACAATCTGCTGACCGTTAATAAGACTCGTTGAGAATGGTCCAATAACATGAGCCCAAATATTTAAAAACAATATTGATTCGCTAAGAACAAAAGTGGGAGGGTTCGGGGTGCACAGAGCTGCGCCCCAAGGACAATTTGAAAAAATCTAATTAGAGCTCAGCCTCAAATCATATGCTTTTTTTCTAAAATTTACATGCCTACATAGACACTCGTCAGCGCCCCGCGTACACGAACACAAATGAACGTAATACAGTTTAGATTTTGTTTTTAATTGTAAATAAATAACATTACGAAATACAGCAGAATATTATGACTAAATGACTTCATTTCATTATTAAAATAAATAATTATTATGTTAAATAAGTACATGTGAAAGGAGGCGGTGCCCCAGTGCCCTTTATTGACCGCTATTGGTCTTGTATACAGTAGGATAAACATTTATCACATTATCTTAGATTAAGTTGCCTAGGAACAGGTGAACTGTCTGAACACTCTAGAGTTCTAAAGTACACTGTAAATCCAAATGTGTTGGCAAAACACAAGGTAATCGGTTACATCAAATTGTTTTAAATAAGGATGTTTTCTAATTTAAGTAAACAGAACTATCAGTTTTTGAGTTTGTTGTACTCATTCATATTAATCATTCTTTATTTGCATTAATGAATAGCCTAACTCATATTATTTAATAGTAATTATAATATAATAATATAATAATATATATATATATATATATATATATATATATATATATATATATATATATATATATATATATATAATAAGTTATTGCAAATCAAAGAAATTGTTGTTTGTCTCTCGCCTGCTCCCGGCAATGGGTCGCCACAGTGGACCATGCGGTCGGCGCACAAGCTTGGCACAGGTTTTTTCACCAGATGCCCTTCATGAAGCAGCTCTCCCATTTTATCAGGGCTTGGGACAGGCACTTCATTCACTTGCTGAGAATCGAACCAGGGCCTTTCATGTGGCAGGCGAAACACCCACCACTGAGCCACTAGTGCCCTGTTACTTTTTTTCTTCAGTTAAATCTGAAAGTACAAAATTTATGAATATTAATACTAAAACTAAAACAGGAATTCAGGATTTATATTCAAACCCCGAAAACCGGAGTTGTAAACCTGACAATTTCAAAAACTAAACAATTTATGCTAGTAAAGTAGTCGGTTCAAATTAAAGATTGATATTTACCAATTACAAGAAATCTTGCTTTCTAACCTCCTAAACAGTAGGTACCAAAAAGTGGAGCTTACGTTTTCTCCCGTGGGCGTCTAAGCACGTTCTATTCATAACTCTAGAGAACCAAACTGTCGACAATCATATGACATAAATGAAAAACATCACCTTTAGGGTCCCCAGATTTGTGAAGATTATACTTACAGCATCATGCAAAGACAGACCAATCCACCATCTTGATCAAAACAATTCAACGTGGGCAGTTTACATGTGCATTGATGATGTCAGACACAAAATAGCTAGGCTGAAAGATTTTAAGTTGGTGGAACTTTAAGGAGACAGTTACTGGGGCTTAACATATCAAATTTGTTCAACTAACTTGAAAAGTGTAATTTCTACAAACTCATAAATACCAAAAAGTTCTAAATACTCATCAAGGTCTATTAATTTGAACTAATTGTAATTATTTAAGTTAACAGTACTCAATATGTTGAATTACTTTGAGCATTAGGGTTTACGTGTGTAGGTCATACATGGTGTTAGATTAAATATTATATAATTCAGGAGGATGAATCCTAGATAACATTTTTACTGAATTATAAAGTAAATCATGAAAGCAATAAAAAACAAATGACCACTGACAGCTTTCATTGTACTTTTCTTTTACTTTGACACAAACAATTGTAGCATGAAATGGACTTGGCCACAACACCTACCACAAGGGAACTGCGTATAAAATTAAATCTGAACCTGTTGTAGTTCATATAAAAAAAAAACAGAACTGAAAGTTATTGTACTTTCCTAGGCATTTCTGTTAGTCTGTGTTTGCCAGGCTTGAGTCTGTTTTTAGATGTTACATTGGGTTATATAATTTTTCTACCTTTCTTTTCACGGTTATTTGAGTAGATCATATCTCTGCCTCTTACCCCAGTGCCAGTAACTTCTTTAAACTGGGCTGAGGGCCTGCGGAAAAAGAGTCTCATGTAAGACCGAACAGGCTGTCTAATGAATCAGAAACATACAGGAATGTGTTTTGAGTGGTACTTTCAACACTCAAAACTCTTGTCTCTAAGCATGGACAAAGTTGATGGTTCTAAAAATTATATCAGATCTATACTGTTCAGCGCGATGGTAACTGCAGAACTTCTTTCCAGGACGTTACAGTAGCTCCAGGCTAGCAGGATTATTGCAAATGATTATAGAAAATGATCATTTCTGGCAATCAAAGTGGTAGAGGAAGTATAATTACACTGCCTGGAGTAGAATCAAAGAACAGTTGTGGTCAACAGTATACTTGATACACACAGTCACGTACGCTAACCTCTAAACCCTACCTGTTTTACATTACTTAAAACGTAAGGGCCTGGACTACAATTATTCAAAACGACTTTTGAACTGTGATCTTTTTGTGTTTTCCCCTGATCTGTTTCCTGGTTATAAATGCTGGATGTACTGTAGATATACTTGGTAATAAACCTCATGCACTTAGATCGCAGGAGACTGTCCTGGCCACCTATAACCACCTGAGAAAGATAGGTTTATTATAGTTTAATTATATAGGTAATAAGTATCACTAAGAAACATATTGTTTATGTGTCCATGCATGCCAGTACTTTCCAACAAAAGTCACAAGGTACATTATGACATCATGCTTGTGGGCAAAGTTTCTAGCTTGCTCAATTTATAAAGCAACTGTCCATTTAGATGGCTCACTCACTGGCAGGATGGTGGTGTGGGGACAGAGGGGCCAATCCTGTTTATTGCTTGATGTATGTTACTTAATGATCTACAGCCTTTTGTGCAAAATATATAATTATCAATTTCCAAGCTTATTAGCATTTGTACTTGTACGAATATGTTTGATTTGCTAAATTCTAAATTAAAGCAGTTCCTTTAAGTGGGACGAGTGGTCATATTGTATAAAAGCTAGATTTATAGGAAAGTTTTTCCAGTCGTAGCATATCTTTTTCCTTTTCTCCTGCTCAATCATGCACCATTACTTCTACATTTATGCTCATGTATTTTGTTTTCCATGAGGTAAACTGTTGTAATTCATTTTTTCAAACCTGCACATACTTTAGCAATTCGTCACATTACACTTACAGCATCATTGCCAAAACTTATAGATAGGTACAGAATCCCCTTTTTAATCAATATATGGACCAAACGTTCCAAACCAAGCAAGACTCAGGAACTATGACGTTGAACTATAAGCTAGAGATACCGTAAGTGTTAGCATCCAAACAGGATCAAGACAAAGGACAACTGAAAACTCTGAACTTAAATAAACCAACCAATTAGAGAATAAAGTAGATTCTCTGCTTTCTAACCTGATTCTAAAAATAAGTGTCATTGTTAATGAATAATAATTCATTGTTATAATGATGTACTATTTGTACATTTTACTTGAGATCAAGTTTGCATTATATCTAGTTCTTGCAACATTTAATATGTCTTTTATTTTATTACTATTATACACTGCCAAAAAAAAAGGTCACCACTTCCATTAAACTGAGCAAAATGTTAAAAGTGTTTTATTGGATAATTACTGTGATTAATATGGTTCAGCTGGCAACAAAGTTAGTCTGTGTTTGCCAGGCTTGAGTCTGTTTTTAGACGTTACATTGGGTTATATAATTTTTATACCTTTCTTTTCACGGTTATTTGAGTAGATCATATCTCTGCCTCTTACCCCAGTGCCAGTAACTTCTTTAAACTGAGCTGAGGGCCTGCGGAAAAAGAGTGTCATGTAAACCGAACAGGCTGTCTAATAAATCAGAAACATACAGGAATGTGTTTTGAGTGGTACTTTCAACACTCAAAACTCTTGTCTCTAAGCATGGACAAAGTTGATGGTTCTAAAAATTATATCAGATCTATACTGTTCAGCGCGATGGTAACTGCAGAACTTCTTTCCAGGACGTTACAGTAGCTCCAGGCTAGCAGGATTATTGCAAATTATTATAGAAAATGATAATTTCTGGCAATCAAAGTGGTAGAGGAAGAATAATTACACTGCCTGGAGTAGAATCAAAGTACAGTTGTGGTCAACAGTATACTTGATGCACACAGTCACGTACGCTAACCTCTAAACCCTACCTGTTTTACATTACTTAAGGGCCTGGACTACAATTATTCAAACCGACTTTTGAACTGTGATCTTTTTGTGTTTTCCCCTGATCTGTTTCCTGCACTGTAAAAAAATCCAACTTGCAAATTGTTAACTCAATTTAAAGTTAGGTGGACATATTTTTGAGTACCGTGTTGAATTTACTTATAAAATCTATTTAACTGGATTTTACTACTACAAACCGGCTTCCAAAAAAGTTGGGACACTAAACAAATTGTGAATAAAAACGGAATGCAATGATGTGGAGATGGCAAATGTCAATATTTTATTCAGAATAGAATATAAATCACGGAACAAAAGTTTAAACTGAGAAGATGTATCATTTTAAGGGAAAAATATGGTGAATCAAAATGTCATGGTGTCAACAAATCCCCAAAAAGTTGGGACAAGGCCATTTTCACCACTGTGTGGCATCTCCCCTTCTTCTTACAACACTCAACAGACGTCTGGGGACCGAGGAGACCAGTTTCTCAAGTTTAGAAATAGGAATGCTCTCCCATTCTTGTCTAATACAGGCCTCTAACTGTTAAATCGTCTTGGGCCTTCTTTGTCGCACCTTCCTCTTTATGATGCGCCAAATGTACTCTATAGGGGAAAGATCTGGACTGCAGACTGGCCATTTCAGTACCCGGATCCTTCTTCTACGCAGCCATGATGTTGTGATTGATGCAGAATGTGGTCTGGCATTATCTTGTTGAAAAATGCAGGGTCTTCCCTGAAAGAGATGACTAGATGTTGTTCTAGAACGTGAATATATTTTTCTGCATTGATGGTGCCTTTCCAGACATGCAAGCTGCCAATGCCACACGCACTCATGCAACCGCATACCATCAGAAATGCAGGCTTCTGAACTGAGCGTTGATAACAACTTGGGTTGTCCTTGTCCTCTTTAGTCCGGATGACATGGCGTCCCACATTTCCAACAAGACCACAGAACAGTCTTCCATTTTGCCACACTCCATTTTAAATGATCCCTGGCCCAATGAAAACGCCTGTGCTTGTGGATCTTGCTTATAAATGGCTTCTTCTTTGCACTGTAGAGTTTCAGCTGGCAACGGCGGATGGCACGGTGGATTGTGTTCACTGACAATGGTTTCTGGAAGTATTCCTGAGCCCATTCTGTGATTTCCTTTACAGTAGCATTCCTGTTTGTGGTGCAGTGTCGTTTAAGGGCCCGGAGATCACGGGCATCCAGTATGGTTTTACGCCCTTGACCCTTACGCACAGAGATTGTTCCAGATTCTCTGAATCTTCGGATGATATTATGCACAGTTGATGATGATAACTGCAAAGTCTTTGGAATTTTTCGCTGGGTAACACCTTTCTGATAGTGTTCCACCATCTTTCTGCGCAACATTGTGGGAATTGGTGATCCTCTACCCATCTTGGCTTCTGAGAGACACTGCCACTCTGAGAAGCTCTTTTTATACCCAATCATGTTGCCAATTAACCTGATAACTGTTAATTGGTCTTCCAGCTCTTCGTTATGCTCAAATTTACTTTTTTTTGGCCTCTTATTGCTACTTGTCCCAACTTTTTTGGAATTTGTTGACACCGTGAAATTTGGAATCAACATATTTTTCCTTTAAAATGATACATTTTCTCTGATTAAACTTTTGATCTGTCATCTATGTTCTATTCTGAATAAAATATTGACATTTGCCATCTCCACATCATTGCATTCAGTTTTTATTCACAATTTGTTTAGTGTTCCAACTTTTTCGGAATCCGGTTTGTATTTTGTCCAACAAATATAAACAATCAAGTTGAGGAAACTTAATATTTTGATTTCTTTATTCAATGGTTTCACATCCTGATTAGTTAGATGTACTTTTTTTAGGTAGGTATAACTAACTTAAAACAGCAGTTTCAATTAACCTTTTAAAATGATTTGGCACAACTTCAACCACTGAAGTTGAGTGAACTTAAAATTGCTTTGCAGCCGGTTGCCTTAACTTTTTAAGTTAAGTCAACTTTTTATTTTTTACAGTGTGGTTATAAATTCTGGATTTACTGTAGATAAACTTGGTAATAAACCTCATGCACTTAGATCACAGGAAACTGTCCTGGCCACCTATAACCACCTGAGAAAGATAGGTTTATTATAGTTTAATTATAATAAGAATCACTAAGAAACATATTGTTTATGTGTCCATGCATGCCAGTACTTTCCAACAAAAGTCACAAGGTACATTATGACATGATGCTTGTGGCCAAATGTTCTAGCTTGCTCAATTTATAAGGCAATTGTCCATTTAGATGGCTCACTCACTGGCAGGATGGTGGTGTGGGGACACAGGGGCCACTCCTGTTTATTGCTTAATGTATGTTTCTTAATGATCTACAGCCTTTTATTTCTTAAAATAAAGCTAAGCATAAACATTTGTGAGTTACTATGTATACACTGATCAGCCGTAACATGAACTATACGCTAGCAAACTGATGATCCCAAGGCTCATTCATGCCTGCAGGGACTACTATATACTACCACTATTACTACTACTACTACTACTGCTATTAATAATAATAATAATAATAATGCAGTACCTGTTTCATGCTTCTAATAACATCAATAAATCACATATTCAAAGCTCCAAAATATTGTACATTTCCATTATCAGTAAATTCTAATATTGTAAGGAGACTCGAGTAAGTTTATTGTACTACACATTAAGTTGTTGACTTGAGCAACACCTTGTTATTGCTATGAGAAATCAACAACAAGGTATAGGAACAAGGTTTCGAAATGTTTTAAATTCAAAACTAATCTGTTCTCAACGAAAGAAAAAGACTGAATAAAATTACAATAAAATTGTACGCCTTTGTACAACTTGATTGGCAAGTATACATGTGCCTTCATCAAGAAGCATGAGAGTTGAGGGTTGGTGAGTGGCATGTCATGTAGAAGTCCTTGCAAAATATATAATTATCAATTTCCAAGCTTATTAGCATTTGTACTTGTACGAATATTTGCGAAATTCTAAATTAAAGCAGTTCCTTTAAGTGGGACGAGTGGTTGTATTGTATAAAAGCTAGATTTATAGGAAAGTTTTTCCAGTCGTAGCATATTTTTTTCCTTTTCTCCTGCTCAATCATGCACCATTACTTCTACATTCATGCTCATGTATTTTGTTCCCTTTCAAAGGCTTTCCCTCGATGCTGGTTGAGAACGCTATGGGAACCATTTTGTGTGCCGGTTGTTTGCAAACACGTCAAATGTTTTGGCTATATATAACCTCGGTCAGGTGACATCATCTGATTAGACGCAGCTGCAGGTTATAAATACTAGTGAGCCAGTGACACACCTCAGATCATTTTGTCTTCACCGACATTGTGAATTCGTGTGTGCAGCAAGCATAATTAAAAACAGAGAGAAAAATAACCTTTAAACTCACCAGATAGAATGGCCGAGTTCAGAGTTAGATGCCCGTGTGATAGCTTTCTTTCTGAAGGCGATACGCACATCCTCTGTTTTGAATGTTTGGGTGAGAGCCACGCTCTCCTTGGACTTAAAGGAGAGTGAGAGCAATGTGATAATCTCCCGATGAAAGTGTTACACGCGCGCCTCGCGTTCTTCAGGGAACCACGAGCTGCGCTGCACTCTTGGGGATCTCAGGTTGATCTGGCCGAGGCACGAGAGACGGAGTCCCTCCTTTCTCTCGCTCCCTCCCCAGATCACGGAATCTCTCCCTCTACTTCACGAGCGCACTTTGGTGCCTCTCGTGAGTTTTCGAAAGAGATTCATTCTCCCGCTTCTGTGGAAATGGAATTAGCTACCTCAGAACGATCCTCTAGAGATGAGAAAGAGTATGAGTAGTTAATTGGTTATAATGCGTGCAGTCGAATGACTACACATTGATTGGCCACAGGAGCAAGCTCACCCTAAGCGATCTAAATTAGACGACAGGTTTCTGTCGGGTGGCCAGGAGATGGCGCCACAACGCCGCTCTCTCCCCTTTTTTGAGGATCTCCACGAGTTGTCTCGTTCATGGAATAAACCCTTTTCTTCCCGTATCTTTATACCATCGACTTTGTTTTACTTGAATATCGTTGATGCAAAGGCACGAGGTTATGTGATGATGCCTCAGATTGAGGAGAGGCTCGCGGGCTATCTCGCTCCTGGGACATCATCCTCACTAAAGAAGCCGACCCTTCCCTCCAAGCCGTGTAGAACTTCTTCTACCCTGGTAGGGAAGGCGTTCCAAGCAGCAGGTCAAGCCGGCGTTCCTTGCACACCATGGCGGTTTTGCAAGCATACCAGGTTGACCTACTGAATGATCTGAGCACAAGCAGCAATACGAAACACAAAGCATTCATAGAATTACATACTGATATGTCCCTGCGTGCGACAAAACAGACAGCCCGTGCTATTGGCCGCTCTATGGCCTCCCTGGTGTCCACAGAGAGGCACCTGTGGCTAAATCTAACTGGTATTAAGGATAAAGATCGAGCATTCCTTCTTGATGCTCCTATCTCACCCACAGGCCTATTTGGCAACACGGTTAATACCGTCGCCACCAGATTTAGAGAGGCCAAGCTTTATGAACAGGCTTTTGGGAAATTTCTCCCACGCCATGCCCAGGAGTCGAGGCCGTCGGCCACCCAGCCTCGACCTGATGTGAGTCTCGCCATGCGAGAGGCGCAGAAGGAGAGCGTCAGGAGCCACGCACCCCCCCATAAGGACAGGGGTATGGCTCAGCGCCCCTCTCAGGCCGGCCCCAAGAGAATAGATCGCCGTGTCTTCCTAACGAAGAAGAATTCCTGAGAGCGGAGCCCAGGACCCCCAGAAGATTAGCACAGCACGTTAGTCCTTCGGTTGGATCCTGCCACATTCCAGGACACCGAACCACTATCATCCCCCAGCCCAGTAGAAGTACTCGTACCCCTTTCGGAGAAGCTGGCAGCGTGGAAGCTACTGCCAGGCATATCTCCCTGGGTTTTAAAGACTGTAGAGAAAGGATACAGGATACAGTTTACATAATGCCCTCCGCATTTCAACTGCGTTGTCTCCACTTCCGTGATACCGGAAAGGGCACATTTTCTGAGTTCCGAACTCCAGACACTACTGCAGAAGGGAGCCATAGAACAGGTTCCTCCTCCAGATATGGAGTCAGGCTACTACAGTCGGTACTTCCTGGTCCCCAAAAAGGACAGGGGGCTGCGTCCAGTTTTGGATCTTCGCGGTTTGAACCGCTTTCTCAAAAAATACAACTTCAAAATGTTGACCATAAAAACTATTGTCTCACAAATCCAACCACAGGACAACAATGTAACAATCGATTTAAAGGAGGCATACTTTCACAGAAATTTTGCCACAACACAGGAAGTTCCTGAGGTTCGCTTTTGTGGGAAAAGCCTACCAATTTCGGGTCCTTCAATTCGGTCTAGCCCTATCACCCCGCACATACACGAAATGCATGGATGCAGTTGTGGCTCCCTTGAGACTCCAGGGCATCTGCATTTTGAATTACATAGACGACTGGCTAATCTTAGCCCAGTCTCAGCAGCTAGCACTTCGACACCGGGATGTTGTCCTAGCTCATCTTCATTCGCTGGGTTTGAGACTCAATGCCACGAAAAGCGTTCTCTTTCCGGCGCAGATGACAACATACTTGGGCATCAGGTGGAATTCGATCGCTATGCAGGCACATCTGTCTCCTGCTCGCGTCGAATCCATAAACAACGCTCTGAAAGAAATCAGGCTAGACCGAGGAGTGACTGTACATCACTTACAAAAATGTTTAGGCCTCATAGCAGCTGCATCCATGGTGATACCTTTGGGTCTCTTGCACATGAGAGCTTTTCAGCTGTGGCTAAGAGCCAGGGGAGTTCACACGAGAACAAATCCCTGAAGGCCCTAAGGGTTACGCGCGAAGGGCTTCGTACCCTTTCTATGTGGTTCAGACCCCACTTTCTCACCTTGGGTCCCACTCTAGGTCCGTCTTGTCGTCGCAAAATGCTAACGACAGACGCTTCCCTTACCGGCTGGGGCGCGGTCTTGGATGGCCGTCCAGCCCAAGGGGGCTGGAGAGGCCACCTTTTCGCATGGCACATCAATTGCCTCGAAATGATGGCTCTATTTTTATCTCTACAGCATTTCCTCCAGCAGCTGCAAGGCTACCATGTCCTAGAGTGGGTGGACAGCACATCGGTAGTCTCCTACATAAATCGCCATGGCGGCCTGCATTCACGCCTCTTAAACCAGCTAGCGCATCAGGTTCTGCTCTGGGCTCAGGACAAGTTCCTGTCCCTCAGGGTGATTCACATTCCAGGATACAGGAACGTGGGAGCAGACTTACTGTCCAGACAAGCTGTGAATCATGGGGAATGGAAACTCCACCCCGAAGTAGTCACTAGAATCTGGGAGAGATTCTTTACAGCAGAGGTGGACCAGAGAAATCACCCTTTAGTTGCCTGTTTCATTCGTGGAGCTAAACGGTTGAGGCCACCCACTAGAGCCATGGTCCCTTCGTGGGATTTATCTATCGTGCTCGAAGGTCTAATCGACACTCCTTTTGAACCACTAGAGTCAGCGCCTGACAAGCTTCTGACTCTCAAGATGGTTCTTCTTATGGCCATTACCTCTCTCAAGAGGATCGGAGACCTGCGTGCCTTATCAGTCTCCCCATCTTGCCTGGACTTTGCCCCTGGGCTAGTCAAGGCCATTCTGCATCCTCACCCAAACTATCTACCGAATCTTCCATTCTCAACCATGCACCCTGTCATCCTGGAAGCCTTCTGTCCTCCGCCTTTTGTAGATTCGGAGCAGGAGAAACTTCACCTACTGTGCCCAGTATGTGCTCTTCAGGCCTATGTCCACTGCACTAGCCAGTGGTGTAAGTCGGAGCAACTCTTTATATGTTATGGAGGCCGCAACCGGGGGGCGGCTGCCACCAGACAAACTTTGTCACACTGGGTGAGAGATGCTATTGCCCTCTCCTATGAGGCGTGTGGGCTCACTTCGCCTCTAGGAGTCAGGGCTCATTCGACCAGAGGGGTCGCCTCATCCATTGCTCTTGCAAGAGGTACTCCCCTGCAACAAGTGTGTGACGCGGTGGGTTGGTCCTCTCCGCACACATTTCATCTTCTATACCGCTTTATCCACTAGGCGGGGTACACCCTGGACAGGGTGCCAATCCATCGCAGGGCACACACACTCACACACCCAATCACAATTTAGGAACGCCAATTAGCCTAACCTGCATATCTTTGGACTGTGGGAGGAAACCGAAGTACCCGGAGGAAACCCAACAAGCACGGGGAGAACATGCAAACTCCATGCACACAGAGACGGGAATCGAGCCTGGCCGGGGAATCGAACCCAGACCCTGGAGGTGCAAGGTGACAGTGCTAACCACTACACCACCGCGCCACCTACTTAAATGCTTAGTGAAATTAAATAATAAGGAACAACCGTAGCTCACTGTTATGTTTGATAGTGAAAGTGAAAGAGAATGCAAGGGATTGGGAATAAACAGCTGTGTAGCCTTAAAAAATACATAAAAATCACTTATTATGTGTCTAATTGAAAAATAAAAATGCTTCAATTTGCTAGGGACATAAAGAATGGAACTTACCCTGTTCCAGAGTGATGGGTCCATCAGGGTAAGAAGAGACATGGATGAAGTGATGCACCCATCATGCATAGTGCCTACCATGCAAGCCAGTGTTATTATCTGGGCTTGTTTCCGTTGGGTCAGGTTTTGCAATTTTATGTGCCCAAAGAATTAGGTCAGCTGACTACCTGAATGACCAGATTTTTCTATGAAAATATTTTTTCTGCCCTGATGATCATATTTCAAGATGGCGATTCCAGAATTCACTAGGCTCAAAGAGTGGTTCAGCGAGCCTGCGATATAATTTTCCCACATGGATTGGTCACCACAGAGGCCAGACCTTATCCATTTTGAGAATCTTTGGGATGTACTGGAGAAGGTTTTATGCAGTGGTCTGACTCTCCAATCATCAGTACAAGATCATGGAGAGAAAGCATTTTGACTCTGGATGAAAATATATCGTGTGATATTGAGTAAGCTTATCAATGCCATGGTTGTAATCAAAACAAAAGGCGGTTCAATAAAATAATTGTAAGGTTTTATTTTTATAGGTTTATATTGTAAGACACTGTAATCTAATTAGAAGATTCCTGTCCCTTGAGAACAGACCCCCTCACTGTGCTTCCTCATGCCTTCTGTGGTAACACCTTCTATATCCTGTATGCAGACGAGGATACATCCAAATGGCTCTGGTCTGCTAGAACCCTTTTGTTTAATCAGGAGAATGCAAATGTATCTCCTCACACCTGTCTGTCTCCGGGTCTCTCTATGACTGACATGTTAATGACTGGTTCTTTTGATGTTCGGGACGTAGCACCGTTTAAATGTGCTCCCTTTGCTGAGAATAAACAGAGATCTTCAGACATCATGCCTGCGTGTGTGTGTGTTTGTCTCTCCCGGTCGATCGGGCCCGGACCGGTAAGTGTATCAAGGTGCAGCGGACACAACAAGCTAAAACTCTTCTTCTCTTAGCTTAAAACTTAGCTCGGACACACACTTCTTCTGCATTGTAAACTTTCATGTCCTTATTAAGTTTTGAAAAATTTGGATTAATTATTAGCCAGGGGCAATAGGGAAATATTCAGAATTCCAGAATGTGACAGCTGTTAACTTATCACCGGATATAAATATCACGCCTGAAGATTGTTTTTTCTCAGTTTTGCCGTCATGGGTATGATTGTGGTGTTGGTGTTTCTCAGTTTACTGGGACATGTTACAGGAATTAGACTGGATGGAAATGGATACACTGATATTCTAATAGCTATCAACCCAAAGGTGGAAGAGAATGAAGAACTTTTAAATCAGATTAAGGTATTTATTAATATATGTTCTATATCAGCTTTGTAGTTAATCATATATCAATACATAATTAGGTATATAACAAATAACTAAGATGAGAAGATCTTATCTTAGTGCTGTATTCTGTCATATCATATATTCACTCAGTTATGTAAAAATGTACCCATTTGCATTCAAAGTAACCATAACTTTAATTACTGGAAAAAAAATTGCACTTAAACAGCTATGCAGTCAGGACCATACATATTTATTGTTTTATTAGCTGTTTACCAGAGTATGAATACAAGTAATTTGGGTTTGGAATGATTTCATGTGCTTGGGCTGAGCAAATGAAGCCTCATACAACTTGCATTGTACAGTACAGACAAGCTGCAGTATCAGGAGAGGAAACATCGAGCAAGCTTTTTTTCTGCAGAAAATTAAATGATGTTTTGAACCTTCATTCAATAGTCTTATCATCAATAAAACACAAAGCATTGCATTTTCAGGGCATACTTTGTATCATGAGCAGTCCCTTCCCCTTTCCATACTCTTCTATTACCAAATGATCCATAATCAAAACATTCACATTTTGTCTGGCAATCATGGCAATTCTGCTATCTGTGCTGTATGATGAATGACTGGCAGCATTGTGTGTGCACTCACACCAGTGTGATTAGCTGTTTTGCATGTACAATAAAACAAGAGTGATTGAATAATTGTTTAAAGGGTGTCTGTTTATAGGAAGAGGTGGCATGGTGGCTTAGTGGGTAGCACTGTCGTTTTGCACCTCCAGGTTCCGGGTTCGATTCCCGCCTGGTCTGTGTGCATGGAGTTTGCACGTTCTTCCCGTGTTTGGTGGGTTTTCTCCAGGTACTCTGGTTTCCTCCCACAGTCCAAAGCCATGCAGTTTAGGCTAACTAGCACTTCCAAGTTGCCCAGAGTGTGTGAACCTGAGTGTTGATAATGAACCTGAGTGTTGGTATAGGTATTGGCCCTGTGATGGATCAGCCTGGTGCACCACTTGGTACCTTAAGTTTTTGGAATAGGCTCCAGGCCTCCTGTCAGCCTGTATACAGGATAAAGCAGTAAAAGCAGTATAGACAATGAGGCTGCTGCTAGTATATGTCTCTCTCTGTTTTTTTTCTCCGGGCTTTTCTCCGTCTATCTCGAAATACACCAATAAATAACAAGCCACAGGTAAATATCATTGTTACCTGCAGAAGATGCTCAAACATGCCTGTCCATCAGGTTTATGTCCATAGTATTCCCATGCACAACAATTGTCCGGTATCATAAAACTACAGACGGCTTACCAAGCAAAATGGTTTGGTTTTATATTAGGGCTGACGTCAAATGCAAGTACTGTATAATGTAAAATTTAATTTTTTTAAATAATTTTTGGAAATTCAAATGGGTCTCCAGTGTGTGTAGACTGACCAAGTATAAGACAAAACATTTCCTCCTTTTGGTTCTTTTTCTATGTGGGCAAATAGTACACACTATTCAAATGCCCCACCTGGTATGAAAAGGAAGGAACTTGCACGATCCTCAAGCTCCACTCCTGGACAATGTTTTCAGGGAAAATGCACTTCCACAAAGAAAAATGCACTTCCACAAAGACAAATGTACTTCTACAAAGATCTTTAACGTGGGGTGCACCACAGGAAAGACATGAGGACAGGAAAAAGGCAGTTTGGTTTTGAAAATTGGGAAAGGAGGGGAATTTAAGGAGGGAGGAAGGAAAAAAGGGGGGAAAGATATCTGCACAAGAAGGTTGTGCATGTGCAGGTTGGAAGCAGCGGCCAGCTGGCATGTTGGCACTCAGCTGGCGGAATTAAATCTTATAGACAGTGGCTCTTGCAGAACAGCCATGGCCAGCCGGCCTCGCCCATTCCTTCTCTGGTGAGGCTGCAGGCAGAACTCAAAACGTGACTCTGGCCAATGTGGCTGTCGCTTCTCCAGTGGCTTCTGTGGCAATCCCAACTGGAGCAAGCCAGAGGTCCTTAGATGATTATATCTCACCAGATGTGTCAGATTTAGTGGCCCCACCCCTTCACACACCTGCTGAAGGGGAGGTTGCTACCGAGTGAACTCTCTAGAGTGCGTGTGGAGTTTAAAAAAGATTTGGGCGCAAGCCTGTCACGAGAGGACCTGCTTTAGGTTATTTGCATTTAAAGCCATAGACACTGAAAATAGTTTTGAAACAGGGTCGAAAAGGACAAACTTTTTTTTCATCTTGATAAATATTTTAAAGTTTTCTACTCCACAAAGGAAATGTGTTGTTTTATTGTTTTATTGTTTGTGTTTGGGATATCTATTCAGTTAAATTCAATTTAATCTATGCATCTTAATTTAATCTATGCACAAAATTTATCTAATATGAATGAATTTTCTATTCCAACCATCTCTCTACAGGAAATGATTACCAATGGATCAGAATATCTATTTGAAGCTTTAGACCGTAAAGTGTACTTCAAGGAGGTGAACATACTAGTACCAAAAACCTGGACACAGGGAAAGTATGCGAGAGCTGGAACAGAAACCTATGAAAAAGTACAGTGTTATTCAGTTTTGTTTAAATATGTATAATTGTTTAACCCTTGTGTGGTGTTCATATTTTTGTTACTCAGTCAGTGGTCTGATGGACCTGCTGCATTTTGTAGTTTTTAATTCAACACAATCAATTTTATGTTCAAATACTCAACAGATTCATACTTCATCTTAATTACAAGCAATATTCATGGGATATATGGTTAATATTTGCCCTTTACCTTTGTTAGATCACATTTATGAATTAAAGTGCTACTGTTTTTTTTTATAAGATGTAGTAAAAAAGATAAATTATCAATATGAAAAAAAATCAACAGATTTACAAATTAAGCAGCTATTGATTTTCATTTATATGAACATCATTAGAAGTTTAACCCTTTCACATCATTTTACACAAGACGAGCTGAACCATGTCAGTCTAGCCAACACATCAGCCCCACTGAACAGGTGTCGGTGGTTGAATTTTGCCCCAGTGTTGTATGACAATGTTCGCAACCTTGTGTGGGACGACAGGGCCAAAACACAAAACTCACACTCTCTCTCTCACACACATACATACTTACAGCTGTAAACAGGTAAACAGGACCTACAATTTTCACACTTTTCACACTGAACATCCTCTATGTAACATAAATGTGTAGAGGGGTGTACAGGGTGTGGTCATTGCAAATGTTTATATGATTTATGCTGATATATGCTTTTCACAGTAAATGAGCAGTAAATTGTTGAATTGTATAATTTTTCTTTTAATAAAACATGAAATGGGTCCCACAGACCCGAACACCACGCAAGAGTTAAATATTGTAATGTGGCTACATGGATGAACATACAATGTAAACATCCTTTACATTTTTTAGAGCAAAATAATAATTGACAATCCACATCCTTCACTTGGTGATGAGCCGTACACTCGGCAAAATGGAGATTGTGGTGTTGAGGGTGAATTCATTCATTTCACACCAAACTTCTTGCTAAACGACAATCTTATTAAGGCATATGGACCCAGAGGTAAGAGCTAATCTGCATTAATAGACATACCCACACCTTTATGGCAGAGTATTATAATTTTTAAAGTTGTAACTTTCATTCATAACAGTGATTAGGTATTGCACTGACTAATGAGGCTGATTTAGATTTACCTTTCTCTGTTTTCCTTCAGGAAGGGTGTTTGTGCATGAATGGGCTCACCTTAGATGGGGGATATTTGATGAATATGATAAGAAAGAGCAATTCTATCATTTTGAAAATCAGATTCTACCAAAAAAGTTAATCACATTTCTAATACATTATCATAAATTATTGAATGTAATATAATATGCTGTATACAAACATCTGTCAATAATATGTTACATTTCCTTTTCACACAATTGTTTTCTTTTTTCTTTTTCAGGTGTACAGATATGATTTCTGGCAAGTGGTATGAAGTTATCAATGGAATTAATAAACCTTGTCAGTATGGTGAAGATGGCCTACCCACACCCAGCTGTCAATTCTTTCCAGATAAAGATCAAAATACAAATGCCTCAATAATGTTCATGCAAAGCATAGATTCTGTGAGTTTAGCAGTTAAATATTTTCAAATCCATAATGTCAAAAGTTAAGATGATTGTGGTAGGTAGTCATGACTTAATCTAGTGAGGAATGACCTCCTTTTTGCTTGGTGTCTTCATTAAAAGCACTGTAATGTTTTTCGCAGGTAAGGGCATTTTGTCAAGAAGAGGATCATAACATCAATGTCCCTAATGAGCAGAATAAGAAGTGTGAAAAAGCAACACGTACAGTAATCTTTCACGACTCAGTAGATGCAATCTCCCTTCACAATCTAAATCCTCTTCAATCCGCACCAACTCCAAAAATCAACATCATAAGGAGGGGAACTCGGGTCGTCTGTCTCGTCCTTGATATTTCAGGAAGCATGAGTGTATGTTAAATTTAATAAAGACAGTCAGAATCAGATGTCAGTAAGATTTACTCATAATGTAGCACATTTTTTATATTATTAAAGAAAAAAAATATATAATACGAACCCAATGTTAAGAACTACTACTTTCATGTTTTACCCTTGTTTTTTTATTTTTTATTATTATTCATTGGCTTTCTTTGCCGCCATACTAATAGACTTATTTTAAACACAAACAGTGTTGCTGCGCTTTACAAACCATGTGCGAATCCTTGAGCATAGCATCTCATACATTACTAATATACTCTAAAGGCTTACATTGCTGAATTTATATTCCCAGTTATATCTCTCACATAAATCACTGCAAAATTAAAAATATCGCTTTTGTTCGCGTCGTGTATGTGGGGTGTAGACACTTTTCATTTAGAATTATATCAAATTAATAAAATTGAGCCCTTTTTGGTTAATTTGATGTGTTGTGCAACAAAGTTAAAAGATAATCTGATAAAGCACTCACATGATATATTTATAGCGTACTTTAAATGTGTTCATAGTTTTATGCATAAAAAGTCCAACTTTCAAATAAATAAAAATTAATATGCAGGGAATGAAAGTGTGAAATCACATTTATTAAGTAGATTTCAATTGCATACTCATAAGCGTGCATTAAAACATTTACAGCCCCACCTTTTGAATTACAGATGAACTATAGATTTTTTTCAAGGTTGAATTTTAAATGATATTTAAATTCCAAATTACTGTAGCATATCTCCCTGTGCGCTGATTGCAATGAAACAAAGCCTATATGTTCCCTCAAGTTCGGCCAAATGCACCTGTGAAAACTCCCTTGAAATTCGCTCAGTAGTTTTTATACATGCACAAACAAACAGACAAACAGGCAGACAAAAAAATCTTGATGTGTTCTATTGCCAAGCTTACGTCCCCCCAAATAAATTTTTCCCGCAAATATCTTCATTTTACAGATACACCAACTTTACAGTTTTGTTGTATGTATAGATAGAAAATGGTTAATGTTTTATTGTTTATTGTCTTTAAAGGGTGGAAGAATCAAACTACAAAAGCAAGCTGCTACGCTTTTCATAAGCCAAATCATAAATGAAGAAGAGTATGTGGGTCTTGTGACTTTTAGTTCTGCAGCTCAAATATTAAGCCCACTGACTTTAATCAATGAGAATACAAGAAAAAGTCTAATTAACTTGCTGCCAGAAAACGCAGGTGGGGGTACACAAATTTGTGATGGACTAAGAAAAGGATTAGAGGTAAGGCTTTTGAAAACTCCTATTGTTCTCTCATGCATTGACTTAGTCACATTTGACTAAAACATTGTCTGTGGTGATTGTCTTTTTAATTTCAGGCTCTTCAAGGAGATGATGGTATAACAACAGGTGATGAAATTATTTTTCTGACAGATGGGGAAGCAAATGATAATGTTCAGGCTTGTTTAGATGAAGCTGTACAAAGTGGTGCAGTTATTAACACAATAGCACTTGGTCCAAGTGCAGACATTGCACTGAGAATGATGGCAAATCAAACAGGTATGATTTAACAATGTAACAGACAACATTTCAACATTGCAAGGATGTTTTAGCGTTTCACAGTTTGCAGTTTTAACTCCAGTGGACAGTACTGACCAAGCTTGATTATAAGCACTGTACCACATTTGCTGTATTACATTTTAAAACATCTGATTTTGATTATCATTTAATTAGATGGAAAGTTTATCATAGCCAATGAGACTATACTTTCCAACCAGCTTATGGATGCATTTTCCTCAATGACAATGTTTGATGGAAATCCCATCACACAACCCATTCAGGTTAGTAAGATACACACACAGTGAAAAAAATTGGGTTTCCTAAGTCTGTGTATTCAAATAATAATTTTTACTCTTTTCCGAACAGCTTGAAAGTACTGGAAAGAATGTTGAAATTTGGTTCAATGGAACAGTTCCCATTGACTGGACTGTAGGGAACCACACCACCTTTATATTAATTTATGATGTAAATGCACCCGTTGTTTATATAAAGTCACCAAGTGGTTTGGTTTATGAGAAGAGAAACACCACTGACATTGTGAACACAATCACTTTATCAATTCCAGGAACTGCAGAGGTAATTTTTATAAAGTATTTCGTACTAAGTTTAAACTAAGAGAAAACAGGAGATTAAATAATGCACACCATTTTCATGACCTATTTTGCAGCCAGGAAATTGGGAATACAGTTTCCTCAATCAACATACACGTGCTCAGCAAATGAGTTTAACAGTAATGAGTCGTGCGGCTCGTGAAGATGTTTACCCAGTCATGGTTACGGCCAGAATGAACCAACAATCCAGTGACGGCACCAAACCCATGGTCGTGTTGGCTGAGGTCAGTCAGAATTACATTCCTGTGCTTGGATCAGAGGTTTGGGCAACACTGGAGTCAGATACTGGAAGCTCAGAAAAACTGGAGCTGCTTGATAATGGAGCAGGTACCAGTCCCAAATGTCTACTTGCAGGAATCATAATTCCTCAGCAAATGGTTAAATTAAATACAACCTTCACAAAATAACACACTTTCCTTGTTGGATTTTACTTTTACAGGAGCGGATGCTTTCAAAGACGATGGTGTCTATTCCAGATATTTTACAAAATTAAAACGTGGACGATACAGTCTAAAAGTGAGAGTGAAAAATCAACATGGAAGAGTTCAGTTTTCTTTTGACAGATACAGTAGTGCGCTATATGTCCCTGGATTTATTGTTAATGGTAAGTATCATCTATTACTCACTGAGTCAGACCTGTCTACTATTGTGCCTAATAGTATCTACCATTTAGACAAATTCACCAATACCTAATACCTGTCTATTTGTCTCTAATTTGCTGTAATAAATAAAACTTGTCTATTAAACATATTAAACATAAGAAAATACTACGACTAATACTAATAATACTAATAAAACTAAAATCCATACATAGTAAAGTCATGTGTGTTCACTAGTGGTAAATTTACTAAACTCTTTGTTGATCTAAATCACTACTAATCTCTATTACTGTATTGCATTTACTTGACCAACGACTTAGGGCTTGACACTGCAATTTTTTTCACTTGCCTTTATGAACAGAATTTATTTGAGTCTTTATATCGTTATATAATTTGTATAACTTGAAATTAATAACTAAACAACTGACTAATTAAATAATTCAAAATATAGCACTAATTTGCATTCTCTTTCCAGGTCAGGTGGAATTAAACCCTCCTAAGCCCCCAGTGAATGTGCAGCCAGTAGACGTGGGCAGCTTCACCAGAACAGTAACTGGGGAGAGTTTTGTAGTGGAAGCAGATGCAGTTTCAAACTTCCCTCCAAGCAAGATCACAGATTTAATTGCTGAAATCCAGGGGGACACCATGTTGCTCAACTGGACGGCTCCTGGTGAGGATTTTTTTATAAATCCATTTTTTTATAACAAATGTGTGTGTGCGTGTATGAAGCAAAAGCAAGTCTCATTAGAGGATAAAGATAATTTTTTTCTCTCCCTCTCTGTATCAGCCTGTCGTTAGTCGTTATGTTACACACACACACACACACACACACACACACTCTCCCGCCTTTACAGAACCCCTCCCACCCCCTCCGACCTTCCCACACACGCACAGAAACACTGCTCTGTCGCGATTCTTTTCAAAGGTAAAGTGTGCAGGTTCATTTGTTTTGTTTGTTTGTTTGTTTTACTTCCATTAGTTCCATTCCATTAGTATGCGCTCACGCGAGTGTCATTAGCGGTGTTCCTTGCTAATTTTTCCGATAAAATGGTCTTTACACTTGTACATCATGTATGATTTTCGTTCCTCTTCTCACGTGTACACCTCTTTGTATTGGTCTTTTACGTGGAATTCCAATAAAATATATATATATATATATATATATATATATATATATATATATATATATAACTCAAATTATTCATTCCATATATATATATATATGTTTTATTATTATTTTTTTTTTTTACCCTCTAATTTACCTTGATGACAGTATTGCACTGACATGCCATGTTAATACTTTAATAAATGCCTTTTATTTTAAGCTGCCTCCTATGAAATCAGATGGAGTGAAGATTTGAAGAAACTTCGAAACGACTTCAACAGCACAAATATATTCAACACAGCATTTTCACCTCAGGCGTCAGGATCATCTGAACACCACTCTTTCCAGCCTAATATTACAATTGCAAATGGCACCACACTTTTCTTTGCTATTCAGTCAATGGATAAACAATTAACAAAGTCTGAGGTATCAAATATTGCTCAAGCAACCAACCCAGATAGCAGAACAACATTGAATCATCGTTGAATCAACATTAAAGCATCAACCAACTTGTTATTGAATCAATGTTGAAATTTCAATGTTAAATGTTGATTTTTCATCAGGTTTGCACCTTGAAATAATGTTATTTCAATGATGAAAAATAGATCAAGATGGGCATAAAATCAATGCTTGTTCAACGTAAATTCAATCACTTATTTTACATTGAATCAACATTGAATCAACATTGAAACAATTATAGTTTAGTCTTGCTTTATGAACAGCAAGATTCTATGACAGTAAATCATGTCCGTTTTGATTTATTTCTTTAAATCAGAGACCATGTAGGGCTGAAAAGCTTTTTTTTTTTTTTTTTTTTTTTTTAAACAAAAAGTCAGTAACTCAACATCCTTCAGTTTACATGTAAACATATTTATTTATTTATGCTCCATACCCATTTAAACAGGAAGTAACATCACAATTACAATAAAACAACTATATAATAAAACACACTACAACTTACATACAAATTATTATAAACTGGATGACAATATGACTTTTTAGAAGAGAACTATTAGAAGAGATTGTTAATTCTGAATTCATAAAACAGAATCTAACTGCCAAGAGAAGAGACTGGAAAACCATAATATAAAAATGGCAGCCTGCCTCAGCAAAATTCAGTCAAATGCAAATAGAAACAACCAAGTCAGAAACACAACAGATGACTGAAACATTATTCGTAAGTTGAAATGTATTTACTCAGCAAAACAGATAATAAGACATGAGTCTGAACTTATGGCTTTCCACCACGAGCAATTCCCCCCAGTCGTTCTGGGGCATAACGAAGCCATTTCTGAACTGTTGAAGCAAAGAAACTCTGTGGCCTCCTTTTCTTCAGCTTTCAGCTGTTGTTGTTGTAGTGCATCTAAAGAATGAAAAACAAACAAAAGGTTAGAACTATACAATGCTCTAAAAACTTGGAGTGGTAGTTGTTTATGAATGACAGAAGGTGGGTCCTAAATTTTTGGAAATGTGACTTTTACAAATGTACAGATATGCAACATATGTTTTGAAATGTCCTACAATCTTCCATAGATACAATGCACACATTAGATTTTTTTGAATATACAGGTCCTTCTCAAAAAATTAGCATATTGTGATAAAGTTCATTATTTTCTGTAATGTACTGATAAACATTAGACTTTCATATATTTTAGATTCATTACACACAACTGAAGTAGTTCAAGCCTTTTATTGTTTTAATATTGATGATTGTGGCATACAGCTCATGAAAACCCAAAATCCCTATCTCAAAAAATTTGCATATTTCATCCGACCAATAAAAGAAAAGTGTTTTTAATACAAAAATAGTCAACCTTCATATAATTATGTTCAGTTCTGCACTCAATACTTGGTCGGGAATCCTTTTGCAGATTCTTGTGTCTTGTAAAATAATGAACTTTATCACAATATGCTAATTTTTTGAGAAGGACCTGTATGTGTTATTTCACAATCTGCAAATGTTGTCCTACAATGTACATATTCAATGCTATGAAAACAAATATACTTAATGTAACAATGTAGTCTGTTATGTGCAAAAAAAAAAAAAAAAACCTGTAGGACCAAATAAATAAATAAATAAATAAAAATCAATCCGTGGCGACGGTTTTGCAATTTGTCCCCCGCACTCACAAATACTTAAACTTGTTCCCTCAGTTTAACAAATCGTGGCCACGGATTAACAAACTGTATGCACAAATTTCCAATCCGTACGCTCAGATACCGTACTGCTTGCATATTTATTCTTAACGTGAAGACTTATTTTGGTGATTTTATTATAAGCTTTTTACCCAGAGTTAGATGCATGCTGCACTGTTAATGCTATTATTAAATAACGCCTATTATTACATTGCATTTAGTTTGAGAGCAAAGTAATGACAACATAAACTGTACATTATTTGTTTTGTATTGCTTTTTACCTTCTCCTCAAACTCACACTGCATGATTTTCAAAGTCATCGGATCACCATTGTTTTCACACTGTACTATCTGTGGTAGCATTTAGTTGCTGCTGTGTTCACACTGCACAATGAATTGGCGACAGGAGATTACACACTGCATGACTTTACAATAGGATGAATCGCCAACAACTCTGTCTGGTGTGCAAGCTACAACCAAATGCACACAAGAAGTGATAAGGAAACAACGCAAGATCATGCTGACATTGTGGTCTATAATTCCTCCCCGAACAAACAATAATTAAAAAAAGATGACGTCCTTGTTTAAGATCCCATATGGTCAAAACTGAAATTTCATGGCTTTTTTCATGGTAACTGAGGTCTAGGGGCTATGTAACTACCATATAAGTTTCAAAACAGTCAATCCACAGTAGAATGCACACAGCTTGCATAAAGTAGCTCTGCCTTTTCACGAGCTGCTGTGATGTCCAATCTTTCAGTCACCATCAACCACCATCCCACCCTTCTTTTGCCAAAACATCACGTCCATGCCGTTGCTGAACAACAATAACATGAAAACAAGTCGAAAAAACGCTGTTCAGACGATAGATGTCGAAACTACATCATTACACAGGCTTCCGAGCAACATTAATATAAAAGACCATTGGCACGTCAGCTTCAGCATCTTTCACACAGCCATTCCATTAAACTTTAAAAATTTACATTAAAAATTTTATTTAATAAATAGAAGTTAATTGATAAAGAAAATCTATTTATGACATTATTTTTGACAGCATTATGATTATTTATTAAAACTTCAGACAACAACAATTAGTGCCACGAGGTTATTTGCAACACTATATGTTCTACAAAATAGAGGACTACACACCTTACAGCGCAATATAATGTGGCTTTAGAAGAGGAAAGGTAGGATTAAGAAGTGAGCAAGTGATGAATTAGTATTATAGGTCGCAAGCAGATACAGTAACAATAATGGGTGCTCTACCTTATGCAGTCTCCATTGATGGCTAATAAACATTGATACAAGTAGGTTATGGTTAAAGTTGTGAACTTATAAAGTCTTAAATGTTTTGTTTTCCCTTCTCAACGCATTATGCATTTACTCACCAATAATGGCTACCTTTTTAATTTGGTCAAGTCTCCAAGTCGAAGGTGCCCAGCAGCAGATTCCGTACCATGGCAGTAGCAGAGGTGGCAAGGCGGGCTGCTCTCCACACTTCTGCCTGGCAAACCACCCCAGAGCCCTTTATAACTTCAATCTGAAAAATTATTTCACATCACAATATTAATTTATTGGCAACTTTTAGAAACTTTTCATGTTTCATACTGATTCTTATGTTTAGCTTCCCAATAGTTAATAGGATTTTATGTATAAATGCAGATTAATGATAATCTGGACATTCTGGACATTTGTTTACATGCAGGGTAAAACTGCAACAGGAACAGTGCAAAATAAAAACTGAAAAAAGACGGACATTCAGTGTCCATTCGGAGTAAAACAGTGCAAGATAAAAAAAAAAAAACCTGTACAAAACATACATGCAGGGTAAGCATTGGTGGGAGCAATGTCCAAGCAGTGTAGAGAAATATTTCTGTACGACTTCATTGTTTTGTGCTGTGTAGTATAGTATTGTAATAGCTGATCAGAGTGATCAACTCCCCATGTGCTGGTTGTACGCAGTCACAGGACATGGAAATGTCTTTGTAGTCCATGTACCTTGTAATTTCACCCTCATCTTCACCGCGTCTACTGTAAAGCAGAATGGATGGTAGAACAGGTAGATACTTCTCGTGTGTCCATCCACTTCACAAATACAAGAGGTCCATCTGAACGGAGCTTGCGTGTCCTGATGTGAGGGGCTGGTGAAGGCAAGGGTGATGCAGACACATTCCTAAAAACAAATAAATAAAAAAATGTTAACCTATACTGTTCAGAGTAAATGGATGTGCAATTAATATGGATGCACAATATATACAGTACAGAGATGACCAAAAATGTATCCATACTTCAACATGAAAAATATACACCTCTCTTCTGTAGGTCACATGACAGCATCAATGATGGTGATAGATAATACTACACACTGCTGCCATAATTCAATTTGAGTTTTAAAAAACACCATCCACTGGACATTACACACATATTGAACACATTCTAAACAATTACATCTTATCAGGTATTTGTAAATACACGCTAAACAAAAGGGATTATATACATTTACACCAAAGAAATATTCATAAGCATCACTTAGCTACATAAGGCAGTATTTTAGCCACCTGGAACTTGCTTGTTTGTGCTAAATAACATTACTGATAGCAGTGTTATAAGCTAACCAAAATGGAGCCAAATACACATTAGCAACCATAATCTAAAGCTATCCAAAACAAGGTGAATATAAACATCTGTAAACTCCATAAGGCATTAGCTTAGCCACCGGGAAATATCATGTTTGTGCTACATGAGGCAGCATGCTAGCATGATTTACCTAAACTATATAAATGGCATTGAAAGCCAATGTGTCACACAAGCTGACAAGAGCTAGCTGTAGTGAGGAAAATATTTACTAATATTAGTTTAATATTATCAGAATAAGAGTTATATAAGACTTAATAACTTACCCAGTGTAGCATGGGTCTATTCTCTGTTCAAAATGCTCCCGTTCGTCGTCGGAGTCACACAGTCTTCTTCTGAGGTAAATGTAAACTTTCCAGAACATTCTGAAGAGTTTCCTCGGATGTGTAAGCGCGTGCCATCTTCCAAAACGTGCTGAAAACTCACTGAATCTGAGTATTTTCAAGCCTGTCTCTCTGTGTTCGTTTTTTCATGCCGGTGTCCGTGGTCTAGTATGTAAATTACCCGGACTGATTTCCGTGTGATTGGCGCATGGGCGTGTCCTGCCTCGGGTCATTAGCATATAAGTGTGACAGAAATTCTGTGCCTCTCCTTGGTTTCATACGGATTACATAAACTGAGAATATTTGTTTTCAATGTGACTTGCATCATTTAAAAGTAGACACTTTAAGCTTTATATAGATATATTTCTCATTTCATTTAATTATAGTGACGTGTTTCAAAAAGATTTTCACGGAGACTGAGGTTTCATATATGTGCATATATCCTCATATACTGCATGTGGGCAATTAGGATTAGTTTTTTGCATTTTTTTTGTTAGTTCTTAGTTATTGCCTTGATAATAGAAAATATGAGCTAGGCATCATGTATGACAGTTGCCAAAGTGAGATATGAGCTAAAATGACCAGATCCTGCCATAGGAGACATATCTTGTATGTACATATACAGTAGGGCTTATATGTGGATATAAAGAAGCAATACATGAGACCTATATGGCCTGTATATGCACATATATGCACCTCAATGTTGCCTACATGTGGCATATATACGCATATATGCAGCATATATACGCATATATGGAGCATATATATTATCATATATGTGCATATATACTGCATATAGGTTTCATATATGCGCATATATCCTCATATTTACATTTACATTTAGGCATTTGGCAGACGCTCTTATCCAGAGCGACTTACATTTTTATCTCATTATACATCTGAGCAGTTGAGGGTTAAGGGCCTTGCTCAAGGGCCCAACAGTGGCAACTTGGTGGTTGTGGGGTTTGAACCTTAGTCCAATGCCTTAACCACTGAGCTACCCCTGGCCCCATATAGGTGCGGTTATATGCGCATATATACTGCATATAGGTTTCATATATGCACATATATCCTCATATAGGTTCTTTCCATGTGGGGCACGCACACTGCTCTGGGTCAGACACAGACAACGGGAAACAGGAACTAAGGTCTCAAACAAATGCTTCCCAACAGAATACTGTAGGTCGCATCGCCAAAATTCTTTCACTGTGAGTGGCAGGAACTTCCAGACTACAACATATTGAATTCTCATGCCTGTAGAGTGTATTATAATGACGTGGCGACAGTGTAAAAACACCCTCCGATGTTAAATGCGAGCCGAAAATTGAGTACTTTTGAACGGCAAACAGGAATTAAGCTCTCAAGTGAGTAAACTAGACAGCAAGGTAAATACACAAAACTTACCGTCAAATTATTTTTTTTCCTCAATAACTATATATATATATATATATATATATATATATATAATTATTATTATTATTATTATTATTATTTTAAGCACCATGGCAAATCTCTTGTAGTCAATTTTTTAACCTGTTTTAAACACATACACACATGCATACACATTTTTATAGAAATGCACTTAGTTAATTTAATTTGCCTTACATTGTTGAATGAGGATGGGTTCCACAACCAAAAATCAACATTGATTCAATGTTTGTCTTTTCAACACTGAAAAGCATTGAATTATCAACATTGATTCAACATTATTTAGCATTGAAAAATCAACCTCAACCAAAATGATGATTCTGATGAAATTTCAACATTGAATCAATGTCACCTTGCTATCTGGGAAGTATGTCCGAAGCACCAGACCCCCATGCATTTCAAATCCCGGCCTGAATCTAACTGCTATCATTGTGTCAGTCTGTGTGGTGACCATAGTGGCATGTGTTATAACTGTACTCATCACATGGGCACTGAAAAGAAAAAAAAGATCCTAGTTTAATAGAACAAAGGCTACGCTAACACTTTAAATAACACTCAAATCAAATGCATTGCTCAAATCATATTTTTTAATTTGAAATCTAAAATGTTTTAGTGCATTATAAACATGATTGGTGTTGACAAATAATTTGACTATGTCATGCATGTGCAGGAAAAATTGGGAGGTCCATGTAATGCTCAATTATAGCATTAGTGAGACTGCTCAGAGAATGACTTGTTGATCTTTTTCTTTTTTTGCTGTTTTAATTGAACATTTATGGTGAAACTCTGCAACCCATGATGGTAATTACTCTGATGTTATTTTCGTGTTCTCATAAATTTGTGTATTGTAAAACAGATTTTTAGGTATCAGTTAGTCCAATGAAATCTCAAGTAATGCTGAGGGGAAAAAACAACTTTATGTTAACACTACTAAAGCTTTTTTTTTCCCTTCTTTTTTAAAAAAAATTATTTGTTCCACTGTTAACAAATCGTTTCTTTTTATTGCAATACCAAAATGACCGTGAAACTCGTTATTATATATTTTGTTAATTAAATTTTTTTTATGTTGATGATAAAAGATAATCTAAACAAAACATGTTTACATTCTAAAATCTTCCTGTGCATTTCTGACACTTTGTAAAGGTATATCTTTCTAAATGTGATGTAACAGGAATAAAATCAGCTCTGCAATGCTGACCTCTGACTGTTGTTTTTGTCAAATGATAGTAGAATTTTGTTTTTGCAACATGTATATTCTTAAAATTCATTCACCCCATTGTGGGACTGGGACCATATGCGTCAGCTTATACGGCTTATAGCAATGGCCCCATTTGTCGATGTGAATTTGACATCCTACACTGTAAAAAGTGGGACTGGGCTTAATTAATAATTGTTAAATTAATATTAGTAACAAGTACATAATAAAAGTTACTGGAGTCAAATTAAGCTGATTTAAACAAATGCTGATTATTTATTAATTCCATTTCAAGTAATTTTTTTGTCAGTTTAAATCAGCAAGGAAAAAATGGGGACATTTTAATAAAATTTTTCAGGCCATGTCACAACTAAAGAAATTTAGTAAATTTTACTCATTTAGAGAGACTAGGTTCTACTGCCATGCAATTTCCGCCTAAATTTTTACGTCCAGACAAGGTGCCACATGCTGCAGGACCTGCATTTTTCTCAAGGTGAGATTTGTTTAGTTAGTAATATGAATGTACAAATAATTTTTTAGCAGTTCAATTTTTATTTTATTTTTTTTACAGACAGTTGTGAAATATACAAATTTTATTGCGTGGTTAAATTCAGTTAAGCTACTGTATTTCCTCTCAGTCTGTTCTAAAGCAAAGATGTCCTCTCCGTCTGCTCTGTTTGTATTTGGCTAAAAGTCGGACTTAGCATTGTAGTTAGTTCGGTGTGTGAATTTTATTACAATGTGCGTTATATAGTATATAATATTCTTTAAAGAGGCAGTCAGGCTAGTCAATGTTTCAGAGTGTTAGCATTAGCTTCCCCTCCCCCACCTTAACAAGTGATTAGCTGACCTTGACACTGAGTGTCTAACTGCAGCAGTTAACTGTTTCTCTAGAGGTGAGTAAATGACTTAAAGATTTACCTTTTGTGTTTTGAATTGAGCTCAATATAAACTAGGGTTGTTCCGATTCCGATACTGGTATCGGAAATGCTACTGATACTACAAAAAAATCTGGCATCAGAATCGGCGAGTATTTGAGTCCACGTACCGATCCGATACCATTTTCCTAAACATAACCTATTTATGCCCGCTAGCTTTGCTAGCTTAGCTTACTTACAGAGTGTCACAGCATGCGCCTGTGATGGGCGTGCGCCCAAATTGATATCGCTCCTCGCTCACTAGTTAGGCGGCTTCCCCCCCCCCTTTAGGTATGTGAAGGAGCAGGGCCGCAGAATCAGGCAACGGCCCATGAGCTATCGCCGCTAATGATCCCGGCGCTATAAAACACAGAGGGGAGTGTAGCTCGGGGTCTGACTGTTGGGAAGCTGGACTTTGCGATGCGGTGGATTTTATGAGAGACAGTGGCACAAGAGCAGGGCGATGTGATGCGCCCCAGAGACTTTAAAAAGGTGGGCGCCTTTGATCTCCGCGAAAGGAGTGCATGAATGAGCTGCGCGAGCTCCCGCGGCACCTCTACTTCCGCGTAGAGCCCGCCTTCGCATCCCTGCCGCCGAAGTGGAAAAGGCCGCCGAGAGCCTTTTTCCTGTAAGACTTCGCCTCATGTTCGTGTTTCATGGGTGTCGCCCGTGCACTTAGGGCCGAACCCGGTACACAGGGCTAGTAGTATTTTACTTAAAAAAAGAAATGCTATATATATATATATATATATATATATATATATATATATATATATATATACACACACACACACACTGTACAGATACACATCCAGGTATCGGATCAGTACTCGGTATCGTCCGATACCCTGAGCCCAAGTATCAGAATCGGTATCGGGAGGGGAAAAATGGTATCGGAACATCTCTAATATAAACTATTAAATTAAAGGGGACACGCGTAGTAACAGAATATTGTATGTTTCTTTATGATGCAAGAAACGCACGGCTGCGATGGGAATCAAAGCGTTTTTATTTTTAAAATTTGTTATTTTTTTCCCCACAGTCTGTCATGTTGGCATTGTGGTAAATTTGTAAATCTGCAAATAAATGTTCCTGTTGTTTTTATGTTAACCCAGCACAAGCATTTAAGTAACTTAGAAATATAACAATTGTTTCAATGAAGTGACATCCAATATTATTGAGTAGATAAAATTTTTACTTTAACTGTATTTAAGTGCAGATGAAGATTTATCTGTAAAACTAAATAAATCAGGTTCACTTAAATATTTAATTAATGTCAGTAAATTTGTCTCAAATATTTAATAAATATAAATCAATCTCTTCCAGATTTCTCTCAGATATTTTTTTTAAGTAAAGGTAAAACTGTTTTCCTTAAAATTATTTAATTTAGCTTAAAATATTTGTGCTGAATACATTATATTTTCGACAGTTAATATTAAATCCAACACAATGAAAGACTTGATTTCATTTACATTTAATTAATTTTTTTCTATGTTTCATACTCATTATTATAGTAGTAAAATTTACTTAAATATATTAGGTGTCACTTTGTTGCCATAATGTTTTTAAGTAAACCCTAGGTCAGATTTTTTACAGTGTACATGAAAAGAAATTGTAAGATATTGACATCCTATAAGTCTATAGGGCTCACTGGAACATACAGCAAAGTTACAAACCACTTCACCATCAACAAACCTGAGTAACCATGTAGGAATGGGGAGTGACATCTTTACAATTAATCAAATCCCCTATGTCCATGGCCTCTCCAGATCTGCTGTTTTATCTGAGAAAAACAACCCAGAAAGCTTGACAAAAGAAATTGTTTCAGCCTAGACGTAAACACTGAGACCATACCTAAGTCCCAAGCACTAACTAGAGACCTATTCCAACTATGGCACTTTGTAAGAGAAAGCTCTGGCCCTGTAGTCTGTAGTCTTCACTATATAATATACCAATAAATACATTTTAATCAAAATAGGAATGGTGGAACACAGAGAACCAGAACACCAGCAGTTCATTAGGTTAAGTGGCATGAGATAAGCTTTATAGGTCCATAACAATCTGCAAACATACACTAATAATACTGCATAGTTTCACTGCCTTCGCCGTAGAGTTTTTTATTTTTTATTTTATTATAGTCAGCATCCGCAAAAGCTTCTAAGAGCAATATCTATGTCATTTATGTGAACTTACACTTTCAATGATGTCTTTATTGCAGACTTTTCACTAGATTTTGGGACATTTATAGCAGGCTTTGCACAATCACACAATAATAATCGTATTACAATAATAATCATGAACAATCATTTGCACAATTTGCACAAACCATTACAGCCTTGCACACACACACTATGGGCTTTCTCTCTCTTTATATATAAAACACCTGGGTAATTTGCACACTATGTCTGTTTTTACAGTGTTTTTATTTTGTATATTAATGTAATAATTTAGCATATTTTTCATATTCTGTCTATGTTGATATTTACCTATTTATTTATTTTTACATATACCTATTCTTTTTATACCCATATTTATTTATTTTTTTATTAAATTTTTATGCTTATTTTCTACTTTTTAGCAGCATTCATTAGGGGGAAAGCAAAGGAAGAATTACATTGTACAGAGGGGGAACATGTTTCTTTACTCTGCATATGACAATACTTTGTAATAAAATTTAAACTTGAAACTTGAAACATATTTCCCCCAAAAAACTGGCTAGACAAAATTTTATGAAACTTTGCCTTTTGCCTAAAGTTAAATTTGAGACATAAATGAAATCAAAACGTTGAGTAGAAGAGACGTTATGAGCAGTTTTGTGTCAGATTATGCCATGGCATCTAGCACTTTTTGCATGAATAAAGAGCTTTTTCCTTGAGGTGGGTGTGGCTATACGTGTCAGTCAACAGAGCCAAACAATGCATTATTTTAAAGTGCATACACTGGGTTTGTGGAACACAACGAAATTATTTTAATGCACCTACAAGACAGAAACGAAACCACAACATAGTATAGGTAACTCCAAAAAAAGGAAAGTAGAACATAAAAATTTACTCTTCATAGATGAATAGATCAATGGATGTTTATTCTTTCTGTTGGAAGTTTTAAACCAGTTTATCCCATATGTTCTAAAAACCGTGGTTTTAATAAAAAGCAGCAATGTAAAGCGCCCCTGTGAGGTCGTTAGAGCAAACATATCCACAGCAGTTCGAGGTGAGGGCGAATTGAGAGCCAATGTTTTGCGCTAAAATGTTGACTAAAAGCGAGTTGTGTGCCGGACTTAATAATGTACTTTAAAATAAGCTACTTTCTCAATGTAAACAAACACAAGAGATATTATTTAAAAAAGTTAAACTGAATATGGGATTAGTTCATATTTTTACAGCAAAAATAATCCCCCTATCTCACCTATGCGGTTTGATTTATGGTGTTAGGCACCGTGAGCCGCCACGAGTGACCGCCCAAAGTCCCGTGAAGTTCTGCAATTTCCGCGAGCTGTTCCTGTTTTTACTGTTTACTTTCTTGGTCAGTGTGTTTCAGAATATAACACATTAATTTAAAGTAATATCCTGTTAAGTACTGTATATCATGTAACATCATCATGTATCATGTGCTTTTTAACTATTGAAACGAAAGCTCTTCAGTATTTAAGGGCTTAAGTCAAACTTTGATGTAACTGTTTCTGTTGTTTGAGACCCCAACCTAGTAGATAAATAGTTCAAATACAGTAGGTATAGAGTTCACTATTGCAGGGTAGATAACATAGTATTAGTGGATGTCAAGTTTACCAAAAATTTATCTTGGCTGAAAAGATTCAATAGATAAGATTTTTATTGGAAAGGACAAAGGTGCAACCTTATCTAGACTTTATGTAATTAAATGGCAACTTAAAGTTATGATAACTATAAAAGTTGTAAAACATTAGTGCTCAGAATGATTTCTGCATGCGTGTGGTTTAATTATTATCAACATGAATATTGACATTTCAATTAAAATTCCATTCCTTCACTTCTTTCCGTGAATCATTTGGGTGGTGCATCTAAGAATATAAATATCCCACCCTAGAATCCCTTTACACACTTCTACAAACATGTTGAAGATGCTAGTTGTGGTGTTGCTGTTTTTAAGTGCACTTGGACCTGTTTCAACAATCAGACTGGTTGGAAATGGATACAGTGATATTCTTGTAGTCATCAGCCCCAACGTGCCAGAGAATGAAGAAATTATCAATCAAATCAAGGTATTTATTCATTCATTTTAATATCTTAAAAAAAAACTTAGATTTTTTTAAATGTGAGATATACATTCTACTGCTACATGACATACATAATTATTAGAAAAGCCTGATTACATGATCACATAATTCTACGTACTGCATAGATGTAGCAGCGATGTTAAAATGGCTAGGAAGGTATAGGTTCCTAGGTATAGGTTTATTAAAATAAACATTTTTTCAGTACAGTTTGTTTGGAAAACTTACTCACTATTACTCAAACCTGTGTCAAATACTTTATGATATTTGTATTGTTCTTGATATTTGTTTCGCACCATCTTTCTCTAAAGGTTTCTTCCAAATGTCAACTCAAATGTCAACTCATACATAGTCTACTTTATTTACATGTATTTTAAAGCTGATTTGTGACCATGACCACTGTTAAAAGTGCTACATGAATATAATTGAGTTGAAATGAATTTATACAAAGATGGCAGTGAATAGTATACCTAGGACATATTTTAACTGAAAAATACTTTGTCTATGTTTTTCTGGGATAGCGCTTTAGCTGCGTTTGTGGCTGAATTCTGAAACCAAAAATAAGGAGATATTTGAGTTTTGACCACAGGTTTTTAGACTAGTAATACTGTATGACTTTACGTCTTCATTTTAATATATGAGTGTTTTTTATACATTAAAAAAAATATTTTTTTTACTTTATTAAATGTAATAAATACCAATACCAAATGGCTAAAAATGCAGTACTTATTGTTAACTAATTGATGTCAAACAATGATTTGTATTATTTCTACACTTTATGATTTATGAACAATCACAAAATAAAATCCTACACAAATATGTTTAACCACAGTTGAATCTGTCTCCAACTAAATAATAAACATTAAGCCATAGCTGAGAAAAAGCTTGAAGTGAGATTCTAAAAATAAATTTCTGCATGTTCTCGCTCATGACGCCCCTGTTGCACATATCCAGCCATGTTGTATAACACTAAACATGTACCTTACCATGTACAGTATGTTTACCAATGTATGAGGGCAGCAAGTCCAGCAAGAAAACTTGGGCCATGCAGGAACAGACGAAAAGGAGGAAAATCAAGATATTATAAAGTGTAGTATAGGTGCTAAGGGTAAGACAGAGAGAGTGAGATCGAGAGAGATTCATAGATTCACAGGGTCCTTTATTGACTTGACAAATATAGATATTTGTATTGATGAAAAAAATGCACATTTAACTCAAACAAAAAATCTCAAAATCTTTACCCTCCATAACTGCAGTTTTAACATTTGCTAACAGTACTGTAGAAGGGTGTCTGGCTTCAGAGTTTGTTGGTGATATGACAGTAGCCTCACCTTATTGGTTAATGCTTAACTTTTTACCAAGGGAAGCCAACTTCATCCAGACATGATGGTAAAAGTCTAATGTGTTGCACCACACATTTACCATACAACCTTTATTTATTTATTTATTTATTTATTTATTATATTGTGGTAGTCTGAGAAGAGAAAAAATGTGACAGTGGCAGTGGTTTATTTGAATTTATACCTGTGAAATCGTATGGACAATGTCAATTTATTCAGCTGGGGCAGCACTTGCAGTATATACATATATATATTTATCTTACCAGTTGCTCTTCTATATATATATATATATATATATATATAGATTATTAAAGGATTATTAGGAACACCATACTAATACGGTGTTTGACCCCCTTTCACCTTCAGAACTGGCTTAATTCTATGTGGCATTGATTCAACAAGGTGCTGAAAGCATTCTTTAGAAATCTTGGCCCATATTGATAGGATAGCTTCTTGCAGTTGATGGAGATTTGTGGGATGCACATCCGGGGCACGAAGCTCCTGTTCCACCACATCCCAAAGATGCTCTATTGGGTTGAGATCTGGTGACTGTGGCGGCCACTTTAGTACAGTGTGAACATTGTCATGTTCAAGAAACCAATTTGAAATGATTCGACCTTTGTGACATGGTGCATTATCCTGCTGAAAGTAGCCATCAGAGGATGGGTACATGGTGGTCATAAAGGGATGGAAATGGTCAGAAACAATGCTCAGGTAGGCTGCGGCATTTAATCGATGCCCAATTGGCAGTAAGGGGCCTAAAGTGTGCCAAGAAAACATCCCCCACACCATTACACCACCACCACCAGCCTGCACAGTGGTAACAAGGCATGATGGATCCATGTTCTCATTCTGTTTACGCCAAATTCTGACTCTACCATTTGAATGTCTCAACAGAAATCGAGACTCATCAGACCAGGCAACATTTTTCCAGTCTTCAACTGTCCAATTTTGCTGAGCTCGTGCAAATTGTAGCCTCTTTTTCCTATTTATAGTGGAGATGAGTGGTACCCAGTGGGGTCGTCTGCTGTTGTAGCCCATCCGCCTCAAGGTTGTGCGTGTTGTGGCTTCACAAATGCTTTGCTGCATACCTCGGATGTAACGAGTGGTTATTTCAGTCAAAGTTGCTCTTCTATCAGCTTGAGTCAGTCGGCCCATTCCCCTCTGACCTCTAGCATCAACAAGGCATTTTCGCCCACAGGACTGCCGCATACTGGATGTTTTTCCCTTTTCACACCATTCTTCGTAAACCCTAGAAATGGTTGTGCGTGAAAATCCCAGTAACTGAGCAGATTGTGAAATACTCAGACTGGCCCGTCTGGCACCAACAACCATGCCACGCTCAAAATATCTTAAATCACCTTTCTTTCCCATTCTGACATTCAGTTTAGAGTTCAGGAGATTGACCAGGACCACACCCTGGTTGATTAGATTATTGCATTAATGAGAGAAATTGAACAGGTGTTCCTAATAATCCTTTAGGTGAGTGTGTATATATATATATATATATATATATATATATATATATATATATATATATATATATATAAATAAATAAAATAAAAAAATAAAATAAATAAAAATAAATAAATATATATATATATATATATATATATATATATATATATATATATACAGTATATATATATATATATATATATATATATATATATAGAGAGAGAGAGAGAGAGAGAGATAGATAGATAGATAGATAGATAGATAGATAGATAGATAGATAGATAGATAGAAACCATCTCATCTAGTACCAACAACCTAGCCATGATTAAAGACATAGGGATCATTTTGAGTTCTTCATTTTGATGTATATGTGAGCATTAATTAATGCTCTTGACCTGTAGTGATGATGCACCAACAGTGCTCCATGTATCTCTAATAATGGGTGGAATAGAAAAGAAATAGAAGAAAAAGAGGATCAATAGGAAAGAGTTCAATTGTGAAATGTGCAATTAGCAACGCCATAAATGTCATCAGTAGACCTAGGAATAGGGTTTGTAAATGTCTATTGAATGAAAGCTTTGCTCAGTAAAGCCTAATACATGTTTATTCTCACTATCACTTTCCACAGGAAATGATTGTAACTGGGTCAGAAATTCTTTTTGAAGCTTTAGACCACAAGGTGTTTTTCAAGGAGGTGAAAATTCTAGTTCCAACAACCTGGACAAACAGAATGTATGAGAGAGCAACAACAGAAACCTATGACAAGGTACAATGTTGTTACAGTTTTATTGTAATTTATAGCACTTGTAAAAATCATTTATTTATTCTATAGAATTGTATGTACATACTCTCAATTTAATATATATCAAAAATAACAAATTTTATTTATAGGGCAAAATAAGAATTGATGACGCAAATCCTGGATTTGGTAATGATCCATACACTCGCCAGACCCAAGGTTGTGGAAAGGAGGCTGAATACATTCATTTAACTCCAGACTTCTTGTTAGACAGCAACCTTATTGATGTATATGGACCTGCAGGTATATGGACATTTTTATTCTGAAATATTATTGCAATTGTAATAACTTCATCTGGATCCAACTATGAATTTTGTTGTACATTTTGCACTTTCAGGAAGGGTTTTTGTGCATGAATGGGCTCACCTCAGGTGGGGGGTATTTGATGAATACAATACAAATGAGCACTTTTACCTGTCTGCTGGTCAGATTCAAGCAACAAGGTTTTATTATCAGCTCCCTACTAAAGAAAAAAAAAAAATAGATGCATACTGTATTATACACATAGTTATCAATTTTGTGTTTTCCTTTTAGGTGTACAGAAAAGATTACTGGTTTGGCGTATGAAATGGGTAAACAAGGCCTTCGAAAATGCCAGATTGATGTAACTGGACTACCCACATCTGACTGTAAATTCTATCCACATGTATTGCAAAATACAAATGCATCAATAATGTTCATGCTAGGCATAGATTCTGTGAGTATAACCATTATTTTTTTAAATACTGCATTTACAATATACTGTGGCATATACTATAAGTGAAATTATAGATACTAGCTGTAAACTTTTAATATAGACTTTACTGTTGGTGTAAAAAGCTTAAAGTACAAAACTAGTTCACATTTAAGTTTTATTTTTGTACTGCAAGTATACTTTGAAGTTTAGCACTTTATACTGTATTATCTGAGATACCTTTCATTCATAGGAAAAGAGTTTGTAAAAGAGAGTCAAAAGATTAAAGCTAAAAATAAGCTGATGTCCTGTAATTCTTTAATGTAATCAGTGATATAATTACTTCAGATTGTAGATGTCTTCCTGCCTTTCTGTACTGTAGAGTTATCTGTATTAATACAAATCTTAATCTTATTAATACAAAAAAAGTATTTCATTCCTTGTTTACGCTAAGTTGCACTTCTTTTGTTGTCAGCCAAATACACTCCATTGTTAGGTATTTGATGGAGAGTTCATAGATGAGAAATTGAAAAAGTAGATTGGATACTTGGATGAAGTTTTGTCTTAAAATTCACTTATACCACTTCAGTGCTGCTATTTTAGTGATGAAAATATTAAGTTATCCCAGTAAAAATATTCAGTTTAACTTTTCTAATTAATATCTATTGGTGCAGGTGTTTGTTTACATTGAGCAAGTAGATTATTAGTAGCTTACATCCATCACATAATTGTTCATAACATCGCTTTTACTCAAGATTTTGATTTAATTTATGGTGCAGATTAAACTTCAGGCAGATATCTACAATAGGTACTGCAGAAGTGTCAATAAATTCTCATTACTCACAAATGCTCATAACTTCTATTTAAAATTTTGATTTAATTTATGGCACATCGTTATCTTCAGGCAAAAACCTAAGTACTGCAAAAATTATGTCCGGCTAGTTTTGTGTGTTGCTGTAACAGAACAAGAGAGAGAAAAACCGTTGGCTCAGTTGTGATCACGTGATGCTCAACGCCAAAACAAGAAGCGCATGCGTGATACATGATACTTGGTACACGTAAACCAAGACTTGCTTGTTTTCCAAGTTAAAATTGATTAAAAATCTTTTCTCGTCTTGCATAACACTCACAAACCGTGTTACTCGCAATTCGAGGTTTAACTGTAATTTGTAGGTGTGTGTGTTGGGGGAAGGAAGGAATGAGTTTGCTTTACCAGTTTCAATGAATCAGTCTGGAAGCATAGAAAATGGCTTTCCTCTTAAGTTGTCCTGATGGTGAATAATCCTAATTTCGGGAAATCCTTAACAAAACAGAGGCGCAGAGACAACACTGTTACATGTGACGTGGGAGATTAAGTACGCCTTAGATTACAGTTTTGGTGGCTGGGTATGCTTTACATTGTATATTTGTGTCAAAGGTGTATAAGACTCACTTGTCAGATTTACGGAGAAATCCGACTTACGAACATGCTGCTGGAACGAAACTCATTTTTAAGTAGGGGACAACTTGTATTTATATATTATTTTAATGTGTAGTATTTTCTATTTAGGTATAATTTCTTATAGTTGTAATATACATTTAACTGGATTACATGAAGTAAAAGACATTCTGTTTATTATACATAAAATATTCACAATCCATATTCAAGATTAAAACATTTACTTTCTTCCTAAATCAAAAACCTTTATTTAAAATAATATGTAACATTTTTACTATCAATCAATATGCAAAACAAACATAAGTAATCCTACCTGAACGAACACACCCAAGGGGAAATTAGTCTACTTGGGGAAACATAATAAATATAAAAATTGGGACTATTAACATTTTATATTTATAACTAACCTAAGCATATTTGCTGCCTACCATGTGTTAATACTGTTAATATTGTTATTTAATTCATAGTTTAAGTGTAAATAAAAAACCAGATGTTATGTTCAGGTGCAAAGGGACTAGTGAGGATGGGTGGGGGAAGGGGGTTTGCCTGATTATGGACTAGTAGGTGCTTATGAACACATACACACAGTTGCAAGTTTTTAAAGTTGCATAGCAATAAATTGTCACATCTCTCATAAACAGAAAAAAAGGTCATAATGGTAAATTAAGGCACTTTTTCCCGTTTGTTTTTATTTCAACATATGAAAAAGATATGTTTATAAATATGATTGCTTTTTAATTCAACATGCAGAGTAGTGATGGGTCGTTAATGAATGATTTGTTCTTTTTGAACAAGTCTTTAACGTGACTCAGAAGAATGAGTAATCTCGGATAGTGATTCGCTTATTATCTACTGGGCGCGCATTCGCAAAGCATCGCATAACCTCGGTAGTTTATGTACAGGAAACAGAAATGAGTCGTTACCTTTTAGTCTTTTGATCCGAATCGTTCAATATTTTGTCACGTGACTCCCATAGACGCTATGCAGTTCAATAGATTCAAAAGAACGAACGATTCGAACCAGAAGATATGAGAGGCTCATTCTATGTTTATTATAATACTGTATGTCCTCAGCTGCATTGTAATATTTTCAGTACTGGAACTATAGCCAAAATTTGTGTATGTAGACGTGTTGTGGGTCTGTTTATTGAAAATGTAACATTTTATTTTATTTCTGATCAAAAGAACGAAAAGAACTAAATGACGCAAAAAAGATTTGTTATTTTGATGAACGAGATTCAAAGAACTGAGTCACTAAAATTATTCAAACTTCCCATCACTAATGCAGAGAAGAACTAAATAATTTTGTATTATATTTAAAATTATATTCATCTGGTTATTTTTTGTATGCATACATTAACTAGGTATAACTAGGTATTTGGGGGGGGGGGGCAGTGACTGGGTGAACAATAGACCATCCTGTGTACCCCCTTATGTCTCACTGAGGATTTTGCCCTTGTGTATGATAATGGCTCATAATATCAGCTAGTATGTTACTATTCTCTCATGCTCTCAGAGATTTTTCTACTTTTTTTTCTTTTTTATAATTTTGCCTGCATGACCTTATTGCCAGTGACATCATTGGCTCAAAAGATTTTGGGAAAAGAGTGTTCCAGAAGCTCCATTTTCAACAACCAAAAGTGCATTTGCATGTGGATGAAAGGCCAAAAACGCACAGAAAAATCTGTTTTTAAAAATACCCATCTATGTGTGCACATGGCCTTAGTTTAAAAGAAATATACTATTAAGACATTTAAGTAAACATCTTTTTGATAAGGGGAATATTTTAGTTTTTTTTTGCTTGATACTTTCTTTGTACAGGCACTGATTTAATTATTTTCCCCACAGATGACAGCATTTTGTCAAGAAGGGGATCACAACTATGAAGCTCCTAATGATCAGAACAGAAAGTGTGGAAAAGCAACACGTACTGTAATCTTTGAGGACTCAATAGATGCAATCTCACTTAACACTCTAAATACTCTGCCATCCCCACCACCAGTACCAACATTCAGAGTCATAAAGAGAGGATCTCGGGTTGTCTGTCTAGTCCTAGATGTCTCAGGAAGCATGCAGGTATGTTGAATTACATAATGATAGTGTAAAATTTTAATTTAAATAGAGCTTTGATGCCAGTTAGACAATATAGATCTACCTACTTTAAATGGTTATATTTCACTTTATTCCTGGCTATTTTATTGAACTGCCTTCACCGCTGCCGTAGTAAGACTAGGAACTAGATATTAAG
This sequence comes from Channallabes apus, assembly GCA_030522415.1. NCBI lineage: Eukaryota > Metazoa > Chordata > Actinopteri > Siluriformes > Clariidae > Channallabes > Channallabes apus. Next base: position 6,065,611 of record CM060126.1, on the reverse strand, counting down.
TAAGAACACCTCAGGCATAGCATGTAAAAGAAGTCTAATATGGTGCCTTATAATGCTGAATGAATAAGCCCAATTGCAACTGTGACATAAATTATTGGAAATTTAAAGCGCTTAAGAGCGGCACTGTGGCTTAGTGGTTAGCACTGTCGCCTTGCACCTCCAGGGGCCGGGTTTGATTCAAGCCTCTGTGTGCATGGAGTTTCCATGGTCTCCCTGTGCTTGGTGGGTTTTGTGATTATGCCTGATAACATATTGGTTCCGGTCTGGTTTTGTTGCACAGCTGGAATGTAGAGCGGCAGCACAAAACACTAGTCACAGTATTATTTTGCAGTACATGTCCTGACAACATGTTAAATAAAAGAATTTGGTTTGTTTTTAAAGCTTATGGTCATTGCGACCATAACTGGTTTCCTCCGGTTGCTCCGGCTTTCCTCCCACAGGCCAAAGACATGCTGATTCAGCTAATTACCATTCCCAAATTGCCTGTACTGTGTGAATGAGCATGTGAGTGTGTGTATATATGTGTGTGTGCCTTGTGATGGATTGGCACCCCATCCAGGGTGTACCCCACCTCGTGCCTGGGATAGGCCCCATGTGGTGTGTGGTAACTGGGGACGGTTCCACTTTACCATGAAGATGGTCCTGGCCTCGACTAATGCAGACAGCTGGCCTTTTTGAGGACCTGTGACTGCGGTCGCTCAATAGTTCAGGACTGGAATTTCCTACAGTTTTGTACCTGAGCCTCCAATACCGAAATCGACCTCCCTATTAATACGTCTCCTGTTCTATTAAACGCTCAGTTGCCTGACACTCAGTATGACCGCAGAACAATTCCTGAATCAATTGCTGAATCTTGTTCCTCAAGGTTTCTACCTATTGCCACCTCAGGGAGTTTTATCTTGCCACCGTTACCTTTGACTTGCTCATCAGGGACAATCTGATCATTTTAATTCATACATATTTTCTCTCATTTCCATAATTTCCTTTTGATTCTATAAAGCTGCGTTGAGACAATGACCATTGTTAAAAGCATTATACAAATAAAATTGAATTTAATTGAATAGGCTCCAGCCCCCCATGACCCTGTATACAGAATAAAGTGGTATGGACGATGAGTAAGTGAGTAAAGGTAAAAATCTCAATGTATTCTTTTGATACAGGTAAAATTACCACTTCCAAATCAAGTAAACCCATAGGAGCATGGGATGTTTAAAAAAACATTTTAGCTAGAATGTAATAAAATGTTTTGTATGTTTCTATGTTTTGTTTTTAAAGGGAACAAGAATAAATCTACAAAAACAGGCTGCTACAGTTTTCCTAAACCAAATCATAAATGACAAGCAGTTTGTGGCTCTTGTGACTTTTAGTAATGATGCTAACATACTAAACCCATTGACAGAAATAGATGGACAGGACAAAAGAAATTCTCTAATTAAACAGTTGCCAACATCTGCAGGTGGATCTACATATATCTGTAAAGGACTAAGAAAAGGTTTTGAGGTGAGACACAAATTGAAAAACTTCTAATGCTCTCTCTTGCATTGCAGAAGTTTCTATTGAATTCCACGGTCACTTTTGCCTAGAATTATGCTTATGGTGATTTCTTTTTTAATTTCAGGCCCTTCGTGCGGATGATAGAGAAACAATAGGAGATGAAATTATTTTTCTGACAGACGGGGAAGCAACTGACAAGGTTCAGGATTGTTTCCTGGAAGCTGTTCAAAGTGGTGCAATCATTCACACCATAGCATTAGGCCCACAGGCAGATAAAGTCCTGGAAATGATGGCAAACGAAACAGGTTAGATTCTGCAGACAAAATATCACTGTGTTTGATAAGAACAGGATTACTATTTTTGCCTTACATTCTGAAACACTAGATTTTGATTCTTATTTAAATAGGAGGAATCTTTAGAGTAGCCAAAGACACTATAAGTTCCAATGAGCTTGTGGATGCCTTTTCCGCAATGACAATATTTGATGGGAATCCCACTTCACAGCCCATACAGGTTAGTGATACACATCCAATAAAAGAAATCTCAGTATATCATGGCAGTGTATTGGCATAATATCTTTTATTTTTTCCAAACAGCTTGAAAGCACTGGAGGGGATTTTGCAAGTTGGTTCAATGGAACAGTTACCCTTGACCGGACTGTAGGGAACCGCACCATGTTCACATTAATTTATGAAAAAAGTGCACCCAGTGTGTATATAAAGTCACCAAGTGGTTTGGTTTATGATCAGAGAAATACCACTGACAGTGCTAGCACAATCACTTTAACTGTTCCAGGAACTGCAGAGGTAAACCTTTGTAGTGTTACTTTGACAAAAAGTCTTGTACCACATTGCATGCTGAAAACTATAAAAATAACAAAAAAGCATTTGACAAAATAATGAACATAATTTTCATTATCTATTTTGCATTGCAGCCAGGGGATTGGGAATACAGCTTCCTCAACAAAGGATCAACTGCTCAACAAATGAGTTTAACAGTAATGAGTCGGGCAGCTCGTGAAGATGTTTACCCAGTCACAGTTACAGTCAGAATAGACCAGCAATCACGTGATGGCACTAAACCCATGATCGTGTTGGCTGAAGTCAGTCAGAATTACAATCCTGTCTTGGGGGCTAACGTTTCGGCAACCCTGGAGTCAGACAAAACGCACACAGTAAAACTGGACCTCCTTGATAATGGAGCAGGTAACACATAATGTCAGCTTCCATAAATCATTATTTCTAGGTAAATTCTTACATTTTACAAAACATTTATTCTGCACATATCTTTTTCAGGAGCTGATGCTTTCAAAGATGATGGCATATATTCCAGATATTTCACAAACTTTAAACTTGGAAAATACAGTCTAAAAGTGAGAGTGGAAAATCAAAATGGAAGAGTTCAGTTCTCTCCCCATAGACACAACGGTGCTCTGTACGCCCCTGGATATATAGTGGATGGTAACTATTGTGTATTATTATCACTCAGAACTGTCCAATATATCTTAAGAGAGCTGAAGACTTTCCACAAAGGGGTGCTATTGACACTTTAAACTAGTACAGAGGAATGAATGGGCAATGGAACAGCAGTAGAATTATTTAAATGGAAGCATTGGAATAGGAGCAACACATCCTTAGCATTAAGTTTGACCTCCTTGCTTTACTAGTACTTGGCCAAAAATAACTAACTAATCAACTGACCATGTCAATGATTACCAATTTAGCACTAACTGAAATTTGCATTCTCTGTTCAGGTGAAGTGAAATTAAACCCTCCTAAGCCCCCAGTGAATGTGCAGCCAGTAGACGTGGGCAGCTTCACCAGAACAGCAACTGGGGAGAGTTTCGCGGTGGACGTGAATGCAGTTACAAACTTCCCTCCAAACAAGATCACAGATCTAATCGCTGAAATCCAGGGGGACACCGTGTTGCTCAACTGGACGGCTCCTGGTGCGGATTTTGATCAGGGAACAGGTGAGTCGTGTACAGGTTTACATTGATAGAGATAATTTTACTGGATTATATTTTAGATTCTTCAAAGTATCCACCCTTTTGCTTTGATGATTGAGATTTGAGCTTTTCACAGTCTTGGCATTCTATCAGTAACCTTCATGAGATGGAGTTGTCACCTGCAGTAGTTCACAGTTTTGGCTGCCAATAGCAAGCACAGCTGAAATCAGGATACATGTTGGATGTTTTGAAGAACATGTTCTTATTTAACAGATAATTCAATGTGTTTTGTTCATAAATGTGTAAACATTCCTTACAGTACAAAACCATTCACTATTTCCAAACATACCTTAAAAGTTACTAGAAGAATTCATATTCTCCAGCATGCTCAATAAAACCAAACAGCAACAGTAATCTATCTATCTATCTATCTATCTATCTATCTATCTATCTATCTATCTATCTATCTATCACCAAAATAAAGCACAAAGCCTCATCTCACATTTGCCAAAAATATCTTGATTATCCCTAAGATGTCTCCTTACATCTGGCATAAAACTAACAGCATTTTATGATAAGCACATTATACCAACAGTCAAACATTGTGGTGGTTGGTCTTAGGCTGCTTTTCAGTTTCGATTGGATGAACCACAAGTTCCGAACGCTGACAGAAAATGCTGACCTTGATGAGTTCAAACCTCCAACGTGGCTAAAATTAAATATCTCTGCATAGAAGAGTGGGCCAAAATTTCCCCATGGTAATGTGAAAGACTGATTGCAGGTTTTAGGACCAGTTATTAGGATTTTGGGGAAATAGCTTTTTCACTTAAGTCAGGGTTGGATAGCATTTTTTCCCCCTTTTATAAAGAAAATCATCATTTAAAAACTGCATTTTGTATTTACTCAGGTTATCTTTGTGTTTTTAATTTAAGTGTGACAAATATGCAAAAAAATAAGAAATAAGGAATATATATATATATATATACACACACACACACACACACACACACACACACACACACACACACACACACACACACACACAGATTACAGCTCAAACGTTTGGGATCACTTTTTAAGTCCATGCTCATTCCACTCCTTTAATTTCTTTCAACATTATAAAGTGATGCTGAAGGCATGCAAAATACGCAATAATCTCCTTTGAACAGTTAATATCGAGATGTGTCCACTGCTCATAGTTTTGAAATATTGTAGAATGTAGAAAATATATCACTAAACAAAAACAAAGAAATTTGCAAGTGATCCGGTAGTGTATACAAATACATCTTAACATTAACTGTTATATTTTGGATGCCATCAGCAATGCTTCACAATGTAGAAAGAAGTAAAAATCAGGAACAACAGTGCAGTTAGAAAGTGATTAAAAGTTTTAGCAAACTTTTGAGCGGTAGCATGTGTGTGTGTATGTGTGTGTGTGTGTGTGTGTGTGTGTGTGTGTATGTACAGTATATATATATATATAGGTCCTTCTCAAAAAATTATCATATTGTGATGAAGTTAATTATTTTCTGTAATGTACTGATAAACATTAGACTTTTATATATTTTAGATTCATTACACAGAACTGAAGTAGTTCAAGCCTTTTATTGTTTTAATATTGATGATTGTGGCATACAGCTCATGAAAACCCAAAATCCCTATCTCAAAAAATTAGCATATTTCATCCGACCAATAAAAGAAAAATGTTTTTAATACAAAAAAAGTCAACCTTCAAATAATTATGTTCAGTTCTGCACTCAATACTTGGTCGGGAATCCTTTTGCAGATTCTTGTGTATTGTGTCTCTCAACTTTCTCTTCACAATATTCCACAGATTCTCTATGGGGTTCAGGTCAGGAGAGTTGGCAGGCCAATTGAGCACAGTAATATCATGGTCAGTAAACCATTTACCAGTGGTTTTGGCACTGTGAGCAGATGCCAGGTCGTGCTGAAAAATGAAATCTTCATCTCCATAAAGCTTTTCAGCAGATGGAAGCATGAAGTGCTCCAAAATCTCCTGATAGCTAGCTGCATTGACCCTGCCGTGGGAAAAACACAATGGACCAACACCAGCAGCTGACATGGCACCCCAGACCATCACTGACTGTGGGTACTTGACACTGGACTTCAGGCATTTTGGCATTTCCCTCTCCCCAGTCTTCCTCCAGACTCTGGCACCTTGATTTCCGAATGACATGAAAAATTTGCAACCTGTAGCCCATTTCCTGCACACGCCTGTACACGGTGGCTCTGGATGTTTCTACTCCAGACTCAGTCCACTGCTTCCGCAGGTCCCCCAAGGTCTGGAATCGGTCCTTCTCCACAATCTTCCTCAGGGCCCGGTCACCTCTTCCCGTTGTGCAGCGTTTTCTGCCACACTTTTTCCTTCCCACAGACTTCCCACTGAGGTGCCTTGATACAGCACTCTGGGAACAGCCTATTCGTTCAGAAATTTCTTTCTGAGTCTTACCCTCTTGCTTGAGGGTGTCAATGATGGCCTTCTGGACAGCCGTCAGGTCGGCAGTCTTACCCATGATTGCGGTTTTGAGTAATGAACCAGGCTGGGAGTTTTTAAAAGCCTCAGGAATCTTTTGCAGGTGTTTAGAGTTAATTAGTTGATTCAGATGATTAGGTTAATAGCTCGTTTAGAGAACCTTTTCATGATATGCTAATTTTTTGAGATAGGGATTTGGGGTTTTCATGAGCTGTATGCCACAACCATCAATATTAAAACAATAAAAGGCTTGAACTACTTCAGTTGTGTGTAACAAATCTAAAATATATGAAAGTCTAATGTTTATCAGTACATTACAGAAAATAATGAACTTCATCACAATATGCTAATTTTTTGAGAATGAATTGTGTATATATATATATATATATATATATATATATATATATATATATATATATATATAATTTTTAATACTGTCCTCTTTTTCTTTTAAGCTGCTTCCTATGAAATCAGATGGAGTGAAGATTTGACTATTCTTCGAAACAACTTCAACAGCACTAATTTAGTCAACACTTCGGAACTTCAGCCTCAGGCGTCAGGATCTCCTGAAGAACACTCTTTCCAGCCTAATATTACAATTGAAAATGGCACCACACTTTTCTTTGCTATTCAATCAAAGGACTTACAGTCAGAAAAGTCTGAGGTTTCAAACGTTGCTCGAGCAACAAAGTATGTCCGAGGCCCCAAACCCCCATCTATTTCAAATGAAGGCTTGAATCTAACGGCTATCATCGTATCAGTCTGTGCGGTGACCATAGTCGCATGTGTTATAACTGTCATCATCACATGTTCCCTGAAACGAAAAAATTACGGGTAGCACTTGATATGACAAAGGATACACTATAACTGCAAGCATAAATGTTCAGATTCAATGTACTACTCCAATCTGATTCAAAATGTTTGTGTTAAATTATAAAAATCATTATAGTAAATATGTAATAAATATGTAAGCATAATTATAAATATAACCAGTATTTGCAAATAATTAGGTTAAGGAATACATGTGTGTCAAAATTACTTTCTGTTCAAGTAAATCTGATCTCTAGCACTGTTGTGGTAGCAATAAGACTGCTTCACTTACTGTTTAAGAAGAGGAATAACTTCACTCTATTTTAAAGCTTAAAAATAAAGCTGGTATATTTATTTCCTTTTCTAATAAGGAGCATGCTGTTGAGAAATGTCAACAGGTCCGTTCATGCATTGAGATGCCATTTTTATGGTGCAATACAAACATTCTTTACTCTGATGTTATTTTCCGTCACGTTTGCAGGTAAGTCATATTTATAAATGTTAAGACATTCAATGAAAAAAACACAAACAAAACCAGATACAGTGCAAAACCCAAACCAGCACTACTTAGTGGAACAGCTCAAACCAGTATAAATTTAACGGATCAGAACTGGTCAGAATGAACTTAGTGGATCAAATGCGAGACAAACGTCAATCAGAGGCCATTGTAAAACACTCAAACAAGGTTCAGATGAGGCCAATCAGGACATATCACTGAGGTATACTGTGGGAACTGAAGTCCAAGAGCTGATATAAAAGGGAAATTTTTATTAAGGATAATGGGAAAGGAAATGGTTAAAAGGAAGGAGGAAATGGAAAGAAGGGAAGGAAAGAATCCTCTTGTTCCAGTTCACATTATCAAATGATAAAACATTAAAATCTTATAATACCTTAAAATGTTAATGTCTCTCAGTCCATTCACCAAGACCACATCATCATCTGCATATGCTGAAACACGTTAAGGGGTAATACAGTTTGGTATTAATAGATCAGTGATTGTACTCCTTATCTTAAGGGATCTATGACTAGGGCACACAGTATGATGAACAGAGAGCAGCCCTGCCTAATACCTCTATACACTTTTGAAGGTACACATAAACCATGAACTTTAAGTACACTCTCGATGTCACTGTACAAAACCTTGACAATGGCTATGAAACCTGGTTTGAACCAAAAACTAAAAACTGCTGAAATCATGCAGCTTTAATCCATTATGTTATACACATTTGAGCTGTTAATGAAATAAAAGCAAATCTGGTGGCATTCAGATATATCAGAATACCCTGTGACCCATAGAAACATCTATTCTCCAAATTAAAAACTGTACAGTAACTGTGCATGTCTTGATTGACAAACATGTAATGAGGGTGAAGTGTTTATAAAGATGATAAAGTGGTTAGCTGTGTTATTTCAGTTCATTTTATGTTCATTAATGAAACATTATGAAATAAAGTAATAACTTACACGTACATCCTGTTCTTGATTCGCCATGCTGGTGCCATGCAAAAGGTGTGCAAAGCTGAGCTACTAGGGTAACCCTAACTCTAACCCTAGAGTGCTGCGATCCTGGAGGGCTGTGAATGATTGAATGGTGAGGTCACATCTGACTGGCTAAAGAGTACGAGTAACCCACGTTGTAGTGATGGGAAGTTTGAATAATTTTAGTGACTCGGTTCTTTGAATCACATTCATCAAAATGAACGAACCTTCTTTTGAGTCATTTAGTTTATTTCGTTCTTTTGATCAGAAATAAAATAAAATGTTACATTTTCAATAAACAGACCCACAATACATCTACATACACAAACCACTATTGGCTATAATTCCAGTAATGAAAATATTACAATGCAGCTAAGGACATATTATAATAAACAGAATGAGCAGCTCACCTCTCATATCTTCTGGTCCGAGTCGTTCGTTCTTTTGAATCTATTGCACTGCATAGCGTCTATGGCAGTCACGTGACATTAGAATGAATAACTTGATTCATTCATTGAGATTCATTGAGAAAGAATCGCTCAATTCTGATTCCTGTACATAACCCACGGAGGTTTTGTGATGCTTTGAGCATGCGCGCCCAGTAGAAAATGAACGAATCACTCTCTGAGACTACTCGTACTTCTGAGTCACAGGCGATTCACACAGGAAAGACGATTTTGCACATTCACAATCCATGATACACTCGTGAATTTAAAACATTCCAAAAGTTTGTACACAGTTATCTGTGAATTGCGTTTTGCATTTGTGAAATGTATATATATATATATATATATATTGTGCATGTGAGTTGTTTTTTTGTGAATTTAAATTTTTTTTTATTGGGATATGCATGTGTGCATGTTACATCTTCTGACTCTGAGTTTCTGTCAACGTAGATAGATCAAGGCCTTTACTCCCTATACAGTGGAACCTCGGATTACAAGTACAGTAACACAGTTTGCAAGTGTTCAGCAAAATGAGCAAAGATTTTGAATACATTTTGAATTAAAAAATGAACAAGTATCATGCACCACGTGTGCGCTTCTTGTTTTGACGTCGAGCGTCACATAATCACAATTGAGCCAATGGTTTTTCTCTCTCTTGTGCTGCAGAATTGTGGGTAATCGCTTCGTTCTTAGTGTGCGTCTTTAACGCTATAACACTGTGACCACGTCTCTTTAGAGAGATTAAAGATCCATTTTCTCTCTCCCTCTCTGTATCAGCATTGCACTTTGTCTGCGTGCGCGTCACTGTACATCGTGCCCCTTCACACACACGCATCTCCTCCTCTCGCCTTCACACACACACTCACAATTTTGACATTTCAAACACTCTCTCTCTCTCTCCAAAGGAAACACTGCTGTGTTGCAATTATTTTCAAAGGTAAAGTGCAGGTTCATTCATTCATTCATTTTCACACGCAATTTTAGGAACACCAATTAGCCTAACCTGCATATCTTTGGACTGTGGGAGGAAGCCGGAGTACCCGGAGGAAACCCACCAAGCACGGGGAGAACATGCAAACTCCATGCACACAGAGACGGGAATCGAACCCAGACCCTGGAGGTGCAAGGCGACAGTCCTAACCACTACACCACCGTGCCGCCTAAAGTGCACACTGTAAAAAAAAAATCCGTTGTTTTTACAAAAAAAAAAAAAACTGGCAGCTGTGGTTGCCAGAATAATTCTGTAAAAAAAATACATAAAATTGTAGACAGCTTTACAATTTATTGCAGTGTAATTTACAGAATATTAATGTAATAAAAACAAACATCCTGTAAAATTACGGTAATTAACCGTTAGAAATGGTGCCATTGAAACAAAAAAATCCTGTTGATTTTACAGTAAAAATCTGGCAGCTGTGGTTGCCAGGATAATTCTGTAAAAATACATTTCAAATGTAAACTTTACAGTTTAAACCTGTAAATTTTAGTATGAAATGTGATTCACAAAAACAAATTTTAATCAAATTAATATCAGCAGTATGCAGTTGTTTAAGTGTAGATCATCCAATTTCACTGCAAATAAATACCAACTGTAAACTTGAAGTGAACATAGAAACTGCTTTTAAACAGGCAGTTTCATATAAACTGCAACACCCTATAGACTTTGACCAGAAATGTGAAAAATATAAACCAATGTACACGATCCTCGAAATCCTGAAAAGCTAAGTGAGATATGCATTAAGAGCTACTGCACAGAAAGACAGAAATCCAATAATAATTTGCCCTTTGAAGCATTTATTTACCTTTCAAACAAGTAAACAAACAAAAAAAAAAATCAGTTCTCAACACAAATTGAGTACATTTCTTTACAAACAAGACAAAAAAAAAAAAAAAAAAAAGAGCATGTGACAGATTAATGATAATCTCACTGATGGAGGGACTTCTCTTTTAAAATGGTTGAACAATTGCGTTTTTTTTTCTTATAAATAGGAATAAAATAGCCGTATTTCCTTGAATTTAGTACAACAAATGTACAGTATCTCGTGTACATCAATGCAAAAAAAAAAAAAATATATATTAAAAGCAACGACAACTTTTATGTATGCTGTAACTTACAGTAACATGTATACCGAGCATAGCAGTTGGAACAAACCTTTAAACGGAGAGCATGGCACATCATTCAACAAATGTCCGAAATCCGATTAACTTCAGTCGATATTTAGACATCACGCCACTCATGATCTGAAAGATCCTGAATCAACGTAAGGACTCTTGGATTTACGTGAAGACGAGCTGTGTTTGTCTTCTCCACTTTGGTGCCCTTCTCTGGGTTGATGGAGAAAAAACACCTTGGAAAATAGGAAAATACAACTGTATTAATGGAAAAAAAACTTAATTAAAAGCAAAACCATTTTTTTTTTCATTCAAGCAATTTATAATTATGTTTTGTTCCAAATTAACAAATATTAAATTGGCAAGTAAATCATGAATCGATCTCCCACATACATATGCATGTACTTCATATACAAAATCCTACTTAAGCATTTTTAATCAGGCTTCTATATTTAGGTTCAATAATTTTAATGACCATGAAAAGTTTAATAATTTATTGAAATTCCTTCTTTTTTGGATTTTCACTTTAGTAAATTCAAACAAATGTTACTGTTTTTGTTCTATATACTAACCCCAAGTCACTAAATCAACTACTTTAGATTTATTTCAGTTCAAATGGTGTATAAAGCCCACCCAAAAACACATACCTTTGCAAAAACTCCAGGGTCGATGCCAGCTCTGATGGGTAATGGATGTTGAAGCAATAATAGCTCCCAAACATCATGCACATGGCAGAAATGAAGGAGGGAATGTTGTCATGTACAACATTTCGATCCACACACAGCATGAATCGCTTCGAAGAAAAACAGGATGCACCTAAGAAGAAAGAAAAAACAATGAAGTTAAATTTTATATTCAATGATAACAGTATTAATTAGTATAAAATCAACAATTTACAGTAAGGTTTCATTTGTTACCATTAGTTAACATTAACATACATCTAAGAATATACTTCTGCAGTATTTTTTAAAATAGTTTTTATATTACATTTAATAATTTCATTAATGGTAAATAAATCTATTTTGAAAATGTTTGCAAAAAAATTTTAAATGACAAAAGGAACTGAAAAACTAAAAAAAAAAAAAAAAAAACACAAAAACATTGACTTACCACACACAACAAGGGTGGGAGTCAGATTGACTTTATCCATCAATACTTCCTTTGCCAGGCATGTGTCCTCCACATAATAGAACATTGCGTCTTCCTTCTCATTAAAGTAGGATAGCAAAAGCAGCAACATCTCCTTCACGTCTTCAGAGCAACCACTCAGCTGTTCCTTCATCAGTTTACACTTTGCTACAGCCTGCAGGAATTTTTTGTTCTTGCTCACACCAACAGTACTGAAGTAGTTCAAGAGTCGTTTCCCCTTCAATTCCAGATTGCGTGTAAAAGTTTCTTTAAGACCAATTCCGGTAAGTTCCTTGAAGTGAACTGCCATGCCAAGTTCATTGAACCAAAATGGCCAGTCCTCCAAAAGGCATTTTATATTTTTCCCCTGGTTGACTTGTTTGCGCTGTGTGTAGAAAGTTGACTTCATTAGATGTTTGATCTCCTCTAGATTTGCATCGGTTTGCTGAGACATAATCTTCAATTTGTCTTTTTCACGCTGGGTTTCAGGAGTCTCTCCAAGTGGCAAGAATTTTACATCCCAGTTAATGCACCCGTAGGTATCTTGAATTGCTGCTCTCTGTTCAGGAGGAATTCCCTCAGTGTCAGAGTCATCAGTGCAATGCTTTCTTTTTCGTATTTTGGGTATGGTAGATCGCTTCACATTTTCAATCCTATATTGCAATTGCTTAACTAAAGAATGGTACCCTGGCCCAACAACATCTCCTTCTATTATGTCTTGCAAAGATTTGGGATATTTTGCCACCAACTTTTTGGCAACTTCAGTAGAATTCCTTTTACTTGGGCAAGAACATTTTCGCATCATCTCATTCACCACAATTCGGACCATCTCTCTTCTCATTCGTGGTCTTGGTCGTTTTCCCCTCTCCAAAACCTGCATAAGCTCCTCTGGGAACTTAGCCCATGGTATCAGAAAGGTGTCCACCCAGTCTATATCAGGGCTTTGGGAGCTGCTGGAACAGGATGACTGTGAACCACTGGGTGAACGATGCCACAAGGTTGCGGGGGGTTCTGGCGAGGCACCAACAGATGAGCTGCTCGTTTCTGGAGTCTGGCCTGCAAAACACATACAAAAAGAATGGTCAGTAACACAATTTGAATATTTTTGACATTTTTTAGGCCTGCTACTTGGAAAATTGGTAGCATTCTGTTCTGCAATAAATGACTTACATCTCAGTTTCCATGTAGCAAGGACTTTTCGGGCTTGAACTGGCCTCAATGCTGACAGCAAATCAGATTCTTCAATAAACTGAAAATCATCATATGTCTCCACACCAAGAGACTGCAAAGTCTCTTCTAAAATATTTTTTGTCACCTCTGGAAGGTCAGGCAATACCTCAGTGATGGCGGTGCGTAGAAATGTTGTTTCCAAGTAGTGCTGGGCGATTTGGCCTAAAATCAAAATCTCGATTAATTGAACATTTTAACTCGATTTCGATTAATAAACGATTTTTTTTTTTTTGCCCTCGTAGTTCACTGACAAGTTTTGTACAGTAAATATGTTCACAAGTGAGAGATTTTTGAATGAAGGCTGCATTACTTGATTGATTAATTGAAGGCAACACACACTATCTACTATCTATGATTATTTATTGAACATAAATATATATGATTATTTTGTTGAACAACTTAAACTGAAGCCACAAAAATTAAAGGGTTCATTAAATTACATTTTAAAGTATAGTTTATTAACAAAAACAGATGACCGATTTGGCCTTAAAAATTAAGATGCTATAGGCACATGCTCAGAATCTTTACAAGGCAAAGATTTTTATTTAAAAAAAAAAAATACTTGTTTGTGATGATAAAAAGTATCTTGTGATATATCAATGTTTTGAGATTTTTAAACAATAATGAGACACAACATTTAGACCACACACACTAGGGCTGTCTTTATTCCACAATTCAGAGTTAAATGAAGGCTATTTCACACGGCCCCAATAAACTGACATAATGGCTTAAACATGCAGTGACAACAAACATGGAATGAATTATGCAGCTATCAATCTGGGTCAGGACAATTTCACTTTTACTATATAGTTGGGTACCTGCTAGGTGTTGTATAGTTCATATTTGCTTGGCCAGAATGGTTTAAGCCACGAAAATAATGTTTTATTGATAAACTGCGCAGCATTCGGCAACGTGAACACGAGGCTATACTTCGAGCCGTAAAATGAGACGCTGCGCAATAAGGAGCCAAACAAACCGGAAGCTGCGAATAAGGAGCTAAACTTCAGCCGCAGAGTGAGACGCTGTGCAATAAGGAGCCAAACGAATCGGAAGCTGCTTTTATTGATAAACTGCGCAGCTTTGGCCAGCGTGAACACTCCCGTTAGTAACGAGGCGAATAAGGAGCTAAACTTCAGCCGCAGAATGAGACGCTGCGCAATAGGAAGCCAAACGAATCGGAAGCTGCGAATAAGGAGCTAAACTTCAGCCTCGTGTGCTTAGGGGCATCATATCTTTCGCTAGAAAGTTAGAAACGGCCCTGGTTATATCCTTGCTCCCTTTGGAACAGCTTTCATAAGGTGTAATGGCCACGAAAGACGACACGAGCGATATCTGCTTTGCTACAGCCCCACTGCTAGCGCTGCTAGTTGACGGAGTAGCATCGGGTCACATGTTCATGCTCTATGTGGTCGTGTGGGTGACGCGTTCATATAACGGAGTTCGTGCTACCTTTTTTGTCGACAATTTCAACATCTTTGGATAATAACTCGAGGTTAGATTCACTTTCGTCGCTGCTTCCACCCCTTTTTTTTTTTTTTTTTTTGTCGTCCTGGTGTCAAGTTTGCTTCGCAAAGTGTGGCAGGAAATTAACTTTGACCTGCACGGCACGCGCAAGCTGCACGCTGATTGGTTGTTGTCGTGTTGTTCTGCTGTGTGATTGGCTCTTAGATGAATCCATATCGAGCAAAAAATGTCTATAGCTTTTCATCGTTTTTAAAATCAAATAAATCGCGATTCGATATGGATATCGTTTATCGGCCCAGCCCTATTTCCAAGTCAGTCATTTCTGGAATCAAGTACGTAGATACAGTATAAAACTTTTAGTAAACTAACACTTTACATATAAGGACTTTCTACTTTTAATTATATAATGTGCAAGAACTTATTTCTGTACATTTAAATGTAAAAACCTGCTGTTACTTTAAAGGGTTGGTTCACTCCAAAATAAAAACGGTCATTGATTACTCACCGCCATGTCGTTCCAAACCCATTATGACCTTCATTCATCTTTGGAACACAAATTATACAAGATATTCTTGATGAAGTTCAAGAGCACTCTAAACCCTTCATAGACTAAAACGCAACTGAAATGTTCCCAGGTCCAGAAACGTAGCAAGGACATCGGTATAGTCCATGTGACAAAGCTACGAGAGTACTTTTTGGGCATAAAGAAAACTTGGTTAAAAAATTTAGATATATAAAATTTTTATATTTCAACAATGTTCCTCAGCTCCTCCTGACACCGTCTGCTTAAGCACCCCACCATTGTGGAAAGAGCAAGCATGTTGTTTGCATGAAGAAATGTTGAATAAGGATGTATTGAATATTTGTTTTCTTTGAACACAAAATGTATTCCTGTAGCTTTGTAAAATTACGGTTCAACCCCTGATGTCACATGGACCATTTTACCAAATCCTTGTTACATTTCCTTACCTGTGAACATTTCAGTGGTGTTGCTGTCTACGGAGGGTCAGAAAGCTCTTGCATTCCATTAAAAAAAATATATAAAAATAAATTGTTTCTCAAAAAAAACTTTTTTTTTAATTAAAATAAACGAATGTCTTACAGGTTTAGAATGACATGAGGATAAGTAATGACAGAACTTAAATTTTTGGGTAAACTGACCCTGTTTAAACTTTTTTACTAAGCACACGATTTTTGGTATCCTTTCTCCACCACTGTGGCCAAGACCTCTTTACTTTGACAGCACACCATGTTTCAGAGGAATGACTTGGTGCCCATTAACAATGTATGATGGTAACGGATAAAAATCTACCAAGTCGTTAATGTTAAGACACTGCAACCTGGTACTCCATTTTGTCACAGAGTACAGATGAAATTCGGAATGATAGTCAGCTTTATGTATTTCCATCACAAAAAACACAGCTACATCATTTTGAATTAAAATAATGACAAGTTCACCAAACTCAATGGACTCATCATTTTTTGACACAAGGAAATGGCCCTTTTTATAAGACGTACCTTTATATGTGATACCTGTGGATACACTAGTATCGATCTCTGAAAAGTGAAACTCTTTCAGTGCATGTTTAATTGGCTCACTGTAAAGACTGGGGTAAAAAGTGCAGCTGTCTTTGACTTGTAGAAGCTGACTGCATCCAGGCCCAGCTAAAAGATATGCCTGATACATTTGATGTCTTTCAGATAATGTTAGGCAGACATTTTTAAAGTTTTTTAAATGCCTGGCACATCTCTTGAAGTAGCTATGTTTACTTTCGAAGCGCATTGTCCATAATCGAATCAAGGGACCAAATTTGAAAATGAGTGCTGGATAATGTCTTAAGAAATGATGTTTTGGTTTTAACGGACTCTCAGAAAATAAAGACTTTCTTGAATCCAAATATTCTTGGATTAGAACGTCAAGATAAGCTACCTGCGATGATGAAATTTTTTGTGCACAAACCAAATCAACTATATCTTTAAGCTGAAGTGTTAACTGCCACACGTCATCTTCTGGATTTTGCACTTTGTCACCAATTAACACTGGAAGCAACCTTAGAAAATTCCAATTCTGGATGGCTTGCCCCGAAAGCTTGGGCACCTCAGAGTTGACAGCACATGGCTTTGTGAGAGCATCAGTACCTTTGTACTTGAACTGCTTGATGCGTCGGTTCAAAACTGAATATGTAAGCCACTGTTTTTTCTTAATAAAATACTTCAAGTACAAGGCAATATCATAGGATAAGACCCCCTCGAATATGTCATGCCCTAAGCAAGGTGGGAGACCAGGCTGGCAAACATGAAAAGATTTCAGAGTATTGAAAACAGAGTTTACCTTTATGCCTTTGATGGCTTGACTGGAATCACTTTGAAGATCACGCACAGCAGAATCGTAACTTTCAGGGGTGCGCTGTGGACCACAAACACTTGGGTCATCACTCAAAAACTCACTTCGCGTGATTTCACAGTACCGGCAAAAGTACTGAGCATGACTGAAATTTTCAGTGAACCCACCAATGGTGTGTGAACCCAAATTATCACCAGTGATACAATACAGAGCACCTTTGATCATTTTACCATCTGCAGCTATTCCATTTTCCTCCAAATCTTTTAAATCCACTAACAACTCTGAGAAAACCTTAGCACTTCCAAATTGTTTTAGGTCATTCTCTCCACACAACAAGACAAGGGACATGTGAACAGTATTGGATCGCACATGAGCTGGTAAATTAGCCACAGAAAGATAGACTGCAACTACTTTGTGCTTTTTTTTGGCAGAGCCGAGGGGATTGACAATTTCAAAAGAATCCTGGTAAAGAATTAGTTTAAGACATTCTGGATTTTCAAGGAAGAACTGGCTGGACTTAAAGTTTTTGCCATCACTTACATTACTGAAATCATCTGACTCTGTCTTACCAGATGGTTGTGATGCTGAATACTTCCATAGTTCTGATTGTAATAAGCTACTCAATGTTTGTATCACAGGTATGTAAAATGCAAACCTTTGAGTCATGTTTTCATCATTGCCTAATATTACCTTCCTAGGCTGTGTGTACTGGAACAGTTGTTTGAATGTTTGAGCTCTTGAATATGTAGTTCTGAGAGGACCCTGATGACCGAAAGAGAACAGATCTGAATTCTTTACACAATCACAAACTGTACTAACAACTTCATCTGTTAAACTCATTTCATTTTTTAAAAGTGAACGCAGTTTACTTAAAGTGTAATCCTGTCCCAACTCATGCACATTTTGCATCTCTTCAACAATTGTCTGTACAGTTGAAGCTGGAAGTAGAAACTGCCCTTGTAATTTTAGGTACAATAGACACACATTCCTAAGAAATGACTCCTCATAATTATGTGGCATTTCAATGGATTCAGGTGTTGCATCATTTGAGTTTTGGGAAACATCTTCACATGCAGTGATGGTGGATGAATGAGAAACACTTTCCCTGTAGATGTCACTGCAGTAATCAGAAGATGCTCTATGTTTCCTGGACATATGAGCAGTAAACGATGATTTAACCGTGAACGTATTTTTACAACCTGTTACTGGACACGCCAGGGTCGCCCCTCCACTATATGCTCTTTTAAGTGACATATTAGTTCTTTTGCTGTGTGAAAACTGCGGTCACACAACGAAATGGCACATTTAAAATCGGCAATAACAGCTCTAGCAGTAACAGGTGACGCGGGCTGGTTGTGGTGCCGATAAAAATGCGCTTTAAAACCTGCGTAAGTACAAAATGTCCGCTTACAGTCAGCACTAACACACTTGAAAAAACAATGGGGTTCGTTACGGTGAACTCTACAGTGCAAAACATAACCCCTCAACGTCTCTAGTATTTTACTGCAAAACCAACAGGTAATCATTTTATCAAACTAACAAAGCCCGTTCTTTTTTTTTTTTTTCTTCAACCTTTAACAGTTAACTTACACCGAGTCACATCACCCCGCAGCATTATTATTACGACGGCAAAATACCCTCGGTCACAAGCAGGTGCCTGTATGTTAAAGTTTTTATAATTCAAAGTAAACGAACTTTTCTCTTACAAGTGTCTCCAGTCCGTGGTTTTACAAACTGCCACACTTCTCCACGCGTTGGCAGATTGGGCGTGCACTCAATAATGAACTTCGCCAATATGGCTGCTCCCGCTATAATCAACTTTATGGCTAGTGATTGGACGAGCCAGAGCTCATCGTTTGAATTCAAATACAGACGTTAATTAACGCAAGAATGTGTATATATATTGTTAATTACAATTAATAAATATTGTTAAATAATTTAGAACTGACGAACAGCTAGGCTATGGAACAAATGACCATTAACTTTTTTGGGGGAATATTTAATGTACCATATGCAATACAATTTTTAAACTCTACAATATAAAATACAAAAATACTGTAGGCCAATTCTGAAGAAAAAATGTTTAACCCCTCATCTAAACAACATTTTACACTTGTACATAACTTAATCTGTAAATATACAATTTTGTATGTGTTCAATTGCTATGATTTTGTAATTTTAACAGAATTGTATTGTTTTCTTATAAAGATTTTAATTAATTAAAGTAGTCAGTAAACAAATAAATATAATTTTTTAAACATATTTTTATAGTAAAATTAACAGATTTTTTTGGTTCAGTATTATACAATTGCATTTTTAAAACTTACAAAATATTACTGTAAATTTAACACAATTCAATTGTTTTTCTATTTACAAAATTTTAATGTCATGATTTACAAAATTTCACTGTTAATTTCACGGACTTTTTTTTACAGTGCAGGTTAACTTAACAGCAGAGGTTCCGTTAGTATGCGCTCATGCACTGAGTGTCATTAGCGATGTTCCTTGTAAATTTTTCTGATAAAACTATCTGTTAATGTGTGTGTGTTTATGTGTGTGAAAAACTCAAATAAGAGAGGGTTACTGTGTAAGACAAGGAGAGGGGAGGGTCTGATTCCTCGTCTCCTTTTACTTTAGCTTCACATATAAACACACACACACACACACACACACACACACACAGTGCCTGCATACATAAACAGAAACACTTATCTGTCTGGATTTACTTAAAAAAAATGTAAAGGTAAAGTGCATGTTAATTTATTTTATTTTTAATTTATATTTTGTATTAATTATTTTTAGGTATTTATTTTTTGGAAATCTGTGGAACGAATAATTTGAGTTTCCATTATTTCTTATGGGGAAATTCACTTTGGCTAACTCGAAAGGATTATACAGCATTTTTTGTGGAGATGGAACCCATACATTAGCTAATTCACAGTGAGAAAGCTTAATTCATTGTCACATTTTGGTTAATTACAATTTATTTTCATTGTCTGTTTCAGGATCTAGTTTCAGAAAATAGTCTGTGTCCAGTGGGTTTGGTGGCCACCCAGGTGTTGAATCCTCCTTGTTAAAGAGTGGTGTCCATTAATCCTCAGCATTCTCTCTCTCTCCTCAGCGTTTCTTTTTCATTTCCATCTTCAATGTACTTTAGCAGGGTGTAGCTTTTACCTGTTAATTACTGTAGCTCATCAGGTTCTGCTTGGAATTTTGAGTGTGACCAATTAATATGCAACGTAGTGTTTTGGGTTTTATGTAGGGCCCTGAGCTTTTGGGCAGTTGTTTGAGAATGTCCTTAGGGCTATTCATGAGGTGCCTGTTGGGTTAGCACCAATCTAAGCTACCTGTACGGTGAGATGTCGCCTTTCTTGAAGATTGTTGGTGCTCAGAAGGCGGGCAAGCCCAATCTGCACTTGTCATACCTCACAAGGCTTCAAAACACCGTCAGGGACAACCTGGCTGTCTTTTAACTATCAATTGATGATCGCGAGTAGAATCCACCCCAGAAATTTTTCCAGAAAATCAAGTATTTCTCACAGAAAAGTATTGCATTAACACATGTTTTGCTATACACATGTTTATTCTCTTTGTGTGTATTGGAACAAAACAAAAAAAGGGAGGAAAAAAGCTAATTTTTGACATAATGTCGCACAAAACTCCAAAAATGGGCTGGACAAAATTATTGGCATCCTACACAGTATATATATTTTTTTATTGTGGATAAATGATTGTTTCAAGCATGTGATGCTCCTTTAAACTCACCTGGGGAAGTAACAGGTGTATGCAATATAAAAATCACACCTTAAAGCAGATAAAAAGGAGAGAAGATCACATAGTGTTTGCATTGTGTCTGTGTGTGCCATACTAAGCATGGACAACAGAAGGAGGAAAAGAGAAATGTGTGAGGACTTAAGAACCAAAATTATGGAAAAATATCAACAATTTCAAGGTTACAAGTCCATCTCCAGAGAGCTAGATTTACCTTTGTCCAAACATTACCAAGTGTTCGGGCATGTTATTCCACAAGTTTTGACGCGTATCTTTAAATTGATTTGTTACTCAAGACATGGAAGTCCGTTGAGTTCTTTGTCTCTCGTTTTATTTTTAGCATCAAAGATTCAACACTTCGTACAGTTGTCTTGAGTAAATCCACTGTGGTTACAACAACCCAGTCGCTGTACGCTGTATGTAGATCACAATCTTAAATTACATTTACAACAACATGTTTGCTGTATCTGGTAGATTACGGTCAAAATGCTTCCGTATCACAAGTTCCGTATCTCAACTGACTTGTTACCGTGCAGTAGTCAAGTAATTACGTGTAATAGTGGAATGACGTCAAAGACCAACTTATGATTGTCAAAATGAATGCTTAACAGACTTAATGCTTAATGCTTAACTAATAAACTAGTAAAATGAAATAAAATAAACACAACAACAGGTGTTCAAAGGAAAAATTAGTGCCAAAGAAAGATCATAACTAATTAGCAGTCCACTTCACATATGAGGCACATCTTGTCAATGAATTTCTTTGAGAAGACTCATCAATTATTAGAACTACATCTCCAATGGAGAGGTTTTTTCTCACTTGAAACCATTTTTGACATTCCTGAAGCAGGGGCAAGTATTCACGCACCCATCGCTTCCAGAATAAGTCAGCCAGATACTGAATTTGCTTCCACTTGCGACTTGCGTAAATGTCCTCTTTTTTGAAAAGTCCAGGAGGCAGGTTTGGCTGTTTTTTCATCAGCAGCAGGTGGTTGGGTGTCAGGGGTTCTAGGTCTGTGGGATCGTCCGTAGCAGTGGTAAGGGGTCGGTCATTCATTATAGCTTCCACTTCACACAGAAATGTATGCAGGCTCTCATCGTTTAGTGTTTGTTCTTTCAGTACGGATCTCAGGATCTTTCTAACTGACATTATCTGCCTTTCCCATACTCCACCGAAATGATACCCAGAAGGTGGTTTGAATATCCACTGTATCCCCTTTTGTGTGAGGAAGCCTTCAATTTTTGACTGATTCCACTGCTGGATAGCATTACGCAATTCAATCTCGGTGCCTATAAAGTTTGTTCCATTGACACTTCTGATAATTGACACCTGACCTCTCCTTCACACAAAGCGTCGAATGGCATTCACACAGGAGTCTGTGTCCAGTGATTGCGCAACTTCAATATGCACAGCTCTTGTTGTCAAACAAGTAAACAATACGCTATACCTTTTAACATTACTTCTGCCTCGTTTGACTCGTACGACAGGGTGTTTTATGTGCACACATTTAAGTGTGCTCGTAAGTGTAAACCCACAAATGACAAGTACCTTTAGGAAATGTTCTACCCAAGACAATGAATATTTACACCAGGGCATTGATACAGTACAGCGTCAAATGCAACGTCAGACATATATCACAGAAATGCTTGCAATGAGCCAAAGGCAATTTTCTTTACCTCAGCGCGATGTTCCCCCGTTTCATGGAGACCCGCTTGAGTTCACGTCTTTCATGATGGCTTTTGAACATGTGATTGAATCCAGAACTGATAGCGACACTGATAAGCTGTACTATCTTGAACTGTACACCAGAGGAGAACCTAGAGACCTTGTAAAGAGCTGCCTGCATATGCCAAATCAGCGTGGTTATGCAGAAGCAAAGAAACTATTATACGACAAGTTTGGAAATAAGCTAAGAATTTCAGCAGCGTATAAGCAAAAGGCACTTAATTGGCCGAAAATAAAGTCAGACGACGAAAAGTCATTAAGCGCCTTCTCCTCGTTTCTGATAACTTGCAGCAACGTCATGGCAAACATTGAATCCATGGAAGCTTAGAGACACGAGGCCGAGAACAGAATAGAAACAACCTGATTGTAGTTGTCCCTGAATAAATGATAAGGCATGGACATCTGGTCTGGGGCAGATAAAGAGTCATGAGTTTGAATGTAGGAACTTCATGTACGGGGCGTTGATTATGTTAACAGAGATGTTTGTGTATAAAATAGGTCAGCTAGAGGAAGAGATTACCTTTCTCTATGCTGCAACTGTTTGCTGTATGGTCCTTCTGCAGAAGTTTAAAATAAAACCTTTGTTACTTTGTTCTTACCCAGTGTATGGATTACTTGTCTTAATAATATTTTCAGAATTTCCACCACAATCTCTTGTGCACAGATGAGACCAATATAGAGCCTTTTGGTGAAACACATCATTCTACTGTTTACTGAAAATGGAATGAGGCCTACAAATAAAAGAACACAGTACCTACAGTAAAATATGGTGGAGGTTCAAAGATGTTTTGGGGTTGTTTTGCTGCCTCTGGCACTGGGTGCCTTGACTGTCTGCAAGGCATCATGAAATCTGAGGATTACCAAAGGATTTTGGGTCGCTCTATAGGGCTCAGTGTCAGTAAGCTGGTTTGCGACCGAGATCTTGGGTCTTCCAGCAGGACAATGACCCCAAACATACTTCAAAAAGCACCCAGAAATGGATGGTAACAAAGCGCTGGAGAGTTCTGAAGTGGCCAGCAATGAGTCCAGATCTAAATCCCATTGAACACCTGTGGAGAGACTTAAAATTGCCGTTGGGAAAAGGCACACTTCCAATATGAGAGACCTGGAGCAGTTTGCAAAGGAAGAGTGGTCCAAAATTCTGGTTGAGAGGTGTAAGAAGCTTATTGATGGTTATAGGAAGCGACTGATTTCAGTTATTTTTTTCTAAAGGATGGGCAACCAAATATTAAGTTAAGGGTGCCAATCATTTTGTCCAGCCCATTTTTGGAGTTTATGTCAAATTAGCTTTTTTCCCCTCCCTTTTATTGTTTTGTTCTAATACACACAAAGAGAATAAACATGTGTATAGCAAAACATGTGTTAATGCAATACTGTTCTGTGAGAAATACTTGATTTTCTGGAAAAATGTCAGGGGTGCCAACAATTTTGGCCATTAGCTCCTCAGATTTTTCTCCTAAAGTCTTTGACCATTATCCAATCCCCAAGGCAATCCCCAATTGCAGTTGGTTCAGAATGCAGCAGATCAACTCTTAACTGGGACTAGAAAGCGTGGTCATATTACCCCGGTAAGCACTGTCGCCTTGCACCTCCAGGGTCTGGGTTCGATTCCCCGGCCAGGCTCGATTCCCGTCTCTATGTGCATGGAGTTTGCATGTTCTCCCCGTGCTTGGTGGGTTTCCTCCGGGTACTCCGGTTTCCTCCCACAGTCCAAAGATATGCAGGTTAGGCTAATTGGCGTTCCTAAATTGCCCGTAGTGTGTGATTGGGTGTGTGAGAGTGTGTATGTGTGTGTGCCCTGCGATGGATTGGCACCCTGTCCAGGGTGTACCCCGCCTAGTGCCCGAAGTCTCCTGGGATAGGCTCCAGGTCCCCCGCGACCCTGAACACAGGATTAAGCGGTATAGAAAATGAATGAATATTACCCCGGTTTTAGCTTCACTACACTGTTTTTAAGATTTTAAATGGGTTGTCCGCACTCCCCTTAAAGCACAGAGGTCGTCTAATCAGGTGCTCCTGGATGTTCCGAGAGCCAGATTAAAAAATAAATTCGGTGGTGGCACTGAAGCTGTGGAATGATTTACCTGCTCATATAAGGACTGCTCAGAGTGTTGAATTTTTTAAGTCATTACTTAAGACAGACTTATATTCTTGGGCTTGTATTTTAAACTGAATTGAGATATTGAGACATTGTGACAATTTTAATTTATTGATTGTGTGTGACTTTCTCTTTTTTGACATTGTGAAGCACTTTGGTCAACCGTGCTATATAAATAAATTAAACTAATTAATCTAAGGCTCCTGGTTGTGCGGGTCTGTCTGCTTGGGTTCTGGCAAGGCATCCTTCACATGTTTGTGAACTACAGACAAAACAGGGGACAGGTTTGTGCAATAATAAAGCATTTCATCTTCACATTGTCCAGTGATTTTCCTCGGCATACCGGCTGGCCCTATACCTGTGTTGGGAGGTTTGCCAAACAGTATCTCAAACGGGCTTAGGTTCGCATGTACATGAAAACAAGTGGTAGGGCTTTTACCCATGGCAGCAAATACAGTAGGAAAGAGCTTAGTGAACCAATGTTTAGAGATACTGTTATACATGCCCCTTTTTGACACGTGGTCTAGATCGTGTGTCAATTTTGCATAATTAGAAAACAGAGCTTTTGGTATACAAGGTTTATCTTCTGCCGTGGATTGTGTCTGCAGATCCTGTCAATCAGCTGTTGGTACAGACAATTTTGTCATGCACATATTAGTATTGTCATTAAGTGGACTTAACGCTGCTGTTTTTCTGAAATAGAATATCATTTTTTAGAGTGAACATTACGTATACACGTTAAAATATCATGTGCTATCACCACTGCAAACTCTTGTTAGCAGCTGTATCTGTATCACAAAATGCTGATCCATCCACAATCATTTTATATCCGGATTCTGTAGTGGCGATTCCTATGGATCAATCCTAGGAAAATGTCTCGGGTTGCTTTGTTGTAACCCTGTTCCCTGAAAAGGCAGGAACGAGATGCTGAGTGAAAACGCTATAGGAACCATTTTGTCCTATTTGTGATTTTTGTGAAATGTAAGAAATGTGTACGGGGAGGACCAACCCTTCGCGCCACACAAGTGTTGCAGGAGATACCTCCTGCTGGTGCAAACTGGGACGATCACCCTGGTTGGATGAGCCCTGATTTCTAGAGGTGAAGTGAACCCACGCGCCTCATAAGAGAGGGCAATATGCATCTCTCACCCAGTATAGTGGCGCTTTGACTCACGCCACTGGCTGGTGCGGTGGACGTAAATCTGAAGAGCACATACTGGACAGTAAGTGAAGTTTCTCCTGCTCCGAGGCTGTAAAAGGCAGAGGACAGAAGGCTTCAAACAATGCAGTTAGGTGCATCCTGCAGAAACTCCAGCACTGAAGCAATTCGCCAGTGGACTGGGTCTACCTGCTTAGCAACACTTGCTGCAGGGGAATACCTCTTGCTAGTGCAATAGATGAGGCGATCCCCTGGTTGAATGAGCCCTGATTCCTAGAGGCGAAGTGAGTCCACGTGCCTTATAGGAGAGGGGAAAAGCATCTCTCACCCAGTATAATGGCGCTCTGACTTACGCCACTAGCTGATGCGGTGGACGTAAATCTGAAGAGCACGTACTGGACAGTAAGTGAAGTTTCTCCTGCTCTGAAGCTGTAAAAGGCGGAGGACAGAAGGCTTCAAAACAATGCAGTTAAGTACATCCTGAGGGTACTAGGGCACAAGCTCAAGGACAAGCTTTTCCTGCAGGAGCTCCAGCACTGAAACATTTCGGCAGTGGACTGGGTCTACCTGCTTGGCACACACTTGCTGCAGGGGAATACCTCTTGCTAATCCAATAGATGAGGCGATCCTCTGGTTGAATGAGACCTGATTCCTAGAGGCGAAGTGAGCCCATGCGCCTCATAGGAGAGGGCAAAGCATCTACTAGGTGTAGGAGCGGTCGCCCGCAGGTGACGGCCCCCAAAACATGCAAAAGCTGCTCTGACCTACACCACTAGCTGATACGGTGGACGTAGGTCTGAAGAGCACGAGCTGGATACAGTAAGTGAAGTCTCTCCTGCTCTGAAGCTGTAAACGCGGACGACAGGAGGCTTTAAAAAACAATAGGGTGCATGTGAGGTCCACCTTGCTACATGAAATCTCTCCCTGACTACTTCGGAGTGGGGTTTCCATTCCCCGTGTGTCAGAGATAGACTGGACAGTACTACTGCTACTGCTCTGATCTCTGAAAGTGATGGTCACTTTCTGGTCTAGCTTGTTTTCCTTGAGGGTGTTGAGAATGGGTTCGACACGAGCGGGAGACAGCTGTGCCCGCTTACGATCGAATCCCATATGCCACCCAATGTATTGTCCTCTGAACAGGAAAGAGCACGCTTTCGTGGCATTGGGTCTCAATCCTGAGAACAGAGATGAGCTAGGACGACATGCTGATGTCGAAACCTTGAGAGGAACCAGACTCAACAGGGAACCCATCCTCATTTGGGTGAAAACAGATAGAAATGATAACATCATGTGTGTTGTGCAGGTGAAAGTGCAATATGACAGAAAATCATTTAAATTAACATGAAGACCCGTTTAGCATAGGGATGAGCCAGTGGACACATAAGGTGCAGAGGGCAGATGGGGTCTGGATCACTGGAAGCACAGGAGCAGCACGTGTAGCTCCAAACCATCATGAAGCAGAATCCAGCTGGAGCTGGTCCTTCTCTGGATGCGTCAGGAACCTCGCAAGGTCGGTCTTTGTCTACTTAAGCTGGCACAATCTCCCGATGCCTCGGGATGGGTAGAAAAATACAGAAGAGATGGAGAGAATTAGCGTAGTTGCCATTCAGTATAGGTGTACTGGAGTATGAGGTTATGTATGTTTGTGCACTCACGAGTAGTAGGAGCGTGGCTGCCATTTATTTTGAGAAGAGGGAATTTATTCACTGTTTTTGGTTTAGGGAGTCCGGGAAGGTACGTACCTGTATTTTTGTTTGTGTGTGTTGTTTTTTTTTGCAGGTAATCTAGCTACTAAATATAAATGCCAATTTGTTTATTATTTTGACCTGGGTCCACTCCGAATCTGATCCTCCTCCTCCTCCTGTTGTGTGTGTGTGTGTGTCTGTGTGTGTGTGTGTGTGTCTGTGTGTGTGTATTTTGTTTGTATATACAAACCTCATTATTTCATCAGTTAATGATTGGATCTAGTTCTTTCTGCCATATACCAACATTTCCATACAGTTTAAAATAGAACCCTGAACCATTCTTTTGCTGTATGACCCTAGACTGGGACGTAACACCATATTTAAGTGACCACTTTGATTTTCAAGCACAAGAAAGACAACAGCTTTATTATGCAAAGGTGTTCCTTCAGTTAAAAACAACTAGTTTGAGATTTATATCAGCTCATATTTTTTGAACTACGCTAGAATGCCTCATCCCACCCCGCTGTTATAAAAAATAAAAATAAAAAAGTAACTCGGTAACTTTTACTCTGAGTACATTTTTTATGAGTTACTTTTTACTTTTACTTGAGTAGATGTTTATAATGGTAACTTTACTTGTACTTAAGTAAAATTTCACTGAAGTAACAGTACTTGTACTTGAGTACAAAATTTTATTACTCTTTCCACCTCTGCACACAACTGCACACATGCATGTACTCACACCATTTCAATCACCCTCCACAACCCCAAGAATTCATTACATACACTAGGAAAACATTTTTATGTCACTTTCACATCACAGAAAGAAAGAGAAAGAGAGGGAGATGTTAAAAGGAATTTCTAGGAAAGAAAAACTGCCAGGCATCCTGTTTCTTTCTATCCCCTCCCTCACTTCCTCAGGTATTCTTTGTGGAGTTAACAATAACAAACGTTGCACTTTGAATGGGTTTTGGGGATTCAGTGTTAGTCCCGTTGTTTCCTGAAACCTCTGGTGTGCCTTCCTGCTTCCAATTTTTTGGTAATGTTCAAACTGGTACTGTATGTGTGTAGCTTAGACACAAAGTCTTTGCTTACTAATCAGTAACTACTTCATCATGTTTAACCTGTAATTGACCTGTAATTATTAAATAAATAAATAAATAAGGCCCAAGTACGGACCCATCCTTTTAAAGGATGTGACACACTTTTTGTTATGATTCTAACTTTGAGATCACAGAGGGGAAACCTTTTCATTACAACTCTTGGGCTCTTCAGCAACCAGTGAGGACAAGTTTATTTACTTAAGATTTGGATAACACTGACACCTTCCTTTGTGTGGTGAATCTATCTAAAGTTAACGTTATTGTTTTTAATTGCCAAGTGATATAGTAGGCACTTAACAACCCTCTGCTTATGTGACTATTGGCTATACCTGTATATGTACCAAACGCTTGATACCCTTCACATCTTGGGTATGCTATTTCTTTTGATTGGGTTAATAATCTTCTTCAAAATTTTTATTATTTCTAAGTCCGTTTCTATAAAAAAAATAAATATAAAAATTTAAAAACTATGCAATCTTACATAATATACAGGTCCTTCTCAAAAAATTAGCATATTGTGATAAAGTTCATTATTTTCTGTAATGTACTGATAAACATTCGACTTTCATATATTTTAGATTCATTACACACAACTGAAGTAGTTCAAGCCTTTTATTGTTTTAATATTGATGATTGTGGCATACAGCTCATGAAAACCCAAAATCCCTATCTCAAAAAATTTGCATATTTCATCCGACCAATAAAAGAAGAGTGTTTTTAATACAAAAAAAGTCAACCTTCAAATAATTATGTTCAGTTATGCACTCAATACTTGGTCGGGAATCCTTTTGCAGATTCTAGTGTCTTGTGTCTCTCAACTTTCTCTTCACAATATCCCACAGATTCTCTATGGGGTTCAGATCAGGAGAGTTGGCAGGCCAATTGAGCACAGGTGACGGGAGGCCTGCTAGCCGCGCCATCAACAGCCGCCCAGAGATCCGCCACCTCGCGGCGCAAGGCCGCAACGTCTTGGAGGCCCAGGCGCAGAGTAGTGATCTCCCCGGTTAGCTTGTCGATTAGCGCGGCATGCTGATCTACCACGTCGCAGAGGTGTGCATGATCCGCTGGGTTTACCGCGGAGGGCTCAGTCATTCTGTCAGAGTGAACTAACCTCGGGGACCAGAAGACGTAGCTTTAGCGGTTAGCCCAATGTAGCGTGGATGGTAAACCCAAACGCGGAGAGAAGCGAGTAGGCAGGATAACCACGCGACTTTAATCTAAGGACTCTCACAAAATCGGAGCAAGGGAAAAACACAAATTTAACCCGCGTCCTATAAATACACACACAATAGCAGAAAGCAGATAAACCAAATGGTGAGTACTCACGATTTGCTGAAACGACAACCGAAACCGACATGGGCCGAACTCAATGACTGAGCGGTAAGCCATCGTTTGTTTACCTCTTTTATACTTCCTGGTTTGGCGCCCGTCTTACTTCCGGGTCCTAGTGCCGGGCGCAGATTGAGTGTGCATGACACCGTGGGGTCTCTGTGTTCATTCCCCTTACTGACCTTCCTCTAGGAGTCGTCCTAGGCCAGAGAAGGCTTGATATGTAATTTACTTTCTCTAGATGCTTACCCATGGCCCCCTATCTTGTATGTTTTTTCCATTCGGTCTTTTTATACTGTTGTAAGTATTTTATGTTATTACCATGTAGATACGCATTTTTATTCTGTGTCTACTCTTATTAAACTATGTTATTCATAAGCCTGTTTCTGCGTCTTTTTTCTGTGTCTTTTTTCTGTGTCTCTTCTTATCAGCTCGTACCAGTCTATGCTCACACATGTACACTGTCCTGCCTGGAAATTCCCCTTGTCATGTATGTTTCGGTCAACTAAGTTATTACTTTGTTTTTTCTCGCGATCCGCTTGTCATGTACGGTTTCGATAGCTGAATTATTACTTTGTTATTCTCGTACCTCCGAGTTTTTATGGCCTGAACATCCGCTCTTCCCCTCACTAATTTTCAGGTTTGTCCAATTATTTTTGATTTCTGGTCTTATGTCTTCCTTATCTTATCTGGTCATTTGTTGGTTCCGGCTATGTCCGGTTTCTGGTCCTTCCATATTTTCATTACCTCATCTAGTTATCCTTTTATGTACTTCCGATCTTTTCCTGAACTCTTCATTAAGTGTGTGTGTGCTCAGTTTCTTCGCTACGTCCGGCACCTTAAGTGTGTGTGCTCAGTTTCGGCTAGTCCGGCACCTGGCGCCTTATCTTGTCTATGTTTTACGACCTGTCACGCTCCTTGGTCTAGTGGGTTTCGGATACCCCTGTTTTTCTGCTTTTCCTGACTTTCCCCTGTCTGTTTGTTAATGCTATAATGGTGATTCTTAATTCTTATTTATATTTCTATCTACTTAAATATATATTGATTAAATATGCTTACATCTGCACTAAATATACATTCACCTTATACAGTATGACTGTGATCATACCTAACTGATTAACTGTTATCTCTCCTTCTCTTCTCCATGTCTCTTTGTCGAGCTACATATGCTGCTTCTGAGCTGTCAGTGATCCTGACACCCTCTGGACCTGTCTGACTCAGCCTGGTACCCCCACTTCTTTGGAGATCTCGTCGCATGGATGCTGTGTGGTCTGTTTGGGGATGGTTCCACTTTACCATGAAGACGGTTCTGGCCACAGCTGATACAAACAGCTGTTCTCTGAGGACTTGTGACTGCAGTCGCTCGATAGTTCAGGACTGAAATTTCCTACAGTCTACCTGAGCCTCCAATAATGAACAGGACTCCATATTAACTTAATAACTGTTGCATTAACTTACAGCTGCCTAACACACAGTATGACTGCAGTTTAATCCCTGCTATCAGGATCACACAAATGAGGATGGGTTCCCTGTTGAGTCTGGTTCCTCTCAAGGTTTCTTCCTATTGACATCAGAGTTTTTCCTTGCCACAATCACCTTCGGCTTGCACTTCAATCTTAAACATTAAGTTTTAAAGTACTACTCCAATTGAACTGATTAAAAAAATTAGCTAACTTATAAGTCTTATTATGAATATAATATAAATATATAAATATAATTTAGATAATTAATTTACATAACCAGTATTTGCAAATAATTAGGCTAAGAAATGCACGTGTGTAAAAACAACTTTATGTTCAAGAAATATATTTTTGTAGCAATGACAATGCTTCCCTGTTTAAAGAGATGAACAGCTTCAGTGCATTTTAAACCTTATTCTCTGGAAAATCTTGATCCAGGAAACTTGAGGTTTGTTACTGCATTGAGAGGTATTTTTTATAGAGCAGTACCAATGTTATGTATTTATTTTCATGCACATCTTGCTATCTCATATAACATATTCATATTTGTGCCATCTAGTACACATTGTCACAAATGAGTAAAACTATAATATCACATAGACAAGAAAACCAAAAGGCAAAGTTGTGAAATTCCAGTATTCAGGGTCAGTTATGAATTGCATTTTCCTGTTCGCTATAGCAAAGTAAAAGATGAAGCCTACTGTACATCCTGCTCAGCAAAATCGATCCCATTGGACCCAGCTTTCCTTATCAGTATGTTCAGGCCCCTGACTTGATACAAAAAGGCAGGAAAAATTATTTGTTATTATACGACTTTCCACTACAGTTTACCTTGAATATGAAAGCTTAACCAATTCAATACACAGTTGTCAGTGTCCCACGTAGGGTGATTGTGTCTACATTCGTGGAGCTCAATATAATTCTTAAAAACCTGATTAAATTAACCAAAGTTAAACTAACCTTGAGATAATAAATAGTTTAAAAATAAACAATTTAATATCAGGTATATCCAAGCACTCAAGACAAGTAGGATAATCCAAAATTGGGCACTGGGAGTTGCAGTTCCTTATCACCATTCTTGTAGGCTGTGTCAACTCTCCTGTCATTATTGACTCGGTTCTGACAGGTTTTTATGTTAGCACCTCATGACAGTACAGGAGTGCTGTGTAAGGTCAATTTAGGCATCAACCAAATGCATGCACGTCTGTTGGCCTATGGGGTTATAATAGCTTAAAGATCCTGATTGTTGAATTTGGCATAGAAGACATAACAACACAACAATTTCCCACACACAGAAAGTGTACCTCATGTCTCTTGTATACAAAGCGATGATGTCTACTGAGTGGTGTAGCAGTTTTTCTGCTTCATTTTATTTAGAAATTACATCATGGCTCCCAATTGCAGCAGAACCAGTGCTAGTTCAAAGCCTCTAAAAGAAGAATAAATTGTGATTTTTCACTATCTTTTGTGCTAGATGTATGACAACAATACAATGATAGACTATGTATGCCTGCAGACAATAATTTGCCAAAAATAATGAAAGTCACAAAATGTTATTTATCTTGTGCTACTGCCAAACTCTTTATTTCTGCATAAATTAACAAATAAAAATGTAATAATTAAAACAATGTGCTTAATAAATAGATTTCTGCTGATGTGGTGTATGTGGTGGACACAATGTACAAGGCAGGGGATAACAGGTTCTTCATCAAAACAGTTAAGATGCCTGTGGCCAAAGTGTGATACTTTAATATATATCTGAGCATTTAGCCTTGCTCAAGGGCTCAACAGTGGCAACTTAGTGGTCGTGAGGTTTGAACATGGGACCTTCCGAACTGTGGAAAATTTAAATTTTTAGTACCATTATGCATGATAAACAGATATTCTAAAATGTTGATTTCTTAAGAGGAATTCATTTTCTAATTTTTTATACTGTTCCTTACATGTGTTCCAAATGTGTTTGAATATTGGTAGAGAATTATTTCAATTAAAAAGTCTTCAAAATATCTAAAACGTTACATTTACTAGACTGTTAATTTAATGTTCTCATTTATATAGAAGGAAAACGCTCAAAATATACAATGCCTTACATAAGTATTCATAGCATTTGAACATTTTATCACATTACAACCAAAAATGTAAATACATTTTATTGGACGAACACAAATTGTGAAGGACAAATATTTTTTGAAAATTCTTCACAAAGTAATATCTGAAATATGTGGCGTTCATTTGTATTCTTTATTTTTTGTTCAGAAAATACTATATATTAGATCACACCGCTCTCCATAGATAGCTAACATCTGGCTCATTTATCCAGTAACTTTACAAACGTTCTGCCAGTGTCTTCATCTCAATTACTCAAAGTTATTTCAATTTCAATCTGATGTATTGCCTGGTGGTCTGTTTAGAGAGGTTTTAAACTAATCAGCCACCCTCTTAGCTATTATAAACAGCTCTTTAATAAATGGGATATTTCCAGAAAGTTTCAAACATATTATATACATAATACAGCACCTTTTGATAGGCCCTCATTTTGACCCCACTGTCCAGAACAATTATCACCCTGTTTTTTAAACTCTCATTCATTTCAAAGGGTTTGGAAAAAGTTGCACTCTCAGACTTCATACCTGTATATTCTTTATATTTTTGACCCGTTTCAGTATGGTTTTAGAACACCGCATATCACTGAGTCAGCATTGCTGAAGGTTACAAATTACATTTTCCATTACATTGATTCTGGGTCATCTGCTAACCTGTTACTGTATTTGTAGATTTAATTGCTGAATTCTATACTACGCGGCGTGGTGGTGTAGTGGTTAGCACTGTCGCCTTGCACCTCCAGGGTCCGGGTTTGATTCCCGGCCAGGCTCGATTCCTGTCTCTGTGGGCATGGAGTTTGCATGTTCTCCCCTGCTTGATGGGTTTCCTCTGGGTACTCCGGTTTCCTCCCACAGTCCAAAGACATGCAGATTAGGCTAATTGGCGTTCCCAAATTGACCATAGTGTGTGAATGAGTGTGTGTGTGTGTGTGCTCTGCGATGGATTGGCACGCTGTCCAGGGTGTACCCTGCCTCGTGCCCTGAGTCTCCTGGGATAGGCTCCAGGTCCCCGCGACCCTAAATACAGGATTAAGCGGTATAGAAGATGAATGAATGATTAATGAAGTGGTTCTCAAAGTGTGGGGCGCGCCCCACTAGTGGGGAATACAGACATGACAGGTGGGGCGCAATGAACGGGAGGAAATTAGTGGAAAATAACAGGAAAGTTCTTATTCTAATTCATGCTTTTCTTTATTGATAATGAAGAGCGTACGCTCAAAATTAATCAATCACACACAAATAAATGGATCATTAAAACAAGTAAATTTAAATAACATCAGTTGGGGGCCGGGAGAAAACGTAGGACCATAGTGGAACAATAACGGTT
Source organism: Channallabes apus (assembly GCA_030522415.1). Lineage (NCBI taxonomy): Eukaryota > Metazoa > Chordata > Actinopteri > Siluriformes > Clariidae > Channallabes > Channallabes apus. Next base: position 6,030,902 of record CM060126.1, on the reverse strand, counting down.
TAACGTCGGACAAACTTGAGCAGCGCTGCTCGAATCACAAACCTGCGTGATCCACTGGGCAGCACTGCGCGACTCTGACAGAATTAGACCGTGCCGACCATCAAAATACATTTTACCCCGCTGGGTTGAGCACGTACAAACCAGGCATGGCAAGGCGGAAACAATATTAAACAGTCCTGACATTTTAAATTGTTTTTAAATAAAAACACAGTGGGTCACACAGGTTTGTGATTCGAGTGGCGCTGCGCGATGAACGTGATTTGTAAGGTACGCAAGTGCACTGTTTTAACAAGTGGTGGAAACACGTCAAACCTTTTCTATCATCTGAAATACAAGCATCCAAATGAATATGGCCAAAGTAAAAAAAATGTGGCAAACCCCAGCAATTCACAGTTTAAATAAAATTACATTATGTAAATGTCATGATCTGCTACTGAGAAAGGTGGACACAGGATGCAGGGTGAGTTCCGCGATCTCTTTTATTTTGAGAATGTTAACAGAAAAAACCTTTAACAGGTGTAATGGTAACACAAAAGTCTCTCTCTCTTATCTGGCCGGGTCTGCAGGCGGGCTTCTTCTGAGGTACTCAGGAACATGTAAACAAACAAAAAGAGCTCAGTAACTAAAAGTAATGGTTAGCTACACCACCCAAGGTCTGTGGGCAGATTCCAACTCGGAAGAGGGGTTCGCCTTGACCTTGGCAAGGCTGTTTTCCCACACGCTCTGGCCCGGTCCCTGCAGACACCGCTTATTCCTGAGAGGCAAAAGGTGAAGGCAAAAAAACAACGTGAGAGACACATTTAACAGGTGCACACACACAACAAGTAATATCACAGTGAACGGACAGGGACCTATGGGTTCGGCTGGTTTAAGTAGTGACACACAGGGGAGAGACAGGTGAAACTAATTTGACATTACTGGGTGACATATCAACATAGACACACTAGGGGGAGACAAGGTTGCGGCTCAGTACTCCGGAGAACCAGATCTTATTCCCCGGGACCGTGGTGGCACAGGCATGACAGTACCCCCCTCCCCAGGACCGACCTCCCGGGGGGGGCGAGGACGCCCTCCTCGTCCGGGCGGCGAGAGTAGCGGTTGCTCACCAGGACGGGGAGGTCGGCAGGCGGGGCGGCCCGGGCGTCGAGGAGCCGGGCGATCCGGCCGTGCTTGGTGAAATGTCGTGATAAGTTCAGGATTTAAGATGTCTTTTGCTGGCACCCAACTCCTCTCCTCCGGGCCGTAACCCTCCCAATCCACGAGATATTGAAGGGCCCCTCCCCTCCTTCGCGAGTCCACCAGTCTCGTCACCCTAAACGCCGGAGCGCCCTCGATCTCCACCGCCCCGGGGAGCGAGGGCTCCGACACACCCTCGTCTAGTGGTCCCCGGGTCACTGGCCTAAGAAGGGAGACATGGAAAATAGGGTTAATGCGCATATGGCTAGGAAGTTGCAATTTAAAGGAGACAGGATTGATTTGTGAAATAATGGGGAAAGGACCAATGTATTTGGGGGATAGCTTACGACAGGGGAGGTGGAGGTGAAGGTCCCGTGTCGAGAGCCATACCCGATCGCCTACCTGGAGCGGAGGGCTTTCCCTTCGTCGTCTGTCAGCAAATTTTTTAAATCGAACTACCGCTTGTGAGATTTTTGTGTGTGCATCCCCCCAGACTGTTTCCGCTCGCCTAAACCACTCATCCACCATGGGCACATCGGTGGGAGTGGCATCCCATGGACAGAGCGGTGGTTGATGCCCAAGCACACACTGAAACGGCGTTAAGCCGGTAGCGGAGTGATATAATGAATTTTGCGCGTACTCGGCCCAGATTAAACAGTTTGCCCATTCGTGTTGTCGGCTGCTACAGTATGCGCGGAGGTACCTCCCGAGTTCTTGGACAGCCCGCTCTGCCTGCCCATTCGACTCAGGGTGATAGCCCGACGTTAGGCTAACAGTGGTCCCCAATTTCTGGAAGAAAGCTTTCCAGACTTTAGCGATAAACTGGGGACCCCTATCAGAAACAATGTCCTCCGGGATGCCATAGCAGCGAAACACTGTCTCGAATAGGGTTTCTGCCACCTGGAGCGCCGACGGGAGGGAGCCAAACGGGATGAAACGGCAACCCTTAGAGAACCGATCAACCACTACTAAGATTGTTGTGTACCCTTTCGACACCGGTAGATCCGTTACAAAGTCCACCGCGATGTGTGACCACGGTCCACGGCCTACGGTAGGTAGGGGTGTTAATTTCCCAACTGGCAACCCACAAGGATGTTTTGTGGTTGCACAGACCGTACAAGATGAAACGACTGTTCTCACGGTTTCCTTCATTCTCGGCCACCAGTATTTTCGATCAATGAGTTTTAATGTGCGAGCAATACCGGGGTGTCCTGAAGCAGGACTAGTATGAGCCTCCATGGTAATGCGCTCGCGCAGCGTGGGTGGAACAAATATACGAGACGGAGGGCAGTCGGCCGGCACGGGATTGTCCCGTGCCCACCGTGTGATCTCCGCGTCGATATCCCACTGCATGGGCGCGATTACCATAGCGGCGGGGACAATGGGTTCCGGGTCTGGGTTAGACTGCGGTGCTGGATAATAACGTGATAAGGCGTCTGCCTTTTGATTTTTGGATCCGGGCCGATATGTTATATGGAAACGAAAGCGCGTGAAGAACAGCGCCCACCGGGCTTGGCGAGGGTTTAATCTTCTAGCCTGTTGGATGTATTCCAAATTTCTGTGATCGGTTAATACAATGAAGGGATGTTTGGCTCCCTCTAGCCAGTGACGCCACTCCTCTAACGCCGCTTTCACAGCGAGTAGTTCCCTGTTCCCAATGTCATAATTACGCTCAGCAGGTGTCAGTTTACGAGAAAAAAAAGCGCAAGGGTGGAGTTTCTCGGGTTGGCCTTGGCGTTGGGACAGCACCGCTCCTATGCCCACCTCTGATGCGTCTACTTCCACTATAAAAACTTTATCGGGGTTGGGTAGCCGTAGCACAGGGGCTGTGGTGAACGCCCTTTTTAGTCTCTGGAATGCCAGTTTAGCCTCAGCGGGGAATGTGTTTAATCGCTGGGGCTTTCCCTTTAATAGAGCAGTGAGCGGTGCTGCGATGGTACTGAAGTTACGAATGAAGCGCCTGTAAAAATTCGCGAACCCGAGAAAACTCTGTAGCGCCTTTACTGCTTTGGGTTCGGGCCATTGTGTTACCGCCTCCACCTTGGCACTCTCCATCTCGACCCCCCGCGGCCCAATGCGGTAGCCGAGAAATGCAACCTCCTTCTTGTGGAACTCACATTTCTCAGCCTTCGCATAGAGTCCGTGCTCGCACAGACGACGGAGGACGGCAGTTACATGGAGGACGTGTTCGGAATATGACCGCGAGTATATCAGAATATCATCCAAATACACTATCACAAAACGGTTAAACATATCCCTAAACACGTCGTTCATGAACCCCTGAAACACCGCAGGTGCGTTTACCAGCCCATATGACATCACATTATACTGGTAATGACCAGATGTAGTGCTAAACGCAGTCTTCCACTCGTCGCCCTTACGTACACGAACGAGGTTATAAGCGCTGCGGAGATCGAGCTTGGTAAAGAGAGATGCGCCTCGGAGTTGGTCGATAGCGGCGGGAACCAGGGGCAGCGGGTGCTTATACTTCACTGTTACTGCATTGAGACCTCTATAATCTATGCAGGGTCTGAGACCCCCGCCTTTTTTTTCTATAAAAAAGAAACCTGCCGAAGCGGGGGAAGTGGACCTGCTGATGAGACCCTGCCGAAGAGCCTCCTCCACGTATTCCTCCATCGCCCTGGTCTCTTCCAGGGACAATGGGTAAACACGCGAGCAAGGCGGTGTTTTCCCCGGCAGGAGCTCAATCGCGCAGTCCCACGGCCGACGAGGGGGAAGTCGCGCTGCTGCCCTAACACTAAACACATCTTGAAACCGCGCATACTCAGACGGCACATTAGTTGACACTTGGGCACGCGGGCTTTCAATACTGGTTGTTTGGATCGTCAATGATAACGATCTACAGGATTTGGCGCACCTAGGGGACCAAGATGTGATGCGTGAATTTGCCCAATCGAAATTAGGATTATGGAAACCGAGCCATGGAAGACCCAGTACGACGGACTGATCAGATCGAGGAAGCACATAGAATTTTGTCTCCTCGGTGTGACCGGGGAAAGTTAATCGGAGGGGCACCGAAATGACCGTAACAGGTGATTGTTTTAGGGGTTGGCCGTCTAGAGCTTTAATGAATATCGGGTATGGAAGCTTCGACACTGGAGCTCGCAGCGAGGAAAGGAGAGCGGAAGAAATGAAGTTCCCAGCCGACCCGGAATCTATTAAGGGAAAAACAGACAGGGTATTATTATTATAAGACAACTTTGCAGACAAACAAAAAGGTAGGTGAGTGCGTGAGGGAGTGTAGGATGTTACTTTAAGTAGTGGACATGATCGCACTTGATGTTGTTCCCCCCCACAGTATAAACAGAGCCCCGCGGACATGCGTCGTGCTCTTTCGGCTGCTGACAAACGTGAGGAGCCGACGTCCATTGGCTCCGAATTGCCCCCTTCGCGCTGATCCTGGGCCGGTGGATTGAAGACCTCTCGACGGCGAGGTTCTGATCGCTTGGATGAAGTTCGGGGCATTGTGCGCCGTTGTTGAGCTCGCAGGTGTTGGTCAAGTTTGATCGCCAGGGCGATGCACTCGGTCAGAGACAGTTCGGCGTCCCGGCACGCAAGCTCAACCTGGATTTCCGGGCTAAGACCATCCCTGAAACGGGCGAGCAGACTGCGGTCGCACCACCCACTCTCAGCAGCTAGAACCTGGAACCTGACCGCATACTCAGCCACGGGGTTGTTACCCTGTCTGATGCGCATCAGCTGTTGCTCCCCAGACCGTCCCTGATCCGGATGGTCGAACACCGCGCGCAGGGCTTCTATGAAGCGATGGTATCGGGACGTTAGAACCCCTCCAGCATTCCACACCGCCGTGGCCCAATCCAAGGCTCGTCCTGAGAGCTGCTGGGTGATGAAACTAATTCTTTGGAGGTCAGTCATGTCTGGAAACTCAGCCAAGTACAGCTCACAGGCCAATAGGAAGCGCTTGCATCCCTCGGGGTCCCCCGCATACCTTTCCGGCGGGGCAGGGCGGGGAGGTGACGGTGTCGAGGTCTGGCGTGGGGAGGTTGGGGGGGATCGTGTGGTAGCCAACTGGCTTACGCTGCATGCGAGATCGTGCATGGCCCGTGACAGCTTATCAATCTCTCGCTGTTGATCACGGAGAAACGTGTGCATGCTGGCGCGGTCGTCCGGGAGCGGGACCCCTGCTGCGTCCATAAAGGTCCGTTCATCTGTCATGATCTGCTACTGAGAAAGGTGGACACAGGATGCAGGGTGAGTTCCGCGATCTCTTTTATTTTGAGAATGTTAACAGAAAAAACCTTTAACAGGTGTAATGGTAACACAAAAGTCTCTCTCTCTTATCTGGCCGGGTCTGCAGGCGGGCTTCTTCTGAGGTACTCAGGAACATGTAAACAAACAAAAAGAGCTCAGTAACTAAAAGTAATGGTTAGCTACACCACCCAAGGTCTGTGGGCAGATTCCAACTCGGAAGAGGGGTTCGCCTTGACCTTGGCAAGGCTGTTTTCCCACACGCTCTGGCCCGGTCCCTGCAGACACCGCTTATTCCTGAGAGGCAAAAGGTGAAGGCAAAAAACAACGTGAGAGACACATTTAACAGGTGCACACACACAACAAGTAATATCACAGTGAACGGACAGGGACCTACGGGTTCGGCTGGTTTAAGTAGTGACACACAGGGGAGAGACAGGTGAAACTAATTTGACATTACTGGGTGACATATCAACGTAGACACACTAGGGGGAGACAAGGTTGCGGCTCAGTACTCCGGAGAACCAGATCTTATTCCCCGGGACCGTGGTGGCACAGGCATGACAGTAAAACAGTTTCTTTGTGTTTGAATTTTTATTTACGCATTTTCAGATACAAATTGCTATATTGTGATATATATCGTTATTGAGGTAGAAAATCTTCTACCGTGATAGAAGATTTTGGTTATATCGCCCACCCCTAATGAAGCCTATCTTGAGCTTGGATTCATGGTGGGGATGGTGGGGGCAGAAGAGAGACCCGTGTGTGTTTTGTGTCTTAAACCGCTGGCAGCAGACCGCATGAGACCCAACAAGTTAGGAAGACACTTAGAGACAACACACTCTAGTCACGTTAATAAGCCACTCGACTTCTTTCAAAGAAAGCTGGCAGAATACAGACAGCAGGATCTGTATCAGAATCTGAATCAGTGGACAGCAAAGCACAAATGGCTTCATTCAAAGTTGCATACAGAATTGGTCAGTGCAAACGATTGCTGAGCAGCTAATAAACATGGGGTCAATTATGCAAAGATAAGTTACAACGTAAGCCTTTTATAACAATTGCATGTGTATTTTATCTGTTTTTAACTTGGTGTTGTTTGATCTTATTGGTTTAGAAATTTATATTTAAATAAACAGTAAACTTGGTCGATTTTGTTATTATTTTGTTGACAAGTGGGGCTTGAAAATTCGCTCACCCCCTTAAGTGGGGAATGACAGAAAATGTTTGAGAACCACTGCTGTATACAAAGCATTAATTGCTGGAGACTGGGGGGGATTCAAACGCAGTTTTGGTCGTTGAAAACAGAGCTTTGGGAAAACTCGTCCAAAGTGAAGATTTTCCAAAACTCAGTTTTCAGTGGTGTAGTGTGGACAGGGGAAACAGAAAATTAGAATTTGTTGCACCATCACCTTGTGTGCCGATTATGTCAATGTCTGTGTGCCAGTCTCCTTGATTTGACGTCAGCTTTTTTAATAAGAATATTTGTGCAAAAGTGGACTTACGTACAGTAAACTACTGTGTTAATGTTGCTTACTGATCATATCATATGCATATACTGTACATATACACGCAGTTACTCACACATTACGTTAACAAACAGAGGTGCCTGAATATACTACAAATCTCACTGCTGCTACATACAAAACTCAGACGATACAGACCACGCAGACAGTGATGGCGGTTTCGGACAAGACCCATGTTTATACTTCTACAAAGCATAAACAGTAACGTTTTGTCTAGGCTTTTGATTGGCCCGCTGTTGATTATGGATGCTCCCAACATAAGTTGTGTGAACAGAATTATTTAAAAAGTGAAGTAGAATGTATGTATGTTCTGCTGTGAGCAGTTCTCCTCAATAAACCTTTTCAAGTTAAATTCACACGCACACATCTGATGGCTACCACACCACAGTAAAGTTAGCTTGATTAGACAGACATTTGAAAGCAGTATATTAGGGACCGTTAACGAATCTTTGTACTAAGGAAATGGGGTACTTTTTACTTACCAGGCTACAGTGGCTTGCAAAAGTATTCGGCCCCCTTGAACTTTTCCACATTTTGTCACATTACAGCCACAAACATGAATCAATTTTATTGGAATTCCATGTGGAAGACCAATACAAAGTGGTGTACACGTGAAAGTGGAACGAAAATCATACATGATTCCAAACATTTTTTTACAAATAAATAACTGAAAAGTGGGGTGTGCGTAATTATTCAGCCCTAAATAATAACTGAATTAATACATAGTTCAAAGGAATTTATTTGTAATTATTTATTTCTTTATCTTTAAAAAATTCACTATTTCTTCAAAACCTTGTGTGATTCACACAGAGTCATGTGATTCTGTGACCCCAAACTAGTACCAAAATAATCTACTTGGTCACCCCACAAGGTACACTGTTTTAAATCCCAAGGTTCGTCTTAATTTATTATTTTTTTTTTTTTGCTAGGAATCACATTCATGAATTTAGTCCCAAAATAATTTACTTGCACACACCCATATGGCACACCTCTGTGTCCCAAAATGTGTTTCATTAATATTTATAAAAAATTTTTTTAGATAAATTAGTATTTGTTAAATATCGTCCAGGACATGTGACCATGTAAGCCCAAACTATTACCAAAATAATCTCCTTGATTACTGCCATAAGATACATCTCTTGCTATTCCAAATATGGCCTGCTGATTTTTGTTTAACTTTTCACTTAAACAAAAAAAAAATCACAATTTCTTCAGTACCTTCTAGGTCAAAACCCAAACTGTGAACCCAAACTAGTACCAAAATAAATTACTTCAACACCTCCCAAAGGTAGACCTATATGTACTGTATCTGATTTTTTTAAAACTAAATTATCATATTTTGGGATGGCAAGAGGTGTACATTGTGGTGGTGTCACATGACATGAAAGAAGGTATTGAAGAAATAGTGATTTTAGTGAGCAAAAAAAAAAGAAATACGGTAAGCACCGAAATTTACAGTACTGAAATTAAAAGACAAATTAAATTTGTTGATTTACAATTGATGTTGATTTTATACAATCAATTATGTTGACTTACTATGGTACTGTATGTGTAGTGTAAGTGTGTTCACCTTCTCGCTGTAGACAGTGTTCATATCGTCCATGCAGATTCCAGGAACAAAGGTTGTTACAGATTCCTGCTAAAGGAAACAATTGGTCACGTAGTCCAGCCACAGTTCTTGGCGGATCCCCACCTTTGAACACACTTTCCTTTAACATTCTCCACAAGTAGGTGTGAGAATCAGGGGAATGGAATGGGTATTGGAATGTATTGTTCTGCCACCTTTTTAAAACTCGCTTCCCATTCACATCCACTTCCATATGAACAGAAATAATACTCAACTATGAATATGTTTTTCTCTGACAAGAGACTAATTTTCAACAACAAATGCACAATACAACTTCTTTTCCACTACTAGGTGAAAGTGTGTCTGGAGCTACTGTATGCCCCATCGACAAATGCAAATGCACGTCTGAGATCCTATGAAGCTCCAGAGTTTCAATACTATATATTTTGCTGCATACTGTACAGTAAATAAAAATAAAAATAAACGACGACCTTTATTAAGATACAAAGAGGTACTGTATACCTTGTGGGGTGTCCAATTTTGATATTAGTTTGAGTTCACAGAGTCACATGACCTGGAAAGTATTAAAGAAATAGTGAATTTTTTTTTATTACAAATACATTCCTATGAACTGTGCATTAATTCTGTCATTTTTAAAAATAAATGATCAAAATCTGTATGCAATGACAAGAAGAAATTAGAATATTTGGGACACGTATCCTGGTATGTAACAAGTAACACACTTAATTTGTACACTTTACTGCAGTCTTATACCAGGCTTTTGACCTCTGCATGCACATTCTCTCTCTCTCTTACACACACATACACATACACACACAAACACACACACGCACACAAATTAGCCATATCTCCTTAGCTGTGTGTGTGTGTGTGTGTGTGTTTATTTATTTATTTTTTTACTTCACTCTCCGGTCCTTTACACTTCATTTCACTTAACCTCACCATTCACCACAGACTTTATCTCAATTTTCTTAACATTTTAACGTAACTCCCATAATTATTATTTGCCATGCTTAAGCTTTAATTAACAGTTAAATTGTATTGCCTCTACTTTGCTTTTCCTTTATATATTTTTTTATCAGGGAAGTTCATTAAAGACAATTTTCTATTGAAGCATTCATGATTATTGTCTTGATTGTTAGTTTCCACATGCACAAAACAACCTCAAGGTGAATTTAAAAGCTGATAGCTAAATAAGAGCTACAGTATTAAGTAATTGTTTTCTGTAAGTTTTCTCAAACAGATATCAACTAATGCAATAGTCAGTTCACCACTCAACAATGGCTATGTTCCTAAATAACTTGCAGTTATTAAACCACTAATTAAGAAACCTTACCTTGACCCCCATCAGCTGTCCAAATATAGGCCAATATCAAACTTCCACTTTATCTCCAAGATCCTAGAAAAGGTTGTAGCAGAGAAGCTATGCTCATACAAACATACTGTAGGAATTACATTCATGAAAAGTATCAGTCAGGATTTATGTCTAATAATAGCACAGAGTTAGTATTGGTTAAAGTTGTAAATATCCTCTTACTGGTCTCTGATCAGGGTTGCGTCTCTTTGCTTGTGTTGCTTGATCTTAGTGCAGCTTTTGACAACATTGATCATACAGTTTTCCTTGATAGATTAGAAACAGTTGTAGGAGTTAAAGGACTGGCCAGCTCCTGGCTCAGGTATTATTATTATTATTGCCTGATCATTATTAGTTTGTATTGTACATGGCGATTATTAAACATGTACTAAAGTGAAGTTTGGTGTTCCACAGGGTTCTGTTTTAGGCCCATGTTATGCAGTAGTAAAATACCTTTGTGTGATTATTGATATTTTATTGCAAGCTCATGTTGTTAATATTACTCGGGCAGCATTCTTTCATCTTACAAATATTGCCAAGCTAAGGAATATGTTGTTTATTTTTCTAAAAGATGCAGAAAAAATTATTCATGCTTTTGTCATTTCTAAGTTAGATTATTAAAATATCTTACTGTGTAGATGTTTAAACAAGCTCCAGTTAGTCCAGAATGCAGAAGCCAGAGTCACTAGACACTGATTTTTAAAAAACTGTTATTTACCTATAGCACTAAATGCACCTTACACCACAGAACCTAAGTGAACTGCTAATGTTTTATGATCTGGCATGGCTCAATCAAAGGCCTTGTAGCATTATGTAAAGCTGATTATTTCCCAGATTTCTGGACATCATTCATCAAGAGCACCTAATGTGTAAGAAGCTAAATTTAAAGAAAATTAAAAACTAGTGATAACATTATGTGTTCTAAATTCAAAATCATAGATACTTCAAATGCCATCTCCTCTGCAATGTAAGATGGCTTTCAAGAAGTGACATGCTTTTTTTATTGATTTTTTTATTTTTATTCAGTTAAGTTAACTATCGCCAGCTTCATGACCTCCAATCTATTTCAAAATTTGTCCAACTCAAGCTCTTCTATAACCATCCCGATATGGAAGGCAATTGGAGAGGTCTCAGAAGTTAGAACTGCATGCTATGCAGCACTGATTGAAAATATGCAGCAATTTTTGAGGACAGATTCAGCAACCTGAAGCAAAAGCAACTTTGGATCACATTCCTCATCAGCCCATTCACTTGTGAATCTGACTGTGTAAACCCATAGTGACAGCTTAAGCAGACCCTTTAAATGACCCTTTCATTCTTATATTTTATTGCACTTCATCTAAGTAATAATCTAAGTTATTACGAGGCAACATACATTATACAGGTTGATGAGAATGTATTATGTAGAACACTGCACTTTTCCGTAGATGCTTGAATTGGGGTATTTGATTAATATAATATGAAAGAGCCCTGCTGGTCAGGAGGTTTATTTTGACCTCCTACATAATTAATGAAGAAGCATACATTAAACGCACAGTATATCAACAGTGTGTTACATTATCTTTGCAAGTTTACAGGTAGGTTTTCTGGCCAATGGGTATAAAATTATTAATTAAAGTCCTTGAACTTGACAGATTGATACAGCTTTGAAAACCACATTGAAACAAATATTTTCCCAAATAATTTTAGTGTAAAGCATAGATCCTGTGAGGGGAGCGGTGGAGTTATAAAAACTAATATAAGCAGGCCAAAAAAATCAGGATTTGGTCATTTCTTTGAATGATTTACTGTGATAACTTTGAGATTAAAGGCCTTATTTATTTTTTGGTAGATGCCTTTCTGATAACCACTATTGTTTTTCATTGAGAAGAATATTTTGGCAATGGAATGTATATGTTTAGTCTGCTGTTGACGTCAGTAGTAATATCCTTTCCACATGATTTTCTTCCTGGCAGGAACTGGGGCAAGGACTGTTTAAACATTTTCATGATAATACACTTCCCTATGCTAATAATGAAAGTAATAGAAAGTAATACCCAAGATCCGGAGTAACAAAGGCGGAGACTTCCGACGCACGCTGTGTCAGTGGTACCTGCCAATAACCCTTCAAAAAATCGAGATTTGTTACAAATGATGACCCACCAACACGGTCTACACAATCCTCCATCCGAGGTAATGGAAAACAGTCAGGTTTTGTTATACTATTGACTTTTCTATAGTCTGTGCAAAATCTGGAAGTCGCATCAGATTTCGGTACTAGTAAACATGGTGAGCTCCAAGGGCTCGAACTAGGAACCGCTAAGCTGTGCTTAAGCAGGTATTCTACCTCTTTCTTCATCTCTTCTCTCTTCTTTGGGTTGACACGATAAGGGTGTTGTTTTATCGGGGCTGGTTGTAAAAGCTTGACATCGTGGAATAAAACACGGGTTTGTCTGGGAACGTCTGAGAAGAGAGAAGAGAATTCATTAATTAATGACATCACGTCTGATCTTTGAGACGGTGGGAGGTAAGACACATGTTCTTTCAGATTTTTCAAAATATCCGAATTTGACAATTTATTTGTAGCCATTTTATCATGACTAATCAAACCATCATCTTCAGGGTCAACTTCACTCAGCAGGGGGGAAACAGTTACCACCGATGTCACATCCACTGTGGATTTTATAGACGTCTCCCTATTCACGTAACGTTTCAACATGTTAATATGACACACACGACTTTTTTTTCTCCTTTCCGGAGTATGGATTCGGTAATTCGTGTCATTTACTTTCTTCTCCACCACGTAGGGTCCAGAGAACTTGGACTGCAAGGATGACCCTGGGAGAGGAAGGAGAACTAAGACTAAATCTCCTGGCTTAAAATTACGTGACACACTTTTAACATCAAAATGTTTTTTCATCTGTTGCTGTTTAACACCCAAGTTCGCTTTTGCTATTTCCAACACTCGATTTAAACGCTGTCTCATTTGAGTCACATACTCACATACAGTTGTCGTTCTATCTTCAGATGATAAAAACTGTTCTTTTAAAAGTTTCAGGGGGCCGCGCACAGTGTGTCCAAAAACCAGCTCAGCCGGACTGAAACCTAACGATTCCTGCACTGTCTCACGTACCGCAAACATCAGCATCGGGAGCCCTTCATCCCAGTCCTTTCCCGTTTCGAGACAGAAAGCCCGGAGCATGAACTTGAGAGTTTGATGGAACCTCTCCAACATACCTTGCGATTCCGGATGGAAGGCACTCGATAACTGATGCTTGACAGCTAGTTCACGAAGGACCTGCGAAAACAACCTGGAGGTAAAATTAGATCCTTGATCTGTTTGTACTATTTCTGGCAACCCAAACAGTGAAAAAAACTTTATTATTTCCTTCGTTACCAGTTTCGCTTTTATACTGCGCATCGGAACGGCTTCTGGAAATCGAGTGGCAGCACACATAAAAGTGAGTATAAACTGGTGACCAGTTTTTGATTTTGGCAACGGACCCACACAGTCAATAACCACATGTTCGAATGGTTCCCCCATTACAGGAATTGGGTGTAACGGAGCCGGAGGAACAATTTGATTCGGCTTGCCCGTCACCTGACAAACATGGCATGATCTGCAATGATCAGCAACATCGGCTTTTAAGCCAGGCCAAAAAAAGGATCGTAAAATACGGTCATATGTCTTTGTAATTCCCAAATGGCCAGACAAGACATGGTCATGAGCGAGATTCAAAATCTGCTGTCGATAATTTATGGGCACAACAATTTGTTGGACAACATCAACATTTTTCCATTGTCTCATTAACACATCATTATCTAGATAAAATAACACATTTTTATCAGACCCCATTTGCTCATCAGAAACAGCTGTAAAATATTTAGCTAGTGTTACATCAGCCCTCTGCGCCGCCACCAATTGCGAACGGCCCATCTGTAATGGTGCAACAGTTTCATCAGACAAGATTGGTTCAACATGAAATTTTGCTGTAACAGGTGTGGTTTGCAAGAAAGATTCAGATAAATCGAGAACATCATCAAACTTTCGTGCTTGTGCACGTGTAACTGCACATGATGGGAACACTGTGGGAGAAATGGAAACACAATCATTGTTCACGTCAGCTACTGGTTTTACTGTCACAATAGGACGAGGGAAAACAACACCACCTGCAAGATCATTTCCCAGGATTACCTGAACTCCTTCAACAGGGAGTTCGGTACAAATACCAACACATACTTTCCCCTTCACTATTTCTGTCTCAAGGTAGACGTCATGAAGTGGAACTGTGATACAGCCTGCTCCTATGCCACGTAAAATCACATCAGTGCCTGTGTAGGTTTTCTGAGACAGCAAAAGTGTACCAGCTAACATCAGAGTCTGTGCTGCACCTGTATCTCGCAGAATGGACACTGGTCTGCGAACACCTTCAGGGCTATCTGCCACCGACCCTTGTAACATGAATGGTTTATATACTTCCACCGTTTGTTCAGGTAAGACGTGTTTTAATTGCCTTTCAACAAACCCCACCGATTTTGACTTTACAGCTGTGTTCTTTTTCTTCCAGGCCTCACAGTCTGAGATAAGATGATCAGCACTCAAACAGTAGAAACACACTCTACCTCCCCCTGAGCGATACTGAGAAGTTCTAAACGTGCTCCCTCTTGCAGGTTTCACACTGCTTGCTGAAGGTTTCACCTGCTCTTCAACCCCACGGACAGCGAATTTATCCGTTCTCACAGTAGGAGAAAATACAGAAAGGTGCGTCAACTCAAATTCATCAGCCAATACAGCGGCTGCTGACAATGACATGACTTTTTGCTCATTCAAGTGCAATACAACATTTTCAAAGACACAATTTTTAAAGTCCTCCAACAGAATTAACTCTTTAAGAGCTTCAAAAGTGGTAGCTTTAGTTGCAGCACACCACTTTTCAAACAGTGTTTGCTTTTCACGGGCAAACTCCACAAAGGTTTGTCTGTCTGTCTTTTTATGGGACCTAAATTTCTGTCTATAAGCCTCTGGCACTAATTCATACGCACGTAGAACAGTTTGTTTGACCGTGTCGTAATCCAGGCTTTGTTCAACAGGCAACGCAGAGCACACATCCTGCGCTTTACCAGTCAATTTACACTGTAACAAGAGAGCCCACATTGCTCTCGGCCACTGTAACGTAGCTGCCACACGTTCAAAAGCTATGAAATAGCTATCCACCTCGGTCTCTCTAAAAGGAGGTACTAAAACAATATGCTTGCTTACATCGAAATGGGGTGGGGAGGTAGTCACTGGGGCAGAAACTGGAGAAGAAGAGCACGGCGCAGCCGTTGCAGGTAACTGTGTGAATGATGGAAACACAGGGGAACTCTCCGGCGCGATCTCAGCCCGGTGTAGCCGGCTGAAATCTCGCCGAAAATGCTCCCTCTCCATCTCAAGCTCCAGCTCTCGCAACCGTAACCTTTGAGCTTCTGTTTTCTCTCGTTTAATTTCCAGCTCCACCTCCCTCGTTTTTAGAACCAAAAGCTGGTTAGAGTCCCCAATTGGTGGTGTTATTACCTTATGCTTGGGGGGCGTGGAAGGTGACTGCGGCGCAGGTAATGGCCTACCGTCGACCTCCGTCGGCGTTGAAGCGTCCCTGTCCTCAGCACACTCTCCAGGCTCTCCAGGCAAAATCTGCTGTTCAATTAATTTGTCAAGCAATATTTTTTTAATTTCTCTTTTTAGACCTCTTCGTGGCACCTCAACTTCAAAAAAGTCAGCAATGCTGAACAAATCGTCCTTACGACACTGGTCAAACTGTTCCATGGTAGGAGCCAGTGTAAAGGCAATTACTGTAAGTCAAATGCCATGTTTATACCACTACCGTCCAACCTAAGAAGACAGCCAAACAAAGAAAAAGGGCAAATATCTTCCACAATAGACAAGCCACCACTTGTTAGCCAGTAACTGGCAATGGACAAGTCCCCACTTTTTAACCAGGGACTTGCAAAGGACGAGCCCCCACTTGTTACGACCCCCCGTCTAGGGTCAAGGGACGCAACAAAGAAAATAATAAATTGATTAGAAATAAATATTCTTGCAACCAAGATTTTGTGCGTGGTTTTTATTTTAACACACACGCACATACACATACAGGAAGCTCTGGGCTTCAGGATTGGGCCAAGGCCAAAACAATAAACAAAACCCCCCCTCTATCCCCTCCCTCAAACTAGCTAAACTACCAAAAAGAAAACTGAAATCAAAATACAAAAATTAAACTAGCTTCCTAACTACTTACAAAAACAGGAGAAAACAGGGGACAACAAAAATGGCACCCAACCCCTACTGCTTCCTTGCAACTATGTACAAACAAAAAGAACAAAACAATATATATACAATATTTACAATAAAGAAAACTATATACAAAAGCGGGAGGAAAACTTCCATCCACGCTAACACAAAAGGAACAAGAAAGAAAACCAAAAAAAAACAACAGGGAAGGAGAGAGGCAAGGCGCGACACTCAGGCTCTCTCTCCAACCAAACAAACAAAAACACACACACAGTCACTCAAAACAAATACAAAATAACAAACAAATACACAGTCACACTCCAACACTTCAACATACAATCAGTCAATCAATCAATCAATCAATCAATCAATCAATCAATCACCCAATCCAACAACCACACAATTCAACGTTCACAATTCACCAATCAACAATAGAGCACGGAAGTCACACACAAGGCATAAGTCGCGCACTTCCTGCTTCCACTCGCGAGCTTAAGAAGGCACGCAGATCCACAGCCAGCCAATCACGGCGCACGTCACGGCACGTTCCATCGGGGCGGGGCTTCCTGCAAAAAGGAGAGCGGGAGAGAGAGAAAGGGGGGAGAGATCGCGCACGCGCCGCCGTCGCGCATGCGCACATACCCGCGCTACACACACATACGTGCACTACTCCTCTGCATGTAACATAATCATTCATTTGTTTATTAACCTTTGTCAATCACTTTCTTCTAGTGAGGCATAAATAAAATATCTAAATAAGTCACAGGACCTCATTTAGAGCTTTTGTAGATTAATTAAAAGTAAAGAGAAAATAGAAAGTATGTGGACACCTGATCAATTACACCAATATGTGCTTTTTGAACATACAATTTCAGATTTACTTCCCATTTTGCTGTTGTAATAACCTTAACTCTTCTGGGAAGGCTAAAGTTTTTGGACTTTGCTTTGTATGGCTTTGACCATTTAGCCATAAAAGCATTATTGAGGTTAGGCACCAATGTTAGATGAGCCCTGGAACAAGATCAGTGTTACAAATGATCTCAAAGATGTTTAATGGTGTTGGGGTCTGGACTCATACATTCATAAAAATAGCACATACAGTAGACTCTCCTAATACAAAAACCAGGAAACACAGACAAGAAATAATGAGGCTAGACAACAACATTTACATAGTACATGTAGTGAGTAGTGAGACTGACAAATAGTGCTAAACTATACCCATAACTATCAAACATCAGTGTGATTTATGCACTCAGTTCATGCGATGCTACCATGAACACCCAAGATTATTTTAATACTTGTTTTTATACTATTTTAGTATTCATCCATCCATCTACTGTATCTAGGAAGGTCTGTAGTCTGTAGACTAGGAACCGTGGTGACCAGTGTATTTAGTTAAATTTTTATGACAATTACGGGCAATTTAGAAACACCACTTAGCATAATCTGCATGTCTTTGGAATTGATGCCCACCAAGCATGAGGAGAACATGCAAACTCCATACACACAGACCCTGAGGCCGTAATTGTCAGGAACTAACCCGGGATGACCAGAAAGGCGATAGCTTTAGCAGTTAGCCCTGTAGCGTGAATGGTAAACCCAAACGCGGATGGACACGAGCGGGCAGAATAATCACGCGATTTGCTATAAGGACTCTCACAGTAAATGAGCAAAGGAAAGACACAATCTAACCCTAGTCCTATAAACACACACTCAGTCTGAAAATAGAGCCAAGGAAGTGAGTACTCACATGAACGGGAATGATTCCGAAATAGCCTGGGCATAACTCAATGACAGAGCGATGTGCGGCGCCATCTTGTATCCTTTTATGCTTTCAGGTTCGCGACCGCCTTACTCCGGACGGTCCAGGGGTGGAGGATACCCGGTGACGGTAGTCCCTAATGAGCCCGGGGTCGAGGATGAAACGTGCTGGGACCCAGGACCGCTCCTCGGGGCCGTAGCCTTCCCAGTCGACCTGATACTGGGTGCCCCTGCCCCGAGGGCGCGAGTCGAGGATCCGTCGCACGGTGTAAGCGGGACTGCCGTCAATGATACGGGGGGGAGGAGCAGGGGGGGTGGGTGGAACCATGGGTGAGGTGACGAATGGCTTCAGTTGGGAGGTGTGGAAGACGGGGTGGATCCGGAGCGCCGCAGGCAGCTGGAGCCGGTAGGTGACAGGGTTGATCCTTAGCGTGATGCGGTATGGCCCAATGAATTTTGGCGATAGCTTTCGTGACTCAGTGTGTAAGTGAAGGTTCCTGGTGGATAGCCATACCTTGTCACCTACGTGGTACAACCGTCCCGGAGGGTGCCGACGGCGGTGTTGGATGGCATAGTTGGCGTTGGCGCGTCGGATGGCGTGGTTGGCTTGGTGCCATAGCCGCCGGCAGCGGCAAACCAACTGTTGGGCCGATGGTACGTCAACGTCCCGTTCTTGGTGGTCGAACATCGGAGGTTGGAAACCATGACACACCTCAAATGGGCTCAGATTGGTGGCTGAGGACACATGGAGGTTGTGGGACAACTCCGCCCATTTGAGGTAGCGGGCCCAGGAGCGTTGGCGATCCGACACAAAACACCTCAGGTAACGCTCCAGCTGTTGGTTGGTTCGCTCCGTCTGACCATTTGTCTGGGGGTGGTAACCAGAAGATAGGCTGCAAGTTGATTGGATCAGACGGCAGAAAGCCCTCCAGAACCGGGCGGTGAACTGGGGACCTCTGTCCGAGACGATGTCCTTTCGGAACCCATGCAATCGGACTACGTGTTCCAGTATCAGCTCGGCGGTGTTCTTAGCTGACGGGAGTCCGGCGAGGGCCACCAGGTGCACTGCCTTGGAGAAGCGATCCACAATGGTGAGGATTACGTCCTTTCCCTCCGAGGTCGGCAGGCCCATGATGAAGTCAACGGCAATGTGCGACCAGGGCCGCCGAGGGACAGGAAGTGGTTGAAGTTCCCCCGGTGCCGGCTGATTGGTGTTCTTCGCCCTGGCGTACACTGGGCACGCCCGGACGAACTCGATGATGGCCTTTCTCATCGAGGGCCACCAGAAAGCCCGTTTCACGAAGGTGAGGGTTCGTAGGGCTCCCTGGTGTCCCGCGACAAGCGAAAAATGGCCCCACTGGACGACTTCGGGTCTTAGTTGGGTTGGGGCGGCACGCCTGCCGGTGCGGGTTCTGTGGTCAGTGCCTGGCGGACCCTCGTCTCCATGTCCCAATACAGGGGTGCGATGATTCGGGTGGGTGGCAGGACAGGCACGGGGTCCGCCCGGGGCGTCTCTCGCTCGTACTGACGTGAGAGGGCGTCGGCCTTGGTGTTCTTTGACCCCGGGCGGTACGACAGATGAAAGTTGTACTGCTCAAAGAACAGAGCCCACCGTGCCTGGCGTGGGTTGAGTTCTTTAAGGTTCCGGATGGTGAGCAGGTTCTGATGATCCGTCCAGACGATGAACGGCTCACTGGCGCCCTGGAGCCAGTGACGCCATTCCTCCAAGGCCCACTTCATGCCCAACAGTTCACGGTCCCCTACTCCGTATCGATGCTGAGTGCGGTTAAATTTCTTGGAGTAGAAAGCACATGGGTGTAGCTTCTGGTCTGGACCTCGCTGAGAGAGAACGGCGCCGGCGCCCACCTCCTCTTGTCTGCCTCCTCGCGTCTGCCTCCACAACGAATGGTTGACTGGCATCCGGATGGAGGAGAATGGGTGCGGTGGTGAAGAGGTGGCAGAGTCTGTTGAAGGCGGAGATGGCGGTTGGGTTGAGTTGGAAAGGACGGGTTGAGGGCCTGGTCAATGCGGTGAGTGGTGCTGCAACTGTACTGTAGCCCCGGATAAAGCGACGGTAAAAGTTCGCAAACCCGAGAAAGCATTGGAGCTGCTTCAGTGTCCTGGGTAGGGGCCAGTGACGTACAACCTCCAGCTTCTGCGGGTCCATGGCCACACCCTGGGACGAGATGACAAAACCCAGGAACGTGGTGGAGTGCTCGTGAAAAGCACACTTTTCCAGCTTACAGTACAGCTGGTGGGCGAGCAATCTCTTGAGAACAGCCCTGACGTGTTTGGTGTGTTCTTCTGTGGTGTGTGAGTATATTAAAATGTCGTCTAAATAGACAAACACCCATCGGCCTAGCATGTCCCTGAGAACATCATTAATGAACTGTTGGAAGGCCGAGGGTGCGTTACAGAGTCCGAACGGAATGACCAGGCTCTCATAATGCCCGGTGGGGGTGATGAAGGCCGTTTTACACTCATCACCCTCCCTGATGTGCACCAAGTTGTAGGCGCTCCGGAGGTCCAACTTAGTGAACACGGTGGCACCAGAGAGGGCGTCCAGGGCTGAGTTGGTAAGAGGCAGTGGGTGACGGTTTCTGATGGTGATCTTATTTAGCCCCCGATAGTTGACACACGGACGAAGTTCGCCCCCTTTCTTCTTCACGAAGAAGAACCCCGCGGCTGCCGGCGAGGAGGATGGCCGAATGGTGCCATTTCGTAGGGCGCTGGCGACATATTCCTCCATCGCCTGGGTCTCGGTGTTGGAGAGGGAGTAGAGATGGCCGCGGGGGGGGGGGGGGGGGGGTCGGAACCCGGCTGGAGTTCAATGGCCAGATCGTACGGGCGGTGAGGTGGTAGGTGGTTCGCCCGGCGTTTACAAAACACCTCAGCCAGGTCCCGATAAGGTGGAGGAATGGCGTGGATGTCGACGTCGGGGGCCTCGGACTCCCTGGAACACGTCCCAGCCTGGGCCCATAGGCATAATTCGGTGCAGGTCGGCCCCCACTGGAGGATCCGGCTTTGAGACCATGAAATAAGCGGGTCGTGCTGCAGAAGCCATGGGTAGCCGAGGATGATGGGTGGAGAAGAGATGGACGTCAGGTGGAACTGAATGGACTCGTGGTGCTGACCGAGGATGAGAATAATGGGTTGTGTCTGCTGGGTGATGGGGCTGGATGAGAGGGGCCGCCCGTCGACATAGGTGATCTTCATTGGCTGGGATAACGCCTCGATCTTTACCCCCAACCCTTTGGCGTATGTGGAGTCAATGAAGTTACCCGCGGCACTGGACTCGATGAATGCGGCACTTCGGACCCGCTTGTGGCCAAGGTGGAGGGTTACATGGACCGTGAGTCGAGAAGTGGTGGTGTTGGTGGTGGCGGAGAGGTGGATGATGCCCGGTGAGTCTCTCCTGTCATTCACCAGGGTTGGGCGTTTTCCGGACGGGATGGACAGGTCGCTCGGTGGTGCGCCGCTGATCCACAGTAGGCGCACAAACCCTCGCGGTAACGTCTCTCACGTTCCGCCACGGTCAGGGAGGCGCGCCCTAGTTGCATGGGTTCCCCGGCTCCGGTGTCAACCACGGCAGGGGGTGGAGATCCGACACGTCCGGTGAAGGCGGGGGTGACGGTGGGTAGTGGTCGTGGTACAGTGTAGGTGTATGTGGGAGCTGGCGGCAGGGTACGAGGTGCTGGCTTTGGACGGGAAAGGACGCGCTGGTCGATGCGGAGGGCTAGCTGGATCAGCCCCTCCAAGGTGGCTGGGAGTTCTCGTCCGGCCAGCTCATACGAGCAGCCAGTCCCTCAAAATAGGATGTCCGGAGGGCTGCGTCTCCCCCACGAGGTCTGGATGGCGGGGGTGCGGAAGTCAGCAGTGTACCGGCTCACGGACAAACCTCCCTGCCGCAGATGGTAGAGTTTCGTGTCAGTCTCCACCTCGCCCGCAGGATGTTCAAATGTTAGTTTAAGCTGATGGGTAAACTCATTGTAGGAGTGAGCGGTGTCGGTGTCAGCGCGCAGGACTGCTGTGGCCCACTCTGCTGCCTGCCCTGATAGCAACGAGACGAGTAGTGCAATGCGCAGCCGGTCGGTGGAGTATTTGGTGGCATTAAACTCAAACTCAAATGACCACATCCACTTTTCTGGAGTGGGTAACCAACCATCGTTATATTCAAGTTCAACTGTATCCTTACCTAGGATAGACTTAACGTTATCACAAGTTCCTAATTTCGCCTTGAATCCAACCCTTTACCATGATATCTAAACCATTCTTTCAAACACTGAACCACCACATCCTCTGTGGCTCTTGACCACGGCCAAATCATAGTCACTTTCGTGCAGTTATCAATAAAACAGAGGAAATACTGATTTTTCCTCGCCGTGCTTGGCAAAATAGGACCAGCAAAATCTATGCTTATTTCTTGTCCTTCAAAATCACTAGGGAGGGTCCCCTCCCCGAAATAACGTGACGTCATCGCACGCCTGCAAGATTCACAACTCATTTTTATGCAATGGTATTTTTCTTTGTAGTTACTGTAGGTATGTTTAAACTCTGAGCTTTGAGGTATTTACCTAAGTATTTTGTGGTACAATGACTGAGAGCATCGTGCAGCTCTCTCAACAACTTCCCTTCTTTGTCTGTCACAGCATACACTTAACATGCTAATTTGTCAACTTCCATGTTACCCTGCGCAGAAGGTGTCACTTGTTTCGTATGACTGACCTGATGTAATGGAATGATTTCCATTTCTTGGGACAGAGCACTAATCTCTTCCCATTTCTCTTTCTGTTGCAACGGCGCACTTTTTGCGCACCCGCCACACTGGGAGGTACTGAGATTCCTTTGACTACGTAATCTGAGTCAGACACAAGCACCAAACGCATCGCTCCGAGTGTCTTGGTTCTCTGTAGTGCTTCCGCAACAGCAAACACTTCTGCTTCCTGTCCGGAGCCAACAGTTTCTCCGCGCTCTTGAGCTACAATTTTACCATGTCTTTTGAGAATGAATGCCCAAGCAGTACTGTCTTTTGTCTTAGAACCATCAGTGTAAGCCACATACTCATATCCCTTCGGAATCATAGTGACTTTCTGTTTCTTCAGGACTCGCGTCTCGCGAAACTGAAACTGCATGTCATCCAAAATCATTTTCCATTGATTCCATCTGTACTGATGGACTCTAGGTAGGTTCATCACTAGATTTTTCTTCAACCGATTAATCAGTCCTATTTCATTCTCTTTAGAGCCGTCAACTTCGATAATTATGGGCTGAGGTGTGCAAGGTTTTTCAATGCAATAAGCCTTTTAGCAACCGAAGCGAGAATATCACTGCCTGTGAGCTCCTAATTCTGTAAGGACCCACAGAACTGGTCGGGAAATTATTTCTATATTTAGGTGATGGGTCTCTTATTTCTGTTCGGCTGTCTTTCCCTCTTTTATTGTAGGGTAGTGGATTAATTGGCAACGGCTTTTGTTCCTCGTGCAAGACCTCATAAATGGGACAGGAGGGGCGCTCAATTTCCCGTGGTAGACTAAACATGGCCTCAGGACCAACAAAGGGGTCATTTAGGTCTGCAAATTCACCGTCCTCTAGCCCACTCCCCTCCGGAGTGTCTTCCCCATTCTTCTCAGTCTGCACTGAGATCACATCATCACTCATTTCGGCATTAGCAAAAGGAACATTACATGATTTACTCTTAGGCAACTCAACACCCTCAAGCGTGAGAAATTTCACTTTTTCCATGCTACTGGAATGTCATTCGAGACTCGTACATCATTTAGAAACATTTTAAACTTAGTACCTGTTGGATACTGATTAATCAACGAGGTTAACCATAACTGGCCTTGCACCAAGACCATGAGATACTCATTCTCTCCACCTGACTGGGTTGCACCTTGACCCAAACCCCAAAGACATCGCATGCTCTCACATATGGCTTGTGGTGATGGAAAGGCATGGACAACCACCTGTCCAGCCTGACCTGCGTGTCCAGCCATCCTGGCTGTCATATACTAGGCACTGCCTTCTCTGAGGCACACTCAACGTATATGCTACCCACAACTCTAGTAGGTCTCCTAGTTTTCAGTTTTACTTGTCTGTTCTCTCAGATACTTTTAGTTCTGTGCGCGCAGAGTAGACTTAAAACCACACATGAAAAACTAGCTTGCATATGGGATGTTTCTTTGCTTAGTAACTTCAACTATTTTCACCAATAAATCACCAAGGACAACAACAACATTTTAGTACTATTAGTATTTAGTATTATTTATATTGCCAAATATTACAACTTAAGCAAATAAAAAACGAGGTAGATTTATGGTGAATACAAATAGCAAATACTAAGCAAAAAGTTCAATGGAAAATAAAAGAACACAAAGTCTTGCGAACTTAAATTAACAATGTATGCTAACACTGCCCCAAGAACCAAAGAAGAACACCTCAAAAGTCTAACAGAACGCTCTTATACTTTTGTCCTGTGACTCATGTCCTAGCAGCCTTATGCTTCTTAACAAATTAATAGGCCTTGACCTTATAAGGTAAACACTGGCAATCAAAAACTAAGCTTATACTGCTGCTGACTGATCTAACACATTTGGCAGAATACATATTTTTTATCTTAGGGCTGGCTTCCTGCCGAACTAGACCATAATGTCCTGTTCTTTCAGACGTGACTCTATACCACTCCTCTTCCGGTGTGAAGGATATTTCTGTTAACCACCGCCCTGCAGGTGTTGTTCCCTTCTCTCTGTGCATGCGCTGCAACCGTGACCTGTTGAAGGGCCTCTGCATCTGTGCCCCTGGAGGGGCCTCTGTGTTTCCTCTTGAGTCTTCGTTGAGCTTTAATCTCTGAAGCATATTTAGCTTCATGCAATACATGTCCTAACTTAAGCTGGGACATATGACAGTTTAAAACATTAATCGGTTCTGCGACAGGATGTACCCATCCTTTGCAGGTGTTGTTACACGTGGTCTTCCACTGCAAGGATGATCAGCTGTCCTTCCTGTCTCCCTGTAGCGCGCTGTCTTAGGTCAGTGTCCTGCGTTTTTAGAACTGTGACCTTAAATGCCTACTTTCTGTAAGCTGTTAAGGTCTTAACGACCATTCCACAGGTGCATGTTAATTAATTGATAATGGTTAATTGAACGTGCATGGAAAACATTGTTTAAACCCTTTACAATGAAGATCTGTAAAGTTATTTGGATTTTTACAACATTATTGTTGAAATACACAGTCCTGAAAAAGGGACGTTTCTTTTTTCGCTGAGTATATATGGAAAAGTGTTGAAAGTTGTGATCTGTCACAGCTATTGTGATCTGTGATCTGTCTATTTGTTGTTTTAGCATTTCCAGAGGCAGGTTGTTTATGGACACGAACTAGTGGAACATGAACAGACTTTTTTTTTTCTACCTACAATTTGACCACTTACACTGCATCCGGAAAGTATTCACAGCGCATCACTTTTTACACATTTTGTTGTGTAATGTCACAGCCTTATTTTAAAATGGATTAAATAAATTTTTTCCCTCAGAATTTTACACACAACACCCCATAATGACAACATGAAAAAAGTTTACTTGAGGTTTTTGCAAATTTATAGAAAAAAATAATAAATTGAGAAAGCACATGTACATAAGTATTCACAGCCTTTGCAAAATTAAGCTCAGGCGCATCTTGTTTCCACTGATCATCCTTGAGATGTTTCTGCAGCTTAATTGAATTTAATCCATTTTAGAATAAGGCTGTGACATAACAAAATGTGTAAAAAGTGATGCGCTGTGAATACTGTCCGTGAATACATGTATGTGGTTTTTTCATAGGATTTTTTTTTGTTTGTATATGTTATGCAGTTCATGTATGTTATATTTATCAACCACAAAAAATATTTTTTTAATAGGCCATATAAGTTCTTCACTTCCATGTTCCTTAGGAAAAAATATTTTCAAATTTCAATGTTTAGTATTTTTTTTTTGTTGAACAGTTGACTGTTCTCACAATGTTGCAGATTAATGAACTGAAAGTAAAAGACAAATGGTCTCAAAAACATATCCTGTTTTTGTTCACGCTGTGATTCAACAGGGTGGTGCATAATATAAAGAAACCACAACGATCCCTTCTTCCAGTTTGCAGTCATGGCAAATACTCTTCCTGTGGTGTTGCTGTTTCTCAGTGCACTAGGACCTGTTACATCCATCAGATTGGATGAAAATGGGTACACTGATATTCTTGTAGTCATCAGCCCTGCTGTGCCAGAGAATGAAGAACTTCTCAATCAAACCAAGGTATTTCATATAATTTAGATTTAATGCATTTAGGAAATGGTATATTAAATTGTCAATAATATGTTTTATAATTAATGTGTGTTTCTTTAATAATATGGAGTAGCTAACTACAATAGACAGGGTGGCACAAAAGCCAGGATGCATAGACAAATTGATTTAAAAAAATTGCTTTGTAGAAAAAAAGCATTGGCAGATTTCCAAATATTAATGTCAAACAATAAAATGTAGAAAAATTGCATATTAGACCATTTTTCAGACTATAGACAGACAGACAGACAGATAGCTAGATAAAGAGGATTTATGCACATGTTCAATTTTGTATTTATCTTTATATTGTCAAACAGTGCTGAATACTTCCAAAATATGCAATAATATCTTTTATAAAGTTGATAATGATATGACAGTATGCTTTGTAAAGCCTCCATAAGCTTTCTAATTTGAGGTGCTATAAATTGGTGCTTTTTAAGGATGATGACACTAAATGAACTTGGTCTTCAGGAGAGCCAGTTTCATCATGGTGCTTAATGGGTTTTGTAAATGCACTTGCACATACTGCTGTTGCAAGGACTGTTCTAGGACAGCTGACGTTCGTGTCTTGAAATAACAACTGACTGTTGTTGTTTTCGTCATCACTTAATTATTTAATGCCATATTTGTTTTTTCATAGTTTTGAAAAAAAAATCCAGATTCAAATCCAAACTTTTGACTGGTACTTTATATAAAGTGTCTTGAAAGTATTTGCCCCTTCCCAATTTTTCATTCTTTTGCATATTTGTCACACTTAAATGACTGAGATCACCAAACAAATTTTTTTATTGATTTTTCCCCACTTGTGGGATGAATAAAAGTATGTTTTATCTGACATAACTTAATATTACACAAGATAATACAATATAACCTGAGTAAATATAAATTTCAGTTTGTAAATTTTAATTTTATTTATTAAGGAAAAAAAGCCATCCAAACCTACCTGGCCCGATGTGAAAAAGTAATTGTCTCATAAACCTAATAACTGGTTGTGCCACCCATGACAACAACAACTGCAATCAAGCATTTGCAATACCTAGCAATGAGACTTTCACATTGCTGTGGCGGAATTTTGGCCCACTCTTCTTTTCTGAATTGTTTTAATTCAGCCATAATGCAGGGTTTAACATGTTTACGGTCATGCCATGGCATCTCAACCAGATTTAAGTAACTTGTGCCACTGATGTTCTTTTTATGAAATTTGCAACTTACCTTCAATGGTTTTTATTTTTTTATGGCCTAATTACGATGTGTGTTGTCCCCACCCTGTTCTTTAAACAAAGCCATAACCTCAGGTCTGTCTCTCTCTCTCTCTCTCTCTCTCTCACACACACACACACACACACACACACAAAAGGATTTCAACATGCGGTCATTATTTTCCCCAAAAAAATTTACCAACATTCAGAAAACAGACGTTCAGTAATATAAAGACCAGCATTCTACTGTACATTGCAGGAGTTCTCCAAAGTTTTGAGATTTGCCAACCACAGATTTGGGCCCGGTTTCTCGATAACGCACACTATTCGCGCGCTAAGTAGACTCTTAAGATATATCTTACGTTAAGTGATAACTTTTCTAAGAGAATTTCTCGAACTGTCTCTTAGGAGTCTCCTTAAGTCGCTGCCTCTTACGTCCGACGTTACGCGGCGCTGTCTACAGTGAAGGTCCTGAATTAGCGGACATTGGTGGCTCAGGAATCGATTTTTCACTCCTTTTGCATGACAGCGTTAAGAAAGACGGCACTTTCTATACAAATTAAACATTGCACTAAATTCTTTTAATAGATTCTTTTAATAGCGTTTATTTCGACATGGGTTAACTTAACAATAATATGCCATAACAGACAAATATATAAATTAATATAAATTAATTAATTAATATCGCTAATATTTTCATGTAACATGTGGCCGTGAAACGAACCGGGTTTACAATCATAGTTGATGGACAAACCGCTGATAACACTCTTCACCAGCTTCAGAAACAATGTGAAGTGTTAGTTGTTGGGGTTGTATAGCGCACTTATGGAATGAATAGGATGAGATGACCAGAGGTGTCAAGTAACGAAGTACAAATACTTCGTTACCTTACTTAAGTAGAAATTTTGGGTATCTATACTTTACTGGAGTAATTATTTTTCAGCCGACTTTTTACTTCTACTCCTTACATTTTTAAGCAATTATCTGTACTTTCTACTCCTTACTTTTTAAAAATAGCCTCGTTACTCTATTTTTATGATCAGAACGCGCAACCCCCCCCCCCCCCGGTCACATGATCAGAACGCGCACAACGCTCCACCCGTCACATGATCAGAACGCGCACAACGCCCCCCCGTCACATGATCAGAACGCGCACAATGCCCCCCGTCACACACTTCTTTTCTGAATGATTCTTTTCTGAGTCATATGATCAGAACGCGCACAACACCCTCCCCCTCGTCACATGATCAGAACGCGCACAACGTGCATGATTAGAAAGCGAGACCTTAATGCTTTTGTCGCCCCTCACGGTACTTTTACACTTTAAGTAGTTTTGAAACCAGTACTTTTAAACTTTTACTTAAGTAAAAAGCTTGGGTTGATACTTCAACTTCTAAAGAAGTATTTTTGAACCCTAGTATCTATACTTCTACTCAAGTAATGAATGTGAATACTTTTGACACCACTGGAGATGACAGAGTGGAGGTTTAATACCCCTATCTCACACGCGGGGCCGTAAGTGCGGTTCATTATGATTCAGCGCGAGTTTTGGTGCTGTTATTACGTTTCCATTTTACCACGCAATAAATTTACAATTTACAATAAATAAACATGTTTAACATGTGGAAGCTCGCGGACCTTGTAGATCTTCGCGGACCGTCAGGCGCCGGTCACTCGAGGCGGATCACGGTGCCTAATACCCCTCTCTCACCTGTGTGGCCTGACTCATCTCCGTGAGCTGCCGCGATTGCCCACGACGTTCCTTTAACGTTCCGCGAAGTTCTGCAAAGTCTGCTAGCTTCCGCGAGGACCAGCAAAAAATTAAACGTTGAATTTTTCACGCGGAAAGATGGAAACGTAATCACAGCGCAAGAACTCGGGGTGAATCATGATCAAGCCTACGGCCACAGCGCGAGACCGTGCAGGTGAGATAGGGGTATAACACACCGCATCTCACAGCGAGTCATACCGCATAAGTGAATACTGTAGGGGTATTAAACATTATAATCACCCAGAAAAATGAATGGATGCGGGGTTTGAAACTCCCATGGTTATTTTCTCATTTAACTAGATCAAATTTCATAAAAAATAAAACGTGTCAAAAGAAAAACCCATAAAGTTATGGATAATGGCTAATGATCAATGAAACATATTTTAAACAAAAAGCAGCGAGCAGCTGGACATGGGGACGGGGAGTGTACAGTAAGTACGGCGCGTTGGTCTGGCACGCGCAGGTCTGAGCAGCTCAAGAAACTCCATAAGCTGTTGCCTTGGAAGGCAAAACTTTTATTTAAATATATTTATTAATAACGACCACGGGGGAAATATGAAAAGGGCTGAAGTTTTGTCTAAAGGAAAAATGTACATGACCCACACGGCTCCACGGACCGCGCCGTCTTCAGTTTAACACAACAACACACTCGCTGCCTAATTGTTCGCCATCTGTTTAATATTAATAGTGATTGGCAATTTCAATGCGTTAGTCACATTATGAAATAGGCTAATTAAAAGTCACTCTATTAGTTCTGATATCAAATAAAATAACATTCTTAAACAGGTCTACAGTATATTCCATCATTAATACGGCTTTGATAACGTGCCATAATGTGTTTGCATACACCGCTGATTTATAAAGACTGCTGCTCAGTGGCGGCCACTAGCGTCTTGAGCTGAAACTACGCTAATTATGAGTTAAGGTTGCTCCAGACCAACCTTACGAACGTGTGACTTAGCTAAGAGATACTTAGCGTAAGAACGTTTCGGGAAATGCGCCATAAAGTTAAGAGAGAGGTTAAGGTACAACTTAAGAACTACTTAGCGATAAGAAGCTTTCGAGAAACCGGGCCTTGGTCACTTTCGCCATACGTCCCACATTTTAAAACATGGGAATGGAATTTGCTATTGACGTTCTGGCCCCTGTGGATGTTATTTTTTTTAGATACAAATGCTGCAAATGTCGAAAAAGTCGTTGAGCAGCAGACCTGCCTCGTCTTTTTGATCATTTAGATAATGGGCTCTTCCACTGTGAAGACTGTTGCTTCATCTCAGGGTGGTACCAATACACCAATTTTTGTCACTGGCAATGATCCTCAACATAAAGGATGGCTTTTTCCAGACTTTGACTCAATGTTCCTTCTGCTCCTTGGTCAGCAGCCTGCCTAAGTAAAAAAAAAAGTATGCTAAGTATATTAAATCCTAGCATGCCAAAGCATACTTAAATGTATTTGCTCCAGACTAATGACTAGTATACTTGAAGTTTGCTATTTTGGAACAACTAATTTTGTACTAAGTGTATTTAAGTTGTAATTAAATTGTAGAAAAGCACAATTTTAAGTGTATTAAGTATACTTTTGTGTGCTAAAGTGGAACAACTTTAAGTATACTTTAGTACACTTAAAGTATATGGCTGTGTGTGTACTAACGTACATATCTGACAGTATTATTAATACAATTTAAGTATTAAATTATAATAATTAAATTATATAATATAATAATAATGTTATAATTTAATGTAATTATAACATTACAGCTATTTTTACTGTATTACAAATACATGATTAATATATTATGAGTATATTCTTATTGCAGCAGTAGCGTGCTGTTATACTTCTGGACAATTACAAATACTAAAAAAGTACACTTTGTGGTTAATACAAATATACTTTATTGTATCATACAGTACACACAACCTTCTATACTACAGTAGCGTTTTTCGACGCTAGCAGAGAACTTGGAGGACGAGTGAGTTTGGTGGCTACACAATGTAATGACACACCTATTCAGCTATTAGCTAGAACTGGAGAACGGTAGCAGAATGCAGCACATACACACATAGAGATAACACACATGTACACATACTCAAACTTGGCCGAAGCCACTAACCTAAACACACGTCCCAAACAGGGTGAACACAAAAAGAACACCTCCCGCAAGGCACGACGGTCGCAAGCCGCCGCCCCGCCCACAATACTGTACTGCAAATGTGTTACCAGTACATTAAGTGTTTAGGATATGCTAAATGCATTTTCTACACTATAACATGTTTTTGAAAAGCATTACATCAGTAATTATGAGGCAGATTTTATTCATGAGTTCAACAGATTTAATTTGCACAAGGTTACAAAAAAGCACTACTATAGTTTATTTGTGCTCAACAAAAGTCAGGTTGTCTCACAAACACACAAACTAAAATATAAACTGGTGTGTAAACACAGACAGACATTAGTATTAGAATCTACAGGTACAGTATTAGTTTAAACCTGGTGTGTGAACACAGACAGACATTAGTATTAGAATCTACAGGTACAGTATTAGTTTAAACCTGGTGTGTGAACACAGACAGACATTAGTATTAGAATCTACAGGTACAGTATTAGTTTAAACCTGGTGTGTTGATTCTGTTACACAGAGACTGAAAACAGGCCGAGAGCTACAGAGCCATTATACCACAAGCAAAGTACATAACACATTAACAACAACACATTAGACAATATAAACTATAGATTAAAGTATGTACTTAATTTAAAACCGTTAAATTTACCTTATGCCGATGAAAATAAAATAATAACGATACGAACTAACGCACGCGATGATGCAGCTTCAGCCGTTAAGTCAAACTAGAAGTGGAGAACTGGGGAGCCAATCAGAGAACGGACAGTCCGAATCTGCCCGCCTCTAGCTCTGATTGGCTGGTGGGGCGCTGTCTAGTCTCCGGTTGGCTGGAATAGTCGCAGAGTTTACAACGCTGCTGCAGTTTGTGTGTAGCTTTATGACAGTGAGCGGACAGAAGAGTGAGAGAGTAAAAACATAAATTATCTTGAACGGCAAAAGTGATTTTGAGCGCGCAGGAACGAGTTTGAGATCGCACGCGCGAGGGAGAGATTCAGCGTGCAAAAACGAGTCTAAAAGCGCGCGCACGAGAGAGTAGTGCACTACATATAAGTACATTTACATTTAACTGATAATATACTGAGACTACCGTATATTAAAATTTGTATTCTAATATATATTTTCTGTACATTTGTACAATGATTATTTCGAGCATATTTAAAAAAAATATACCAAAAATATATTGAAAAACAAGTTTAAATAAGTATACTTTGGAAATTAGACCAGCCTTTCACTTAAAGTATATTTTCCAATAATATATCTTTGGAACGTGTACTATAATACAATAATTTTTAAGTATATTTAAAGTTTAATTCCAAAATTTGGTTAAAGCATGATGTTAGTATACTTTTTATATATTAACTGATGGTACAACTTTGTGTTAGTATATTAGCAGTGTATTATAGAGGATTTCAATATATTTGTAATACACTAAAGTGCATTTTTTTTTTCACTGGGGTGGTGATGTACGTGGAAGCAACAAGGTGCTTGTTCAAATCAGGCACAAGGATTGCCTGGATTGTATGACACTCCGACAGTGGCAGCAATGTTGTGGATTGTTCTGCAATGATCATCATGCACAAGTTGCCATAGGGTTTTGACATTTTTGGGGGTATAGCTCGTTGAAGCTTGTCCTTTGAAGGTGGAAGAGCCATGTGCTGCCCGGCATCAAAATTATTTGCCTTAGCAAAGTAATTAGATACTACATATGATGCCATTAATGCAGAGACATTAACAGAAGTTGCAGATTTTTGCACTTGCCTTTGTCTTGTTCACATCTTTTCTCAATATAATTAATTGACTTCCCTTTCAGAGTAGTATGTATGTTTAGTGTCCACATGCTGATTTAACTTTGAAGGCTCCATAATCTCATTTTCTAGCTTCATAATGGACTCCATACACGGGGGATTTAAAGCATTAACTTCCCCAGAATCAATTAAATCATATTTTATATATACTGTAGCTGTTATCATGATTTCAGGTGAATTTACCTTTCTTCTTCTTTGTCCCTCCATTATCTTCACTATCTCCATTATCTGCCTATCTTCACTGCCCGTGGGACTATTTTAGCAGCTAAGTGTGTCAGCAGGCTTACAGCCAATGCATGCACATTTGCTAGAACATCTCGCTCGAACCATTCATGCACACAGCATCACTTACACTGCCCTACCTGCACCCTCTGTGTGTGTGAGAAGGGATTGAGCCTGTTAATACATCTGGGCTGGTAGATAATTAGTGGACACCATGCCATGCCAACCTCGACCAGTGAGTACAGTAGATCATATCTAAGCTTACACTCGTTCGCTTTTTCACTCTTCACAGACTCCGCAAATTCTAAGAAAGTTTGGCCAAGAAGGAAGCTGGCTGCCTTGCACTCTCATGTGCGCTCTGCTGTCTCTGCCTTCCTTGTGTCACCTGCTCCAAATGAACCACATGTTCATCAGCCAAATAAGGTGGCCCTAGCCGGAGCTCACATAATTCGAAGTGGCAGAGAGTTGCGATGGATTGCATGATTCTCTCCCTTCCCAAGGACAAAAATAAAGTACAAACCGGATTCCAAAAAAGTTGGGACACTAAACAAATTGTGAATAAAAACTGAATGCAATGATGTGGAGATGGCAAATGTCAATATTTTATTCAGAATAGAACATAGATGACAGATCAAAAGTTTAATCCGAGAAAATGTATCATTTTAAAGGAAAAATATGTTGATTCCAAATTTCACAGTGTCAACAAATCCCAAAAAAGTTGGGACAAGGCCATTTTCACCACTGTGTGGCATCTCCCCTTCTTCTTACAACACTCAACAGACGTCTGGGGACCGAGGAGACCAGTTTCTCAAGTTTGGAAATAGGAATGCTCTCCCATTCTTGTCTAATACAGGCCTCTAACTGTTCAATCGTCTTGGGCCTTCTCTTCAATCGTCTACAGACACTCCTTTCAAACCACTAGAGTCAGCACCTGACAAGTTTCTGACCCTTAAGATGGTTTTTATTATGGCCATTACCACTCTGAAGAGGATTGGAGATCTGCGTGCCTTGTCAGTCTCCCCATCCTGCCTGGACTTTGCCCCTGGTCTAGTCAAGGCCATTTTGCATCCTCACCTGAACTATCTTCCGAAAGTTCCATTCTCAACCATGCACCCTGTTGTTCTTGAAGCCTTCTGTCCTCTGCCTTTCACAGCTTAAGAGCAGGAGAAACTTCACCTACTGTGTCCAGTACGTGCTCTTCGGATCTACGTCCACCGCCCCAGCCAGTGGCGTAAATCAGAGCAGCTCTTTATATGCTATGGAGGCCGCAACCGGGGGATGGCCTCCACTGCACAGACCTTGTCACACTGGGTGAGAGATGCTATTGCCCTCTCCTTCAAGGCGCGTGGGCTCTGTTCTTTATTTTTCTACGCATCCCGAGGCATCTGGAGATTTTGCCAGCTTCAGTAGACAAAGGCCAACCCTGCGAGGATCCTGAGGCATCCAGAGAAGGACCAGCTCCAGCTGGATTCTGCTTCATGTTGGTTTGGAGCTACACATGCTGCTCCTGTGTTCCTAGTGATCCAGACCCCATCTGCCCTCTGCACCTGCTGACTTCATCCCTGTGCTGAACTGGACTTCATGTTAATTTAAATAACTTCTGCTATATTTGAACTTTCAGCTGCATAACACACATGATGATATATAATTTCTATCCATTATCACCCAAATGAGGATGGGTTCCCTGTTGAGTCTGGTTCCTCTCAAGGTTTCTTCCTATTACCATCCCAGTGAGTTTTTCCTTGCCACTGTCGCCTTCACCCTTGGCTTGCTAATCAGATAGATTTGATTCATCATTCATTCATCTATCTCATAATTATTTAGACACATTTTTCTCACACATACACATTCCCATAAATTTTCTTTTTAAATTTTCTTTTCATTTTTGTGAAGCTGCTTTGAGACTGACCATTGTTACAGATCTGGCCTTTAAAAATGTTTTCAGAAAAGGGATCCCGCGACTTGCGCGGCTGTGCTCGGGAAGCTGTGAAAATGCCCTTCATTACCTGTAGGGGGCAGTCGTGTTTCAGGCTGAAGTATTGTGTGTCTACTGAAGCCGAAAATGTGTTTTTTCTCTTAGGTGCCCATTGACAGCAAGCGACAGAGCTCATACTGTAAATGTGTCAAGCTCAAACTGATATGTACTTATTCTTCATTTTCTTCTCTCCTTCAATGATGATTCTTCATCTTTCTTCATTCAGTATTATTATTATTATTATTATTATTTGAAGTAGTAGTAGTAGTAGTGCTCCAAATTTATTATTGTTATTATTCTTATTATTAAGACTACAAATAAAATAAAAAGACTACAACGATGTACAGTATGATATGTTAGCCCAAAACATTATTGTTTTATTGTGTTTATGCGCTTTAAATATACAGTGGTGTGAAAAACTATTTGCCCCCCTCCTGATTTCTTATTCTTTTGCATGTTTGTCACACAAAATGTTTCTGATCATCAAACACATTTAACTATTAGTCAAAGATAACACAAGTAAACACAAAATGCAGTTTTTAAATGAGGGGTTTTATTATTTAGGGAGAAAAAAATTCCAAACCTACATGGCCCTGTGTGAAAAAGTAATTGCCCCCTGAACCTAATAACTGGTTGGGCCACCCTTAGCAGCAATAACTGCAATCAAGCGTTTGCGATAACTTGCAACGAGTCTTTTACAGCGCTCTGGAGGAATTTTGGCCCACTCATCTTTGCAGAATTGTTGCAATTCAGCTTTATTTGAGGGTTTTCTAGCATGAACCACCTTTTTAAGGTCATTCCACAACATCTCAATAGGATTCAGGTCAGGACTTTGACTAGGCCACTCCAAAGTCTTCATTTTGTTTTTCTTCAGCCATTCAGAGGTGGATTTGTTGGTGTGTTTTGGGTCATTGTCCTGCTGCAGCACCCAAGATCGCTTCAGCTTGAGTTGACGAACAGATGGCCGGACATTCTCCTTCAGGATTTTTTGGTAGACAGTAGAATTCTTGGTTCCATCTATCACAGCAAGCCTTCCAGGTCCTGAAGCAGCGAAACAACCCCAGACCATCACACTACCACCACCATATTTTACTGTTGGTATGATGTTCTTTTTCTGAAATGCTGTGTTACTTTTACGCCAGATGTAACGGGACACGCACCTTCCAAAAAGTTCAACTTTTGTCTCGTCGGTCCACAAGGTATTTTCCCAAAAGTCTTGGCAATCATTGAGATGTTTTTTAGCAAAATTGAGACGAGCCTTAATGTTCTTTTTGCTTAAAAGTGGTTTGCGCCTTGGAAATCTGCCATGCAGGCCATTTTTGCCCAGTCTCTTTCTT
The DNA here is from genome assembly GCA_030522415.1 of Channallabes apus. NCBI lineage: Eukaryota > Metazoa > Chordata > Actinopteri > Siluriformes > Clariidae > Channallabes > Channallabes apus. The sequence continues at coordinate 5,994,284 of CM060126.1, read as the reverse complement.
ATGGTGGAGTCGTGAACACTGACCTTAATTGAGGCAAGTGAGGCCTGCAGTTCTTTAGATGTTGTCCTGGGGTCTTTTGTGGCCTCTCGGATGAGTCGTCTCTGCGCTCTTGGGGTAATTTTGGTCGGTCGGCCACTCCTGGGAAGGTTCACCACTGTTCCATGTTTTTGCTATTTGTGGATAATGGCTCTCACTGTGGTTCGCTGGAGTCCCAAAGCTTTAGAAATGGCTTTATAACCTTTCCCAGACTGATAGATCTCAATTACTTTTGTTCCTGAATTTCTTTGGATTTTGGCATGATGTCTAGCTTTGAGGTGCTTTTGGTCTACTTCTCTGTGTCAGGTAGCTCCTATTTAAGTGATTTCTTGATTGAAACAGGTGTGGCAGTAATCAGGCCTGGGGGTGACTACAGAAATTGAACTCAGGTGTGATAAACCACAGTTAAGTTATTTTTTAACAAGGGGGGCAATCACTTTTTCACACAGGGCCATGTAGATTTGGAGTTTTTTTTCTCCCTTAATAACGTAAACCTTCATTTAAAAACTGCATTTTGTGTTCAATTATGTTATCTTTGACTAATAGTTAACGATTTTTGATTAGCAGAAACATTTAAGTGTGACAAACATGCAAAAGAATAAGAAATCAGGAAGGGGGCAAATAGTTTTTCACACCACTGTACACTAAACAATAAGCACTGCCTTGTGCAAAGTGAAAGTGAGTTGTGCGTGCGGCTTTTTGATCAAAAGGCTGATAAATGCGTGCACAGATATGAGCAGATTTATGGATAAAACTACAGACATGAACCGCGCATGCATGTTTGGAGACAATGTAACCATGCTGTGGATCAGTCAGTTGGGAATCATCACGGAGGTATTACACGGCGTGGCTGGAGCTGGAGTTTGTCGTGTTCGAGGTAAGTTTACCTTTCTGTTTTGCATGTGATTCTCGCTTTCATGACTCCCAATTAATGTTCATCTTAATCTCAGGATGTACAATTAGCTATATTTCAGTTTTTAATAGTGTGGAGATTCACAAAATACCGTTTTTCGTGTAAAAACCTGAACCTACAGAGCCCCCCAGGGGTCCTTGTCACAACCCTCAAACTATACCTACACCATAGACTAACCTGGCTCCTTACCGTCCATGCTCCAGTCCGCTTCTTACCTTTCGCTCACCGTCCCGAGCACACCTGTTGCCTGTTTAGCTCTCATTTGTTCATCTGAGTCACTCGGAAAGTTCGGCTCGCCGCCAGATTATTGTGCCATTCATGCCAATATTCCCGCGTTTATTTTTGCCAAGTGTTTCTGTGCTATCGACCTCGTTTTGTTATTGACCTCATCTTGCCTAGCGATTTGGATTATCTGCGTGTGTGTTATACCGGCTTTTGACTTCCGCATTGTTTATCGACCACAAGAACTGCTTAGCAATTTGGATTATCTGCGTGTGTGTTATACCGGCTTTTGACTTCCATATTGTTTATCGACCACGAGAACTGCTTAGCGATTTGGATTATCTGCTTATATTATAAGTCGTGTTATACCGACTTTTGACTTCCGCATTGTTTATCGACAATGAACCTATGCTGGTGGACCGTGCTCGAATCTCTCCACAGGAACGCCAATGACGACGGGACAAAGGGGTGTGCTTCTACTGCGGTCAGTCTGGTCATCTACTACGGACCTGAGGCAAGGCCCCTCGTTGATGCTGGGAGCAAAGGGGGGCCCAAGCCATGTGAGTTTCCCAGATCGCCGTTCTTGCGTCCCTAATTAATGACAAGCAGCCCCACGCCACCCATGCCCTCATAGATTCCGGAGCCGACCAAAACCTGTTCTGTCTATTCATGGTTAACCTCCTTAAGATCCCCTCTCGACCCTTGGGCCGCCCATTTTCCGTCCAAGCCCTGGATGGAAGCAACCTAGCCCCAATAACTCACCGAACCACTCCTATCATTCTTCAGTTCTCGGGGAACCACTCCGAAACAATCTCTTTCTTCATTGTCAAGGACTCTCATGCACCGGTCGTCCTCCTGGGCCTTCCCTGGCTAGCGCTACATAAACCACATATTGACTGGGCCAGGAGAAGAGTCTTGGACTGGAGCACATCCTGCCTGTCATCCTGTCTCCGTGCAGCTCCAATTAAGACCCTGACCCCCCTTTCTAGAGAAGAATTTCCTTCCCAACCTGTTTAATGTCCCAACTGAATATCATGACCTCAAGCCAGTTTTTAGTAAGTCACGTGCAACCTCGCTTCCTCCTCACCGACCATATGACTGCGCGATCGATCTTGTTCCCGACTCAACCCCAGCCAAGGGATGACTCTACTCTCTCTCTCGTCCCGAGAGAGAAGCCATGGATCAGTATATCTCCGAGTCTCTCTCTGCTGGGATAATCCGCCCCTCCTCCTCCCCTGCAGGCGCCGGTTTCTTCATTGTGGAGAAGAAGGACAAGTCCCTCAGGCCCTGTATAGATTATAGAGGACTGAATGATATCACGATCAAGAATCGTTATCCCCTGCCTCTCATGACCTCTGCCTTCGAATTGCTGCAAGATGCCCAAATTTTTACAAAGCTGGACCTAAGAAACGCTTATCACTTGGTCAGGATCAGGGAGGGGGACGAGTGGAAAACAGCCTTTAACACACCAACCGGTATTATGAGTACCTTGTGGTCCCATTTGGATTAACCAACGCGCCCGCCGTCTTTCAGGCACTAGTTAATGATGTCTTGAGGGATTTTCTGAACGCCTTTGTTTTTGTTTATTTTGATGACATCCTCATTTTCTCTCGCCCCCTTAGTGAACACAAGCTTCATGTATGTCAGGTGCTGCAAAGGCTCCTAGAGAACAAACTTTACAGTACGTCAAGGCAGAAAAATGTGAATTTCACTGTGATTCCACATCTTTCCTGGGGTTCGTAATCTCTCCTTTAGGCATTCAAATTGACCCATCCAAACTCGAGGCAGTCATAGAATGGCCAGTACCCTCCTCAAGACAGGGACTTCAACGTTTCCTTCGGTTCGCAAACTTTTACCGGCACTTCATTAGAAATTATAGCGTGGTAGCAGCACCTCTCACTTTCCTGACCTCCACAAAACTCCCTTTCCAGTGGAACCCCCAGGCTGACAAAGCCTTTTTGGATCTCAAGCGCCACTTCACTTCAGCCCCCATCCTCACATTCCCTGACCCCTCCCTTCAATTTCTGGTGGAAGTGGATGCATCGAAGACTGGAGTAGGGGCTGTCCTTTCCCAAAGGTCCCATAAGGACAATAAAATCCATCCTTGCTCCTTCTTCTCTCATCGCCTCTCTCCGACTGAACGCAACTATGGCGTCGGAGACCATGAACTGCTGGCTGTTAAGCTTGCCCTGGAGGAATGGCGGCATTGGTTGAAGGGATCTGAACACCATTTTCTGCTCTGGACAGATCATAGGAACCTTGAATACTTGAGGTCAGCCAAGAGACTCAATTCACGTCAGGCTCGTTGGTCGCTTTTTTTTTTTCCAGATTCAACTTTACGCTCTCTTACCGCCCAAGGTCCAAGAATGTCAAGCCGGACGCCCTCTCCCGCCAGTTTTTGCCCTCCCCAAACCCTTCATCCAAGGAAACGATTCTCCCACGTCACTGCCTTGTGGCCACGGCTCGTCTTGAGGTGGAGAACCAGGTACTACGAGCCCTTGAGCAAGAACTTGGCCCCAGCAATGTCCCACAGGATATACTTTTTGTCCCTGCTGTCACATGCTCCTCGGTGCTACAATGGGGTGACAGCTCCAGACTGGCATGTCACCCAGGGACAACCCAAACTCTATCTGGTGGCCCACCATCAAGAATGACGTTAAAAGGTTCGTAGCATCATGCGACACATGCACCCGGAATAAGACCACCAATTGCCCCCCCGAGGGGTTTTTGAGGCCCCTTCCAACTCTACGCCGGCCTTGGTCACACATCTCACTCGATTTCGTCACTGGCCTTCCCCCATCAGAAGGAAACACCTGTATCCTAACAGTGGTCGATCGCTTCTCCAAGTCGGCACACTTCATCACTCTGCCCAAGCTCCCGACTGCCAAGCAAACAGCAGAACTTTTAATACTTCATGTTTTTCGACTTCATGGCCTGCTGGTGGACATAGTATCTGACCGGTGTCCCCAATTCTGCGCGCAATTCTGGAAGACCTTTTGTAAACTTATCGGTGCCACGCCAAGCCTCTCATCCGGTTATCATCCTCAAAGCAATGGACAGTCAGAATGGATGAATCAGGAACTTGAAAAATATCTCAGGTGTATGTCATCACGTGACCCCTCTTCGTGGAGCAAGTTGTTACCCTGGGTGGAATATGGCCACAACTCTCTCCCCACCTCCTCCAGTGCTGTCTTGGCTACCAACCACCATTGTTCCCGAGTCAAGAGGAGGAAGCTGCAGTTCCGACGGCCCAGGTCTTTGTCCTCCGCTGCAAAAGAACCTGGCAGCGTGCTCGATCACAGTTGCTGCGTGCAGTGAGCACTTTTCGAAGAAAAGCTGATCGCCATCGTTCTGCAGCTCCCAGGTACCGTGTTGGCCAGAGAGTAATGCTTTCCACTCGCGACATACCCATCAAGACCACTTCTCGAAAACTATCCCCTAGGTATATTGGCCCATTCTCCATCGCCCGAGTCATCAACCCGTGTTCCATAAGACTTTCTCTACCATTATCCATGCGTTGTATCAAACCTAGATTCCATGTCTCTCAGATCCGACGACTGCCCTCCCCTGCACTCCCCCCGCCTCATAGATGGGGGAGAGGCTTTTATGGTCCGCAGACTCCTGAAATCCCGTCGCCGAGGTCGAGGACTGCAATATCTGGTGGACTGGGATGGTAATGGCCCCGAGGAGAGTAGCTGGGTGCCCGCCAGATTCATCATGGATTCATCCCTGATGAAGGAATTTCACAGACTCCACCCCGAGGCACCGTCTAGAACGCCCGGTGGCGTCCATAAAGGGGTACTGTCAAACTATACCTACACCATAGACTAACCTGGCTCCTTACCGTCCATGCTCCAGTCCGCTTCTTACCTTTCGCTCACCGTCCCGAGCACACCTGTTGCCTGTTTATCTCTCATCTGTTCATCTATTTGAGTCACTCGGAAAGTTCGGCTCGCCGCCAGATTATTGTGCCATTCATGCCAATATTCCTGCGTTTATTTTTGCCAAGTGTTTTCTGTGCTATTGACCTCGTTTTCTTATTAACCTCGTCTTGCCTAGCGATTTGGATTATCTGCGTGTGTTATACTGGCTTTTGACTTCCGCATTGTTTATCGACCACGAGAACTGCTTAGCGATTTGGATTATCTGCATGTGTGTTACACCGGCTTTTGACTTCCGCATTGTTTTTCGACCACGAGAACTGCCCAGCGTTTTGGATCATCGCGTGTATGTGAACCTGTTACACTTCTTTGGATTACTGTGTTTGTGGATCTGCTATACCTCTTGGATTACGGTATTCTTGAACCCATTACACATTCTGGATCACTGTGTTTGTGGAGCTACTGCACACTTGGATTATAAGCTTTCGCCCATTGAACCATCTGGAACTCCTCTTCTCCCCAACAAAGGCTGTAAGTGCACATTATTATTCTCTCTGCTCTTGGGTCCTTCCTTTCACTTCCTGCCGCTACTCCCCGGATCGTGAACGTCCTGTGATAAATAAATAAATAATTAAATAAATAAAATATTAACGAACCGAGCGCGCGGATTAATAAACCGAGATGCGTGACCGAGAGTCATCCTGTGACCTGTGCATGCTTAATCTTTCTACACATGATTCTTGCTTCTCACCTTTTCCTTAATCCCTCACTATTCTATCTTGTATTTTTCTAATGATGTCAGAAACTTTGTGTTAGTAGCACTGCTTGACATGCTTGATGCCTTCCTCTTTTGTAATTTGCTTTGGATAAAGGCAAACTTACAAAAGATGAAGAAATGAGTAAATGTAGTTGTATGAATAAATGATAATGTAATGATACAATGTAAATATTTTCACAGAAACAAAGTGTAGAGATGAGACGTGAATCTGAAGAGGATCTCTTTTATGATTGCCTGGTAAAGCATTGTTATGCAATTTAAAATGTAAAATTCACTACAAGATACAAGATGAAGGGTGGATATTTTCTGCTTAGTGATGCAAATTTACTGCCAACAGTAGAGCATGGTGTTACCAATGCCAAGGTCATGGGTTTGATTCCCAAGAAAAGCAAGTAATTGTAAATTACAAGTTATAAATAAAAACTTGTACCTTGAATATAGTGCTTGTTGCATTGGACAGAAGCACATACCAAATGCAAATGAATACATAAATCTGAGTAATCATTGAAAGAATTTTCATGTTTGGACTGACCCTTTAAATACAAACTCAGCATTCATCATAGGATTTCCTGACACTGTAAAGGTGCAGAGTAATCTATGGAGTGTAGCCATCTCATGCCATGTTTTACAATGTTTTACTAATGCAAGATTATTGCTAAAGCAATTTAACCCAAGTTTAACAATCTGAAGTATATGAAGTGATGGTAATTTTTTATTATCAATTATTTTTATTATTATGTTTTCTCTGAGATAATGACGTCAGCAATTCAGATTTTTTTGTTTCTCAAAATAATTCTTTATTTGTTTTCTTGTAAATTTTATGCAGGAGGACAGACGAAGTGATGCCAGTCTGCACATTCTTAAAATCCTTGTCTTCCGTGCTGAAGGAGAAGAATCAGTTGGTGTATCCATAATCCTTGAAGGAAAGGAAATTTTGCAAGAATGTGGCAATACTGCAAAGGCATGTGCACTGCTTATGGGAATAATTTATGCCATTAACCTTGCATAGCCCCGAGCACTGCGCTACACATTTGAGCTATTTCAGAAAGTTCTTCTAGAACTTGATGGGATTAAGCTATCACCAATAGTGCAAGCTTTAAAGATGAAGTTATCATCTTAAAACATTTGATATGGCTTGACTACAAGTCTTTACATGTTCAGTGTTTACATGTTCAGCTTAAAATGTGTTAATGTGTTAAAGTTTAAATGGCATACTTTTAAGTGCACTAGTCCAGAGTGCTGATTTGAATGTTGCAACTTCACTGCTTCAGAGGGCTATTAAGTTTTAAAGTTTATTCTACAGTTTGTTTAATGTATTTTCTCCTGTATTTTATTTCTAAACGAATACTGTATTTTATTCATTTATTATTATTATTTTACACAATTTTGTTTAAAACAAGTATTTCCGGCCCTGGTGCCATGCAGCTGTTTCTATGGATGCAAAATTTAGCTGAATGCACTTTTATTAAAAAGACAACCTGTATCTAGACTGTGAATGTCAAAAATATTTGGTAATGTTGGTGAATAAACTGGTTAATTATAATTTAGTTGTGTGATTTATGAAAGATATAGATGAAAAAATTACTTAAGTTTCTTTCCAAAACATAAATTAGAAATGTTTACATTATTATAGGGAGTAAAACAAATTGATAAAACCAACAACAGATCTTCACTTCGTAATACACCTGGCCATAAATAAAAATTAATATTTAGGCCTAAAAAGATGCTTTAAAATTAATCTAAAATTAATTCATCGGCGTGTATAAACCCACAGCCTTAACAAAAGGCAGCATTTTGATCAAAAGGATGATAAACGCTTGCGAAAAAATGCAAACATGAAGGACTATACTCGACAAGAATATAGAGAATAAGAATCATGTTTATAATAGGATAATTAATTAAATAATAAAATTGTATCAAATAAGAACTTTATCTAAAAGCCAGACCGACCAAATTTCTCCTTCACTGCTGAAGTAGTTAAATATGCTTATACTGTCTGTATACGTATGTAGGCTACATTTTAAAAAGTACAATCGCAAGTAAATTACAAACTGTATGTAATGTAAAATATGAATAAAACAGTATTAGACACACATATATGATAGTATATGCAATGAAAAAGCTATTTACACAGTTGTGCTCAAATGTAAAGCAAACGCAATTATTAATTTATTTTGTACATTTAACTTCATTCAGCCATTTAAGTTATATGAAAAATAACGTGCCTACCAGCCTACTATTATTTTCTGTTCAAATATAATCTTTAATATAGTTAGCCTAATACAAGGCTTGTTTCCAATACTGATGCAAACATGTTTTTGTTTTAGTCTATTCTCTGAATACAACGCGACAGCACGCTCTGTAAAGCCTCTTCTCACTTTTCATTTACGAGAGGTGTGAAGTTATCAAACTGGATTCGCTGCTGGGGGAATTCGCAGAATTGGGGGTTTAAAAACACACACACACACACACACACACTGATTTATACTGTATGTAGTAAATTAAACGGCGGTGAAGTTGATTTCATATTGGACATTCGCTACACATTCAAGATTATCTCATCTGTTTATCAAGAAATAAATACCCCAAAACGACAAATCGCATATTTTCTTACTCTGGAGTGGACAGAGAAACTATTACAAATAAATATATTTTTAGATCTTCTCCTAAAAATATACTGGTAAAACCAGTTGGACTATAATCCACTCCATCATTGCTAATAACTACAACAATTCCCTTTGCAATATTCAGTTTGATAATTTTTTTATTAATTTTTATTTTTAAAAAATTTCAATAGCTTTTTCATGCTGTGGGTTACACAGGTAAAACCAATTGGACTATAATCCACTCTATCATTGCTAATAACTCTCAACCAACTTACTAACTAGCGAATTACTAACTTTACAACTTACTAACTAGCGAATGCTTTAGTAAAGGGGTCTAAAAACTACGGCAATATGAATGACAATGGAATATAGAACGTGCGAGTTGACGACCATGTTTGACCATGTATGACGTCCAAATAGAAATATTTTTTCATATACAACATGTATACTTTTATATTGTTTATTTTATAATAAAATTAGTTGTCAAATTTTTCATCATAAACAATATTTATTTGTATTATATATCAATGTTTATTTGCACATTGCATATTTGCAAATGTGCCACAAAATAAACATTATACAAGATTGTGTATTAATGCTCTTGACAGCTGTCACGTGCCTAGGGTTCATTATAATAGTAATATCATATTTGATAATAAATCCTCATTCAAATTAAATTAACAAATATTATAAGTAAAAAAACAATAGCCCACGTTTAAAAAACGTTTATAAATTCTTTCCGACATGAGTTGGCCCAGTGTTATGCACAGAGCGCTGGGAGATTTCCTGAAGCTCCGAAATCGCTGGGGCATCTTTTCTAAATAGACGCTATCTTTAATAACTGATGGAGGTTTTGAGCTGTATACAGTACACACGCATTTTTGAGGGGTTTAAAATGAAGCAAACAAAACAAAGTCCGAGCAGACCTACTGTACATGAAAGGTGCGAAGTGGCATTACTGAGCGCTGTCGCGTTGTATATACTGTACAACACGCATTTATCAACCTTTTGATAAAAACCCTGCCTTTTGTAAAGTGAAAGTACTTCACGAAAGACGAACAGCTTTATTTCAGTCATAAATTCACAATCACATCACATTCCAGCTATTATTTCCAGCCGTGGTTAAATAATGGATGAAATAATTATTCAATGCTGGACACAAACAGCAAATATGATTATTATTATTATAAAAAGCCTGAAGAACGTCGTATTCATAAAATAATATTTATTTAATATGATAATATATATATTGTTCATTCATGTCTTCTGATGATGTCGACACATTTTTACGTTTTAAATAAGACATGTTGGCATATTCACTTTAAACCGAGGCATTGTCATGTCTTTCACTGTTTTGTCCCTGTTAAGACATTACAAAAACTATATAAGAAACTTAATAGGAATTTTAAAGCACGAATTTGGGCATCTCATTTCATCATTATGAAACTAATATGAAGCACATATACACACATTCATCATGAAAGATCTGTTGTAAAACAAAATAAAATTCATATGTGCTTCAGCATTGGAAACAATATTGTTTTAGGCTAACTAATTATACACAATTCTTCGTTGTACTTTGTCCGCCTTTTAGATAAAGTCCTTCCATGCGCCATCTGGCGGATATTCAGTGAAGCACAACATTTATTTAAATTCCCGAATGCCAAGTCGCGGGAAGCCGCCCGCTAAATTGCAGCCTCTCGGCGGGAAAACACGCGCATTCTTAACAGCCACATCTGTAAAAGCGCCACAAAAATTTAATTTTAATTAATTAAATTGAATATGCGATTCATGGCCAGTTTTGGCCTGTTCGTGGCCCAGTACTGGTCCACAGACTGCGGGATGAGAACCCCTGGTTTATAATTTTAATTAACAATTAGGTTGCGGATACCGCACAATATGTTTAAAGAGTGTTTGTGTGATTTAAATACGTGTAAAATCAATTACTGCCCAGTAGCATTGGGCATTCTTTTTTTTCATGTAGGTTTATATTGACTTATGATGCATGTGAAACAGGTGCTTTGTAGTAATGCAGTTTGGTTGAATCTGTCTTAATATACGGGCTGTTTGTGAGTTGGCCTGTCCATGGATAAGCTTCCTGGTGGACTTCAGTTGACTTAAGAACTTGTAGAGGTCTGGCAATTAAATTAAAGTAAAAGCAGCTGTTTCACTTATGTTTAACGTTCATGTAAACGTGCACGAAAAAAAAGAATGCGCAATTTAAAGATAAGATAAGATAAGATAAGAAAACGGTGGTCAGTGTTTGAAGCTAGACCAAAGGGTAATTAGCCTGAATGAGAGAGCAAACAAATGCTGGTGGAAATGCAAATGCATATAAGTGATGTACCATATTGTAAAGGGTGATACCACAGACACACAGACACGAGGCAAGATCTTACGGGAAAAAGGGTAATTTTATTTAAGACAAATGGGGAAGTAAAAAAGGTTAAACGAGGGAGGAAAAGACTGAATGTGTGCACGTGAAGGTCCTGTGGCAGTGCAAAAGGTGGCAGCGGGCAGACAAAGAGAAAGCCTGAGATTCATTAAGATTAATTATCTCCAGCCGGCTTAACCTGGGTGCCGATGTAGAGAGCCTACAGAGTGAGCGAGGACCGACAAAAGGAGAGGAGGCGCACACCCATCACAGGCGCACACCCATCACAGGCGCACACTGACACTGCCCCTCCGTCAGCTCCAAGCTCACAGTCGCCACTGGGACTGCCAAGTAAGACCTTGGCCTCTTTAGAGACTCAACCCAATGTCCCTGCCAGGCACCCACGTGCCTGCATTCTCCACCAGTGTGACATTATGGCTCTCCCTTGGATGTGGCCTCAGACAGGAGTTCTCTGTGACGTCTGATGGGGAGGTTTTCCTCGGCTGTGAATGGAGGCCTCGACATGTTTCTCCTAGCAGCCTTTTCCTCCTCTGCGGCAAAGTCACAAAATCCAGCTCCGTTTGAAAGTTAAACAACCACGGGAGCCCCGGCAGTGGGCTCACGGTTGCCCTCGTTGCGGCGGTTTAAAGGGCGGAATTCCGTCTGCTTCTTTGATATCACAGGGTAGTGTTCCATTGCCCCACTCGCATGCACTCTTCTGTGTTTTAGTCTGTCTGCCTAACAATTCAGCTCAGTAGATCCCTGGACCTACACCGACAGCCCAACAGACCCCGAGCTACACTCCACAATGTGTTTATAGCATGGGGAGAAGCCCAGGATTCAATATTGGGGATTGCATACCAGCTGGTGCCCATTCCCATAGCCCTGCCCCTTCGCACACCTGCAAAAGTGGAGGCGGCCTACCTATGTGCTTTGGATGGAGCGAGGAGCGATATAAGATTTAGGCCCATCAAAGGCACCCGCCATGACACATACAGTATACACATATGAGTGCTGTGCACTTTTTGGAGGGCAGGTGCTCTAAAATGTCATTTATCTTCAGTGAAGTTAAGAAGTAGTTTAACTAATATGCAATTAAAATTTCATACAAAAGGCGGCACGGTGGTGTAGTGGTTAGCACTATCGCCTTGCACCTCCAGGGTCCGGGTTCGATTCCCGGCCAGGCTCGATTCCCGTCTCTGTGTGCATGGAGTTTGCATGTTCTCCCCGTGCTTGGTGGGTTTCCTCCAGGTACTCCGGTTTCCTCCCGCAGTCCAAAGACATGCAGATTAGGCTAATTGGCGTTCCCAAATTGACCATTGTGTGTGAATGAGTGTGTGTGTGTGTGCTCTGCGATGGATTGGCACGCTGTCCAGGGTGTACCTTGCCTCATGCCCTGAGTCTCCTGGGATAGGCTCCAGGTCCCCCGCGACCCTAAATACAGGATAAAGCGGTATAGAAGATAAATTAATGAATGAATGAATTCTATACTATTGATCACAATATTCTTTGAAATTACTTGAGTGCATTGTTGGGCTTCAGAGTGGTTCGTCTCATACTTAAAGGGGAGGGTTTTCTGTAAATATCAAAGGTGTTCCCAAATTGACCATAGTGTGTGAATGAGTGTGTGTGTGTGTGTGCTCTGCGATGGATTGGCACGCTGTCCAGGGTGTACCTTGCCTCATGCCCTGAGTCTCCTGGGATAGGCTCCAGGTCCCCCGCGACCCTAAATACAGGATAAAGCGGTATAGAAGATAAATTAATGAATGAATGAATTCTATACTATTGATCACAATATTCTTTGAAATTACTTGAGTGCATTGTTGGGCTTCAGAGTGGTTCGTCTCATACTTAAAGGGGAGGGTTTTCTGTAAATATCAAAGATGTTCCCAAATTGACCATAGTGTGTGAATGAGTGTGTGTGTGTGTGTGTGTGTGTGTGTGTGTGTGTGTGTGTGTGTGTGTGTGTGCGTGCTCTGCGATGGATTGGCACGCTGTCCAGGGTGTACCCTGCCTTGTGCCCAGAGTCTCCTGGGATAGGCTCCAGGTCCCCGCGACCCTAATACAGGATGAAGTGGTATGAATGAATGAATGAATTTCATACAAACATAAATTCTCACTATTTCCATAGGAAATGATTATCAAAGGATCAGAGAATCTGTTTGAAGCTTTAGACCACAAGCTGTTCATCAAAGAGGTGAAAATACTAGTACCACCAAACTGGACGACAGGAAATTATGAGAGAGCTGGAACAGAATCCTTCAACAAAGTACAATATTGATTTAGCTTTACTGTAATATCTGTTTTTAGCATAATTAAATTTAACATTATGAATAAAAATCTGTATTTTATTTTTAGGGCAGAATAAGAATTGACAGCCCGCATCCCCGTTTTGGTGATGAACCATACACTCATCAGACTCAGGATTGTGGAAAGGAGGCTGAATACATTCATTTTACCCCAAACTTCTTGTTAAATGACAATTTTACTATACCATATGGACCTAGAGGTAAGGGTTAATAAATGTAAAACAGATGCACTTTGATGGATGAATTATGACATACTGTATATTTGCATGTGTGTTCAACTGTGATCGAGAGGCAGCAGGTATTGTACAGGTTGATGTACAAATGTATAATATTTTTTTCTTCTACACACAAATATGACATACATTCATATTTTTCTTACAGGAAATGTGTTTTTGCATGAATGGGCTCACCTCAGATGGGGAGTATTTGATGAATATAATACAAAAGAGCCATTTTACATGTCTGCTGGTCAGATTCAACCAACAAGGTTTTATTAGCTTTCTAAAACGACCATAAATGAATCTAATGAAAAGTCACATAGTTGCTGTCAGTAATGTTTATTTATTTATTTATTTATTTGTCCCAGGTGTTCTGATAAAATTTCTGGGAAGTTGGTTGAAATTATAAATAAGGTTTCTCAACCTTGCCAGACTGATGAAGATGGAAAACCTACATCTAGCTGTGTATTCCTTCCAGATAAAGTGCAAAATACAAATGCCTCAATAATGTACATTCAAAGCATAAAGTCTGTAAGTATAGTAGTTGTTAAATTTGTTTCATATTTGTTACTGTATGTCCACATAATAGTTAAGATATAAAAGTTAACACAAGCAGGTTATTGAAATATGAACAATTTGACAGCAAAGTAATAATGCCATTTTGCAGTTTTGAGAAAAGTTATTTCGTTTTTTTTTTTTTTTTAATGAAGCAAGAGCCATTGCAAACTGCATGTATTCTTTGTGTCACAAGGGCATTGAAAAGCACAACATCCAAAATAATTTGTCAAAATAGTTATACAGTATGAGTGTACATTTTATACCATCTTATGTCAGGCAAAGTTATATTTATTTCCCACAGTTTTGAAACATTTAGAAATTAGACTGCAGCCTTATATGAAACACTACAAACAGTAAACTTAAGTTCAAGTTCCAAGTCCAAGTGCAACAAAGAATTGTGTATAATTAGTTAGCCTAAAAAAACTATATATTGTTTCCAATGCTGAAGCAAACATGAATTTTATTTTGTTTTACAATATATCTTTCACGATGAATGTGTGTATATGTGCTTCATATTATTTTCATAATGATGAAATGAGATTCCCAAAATCGTGCTTTAAAATTCATAACAAGTTTCTTATATAGTTTTTATAATGTCTTAACAGGAACAAAAGAATGAAAGACATACCAATACCTTGGTTTAAATGGTCTTGAAATTGATTGAATTTCCTGATAGAGAATGAATGTTCCAGAACTGGTGAACTGTGAAAGTCGAGTATTGAACCAGTTGCCAATTAATGGTTTGCAGGTCATAGGTGAACTGTTTAACCCACTGATGCAACATTTTCCGTATCAATCTGCAATCTGGTACGGTCAGTCAGGGGTGTTGAGGCGGCTGGTGGAAAGCCAAAATGCCTACAGTTATTTTGTTTAATATACAATGGGTACGGAAAGTATTCCGACCCCCTTAAATTGTTCACTCTTTGTTATATTGCAGCCATTTGCTAAAATAATTTAAGTTCATTTTTTCCTCATTAATGTACAGTACACACAGCACCCCATAATATCACATGGGTCAAGTATTCAGACCCTTTACTCATGATTTAGTAGAAGCACCCTTTTGATCTAATACATTCTTTTTGGGAAAAATGCAACAAGTTTTTCACACCTGGATTTGGGGATCCTCTGCCATTCCTCCTTGCAGATCCTCTCCAGTTCTGTCAGGTTGGATGGTAAACATTGGTGGAGAGCCATTTTTATTTCTCTCCAGAGATGCTCAAGTCAGGGATCTGGCTGGGCCATTCAAGAACAGTCACAGAGTTGTTGTGAATCAACTCCTTTGTTATTTTAACTGTGTGCTTAGGGTCATTGTCTGTTGGAAGGTAAACATTCGGCCCAGTCTGAGGTCCTGAGCACTCTGGAGAAGGTTTTCATCCAGGATATCAATGTACTTACAGTGGTGTGAAAAAATATTTGCCCCCCTCCTGATTTCTTATTCTTTTGCATGTTTGTCACACAAAATGTTTCTGATCATCAAACACATTTAACTATTAGTCAAAGATAACACAAGTAAACACAAAATGCAGTTTTTAAATGATGGGTTTTATTATTTAGGGAGAAAAAAAATCCAAATCTACATGGCCCTGTGTGAAAAAGTAATTGCCCCCTGAACCTAATAAATGGTTGGGCCACCCTTAGCAGCAATAACTGCAATCAAGCGTTTGTGATAACTTGCAACGAGTCTTTTACAGCGCTCTGGAGGAATTTTGGCCCACTCATCTTTGCAGAATTGTTGTAATTCAGCTTTATTTGAGGGTTTTCTAGCATGAACCGCCTTTTTAAGGTCATGCCACAACATCTCAATAGGATTCAGGTCAGGACTTTGACTAGGCCACTCCAAAGTCTTCATTTAGTTTTTCTTCAGCCATTCAGAGGTGGATTTGCTGGTGTGTTTTGGGTCATTGTCCTGCTGCAGCACCCAAGATCGCTTCAGCTTGAGTTGACGAACAGATGGCCAGACATTCTCCTTCAGGATTTTTTGGTAGACATTAGAATTCATGGTTCCATCTGTCACAGCAAGCCTTCCAGGTCCTGAAGCAGCAAAACAACCCCAGACCATCACACTACCACCACCATATTTTACTGTTGGTATGATGTTCTTTTTCTGAAATGCTGTGTTACATTTATGCCAGATGTAACGGGACACGTACCTTCCAAAAAGTTCAACTTTTGTCTCGTCGGTCCACAAGGTGTTTTCCCAAAAGTCTTGGAAATCATTGAAATGTTTTTTTTAGCAAAATTGAGACGAGCCTTAATGTTCTTTTTGCTTAAAAGTGGTTTGCGCCTTGGAAATCTGCCATGCAGGCCGTTTTTGCCCCGTCTCTTTCTTATGGTGGAGTCGTGAACACTGACCTTAATTGAGGCAAGTGGGGCCTGCAGTTCTTTAGATATTGTCCTGGGGTCTTTTGTGGCCTCTCGGATGAGTTGTCTCTGCGCTCTTTGGGTAATTTTGGTCGGCCGGCCACTCCTGGGAAGGTTCACCACTGTTCCATGTTTTTGCCATTTGTGGATAATGGCTCTCACTGTGGTTCGCTGGAGTCCCAAAGCTTTAGAAATGGCTTTATAACCTTTACCAGACTGATAGATCTCAATTACTTTTGTTCTCATTTGTTCCTGAATTTCTTTGGTTCTTGGCATGATGTCTAGCTTTTGAGGTGCTTTTGGTCTACTTCTCTGTGTATCCCCAAATCCAGGTGTGATTTCTTGATTGAAACAGGTGTGGCAGTAATCAGGCCTGGGGGTGACTACAGAAATTGAACTCAGGTGTGATAAACCACAGTTAAGTTATTTTTTAACAAGGGGGGCAATCACTTTTTCACACAGGGCCATGTAGATTTGGAGTTTTTTTTCTCCCTTAATAATGTAAACCTTCATTTAAAAACTGCATTTTGTGTTCAATTATGTTATCTTTGACTAATAGTTAACGGTTTTTGATGAGCAGAAACATTTAAGTGTGACAAACATGCAAAAGAATAAGAAATCAGGAAGGGGGCAAATAGTTTTTCACACCACTGTATGTACTTGGCCGCATTCATCTTTACCTCGATTGCAACCAGTCGTCCTGTCCCCTGCAGCTGAAAACAGGGATTAAAGTGAAAAAAAATCTTCTGACTGAACCTTTTTCAGGCCGAGCCATATTCCTTTAACAAACACTTTATTTAAATAGTCGAGACCAATAACGGTTAGGGGAGATTAAACCGCTTTAATATTGCCTGTTTGCATATTTTAAAAGCTATTTGTAATATTTGAAAAAAATATATACCTTGACAAATAATCAACCATCTACCACATATCTTTTCAGTGCATGTTTTTATTTATCTTATAACACCAAACAATGTTTTGTGAAACTCTTAATAATTAACAGAAAAAAGTAATAGCACCACCATTAAATTCCAAAAAGTGCTTTTTCAGTGCATGTTTTATGTATCTTCGTTTTCAGCTTAGATGACAAATCGAATTTCCAGTAAGCAGCAATGCCATACTGCAGGTCTCGATGCTTAATTCCGATTTGTTGCCTGTATCTGATTTTTTTGACCGTTTGTTTACATGTTCTTTTAACTATGACTCATATCCGATTCACGTGTTTACACTCGCCATACCATCTGAAACATCGCGCATACTTAAAGGGAGGTTCTTGCGCTACACACTAGCCAAGATAGATGAAGGTGAAATATGCTTAACGCTATCTCTGCTATATATGCTAAGTTCGTGCACCATGGTTTTAAAACGGAGGAGGAGAAAAAAAACGGCATAATTGCAGCCTGCGCATATGCTTTATTCACCAAATACTGATTTAATGTTATTCAGCCCAAATAAGCATTAACACAATGCGTGTGTGTGGGAGGGGGGGAGGTCTTTTCCTCTTCCATGTCACCTGCGATGTTGTAATTCCACACGCTCTTCCACCGGAGAATAACATTACGTCATTAAACCGCGAAGAAGTCGCAGTTTTAATGACGTACAGAACACAACAACTCAGGAAATCCGATCTGTCTGTTTACACGACACATTAGCACATATCTGATTTATATCCGATTTATTTCCACATATGAAGGAGGCCTGAAACCGATCTCGAAATATCGGAATGCATGCGTTTTTTTCCTGTTTACACGGACATAGAACATATCCGATATGTGTCACATATGAGCAAAAAATCGGAATTGGGTCGCATTCACCTGGCAGTGTAAACGTAGCCTTTGACAACTGATTGCATTGAATTAAATAGTGGTTGTGAGACTGTGAGCGACAGGTCATGCTCCGCTATGAAAGAACATACATCTTTTACAAGAACTTTTACATCGCGCACACGGTCGGCCACACATGTGTGAATCTCCGTTGTGGTTCTTGTCACAGCAGACAGGGAGCATGTGTACTGTTAGAGCACGAACCGCAGCATTGTGACGAGCTGCTGACTGATGGCGAACTCGCACTTTGTTTTGTTTTGCTTTGTTTTTCAGTCCACGAACTAAAAGGCTTGCCATTCTCCCCAATTTCGCTAAGCCAAGCCCATCTCCATTTATTTATTTACACTTTTATCAATCTCCGAAACATCGGAGCCTTCCTGCATTAAGTGTGTCCATGCTATCTTAAATATAGTTATACCTCAGCCTGACACGTAGTTCTTCAAAACTAAACCAAAACCCGGAGTGGATCCATACCGGAGTGATAACAAAACGCTTAGAGTGGAGAGAGGAACGTGCATTCGCTCCACTCCAGGCTTTGATCACATCCTCCTCAGCAGGCTGAATACACTTTGTCTTTCCTTAATTTAACACCCATGTAAGCCTATATATACACACAGCATTAAAATAATGAAAAGTGAGTTTTAAACATTAAGGACAGGCGGAACAGTGTGATTGACGGAAATCCGTCGTAACGACGGAGAACTTTAATTCCTGTGAAAAACACCCCCACAGAATGATGCTTCCACCACCAGGCTTTACTGTTGGGACTTTATTGGACAGGTGTGTATTTAGCAGTGCCTGGTTCTCTCCACACACACATAATGCTTAGAATTAAGGCCAAAAAGCTGTATATTGGTCTCATCAGACCAGAGAATCATATTTCTCACCATCTTGGAGTCCTTCAGGTGTTTTTTAATGTGTCTTGCACTAAGGAGAGCCTTCCGTCGGGCCACTCTGCCATAAAGCCCCGACTGGTGGAGGGCTGCAGTGATGGTTGACTTTCTACTACCTTTTCCCCCCCGTCTCCCGTCTGCATCTGTGGAGCTCAGCCACAATGATCTTTAGGGCCTTCTTTACCTCTCTCACCAAGGCTCTTCTTCTTCCCTGATAGCTCAGTTTGGCCAGACGCCAGCGATAGGAAGGGTTTTGGTCGTCTCAAACATCTTCTATTTAAGAATTATGGAGGCCACTGTGCTCTTTGGAACCTTAAGTACAGCAGAATTTTTTTTGGAACCTTGGCCAGATCTGTGCTAATTCTGTCTCTGAGCCCTTCAGGCAGTTCCTTTGACCTCATGATTCTCATTTGCTCTGACATGCACTGTGAGCTGTAAGGTCTTATATAGACAGGCATGTGGCTTTCCTAAGCAAATCCAATCAGTATAAACCAAACACAGCTGGACTCAAATGAAGGTGTAGAACCATCTCAAGGATAATCAGAAGAAATGGACAGCATCAGAGTTAAATACATGAGTGTCACAGCAAAGGGTCTGAATCTTTAGGCGCATGTGATATTTCAGTTTTTCTTTTTTTAATAAATCTGCAAAAATGTCAACAATTCTGTGTTTTTCTGGCAATATTGGGGTGCTGTGTGTACATTACTAAGGAAAAAATTTACTTAAATGATTTTAGCAAATGACTGCAATATAACAGAGTGAAAAAAATTTAATGGGGTCTGAATACTTTCTGTACCCACTGTGTGTGTGTGTGTGTGTGTGTGTGTACATATTTTATTTCTACATATATTTTTTATTTTATTTTATATATATTTTAAATAGATGAAATTAAATATTTTGATTTATTATACATTATATTTTCATTTTACTATCTATCTATCTATATATATATATATATATATATATACACACACACACTCACCTAAAGGATTATTAGGGACACCTGTTCAATTTCTCATTAATGCAATTATCTAATCAACCAATCACATGGCAGTTGCTTCAATGCATTTAGGGGTGTGGTCCTGGTTAAGACAATCTCCTGAACTCCAAACTGAATGTCAGAATGGGAAAGAAAGGTGATTTAAGCAATTTTGAGCATGGCAGAAATATAAATAAATAAATAAATAAATATAACATACACTACCGTTAAAAAGTTTGGGGTCACTTTCTAACTCCATGATGGTTCCTGATTTTTATTTCTTTCTACATTGTAAAGGAATGCTGAAGGCGTCCAAAAATGCATTAATCTCCTTTGAACAGTTGATATTGAGATGTTTCTGCTACTTCTGCTCTGTAAAGACTTCATAATGCCTCTAATCTGAGGTGCTGTTAATTGGTCATATTTCAGGCTGATAAATCTAAATGAACTTCTGGTCTGCAGCAGAGGTAGGTTTTGGTCTCGTCCTCCTGGGACGGCCTTCATGAGAGACAGTTTTATTATGGTGCTGGACGGATTTTGCAAATGCACTTGACAATACTGTTCTTGCAAGAACTATTACAGAAAGGCTGACCTCTGTGTCTTAAAATAACAACTAACTGTTGTTTTTGTTGTTGTTAGATAATTACCTAATTCCATATGTGTTATTTTATAGTTTTGAAATCCGCAGTATTGTTGTAGAATGTAGAAAATAAATCACTAAACAAAAACAAAGAAATTTGCAAGTGACCCCAAACTTTTGAACAGTGGTGTATATATACTGTATATATCTGTGTGAGTATGTTTATCTACAGTGCATCCGGAAAGTATTCACAGCACATCATTTTTTCCACAATTTATGTCACAGCCTTATTCTAAAATTTATTAAATGATTTTTTTCCTCAGAATTCTACACACAACACCCCATTATGACAACATGTAAAAGGTTTACTTAAGATTTTTGCAAATTTATAAAAAAAAAATAAAAAAAAAATTGAGAAAGCACATGTACATAAGCAATGAGCACAGTGGCCTGCATCATCCATAAGAGGAAGAAGTTCGAAACCACGAGGACTCTTCCTAGAGCTGGCCGTCCGTCTAAACTGAGCGATCGGGGGAGAAGGGCATTAGTCAGGGAGGTGACCGAGAACCTTCCAGAAGGACAGCCATCTCTGCAGCAATACACCAATCAGGCTTATATGGTAGAGTGGCCAGAGAGTCTCATCAAACCTGAAAATTTTGTTTAGAGTCCTTCACTCTTCAACAAAGAGTGTCCTTTTTGGCAAACTCCAGGCAGGCAGCCATGTGCCTTTTACCAAGGAGTGGCTTCCGTCTGGCCGCAGCAGCTCGCGAGATCCTTTCTCTCGAAACGTGCGTTCTTAATGGCCTGATCTGTATGTAGACGTGTTTTGATGTCTGATCAAAAGAAAGAAATGAACTAAAAAAAAAAAAAAAGTAGTTTGTTTTGATGAACGAGATTCAAAGAACCTAGTCACTAAAATGATCCAGATCCAAATCCCATCACAACTTCACAAAAGGAAATTATTTGATTGGCTTGTCAAAACCTGAGGGCTATTGATCAAAAATCATGTTGTGTTCTGCTCAAATCATGGAAATTTAAAGCTTCTAAAATGAGGTTATCAAATTAAATTAAATGTTTTGTCATACACAAACATTGACAGTCATTATAGTACAATCTGGGGTTTTTTTTGTCTTCAGGACCCAATGGACAAATATGCCCTTCTCATTCTGAAGAGAATAATAACTTGACCAAAATGATGAAGTCAGAAAATGTTGTTTAGCACAATCTGCTGTCAACCTGTTCAAATATAATTATCAGATGTCAGAATGTACTCCACAATTTAAGCTATGTATTTTTTTTTTACATGGAAAGGACAAATGTCTTTATTTTTGCTGGCTGTCTAAACATAAGTTACTTAGTCACAGACACTGTTATTTATTTATTTTTTTTACAGGTAAATGCATTTTGTAAAGAAGAGGAACACAACTATGACGCCCCTAATGAGCAGAATAAAAAGTGTGCAAAAGCAACAAGTACAGTCATTTTTCAGGATTCAGTAGACAAAAATGCCCTTCTCATTCTAAAGCCTCTGCAATCTGCACCAGCTCCAAAATTCCAGGTCATAAAGCGGGAACATCGTGTTGTCTGCCTTATCCTTGATGTCTCAGGAAGCATGGACGTATGTAACAAATAAAATTAGCCTCTTAACCAATAACAATCTGCTGATTTCAGTAGGCTGTACTCAAAATGTAGCAGATAAATGTCTAGAATTAAAGAGAAATGCTCAAGCTCTCAAAAACGTCCTCTACAGCTTCCATCTGTGCCTCTTTCCTACCCTTCTCTCTGTACCGATTTTGTTGCCCGATAAAAGTAAGCTAGTGTTACAAGCTAACTCTAGCTAAAAATTAATAATAATAATAAAAAAAAACCAATGTCTCTAGAGAGATTATTTGCGAAAGGGTAAATACAAAATAATGAAACAGCAGAGGAGACTGCTGCACTTAAAAGAAAATGCAAAAACAATGACGGGGCCTTAAAAGTGTTTTTGAGACTTTGCCAACATTCTGGATTAAAATCAAGGAGGAATATTCTGAGATCTCCACTAGAGTGACTGTCTCTCATCACTTCTGGAAAGGGCCGTCTCTTTGTAGGAAAACAGCTCAAGGCTCACCCGTATCTTGTTTTATGGCATGTGGCATTTATTATGCTTTGTTACAAGCACACGATGGCCGGTTCATGGAAAATTGTATTGCAAAAAACTGGTCCGTGGTGTAAAAAAGGTTGGAGACCACTAAGGTCTTACAGTAGTTGCAACACACGTGAAGATCATGATAGTACCTAGAAAATATTTTATCTTTTTGAGTGTGAATCGAGAGTCCATCATAACAGGAATGCTGGGTGTGAGACAAATAGCTTCAGATATAAAATGAATATCTAAATAATCCTAAGAAACTCTTAAATTTCTTTTGTTCAAAAGTTCAGTTATTTGTATAATTTCATAAATCTAAGTATTGGCATACTACCTGTAAGGACCGTTATTCATCTATGCCATATAAAAAGAAAGAAAGAAAGAAATCAATGCATGTCCTAAAATAAACATTAAAATCTTTTTGTGAAAACAATATAAAACAACAAAATGCTTTATAAATAAATGGCTATTATCTGATTGTGTGTGTGTGTGTGTGTGTGTGTGTGTGTGTGTGTGTGTGTTTATAGGGTTCAAGAATAAAACTACAACACCAAGTTGCTAAACTTTTCTTGAGCCAGATCATTGATGAACAACAGTCTGTGGCTCTTGTGACTTTTAGTAGTAATGCTCAAATACTAAGTCCTTTGACTTTAATAGATGGACCAGCTTCAAGAGTAAGTCTAATTAATAAGTTGCCAACAACTGCATCTGGAGGTACATATATCTGTAAAGGACTCAAAAAAGGCTTTGAGGTGAGACACAGACAAAAAGAAAGCATGCCACACTTTCGCAAATTGCAGTGATTTGTTCTTTGATTAAATTCAGATTTACTGATCTAAAACATATCTGCCATCATTAATGACAAGTTCTTAAAACTTTCAGGCTCTTCAAATTTCTCATGGTAAAACAAAAGGAAAAGAAATAATTTTTCTGACAGACGGGGAAGCAGGTGATAATGTTCAGGATTGTTTACAGGAAGCTGTTCAAAGTGGTGCAATCATTCACACTATAGCATTCGGTCCAAAAGCAGACAAAGTATTGAAAACCATGGCAGATCAAACAGGTAAGATTTTATAAGCTTTTTAGCATTTCACAGCTCAGCTCTAATCAGAGTGTACGGTAAACACCAATATGCATTGATTAACACTATACAACTGTTGTTTTATTGCATAATTTTTTTTTATTTAAATAGAGGGAGTCTTTAGAGTAGCCAGTGAAACCATACGTTCCAATGAGCTTATGGATGCATTTTTTTCCATGACAATGTTTGATGGAAATCCTATAACACAGCCAGTTCAGGTTAGTTATACACATTCAGTGTGAGAATTCTCAATATTGCATGTCAGAGTTTTAATATAATATTTTTCTCTTTTCCAAACAGCATGAAAGCACTGGCGAGAATGTTGCAGATTGGTTTAATGGAACAGTTCCCATTGACCGGACTGCAGGAAAACACACCACCTTTACAGTAATTTATGAAAAAAGTTCACCTACCGTATATATACAGTCACCAAGTGGTTTGGTTTATGACCAGAGAAACACTACTGACACTGCTAAAACAATCACTTTAACTGTTCCAGGAACTGCAGAGGTAAACCTTTTTACTGTTACTTTAAATAATTTTTTTTTTACCAAAATAACCAATAAAAACAACTGTAAAAAAGAAACAGAATCAAGTAAAATAGGCAATAACTTAATGAACATCATTATATTGGCAGCCTGGGGATTGGAAATACAGCTTCCTCAACAGAGAAGGAGCTGCTCAGCAAATGAGCTTAACAGTAATTAGTCGAGCAGCTGGTGAAGATCTCCCGCCAGTCACAGTTACAGCCAAAATGAGCCAGGAGCTCAATGACAGCACCAAACCCATGGTTGTATTGGCTGCGGTCAGTCAGAATTACGTTCCTGTATTGGGGGTCATTGTTCGGGCGACTCTGGAGTCAGATACTGGACACTCAGAAAAACTGGAGCTGTTTGATAATGGAAATGGTAACACTTTTAAAACATCTATAAAATAATAATTTCTGGATAAATTATTGAATAATATGTAAGCGGGGCGCAAGTGTCAGGAGTGCACACACAGGGATGTAACGCCCACTCACTAAGAATGTGAATGTATGTGTGCGAGGACTTGAGTATGTGTTTGTGTATGTGTGTGTGCATGTATGATCATGAGAGTGATGCTTACTAACTGATGCTACCTTTACACTGTCTATTCAACCATAAGCTCAGGAGCAGCCTGCTTTAATTTCCCAGACAGTACACAGAGAACAGGAATAGCAACAGACCCCAATTAAAACTAAATACAAAATATTTATTAATACAAAAACATATTATGCATGCAAGGATCAATTAACAGTGACCATTCACTCATACTGTTCCTGTTTCAAAAAGTAAACAAATAAAATAATAAATTAAAAAAACACATCAATTGACACTTTTATGCACATGAAAACTTCTGAGTGACTTAAGCGATTATCTCCATTAAGGTTGAAACATGTGCACCTTCGCCGATGTTACACTGAGGCCAAATACTGTTTCCAGTTGGTTTTGACAGGAACAGTTTCACAAGAGAGTCTGTTCCACGTCTGATTACAGCTTAGTTCAAAGTTCTCAAGTAAGTCTTGAAACTACTGTGGTGAAGCATTCGATGTAAGTCACTTGCTGAAATGATGCAACATATAAACATACAGTATGCATATGGGCTCAAAAGCATCCGGCGAAAAAAACTGTGCCAAGTTGTAGTGCGGACTGGATAGTCCGCTGTGGCGACCCCTTGTCGAGAGCAGCCGAAAGACCAACAACAACAACATATGGGCTCAAAAGGCGTATTCAATGCTCTTCTCGTGTCTCCTTGAACATGCTATAAACAATAAAACTGGAACTCAGTACCTTAACCTCCAGAGAGTTGGTTGAGAGGAGTCATGGCAGAAGTTGATGGATGGCAGGGCATCAATGAAATAGCACACAGCAGCGAAAAAATGAAAATTCACATCCCAGCTTGTCTGAAGGACCCAAAGGCTTAACTGTTTAGCCACTCCACTCTTAAGTCGCACAACGCCGACCACGGTGTCAGTAAACTTCTCCACACGATGCACGCAGGCCCATTTTACCTCATTTCCACTACACTGGTGCTGGTGCCAGGTGCCAGCGAGAACCGGCCCGCGTTTACACTATACTGGAGCTCAGCGGGAGCTGCATGATAATACGTCACAGGCCACGCCCACTAAACAGAAACAAACTTGCCCGAAGTCAGTTTACTGGTTATTCTCCATACTATGAAAATGTATTTGAGTATCCAAAAGCAGCTTATTCGACGTGTTATAACCGCTGAAAGAGATTGACATAGACAACTAGCTTATTCACTATTTGGTCGGTTGTTCGTGTGAAGCCTGCGACTATTACAGTGGTCACCTAATCGGAGCGTCGTATTTAACGTCGCTGCCGCAAAAACGGCATGTGCATTTGCTGGCTTTGACCACTGAGTGGCGCTATATAACTACAGACTGACGCCTCATGCCTTAGTTCATTCTCTGCCGCATTAATGAGACGCGTTCCATTAAATAATACACGTAGTAGCCGATAACATCAAGTGAAACACTGTAGTTGACCGAATTCATAATCACAGTACTAAAATTACAGTACAAATGTAGAATTCAAATTAAATCAAATCTTATTAAGATCAAATTTAAGCACAATAGATTTTATCACGTGTAATTAGAAAAGAAGTGTGTAGGGTTTTATTTAAATATAAATTTCTAAACCAATAAGATCAAATAACACCAAGTTATTATAGTGACTTACTTCGTCACTTACCTAGAGCTTGCTTTCAAAGAAGTCGAGTGGCTTATTAACGTCTCTGGGGTGCATTGTCTCTAAGTGCCCGCTTGGTGTAGCGGTTAGAGCACTCAGCCAGAGATCTACAAAGCGCCGGTTCGAATCCCGAGTGATGATGTTTTAGAATTGTTTTATTTAAAAACTAAATAAAATGTTTTAAGTGCGCTTAAGGTAGAGTCTTATAAAGGCTATGTAGACTTATATAGTTTTATTATATATTTTTTGCACATTAATCTGAGTCCTCATCTGTTAGATCTGTTTAGTTTTTTTTTTTTTCCTGCCGGCACGAATACGTGGCTCCATCCCTTTCCCGTCTATTCAGGGAGCCTACGGAGTGAGCGTAAGTCCGCGGCGTTTCACGCGGGTGACCCGGGTTCGATCCCTGCGTGATACTGTTTTAATTTTTTAAATTTTAATTATAGCTAAATAAAAATAAAACAAAATAAAATGTTTTATTTTGATTTTGCTTCAGCATACTATAGGAAAAACAGCAAACTCGCACGCAACCAGTTTGTATTCTTTAAATTTAGGGGAGTGACGACTCTGTGTGTGTGTGTGTGTGTGTGTGTGTCATTATACTGATTGTG
This sequence comes from Channallabes apus, assembly GCA_030522415.1. NCBI lineage: Eukaryota > Metazoa > Chordata > Actinopteri > Siluriformes > Clariidae > Channallabes > Channallabes apus. Next base: position 5,967,201 of record CM060126.1, on the reverse strand, counting down.
TGTGGTGGATTATTCAGTGAAACGAGGCTCAGCTGAAAGATGTTAGGCACATCAGTCACTTAACCCCAAATAAAAGGTATTTCTTTTCTATTATGAAACCATAATATTGCATCTGTTTCCTAATCATATGGAGGAGTGGGCGGGCGCCGCCAACAAAGAGCGTGTTGTTGCAGGAGAGAGAGGTTGATTTTACGACAGCTGTTTACGGGAGTGTAGTCCAGTGCGGGAGATGCATTGTGGGTAATGTGGTCCGGTGTGTGTGAAGTTGGACGCGAGATGGGTATCTGGGATATAGAGTCTGAGTTTTGTATTCTTTTCACTCGTTTTTAGTTTGATTTAATAGCAGGATCTACCCGAAAGTTTGTACTATAACCTGACAATATGCAGCAAAATAAAGAACGGACATCGACAAGTTTGTCCATCTTATCATTACATGAATTAACGGGCTGTTACACTGCCGCGAGCAACATCAAAAACAAAGCGGCGAAGCTAACTGTGTTTGTTACTGCGCATGCGCATGTTTCGCTCCCTCTATATATCCCTCCATGCAGCGAAGTTGTTTGAGCAAATTAATAATTTCAATGAATGAAATGGAGGAAGCAGAAAAGGTGGAGCTGAAAAGTACACGAAAAAAAATCAAAAGCTTTAGAGGTAAATGCAGTGAAATGCTTCAAATGAACAGATTCTGCCTTTTAAAAAGAGGAAGAAGAATACACTGGCTCATTAAAGTGGAGATTTTTTTTTTTTAAACCACATACTAGTATAGAAATATAACAAACAAAAATGTAAATAAAAAGTATCACTGAACATATATTGGGTCATATTTGTAAAAAACAAAAAAAGAAAGAAAGGAAAGAACAATAAGTTCATTATTCAAAGTTATTCAGATCAGTGTAAAGTTAGTGTGACTTTAAAAGTGCTTTAACTCCACCTGGCACAGTTTCATCCTAGTGGAACAATCTGACTACATGTGCAGTGCCATGGAAAAGTAGTTGCCCCTTCCTGATCTTTTTCTTTGCATATTTGTCACACTTGTATGGGTGGAATTTGACCTAAACACTTTATGAGGAAAAGATAAATTTGCCTTTTTGTTTGTGAGATATCATGAACATTTGGCAGGGGGTATCATCGTGATGCAGTGTAAGATCTACCACTCATCAGTGTAAACTGTAAGTGCAGCAGGTCAGTGATGATGAACCAGTGCCTGCTGATGATGACCAACACGTCTCCCCTGATCTACCAGAGCCAAGTGAAAAGAATCACAATCAAACTGAACAGGTAAGCTGGAATAAAATCAGTAGCAGCATTACCTCCTGCTAGTAATTATTATGGTAGACAATATTAATTAAAAAGTAATGCTGCTACTGATTTTATTTCAGCTTACCTGTTCAGTTTTATTGCCATTCTTTTTAAAATATTGTCTTTATAGATTTATATGTAGTTTGTCTTGATGTTCTTTCCTTTGTTTCTTTGTTTCACTAATATGACCCAATGTATGTTCAGTGATACTTCAAATAATATGTTTAAATAGCATTGCTTTCCGTATTGTGTTATTTTTTTTATACTAGTAACTGGTGTTAAAATATATCTCTACATTAATGAGTCAGTGTATTATGATGTGGGCTGCTGTGGGCCAGAAAGTCCAGGGCCACTTCTTGGTCCCAGTCCGCCCCTGACTGAAAGTGGTGAGAGGTCCTGAATGTATAGGGGGAGGGTGAAAAATTTGCATTTGAATGTTGTCTGTCAAAAGAATACAAAACTCAGACTCTATAGCACAGATATGCGCAGCTGTGCCGCGAGGGAACCCTGATGACCTATCAGGTCACGTGTGCCGGTATAAAGCCGGAATGAGAGAGCGAGAGCGAGCTAGTTAGCTATTGCCATTGGAGTATTCTTTTCCTGGACGGCAACTATACCCATCTCATTCCGTTTCTCGAGCTCCCGGACTTACCATCTTTCCCCGGTGAGATCGAGCCATCTCCCCATTTCATCATTCCATACATTTACAATAACACGGACTTGGACATTCATACATACACACACACACACTCGCACACACTACTGACATTGTACATATTTGTTTATATTTTGTATATATTGTTTTTTTGTTGCACATTATTTGTTTGTTTGTCTTTTGTATATAATACACTTGGGTTTGGTTTTGGAATCTGTTGTTGTGTCCGTCTTTCCTTGCTCCGCGAAAGTTGCGCAATACCGGAAGTAAGTGTGATTAACCCGTTTTTAGATATTAGACCCCGATTTAGTGTAATTAGCTCAAATAATAATTCTGAGCGTTACAGCGTGAAACGCCGCGGACTTACGCTCACTCCGTAGGCTCCCTGAATAGACGGGAAAGGGATGGAGCCACGTATTCGTGCCGGCAGGAAAAAAAAAAAAACCAAACAGATCTAACAGATGAGGACTCAGATTAATGTGCAAAAAATATATAATAAAACTATATAAGTCTACATAGCCTTTATAAGACTCTACCTTAAGCGCACTTAAAACATTTTATTTAGTTTTAAAATAAAACAATTTTAAAACATCATCACGCGGGATTCAAACCGGCGCTTTGTAGATCTCTGGCCGAGTGCTCTAACCGCTACACCAAGCAGGCACTTAGAGACAATGCACCCCAGAGACATTAATAAACGACTCGATTTCTTTGAAAGCAAGCTCTAGGTAAGTGACGAAGTAAGCCTGTTATAATAATAACTTGGTGTTATTTGATCTTATTGGTTTAGAAATTTATATTTAAATAAATAGTAAACTTGGCCGATTTCGTTATAATTTTGTTTGATGAGTGGGGCTTGAAAATTCTCTTGAAAAATATGGTCATTTATTTCAGTTAATAAATCTACTATAAATTTTTTTTTACTCATTATTGTACAGTACACATCAATAGCTCTGGTTCAGATTTTTCATGTTTGTTGTGGAAATTATCATCACTGTTGTATTTACTGCGATGAATGAAAATGTCATTTTGTGCCACCTTGCGACCATTTTACGAATGACTTTGAAATGCAACGGATTTATTTTGGCTGCTGTTGCCTTTAAACGGCGGTATGCGCGGCGGGATGGTTATTCCGATTGAGTAACCACTGTAGTTCTTCTCTTATTTCCTCATCCACTTTTAATACATTCTTAAAGCACTTTCCAATTTCTGCTGAATCTCGGCGGATGTCCAAATTGTTAACAGCGCTTTTGTTTTGTCCGCGCTCCACATTAATGGATTTTTTTTCCCGCCATTTTTGTTTTACGCTCCCTATAACTCCGCCCACCGCTCGTGACGTTGCAGGTTCTCGCGACTAGACCAGCAGAGTTTAGGGGTCGGTGCCAGTGCTTGTTTTAGGGCACCGGCACCAACTTTTTTCTGGTTCCAAAATTGGGAACTGGCACAGGAACCAGAGCAGTGGAAAAGGGGTATTTGGCACACTCTGGAGTATACATCTGCAAGTTCAATTGCACGCCGGATTCACTGTGACAACTATGCGCAACGTTACATTTCAGTGGCGTTCTCAGTTACCTAATTAGGGCCCAAGCACTATAGTGTGCGCAGGACCCTCTTGTTTTTCTAAGGATTATTTTTTTCCCCCACACTTTTGGGCTTTTTTCGGGGTCTTAACATGCTCAAAAGCTTGTGGCCCTCACAAAAGATTTTGCTGCATAGCTCATACACACTTTCACATAGGAACACGAAACTCAGTACACATTTAGAGCTCATTGAGCCAGGTCGATGTGATCTAAAGATGCAAAATTGCAGAGGGATTTTTGATATCTCAAACGGGTCAGCCGTGATAATGTCTTTATAAAATTATTAATAACCTTCTGTGTGGCATTATATTGAGTGACATTATATTCAGTGACACGTTCAGTGACATCACATTGAGTAACATCATAGTGTGAGGCTTACTTTCCAGCATCTGAGGCCTATTGTACGTACATGCACATAACAAATGTTAACACACACACACACATTACAAATGTTAACACTGCCACACTCAAACAGTCGCACACACATACAGTACAAACACACTCGTATATCACACATCAGAAATGTTAACACTCACACACTCGCATCTCTGTCTCACTCGCCTGCACGCAGAATCACACACACCAACAAGTCACATGTCTCACACACACATCACAATTGTAACACAGACTCACACACCATACGTCACACACACACCCCTCTCCCTCACTCTCATACACAGTAGCCCTCACACACACACACACACTCAACAAATATTTAGGGCCCAAACGACATTAGGCCTGTATAGTGTGTAACATGTGCAAGATGTGTGGTGCAACCGGGTGGTGATGGCTTTTTCAAGGTCTTATCACACTTAAATAAAACACAGGTTGTGCGGTGTCCCCGGGGTACCGATGGCGCAGGGTGCTTGGGCCAGTCATAGTTGCTTGCAACTATATATTTAGTCACTTCCACTTGCTCTTAGCAAATTGCATGCTACACAGGTGTCATGAATGCGCACCAGGCTAAAACAAGACCTAACAGGGTAAACTTGTTATCTGTGTTGCTTAAAAGTAGCCATCCAAATTAAACAAACTCTTAGCTCAATTATTTTTATAGTTTTCACTTACTTACGCTTAGTAATCTCTGCAAACAAACAAAAGATAAAGTGAACAAAGTTACACATTAACAAATGACCATTCGTCAATTCACATTTCTGCATCAAACCTGTAACAGAGAATTTGTTACAAGTTTGATATGTATTGTAACATTCTCATTCAACACATTTCAAGATAATATGAACTACATTTCTTTACATGACAAAGTCAGTCTGAAACCTTTTAGGAAGCGTACCCCGGGTATGTCGTCTGGGATACCTCGGCTCAATGCTCCTGATCTCTGTCGAATATAACCATGTCATCACACTCCTGCTCTGTTTCTGACATCTCTTCCTCTACCCTGTTCTGTATCTCATTCTCCTGCTCTCCTTCTGACTCCGTTTCCTCCACCATGTCCTGAACCTCACATTGAACCAAGTCAGATATGTCTGATATACAAGATATACAATATCTTTTTGATCTGTGTTAGATAATACAAGATATACAAGATCCTTTTGATCTGTGTTAGATAACTGTGATTCAATTGTGCAAAGTTTCATCTGGTCCGAATGAACTACTTTAATGGGACCACCTTTCTGTGGACGAACTGTAAACACTGAGATGTCTGCATGATTCTGCTTAACAACTATGGATGGCGTAGCTTCGCACACATCTTGAATTTTATTTCTTCCCCTGTGACCGTGGTTGCTCAACAACACCCTGCCTAATGAGAGCTCCCCTGAAACGGCAGTCATAGATTCTCATCCGCCTCCTAGACGCATCTTGGGCTACTGCAGTAGCGACCTCAATAGCTGTCTTCAGACATTCATGGTGACCCCTCACTCAGTCATCCAGAGACTCAGCTTGGTCGACTTCCACATCCTTGCCTCCCAATAGATCCACTGGTAGCCTTGCATCTCGTCCAAAAGTCAAATAGAACAGGGAATATCCTGTAGACGAGTGAACACGGCTGTTATCAGCGAGAACCAATTTAGGTAAGTATTCTTTCAAATTTCACTTCTTTTTTTTTAGGGAGTACAGTTCTTAACATGTCATGCATAGTTAAATCATTCGCACTGCGCATTGCCTTGTGGGTGGTATGGAGTGGTCCGGCTTTTCCCTATACCGTAGACCTTGCACAGACCTTGCACTAAAACGTTTACGTATTTCCCTGAATACCTTTCTAAAACTGTGTAGTCCATAGCAAGGATTTCGAGTGGGGGTGTGATAAAAGTACATGTCATAGTTGATTCCTAGGGAAAATATCCAGGGCACATCGGCTACATTGCCGAATCCAGTTTTGCACATCTTTCTCCATCACTGTCCAGTAATACTCTTGCCTGAGGAGCTCCACTGTGCTTCTCTCCCCAAAATGGGCTCTATGGTCATGCTTACTCTCAAACACACTGCGTCGTAGAGACTCTGGGACTACAAGCTGATGAATCCTTTCCCCATCTCTAGGGTGCTAGATGGCTCTAAATAAAATGCCCTGTCTGAGTTTCAGACATTCGAACTGTCGAGTGAGCTGATTTGCTTGTGGGTCAAGGGCACACTGTTCACTCACAGTCACCCCATGCACTGCTGGCTGGTATGTCTGGCTTCGCCGCAGGCATAGCAAATGTATCTGCCATCAATGGCTCTCTCTTTGAGGCACGTTCTAGTCGCCAATCTCGAGCTAGAAATTTGTGGTAGAGCTCTCCGAGAAGCTATCTTTTTGATCTCCTCTCTGAGAGACTCCAGAGAAAGTACAGAAGATGGGTCTTCATCAGCAGCTATGGCTTTGACCACACCTCGAACACGCTGGCACCTTGACCCATGAGCATCTTCCTCTTCCTCTGACCAATCAATGGCTGTCTGCATTGTGTTGCTGAACTTTTGACACTGCTCTTCCTTCAGCCTTCGCTTCATTTCACGCCTCAGGAAATCATCTCTGAGGCCTAACACAATCTGTTCAACCAATACGATTTCTGCATTTGGAACTTGGTTGGGAGCTCGACTTTTGATTTGATTTAGTTTCTCTTGTAGGTCATATGCATAGGAACATATTGTTTCCCCAAGTGCCTGTTTCCGATCGTAAAACTCTTTCCGCCTGGTGCCCACGGGCACTTTGTCACCATATGTCTCTGTAAGAATGTCAAATATGGCTTTAACAGATTTTTGCTAGTGACAATCTAGCATATACTTTGCTGTAGCTCGGGCTTCATCTCTCAACAGTTGCTTCGCCAATTCTGGTTATCCTCCGGCACTCTCATCACACAGAAAGCAGATTTCATTGAAACCACTCATTCCTCTATGCTCACTTCACCTGGCTTTTTGCAGCATCAGCTAAATTCCAATAGTCTGCACTCGCATGGTATGTACACTGCTGCAGGAGCTTTTGATGCCTCAGATTGCTGTTCTAGCACTAGCCGGGCCAAAGCCAGCACCTCCCTCTGCTCATCCCAGGACTTCTGCAGCCTGCTCCCGCCGTTGTATCTGAAGTTCAACAAGATTATTTTTCAGGTGATCTACTTCCGCCATCGTCTGGTTCAGCTCCAGGACATGCTGCGCAACCACGTCAAACTACAAAACCCAATGTACGATCCTGTTGTAAGCGGGGCCATGCATGTGTCAGGAGTGCACACCCAGGCACACAATGCCCGCTCACAAGAATGTGAATGTGTGTGTGTGCGTGAGTATGAGTGCCTGTACGTGTATGTGTGTACAAGTATGAGGTGTAGGTGTACGTATGTGAGTATGTGTGTGTGTGTGTATATATATGGGGGGTGAGCAAGGACGATGTATTCTTTGTTGACCAACATAAGACAACAAAACTTGATACCATCAGTCTGTCCAATAAATAAAACCAAGATAAAATTTGCCTCACGGATGTTTATTGTTGCGTCGCAAATGCATTGAGTTCTCGTTTAGCCTCTCAGAGGCGTTTGGTAACTTCAGAGTAGCCGATACATAACTGATGCTAACCTTCACACTGTCTATCTAACCATGAGCTCAGGAGCAGCCTGCTTTAATTTCCCAGACAGGACACTTACAGAGAACAGGAATAGCAACAGACCCCAATTAAAACAAAATATTTATTAATACAAAAACATATGATGCATTCAAGGAACAATTAACAGTGTCCATTCACTCACTCATGCACTCGCACTGATCCTGTTTCAAAAAGTAAACAAATAATAATAATAATAATAATAATAGCACATCAATTGACACTGTTATGCACATGAAACCTTCTGAGTGTCTTAAGAGAACATCTCCCATTGACAAACCCGGTAAGGTGGAACATGTGCACCTTCGCCTATGTTACACTGAGCCCAAATACTGTTTCCAGTTGGTTTTAATGAGAACAATTTCACAAGAGAGTCTGTTCCACGTGTGCTCTGTATGTCCCTGGATATATTGTTGATGGAAGTCCTCAAGGAAGTCTTGAAACTACTGCGATGAAGCATTCAATGCAAGTAATTTGCTGAAATGATGCAACATAGCACAGGGTAAACTTGTTACCTGTGTTGCTTAAAAGTAGCCACCTAAATTGAACAAACTCTCTGCTCAATTACTTTTACAGTTTTTGCTTACTCACACTTACTAATGTCTTTTTTCTCTGGTTTTCCTTTGTGTCTGCCCTTTTTTTCCTCTTTATTCCATAACAAGCTCTCCTTTTTCTAAAAAAAGAAAAAGAAAAAAATAAGCGATTCCGCCCAGACTCTGATCTTATCAGATTCTGATTAGTTCTCCCTCTCTTAACTCTCCAACCAATTGCAGCCACCCGAATCACAAGCAGCCTGCATACTTGTCAAAATAAAAGCCTCTAACTGCCCCCCCCCCCCACCTTTACAAATACAAAACAATTATCTAGCGCATATCTTTTACAGGAGCTGATGCTTTCAAAGATGATGGCGTCTATTCCAGTTATTTCAAAACATTTAAACAAGGAAGATACAGTCTAAAAGTGAGAGTGGAAAATCAACGTGAAGGTGTCCACTTTCATCTGCCCAGACTCAGCGGTGCTCTGTATGTCCCTGGATATATTGTTGATGGTAACTATTGTCTAATATTACTATAATTCAGTCAGAATTGCCCACTGCTGTGCAAAGCAGTGGAACCGACTGGTACCGGGCCATGGGTGATAAAAAATTATATATACTTTCAATTATTGACTGATCATGACATTTCATGTTAAAAGTTTTGTTTTAGACAGCATTGTGTGTCAGAGAAAATTAATTTGATACGTTAAGGCCTTGTTCACACGGGCGTTAAAATCGACCGTTTTTCTGCCGTTCGTAGCGTCTGGTGAGCGCGGTTAAATCGCAGAGGGTTTTCTACACATAGGAGTCAATGACGGTGTTCACACGGGCTTTGGTAACGTGCCTGCCTGCGTTTGTCCGGCTGCGCGTTTATACGGTGTTAAAAAAACGTTGCATGCAGCTTTTTCTTGGCGTTCATATCCCAACGAACGCAAGGAAACCGTGTCTATTTCGTTTTCTCCGCGTCCATTTTACGCTTCGGAGGACCGGATATATCCCATGATCCTACATGCTATACATAGGGAAATGCGGAAAAAAGGCAAAAATAAAATGCTTAAAAAATAAAACTTGCGCGGAAATGTTCGCATTTCTTCATAAACCACAAAAAACGTCCTTTAATCCAACGTTGTGCAGTCAGAGGGTGAACGCAGCAGCGGCGGCGATTTTTTTCTCTCCCTACGTCGCCGTATTATTTTTTAAAAATATTTTTAATATATTATATAAATATATAATAATTTAATTAGAATTTTTAAAACAATAAGATTAATGTCTAATATAGCAAAATGGTCCATATTAAAAGGAGGCACCTCAAATAAAACGACAAGGGCTTTCATATCCAGTTCCCGACACACTGCCTCCACAGGTTAAACACACAAACTACAATTTGGGCTGCAGGCTGTCGTTAGACAGAGGCAAACGAACGGCAGTGTAGAATTCAATCGAGCGGCACTACAAAACGCAACATAAATGTATAGGACATTCAGAGCTTGTTCGTTTATCCAAAAACTTAACACCCGTGTGAACAAGGCCTAAATCTAATACAGTGGTAACACACACTATATTTAGTGTGTGTTTTTTAATATTTAAAAAAATAATAATAAATAAAAATTTTTAACTTTGGTGGAAAGTCATATTCATGTATTAATAAAATAGCAATTACGTATATTTAATGTAATGACAAAAATATTTCTTTAGATGTTAAAATAACCGTTAGATTATTTTAGATCTGATAATTAAATATGTAATACTTAAAATAATTATCATTAACATAATATATTAATTATTATAATTAATTATTAATTATTACATAATAATTAACAATATATTTTAAAGACAAATTTTAAAGACAAATGTAATCAAATAATTAAAATAAACTTCTGCATTATTAATTGGATTATTGAAGCATACTATAACTGTCTGTAACAGAACAAGGTAGGAGCGATGTGGGGGAAAAGTTAGGATTGGGTGGGAATTGTGTTCACTTTGGGAACAAGTGACACATCATAGACCTTTAACTGTCTCAGGGTGTATAATGAGGATTCATGTCCTCTTTACAGGTAAAGTGGTTTTAAACCCTCCTAAGCCCGCAGTAAATGTGCAGACAGAGGATAATGGCAGGTTCACCAGAGTAGTAACTGGGGAGAGTTTTGTGGTGGAAAAGGATGCACCTTTAAACTTCCCTCCAAACAAGATCGTAGATGTGATTGCTGTAATCCGGGAGGACACTGTGTTTCTTAACTGGACAGCTCCTGGTGAGGATTGTGATCAGGGAACAGGTGAGTTTTACATGTACTGATTATGATTTAATATATACTTTTATACTTACACAAATAATAGTAATATGTTTCTCTGTGTCTCTCTGTTATAGTCAGATTTACTGACTGGTACAAAGTGCTGACAGTGAAGACACCTTTCATAATTGTAAAATAAATATATTATTTAAAAAGGTTTCACTGTTAGTGATTGTTTTTTATAAATAATTATTTACTATTTGCTTTCTTTATATGGAATGTCTGCCATCCCTGTCTGAGTGAACTAACTGTTACTGAGAGAGTATCAGCAGAACAATCACATTCATTTAATTCTGCTATTTGCCATACAAATTAATCAACAACATTTGACTAATCAGAATAAGATCTAGGTCAGGGGTATTTTTAAATCTACATGAAAATGCAAAAACATGATGTCAAATGTGCAAATGACAATATAACCCTAATCACAAAGCCCCATGATGGCCAATCAGAAGCCTATACAAAAAGATTCTCGTAGATTATGTCATGCCCTGACTGCAAACATGTTTGCTTGTATATACAGGTCCTTCTAAAAAAATGTGCATATTGTGATAAAGTTAATTATTTTCTGTAATGTACTGATAAACATTAGACTTTCATATATTTTAGATTCATTACACACAAACTGAAGTAGTTCAAGCTTTTTATTGTTTTAATATTGATGATTGTGGCATACAGCTCATGAAAACCCAAAATCTCAAAAAATTTGGATATTATGAAAAGGTTCTCTAAACGAGCTATTAACCTAATCATCTGAATCAAATAATTAACTCTAAACACCTGCAAAAGATTCCTGAGGCTTTTAAAAACTCCCAGCCTGGTTCATTACTCATCACAATATGCTAAGCTTTTGAGAAGGACCTGTACAGTACAGTAAATATGTATAGGCTGAGAATATTTGTGTAAGGAATCTTCTAGAATATTTTAACCTTAGAACTCCATGTGCAGTGCCACTTTTATTTCATCTGTTCAAACAAGAAGTTTTAAATACATAGAATTATTTATTGAAAACTGTAATATGAAAAAAGGTATGTACAGTACAGTATGTTATAATATTAAAATATTTAATATTATAATATTAAAATGTCATTATAAATTATTCACATTTATTTTACATACAGTGAGGAAAATAATTATTTGATCTCCTGTAAACTTGTCTCTTACATTCTTTGACAGGTCTTTGGTCTTGCCCATGGTGATAAGGTTTGAATGGAAGATAGAGATTCTGTGGATCCCGCTTTTGTACAAATAAGTTGTTAGCAGCACGTTCTTAAATTATTTTATGTACCACTCACTAAAATGTAACTTCATTTATAATGTTTATATGTGTCTTTTCTGGATTTTTAGTTGATATGCTGTTTCTATCCTTTAACATAAAGCTAATATCCCCATTCTATTTAGCCGAATTTGCTCCCGAATCTGGACCGATGCACAACCACAAATGATGCCATGATGACTAATCATGAGCCTGTAAAAAAGACCGGCAGCTTTTGCAAAGCAGATGAAATGTAAAATCAATAATAATACCCTATAAAAACAACAAAAAGGACATATATACTCACTAAATAAACATTGCCTATTGCAAAGTAAAAGTGTGCGCGAATGTGAGCAGCTTTATTTAAGTCATAATATACTCAGTAGTCAGTAGCATCATTTTAATTTCGCTTTATAGTGGTGGTATAGTTTTTATTATTATTTATTTAGGGCTCAGTAGAACATTGTTAAGTTCCTTAATGCCCGGCTATTAAAATGTCATTATGTTGATAACACTTCCTTATTGTGAAAATGTTTTGGAGAGTAATTTTTATGACCTCGATAATATGACCTTATTGTCAAAAAGTGCTGTAGAATCGTTATCATGTCCTTCTGAATTTGTTTAAATAGTTAATGACTCAATTTGGAGTTGATACTCTTGAAAAAATTACCAAACTGGTAATAGCAACAACTGCAACAACTTCTGTAGCAATTTTGGCCCGGTGGAATGGGGGCTTTAGATAAAAATTATAGACCCTTCATTTATTTGTAAGTGGGCAAACTTATAAAATCTACAGGGGATAAAATAATTATTTTCCCCACTGTACAAAAGAGGTCATAGCCTAAGAGAATTTACTCAGTACCGTATAAATAAAATCTCTAATACTATTATTGCATTTTTGTTTAAGCTCAGTCCTACGAAATCAGATGGAGTAAAGATTTCAAGATGCTTCAACACAACTCCAGCAGCACTATTTTACTCAACACATCAGCACTTCGGCCTCAGGAGTCAGGATCAGCTGAGCAACACTCTTTCCAGCTTAACAGTACCATTAAAAATGGCACCATGCTCTTCTTTGCTGTTTGGACAGTGGACAAACTGTCAGCAAAGTCTGAGGTATCAAACATTGCTCATGCAACAAAGTATTCTGATCATGGAACAGGTGAGTCTTATACTGTACATAAGGAATATGTTTTACTCAGTATTTTTATACTTAATGATAATCTCTCTCTCATTCGCTCTCGATCGATCTCTAACAAAACTATATGATTTGTGATATGTCTTAATGTGCTGTCTAAGAAGTAAATTAAAGGATTAGAAGTGGTTAATTTCACTCATCACAGGAGGTTGCAGGTACAAATCTCTGCCCTACCAAGCTTTAGGGTCCCTTAACAAATCCCTTAATTCTAGTCAAATCTAAATAGGGGTGTCTGCCAAATGTTGCAAATAAAAATTACTTACATCATCTTCATATCCTTTATTTTTAAGATGCCAAGCTTCAATTAGGCATCATATGACCTTAAGCTGTTTTATTCAAATGGATAAAAATGTTTATTTTATAAATGAACATGATCTGAAGATTATCTATATACATTTCTAAAAAGTCACTCTTTCAGTGATATCTTTATTGTCTGTATGTCTATGCCTGTCCAGCCAAATTTGTCACCACATCATGCAAAACTGACCGATTTTAAAGACACTTTGGCAGTCTTTTGGTATGCCTAAAGTTAAACCTGCAACGTAAATGAAATCATAACACTCTAAAAAATAAAACTGTGCTGTACTCAATTATTTGGTGAAACATTTACACTTAAAAATATTGAGTAAATATAAAAGTTGCAAAATTTACTTCATGCACTGAGTACAAGTCAATAAAAAAATTAAGTAGACCTGAATAACTATATTTAGTGCAATGATGTAAAAAATTGAGTAAATGTAATGAAAATTAGAAGTAAATGCAATGGTTGCCCCAAGTGAAAATGAGTAAAATAATCATTGTAGATATCATTGAAATTCAAGGTAGAATTTTTTTTTTAATTAGACTATTATTAATATGTTACACTTACTTTTTTAAAACTATATTTACTGTCTACTCAAGAAGTATATTAATTCAGGTAAATGTATCTAATAACACCAAATCATAAACAAAGAAACAATACACACATTACTATTTTAATTAAACATTTATTTGCCAAATTTGACAAGATACAGTATGAAGTCTAAACTCAATCTGGTTTACTTTGCAAATGACATGTAAGATCATAATCAATGAGCTGAATTGATCTTATTAGTTAAAAGTCTCACAAACAATACATCTGCGACAAACATTATACAGTTATGTGAAAAGTAGTCTTTTGTATTAGAATCTAATAAATCACACATTTGACATCTGAAAGATTGCACACCTTCACACTCTTCAGTTTCATGCAAACTTTGGGATCCAAACAAATGTGTGTGCAGACCTTCTTAGGTCTTAATAAAGCAATTACAGTTTAAATGAAGACAGGACACTGAATATCCATGAACAATAGTCGATATTCTCGATAATGATCGAAATTTCTTTTGATGTTGCGACAAATGTGCAGAGCTTACACCGCCATCCCATAAGCTGAACAATAGTGTACAAGGAAGTACCAGTGTGACTGTTACTGTAAAGCCTAGCAGACTGGTAAAATAGTACTTCCATTCAAATACATACTTCTTGCACTAATATACATCATCACACTGACCTACAAGTGGTGTTCAAGTCAAAGTGGGACTTGTAATAAATTCTCTGAAACGAAGACATGAAACTGATTTGATTTTACAGAGCACATCATTCCGGTGAACATTCCAGTGGAATGCTTTTATGAAAGACGGACTGCTTTGATCACCAAAGGCATTTTGCTCTTGCAGAACCATGCATAACCTCATGTATCGAAAAAATATATACTGTAGAGAGAAATGAAGGGAGCTTTTATTTTTTATAAATGTATTATTATATACAAAGGTCCGGATTGTTTTGTACATGTCTGTTTTTATGTATGTTGTGATTTGTAAGTAAAAGAAACTAAAAGAATCTAAAACTGATTTTCAATTGTTGTTGTTTTTTTTTTGTGTGTGAAACATATTGAAATATATAACATATCGTTCACAGAACCAACACCACTTGGATACCTTGTATAAAATGATACCCAACTTTATTTACGCATTAATATCAACTATATAATTTTTTTTTAATCCAGTATATTTTAGATTCATTATAGGTAAAGTGAAATATTTAAGCCTTGCTTAAATTTCTTCTGTATTTGATTCAATGGTTACACATTTAATACTTCTATAACATTAAAATGGTTGACATTTACCTCCTGTTTATCTCCATTGTAACTTTTCTTCTTTAGTGGTGTTGGTGCTGTGAAAGAGATGTTATATATTTCAATATGTTTCACACACACACACAAAAAAAAAAAAAACAATTGAAAATTAGTTTTAGTTTCTTTTACTTACATATCACAACATATATATCATATTTTACTTTAATATTTTAATATCATGTTACTTTCTCCCAATTATAATTCTGAGAGAAATGTTGTAATACTAAATTGTTATATTTCACAGCTTTAATTAAGTACAGTAGTTAGTGCTTAGCACATTTATGTCATCCATGGCAAATTCAATAATGATTAAGGACACTGTTTTGTTTGTGGAATACTTGTAGTACTTTTGCACTTCAAATACATTTTAGAACGTCATGTACTTAGGACTTTATCTTGAGTAAAACGTTTGAAGTTCTATTGTTTTAAACAAAGCTATACAGCATTATACTGCTAATCAAACTGCCTGCCTGTAGTGCTGTAAACCATGACTGGAGCTGTACTGAACTCAGGGCTGTTGTTCTCTGCAGTGTTACTGCTGCCAGACACACAACTGATGCATTTACGTTTTTCAAACAGTGTCCTACTGCTGTGTGCTCAGTGTTTAATCATGTTAAAAAAACTCACATACAGTAACGGATAAAACAGTTCCAGAGCCAGGTGTCTAAACAGAGTCAGAGGCCAGACACTACACCGCATTTCTGCTGTTTAAACCTGCTCTGGTCTGCGTTTCCTCCTTAAAGTGTTGGAGTGAATCGAACAGACTCACGGTTCAGTGTGTGAGTTGGACCATTACATATGCGTTAATTATTTAAACATGCTAGTTTTATATCCTCGCTACAGTGGCGGTTGGCTGCGCAAAATCACCGCGTTTGGTGAGAGAAATTCGAATATTGCGGCACAACCGTTACCGGTTACAACGAGAAACCCGAAGGAAACCCCAGACATGCACGCGCACGCTGCTCGGTGTTAAATATCCCCTTTTCCTTCAGATTTTAAGTGTCTGTATTAACCGCACTTTAGCTGAGCAGTTTCGCAGTTGGAACAAACAAGTAAAATCTGTTGCTAGTGTGGTGGATTTTTTATTCTCCCCACACTGAAGTTGCCCTAATTTAAAACATTAACCAAATACTGTAACTTTTAGTAAAAGAAATCAAAGAAAGACTTCGGACTCCGTGCAGATCTAGATGAAGTAAGGATAAGTTTTTATTGCAGCAATAAAAACAAAGTGAGCCAGCCTAGGTTATGAATCCAGCCATCACCAAGGACAGACTGATCTGGCAGTGCCGTACATGACTTTTTATACAGTTTTTTCAAGGGGAGGGGAGCTCACCTTGTCCCCTCCTCTGTACATCTCTTACCAAATTATTAACCCATTACAATCATGCTTTCCTCTACCTTGTTTCGTTACATCATATAACTCATCATCTGACTCCATATTTTTCCCATTATAACTTATTTTTATTGCAAATAACTTTCCATTACCTTTTCACTTTGTTTATTTTAAATATATAGGGGTGGCGCTTATTTTTCTTATACATTTTGGTTATTTGTCTGTGTTCCTTTAATTTGACCTCACAGTTAAGATCACCCCATGAGTCAGCTGACATTACATCATGTCCAGGGACTTTCCCTTATCAGGTGCTTTTGGGTACAAAGATTACATCATATGTTCTAAAGTACACTCTGTCCACTAAGCATATCTAGAGGTCATTTGAGTTCAGGTCCTTTTGGGTACAAAGATTACATCATATGTTCTAAAGTACACTCTGTCCACTAAGCATCACACTTCTAAGATGGCGACCTAAGCATCTCAGACCTAAGATGGCAACCTATCCAGAGTTCATTTGAGTTCATACTGCACACGATCTAAGATGTCCTTGCTACTGTGACATCACCTTGTCCTTGACTCAACTCTGTTCTCCTTGCCCCATCTCTATAAGATAAGATTAATAGTTTTCTGTCATATTACTGCGTGCACAAATATATTTAATTAAAATATGCTTACACTAGCTATCGTTAGCTATGGAGATCGGCTGTGACAGGATTCAGAAATATTTTTTATTTTATAAAATCTTTTTGTATATATATATATTTTTATAGTAAATGAACAGCTCTCTTCTCTCCAATCCACTCTTGCTACGTCTTGACTTGGATGTTTACCGAGGGCTAAGGGGAGGAGTGTGTGTCTGTGTGTGTATACTGTACTGTACATGTGTGCGCGTGCGTGCGCTGCAGCCTGTGAATGAATACACACCGTGGAGGGACAGAGACATGAGGGAAATCTAATACCGTATTGTGTAGTGTCCCTTTTTCGCTGGATTTTTCCGCTACCGCAGATCATTTTATCAACTTGTAATATATTCATTTTGTGAGTATATTAAAATGTGCTTTCTCAACATTGTCAAAATTTTGATTTGAGGTGGGCAAGACACTTATTAGAGGGGGCGCAGCCCCTTCTTGCCCCTGCGTAGAGCTTAAAATATAGCGTACATTCAAGACAAAATTAATGATAATTTTTTTAGGCATTTATTTTGATTTGTCTAACTCAAACAATCATGTATGTGATTTTTAGAGATTTTATTTGTCACAGTCAGGCCAGAGTGTGACTCCGGAGTGCCCACAACCTGGTGCGAATAAGGAAAGGGGACGAATGGAAAACCGCATTTGTGACACCTACGGGTCACTATGAACACCGCGTCATGCCCTATGGACTGGTCAATGCCCCCGCAGTGTTTCACAACTTTATGCATGAAGTAATCCGAGAATTCTTACAGTGGTTTGTCATCGTGTACATAGACGACATTCTGATCTTTTCCAAGTCAGAAGTACAACATCGCCATCATGTCAAACAGGTACTCCAGCATCTGCGTGAATTTCAACTGTTTCTGAAAGCCGAGAAGTGTTCGTTCCTCCAACCATCAGTGCATTTTCTTGGCTACGTCATCGACCAGAACGGAGTTAGGATGGATGAGGAGAAAGTGGCGACCATCAACACCTGGCCTCCACCTGCTACGATGAAAGAGTTACAGCGATTCTTAGGATTCGCCAACCTCTACAGGAGATTCATACAGAGTTACAGCATCACAGTCGCTCCTTTGACTTCCCTCCTTCGCGGAAAACCCAAGTCATTAAAATGGACTCCTCAAGCCATCGCTGCTTTCCAACACTTGAAACAACCATTCGTTTCTGCTCCCATTCTCGTTCATCCCAACCCAGCATTAGCGTTCCTAGTAGAGGTGGATGCGTCAACCACTGGAGTGGGAGCCATTCTCTCCCTACAACAAGGAGAACCACCCACATTCCATCCATGTGCCTACTTCTCACGTAAGTTCAGTCCGACTGAGGCAAACTATGACATAGGAGACAGAGAGTTACTCGCCATCAAGATGGCATTTGAAGAATGGAGACATTGGATGGAGGGGGCCGCACACCAATTTCTGGTACTCACTGATCACAAGAACTTGCAATATTTAAGAGACGCAAAACGGCTAAATCCGAGACAAGCAAGGTGGGCCATGTTCTTTAATCGATTTGATTTTAAGATCTCCTACCTACAAGGAACAAAGAACATCAAGGCAGATGCTCTCTCACGCTTGCATGCTCCCATTGAACCCATAGAAGAACCAGTGCCAGTACACCCCGAAAAGTTGTTTGTCAATCCCATTCAGTGGGAACTTCCTCCTTTCCTTTCGGAACCGGCTACAGTGCCTCCACCTGAATGTCCACCAATCTGTCGGTTCATCGCTGAACCAGCTCACGACCCTCTCATCCATTCAGTACATGCCTCACTAGGCACTGGACATCCAGGGATAGATCGAACTCTCTCGCTCCTACGAGAACACTTCTGGTGGCCCAATATGGAACAAGACGTCAGAAGGTATGTCCAAGGATGCCAAGAATGTGCCATGTCCAGAACTCCTCGACACTTACCGGCTGGAAAAATCATTTCTCTACCCATTCCTCAACGGCCATGGTCGCATCTAGGAATCGACTTCCTCACGGATCTGCCCGAATCTGAGGGGCATACCTGTGTGCTGGTGGTAGTAGGCAGGTTCTCAAAGGGATGCCGTCTGATTCCCCTCAGGAATTTACCAACTGCCATGACTACTGCAGAGCTGTTATTCAACCAGTTACTTCGTCACTATGGTATCCTGGAGGACATTGTCTCCGACCAAGGGCCCCAGTTTGTATCTTGAGTGTGGCGAGCATTCTTTCAACTCTTAGGAGTGACGGTGAGTCTATCATCAGGGTATCATCCCCAAACCAATGGGCAGACCGAAAGGAAGATTCAGGAAATTGGGTGATTCCTTCGAACATTCTGTCACCGTCACCAGAACTCCTGGAACCAGTTCCTGGGCTGGGCCAAGTATGCCCAGAACTCCCTGCGCCAATCCACCACAGGTCTCACCCTCTTCCAATGTGTTTTAGGCTATCAACCTCCATTATTTCCCTGGAACGGGGACCTGTCAGATCTCCCCGCAGTCGATTTCTGGTTTCGGGAGAGCGAGAGAGTCTGGGAGGAAGCACATCATCACCTGCAGAGAGCTGTGCGGAGGTATAAGACCAATGCCGACCGGCGCAGATCCATCGCTCCAAATTTCCAACCTGGAGACAAGGTATGGCTCTCTACAAGAGATATGTGATTAATGCAGTCCTGCAAGAAGCTAAGCCCCAGGTATGTCAGTCTTTTCGAAGTCTTGGAAGGAATCAATCTGGTTCAGAAAGCACAGTTCAGAATCCATCCCACATTCCATTTATCTCTGTTAAAACCTTATCGAAATACTGTCATTCTTCCCACAGAGCCTGGTCCTGAAGAAGCGCCCATCTACCAAGTTAGAGAAATCCTAAATTCCCGACGTCGAGGTGGTCGCCTAGAGTACCTGGTAGACTGGGAAGGATACGGTCCAGAAGAAAGATCCTGGGTGCCTCGCGATGACATTCTTGACCCCATAATATTGGAGGAATTTCATAACACTCACCCCGATCGTCCGGCACCCAGAGGACGAGGTAGGCCACCACGACGGCAGAGAGGTCGACCCTCAGGAGCGGGTAATGTCACAGTCAGGCCAGGCTCCGAATCCAATCTGACACAGCGCCCCTTATCACCCGAATACTAATCACAACCACCAGACACCAATCAGCATGAGCACATAAATACCACACAACACGCTTCAGTCAACGTCCGGGCTCGTACCCATGAGTGTGGACTCAACGACAGATTGTCAAGTAAGAAGATTAAGACTTTCCCGTTTACTTACCTGTATCTCTGCTTTCAGAAGCTTTCCCAGTCATCGTCCCTGAGCTTGGAAGCTCCGTGTTGCCGTGGTGTGTGTGTCTCTGTCGGATCTCGTCAACCCCAGGTTTCAACTCCAAGTCACTCAGTGTTCTTTTATGAAAGAAGATTTCTTGACGGTCGCGCCACTTTCTAAGTTTATCATTTATGCTATTCTAGCCATATCAACTAACAAGCTAAAGACTCATATCCTGCTGCTAAGTACGTTGACATTAATAAACACTACTCATCTTGAAACTTACCTTTGTGTGGAGTCCATCTTTAAAATTTACATTAGTAGTGATGAGTCAGATTTCATTAATGGATTCAACAGATTTAATGTGCATAAGGATATATTATTATTATTATTATTATTAACAGCCCTAGTTTATTTCTCTTCAGGAAAGCCTCAGACTGCTTACAAAAAAATGTATCATTTTTACCATAGGTTTATTTTAAAGACACAGAATATCAATTAAAAATTTAGCTTTTTTTTGATGAAACCCATATCAGCATTATGCAGGTTTACAAACTTGTCCCTTACATTCTTTGACAGGTCTTTGGTCTTGCCATGATGGTAAGCTTTTAAAGGAAGATAGAGATTCTGTGGACAGGGGGCTGTGTACGGAACCTCGGATTACGAGCATAATTCGTTCCGGAAGTGGGCTTGTATTCCAAAACACTCGTAAACCAAATTAAATTTTCCCATATGAAATAATGGAAACTTAAATTGTTCATTCGGCAGCCCAGTAAAATAAATACATAAAAATAATTACTACAAAATATAAAGTAAAAATAAAACAAATTAACCTGCACTTTACTTTTTAAAAAAGCAAAAATAAATCCCAACAGATAAGTGTTTCCGTTTGTGCACACAGGTGCTGTGTGTGTGTGTGTGTGTGTGTGTGTGTGTGTGTGTGTGTGAGAGGCTAGAGCCGTGGTTCTCAAAGTGTGAGGCGTGGGAGGGAGTACAGACATGACAAGTGGGGCGCAATGAATGGGAGGAAATTAGTGGAAAATAATAGGAAAGGACCTATTCTAATTCATGCTTTTCTTTATTGACAATGAAGAGCATACACTCAAAACTAAAAAAAAAAATCACACAAAGAAATGGATCATTAAAACAAGTAAATTAAAATAACACCAGTTGGGGGCCGGGAGAAAAAGTGGAACCATAGTGCAACAATAACGGTTTAACGTCGGCATGTTATTTGCAGAGGAAGAATATAAAGAAACTTTCGGTATTATATACTGTATGTAATTATCATTCATTCCAATGTGTATGTTGATGTTTCTGTATTTTTGTTAAAAATTTATATTTTATCAGGCAGTACTATTCTGGCATTTCTAGTTTCCAGTGTGGCAACAAAGTTGTTTTTTGATCCTTCAGGCGCTGAACAGAATGTAAGATCCATATCGTTCTGCAGTTTTTGTTGGTGTGCGGCATTTTGCAATGATCCCTAAATCATTGTTGCACTGTAGAGAATAATGATGTTTATGCTTTCAAACATGTATAATTTACAGTAGGTGCTTAATCAAGAAAAAAGGCGGGTGTAGCTTAGACAATGAAGAGGAAATGTATGTATCTGTATTTGTGGGTTTGCTTACGCAGCTATTGAAGCCGGAGATGCGAATATGCGAATATAAAACTAACTTTACCGTGGACACAAACCGGGTTAGTAGCGTACATAGTGGGTATAATAACGTCACTGGATACATTTCTTACATGGACCACAAAAAAGCAGGCGATTCAGCACTATCAGCCTAATTAACCAAAAAGCCAGCCGAAAAGAAAATATGATGAAGCCTATCTTGTGCTTGGATTCATGGTGGAAATGGTGGGGATGGTGGGGGCAGAGGAGAGGTCCATGTGTGTTTTGTGTCTTAAACCGCTGGCAGCAAACAGCATGAGACCCAACAAATTAGGAAGACACTTAGAGACAACATACTCCAGTCACGTTAATAAGCCACTAGACTTCTTTGAAAGAAAGCTGGCAGAATACAGACAGCAGGATAATCGCATGGTAAAATCTGAATCAGTGGACAGCAAAGCAAAAACGGCTTCATTCAAAGTTGTATACAGAATTGGCCAGTGCAAAAAAAAAACGTAGACATGGGGTCAATTATACAAAGATAAGTGACAAAGTAAGCCTTTTATAACAATTGCGCGTGTATTTGATCTGTTTTGAACTTGGTGTTATTTGATCTTATTGGTTTAGAAATTGATATTTCAATAAATAGTAAACTTGGCCGATTTCGTTATCATTTGTTGACAAGTGGGGCTTGAAAATTCGCCCACTCCCTTAAGTGGGGAATGACAGAAAATGTTTGAGAATCACTGGGTTAGTGTAAGTGGAGACTCTTGCTTTCAGCCCCTCCTGTCTCCCTCTTCTCATTTTACACAGTAAAACTTTCTCCTCTCGGTTAATTTAAACACACACACACATTAACGTAAAGACTGTTGTTCTATCCTAAATTATTAAAGCTTCTCCGCGACAGCGTATCAGCCCGTTAATACATGCTCGTATACTGTAATGATGAGATTGACAAACTGGTCGATGCATGCCCGTTCTTTTATTTGCTGCATTGTCAGATTATAGTACAAACTTTCAGGTGGATGCTGCACTTAAATCTAACAAAAAAAAACTACTGAAGAACAAAACTCAGGGTCTACTGTATATCCCAGCTTACATCTCACATTCGCGTTCACACACACTGGACTGTGTAAGGGTTAACCCCTAGAGGGTGCCAAACATCCGATGAGTATATTTTTTGGTTTGTAGTTTGTTTGATTTATGTACTACGTTTCCCAGAATGCACCTCAGTCAGGTGATAGAGTGCACCTGAACCGAGGCGGGTAATTAAGGAAATGACTATATATAGCCTGACTGAAATTCAGTCAGGCGTCTGACATTTGTCATTGTTAATATTCTTTTGCGTTATTTCTGAGTTACAGAAGTTAAATTAAAGATTAATAAGTGCTCTAGTAAAAGAGCTTTTGTTTTATGTTCGACTTTAAATAAAAAGAATATCTGTCAAGCTACATCTTGCTTCCTGCATTTATGCCACGAAGAAACAGACGTCCAAGACGTGACAGAATGTCAGACCGTACAAGTGGCATAGCGGTGGTCTATCCCCTAGACGTTTTGTGGGGGGGAGCAATCACCATCTCGCCCGAGCTGGTGGACTTGCTGGAGGACAGCGAGGAGCAGAGAGATAAAGAGGCGCGGCAGAGCTGGGACGGCTGCAGGCTCGCCATCAGGCGGACGCCGTTCAGAGAAGAAGCAGCTGGGGGAAACAGGTTCTCATGCTCTGACGGTGAGGTATGGGCCGGGGAGGTCAGCTACGGCGGGGGCGAAAGGGAAGACGAATCTCAGACGGAGTCGCAGTGTAAAGAGAAAGGAACGAGGAATCTCTACAGGTTCTGGGCAGAGGTGAATGAGGAGCGTATTCAAAGCCTGCGGGAGCAGGTGTAACAGCTCCAAAACCTGCTGGTCCAAAATCGCAAGAGATCGTGGGCGCAGATCCTGTTCCTCCTCCTCCGATTGGCGACGAGCTTCCACCGCCTCCTCCACTTTTCGACATGGAGGAAACAGCGCTTCCTGCACCTCGGAGTGGACTCCTGGCTTCGAGGACATCGTCCAAGATCCTCAGCCCGGTTTCGAGGAAGTCGTGCTTCTTCCCTCACCTCCTGGCTTTGAGGACATCGTGCCAACTCCTCAGCTCGACTTCGAGGACATCGCGTTTCCTCCTCCTCCGCCTCTCCTCGACTTTGAGGATGGCACGTTTCCTCCACCTCCGCCTCTCCTCGACTTTGAGGATGGCACATTTCCTCCACCTCCGCCTCTCCTTGACTTCGAGGAAGTCGCGCTTCTTCCCGCACTTCTCGGCTTCAAGGACATCGTGCTAGTTCCTCAACCCGGTTTCGAGAGCATCGTCCTTCCTCCGCCTCCCGGCTTCGAGATAATAAGTCATAATTATGAGATGTCATAATAATGAGATCCTGCTGCTGGTAGATATTAATGTCATTGAGTAATTTGAATGATATCACTGCACAGGTATCTAAAGTGCTTAGGACTGTTCAGGAGGAAAGCACATTCTATCCTTTTTGAAGTGGCTCAGGAGCAGCTAAACCTGTAACGATGCGCGTCTCATGATTGGCATAAATACTCTGAAATATTCTGAATGGGCAGATCCGCAGAAAAGACAGACAGACAGACAGACAGACAACGTGTGCTGTTCAGAGGCAAAGGCCCAGGCGAGAGTGAGAGAGACCGGCACGCATCAGTCCAGCATGCGCACTCAGGTTAAGTATGAAAGTACAAAAAAGGCACGACACGGCAAAAAAAGTTTATTTTTAGTTCCCCGAGCACCGCTTCCCCTTAGCTCATAATTATGAGATAGCAAGTGATAATTATGAGTTAATAAGTCATAATTATGAGATCAGGATGTCGTAATTATGAGATATTAAGTCATAATTAAAACATAATTCCCGTGATTTTTTTTATTGTGTGAATGCAATGCGCTTCCGTAGCTAATGACACTCGTGTGTGTGCAAACTAACAGAATCACAGCTGTAAAGTAAAACAAATGAACCGCACTTTACTTCTGAAAAGATTTGCGACAGTGCAGAGTTTCTGTGTTGAGGTGAGTGTGAGCAGAGTGTGTGGGTCTTAATGTGTGTGAGTGTTACACACACACACACACACACACACATACACAGACATTAGGGTGAGAGTCTGTGTGAGAACCGGCACAGTGCCAAATTACGTGCACACACACACACACACACACACGTAGCGATGAGCTGAGGAAAAAATGGATTTTTAACCTCTGTATTGAGAATTTCTTTTGCTTTACTCACGCTCAAACATGTGTGTTATAAGAAACAGTGCACGCGCTTCTGACCACAAAATAAAATATGTTTTACACACACGTGGTCACAGTGTTATGTTGATTATACCAGTAAGAGACGAGCACTAGCAGGGGAGACGATTACTCACAATTCTGCAGTGCAAGAGATTGAAAAACCGTTGGCTCAGTTGTGATCACGTGACGCTCGGCGTCAAAACAAGAAGCGCATGCATGATACATGATACTCGTGCATGTAAACCAAGACAATGCTCGTTTTTCAAGTCAAAATTTATTAAAAATCTTTGCTCATCTTGCGGAACAATTGAAAACCGCGTTACTCATAATCCGAGGTTTCACTGTATAATAAAATTATTTTGAAGTATGATTTAAGTTTAATTTAAAAAAATAAAAAGCATGATATTAGTATACTTTTCATATATTAACTAATCGTACAATTTTTTGTTAGTATATTTGCATTGTACTATAGATGATTTG
The DNA here is from genome assembly GCA_030522415.1 of Channallabes apus. Taxonomy (NCBI): domain Eukaryota; kingdom Metazoa; phylum Chordata; class Actinopteri; order Siluriformes; family Clariidae; genus Channallabes; species Channallabes apus. Next base: position 5,941,585 of record CM060126.1, on the reverse strand, counting down.
AATATATTTGTAATACACAAAAAAAAAAATTCACTAGGCTGCTATTATATATTATATTTATTATATTAGATAATATGTTATCTTATAAATGCCATGCCTTTGGAATAGGATGTTAAACAATCGTTGTAAAGAAAAAAATGGCAGGAGAACCTCACATTACAGCCTTGCCAGTTTGATCCCAAGATTGGGTTACTGCCTGTGTAGAAATTTATATGTTGTTCTTGTGTCCATGTGAGTCTTTCTGTGTCCTGAGACAGACAGACAGACAGATAGATAGATAGATAGATAGATAGATAGATAGATAGATAGATAGATAGATGGATAGATGGAGTTGTACTGGGTGTGCTAAATTGACAATAAGTGCTGAAATTTGTCTTCATTCATCTGTGATAGACAGGTTTCCTGAACATATCAGACCCAGTATTCACCATATAGTCTTCAGATTCAGTGCATCCCTTACCAGGATAAACAGGTTAGCAGAGATGAAAGCTACCAGGGTTTTTACAGCTGTATAATTTGGGCACTTCTGTCTCTGCACATGGAGTTGTTCAATTTATGACAATTTGTGCATCTGCTCTTGTTGTTTTGCACAATGCAATATTCAACGTAATACTGCTGTCATATTATTGCATTTCCCCCTGTATACACTGTAAATATATGCACAGGTGGAGAATGTTTGTGTAAGGAAACTGCTAGAATATTTTCTATCTCTAATCTATATGTGCTAATGCATGCTAATTTTATGGTATCTATTAAATCCAGGTACATGTACAGTACATTAAATAGATACATTTAAAGTATGTACTGAAAACTGTAATACTGGGTACTGTGTGTATGGTTATGATATTGAAATTTCTTTATTCACATTTATTGTACATACAAAAGAGATTATACACTCAGAGAATTTCCTCAGTATGAATAAAATCTCTAATATTCTCATTGCATTTTCTCTTAAAGCCCAGTCAAGGAGTGCAGATTTCCAGAAGCCTCGGAACAACTTCAGCATCCCTAATTTACTCAACGCTTCAGCACTTCCTCAAGAAGCAGGCTCAGCTGAACAACACTCTGCTCAGGGAAAGTCAACACAGTTGGTATCAAACCTTGGAGAAGCAGCCAAGCATGACCCAAGTCCAAAACCCTTTTTAAATCAAGACCTAAATCTACCTGCCATCACTGTATCAATCTGTGGTGTAGCCCTAGTGTTATGTGTTGTAGCTGTGGTCATCACAAGGGCACTGAAAAAAAAAAAGCTTTATTCCCTATCAGAGGATTTAATATTCAGTTCTGACAAAAATGAAGACCCAATATTAATTTCTACTGTTGAAATCATGTTATAAACACCAAGTTGAAGTGTCGTTTAAGTCAAAAATATTATTAGTTTGACTCTCTCATTATCATATATCATTTGAGGGACTTTTTTTATGTAACACAGATAATATCCAATAAATGTTTAAGTATTGTTTTTCTGTTTCAAAGTAAAGTAAATTGTCAGTATATGTTATACTAATGAAAAAAAAACACTGATCTTTAGAACATTGTAAAGTCATTTCATTTATTTATTCATTCTTTTAAAACTGTGCAACTACAGGAGTTGGTCCTCTGAGTCTAAACAATGTGGTCAGAAAAAAAGCAAAGAATACTAATAATGAACTGTAAAAACACAAACAATCAGATAGGGCAGTCAAAAAATTTAATTCCCATGGGTCATCTGCAAAAAATAATAATAATAAAAATAAGAAAGCTGTTACTCTCCCACTAAAGCAGTATGAGACAGACTATGGATAAACTGCAAATCAACTCATAACTTATTTTACTTAAGTTATCTTACAAAGTCTAATACAAAAATATAACACTACTGTTTTTAAAATATTTTTATTTTTTTATCTATAAATCAATGGCTGTTTATAACCACACCATGGTGGAAGGATCATTGGTATGCAAAAAATAAAAGCAAATAAATAAAAATAAGAATACATAAATAAAATCACACAAAAGTGTTTTTTCCCTAAAGATTTCTTTCTAAAAGAAATAAGGAGTTTAGTAGCTTAATATGGCAAATATATAAACAATTTGATTTAGCCGACCAAGTGCATATATTTGGATTGTAGCAGTCTCATGTTTTTCTATTCTTGTTCGCCTGTGCCCTTGATTCTAGTTTGCTTTTATGGTTTTTGATCATGGTTACATCGTTACGCCGTGTGTGTTCATAGGCTTCAGAAATATCTTCACTTGCACCTTAGTTCATGTGCTAATGCTAATTTGTTACTTTATTACTATTTACTTTCTTTTAATAATGTTTGAAATTTATATAAGATACTAAAGATTTTTTTTGCGTTTTTTGCCTTAAATAAAAGTTTACATTTATTTTTCTCATGGAGTCAATCACTATTACTGACTAACAATGTTATGCTAATGAAACAAAGTAACTGTCACTATGCTTCTTGTATCTGAATTTACCTCAGTTAATGCCTCTTTGACTCTCAATCTTGCCATGGTCATAAGAATCTCTCACTGTCTGCTGCATTGGTCAAAGACTGGTTCTTTCTTACAGCCCCTGTAAAAAAGAAAAAAAAGAATCTTTAACTTCCATAGAATAATAAGCTCCATAATAATGGCACATTCTCATACCTTCATGAAATTCAGGTTGCACCACAAATATTATATATAATTATAATGTCCTTACAACATTTCTGTGCCTTGATCATGATAGAACCTGTGCTGCCTTTGGAGTTCCTGAAAGCTTTAGGATTTCATCAAAAATATCTTAACTTGTGTTCCTAACATGAACAAAGGTTTTACTGGTTTGGAACACGAGGGTGAGAAATTAATGACAGAATTTTTACTATCCCTTTAAGTAATATCTCTACATAGCATAATTCAGGTACAGGATCCAGTTGCAGAGGGAGGTGTTCAGACCCAGCAGGCTCAATTTCTCAATCAGGTGCTGAGAGATGATTGTACTAGATGCTGAAATGAAGTCATTCGTATGTATGTCCAGGTGTGTAAGGGCCAGATGGAAGGTTGTGGCATCATCTGTGGAGCATTAAGGACACATTACGCAAGGGGTCCAGTGAGTGTGGTACAGTAGCTGTGTTTTGATATGTCTCATGACGGGCCTCTCAAAGCAATTCATCACAATAAGTGTGAGGGCAATGGGATGTTAGAAATTGAGGCAGGAAACTGTAGACTTCTTCAGTGCGGGGACAAGGGTCATTGTCTTGAGGTAGGAACAACAGCGCTGCTCAGGGAAATGTTGAAGATACTAACTGTTCTGCACATTTTCCGAACGTTCTACCAGGAATGTTGTCTGGTCCAGCACACTTCTATGGGTTAACTCTGCATAGAGTTTTCTTAATGTGAGCCATGGACAGACAGAGCACCTGATCATTGGGGGGAGGGATGGTCTTCATCACCGCTACAGTATGTTGTTCTGTAACATAAACCACCGAATCCTTACATTAATTGGTGCCCTGAATCTAACACTCTCACCTTAAATGATATGTAACCAAAACTAAGCATTAATATTAATATTTGAGCACAGTATCACTACAACAGGCACAGAACCACTTGGGATAACTTGGGTACAACAACCATAAAGTAGCTTTAGGTAATGGAAAAAAATAAATAAAAAATGTGCTTAGCTCGTGAATTTCTTGAATCTTTAAGCCATTCCTTAAACTCCTCAACTTCAGGCACAGTGGTCAATGGGATACTGAGGTCATTAGGCATTTCAGCCACTGGAGCTTCTGTCCCCAGTCTTGCAGCAAGATTGTTCACAGCAGCAGCAACCTGCATTTGCTGATCCTTCACATGTTCTAACAATGTTAGGATTTGCAGCTGAGCAGCTACAATAAAGGAAGGATTTAAAGTTTTCTTAATATACAGTACTGTATATCATTTTGAAAAACTGGATGTTTAAAATAAAAAAAAAGATTTTACCAGTGCATAGAAATGATCCAGTGCCTGTCTTCCCCAGTCTAAATGTGGGCCTAAAGAAATGCTCATCTTCCAGAGGCGTGGCCCATAGAGCTTGATGGTGTGTGAGAGACACGTGTTGCAACTTGAGGCACTGAGGCTGGGGAGAGTCATTGTTTTTAGCTCATTGACTGATGATCAAAGATGGCACGCAAACAATTATTTAAAAATATATATTTAAAGAAATACCTGAGCAATAACCATCTTCAAAATACATCTTTTCAAAATGGCCAACAGAGGACTGAAAGGCATGCAAGATGTACTTAAGGGCACAGGTGTGCTGCTGTTAAACATAGGTATGTCAATAACATATTTTAAGTGAATAACAACGGTTTATGAAAAATTTATTTATATTATAATAAATCCTTTAAGTTTATAGTTTCTATTGATCTTATGTGTAAGTTGCTTTGTATAAAAGCATCTGCTAAATGATCAAAGCTTACAACGAACAACATTCAGCTAAGATCTGTCAGATTCACTCAGCACATAAAAAGTTACATTAACTGCATCAGATCCATACAGGTACCTTGACTTTATATTATATATATATATATATATATATATATATATATATATATATATATATATATATATATACACACATATACATTATATATATACACACACTACCGTTCAAAAGTTTGGGGTTACTTTCTAACTCCATGATCGGTCCTGATTTTTTTTTTCTTTCTACATTTGAACAACATTAATCTCCTTTGAACAGTTGATATTGAGATGTTTCTGCTACTTACTGTATGTTCTGTAAAGACTTCATAACGCCTCTAATCTGAGGTGCTGCTAATTGGTCATTTTTCAGACTGATCACTCTAAATGAACTTCTCGTCTGCAGCAGAGGTAGGTTTTGGTCTCGCCCTCCTGGGACGGCCTTCATAAGAGCCAGTTTCATTATGGTACTTGACGGATTTTGCAAATGCACTTGACAATACTGTTCTTGCAAGAACTATTACAGAAAGGCCGACCTCTGTGTCTTAAAGTACAAACCGGATTCCAAAAAAGTTGGGAGACTAAACAAATTGTGAATAAAAACTGAATGCAATGATGTGGAGATTGCAAATGTCAATATTTTATTCAGAATAGAACATAGATGACAGATCAAAAGTTTAATCCGAGAAAATATATCATTTTAAAGGAAAAATATGTTGATTCCAAATTTCACGGTGTCAACAAATGCCAAAAAAGTTGGGACAAGTAGCAATAAAAGGCTGGAAAAAGTAAATTTGAGCATAACGAAGAGCTGGAAGACCAATTAACAGTTATCAGGTTAATTGGCAACATGATTGGGTATAAAAAGAGCTTCTCAGGGTGGCAGTGTCTCTCAGAAGCCAAGATGGGTAGAGGATCACCAATTCCCACAATGTTGCGCAGAAAGATAGTGGAGCAATATCAGAAAGGTGTTACCCAGCGAAAAATTGCAAAGATTTTTTGCAGTTATCATCATCAACTGTGCATAATATCATCCGAAGATTCAGAGAATCTGGAACAATCTCTGTGCGTAAGGGTCAAGGGCGTAAAAACATACTGGATGGACGGGGTCTCTGGGCCCTTAAACGACACTGCACCACAAACAGGAATGCTACTGTAAAGGAAATCACAGAATGGGCTCAGGAATACTTCCAGAAACCATCGTCAGTGAACACAATCCACCGTGCCATCCGCCGTTGCCAGCTGAAACTCTACAGTGCAAAGAAGAAGCAATTTCTAAGCAAGATCCACAAGCACAGGCGTTTTCATTGGGCCAGGGATCATTTAAAATGGAGTGTGGCAAAATGGAGGACTGTTCTGTGGTCAGACAAGTCACGATTCGAAATTCTTGTTGGAAATGAGGGACGCCATGTCATCCGGACCAAAGAGGACAAGGACAACCCAAGTTATCAACGGTCAGTTCAGAAGCCTGCATCTCTGATGGTATGGGCTTGCATGAGTGCGTGTGGCATGGGCAGCTTGCATGTCTGGAAAGGCACCATCAATGCAGAAAAATATATTCAGGTTCTAGAACATATGCTCCCATCCAGACGTCATCTCTTTCAGGGAAGACCCTGCATTTTTCAACAAGATAATGCCAGACCACATTCTGCATCAATCACAACATCATGGCTGCGTAGGAGAAGGATCCGGGTACTGAAATGGCCAGTCTGCAGTCCAGATCTTTCCCCTATAGAGAACATTTGGCGCATCATAAAGAGGAAGGTGCGACAAAGAAGGCCCAATACGATTGAACAGTTAAAGGCCTGTATTAGACAAGAATAGGAGAGCATTCCTATTTCTAAACTTGAGAAACTGGTCTCCTCGGTCCCCAGACGTCTGTTCAGTGTTGTAAGAAGAAGGGGAGATGCCACACAGTGGTGAAAATGGCCTTGTCCCAACTTTTTGGGGATTTGTTGACACCATGACATTTTGATTCACCATATTTTTCTGTTAAAATTATACATTTTCTCAGTTTAAACTTTTGTTCCGTGATTTATGTTCTATTCTGAATAAAATATTGACATTTGCCATCTCCACATCATTGCATTCAGTTTTTCTTCACAATTTGTTTAGTGTCCCAACTTTTTTGGAATCCGGTTTGTAACAACTAGCTGTTGTTTTTGTTGTTAATTACCTAATTCCATATGTGTTATTTTATATTTTTTAAATCCCCATATTGTTGTAGAATGTAGAAAATAAATCATTTACATTTAGGCATTTGGCAGACGCTCTTATCCAGAGCTATTTACATTTTTATGTCATTACACATCTGAGCAGTTGAGGGTTAAGGGCCTTGCTCAAGACCTGGGATCTTCTGAACCATAGTCCAATGTATTAACCACTGAGCTACCCCTGGCCCACTAAGTCACTAAGCAAAAACAAAGAAATTTGCAAGTGACCCCAAACTTTTGAACAGTGGCTTGCAAAAGTATTCAGCCCCCTTGAACTTTTCCACATTTTGTCACATTACAGCCACAAACATGAATCAATTTTATTGGAATTCCACGTGAAAGACCAATACAAAGTGGTGTACACATCAGAAGTGGAACGAAAATCATACATGATTCCAAACATTTTTTACAAATAAATAACTGCAAAGTGGGGTGTGCGTAATTATTCAGCCCCCTGAGTCAATACTTTATAGAACCACCTTTTGCTGCAATTACAGCTGCCAGTCTTTAGGCTATGTCTCTACCAGTTTTGCACATCTAGAGACTGAAATCCTTGCCCATTCTTCTTTGTAAAACAGCTCCAGCTCAGTCAGATTAGATGGACAGCATTTGTAAACAGCAGTTTTCATTGATTCATGTTTGTGGCTGCAATTCGGTAATTGGGTAAAGGAGCAGATCTGGGGAACTCATAGACAGAGTATTATGGTGAATTTTCTGTGAAAACAACTTTTGAGAGACAAAGGTGAAACTAATTTATTATTACTGAGAGACATACTGACGTAGACACACTAGGGGCAGACAAAGCGGCGGCTCAGTAATCCGGAGAACCAGTTCTTATTCCCCAGGACCGTGGTGGCACAGGTGTAACATACTGACTGTTAAATTTGTGTAAATGAATGTGTACAATATAGAAATTTTAAACTACAGTATTAATACTTTAAATAAAAATTTTTTTACGTTTATTTCACAGAAATTGCGCATTTCATAGCACAAATAAATTTCATTTTGTTTCTAAAGCAGATTCTTACCTGAACATCATATATTTCCAGTCTGCTCCTGGCTCTTTTTTTGAACAGCTCAGTTCATGCGTTCATCACTTCTACACCACGTTCCAAATTATTATGCAGATTGGATGTAAGTGTCATAAACATTAAATTTTTTGTTTTTAAATTAAACTCATTGATGGTATTGTGTCTCAGGGCTCTTTGGATCACTGAAATGAATCTCAGACACGTGTGATAATTAGTTTGCCAGATGAGCCCAATTAAAAGAAAAGTACTGAAGAAGGTTGTTCCACATTATTAAGCAGGCCACATGTTTCAAGCAATATGGGAAAGAGAAAGGATCTCTGTGCTGCCGAAAAGTGTCAAATATTGCAATGCCTTGGACAAGGTACAGTATAAAAACATTAGATATTTCATGAAAACTTAAGCGTGATTTTTAACATTTGTGGCTGATTCAGCGCACAGACAGGTTCGTGCAGATAAAGGCAGAATGAAGAAGGTTTCTGCAAGACAAATTCATACATGAGGCATACATGAAGACAAGTTTTTACATTTACATTTAGGCATTTGGCAGATGCTCTTATCCAGAGCGACTTACATTTGTATCTCATTATACATCTGAGCAGTTGAGGGTTAAGGGCCTTGCTCAAGGGCCCAACAGTGGCAACTTGGTGGTTGTGGGGTTTGAACCTGGGATCTTCCGAACCGTAGTCCAATGCCTTAACCACTGAGCTACCCCTGTTTTTAAACAGTCTTGTTTACTGTTGAGTGTCGTACAACCCTGGATGGTCCAGATGGATGGAGTAGTGGATGGTTGGTGGATGGCCACCATGTCCCAACAAGGCTGCGATGTCAACAAGGAGGTGCCAGAGTCATGTTTTGGGCCAGAATCATGGGGAGAGCTGGTAGGCCCCTGTAGGGTCCCTGAAGGTGTGAAAATGAACTCTGCAAAGTATATTGACTGACCACTTTCTTCCATGGTACAAAAAGAAGAACCATGGCTTCCGTAACAAAATCATCTTCATGCATGACAATGCACCATCTCATGCTGCAAAGAATACCTCTGTGTCATTGCCTGCTATGGGAATAAAAGATTAGAAACTCATGGTGTGGCCACCATCCTACCCTGACTTCAACCCCATTGAGAACCTATGAGGGTGGGAGGCAGTTTGATTCAAAACAGCAGCTCTGCGAGGCTATTCTGACATCCCGCAAAGAAATTCAAGCAGAAACTGTCCAAAAACTCAATGGTTCAAAAGTTCAGTGGATGCAAGAATTGTGAAGGTGATATCAAAGAAGGGGTCCTATGTTAAGATGTAACATGCCCTGTTGGATGTTTTTGATTGAAATAGTTTTTGATTTCAGTAAATATGATCTCCTAATGCTGCAAATTCAACAAAAGCCCATTTTCAGTTCTTTACAACCTATAAAATGTTTTAACTCTGTTGTGCATAATAATTTGGAACAGTGCATTTTCAGTTTTTTTTTTTTTTATAAATATTGTTATTATTAGGAGGTTTATTCAATAAAATTCAAATTATACCCTAATAGTTGATGACTAGAAAATTATACTGACATTTACTAATTATGAAAATCAGAGAAAGATATAATTTGTGTAATAATTTGGAACGCAGTGTATAGTCTGGCCACCAAGGGACACCATCTTCAAGCCATGATTCGGATATAATGTTGACAGTCTTTGTTGTAATAAATTCCACAACAAAAAACATCTGAAAAATAAGTTTATGCAGAAATTGTTACATTACACTAGCATTCTTTGATCACACTGTTATCACCAGCATTATTGCCTTTTCCCTCAAACAATTAAAATTGACACAACACACAAGCACAGGCGACAACATATACAGTACCTCACAAAAGTAAGTACACCCTTCACATTTTTGTAAATATTTTGTTATATCTTTTCAACACTGAAGAAATGCCACTCTGCTCTAATGTAAAAGTAGTGAGTGTACATTTACAACTTGTGAGACCAAAATAAACTTATTTGGTTCAGATGGTGTGTGTGGCAGCAACCAGATGAGAAGTATGCAAAAACAAGCGTCTTGTGTGTCTTGCCTACAGTCAAGCATGGTAGTGGGAATGTCCTGGTCTGAGCCTGCATACTGTAAGTGCTGCCGGCACTGGGGAGGGACCGCTGCATTGCTATAGAAGCTGAGGGTAAAGATGATGGACTGGCAAAGACGTAAACCTTATTGAGCATCTGTGGGGCATCCTCAAACAGAGGGTGGGGGAGCGCAAGGTCTCTAACATCCACCAGCTCTGTGATGTCATCATGGAGGAGTGGAATAGGATTGCAACCTGTGGAGCTCTGGTGAACTCCATGCCCAAGAGGGTATGCATTAAGCATTAAGTCGATTAGTTAAGCATCCATTTATGACAATCATATTGTTTGTGATGTCTGTGATGTCATTCCACTGTTACATGTAGTTGGTTGATTATTGCATGGTAAAAAAGGTCAGTCTAGATATGGAAGTTGGGGAGAACACAAGTTTTTGACCGTAAGCCAACTTAAGCTACAGATACAGCAAATAGGTTGTTGTAAACTTAAGGAAACCGTAACGAGATACAGCGAATAGATTGTTGTAACCATGGTGGATTTACACAAGACAACTGTACGAAGTGTTGAATCTTTGATGCTGGAAATAAAACAAGAGACAAAGAGACCAATGGACTTCCGTGTCGTGAGTAACCAAACATGATGAAAAGATATGCGTCAAAACCTGTGAAATAACATGCCCATACAGCGTGTTTGCATAATTGTTAAACAAAGAATAAAGCTGAGGACTAACAAGGATGCAAATACCTGTATAAAATAAAGTTGTGTAGCGAATAACGGGGCTCCCACAGAGAGAGCAATCAAGAGATCACACTCCAGAGACTCTATCCCAGCAGGCATGGTCGCCATCCCGATAATCTTATCTGGTCTGCGATCATGAAGGAGTGTCTGTGAGACAAAGCTGGAGGAAACCTCACAAGGCATATAAGACCAGATGCTTTGAAGTAGACCCCAAAACCAAGGGTGTAAATCGGCGATCCGGAAAACAAAGCAGACAGTTTTACAGCTTCACCCCGAGCTGGGGGAGAACGACCAAGTCACACCTCGACACTCTCCTGACCTCCGGAGCACACCCCTTTCAATAAACAAAGGCATACGGCATCAACACAATTTTAAACATCTTTAAAGTGTGCCAGTAGGGAAAAATGCATATACATATATTTACTCAATATGTTTTGTTCCTGTGTGTATGTTTGATTATTCTTCATAACTTTAAACGTGTAATCAGCATTTACAAACCTCTTTCATTAGATAAAGGAAGGAATGAGTAATGTTTGATGTCAATCAAAAGCTGATTTTATTCAAATAACGTTGGTGAACATGGGAAATTGGTAGCATGAACAGAGCTCACAGATGTCGCCATTAAAAACGCACGTTTCGAGAAAAGGGATCCCGTGACTTGCCGCGGCTTTGCACGGCTGTGTGCGGGAAGCTGTGAAAATGCCCTTCATTACCTGTAGGGGGCAGTCGTGTTTCAGTCTGAAGTATTGTGTGTCTACTGAAGCCGAAAATTATTTGTGTCCAAATTAAACCGTGCATGCGTGTTTGGAGACTCTGTGGATCAGTCGGTTGTGGATGATCACGGAGGTACTACACGGCGTGGCTGGAGCTGGAGTTTGTCGTGTTCGAGGTAAGTTTAGCTTTCTGTTTTGGATGCGATTCTCGCTTTCATGACTCCCAATTAATGTTCATTTTAATCTCAGGACGTATAATTAGCAATATTTCAGTTTTTAATAGTGTGGAGATTCACAAAACACCATTTTCATGTAAAAACCTGAACCTACGGAGCCCCCCAGGGGTCCTGTGGTAAATAAATAAATAAATAAAATAATAACGAACCGAGCGCGCGGATTAATAAACCGAGATGTGTGTTTCTTACCCCCACCCCTCGTGAAAACGGCGTGTTCAGAGAAAGGCTCGCCAGTGAGATGCCATTTCTGAACAAACTGAGTCGTGTGTGTTAAAGCAATAAATGGTAAAAGAGCACTAGCAATAAACGTTTTTTTCTGAATCCGAATTTTATTAAGTTACAAGTTAAATTTCAACTGTAAAGAACCTGTACACATGTTCATACAGTATTGACAGCAGCTCTAATTTGTCTAAATCGCATTGCAGACAAGAAAAAGAAGTAGAGTCATCCTGTGACCTTGCATGCTTAATCTTTCCACACATGATTCTTTTGCTTCTCACTTTTTCCTTAATCTTCGGTTCTGGTGTCGGTCTGTTCTCATGAGTTGTGAAGCGAGAGGAACAAAGTATAAATATTGTTCATTTGCTAAATTAAGTATCATGAATTTTAATTGAATATCTATCTCTGTATTTTTTCACAGCAGGTTGTGACTGAAAGTGTCTCTGCATCTGACTTCAGGAGTTTCCTGACCAACGTATCTATCGGTCATATTTAAAAATCATAACGTACAGTTATAAAGTACAAAACGTTTCTGTTGGTGTTTAATTTTGTTTCTATGATTAATACTTATTTGTGGTGTTTTATGTTTTGTACATCTTTTCAAATTGAGACCTCATTTGTAAGTTACTGTTATCTCGTTTTTGTATAAATTAATCAAATGTTTGCTTGTTATTAAATGTATTTTTTATAAAATTAAACGAATCTGTGTTTTATTATTAGCTGATAGTGTGGTTTATTTATTTATCATTAACTTTTCTTGATTATTTTAAATAAATCTAATTTGTGCATTAAATATATAACTTTTACTTGATTTCTTTGATTGTTTAATTATTAAGTAGATTTTACCTGACAATTATGGGTGAGTTTTACTTAATATTGGAGCAATAAAATGTACTTAAAATCTATGTGTGCAAATTGTTAAGAGGATTTTATCAAGTAAATCTTACAAGTTCTTTTTTTCAGTGCATGGGTGAACACGATGATTTAAGAATTTAATTAAGCACGTGTAAATATATATATATATATATATATATATATATATATATATATATATATATATATATATATATATGAATATATATATATATGAATATATGTGTGTTTACCGTTTAAACTTTTTTCTATGTACAGGTACAATCAGAAAAATGTAACCAGAAAACAGCATATAACTTTAAACTTACATTGATTAGCAATATAAACAACACACCTATGAGGCTGGACAATGGAATAGACTGTGTGGGTGCCAATAATATAAAATATTTATCTGTTAATTCTTTGACAATACTGCTGCTTTTTGTTGGAAACTGGCAGACATAAAAATATGAAAAATACTTTAAATAAATATAAAGGGGACGATGGGCTAAAGCCCCCCTAAAAATGGCCTAGCGATGCCCGTGTATATATAATGAAAATATTGTGTGTAAAGAAAATATTTATATATTTGTGTTTAATTACAAAAAAAAAAAAAAAAAAAAAAACATTTTAATGGTTAGTGATTGTTGCAGATATTCACATAATTTTTTGGGGAAGAGCTTGGCTTGTACAGACTACTATACGCTCATCAGCAGTCGGCGCCCCGCTGTAACCAGAAGATCAAAGGAGCAGTTATCGGCTGACACGTAGCCTTCTGAGTTTGGAGGCCCACAGAACCCCCACTGTAATGCCTCTTCTCACCTTTCATTCATGATAGGCTTCACTGATGGGGGAATTCATAGAATTGGGGGTTTTAAAAACAATTAACAAGGCAGAGCAGGCGTCTCTGCCGAAAATGTTTTTCGCCAGCAAAACACGTCTCTCTCTCTCATATATATATATATATATATATATATATATATATATATATATATATATATATATATATATATACACACACACACACACACATGTATATCACAATCACATTGCAGCTCTTATTCCCAGCCGTGATCAAATAATGGATGAAATAATTATTCAATGCTGTACACAAACAGCAAAAAATATGATGAAAAGCCCTAAGCACTTTATTGCTTTTCATCATGTTTTTTGCTGTTTGTGTCCAGCATAAATATATATAGTTAATCCATGTCTATTTATGATCTAAAAAAATATATAAAAACATATGATCTTTTTGAGTTGTGGTTTATTATTCATAAGACAACTTTTCAGTTTTGTAAATATTCTAGTTATAGTGTGTTAAGTCTTTCTTTAGGTTAAACGGTTTTGAGAATTAGACCATCCAGCTAAGATCAATATTATTAATATTAAACATTTTATTTCTATTTATTCTATGTTTTGCTGGAGAAATACATTTTAGGCAGAGACGTCTCGGTCTTGTTAAATAGTTTTAAACCCCTCAATTGTGCCAATTCCTGGCTTGCATCAGTCACATGCCTGCCATTAACCAATGCTCGCCCTTGAGGGCAGAGCGCGCTCGTTACGAGCCGGGTACGAGCACGCAAAGTGTACGCGCATTTTCTGCAGGCTGAGCGGTGCGGAGCTGGAGGAGAAGCAGGCAAATTAACTGGAATGTGCAAACTGTAACAAAACAGTAAATAGGGTGTACAGCGCACAATATAGTCTATAACAACAAATGAATTGAAATAAATGAGCGTGCTGTTTGTGCAACAGCGCGACAAACATTACCTGTCCTTTTATGAACTGCACAAGTAGTGGTGGTCATTAACTGCTAGCTAACTGGGTAAGGGGGTTACAGGGGGGTCTGTAGCTCTGTGTCCACCGTTTTAGGGAACATGTTTAGTTTTAAAGTAAGTTACAGTTTATTTCACTAAAAACCATCTAATATGGATATCCACATAATTATGGATTATTATATATGATATAAAAAAAACACTGTTTTTAAAGAAAATATATTAAGTAACATAATATTAGGTTTATATTTCAAATTAGATAAAATGCTGATTTTACAGCAGTAAAATTATTGTATCTCTACAGTTTAAACATTTAATAAGCACTGCATGTGCATGTTTGTGTGTTTCATGTGTATAGATTTTTAAAAATTATTACTAATAATATAATAATCAACAGCAACATTGTACGCCATCAGGTAAAATATAGGCTACATTTGCTTTGCATTGTCCCGACCTGATGACAGTCATACAGTATGATGCAATTCCATATTATATTCGTTATGAATGTGAGTTGTTGTTATTCAGCATGTTCTACTGTATCTGTTTTAACTTTGAGCACCCGCCCCTTTAAACGTCTCTGCACGGCCCTGCACACACACACACACACACACACACACATCAATATATATTGTTCATTCATGTCTTCGGATGATGGCGACACATTTTGTTCGTTTTAAATAATATATGTTGGCATATTCACGAACCAGGACATTCGCATAGTTAACACTATCAAATAGCCAACTATCAGGAAATTAAATTAATTTCAAGACCATTTAAACCGAGGCATTGTCATGTCTTTCATTGTTTTGTAATGAATCTTTTTTCAAAAGAAAACTGAAAACACAAAACCAGAGCTCTGCCGTCTATGCGAGAACGGACGGGATTCTGGAAACTAAAACAAAAAACTAAAGATGCTTGTGAGGGTTGCCCACTAGAGGACAGTGTTTATAGTTTGTAGTTTTTGTTGTAGACCCAGTTTCCCAGAAGGCACCTCGGTCAGCTGACGCGGATGCCCAGCTGAACCGAGGAAGCAATTAGTTTAAGCATAAATACCTGTTTGTTCTGGGAAGCTGGGTCGAGCATTAAAGTAATATAATTTCTGTTCTGTGGGGGGTTTTTTGTTCTGTTTTAGATTGTTTAACAGTATGGTTGGCCTTTTGGTTTCAGGAGCACTTTAAGTTAAGTTTGTTTATATTAAGATGTCCTTGTCTTTGTGTCTCCTAGCAGGATTAGCCTCTAGGAGAATTAGCCTTTTGTGTAAGTAACCCCCATTGTATGTTTAGTTATTAGTCTGTTTAAATACTAATGAGGGTGATACTAACATGTTTAGATTTTAGTCTGTCTAGTCTCACCGTCTGATTAGCTCTTAGTCTGTTTAGGTACTAACATCTTTAGCCACTAACCTTTAGAGTCCTTAGTCTGTTTCATACCTAGTCTGCTGTGTACCTTGTCTGTTCATCCCTTGGGTCTCAGGCTACTAGCCTGTTTAGCCATTAGTCTGATTAGTTACTAGCTAGCTTAGCAGCTAATGTGCAGTACAGCTAGTAGGCCTAGCCAAGCCTGTCTTGTGTGTGTGTTTATCCCTTGCATGTGTAGTCCCTTGTGTTTAGTCCGCTAGTCTGTTTAGTGTGTCTTGTCTCGTCCAGTTTGTATCCCCATGTCTGTATTGTATATTAGTTGTGCAATCCCTAGTCTGATGACTAAGTGTTTGAGTTTTGTTTATATTATGCTCCAAAGTTTAAGCCAACTTCCTTTTTGTTTTGCTTGTTTGGTTTATTATTAAAAGACTTTCACTGCATCCCCCCTGCGTCTATGCCTCAACACCTTGCCCACAGTCCAACATCCAGCAGAACGTGACAATGCTCTTGGGACTTATGGCTTTACTGAGGATTTATAGGAAGAGAGAGTAGAGTTTGTGCTTTGTGCACTTTAACCCGAGAGCGCACGCTAAACTGATGCGTGTCGCTCTCCTTCACTCTCTCTCTTAGACAGACAGAGGCTTGGGCTTTGCTTGTGTCTTCTCCAGCGCGCTTTGTCTTTGGCACTGACACCTTTTACTGGTGCGACCGAATGATCACACAGAGTGTCGCGGTATCACGACCCGGCCCGTTCTGAACAGTTTATGCGCGGCTTCGCCCCTTGCGCGAGCCGCGCCGTTACATACATACATACATACATACATACATACATACATATCCACAAATACTTTAACATGCACTTATCATGAATTGCATTTTATATGAATGTTACATATGAGACACGCACACACTAATATAATATATGCACATACACATTGTTAATTCATGTCTTCTGATGATGTTGACACATTTTTACGTTTTAAATAAGACATGTTGGCATATTGACGAATCAGGACATTTGCATAGTTAACACTATCAGATAGCCTACTATCAGGAAATTAAATTAATTTCAAGACCATTTAAACCGCGGCATGGCCATGTCTTTCATTATTTTGTACCTGTTAAGACATTACAAAAACTATATAAGAAACTTTTAAAGCACGAATTTGGGCATCTCATTTCATCATTATGAAAATAACATGAAGCACATATACACATGTTCATTATGAAATATCTGTTGTAAAACAAAATAAAATTCATGTTTGCTACAGCATTGGAAACAATATTGTTTTAGGTTAACGGTTAACCTTATACACAATTCATTTGTACTTGGTCCGGCTTTTAGATAAAGTCCTTCCATGCGCCATCTGGCTGATATTCAGTGAAGCACAACGGATTTATTTTAAATTCCTGACTGTTGCCTCCGGCAAGTCGTGGCACGCCGCGCGCTAAATTGCGGCCTCTCGCGGGAAAACACGCGCAGTCTTAAAGGCGACATCTGTAATCACAACTTAACTCTTTTTTTAGCTAAACAGATCAATGCTTGGATCCACAAAAGAACGATCTCAGTTACCATCAAGTTCTGAGGTCAGTGAGGATGAATATATTCCATCAGTTGAAGAAACAGCAAGTGAGGATTCAAATGAAAGTGACAGTTTAGCAGAAAATATAAAACGGCAGAAGAAACAAAAGGTACGGAAATTTTTTTTAGCTGCTTCTAAAATGCTCAAGAGAAAGTGTACGACACATTCCAGTTTGCTGACTGAGAACAGAGACTTGTCTTCACCTGATGCTAATAACAACAGAGACTCGTCTTCACCTGATGCTAATAACAACAGAGACTCGTCTTCACCTCCCCAGGTGACACCAGAGACACCTCTTCAACCGATAGTTCTGATGTGACGGTGATGACTTTCTTCTTTAAAGACCATGGCGGAAGACTGTACAACAAAAGGTTCTACTGTGTGTTTTGCTCTAAGCCTTTTAGCAAAATGGCACGCCATTTGGAATCAATACATAAAGATAAGTCAGAAGTGTCTAAAGCAGGTGCATGTCCGGTCGGGTCTAAAGAGCGAAAAATACAGTTGGATTTATTGAGAAATCGAGGGAATCGTGCTCATAATAGTCAGGTGCTTAAAGAAGGAAAAGGACAGGTAATACCTCATCAACAAGCTAATGCACCTGTAAGAGCCAGCGATTACTTGCATTGTATAAACTGCGAAGCTTACCACAAGAGGAGATCACTATGGAGGCACATGCAAATATGTCAGCTCAGCAGGAAAGTTAAAGATTTAAAGCCAGGAATGTCCAGAGTCCAGGCTCTATGTAGATATGCTGAGCCAGTTCCAGACAGTGTGAATGCACAGTTTTGGAAACTGCTACAATGCATGCATGATGATGAGGTAACAAATGTTGTCCGCAAAGAAAAATACATATTAAAATTAGGGGAGCATCTCTCAATAAACATGGACATGATGTCACGAAACATAAATATATCAGACAATATCAGACAAGTTGCGAGAGACTGGGCGACTAGTGCTCCAAGGAAAGAAAAATGTTGGACACTATCTGATTTCTTTGTACCAGCTAATTACCCTCATGTGTTTGAAGCTGTGAAAATTGTGGCTGGCTTGAATGAAGAAACGAACACATACAAAACACCATCTTTGGCTCTGAAGTTAGGCTACAACCTCAAGAAAATAGCTGATGTTATAGAATGTGAAGCAATGATCTGTGGTGATGAGAGTGCCATTCACAATGTGCACATGTTCAAGCAAATCTGTGACACTAAATGGAGTGTGTGTCATCTAAGGCCCTCAAGAATTTGAGTGAGGCAAAATGGAATGCTCCCCAACTACTTCCTTTTGCTGAAGTTGTAAAGAAGATGCACCAGCACCTGAGAATACAAAGCCTGGAGTGCCAAACAAAACTTAGAGAAGAGCCAAGTAAGAAGAACTGGGCAGAACTTGCTAAAATCACACTTTGTGACGTGATACTCTTTAACCGTAGAAGAGAAGGAGAGGTATCCAAGATGTCGATCAATGCTTTTACATTGAGAGACACCTCGTCAACTCATCCAGATGTTGAGCTTGCTTTATCTGACCTCGAGAAGAAGCTTTGTAAGCACTTCCAGTGAATAGAAATAAAAGGCAAATGTGGAAGAAAGGTCCCTATTCTCCTTACACCTGATATGCTGGCATCAATGGAGTTACTTGTCAAATGTCGCCATAACTGTGATGTGCTGGATGAGAATCCATTCATGTTTGGCCTCCCAAGCGCTTAGTCACTTCAGAGGATCAGATGTCATTAGGCAGATTGCTCTAAACTGTGGGGCAGAGCATCCAGAAGCATTAATCTCCACCAAGTTGAGAAAACACATGGCCACAATGTCTAAGGTTCTCAATCTGAAGGACAATGAAATGGATGACCTTGCAGACTTTCTTGGGCATGATATCAGAGTACATAGTCAGTATTGCAGGCTGCCTGAAGGGATGTTGCAGCTGGCGAAGATAAGTAAAGTCCTCATGACCCTTGTCCGAGTTTAAAGGCAGGAATCTTGATGAGATCAACATTGATCCACAAGGTGTCATGGCTTCCATAAATACAGAGAATGCAGATGCAGGTTAGGATGAAATAAAGTTCTTTGTTTATTTTTTGGAAGATAAATTAGTCCCTGAAAAAACTAAGAATTCAGCTGAAGGTATCGTACTACTCCAGGCCGGGGTCTGCAGGCGGGCCAACTAAACAACAACAACATAAAAGAATAAGAACTTTGTACTTGTCCGTGAACTTGAGACGAAAGGAGGGTTGCTATGTAATCAGTCCCAGCCTGGCCTTAGAGAAGGCTTGAATCCCGCCTCACCTGCAGATACCACTCAGTCCTGGGTGAGAGAGAGAGAGACACATAAATGGACAACACAGGAGGGTGCACAACAGTGAACAGACAGGGTGCTACGGGTTCGACTAGAATAAATAGTGACACACGAGAGAAACACAGGTGAACTTGATTTGATACTTAACTTAGTTAAACGTGGATTGCACAACCCTGGACATTACCATTCTTTTCCTACTCGTACAGCTGCTCTTATTGTTCATATATTCTTCACATTTTCTATTTTCTATATTGTGTATTGCTGTACAGTTATTTTATCTTAACTTTAATTTTTATATTTTAATTTTATTCTTTCCTAATTAAATTTACCCTCCATTTTATTTTTCATATTTATTTCCTATTCCAATTCATAGTCTTTTATTTTAAGGTCACGAGCAGTTGTCTAAGCATTTCACTGCATATCGTACTGTGGTGACTGTGTATGTGACAAATAAAATTTGAATTTGATTTAAAATGTGCTAAAAACACAGTACATAGTATTTCTGATATAAATCTTTGATACCCCTCACATCTTGATTATGCAATTTCTTTTGATAGGGTTAATATTCTCTGCTCAAAAAAAGTCACTTTTTATAAAACAAAACAATATAATTTTACTTAATATATGTACTGTCAGGCAGCACGGTGGTGTAGTGGTTAGCACTGTCGCCTTGCATCTCCAGGGTCTGGGTTCGATTACCCGGCCAGGCTCAATTCCTGTCTCTGTGTGCATGGAGTTTGCATGTTCTCCCCGTGCTTGGTGGGTTTCCTCCGGGTTCTCCGGTTTCCTCCCACAGTCCAAAGACATGCAGGTTAGGCTAAATGGCGTTCCCAAATTGCCTGTAGTGTGTGAATGGATGGGTGAATGTGTGCGTGTGTGTGCCCTGCGATGGATTGGCACCCTGTCCAGGGTGTACCCTGCCTTGTGCCCGAAAGCCTCCTGGGATAGGCTCCAGGCCCCCCGCGACCCTGAACACAGGATTAAGCGGTATAGAAGATGAATGAATGAATGAATGAATGAATGAATATGTACTGTCTGGACAAAAAAACCCTTCACCAATAGAACACTTTAATACATTATTAAAACCTGGAAGAACTTTGCTGAACCATAAACTTTGTGGAAGAAATGTGGCTGGGAAAAATGATGAATGGAGATCACTTAAAGTGTTTGTTGCATGGTAAAAACCATAGATATGTTTAACAGTGAAAGCAAGAGCATTTCCATACGTGAACACACTGGACTGGGACTGAACAGCTGCTTGGCCACAAGAAAACCACTTGTTAGTAAGACTAATAAAAAAAGGGCCTCAATTTGTTTGGTAACAAAGCTTGGACTATATAGAAATAGAACAGAAAAAGGTTATGTGATTCGATGAGTCCAGACTGACTCGTTTCCAGTGTAAAAAGGGAACCGACCAATTACTTTTTTGGGGGGCTAGGCAGTGTGTATATAAGACTTTTTTGCTTAACACAACTTCATATATGTTTTCATATGTGTTTCTTTAATAAATGTAATACCTTCTTTGCAGCCTAATATTAAAATTTTAAATGGCATCTTACTTTCCTTTATTACTTAATCAATGGACCAACAGTAAGCAAACTCTGACGTATCAAACCTTGATCATGCAACAAAGTATTTTCCAGATACTAAAATCCCAGATCCCCATTCATTTTAAATCAAGGCTTGAATCCAACTGTCATCATCATATCAATCATGGATTAACACCAATACCAATTTTATTTACTCGAATGTTATTTTCCTGTTTCATGCACTAATTTGCTATCTCATATAACACATAATATTTGTACTATCGAGTACACATTCTGACAAAGGAGTAAAACTGTAATATCATTACATGAACATGAAAATCGAAAGTCCATGTTGGGAAAATCCAGTATTCGGGGCCAGTTATGAATTGTATTTTCCCTTTCATTCTGACAAAGTAAAAGGCTTCCTCTTTTACTTTGTCACAATGAAAGGGAAAATACAATTTCCAATACCATATCCGCAAGGGCAGAGTGTCGCCCTGTCAACTGCCGTGAGCACAGCCAACCCATCTATTGGAGGCCACAGTGTAAAATGGAAGACTAACTGCACCTGTTCAAGCTCAGGGCGCCAAGACGGGCAGACTGCCTACAGCCGATCGATGTGCTAGAACTCATGGAACAAGGGGAGTCGGACTAAACACAGCTGTTTGACCTGCACAAACAGAATGCTGCTGGGAAGAAAGGTTATTCCATCCACCCCAGAAATTTCACAGGTGGCAGAGCAACATGCCGGCATTCGAGTGCAACGTCATGCAAAGACGTGCACGAGCCGCCACAGCTAGACGCACCGGTTACGTGTCTGTAAAGTGGCTACACCTTAAATACAATAGCTTGTTAAACTTTCCAGTCCTAAGACAAATGTGGCAGGAAGTCATAGGCAAACATTTAGAATTCTGTGGAATCAGTTTCACAGCACAGGATGTGGGCTAACCTTCTGCTTATCAGGGAGAATGTGTCTCATTACTTCCTTATCATAAAGAGCAGGGGGTGGTGGTGGTGGGGGGGATTGACACCAAACGTCTTCATACTCACTGCTTCCAGCCTCAAATTCAAAGTTTTCACATATAGTGTATCTGCACTTTAGTATTTTTCACTTTATTTTTTTTAAATATTCCAATTCAATGTATCAGGTGCCCTTTATATTTTTTCACTCCTGTCCACTGAATTGTGTGTGTGTGAGAGAGAGAGAGAGAGACATGTTCCAGGAAGGGAGAACTGGAACTCACTATTACAAAAAGTTAGGGCTCAAGTACAAGCCCTAATCCTTTTAAAGTATGTGGTACACAGCACGTTCATGACATCATCAAACTTGATTGTCACGCAATCAGTGAATGCTTTGACATGTAGGTGTTCGGCTTACCGGAGTGAAATGAATAATAGCATGATGGCAAACACCATCACAAGCAAAAATCTCCTAAGTGTGGGAAGATTTTACCTTAAACTCGACCAAAACAGCAAAAACTAGAATTAGAAGGAAAGACTTTGTGTTGGCATTTATGTCCATTCTGGACTTTGTAGGAGTAAATCAATGCCTAGCAGGGCCCATTCATGAGGCTGGTCACACTCTAGATTTAATACCAAATTTCAGATTAAATATAAAAGCTATCATGATATTTCCACAGTCTGAAGTTGTCTGAAGTCGCACTGTGGTGCGAGCAAAAATCTCACCTGGTACCGAAACAACTCACATAAGAGCATTAACAGAAGCGTTTGTGTAAAGGCCCTGAAAAGGGAGGTATTTGTATAAAAGGTGCACGGACACAGCTTTCTTCAGTTCACGTGTGTAATGACTGGTTTAATCGGCATAACTTTGTAAAATGCAAATCAATAGCAGAACAAATGCCAGTATGTACACAGTTCTCTGACCAACTACAAAATTAAACTGCCACAAGCAGTGTACTGTACAAATAGTACTAAAATACAGTAATAAAACATACATATGTCCAAAAAAAATGCACATTCCATTAATACTGCTGACACTACAAAATCTGCATCTAACTAATGATGTGAGACATAGGATTGACAGGAATTCAAAAAGATACTGTAAATCAGAATATTTCTGCTATAATCAGACTCCTAGTTAACACATATAACACAAACAGCACTTTCACTCAGTGTTAAACATTGGCTACACAACTTCAGCCTCAACTATGTATTACCATGCGGTTAGCATAACAAGCCTAATGTGGTTGACATAATTGAATTCACTTCAAACTTAAAATAATAAGGTATAATGTTCTAAAAATGGTTTCCTGGGTGTTCTCATACAGTTACTTAAAACACATGTAATTATGAGCAGTTATTGTGAAGGTCTCATACCTGAAAAGGGAGGTATTTGTATAAAAGGTGCACGGACACAGCTTTCTTCAGTTCACATGTGTAATGACTGGGAGAAAGTAGGCCGCGTGCCCCTTAACATACCTGCACAACAAATTGCACAACCCCCTGCTGAAATCACTTGGTAACTGCACCCCACTCTTACTATACAAAGTGTAAAAGTGGTACTAACATAAAATATAACACAAATTACTATGCCTCAGCTGCTATAACTAACAGTAATAACAAAATAAGAACCAGGACATGTTTCATCAACATAACTATAATATCATTAGGGTTTTCTCTCCTACTGTATCTGTATTCAGGTTTGTACTGCTCACTGTCTCATTTGTCACATTCTCCCCATCAAAATTAGATGTTGTCCTCAACATCCTCATCTCTGACCTTCATTGCCCAAATATGACAAAATATATTCTAACACTTGTTACAGGCTGGAACTCTTTTGTTATATTCAATTCCTTCATCAGTCATTGTTGCAGTTAATTTACAGACTGGAACTCTCTTTGTACATTCAGTTGTTTTTAGTCATTACAAACACGCATGTTCAGCACTTGCAGGTATGTCAAAACGTGTGCACGGTCTATACATGTATATGAATATGCACTGAACCAAGCACAGGCATCCTTAAAACAAAGTGTCAAAACTGTGCAGTTTCCCTAACATTATCAGGACTCAAAGTTTAAGCGATTAATGTGTGCGAAATGTTAGTGGTTGTGTAATAAACAACATTTGGCTCTACTGTAAGCCGATGAGTGTCAAGTATTCTAACTCGTCCAAAGCGGATTCAGTCTAAGTACCATAAAAATACAGGGGCTGGTTGTAGCAAGACTGTACTGGTTGTATCCAAACTTGGGGCCTTACATAAGATGGGACTGCAGCAAGATTGTAGCAAGATGGTGTTCCAATTTTGTCATACTCTATCTAAGGGTCTTTGGTGGCCTACGGAGCCTCTGAGGCTGCTGCGGCCTCATATCAATCTCCTCTTCCTGTCTGACATTCAACATGGGCAATGATGCTTGGTCCTCCTCAGTATGAGGTGTGCTTCCATCCTGAAGATCCAGCTTTTGCAAAGGGTTGTCATCATCACTGCTCTCCAGCCGGGGTGGTTCAGCAGTGGGTGTGCTGAGGTTAGGTGGGATTACCCTCTGTACAATTTCAGGCATCTCTCTCACCGGTTCTGGTGGCGGAGTCACAGGCTGATATGGCATACCTCTGAAATAATAATCGTCCTCATCCTCCTCATCTTCTGAGACCTCTCTGACTTTGTCGGTCACTGAAGTTTTCCTTTTTGGTTTTGCAGGTAGATGCACCTCAGTTTCCAGGGGCAGGTGATCACATGGTAAAAGGAGATTTCTGTGTAGAATCCTGGACTTTCCTTTCCCATGTTCAGGCCTCAGTTCATAGATAGGGAGATCCTCTCCTACTTGGCGAACTACAGTATGGATGGTGTCTTCCCAGTGATTCCGCAGTTTTCCAGGTCCTCCTCGAGGGGTCATATTTCTCACTAAAACACGGTCACCTGGATACAGCACTGAACTCCTCACCTTGCCATCATATACAGTGGTGTGAAAAAATATTTGCCCCCCTCCTGATTTCTTATTCTTTTGCATGTTTGTCACACAAAATGTTTCTGATCATCAAACACATTTAACTATTAGTCAAAGATAACACAAGTAAACACAAAATGCAGTTTTTAAATGATGGGTTTTATTATTTAGGGAAAAAAAAATCCAAATCTACATGGCCCTGTGTGAAAAAGTAATTGCCCCCTGAACCTAATAAATGGTTGGGCCACCCTTAGCAGCAATAACTGCAATCAAGCGTTTGTGATAACTTGCAACGAGTCTTTTACAGCGCTCTGGAGGAATTTTGGCCCACTCATCTTTGCAGAATTGTTGTAATTCAGCTTTATTTGAGGGTTTTCTAGCATGAACCGCCTTTTTAAGGTCATGCCACAACATCTCAATAGGATTCAGGTCAGGACTTTGACTAGGCCACTCCAAAGTCTTCATTTAGTTTTTCTTCAGCCATTCAGAGGTGGATTTGCTGGTGTGTTTTGGGTCATTGTCCTGCTGCAGCACCCAAGATCGCTTCAGCTTGAGTTGACGAACAGATGGCCAGACATTCTCCTTCAGGATTTTTTGGTAGACAGTAGAATTCATGGTTCCATCTATCACAGCAAGCCTTCTAGGTCCTGAAGCAGCAAAACAACCCCAGACCATCACACTACCACCACCATATTTTACTGTTGGTATGATGTTCTTTTTCTGAAATGCTGTGTTACATTTACGCCAGATGTAACGGGACACATACCTTCCAAAAAGTTCAACTTTTGTCTCGTCGGTCCACAAGGTGTTTTCCCAAAAGTCTTGGAAATCATTGAGATGTTTTTTTTAGCAAAATTGAGACGAGCCTTAATGTTCTTTTTGCTTAAAAGTGGTTTGCGCCTTGGAAATCTGCCATGCAGGCCGTTTTTGCCCCGTCTCTTTCTTATGGTGGAGTCGTGAACACTGACCTTAATTGAGGCAAGTGGGGCCTGCAGTTCTTTAGATATTGTCCTGGGGTCTTTTGTGGCCTCTCGGATGAGTTGTCTCTGCGCTCTTGGGGTAATTTTGGTCAGCCGGCCACTCCTGGGAAGGTTCACCACTGTTCCATGTTTTTGCCATTTGTGGATAATGGCTCTCACTGTGGTTCGCTGGAGTCCCAAAGCTTTAGAAATGGCTTTATAACCTTTACCAGACTGATAGATCTCAATTACTTTTGTTTTCATTTGTTCCTGAATTTCTTTGGTTCTTGGCATGATGTCTAGCTTTTGAGGTGCTTTTGGTCTACTTCTCTGTGTCAGGTAGCTCCTATTTAAGTGATTTCTTGATTGAAACAGGTGTGGCAGTAATCAGGCCTGGGGGTGACTACAGAAATTGAACTCAGGTGTGATAAACCACAGTTAAGTTATTTTTTAACAAGGGGGGCAATCACTTTTTCACACAGGGCCATGTAGATTTGGAGTTTTTTTTCTCCCTTAATAACGTAAACCTTCATTTAAAAACTGCATTTTGTGTTCAATTATGTTATCTTTGACTAATAGTTAACGGTTTTTGATGAGCAGAAACATTTAAGTGTGACAAACATGCAAAAGAATAAGAAATCAGGAAGGGGGAAAATAGTTTTTCACACCACTGTATCTTCTTGTTTCTTTGGGCAGATTTCTGCGCATTCTCTTGTGCAATAGCATATGCCTCCTGCATTCCTTGCCTCCACTGTTCAGCATAACTATGGTGACTACAGCTCCCTGCTTCTGTGGGCAAGTTAAACATCATATCGATAGGTAACCTTGGAGAATGGCCATATAGCAAGTAAAATGGGGAGAAGCCTGTGACCTCTGTACGTGTGCAGTTATAAGCAAATATAAGCTTGTTCAAGGAGTCTTTCCAGTTCAACTTGTCTCTATCGGTGAGGGTCTTTAGCATCTGCATTAGAGTTCGATTAAAGCGTTCCGCTTGTCCATTCCCCTGTGGATGGTAAGGGGTTGTTCTCGATCCGGCCACATTCCAGTACTTGCTCAGTTGGGAAAAGAGTTGATTCTCAAATTCACCTCCTTGATCGTGGTGGATGCGTACTGGGAATCCAAATTTCAGGGCATAATCATTGAATATTTTGTCAGCCACTGTTTTTCCCGACTTTGATGTTGTAGGGTAAGCCTGTGCAAAGCGTGTGAAATGATCTACAACCACGAGTATATATTCATAGCCGCCTTTGCACTTATCAAGGTGGAGGAAATCCACTGACACAAGTTGAAATGGCTGCGTGGTGATAATGTTTGTAAGGGGAGCCCTTGTCTCACGACTAGGTTTCTTCTGTTTTAGACAAGAACAGGTCATTGCATATTGTTCAATTCCTCGCTGCATGTATGGCCAAAAGAAACGGTCTCCAATTAGCGACACTGTCCTATCAGTACCTTGGTGTCCCATTTGGTCATGTAGCTCCTTCAATACTGTGACTCTTTTGTCAGGCAACACCAGTTGTTTTCTGTGAACTGTCCTTCTCCACAGGACTCCATTCTCATTGTCTCCAATTTTTCCCATTCACGAATGAGACAAAGGCTCTGTGCACTGAAATTGACAGAGATATATCTCTTGACAGAGATAGCCATTGACCATAAGGCGTTCGACTCCTGCTGTGTTTCCACTGCCTGAACAGTTGCTCCCACTGCATCATAGGACATCTCCTCTGTACATTCATTGATCATCGTTTCTACATCTACTGGCATTCTTGACAAACTATCAGCATCAATGTTCTCTTTACCAGGACGGTACATAATAGTGAAGTTGAAATCAGCTAATTCCGCTACACATCTGCTTCCCGTGGCATTTAACTTAGCAGTGGACAAAACATAAGTCAAGGGGTTGTTGTCGCTATAAACAGTGAAAAAGGGGGCATCGTACAAATAGTCCCGGAACCTTTCTGTAATCGCCCATTTAAGAGCGAGGAATTCTAATTTACCCGAGTGCAAATGATAATTTTTTTCTGAGGCTGACAGTGACCGAGACCCATATGCAATCACACGCAATTTTCCATTTTGCCTCTGATACAGCACAGCGCCCAAACCTTTGTTAGATGCATCTGTGTGAAGAACGAATGGCTGGGAGAAATCTGGGAATGCCAAGACAGGTGGTTGAACCAGACAGTCAATCAGTTGTTCGAGAACTTGCTGGTGTGAGTTCGTCCATTCAATTGCTGTGCAAGATGGTACAACTTTCACATTTCTTTTTGTATACACCTTTCTCCCCTTAAGTTGCGGGTTTACTTCTTGGGCAGAGCCCTTTGTTAGCTCATAAAGACGGCCGGTCCTTTATGTACTACCGATAGTAGCTCAACAACCCCAGAATCTGTCTTAACTCACCAACTGTTTTAGGAGCTTTGTCTTTCAGAACCCTTATGGCAGCTGTGTCAGCCGGGTCCATTTTATTTCCTTCTGCCGATACTATTCTGCCAAGATAGCGAATTTCACTTTTGAATAACTCACATTTGCTTGGTTTTAACTTGATTCCACTCTGCCTCAACCTCTGCAACACTTTTCTTATATCCATGACATGACCCTCGAACGTTTTGCTAAACACCAATGTATCGCCCAAGTAAGGAACACAAATTTTGTCTCTCAGGCCTTCTAAACACTCTTCCATGCAGCACTGGAAGGCGGCTGGAGCATTCATAAGGCCGAATGGGATCCTAGTCCATTCGTACAGCCCCCATGGTGTCACAAAAGCTGTCAAATGTTTGCTGTCTTTTGCCATGAACCCTTGGTGATAGGCCTTCTTTCCTTAATCTAATAGTGAAAACATAGTATTTCCTCCAAGGCCATCCATTATATCCTGGACTCTAGGGATTGGCTGTCTGTCGGGGTGAGTCTTGCGGTTTAATTCCCTGTAATCTATGCACAGACGTAAAGAACCAAATTTTTTTCGTACACAAACAACAGGTGACGCATAGGAAGAGTGGGATTTCTCAATTCATCCCTGTGCAATTAGATCCCTCAGATAGTCCTTCATCTTCTCATATAACGGCTTAGGAACTGACATATAGGTCCGGACAACTGGTTCTGGGTCTCTCAATGAAATCTCCAACTGAAGTTTCTCAATGCAGCCTACTGTATATCGTTATCTGACAGAGAAAAGGAGCTTGATTGTTCCCTCAGCATCTCACGTACTATTTTCCTCTGACCATCATCCAAGTGACCGAGATCAATAGGGGGGTCCCAGAGCTCTGTATTATTTCCCTGATGTTCGGCAGGATAGGCCTGAATGTTATTTATATCAGCAGATGGATGTGCTTCTTTAACTGGACTAAGTGGATAAGCAAAGGTGACTGGTTGGGCCGTACCAATAACTACCCTCTCTGTTAACATGGTGTCATGGTCAGTGGGATTTTGTACACTAAGAATGATGTTTGGCTGTGTCCCTTTCCTTACCTGCACTAACGTGTCACAGAACCAAGTCCTTCTGGCCAATGGGGGCTGCCATCAGGTTAAAAAATTAATGTGGTGTCATCCTTAAAGTGTTTGGCAAGGATTCTACATTCTACTTGGACAGCACAATGACTTGGAATAGTCATCCTCTGACAGGCTATTTTCACCAAATACTCACTCGTTCTTTCAACACTCACCGTCTTAATAAATGCCTCAGCTTTCCTTTTCTTTAGGTTAGGAAAAGCCAATTTCACAGTTTTTATCAGTTATTTTTTTGTTGACATTGTCTGTCTGGTTGTTCTGGTTGCTGATAACAACACGTTCAATTACATTAAAGCCAATAATAGGGCATGGCTGTTGGCTACCTCTCATTACAAGCATGGGGACATGAAACTCATCAGCAGCCCCTGCTAGTCTAAATGTCACTTCTATCCACCCCACATATGGCATTTCCGTACCATTGTCTGCCTCAACCTGCAGGGGGTCATTTGGGTCAACTATCTCTGCTATGTCTCTCAACTCAATGTTTGGAAAGTGATTAATTTTCCATAGCTCATCAATTGCAGACACCTGTGAGCCAGTGTCCCACAGTACTTCAGTTTTCTTTCCCTGTAGATAGCAGTGGACAAGACATTTTTTTCCTACAAGTTTAGTCACTGTACAATGTTCCTTTGTCACAATGTCCCTTTTTCTATCAGTCATCATTTTACATAACCGTGTTTGTTCTGTTCTTTTCTTATGCCGTGCAAACGGTTTGCAGTTTTCCTTATATTCTGGCCAAAGACTAACCTGACATTCCCTGGAACAATAGTGAGTTGTTTTGCACACCGAACACTGTTGAAACTTCTGATGTTCCTCAGTTTCTCCACAGCTGGTGCATTTTTGGGACACGTTGGCTGTCCTGGTCACTCCCTGTCCCTTGGGGGCGACCGCTCCTCGTTTAAAGGGGTCCCTCTTCCTGTGCTGTGTGGTCCTCTATGGCTCCTATAGCCAGCACGGAAGTGTTCACTACTTCCGCACCTGTAGCAATGCTGGCAATATTCTTCCCATCGCTGCTGGCACAGATAACATCTCGGTCGGGGACGTGGCATTGGGTATCTCTGTGGTGCAAATCTCTGCTGAAACTGGGCAGTTCCTGTCATTAACCTTGGGCCACTCCCAGCTTGATACCCTTGTACAGGTCCACTCGGCTGATGAAAAGCCGTGGCACCCTCTTTATTCCATGCCACAAACTGAGGTTGGGAATAACATGAAAGGTGGGCTGCCCCATATTCAGTCTCTTTGCCAACAGGGGGATAAAACTTGGGCACAATTTCCGGTTTATGAATGGACTCTCGAATTTGTGATACCTCAGCTTTGAGATCTTTTAACTGTACTATCTCTGCTTTGATTTCCTTCAAGTCTGACAAGACATCTGGGGGAAGGGTGCCAATGTTTTGTTGGGCTGTAATCTTTTTATCTCCATTTATGTCACTGGACTGAATTGCATGGACTGCAGTGTGACGCTGTGGGGTAGTTTGTCTCTTTTTATCTTGCCTCTCTTTTTCATTGGCACATGCCGTTTTGAGCCGTTCCAAGAGTAACTCATCCGAGGTAGCTGGTTGCAACAGGTAAGGTTGGAGATCAGTTTTAATGTTGTCATTTTGTAGGCCTGTAAGTATGGTGTGCATGAACATGCTCTGTACTAGTAGTGCAGGGTCATACTTGAGACTAGATTCTGCTTCCTGAGAGGCAAACAATATTTTCTGCCTTAAATCCATTGCTCGATTTAAAAAGTTCTGTGGAGTCTCTTTACTGCTCTGGACCTCTGTGGTGAGCTGTTTGTATAGCTCAGTTGCATTCCTTTCCTGATAATGTGAGCGGAGAATTCTTCTAAGGTTGGGCAGGGACAGATCGCTTTGCGCGTTCTTATCATGCGACCGGGGGGGGGGGGGGGGGGGGAGTGCTGTTGTGCTCGTTCTTATCATGCGACCTGGGGGCTGTTGTGCGCGTTCTTATCATGCGACCGGGGGGGTTGCGTGTTCTGATCTTAAAAATAGAGTAATGAGGCAATTTTTAAAATGTAAGGAGTAGAAAGTACAGATACTTGCTTAAAAATGTAAGGAGTAGAAGTAAAAAGTCGGCTGAAAAATAATTACTCCAGTAAAGTATAGATACCCAAAATTTCTACTTAAGTAAGGTAACGAAGTATTTGTACTTCGTTACTTGACACCTCTGCATACTGTATGTCCAAAAAAAATGCATATTCCATTGATACTGCTGACACTACAAAATCTGCATCTAACTAATGATGTGAGACATAGGATTGACAGGAATTCAAAAAGATACTATAAATCAGAATATTTCTGCTATAATCAGACTCCTAGTTAACACATATAACACAAACAGCACTTTCACTCAGTGTTAAACATTGGCTACACAACTTCAGCCTCAACTACTGTATGTATTACCATGCAGTTAGCATAACAAGCCTAATGTGGTTGACATAATTGAGTTCACTTCAAACTTAAAATAATAAGGTATAATGTTCTACAAATGGTTTCCTGGGTGTTCTCATACAGTTACTTAAAACACATGTAATTATGAGCAGTTATTATATACCCCACTCTTACTATACAAAGTGTTAAAGTGGTACTAACATAAAATATAACACAAATTACTATGCCTCAGCTGCTATAACCAACAGTAATAACAAAATAAGAACCAGAACATGTTTCATCAACATAACTATAATATCATTAGGGTTTTCTCTCCTACTGTATCTGTATTCAGGTTTGTACTGCTCATTGTCTCATTTGTCACAGAGGACAGCTATCCAAGAGCAATTCAATTCAATTTTATTTATATAGCGCTTTTAACAATGGTCATTGTCTCAAAGCGGCTTCACAAAAATGAAAGAAAATTTACACAAAAAAAATAAATAATAAATAATAATAATAATAATTTTAGAAAAGAAAATAATTGGAAGTGTGTGTGTGTGTGTGTGTGTGTGTGTGTGTGTGTGTGTGTGAGAAAAATGTGTAGATAATAATAATGAGACGAATGAATGAAATCTCTCTGATGAGCAAGCCAAGGGTGACGGCGACGGTGGCAAGGAAAAACTCCCTGAGATGGCATTAGGAAGAAACCTTGAGAGGAACTAGACTCAACAGGGAACCCATCCTCATTTGGGTGATAACAGATAGAAATTATACATTATGTGTGTTGTGCAGGTGAAAATTCAATATGACAGAAATTATTTAAATTGACATGAAGACCAGTTCAGCATAGGTACGAGTCAGTAGGTGCAGAGGGCAGGTGAGGTCTGGATCACTGGAAGCACAGGAGCAGCATGTGTAGCTCCAACTATCATAAAGCTGAATCCAGCTGGAGCTGGTCCTTCTCTGGACGCCTCAGGAACCTCGCAGGGTCGGCCTTTGTCTACTGAAGCTGGCACAATCTCTCGATGCCTCGGGATGGGTAGAGAAATACAGAACAGATGGGGAGAATTAGCGTAGTTGCCATTCGGGATAGGTGTACTGGAGTATGAGATTATGGGATGTGTATGCCAGATTAAAAAGATGCGTCTTGAGTCTACTTTTGAACTGAGAAACCGTGTCTGCTCCCCGAACACTGTCTGGAAGGCTATTCCAAAGCTTTGGAGCTAAATATGAAAATGCTCTTCCCCCTTTTGTAGATTTTGAAATTCTGGGAACTACCAGAAGTCCGGAGCTTTGTGATCTTAAGGCGCGTGGTGGATTGTAGCGTATCAGAAGACTGGTTAGGTATGTGGGAGCTAAACCATTTAAGGCCTTGTATGTAAGTAATACTATTTTGTAATTTATTCTAAACTGAACAGGTAGCACTTCGGTTTCTTCCCACAGTCCAAAGATATGCAGGTTAGGCTAATTGGCGTTCCTAAATTGCCCGTAGTGTGTGATTGGGTGTGTGAGTGTGTGTATGTGTGTGTGCCCTGCGATGGATTGGCACCCTGTCCAGGGTGTACCCCGCCTAGTGCCCGAAGTCTCCTGGGATAGGCTCCAGGTCCCCCGCGACCCTGAACACAGGATTAAGCGGTATAGAAAATTAATGAATGAATGAATGAATGAACAGGTAGCCAGTGCAGGGATGATAATATTGGGGTTATTGAGCACTGTGAACTTGCATGTCAACACTCTGGAAAAACTTTGTTTTGAGGTGGTAACGCATCCTCCTTATACAGTAAACCTCATCTTGCGCAATTGGACTTTGGTCTGTTTGTTTCTCTGAATGTAGCCCTATGAGGAGATTCACCTCTGACAGCAGTGCATTCTGCTGTTTAGCAGTTCAGCCTAAAACATTGTTTTAATGAGGGAATCCCAAATCTTTCTGACAGACAGACAAAGTGTATGTAAAAGCAAGGAGATTATGTTAAAAATGATACAGTGGAACTTCGGATTGCTAGTAACCTCGTCTGCAAGACAAGCAAAAATGAATAAATTTTGGATTGATAAACGAGCGAGTCTTGATATACAAGTACAAAATATTGTGGAGTTTCATGTGGCACGCATGTGCTTCTTTGTTTTGATGCTCAGCATCATTTGATCACATCTGAGCAAATGGTTCATCTCTCACTTGCGCTGTGGAATTGTGGGTAATTGTCTCCCATGCTCTGTCTCAGTGCGCGTATTGCAACATCCGTGCATGTTTACCATAACACTGTAACAATGTGTATGCGCGCAAAGCATATTTAATTTTGTTTGTGTGTCTGTGTGAAAGTCGTCCTTTCATGTGCCCGTGTACTTATCTTTATTACACATGTGCGTGCGTAAAGCAAAAGCAAGTGTCATTACAGATGTTCCTTGTTAAAGATCCAGTTTCTCTCTCTTTGACAGAAATCACTGATTCCGTTAGTGTGTGTTCGCATGTGAGTGTCATTAGAGATTGTGTGACTGATCACTCCTCCTCTTGCCTTCACACACACACACACATGCCCGCACGCACACACACTTTAATGGAAACACTGTTCTGTTCAAAAAATGTTAAATTATTCAACTAGGTGCATAAACAAACTCCAGTTAGTCCAAATGCAGCAGCCAGAATCCTCTCTAGAATCCTCTTTTCATACTCACAAATGGCTAGCAACTCTTACTTAACTGTTATTTAGAGGCAAAATATATTATACAGATTGAGAAAGTATTGCATATAACTTTCCTTGTAGAAAAATGTCATCATACATTTTTTAACAGGATATTTGATCAATAAGATCCCTTTACACTTTTACCTTGTCTGCTGGTCAGCTTCTTTAAGCAAGGTTTTATTTTCACCTCCTACACAATTAATAAAGAAACATATTAAATGAACAGTATGAATTACTTTGCAATTTTACAGCTACAAAAGGCTTTTAGTCCAGTGGTTATGAAACTATTAATTTTCAAAAGTCTCTGAGCTTGACAGATTGACAGTTGTGAAATTCAATTTGAAACAAACTTTTTTTTTTTTATAATTTAAGACGTAAAGCATATATCCTGTGAGGGTAACGGGAATTATAAAAGCTTGTACAAGCAGGCCAAAAAACACAGGTTGTGGTCATTTCTTTGAGTGATTCAGTGTGAAAACTTTCAGATCAAAGGGCTTAATTACTTTCACTTGAATTCCTTCCTGACAGGAAACCTGGTTAAAGATATTCATTATAACACACTTTAACATGTTCATAATGAAAGTACAAATAAAAGAGTAAAGATAGTAATAGCCAATAGTCATCATTCATTGCATTTATCAACCACTTTCCCGAGGTGTAGACATAAATAAAATATTTAAATAAGGCTCAGGGCCATTATTAGATCTCTTGAAATTTAAATAATGATGCATTGACATAAACACCATGCGGCCAAAAGTATGTGGGCACCTGACAAAACCCACCCAAGAACATACCATTTCAGCTTTATCAGTGCACCCCACCACCCCAACCCGCACACACACCACCACCATCACCACCTTTACTGTCATTATAACCTTCATTCTTCTGGGAAAGGTTTTAAACAGTGGCTTTGAGGATTTGATCGTTTAGCCATATAAGCATTAGTGGGCTTAGGTTCTAATGTCAGATGTGCTCTGGAACAAACTCAGTTTTGAAAATGATTACAAAGGTGTTTAATATTGTTGCACACAGACTTTGCTACTACAAAAACTGACAAGAAATATTGAGGCTAGACAACAACATGAACATGGTACAAGTACATAATTGTGATGTTACATAAAGACAAATAGTACTAAAATATATCCATCAAAATCAAACAAAAATATGATATAGTTCATGTGACACCACGTGTGTTATTGAATGAGCTTGAACAAGTAAAAAATAACAGAACTTTAAAATAAAATTTACACAATATAAACCATTTTAACTTGGAGTTTATATACCTAAATTAAAATCCAATTGTATAAAGGCAATTTTAATTACTCATATGGTTTAATGCCAATCGTGTCAATATTTTATTGGGCATGTTCTCTAGATACTGTAGAAGAGCACACATTTCTCAAACCATCATCTTAACCGTTTGTGGAGGAAATACAGTGGTGTGAAAAACTATTTGCCCCCTTCCTGATTTCTTATTCTTTTGCATGTTTGTCACACTTAAATGTTTCTGCTCATCAAAAACCGTTAACTATTAGTCAAAGATAACATAATTGAACACAAAATGCAGTTTTTAAATGAAGGTTTACGTTATTAAGGGATGTCCAAATGTACATGGCCCTGTGTGAAAAAGTGATTGCCCCCCTTGTTAAAAAATAACTTAACTGTAGTTTATCACACCTGAGTTCAATTTCTGTAGTCACCCCCAGGCCTGATTACTGCCACACCTGTTTCAATCAAGAAATCACTTAAATAGGAGCTACCTGACACAGAGAAGTAGACCAAAAGCACCTCAAAAGCTAGACATCATGCCAAGATCCAAAGAAATTCAGGAACAAATGAGAACAAAAGTAATTGAGATCTATCAGTCTGGTAAAGGTTATAAAGACATTTTTAAAGCTTTGGGACTCCAGCGGACCACAGTGAGAGCCATTATCCACAAATGGCAAAAACATGGAACAGTGGTGAACCTTCCCAGGAGTGGCCGGCCGACCAAAATTACCCCAAGAGCGCAGAGACAACTCATCTGAGAGGCCACAAAAGACCCCAGGACAACATCTAAAGAACTGCAGGCCTCACTTGCCTCAATTAAGGTCAGTGTTCACGACTCCACCATAAGAAAGAGACTGGGCAAAAACGGCCTGCATGGTAGATTTCCAAGGCGCAAACCACTTTTAAGCAAAAAGAACATTAAGGCTCATCTCAATTTTGCTAAAAAACATCTCAATGATTGCCAAGACTTTTGGGAAAATACCTTGTGGACCGACGAGACAAAAGTTTAACTTTTTGGAAGGTGCGTGTCCCATTACATCTGGCGTAAAAGTAACACAGCATTTCAGAATTTCACCTGAATCCTATTGAGATGTTGTGGCATGACCTTAAAAAGGCGGTTCATGCTAGAAAACCCTCAAATAAAGCTGAATTACAACAATTCTGCAAAGATGAGTGGGCCAAAATTCCTCCAGAGCGCTGTAAAAGACTCGTTGCAAGTTATCGCAAACGCTTGATTGCAGTTATTGCTGCTAAGGGTGGCCCAACCAGTTATTAGGTTCAGGGGGCAATTACTTTTACACACAGGGCCATGTAGGTTTGGATTTTTTTTCTCCCTAAATAATAAAACCCCTCATTTAAAAACTGAATTTTGTGTTTACTTCTGTTATCTTTGACTAATAGTTCAATGTGTTTGATCAGAAACATTTTGTGCGACAAACATGCAAAAGAATAAGAAATCAGGAGGGGGCAAATAGTTTTTCACACCACTGTAAACATTATTAGAATCAAAAGATTTTGTATTGGCAAAAGTACAAATTTAGATTAAAAAAAAATTTTGTATTAACAAAAATGAATTTTTGTTCTAAAATCAGACCATCTTATTTTAATTACTCCAACAAAAGGTTTAATTATACATTTTTTAAAATGGCAATCAGCAAAAACAGACTTACTACTCCCACAGTTATGAATTTTACAAGAAAGTGTGGCACTGATAAATTTATTGGCAAATTCCATTAGGTTTTTTGTTTCCATCTGAAAACTGTTGTGTCTTGTACTATATTTCTTTCTTTAAAGCCTCCTTCTATAATATGGAGCAACATAACACAATATACGCTGTGGCCAAAAGCCTGACACATAGACAAAAATGTGTTTCAAAGTATAAATTATAGCAAATGACAAATTCAAAAAGTTCTCAGAGTGTGAAGAGGAAAAAGTGGAATTTATTAACTTTTATTTATTGAAATTAAGCAATAATCCATGAACTTTTTAGAGAGTCCTCCACTGTAAATGTAAATTAGTCTCATTTCATTATACTCATAAGGTAATCAGTCTCATAGAATGTCCCGTTTATAATTGTTATAATGATTTAGAACAGGGTTTTAGAAAATAGGGTTATCTAATGGTTTAGAAAACGTTTGTTAATGTCATTTGTTTCTTTGGCTGATTTTTTTTTCTTCTCATTAGCCAGCTAGCTTTTCATCTGCTGAAAATGTCGATGGGGGAGGAGCAGGGGCTGATGTTATATCCACTACTATAAATTAAAAACTACAGTTGTTGTAACAAGGTTTTTGTTTTAGAATTAGATGGTAAGAGACCTAAAATATATTTTTTAAATATACAATATAAAGAATTTTTTAAGATAAAAAGTCAGAAGGCAAAAGGGCATGGTGCTTGAGCAGCACATGGAGTCTGCCTGTGTACAGTACGTGACTGCTGTATGTGGTTTTCTTTCCATACAGTTATTGTAAGAGAGCTTTAACAAAAGGGTGCATGGAATTTATTTATAGAAATAATAATACTAATAAAGGGATGAAGCTCAACTTTGTGCTTAGTAATGCCATTTATCATCAGTGAAGATAAGAAATAGTGTAGCTACATATTCAATGAATGGTTCAGTAAATAATTATTAAATAAATAACATTTTATACACGCATCAATTTCCACTACCTCCATAGGAAATGTTTATCAGCCACCTCAGAACGAGGTGACAGAGATGACAGAGTATGAAGGGTTGCTGGAAGTCATAACGCGTGCGGTCGAACGACTTCACATTGACTGGCCACAGGAGCAAGCTCACCTCACACAGTCAAAATTAGACGACAGATTTGTCGGGTGGCCAGGAGAGGGCGCCAAATCAAACATCCTGTGCTATTGGCCGTTCTATGGCATCCCTGGTGTGTGCAGAAAGACACTTATGGCTTAATCTGATGGGCATCAAGGATAAGGATCGATCATTCCTCCTTGATGTCCCTGTCTCACCATCAGGCTTGTTTGGCGACGCCGCTAATTCCATCGCCACCAGGTTTCGAGATGCCAATCTCTATGAACAGGCTTTTGGGAAATTTCTCCCTCGCCGTGCTCAGGAGCCGAGGTCGTCGGCCACCCAGCCTCGACCAAAGCTGAGTCTCGCAGAAAGGCGAGAGGCGCAAAAGGAGAGCGTCAGTAGCCGTGCACCTCCCTGTAAGGCCTGGGGTACGGTTCGCCGCCCCTCACAGATCGCCTCTTAAAGCTCAGACCGCCGCGCCGTCTTCTTCTCTAAGAAGAGGCCCTGAAGGCTTACGCCAAGGTTGTGGGGGTGACCCCCCAGGGGAGAGCACGTAATTTTCTTCTTTAAGAACATGCCCCCCCAGGCAAACCACGGGACCGATGTTTAGTTCCGCCGCCTTTGGTGTTTCGGACAACACCGGTCCTCAACGACATGTTAGCTCTTCGGTTAAATTCCTGCTGTATGCCAGGATGCCGAACAGCTAACAACACTCCCAACCAACACCCCCCCCCCCCCCCCCCGCATCACATCACTCTCCATGTTTCAGAATGGCGTGGTCTCCACTTCCATGAAACCGGAAAGTGCGCATCTCCTGACAGAGGCTGCTGGAGGAACGGGGCCATAGAACATGTTCCCCTACCAGATAGTGAGTCAGGCTACTACAGTCGGGGCTGCATCCAATTTTTAGATTTCATGGTTTTTACCACCATCTAAAATATATAAATACAGTTTCAAAATTTACTGTCAAAGTGATTGCTCTCAAATCCTACCAAGCAATTGATTTGTGACAATCGATTGAAGGACGCTTACTTTCATATTGCCACAACGCAGGGAAGGACCTGAGGTTCACTTCCGGGGCGAAGCTTACCAGTATCAGATCCTTCCATTTCGTCTAGCTCTCTACATGGATGTATTGAATTACATATACTATACTGTACGACTGGCTGGCCCAGTCTCAGTAGCTAGCCCTTCGACATCAGCATGTCGTCCTAGCTCATCTTTGGTTCTAAGATTGAGACAAGGAAATCAAGCTAGACCAGCAAAGGTTCTCATGGCAGCTGTATCCACAGTGACAGCTTTGAGCCGTCTGCATATGGGTGCACTCTAGATGTGGCCAAGATAGGGGATTTCAATCTAGGGCCAATCCCCAATAATGGTTATGCGCCAGGTGCTTCGTACCCTCCCTATGTGACTCAGACCCCGGTTTCTACTCTGCGTCCCACTCTAAGTTGGTCTTGTCATCACAGATGCTAACGACAGACGCTTCCCTCACGGGCTGAGGTGCGGTTGGATAACCGTCCAGACCCAGGGAGCTGGAAAGGCTTTCATCTCGCGTGGCACATCAATTGCTTCGAAATGATGGCCCTATTTCTGTCCCTAAAGCACTTCATCCAGCAATTGAGAGGATACCATGTCCTAGTGCGGATGTGCAACACTATTGCAGTCTCACATATTATCGCCAGGGTGGACTGTGCTCGCGGCGCTAAACAGCTAGCGCACCAGATTCCTCTCCCTCAGGGCGATTTACATTTCCGTGCATATAAATAAGGAGCATCTGTACTGTCCAGTCAAGCTCTGACACACGGGGATTGGAAACCCCACCCCGAAGTAGTCTGGGAGAGATTTCAGTTAGCAGAGGTGGACCTCTTTGCCTCGTAAGATCAGCAAATGT
Organism: Channallabes apus; assembly: GCA_030522415.1. Lineage (NCBI taxonomy): Eukaryota > Metazoa > Chordata > Actinopteri > Siluriformes > Clariidae > Channallabes > Channallabes apus. Next base: position 5,901,232 of record CM060126.1, on the reverse strand, counting down.
CCCCTTTGCTGCTCTCTGACTCTTCCAGCCCCACCCCTGGGTCTGGACACCTTGGCCCTTACGTGGCCCAGGTTACGTCTCTATTAATTTTTCCTGATAACTCTGCTTCCGAGAGTCTAAGTCAAGCTGGTCTTCCAGCCAGCGTAATTAAGACTATTCTAGGGCTCCCTCTCCTAGAAGAGCTTATGCCCTCAGAAATGAATGTATGTGAAAGATTCATACAAACGAAGTGTTTCAGCCCATATTGCTTGAAGCCTCTGTCCTCCGCCTGTTACAGCTTCGGAGCAGGAAAGACTTCACTTACAGTGTCCAGTATGTGCCCTTTGGGTGAGAGATGCTATTGCCCTCTCCTATGAGCCGCACAGTACCACATCGCCTCTAGGAAGCGGGTCTCATTCAACCAGGAGATTGCCTCATCTCTTGCACTAGCAAGAGGTATTCCCCTGCAGCAAGTGTGTGCTAAGCGGGTAGACTCAGTTCACTGCCGAATTGTTTCAGTGTTGGAACTGCTGCTGCTGCTGCTGCAAAAAAAAGTTTGTCCTCGAGCTTGTGCCCTAGTACTCTCAGGACGTACTTAACTGCATTCTTACTCAACTATCTTCCGATATTGTTTTTGAAACATCCTGTCCTCCGCCTTTACAGCTTTGGAACAGGAGATACTTCACTGACTATGTCCAGTACATGCTCTTCAGATTAACGCCACCACATCAGCAGGAAACGTAAACCAGAGCAGCTTTTACATGTTTGGGACCGCAACCTGCAGTGCCTCTGCCACTATACTGGATGAGAGTGCTATTACCCCCTCCTATGAGACGCATGAGCTCACATCACCTATAGGAATCAGGGCTCATTCAACCAAGGGGATCGTCCCATCTATTGCACTAGCAAGGGGTATCCCTCCTACAGCAAGTGTTTGCTAAGCACGTTGACCCAGTCCACTGCTGAATTGCTCCAGTGCTGGAGTTTCTCCAAGAGAATTGTCTTCAAGCTTGTGCCCTAGTACCCTCAGAACGTACGCGGTCGCTATTTCAGTCTGCCATGTTTTGATTGAAGCCACTAGAGTCAGCACCTGACAGGCCTCTGTCCCTTAGGATGGCTTTTCTTATGGCCATTTCCTCTCTCAGAGGATCGGAGATCTGCGTACTTGTCAGTCTCCCCATCTTGCCTGAACCTGCCTCCTATGAGGCGCAGAGACTCACTTCACCTCTAGGAGTCAGAGCCCATTCGACCAGAGGGGTCACCTCATCTATTGCTCCTGCAAGAGGTACTCCCCTTCAGCAAGTGTGTGATGAGGCGGGTTTTTTCCTCCCTGCACACATTTGTGTAAAGCTCCCAGACATAGTTCTGAGACTCCTCGCCTTGTGCACACATGCTACACAACCTTGGGGTCCAGACTTGAAAGGGAACGTCTCAGGTTACTTTGCTGTAACCCTGTTCCCTGAAAGGCGGGAATGAGATGCTGCGTCCCAATGCCGCACTGCCACGTGACCGGACGTCCATTCAGACAAATTAATCTGAGGTTGTCGACGGCTCACCACTATTTATAACCTGCAGCTGCGTCTAATCAGATGACATCACCTGACCGAGGTTATATAAGCCAAAATTTGGCGTGTTTGTACAGAAATGCTTCACAACCGCCGACAAGATGTTTCCCATAGCGTTTTCACGCAGCATCTCGTTCCCGCCTTTCAGGGAACAGGGTTACAGCAAAGTAACCCGAGATGATTTTTCCACAAGCTATCACAATCTATTACAGTTTTGAAACATTGGATAAATCAGACTGTCATTGTGTTTGTGTTCATTTAAGTAATCAGTAGTATTTAGTCACTATATTGTTCAGTCCTGAGCCCTGTATATATTTATCTAAAAACAGCAAAACAAAGAAACAAAAAATTCGAAACTGCTCTGGATTTTAAGAGTTAGTAATATGTTGGTTGAGTTTTAATTAAAGCAGTTGAGTATTTTAATTAAAGCAGTTGAGTGTTGTGCTCTGCTCCAATTTTGGAACTATAAAGCTTCTAAAATGAGGTTATGTAGTGGTTTTCAAATGAAATGTTTTGTTATAGATGACCTTCTGTGTCAGAACAGTAATTTGTTAAAATGAATGTTAGAAAATGTAGTTTAGCACTTTCTGCTGCCAATCTGTAATGTCTTTAGCCTTGGTGTCAAAGACACAATTGTTTTTGCAGAAAATAACATTTTGTCAAGAAGAGGAACAGAACTTTGAAGCCCACAATGAGCAGAATAAGAAGTGTGCCAAAGCAACAAGAACAGTAATTTTTCAGGACTCAGTAGACAAAGATACCCTTCACAATCTAAAGAGTCTGCCCTCTGCACCACCAGCTCCAGAATTCAGTCATACAGAGGGGACATCGGGTCGTCTGTCTCGTCCTTGATGTCTCAGGAAGCATGAGTGTACAGTATGTAAAATCACTGGGTGTAAGACAAATACAAACCGGATTCCAAAAAAGTTGGGACACTTTTTTTTTTACTGAAATTGTGAATAAAAACTGAATGCCATGATGTGGAGATGGCAAATGTCAATATTTTATTCAGAATAGAACATAGATGACAGATCAAAAGCTTAATCCGAGAAATGCAATTGCAACAAACTACAGACTGTGCAGATTTTTAAGAAATTAAAAAAAACATTGGGGAGAAGAATAGGTTTGTACAAAATAAAATAAGACTAAGAACACTATGAAATAAATTTTATACAATATAATATAAATATACATTATTGTTATGATGTGGCAGGATAGCGCGTTATGGTAGTGCGCCTGATTTTCCTTTTTTTTTTTTTTTTACAGAGTCCTGATGCAGGGCTTCGGAGGGAAGGTTGTGTGTGTGTGAGCTGTGGGAGTGATTGTGCACACTTACGGGAGGCTTTTCCTGTTCGGAGATAACATCGGATTATTAATTTAACACAAAACTTCTAATGGAACAAAGAGCAAACATAACATACATAACTAAGTCTCCTGTCCCCTCCAGACAGGGTTAATCCTTCTTGACCTTTAGTTTTTGTTTTTCCCTTTTAGTTTTCTTTTTCTTTTATTTTCAGTTTTCTTTTCTCTTTTCTTTATTATTATAATTTTTTTTGTTTGCTTGTTTGTTTGTTTGTTTTCCTATACTGGAGCAACGCTCCACACCCTGGTGCTTCCTAAATGTCTGCACACCTAATGCTTTGTGTTGGGGGCCTACAGTATATAGACATGCATCCAGGTGTCATGCATCCCCCTGATTGCCATCATGGCGGCGTTGCCCAGCAAATGCACGTGAGGGTGGCCGTGGGGCTGCCTGACTGGAAACCCATGGAGTAGTTGTCTGTGGGTTTGCCTGTCGCAATACCCGCGATGTTACAGTTATACAGAACTATGATGTAAAATCTGATACCAGTGCAATGATATATGATGACCCACACATATGGTTTTTACACACACTCTGGACATTCGTTTACACTAGTGACCACTGCACAACTACACTTCGTGGTCAAACCACTCAAATCACTATCACAAGTCACTTTAAATAAATCACTTTAAGCATATTCGCACTGCACAAGACACTTTAAACATGTGGATTGCACAACCCTGGACATTACCATTCTTTTCCTACTCGTACAGCTGCTCTTATTTTTATATTATAATTCTTATTTTCTATATTGTGTATTGTTGTACAGTTATTTTATTTTAACTTTAATTTTTATATTTTATTTGATTCTTTCCTAGTTAAATTTACCCTCTATTTTATTTTTCATATTTATTTCCTATTCCTATTCATAGTCTTTTATTTTAAGGTCACGTGCAGTTGTCTAAGCATTTCACTGCATATCGTACTGTGTATTAGGGGTGTTCTGATTCCGATACTGGTATCGGAAATGCTGCCGATACCACAAAAAAAGCTGGCATCGGAATCGGCGAGTACTTGAGTCCACGTACCGATCCGATACCATTTTCCTAAACATAACCTATTTATGCCCGCTAGCTTTGCTAGCTTAGCTTACTTACAGAGTGTCACGGCGTGCGCCCAAATCGATATTGCTCCTCGCTCACTAGTTAGGCGGCCTCCCCACCCTTTAGGTATGTGAAGTAGCAGGGCCGCAGAATCAGGCAACAGCCCATGAGCTATCGGCGCTATAAAACACAGCGGGGAGTGTAGCTCGGGGTCTGACTGTTGGGAAGCTGGACTTTGCGACGCGGTGGATTTTATTAGAGACAGTGGCACAATATGTGGTCATATTGAGTAATCGAGTCCCAGTTTACTGAGCTTCATAATGTCAGGAAGTCAGGCAGGGATTACAGTGTTAAAAGGTGAGCTGTAGTCAATGAAAAGCAGCCTTGCATAATTCCCTTTCCCATTGTCCAGATGTGAAAATGTAGTATGAAGGACATGGGAGATGGGTTCATCCATGCTTCTGATATGATGATAGGCAACTTGTTGACATTCCTGCAGTCAGCATGCCAATTGCACGCTCCCTCAAAGGTTGCGACATCTGTGGCATTGTGCTGTGTGATCACACTGCACATTTCAGAGTGGCCTTTTATTTTGGGCAATCTAAGGTACACCTATGCAATATTCATGCTGTCTAATCAGCACCTTGCTATGCCACACCTGTGAGGTGGGATGGCTTATCTCGGCAAAGGAGAAGTGCTCACTAACACAGATTTAGACAGATTTGTGAACAATATTTGAAAGTAATGGGTCTTTTGTGTACTGTATGTAGAAAATGTTACAGATCATGAAAAATGGGAGAAAAAATAAAAGTGTTACATTTATATTTTTGTTCATTGTACATTATATAACATTGGGCTGGACAACAATTTTTTCAACAGGCAGCAAAGGCAAAACATGAGTGTCAAAGTTGCTTTTACATTCCAACTTAAAAGCACAACTTGGGAAATGAGACCATCCGATGAGCATGTGAATGCGGTAAATACAGTTACTCTGACAGTAGCAGATAGTGTTAGCTAGCTAAACATGCCTAAATTAAAATGCCTAAAACTAAATGTTTTAACGTGTGGCTGTATTTCACAACACTGTGACATTTAACAAAAATCTTTTAACAATTATGTGTAAAGCTTAATGAAGCTTAATGAAACATTTTAGGACATACAGGATAAAGTTGAAAGCTGATAGATGCACCGTGTTTAACAGCTTGCGGACATCGGCAGGCAGTGTGGGTATCCCGGCCCCAGTAAGACCAACTCTAGCAAAGTAAGGAGAGTTGTTGTATTTTGTCAGATAAGGCAAATATGTTTTGTATTTATTTATATTTATGCATACTTCAATTTTTTAAATATATTGCTTATTTATTAATTAACTAATTATTTTTTATTATTATTATAAAAAGTTGTTCTTTAATGTTATCCACCATTTTGTGTGTCTTTTAAATTTTATTATTTTTGTAAAGTATTGGTTCTGACACCAATTAGGCACCAGTACCATCACAATCCTAAACATTACATTTCAATGTAATGCTTATATCTGTTTTTTTTTAGTATTTAAAAATTGCATTATAAACACACACACACACACACACACACACACACACAGTGTTTAGTATCTAATTAGGTTTAAGAATGCTTTCATTGAAAAATTACCCTACGTTCAAAGTAATAACCTCTAGCTTCACTTTTCACTTTTTAGGGAGCTCAGTGAAAGGTTTCACTGCATTTTAAATCCTATTCTTTTTTACATTTACAAATTTTTGTTTGTAATAAGGAACTTGCTGTGGGGAAAGCACATGTCAAAACTTGACATCTGTTGGTTGTCGATTTTCATAAGTCATTTATATTGTGCAACTCCAACGTACCTCTTGGTCTGTTGCTGTTTGGAAAAGTCATTTAAATTGTGAAACACTCTCATTTACTTATCGTTTTCTATCATTTGTTTTCATTTTGTCATCATTTTCATCATTTGCTTCCTTGCCATCTGTTCTTACATCTATTATTTGTTATGCAAACAGGCTCACATTATCACAAATTAGTGTTTTGTGAAACAGAATATAATAAAAACTGTCATACCATTTAATAAAAAAAACCTGTCTGTATCACACAGAAGACTTAATGCTTTTATTTTAATTATTTTTCCTCTTCAACCAACTGCAACAATTTTCTTTTATTAAAATATCTAAATAAACATATTAGCAATAACTAATTGTTCTTAATGGCCAGAAAATGCCAATGCACACAAGCAGAAGCAAATTTAAATTGACCATAGCTTATGTGGCAGATCTGTTATAAAACAGAATGAAATTAGAAGAGCTGGCTAAGCAAGACCCATACAGACACAGAACCGTCAGTGAAAAATGGATAAAATTATCGACAAGACATGAAACAAAATAATGAATAAAAAGAAACCAAAAGAAACACAGGAATAATAATAGTAATAGTTAATAGTAATAATAATGATGATGATGATGATGATGATGATATTATTATTATTATTATTAATACATTTTCAATAAAATAAATGCAAAAATGGGGCACAATATTTAAACAAAGAAAATTTAAAACAGAGCATACTAGAAACAAAGACATCCAAAGACACAAGTCTTTGTATTATTAACACTAGAAGCGCAGAGCACCGGTCATTTTGACCGCAATGGATGAAAAAAAAATACTTCACACTCGATCAAATTCCAGGACCCTCCTTTCATGACTTTTCCTAGATCTGTGAGCTTAATCACCCTGCATGCTTACATTTTCAAAATTGCACCAGTAAAAGCCAGTATAAAGCTATTTTGCTCTTATTTACATGAAATTCCTGACAGCTGCGTGGCGGCATGACGTTTCCTGCCTTTTCCAACCTGCGATTCTCATTTCTTTCAGCAGATGCGCAAGGGATCACGCATACTATCTATGCGTCATTCAGTGCGTATATGTAACTTACGATCTATTTCGACCTCACTCAGACCGTCACCACAGTCTCATTCTGGATGACTAGTATCAACAGAGTCACGAGGGACCCGTAGTACCCCTTTTCTCTGGTGACTTACACAATTATTTTGGACGAGTATGCTCAATGTATGTACGCAACGCTCTGAAAGGACATAGGAGGGACTATTTAGCTCAGTGCTTGACCAAGGGGGCTCTGTGTGAAAAGCATCCAGCTCAATCACCTGATTTATTGTACCAGGTCTAAGGACTTTGGGTAGAAATGCCGGATTTGGCAAGAGAAAGCCCCCCGTGTTTTCTGGCTTCCATCTTAGACAGTCCTCACTGACTGAGAGAGCATGCAATTCACTGACCCTCTTGGCTGAACATATTGCCAGGAGGAATACTGTTTTCCATGTCAGGAACTTCAGGCTGGCCTGATCCAAAGGTTCAAACGGTGTTTTAGTGAACGCAGGTCAGTAGTAAGATCCCAAGTGGGTGACCTTATAATCTTCCCTGGGCACAAGCGGTGTGCGCCTTTAAGGAACTGAGACACTAAGGGGTGTTTACCAACACTTACACCCTGCCCTGATGCATGAAAATGTCAGATGGATGAGATGTATACTTTTATAGTATTAACTGATTTCCCAGAATCCAACAACGTCTGGAGAAACCGAAGAACAAAGCTAGTGTCACAATTGGTAGCATCTAGCTGTTGATCTCTATTTGCTTGAATAGTTACTCCAAGTAGAGGGTGCCTTAGAGCTATTTATTGTTCTCCTTACTGCCTCATCTAAACTCAGGTTAGGGTGGGGCTGAGTAGAGGTCACACCCACAATTGTAGAACTTCCAGCTTTGGGTGCCAAATTTGTCCTGCTGCTTGAGACACGAGATCGGCTCTTTTCGGTAGCTGCCAAGGGTGACCTTGAACCAAGCGTAGGAGTGCTGGAAACCAGAGTTTCTTTGGCCATCTTGGGGCCACAAGCAAGACTTTGTGATGACCAATCACAATTCTCCTTAGCACCAGGGGAATCAGAGGTAGAGGTGGGAAAGCATACAATAACTCTCCTGGCCATTCTTGAGAGAGTGCATCTATCCCCAAGGGATCTCCCAGGTTGCTCAGGGAGTACCATTGGGTGCAATGAGTTGTCTCTCCTGTTGCAAACAGATCGATCTTTGCTGTACCAAAGTGTTCCCATACAAGTCTCACCGTTTTGGGATGGAGACGCCACTCTCCTGGGAGTGGTCTGGTTCGAGACAGCAGATCCGCTGCTTTGTTCATCGCCCCTGGTATAAATGCAGCTTTGAGAGATAGGAAGTTTGCGGACGCCCAGAAAAGTAGTTTTCTTGTCACCCGGAATCATCATGTTGATCTGGTGCCCCCCTGGTGATTGATGTGATACACTGCGGACATGTTGTCCGTCCTTATCAGACCATGTTTGTTCTGTAATATTGGGAAAAAGGCCTTCAGAGAGAGGTAGATCGCTCTGAGCTCCAGTACATTGATGTGTTCTGAGGTCCAGGGAGGGTCCCAGTTGCCCCTGACAGATCTGCCTTCCCATGACTGGGCCAGACTGGATAATTTTCTCACTCTCTGAGGGGATAAAGAGACCCTCATTAGGTGAGGGTCTAGGGAAATCCCTACAAACAGTGTCTGCTGTCGAGGACTTAGATTGCTTTTGTCCCAGTTTATTTTGAACCCGAGAGACTGGACATGTTGAATTACTATTCCAGGGTCCCTGATAACCTGACTGCGGGTAGGTGCGAAGATCAACTGTCCAGGTATGCTAGGATTTTTATTCCTGCATTCTGGAGGGGATGAAGGGCTGCTGGCATCCTGGTGAAGACCCTTGGAGATAGCAAGAGGCCAAATGGTAGAACCTTGAAGTGGTAAACCCGATCCTGAAAAGCAAAGCGAAGGAATGGGTGATGATCTGGACAGATGGGTACATGGAAGCACGCGTCCTTTAGGTCTATGGAAGAGAATAATTTGCCCGGCTCTATGAACTCTAGAATTTGTTTTGTTGTCAGTATTCTTTTTATGAACCATTCAGTTACTGCAAGTTCAGGATTGGTCAAAGTCCACCATCCTTTTTTGGCACAAGGAAATATTTCAAATATTGAAATGTGATATTGAGTGATTGAGCCTTTTTTTAATAAGATTGCAATCTCGTTGGATAAAATTTGTGCCTGGATTGGGTCCTTGACTATGGTCATGTGGACTCCTAAAAAAATTGGAGGACGCTGCCGGAATTGTATCCTGTATCCGTTCTTGACAGTACCTAGGACCCAGGGATCTGATGTGCATTTTCCCAAGCTGTCCAGGCAAAGCTGGGAGCGTGCTCCGGCGGTCCCGAGACCGTTATTCAGGACCTCCCCGGGGTTTGGAATCCCTGGTGGTGCGCCTGCTTGGGAATCCTCCTGGATCCTCCGTGCTGTAGGCTGATCAACCTGGGGAGTATGGTAGGATGGTCTGGTGCTTTTTCCATGGGGCTGGTAACCCTTAGTTTGTCTCTTATCATGCCCCCAATGATCCGAACGGTGGGACTGTGGGTGCCGAAAGAGCTGAGCACCTCTATGTCCAAATGTTTGCTGGACAGACTCCCTCCTGCGCCTTGCCAGGTCGGTGGTGTCCAACACTGACTGAGAGTCAGAGTGAAAAACTCTACCAGGAATCACCGGCATATTGGTCAATTCTTTTCTAATGGTTTCAGGGAAGGATATCTGAGCAAACCAAATCTGCCTTCGGGCCATGACCGCTGAAGACATGGACACACCAATATCCCTGGTAAGTTGTGAATGTGTGATAAGAGCTGCATCAACCAGATTCACAACATCGCAATCTTCTGAGCTAATAACTTTTCTTAGGGCTGCCAAGACTATTGCCAGCGCATTTCCTGATTGGGCTGCCTGAGTCGCTGCAAGTCTGGCACATTAGTCGCTCTGTCTTCTGACATTCTCTACCTGGACACCTAGGGTTATCTGTGACCCGGTCAGGTCCTAAAGAGGTTAATGCTGCAATTTCTCTCTCTACTGGAGGCATGTTACCCATGCCACTTTCAGGAGCATAATTTATCTTGGCAAATTGCCTGCATCTTGGATTGAACTGGGGTGCTGCTTTTGGATTATTCCAAGTTTTTCTCAACATTTGAGAATAATCATCAGCCACAGGCATAGACACAGGGGGCTGAGCATGGGAAATACTAGCCCAAGCACCTTGCTGTGGGCTTGAGACACTAACGTCTTCTTTAGTATCTAGGCCCAATATTTTTGCAGCACTCAAGATATGAGAAAGGTTGTCAGAGTGTGGGCTATCTTAGTCTGCGAGTCTGCGAACAAAGCTTTTCAACGGCAAAGAAAATGTAAACAAGCAAACAAGTATGGCAATATCCGTCACCCTACATGCGCACATGTAGTAATTGGGATAAAAATATCACGTCTACTGCGAACAGTAGACTCACACATAAAGATACCTGGAAGAAAAAAATAAGTAAGAAAAGTTACACTTACCTCCAGGCGACGCGTCGCGTCTGGAATATCGGGAAGAAATCAAATGCAACCCTCAGGGACTTAAAGCGCCTGCACGAAAGACGTGGCGGATTGAACTTGTGTGTGTGTGCACTGTTATAAAAATTCTAAATGTAAACAAACAAAATACAGCTTTTTTTTCTCAGAGGTAAACGGAAAATTGAAGTTGTTCAGCTCTTTAGTGTCACTATGCATGATGTTACACTCAGTGTAGTTACCGAAATCGAGTGGCCACACATCACTTCCACAGTTCCCTTGCTTTTATTACATGATGTGAGCATAAACAGTGAATCATTCTGCAGGTTTATAATACACCACAGCCAAGTGAACCACGTTCCCGCCGATTAGGCGCGTGGTCAGTTGCCTAGCAACACTGAACGAAACAAGGCATAATCGTGGTGTTTGCTTCGGTTATGACATAGCATAGTTTATTATGTGCTGTGGTAGATCTGATTTATTCAAATTCAATATTGTTTTAGTCACCCAAAATTTCTGTAGTCACCCCCAGGCCTGATTACTGCCACATCTGTTTCAATCAAGAAATCACTTAAATAGGAGCTACCGGACACAGAGAAGTAGACCAAAAGCACCTCAAAAGCTAGACATCATGGCAAGATCCAAAGAAATTCAGGAACAAATGAGAACAAAAGTAATTGAGATCTATCAGTCTGGTAAAGGTTATAAAGCCATTTCTAAAGCTTTGGGACTCCAGCGAACCACAGTGAGAGCCATTATCCACAAATGGCAAAAACATGGAACAGTGGTGAACCTTCCCAGGAGTGGCCGGCCGACCAAAATTATCCCAAGAGCGCAGAGACAACTCATCTGAGAGGCCACAAAAGACCCCAGGACAACAACTAAAGAACTGCAGGCCTCACTTGCCTCAATTAAGATCAGTGTTCACGACTCCACCATAAGAAAGAGACTGGGCAAAAATGGCCTGCATGGCAGATTTCCAAGGCGCAAACCACTTTTAAGCAAAAAGAACATTAAGGCTCGTCCCAATTTTGCTAAAAAACATCTCAATGATTGCCAAGACTTTTGGGAAAATACCTTGTGGACCGACAAGACAAAAGTTGAACTTTTTGGAAGGTGCGTGTCCCGTTACATCTGGCGTAAAAGTAACACAGCATTTCAGAAAAAGAACATCATACCAACAGTAAAATATGGTGGTGGTAGTGTGATGGTCCTGGGGTTGTTTTGCTGCTTCAGGACCTGGAAGGCTTGATGTGATAGATGTAACCATGAATTCTACTGTCTACCAAAAAATCCTGAAGGAGAATGTCCGGCCATCTGTTCGTCAACTCAAGCTGAAGCGATCTTGGGTGCCGCAGCAGGACAATGACCCAAAACACACCAGCAAATCCACCTCTGAATAGCTGAAGAAAAACAAAATGAAGACTTTGGAGTGGCCTAGTCAAAGTCCTGACCTGAATCCTATTGAGATGTTGTGGCATGACCTTAAAAAGGCGGTTCATGCTAGAAAACCCTCAAATAAAGCTGAAATACAACAATTCTGCAAAGATGAGTGGGCCAAAATTCCTCCAGAGCGCTGTAAAAGACTCGTTGCAAGTTATCGCAAACGCTTGATTGCAGTTATTGCTGCTAAGGGTGGCCCAACCAGTTGTTAGGTTCACGGGGCAATTACTTTTTCACACAGGGCCATGTAGGTTTGGATTTTTTTTCTCCCTAAATAATAAAAGCCCTCATTTAAAAACTGCATTTTGTGTTTACTTGTGTTATCTTTGACTAATAGTTAAATGTGTTTGATGATCAGAAACATTTTGTGTGACAAACATTCATTCATTCATTCATTCATTTTCTATACCGCTTAATCCTGTGTTCAGGGTCGCAGGGGACCTGGAGCCTATCCCAGGAGACTTCGGGCACTTGGCAGGGTACACCCTGGACAGGGTGCCAATCCATCGCAGGGCACACACACATACACACACTCACACACCCAATCACACACTACGGGCAATTTAGGAACGCCGGTTAGCCTAACCTGCATATCTTTGGACTGTGGGAGGAAACCGGAGTACCCGGAGGAAACCCACCAAGCACGGGGAGAATATGCAAACTCCATGCACACAGAGACGGGAATCGAGCCTGGCCGGGGAATCGAACCCAGACCCTGGAGGTGCAAGGCGACAGTGCTAACCCATACACCACCATGCCGCCTTGTGACAAACATGCAAAAGAATAAGAAATCAGGAGGGGGGCAAATAGTTTTTCACACCACTGTACTTAGATTTTTTTTCTTCATTCAAGCGCTTGTTGTCACTTCCTCCAAACAGCACAGCAGTGAGCATTTATTTACAACTGAACAGAGTTGTTTACATAAATCAATGATTATGATACATACATTGAAACAATTTATTCATACATTTTGTACCTAGATCACTGAACGATTTGCAGTCATAACATTTGGTCATCAATGTGAGTGCACTTAAATTAACGTAAAGTCTTATAAAAGTTATATAGCTTACATAGTTTTATTATATAGTTTTTGAACATTAATCAGACAATTAATGTGGCACAACTACTTTTTCTGTTGCACACCCAGAGTTTATTTTCTGGCTACGCTGGTGTTACACTATGTTTAATGTTAACTTTGCTTAAATTCAATGCAAATAAGAAACACTACATTTAAACCTACATTTAATTAAAATTCTAAATTTGTACTGTAATTTTACTACTGTGATTATGAATTTATTTAATGTTTTACTTGAATTTATCTGCTACCGTAACCCAGCAGTAAAACTGTTATTCTGTCTGAGTACCATCTGTACCATCCAAAAAAAATAAATGAAGACAGCCAATGACCAGTAACCAAAGATGCTTTAAATAAGACATCTATTTAAGTTCAATTCTTCTTTGCTTCTTGCTTTTTACACAATGCATTTTGTTTTCATGTCACAGTTGGCTTTCCATAGTCATAGCTCTGCTCTGCTTTTTTGGACTTGTATTTGTTCTTTTTATTGGCACAATGTTGAAATCACAGATCCTGCCCTATATGCTCCAGGGGCGCCATATCATGGCTGACCCTGTGCTCTGACCCCAGCTACAGTATGCTGGGGTATGCGAAGAAAGAATCTCACTGTGAAGTACGGAATATGTGACCAATAAAGGCTTAACATAACTTAATAAACAGCAGTTTAGCCCACACTGCTCCAATGCAGATACCACAATATGCATGTCATCCTGTGCCATTACAACACATTAGAATTTTGACAGAAAACTTTAACTAACCTTTAAAAAGCCTAGGTCTCTCAGCTCTTGAGCAACAGCCTCCAACTGCCACAGAGGCTCTTAAGACTTTTTGTATTCCTACATCAACTCCATTGGAGTATGCTCCAGTTTGATTGGAGATGTGCTTTCTCAATGTCTGAATGAAGGCTGTGTGCTGTACAAAGTACTGTATAAAGTTATACTTGTGTCTAAAAACAAGTTGTGTGTTTTTCTTGCAGTTGCATAACCACAATTTAATTTGGGGAGAAAGAAATATACAATATAAAATCATCATTGTTTTCCTGATATATATACACTTAATTTAGTGTATTACAAGCAGCAGTGAGATCAGTGAGGATGCTAAATTGTTATGTAATTATTCCAGCTAGTCTTCTGTCAAACAATCTTTCAATATTAATAGTTGTTAATAGTTGTTGACATTATGACAGTTTCTCCAAAAATGATTTAAACAACATACAACAACAGGGGGGAAATTAAACAACAGGGGGGAAATTACACATATTCTACCTTCTTTTGCAGTAAATTCCTCTAAGTCTACTTTACTGGCTTCTATCTCAGTATCTCACTTATAGAGTAGCTATCTTGCTAAAAGTCTTCAAACAGAATTAGGAGAAATGCATTATCTAATTTGGGTCATCCTTTTTCTAATTGCAGCATCTGGTATGCAATAAAATGACTGCAGACTTGACAGTGGTCCAGATGATGATCATCAACAGTGTCTACAAGGAGAGTAAACCACAGAAGGAAGCAAATTTATGGAAATTGACTGGATGGGAAAAGTGTGATAGAAGAAGGTGGCTTTACACGCAATAGGGGATACTTAAGAAAATTGTCAAGCAACGCTGACTCAAGACACTGAGAGAACTTCACAAGGAGTGTAGTCAGGCTGGGGTCAGTGCATCAAAAACCAACACGCACAGACGTCTTCAGGCAATGCAGGATGGTTTCCAAGATGGCGGCGTGTCTACATGCTGCAGCTTCTCTCTCTCCCAACACAACGATGTTTTCGTGTTGTTTGTCTTGTAAATCGCAGTGTTTTTGTATCTTCAGTGCGTCCATCTGCCTTAAAACGCACATACAGTCGTGAGTTTCTGTTAGATATTGGTAGAGCCACAGTTTTAAAGTTAAACTCTGCGAACGTGGAAGAGCTACGGGACATCGGTTTGCTCCAGAGGCCTTCACCATCACCGACCACCACTCTGGCACCCCGCCCAGAGTGGAGGCGCCACAGGCGGCGTGAGAGGAAGCAGAAGAGGGATAAGTGTGGAGGTATCCGGGCTAGGCTAGCGGCTAACCCACACAAGCCGGCTATTCCTAACATCGTATTGGTCAACGTACACCCTTTGGACAATAAACTGGATTACATTCAACTTCTTCGTACAACCCAAAGGACTGTAAGAGACTGCTGTGTTTTTATGTTTTAACCAAAACATGGCTCAACAATAGCATTCCGGATAGCACCGTTCAGGTCGACCAGCTAAAATGCTACCGAGCAGACAGAGCTCTCGCTGAGAGCGGTAAAACCTGTGGCGACAGTCTTTGTGTTTACATCAGTGATGCGTGGTGCCGTGATGCAGTGGTGGTCTGTAAGTACTATTCTTCCCTGGTGGAGGTTATGATCATAAAGTGTCGACTATTCGACTATGTCGAATATTCAGCCATTTTAATCAGCGCTAAATGAACTGTACCAACTCATCAGTGAGTAGCAGACAGCTCACCCAGCTGCTTTTCTCATCTTGGCTGTGGACTTTAATCATGTACCAGACCTAAAAAGTGTTATTCCAAAAATACAACAGCACATAGACTTTCCCACATGAGGACCTTGTTTACACTACTCAGAGAGGAGCTTCCCCTCCCCCACCTTGGTGCCTCAGACCACATTACTGTCATGCTAATGCCTGTATACAGACCACTGGTTAAAGGTACTAAACCAGTCTGCAAACAGATACGACCACCACCTCATCCTGGCGATGCTTTCCCCAGACAGCGTGACCTGGCCAGCGTGAGGTGAGCCGCCTGGCCAGGTGGTGCACAGACAACAATCTCTCCCTGAACGTGGAAAAGACGAAGGAGATTGTTGTCGATTACAGGACAGCACACACCCAACACTCTCCTCTGACTATCAATGGTGCGATCGTGGAGAGGGTGAGCAGCACCAAGTTCCTGGGTGTGCACATTACAGAAGATCTTTCCTGGTCCAACAACACTGCAGCACTAGCCAAGAAAGCACAACAGCGTCTCTACTTTCTCCGTAAGCTGGTAAGAACCAGAGCCCAGACACTCATCACGTGCACCATCTACAGAGGTGTTACGACCCCCGGTCTAGGGTCAAGGGACGCAACAAAGAAAATAATAAATTGATTATAAATAAATATTCTTGCAACCAAGATTTTGTGCGTGGTTTTTATTTTAACACACACGCACATACACATACAGGAAGCTCTGGGCTTCAGGATTGAGCCAGGCCAAAACAATAAACAAAACCCCCCCCTCTATCTCCTCCCTCAAACTAACTAAACTACCAAAAGAAACGAATATAAATCAAAATACAGCAACTAAACTAGCTTCCTAACTACTTACAAAAACAGGAGAAAACAGGGGACAACAAAAATGGCACCCAACCCCTACTGCTTCCTTGCGACTATGTACAAACAAGAAAAGAACAAAATATATATACACAATATTTACAACAAAGAAAACTATATACAAAAGCGGGAGGAACACTTCCATCCACGCTAACACAAACAAACAAAAGAAAATCCAAAAACAACAAAAGGGAAGGAGAGAGGCAAGGCGCGACACACAGGCTCTCTCTCCAACCAAACAAACCAAAAACACACACACACTCAAAACAAATACAAAATAACAAACAAATACTCAGTCACCCAGTCACACACCAACACTTCAACATACAATCAATCACTCAATTAATCACACAATCCAACAACCACACAATTCAACGTTCACAATTAACCAATCAACAACGGAGCACGGAAGTCACACACAAGGCATAAGTCGCGCACTTCCTGCTTCCACTCGCGAGCTTAAGAAGACACGCAGATCCACAGCCAGCCAATCACGGCGCACGTCACGGCACGTTCCATCGGGGCGGGGCTTCCTGCGAAAAGGAGAGCGGGAGAGAGAGAAAGGGGGGAGAGATCGCGCACGCGCCGCCGTCGCGCATGCGCACATACCCGCGCTACACACACACATACGTGCACTACTCCTCTGCACGTAACAAGAGGCACAATTGAGAACATTCTGACCAGCTGCATCAGTGTGTGGTACGGCGCCTACACCACACAAAGCTCTCTACATCGCCTGTGACCCTACCCGCCCGACTCTTTAGTCTGCTATGATCAGGGAGGAGACTCAGGAGTCTTCATGCCAGGACAAGCAGACTGAAGTACAGTACAGCTTCATCCATCAGGCGATCAGGAAGCTCAACTCCCTCCCAGCTCTGCCTTCCATGTGCTCTTCGGCCTCTCTCTTGTTTATACTGTTTTGTACCAAGCTGAGCTCCGAAAGCGTCCCGGAATATGCCCCGTCTGTTCACCTCCCTACAAACCCCGGAGTACCGGTGATCGAGACCCCTGCATGTAATTTTGCTGGAGGTTAACTATATACGTGTTTTCTTGCTTCACACTAAGCACCATAAATAAAGCGCACCTGAGTTCATTGAAACTCCTCCTTGTGTCCGTGATTTACAGTGGTGTGAAAAACTATTTGCCCCCTTCCTGATTTCTTATTCTTTTGCATGTTTGTCACACTTAAATGTTTCTGCTCATCAAAAACCGTTAACTATTAGTCAAAGATAACATAATTGAACACAAAATGCAGTTTTTAAATGAAGGTTTACGTTATTAAGGGAGAAAAAAACTCCAAATCTACATGGCCCTGTGTGAAAAAGTGATTGTCCCCCTTGTTAAAACATAACTTAACTGTGGTTTATCACACCTGAGTTCAATTTCTGTAGTCACCCCCAGGCCTGATTACTGCCACACCTGTTTCAATCAAGAAATCACTTAAATAGGAGCTACCTGACACAGAGAAGTAGACCAAAAGCACCTCAAAAGCTAGACATCATGCCAAGATCCAAAGAAATTCAGGAACAAATGAGAACAAAAGTAATTGAGATCTATCAGTCTGGTAAAGGTTATAAAGCCATTTCTAAAGCTTTGGGACTCCAGCGAACCACAGTGAGAGCCATTATCCACAAATGGCAAAAACATGGAACAGTGGTGAACCTTCCCCGGAGTGGGCGGCCGACCAAAATTACCCCAAGAGCGCAGAGACAACTCATCCGAGAGGCCACAAAAGACCCCAGGACAACATCTAAAGAACTGCAGGCCTCACTTGCCTCAATTAAGGTCAGTGTTCACGACTCCACCATAAGAAAGAGACTGGGCAAAAACGGCCTGCATGGCAGATTTCCAAGGCGCAAACCACTTTTAAGCAAAGAGAACATTAAGGCTCGTCTCAATTTTGCTAAAAAACATGTCAATGATTGCCAAGACTTTTGGGGAAATACCTTGTGGACCAACGAGACAAAAGTTTAACTTTTTGGAAGGTGCGTGTCGCGTTACATCTGGCGTAAAAGTAACACAGCATTTCAGAAAAAGAACATCATACCAACAGTAAAATATGGTGGTGGTAGTGTGATGGTCTGGGGTTGTTTTGCTGCTTCAGGACCTGGAAGGCTTGCTGTGATAGATGGAACCATGAATTCTACTGTCTACCAAAAAATCCTGAAGGAGAATGTCTGGCCATCTGTTCGTCAACTCAAGCTGAAGCGATCTTGGGTGCTGCAGCAGGACAATGACCCAAAACACACCAGCAAATCCACCTCTGAATGGCTGAAGAAAAGCAAAATGAAGACTTTGGAGTGGCCTAGTCAAAGTCCTGACCTGAATCCTATTGAGATGTTGTGGCATGACCTTAAAAAGGCGGTTCATGCTAGAAAACCCTCAAATAAAGCTGAAGTACAACAATTCTGCAAAGATGAGTGGGACAAAATTCCTCCAGAGCGCTGTAAAAGACTCGTTGCAAGTTATCGCAAACGCTTGATTGCAGTTATTGCTGCTAAGGGTGGCCCAACCAGTTATTAGGTTCAGGGGGCAATTACTTTTTCACACAGGGCCATGTAGGTTTGGATTTTTTTTCTCCCTAAATAATAAAACCCCTCATTTAAAAGCTGCATTTTGTGTTTACTTGTGTTATCTTTGACTAATAGTTAAATGTGTTTGATGATCAGAAACATTTTGTGTGACAAACATGCAAAAGAAGTAGAAATCAGGAGGGGGGCAAATAGTTTTTCACACCACTGTATGTGCCCACTACGGAGCTTTACACTCCTTAATAAATTACTGTTTTTCCCGCCTCGTGTCTATGCTTTATGGTACTGCTTCTGCAACATGGGTCGAACCCGTTACAGTTGCTATAGTCATATGTTACATAGTGGTGAGTCACTATACAGTGCAATGGCATAGTAGGAATTATTTCCTGAACTGTTCTTTGTGATAACAAAGATGGATCATTCTGTTAGAGAATAAACTCCAAAGAAAATGTACAGCAAACTAAGGCATCATAAGCTGAAAGAAAATTTTTAGCAAGCAATATTTCCGAGACCCAGGAAGATAGGAAAAAACAAAGTGGTCTGAATGGGCCTTTTTTTTTTTTTAAGACAAACTGCATTTGGAGTATATGTAATTTATATCAGGCTCGATCACATAAAATGCTTTGCAGGGACACAATGAAACAAAAGGGTTTTAATATACAGTACAGCTCATCAAACAGGGGAAGCACCAACTGGTACCGAAGCACCTTTATCCGATGAACCAAGATGCAATGCAAAATCCAAATGCATGAATAATGTACATATTTTGTGAATACAGCTGTTGATGAATTAGTTTTAGATTAAATCCTTAGAGTTTTAGTTTTCAAAGCGACCCGTCTACTGTAGGTCGCTGAAATCAGTAAGTATTTCGAAGAGTGATTTCTGAATGCATTGCCAAAATGACTCAGAAAGATCCTCCTATTTTCGAACCAATGGGTGTGGTTCACAAGATAAATATAACACCCTAGGACCCCTTTTTCAGTTTTGCAATCATGGAACTCATTTTTGCTGCATTTGTTCTGTGTCTTAGTGCACTGGGACCTGTTACAACTATTAGCCTGGATGGAAATGGGTACACTGATATCCTTATAGTCATCAGCCCTGCTGTGCCAGAGAATGAAGAACTTATCAATCAAATCAAGGTATTTATTCATGTTCAAATACCTTTGGGAATCGGTCGGGGATGAGTGCAACGAAAGACGGTATTGTATACTTAATTTTTTTTTTTGCATATGTAAAGAGTACATAGGAGTTATATTCAATGAAAGCAATGATTATAGATGGATGCAATGAAGTAACATATTGTACAGTATATCATGGTTATGATATCCATGGTGTGCGAAGATTATATACATGTGAGCAAATTGTTATTGAGAGTGGAATGAGGGAGGTCATTATATACAATATGTGTGAAAGCTATAAATAATGCAATCCAGAGTGTTTACAGTTTATGTACAGTAGTGAGTTATGAGCAATGAGGACCTATTAAAATAAGATATTCTTCTAAATCAGTGGACCAGGCGGCATGGTGGCTTAGTGGTTAGCACTTTCGCCTTGCACCTCCAGG
This sequence comes from Channallabes apus, assembly GCA_030522415.1. Lineage (NCBI taxonomy): Eukaryota > Metazoa > Chordata > Actinopteri > Siluriformes > Clariidae > Channallabes > Channallabes apus. The sequence continues at coordinate 5,880,897 of CM060126.1, read as the reverse complement.
GTCTGGGTTTGATACCCAGCCAGGTTTAATTCCCGCCTCTGTGTGCACCTCTGAGTTTGCATGTTCTTCCTGTGCTGGGTGGGTTTCCTCCGGGTACTCCTATTTCCTCACACAGTCCAAAAACATTCAGATTATGCTAATTGCCATTCCCAAATTGCCCATAGTGTTCATGTGTGTGCCCTGTGATGAATTGGCACCCTGTCCATTGTGTACCACGCCCTGTGTCCTAAGTTTCCTGAGATAGCCTCTAGGGCCCCGCAACCCTATATACAGGATTACGCGGTATAGACAATGAGTGAGAGCGTGATCAGTGGACCACTAGTATCAGAATAGGCATGGTGGTGCAGAAAAACTATGCGAGAAAAAGATTATAAGTTTACCAGTTAAAGCATCCCACAATTATAACAGACATTCACTTCCCTTCTCACCATTCAAAATATTTTTATTATATAGTAAGGCTAAATGTCACTCATCTAATTCTAGTGTCTAGGAGCACAAACAATTTGTTTCTTAGAACTGTGTAATGAGGTGAAGGGTAACTAAGTTACTAAGACAATATTTTGTATGTTTCCTAATTATTGTGTGACAGCAACATTGTACTTTTGATGAAAAGAATTCATGAAAATACACAAAACATTGTTTCAATCCTAGTATACACCATTCCATCCAAAGGCCTATAGCTGTAGAACCACAGTCTAAAACACTGACGGATTTTAAGTCTCTTTCATGTTGTTTATTGTGTAAAGCTGCTTTGAGACAATGTCAATTGTTAAAAGCGCTACACAAATAAAATTTAATTGAATGTTAAAAAGCTGTGACTTATAGGAGGCTGTAGGGTCGAGCAACAGCTGTGCTCAGGTCTCTTCTTAGTGAGGTAACAAACTCATGATGGCTGCCCAGTCTATCATCACAAAGGATGTGCTGAAACATGATGTCAATTGGCATCCTCGGAATACGCCCAAACATAAGTTAGAAGGGCGCAAACCCAGTCGTTTCATGCACAGTACCATTGTAACTAAAGATCAAAGTCTTTAGGAGCTGTGGCCACCTTGACTTGCATTTGACTGGGAGAGAGCTCTTATCATATTCCCCAATGTCCTGTTGAAATGTTCCGCTAAACTATTACCCATAGGGTGATATGGTGTGGGTGTTCTGAATACTGGCCATTTCAAGCAAATTCTTAATGATTTTGCTTTCAAAATTTGCCCCTTGGTCTGAATGTATTCTCTTTGGAAAACTGTAAATACAAAAGTAGCCATTCCAAAGGCAGTGGGCCACTTGCTTTGCAGACTGATTTTGACAGGGGAAGGCATGTGCCATCTAAGAGAAATGATCCGTCACTACAAGGACATCAATGCCCTTCCATGAGGTTTGTTCGGCACTCCAAAAGTCAATAAACATGAGCTCCATAGGCTCAGAGGTCTGAATGTGCTCAAGGGGCTCACAAGCATCTAGTTCTGAAGGTTTCCGCGAAAACCCATCTCTCACAGTTTCTTACATAAAGCTTAACGTCCTTGCTCATCCCTGGCCAAAAGAATCTTGCAGGTGCAAGGGAGAGTGTTCTTGCACTCCCCTGGTGTCCGGCAGCATCATGAACACCACGGAGAACATAATTTTTCAGGGACTTGGGTACAACATATTGAAAAGTTTTCTATTCATCAGCTGATCCTTCTTTACTCTGTACAGCACATGATTACGAATCTTTAGCTTTTTCCAGTGCTTCAAAAGGTATGTCATATGATCTAGAGTCCTTTGCTCTCTCACTTTTTGAAGGACGTTTATGTCTCAGAACCAACTGTGTTGTCCTGCTCTTGAAGACTGGCGAGCCTGGAAAAAGAAATCACTACAAACGGATCTTCAGAGGGTAGCTGGAGTGATGTATCGGCTACAAGTAAGAGACCAACCTCATTGCTGGGGTGAGCACGCAACATAGCAGAAACTTCAGCAGCAACTAATGATCTAGAACACGAGTCATTCACATCATCCCACGGCTCATTTCCAGTTTCACAGTCAGTGGTAGCCTGCACATTCTGACAGTAATTAAATACACGAAAGGCATCTTGCACAGTCCCAGTACCAACACCATTGACCTCATCTTTTAGCAGATGATGGCTGACACAAGACTTAACAAAGGGCTCTCTGCTAAAGACATCTGCAACAACGTTCTTCATACCCGGCACATACTTCAGATCAAAGTTGTATGCAGCGAGCTTTGCCACCCATCACTGTTCGCATGCATCTAACCTGGGTTTGGTTAGAATATAGGTCAAAGGATTATTGTCTGACCATGCTGTAAAACGTCTCCCTTTTAGCCACTGGCTAAACTTCCGGACAACGAAGCCTTTTGACTTAATGGAGAAAAAAATAAAATAGCAAACGCTATTTTCTAATGAAATAAATTGTATATCAGGCAGGTGTGTGTCAGCTCAGTAGAGCCATTCAGGTCCTATGGTGCCACGGGTTGCTACTATAGTTAACGCCAACCGTTACGTTCAGATGTGACTGTGTTGCATTGAAGAGAGCAGAAAGCAGCACACAGACAGATTAGCGCAAAAAAAAAAAAAAGGTCACGTTCAAAAATGAGAAGTTGATTTGTAAAACCGAGTTTTCTGAGATGAATAGATGGTAAAATATTCATTCATTCTTCCTGCATGAAGCTTTACGAGGCCTGTGTGTCTTATTTGCTCGGACTCTGTTGCGGTTGTCAAAAGTGGAAATATTAAACGCCATTACGAAGCTAAAAATAGACACTTTGAAGAAACTTACCCCCAGCAGTCTGAGGTAAGAAAAAGGAAAATAAATGAGCTTAAAGTGCAGTATGAGCGATCTACACAGGTCCTCTCTCACTCACTCACTCACTCACTGCCAGCAACGAGTGCATGAATGTCCACTGAGAATACAGTGGATTTTAGGAAAACATAACAAGCCCTTTACAAATGGGGAATTAGTAAAGGAGTTGTTAATTTTTTATTTAAGTCATTGTTAATGTTGAAATTAATTTATGTTCTGTGCAGAATTAGAGACGAAGGCATTTTAAACTGTTTCCTTCATCATATTTTTGTCAGACATTGTTACTGGTTTAATTTAATAATTTTATACCAAAGCAACATAAAAGACAGAACAGAACAGCATTAAAATGAGATCCAATTTGTGAAGGATGTAAATTTATGTGTGTTTATACATACGAAAAGACATGTTTATCCATATGAGAACATATTATATTTTGTTCATTAATAAATGTTATCTATACCTAAAGCATCAGTGCCTGTTTTGGGTTGTCCGGACCTTAGCTGGTGACGAGTGTTCATTTACCGGACCTCAAGCAATTTTAGTTGAAGACCCCTGCCTTAGCAGGATGAAATGCTGATAGTATAAGACCAACTGATCTTTTTTTGAGAAGGGGTTACACCATCCACTTCCATGAGACCTACAGTCTGGACATCACTGATCACCTTAACCTTTCCTGGGTCAGTCTGAACACCACCCTCAGTGACAACATGTCCCAAGAACTTAACAGATCTCCTAAGGAACATGCATTTATTCGGTGCTAGTTTTAAGTTGTGCTTAGACAGACGTGAGAAAACCAGTTCTAGTCCCAAGCTACCTGCTCATTTGGAGCAAAAATCATTAGATCATCCAAATAACAGAGAAGGCTAGTGAAATTTTCATCACCGAAAATTGACATCATCATCCTCATAAAGGTTGTAGTCATCAGAACTGCTCATTGTTAAAATCAGTACACAACATTCATTCATTCATCTTCTATACCGCTTTATCCTGTATTTAGGGTCGCGGGGACCTGGAGCCTATCCCAGGAGACTCAGGGCACAAGGCAGCGTACACCCTGGACAGCGTGCCAATCCATTGCAGAGCACACACATTCACACACTATGGTCAATTTTGGAACGCCAATTAGCCTAATCTGCATGTCTTTGGACTGTGTGAGGAAACCGGAGTACCCGGAGGAAACCCACCAAGCACGGGGAGAACATGCAAACTCCATGCACACAGAGACGGGAATCGAGCTTGGCCGGGAATCGAACCCGGACCCTGGCGGTACAAGGCGACAGTGCTAACCACTACACCACCGTGCCGCCAGTACACAACAATGAAATAAAAAAAAAAGATCAAAGAAAATATAAAGAGTGCTATTTGACTGAAAAGCAAATTATCCTTCGTAAGCGTCTCTAATTCTCAAATTTCTCAAATTCAGTTACTAAGTGAATAAAGGACTAAATACCAGTGGCGGGTCAGCAGAGCACAACCAATGGCGTGTTTTCCCAATTTATGCATGAATTTAAACAACGTTATTTAAACTCCATTACACATATTACCATTACCATTTTTTTTTTTGTTAAATTTCTTTCATTTTTGTGAAGCTGCTTTGAGACAATGACCATTGTTAAAAGCGCTATATAAATAAAATTGAATTGAATTGAATTGAACATAGATTAAATTTCATCATATGAATAGATTTATGTATAAAGATATGTAAATAATTTACCACTTTGTCCATAGGAAATGCTCATCAGTGGTTCAGAATATCTGTTTGAAGCTTTAGATCACAAGGTGTTCTTCAAGGAGGTCAAAATACTGGTGCCACCAACCTGGAAAACAAGAAAGTATGAGACAGCAAAAACAGAAACCTTCAGCAAGGTAAATTGTTTGTTCAGTTTAATTGTAACTTATACTGGTTGTTCGCTTAATTAATTAAAGAAAAAATATTACTTTATTTATTTTTTGACATGACAATCACTTATTTTTTTAATTGTGTGTACTATTAAAACTGTGTATAATATGTAGAAAATGTGTATTATTTTTAGGGCAGAATAAGAATTGACAGCCCACATCCTGTATTTGGTGATGAGCCCTACACTCATCAGACCGCGGGTTGTGGAAATGAAGCTGAATTTATTCATTTTACACCAAACTTCTTGTTAAACAACTTTTTTATTAAACCATATGGACCTAAAGGTAATAACTAACCTGTGGTAAACACACACCATAACAACTTAGTAAGAATTATTATTATTATTATTATTATTATTATTATTATTTCTTTCAGGAAAGGTTTTTCTGCATGAATGGGCTCACCTCAGATGGGGGGTATTTGATGAATATAATATGAAACAACGCTTTTACTGGTCTGCTGGTCAGATTAAACATACAAGGTTTTATTATCAGTTTCCTATAACTAACATAAATGTATATATTTTAAATGGACAGTAAACCAGTTTCTGTCAGTAAGGAGTTTTTTTTTTTTTTTTTCCAGTTGCACAGATAAGATTTTTGGCCAGTGGTATGAAATTGTTAATCAAGATATTCACCCTTGCCAGATTGGTGAAGATGGCCTACCCACATCTAGCTGTCAGTTCCTTCCAGAAGTAGTGCAAAATACAAATGCCTCTATAATGTACAGTCAAAATATAGATTCTGTGAGTATAACAATTCATGCATAGTGGTCACTACAGTGGACAGCTATTCAAAACTTCGCTTGTGTATACATGGGCTTTGTTGCTATAGTTGCATATAGGCCAACACAGTGGATGCTTGTGTATCATCTCCACTAAAATTGCTAAGAAAATGCTGCATGCACACAAAAAACAGAGTATGTTTGCATGCAGTGTATTTTCAAGCCTAGAGAGGACTAAAAACACTCAAGGAGGGCCTCATAATTCATGCATGAAACTATTTTTTAATAAATTCTTAAAGATGTTGAAATAGTTGTGGAGTTCTGAAAGCTAAATTTTTGCATGCCATCATCACTTTGAAATGAGTGACTTCTAAAAACATTTTGCAGACAACAGCATTTTGTCAAGAAGAGGAACACAACATTGAAGCACCCAATGAGCAGAATGACAAGTGTGGAAAAGCAACACGAACTGTAATCTTTCAGGACTCAGTAGATAAAGATGCCCTTCACAATCTTCAGCCTCTTCAATCTGCACCACCAGCACCAACATTCAAAGTGATACAGAGAGGATCTCGGGTTGTCTGTCTCGTCCTTGATGTCTCAGGAAGCATGGAAGTATGTAAAATCTGATAAAATTTGCATCTTAAAGAAAAACAGGCTGCTAATTTAAGTCGGATGTGCTCAGAGTATAGCAGATCAATGTCTCTTATTACAAATGTTCTCAAAAGCTCTCAAAATTTATCTTCAAATTACTTGCCCAAGGAAAATGAGGAACGACCTGGCTTAAGATATTGCACAGCATGGTAATAGGTGTTAGTAAATATGAATTATTTACTAAAACTATTACTTTATTCTTATAATGATAAATCCAGAGTCTATTACAGGGTCCCTGAGTGTAAGACAAATAACTACAGATAAAAACTGAATATCTAATCTAAATAAAAAGGTTAATAGAAACTCTATTAAAAATGACCTTGTTTATTAATGCTGTAGAGCTGAGCAGAAAGTCAAAATTTTCAATAAATCCTATTCAATTTACTTGCATATTAAATTAGTAACAGCATGAGAACTATTCAGCATTTTAAAAAGAAATAAAATGTTACAAAACATAATAAAATAAAAATAAATAAAAATGTAAATACTTGTGTTTGGTTGAAAATGGCTAATGTATTATTGTGTGTGTGTGTGTGTTTTAAGGGTGCAAGGATAAAACAGCAACATCAAGCTGGTACACTTTTCTTGCGCGAGATCATAGATGAAGAACAGTTTGTGGCTCTTGTGACTTTTAGTAGTGATGCTCAAATACTAAGTCCTTTGACTTTAATAAATGGACAGGCTTCAAGAGACGGTCTAGTTAACAAGTTGCCAAAAACTGCAAATGGAGGTACACAAATCTGTAAGGGACTCAGAAAAGGCTTTGAGGTGAGACACAGACATAAAAACTACTGTCACTTTGATAAAATGTAGTGATTTGGCCTTTAATCAAATTTTAATTTACTGATCTAGACATCTACATATCTCTGGTTATTAATGACAATATCTTTACAATTTCAGGCTCTTAAACGCGATGATGGTAAAACAATAGGAGATGAAATAATTTTTCTAACAGACGGAGAAGCAGGTGATAATGTTCAGGATTGTTTCCAGGAAGCTGTTCAAAGTGGTGCAATTATTCACACTATAGCATTCGGCCCAAAGGCAGACAAGGTACTGAAAACCATGGCAGATCAAACAGGTAAATTCCCTTTCAAAAGCTACACTCGATGCTGCGTGAAAACGCTATGGGAACATCTTTCTGTGTTGCCGGTTGTGAAGCATGTGTGTATCAAACATGCCAAATTTTGGCATATATAACCTCGGTCAGGTGACGTCATCTGATGAAGTGCACCTGCAGGTTATAAACAGGAGTGAACCGGAAACATTCCTCAGATCTTTTTGTCTTCAGCACGAATTGTGATTCGCGTGTGTGTGTGTGCAAGCAAAACAAAGAACAAAGAGTGTTTGACTCACCGATAAGAAAGGCTGAGTTTCAAACGAGGTGTGAATCCGTATGATATAATCCTATCAGAGGGCGATGTCCATACTTTTTATTTCCAGTGTTTGAGTGAAGATCATGCTCTCCTTGGGCTCAAGGAAAGTGTGAGCACTGTGACCCTCCCGATAATGGTGCCCCACGCGTGCCTTGCTTTCTTTAAAGAGAAACCACAAGTTGCGACGCATTCCGGGACTTCATGTGTGGTTCTGGAAGAGGAGCACGAGACGGAGTCTCTTCCCGATCGGGAAGTTTCTCCATCCGCCTCGCGAGCGCGCCTCGGTGCTTCTCACTGCGCAGGAGAGACCTTGCTTGCTTCTGCAGAAATGGAAGTAGTTCCCTTAGAACCCTCCTCTATTGATGACAGAGTTTGAGGAGCTGCTTGAAGTAATAAAAGCGCAGGAGCAAGTTTTCCCAAACGCTTTAAATTAAACGACAGATTTCTGTCGAGTAAAAACAGGGGGCGGAACCTCAACGATGCTCTCTCCCTTTCTTTAGCGACCACCACAGCGAGTTACCTCGCTCTTGGAGCAAGCCTTATTCATCACGTGTTTTCATGCCATCAACTTCGATTTATTCGAGTATAGTTGATGCGGAAGCTCGGGGTTAGACGATGATGCCTCAGAAAGAAGAGACACTTGCGGTCTATCTCTCTCCTGGGACATCATCTTCCCTAAAAAAAATAATAAAAAATTTTAAAAAGCCAACACTTCCCTCCAAGCCATGTAGACTTTCATCTGCATTGTTGGGAAAAGTACTTCAGGCAGCAGGTCAGGCTGGTGCTTCTGTGCACACCATGGCAGTCTTGCAGACGTGCCAAGCTAAACTGCCTAAAGATCTGAAGACTGGCTAAAACTCACGGGCATCAAGTATAAGGATCGTGCATTCCTCCCTGATGCCCCCATCTAAAATTTTTTTTAAAAAGGCGCAGAAAGAGAGCGTTAGCAGCCGCTCACCCCCTCGTAAAGACTGGGGTACGGCTCGCCGCCATTCACAAGCCGCCTCAATTAGGTCAGACCAGCACACTGTCTTATTCATTAAGAACAAAGTGCCCTCCCTGGCACCCTCAGGAGGTCGATGTTCTTGCTCCGCCGCCACTGGTGTTTCGGGCAACACTGGTCTCCAACATGAGGTTAGTTTTTTGTTATCTCCTGCCATACTCCAGGATGCTGAACTTTTATGTCAGGTGTTTTTATGATTTATTACATAGCTTTCCTGTGCACTTTTGTTATCTCCTTTCTTATTGAGTTTTTATGGCCTGGCCATCCGTTCTTTTTCCTCATTATTTTAGTTTCGTTCAATTAGTGTAGTTTCTAGTCCGTTATCTGGTTTTTATTACCTCATCTAGTTATCCTATTAGGTGCTTCCGATCTTTCCCTCAACCCTTCATTAAGTGTGTGTGCTCAGTTTTCCGCTAAGTCCGGCACCTTAAGTGTGTGTGCTCAGTTTCAGCTAAGCTAGCGCTTCGACTTAGGCATGTCATTCTAGCTCATCTTGATTCTTTAAGGATTGAGACTCAACGCCATAAAAGCATTCTCTTTCCTGCTCAGAATACAACATATTTGGGTGTCACGTAGGATTCGATCGCAATGCAGGCACAGGTGTCTCATGACGAATCCATTTCCAACACCCTGAAGGAAACCAAGCTAGGCCAGAAAGTGACTGTTCATCACTTTCAGAGATTTCTACAGTAGGTCTCATGAAAGCTGCATCCACAGTGATACATTTGGGCCTGCTGTACATGAGATTGTTTCAGTTGTGGTTAAAGACAAAGGGATTTATCTCATGGCCAATCCCCAGAGGCAATAAGGGTTACGAGCCAGAGGCTTTGTACCCTTTTCTATGTGGTTCAGACCACAGTTTCTGACTTTGGGTCCCACTCTCTGTGCGTTTTTGTCATCGCGAGACGCTAACGACAGACGCTTCCCTCACGGGCTGGGGAACAGTCTTAGATGGCCGTCCAGCCCAAGGGAGCTGGAGAGGCCATCTTCTCGCGTGGCTCTGATGGCTTTATTTTTGCCCAGGAAACACCTCCTTCAGCTGTTGAGGCTACCATGTCCTAGTGCGGGTAGAAAACGCTACGGTAGTCTCGTACATAATCGCCAGGGTGGACTGTGCTCGCGCCGCTTGAATAAGCTAGCGCACCAGGTTTTGCTTTGGGCACAGGAAGAGCTCCTGTCCCTTAAGGCGATTTACATTCCAGGGCATATAAAGTTGGGAGCCCTGGAACCTTCAAGCACTAGAAGAAATTATGCCCTCAAGGAGAGGGTATTTGAAAGTGGTGCATGACGTAACATGTAGACCCAGTCCACTGCCAAATCGTTTCAGTGCTGGAGTTCTGCAAGAAAGTTGTCTCGGGCGTATGCCATAGTACCCTCAGAATGTACGTAGCTGCTATTTCGGCTTGTCATGTTCTTGACTGATGGGTCCGGTTGACACCCCTTCCAAACCACTAGAGTCAGCGCATGTCTGGCTTCTGACCCTTAAGATGTTTTTTCTTATAGTTACTTCTTTCAAGAGATCTGCAGGCTTCCATCCTGCATAGACTTTGCCCATGGGCTAGTCAGAGCTATTCTGCATCCTCACCCGAACTATTTTCATTCTTATCAAAATTGATCTGAGGAATGTTTCCGATTCACTCCTATTTATAACCTGCAGGTGCACTTCATCAGATGACGCCACCTGACCGAGGTTATATATGCCAAAATTTGGCGTGTTTGATACACACATGCTTCACAAATGGCAACACAGAAAGATGTTCCCATAGCGTTTTCACGCAGCATCTCGTTCCCGCTTTTTCAGGGAACAGGGTTACAGCAAAGTAACCCGAGATGATTTTACAGTTTACAGCTCAGCAATAATTCCAGTGCTCAGTAAATTTACATTGATTAACACTGTACAACTTTTGCATTATTGCATTCTATAACACTGAATTTGATTTATGTTTAAACAGGTGGAATCTTTAAAATAGCCAAAGACTCTCTACTTTCCAACCAGCTTGTGGATGCCTTTTCCTCAATTACAGTGTTTGATGGAAATCCCAACACACAGCCCTTACAGGTTAGTGATATACATCCACTGTGAGAAATATCAATATCAGAGTCTTTACATAAAATGATTGATTGTTTTCCAAACAGCTTGAAAGCACTGGAAAGTTTGTTACAGATTGGTTCAATGGAACAGTTCCCATTGACCGGACTGCAGGAAAACACACCACCTTTACATTAATTTATGAAAAAAGTGCACCTACTGTGTACATACAGTCACCAAGTGGTTTGACTTATGACCAGAGAAACACCACTGACACTGCTAACACAATCACTTTAACTATTCCAGGAATTGCAGAGGTAAACCTTTTTCTTGGATCAATAATTATAACATGATCAAAAATAAAAAAGATATGAATAAATTATAGTTTTACATCTTGACAATTTTATATTTCTACATTTATATTTCTATTTTATAAATTTTCTCTGCAGCCGGGGGATTGGAAATACAGCTTCCTCAACAGAGGAACAGCTGCTCAGCAAATGAGTTTAACAGTAATGAGTCGAGCAGCTCGTGAAGATGTTCCCCCAGTCACAGTTACAGTCAGAATGACCAAGCAGAGGAGTGATGGCTCCAAACCTCCAGTTGTGTGGGCTGAGGTCAGTCAGAATTACAATCCTGTGTTGGGGGCCAGAGTTTGGACGACCATGGAGTCAGATACTGGGCACTCAGAAAAACTGGAGCTCTTCGATAATGGAGCAGGTACAACTTTTAAAATGTCAACTTGCATAAACTCATAAAAGGTGAAAGTTTTACACACTACATGTGGGATAACTTTTCCAGGTGCTGATGCTTTCAAAGACGATGGAGTCTATTCCAAATATTCTACAAAATTAAAAAGGGGAAAATACAGTCTAAAAGTGCGAGTGGAAAATCAAGATGGACAAGTTCTGTATTCATTGCACAGACACAGTGGTTCTCTGTATGTCCCTGGATATATTGTTAATGGTAACTATCATTTACTATCATCATTCAGTGAGAATTCAACCCTTAGGAAAAATACCTCATGGAAACATTTTTGCACAAACACTGATTCAATCACACTCACTTAATGCCTGTCTCACTTGTTCACTCATTAAATCATGTACTTATTCACACATTGACCCACTGAATCTTTCAAGTGTAGCAGGCTAAAAACTTTCTACAAGGAGGAGCTATTGGCATTTCTGGGTAGGATGATAGGATGAGAGTTGGATGGGTTGTTTGTCAGGGACAGAGGGCATACAAGGTGAGACTGGGGTCATAAAGGTCTCACAGCACTTTGTATCAGGAGGGTTGGAATTAAAGAAATGAAGTGCCCAATATGTTAATGATAAAGTTGGGTTTAAATGTAAAATAAACAGACAACAGAATTAAAGGGAGATTTTATAAACTGTTGTTTAAAGTCTAGAGTAAATACAAGTAATGGAAATTATGGTATAAATGACGGGAGTGCAATAAGTGGCATTTAAGAGGTCCTTGTGGAAACTTATAGGAAACTAAATGTCAGGTTAGAGAGTAGACTGCAACAGAGAACTAAAGAAGGAGGTGAGTTGCACACAAATCGTTATATTGAAGGCCAAAGAGCAGCCGGGTTTTCTAGTGTTAGCCAAATGAGTTCAGAGCAGGTTCATCAGATACTGCATCTGGCCTTCACGGTCAAAGCAGGTTAGTTATCTGAAGTATTCACAGGCAGGCCAGGCTCAGTTTCAGTAGTATACAGATATAAAGAGCATGCAGGTTATCTTTAAATCCAATAGCAACATGTAATTGCAAGACACCAAGGCAGATCGGTTCAGGTTCTAAGGTAAACTCCAGTTGAATCCGGACTCACTGAATATCCCAGGAGAAGGCAGGAGAAGCAGTTTTCAGCACATTCCATTAGGTACCAGCTAATACGAAGAGAAAGAGAGTGGAATAAAGGGTTGGTGTACCACCACAAGTAGCTTTGAAGTATTGAAGAAACAAATCAACAAATTAATACAGGTCAGGGTTTCAAAGTCTAGGGAGGAAGCACAGAAGGAATATGTAAACTCAGTTTTACCATCTTGGAGCAGACACATGCTTCACAGCTCTCTTTTATAGTGGAGCCTACACAAAATGTCTGACACAGGAAGTGCCCCAAACAAGACAGCCGCTAACCCAGAAGTGCAAATCATGACTTAGCAAGGCATGGTTGACTTTCAGCTGTCAGACTTTGTAAGTATCTCTTATCTCTTAGAGAAATAATCAACATTTACATCCTCTTTACAGGTAAAGTGGTATTACACCCTCCTAAGCCACCAGTAAATGTGCAGAGAGAGAACATTGGCAGATTCACCAGAACACTGACTGGGGAGAGTTTTGTGGTGGAAGTTGAGGGACCTTCAAACTTTCCTCCAAGCAAGATCACAGATCTGATTGTGAAAATCCAGGAGGACATTATGTTTCTTTCCTGGACGGCTCCTGGTGATGATTATGATAAGGGAACAGGTGAGCATACCACATATAAAAGAATCAGCCAAACATAAGCTGTCAATTGCTACAGTAGGTTACTCTTCTATGTGTGAAAAAGCATCAGGAAATACAATAGGTAATCAGGTAATCATCAGGCAATATTTCACTTATTTTTGGGGTCCAAAATAAACCTGAATAAACCTTTCTGTCATGGCCGATGTTATGGTCCACTCAATATGATAAAATATCAATATGATATCAAAATCTGATTTTATTTCTCAAAAAAGCAGTGACATCAGGGAATCTTTTATTCTCATGATTCTGTATTAAATCAGACCTAAAAATGGGAATTTTGCACAAAGGGGACCTCAACTTATCTCATAATAGTCAACCAAATGGTAACATTAGTAACATAAATGAATAGTCCCGTGTATAAATGTCATTACTCATGTAATCTAAACATTATACAAGTGGAATTTGCATTAGGCTCCATGGAGATACCATTAAATACCATCCAAAGTATAACAGCTAGCATTTTCTAACTCAAAACAACTCAATCATATACTGTAAGGTTAATTAATAGTCCCTATCTTGTCATGTTATTGTATAAGACAATTATTACTTTGAATTATTACCTTCCATAAATTAATACAATTTATTGTAGTCTTAATAGGATGCCTGTGACAAGCTTTGATCAAAATACCTCTTCCTCAGCCGGTCTAAAAGCCCTTTTTAGAATGCCAGGATTTCGTGTCTGTCACTTTAAGGCAGATGAGCCGCTCATCCCACCTCCCTCATCCACAGGGAGTGCCAAAGTGAGAATGACACCTAATAAATAAAACGCACAATAGATAAACCCAATCTATTCACAAAATTGGCCAGCAAAGCACATGCAATGCAAAATCAATAATAATGACAGAGTACACAACAAAACCCGATTGGTAGGCTAACAATAGTCTTAAAACTGCTGTCAATTTGAAACTGAATGCATGACCTGAGCACATGGTAGTATAAGCAGCTTTACTCCAATCATAAACATCAAATTCACACAAAATCTAAACAGTCCACTTTCTCACTTTATTTCTTTCTGAGGACACCTACTAAAATTGTCTAAGTTGTTTAATATCACAGTTTAAAGCCCTCAGATACCCAAATATGCTTGCACATGCAGTAAAATAGTGAGCATGCATAGTATACGGATACTGTATTTGCCTGAGAAAACTGCTAGAATATGTTTAACCAATGAATAAGTGCAGTGATAAATGCAATTTTATGGTATCTACCTAATAAAAATAGTTGTACAGAGAAACAATTATGTCATTTGGAAATCTGATTTCATATAATGTCATTACGTACAATAATTTCCCCGTGCACAGTCATACCTTTATAGAATTTACTCAGTATAACTACAATAATCTAATGTTCTAATTGCTTTTTTCTTTAAAGCCCAATCCTATGAAATCAGATGGAGTAAAGATTTCAAGATGCTTCGATACAACTTCAACGGCGGTAATTTAGTCAACGCTTCAGGACTTCTGCCCCAAGAAGCAGGCTCAGCTGAACAATACATTTTCCAGCCTAATATTACAATTGAAAATGCCACTACACTTTTCTTTGCTATTCAATCAATGGACCAACAGTTAGCAAAATCTGAGGTATCAAACATTGCTCGAGCAACAAAGTACGTCCCAAATCCAGACCTACCAATTCCCTTCATTCTAATTGCTATCATTGTATCAGTCTGTGTTGTAACCCTTGTGACATGTGTGATAATTGTGGTGATCATAAAGTCACTGAAACGAAAGGAAAATTGATATTGAGGGTCTGTCATTTTCCTGTTCCGTGCTTTATGTTGCTTGCCTCATAAAGATCTCAAGTTTCTAATTTTTCACAAATATATTGTTCACAAATTCACACACATTATGAAAATTGTAAAATCAAATCAAGCTGTCTTGGTAATAGAACTACAGTATAAATCACAGTAAACAGTTAATGTTTCTTGCTTTAATACAATAAAAAAAAATTATATATACTGTATGTATTGTAAACTAATAGTTGTTGTGTGTTTTTTAAACACATACCGTATCAAACTGTATTTCCCCTAAGAAACAATGGAAACTGAGATGATTCATTCCATAACCCAAATATATTCATATAAAATATAATTAACACAAAATGTAAAGCAAAAAAAAAAAAAAAAAAAAAAAAAAATATATATATATATATATATATATATATATCCTGCACTTTACCTTTGAAAAGAATCCCGACAGAGCAGTGTTTCTGTTATTGTGTGTGTTTGTGCATGCACGTTTTCTTTTGTGATTTTGTCTTTCGGTGTGTGTGTGTGTGTGTGCACTGCAAATTATCTGACACTTGCCATGATTTAAAATCTGACTTTCAGACATGATAGATAATTTGCCTTGTTTTAAAAATTACTTACTTGTTTTTAATACTTGATTTTATATCATAATCTTTAACTGAGCATGAGTATATCATTTTGTCTTTATTAGTCCAGAAATCCTAAATTGGATAGAATAGCTCTTAAAATAAGCTAAATTAGTTATTTCACCAGACGTCTCACAAAATAAAACTTCTTTTAAGATTCTTTGACAAATTCAAAGATTTGTTTGCTCATTTTGCTTGATTTAAAAATCTTATTTCAAGATTTCTTACCAAGTAAAATTTACTTGCTGCATGGACAGATAATTTCACTAGTTTTAAGTAATTTTTTTATCAAATGTAGTAATTGTTTCTTATTTTTAGACCAACAATTTTTGCAGTGTGTGTGTGTGTGTGTGTGTGTGTGATAATTAATTTATCTGTGTCTCTTTGTTATTCACTAATCATTGGCAATGAAGACACCTTTATTAACTTTCAAATAAATATATACTTCAAAAAGTTTCATGTTGATAATGACTGTCACACTCTTACTTCAAACATGTTTATGTACAGTAAATATAGTGGGCAGGGGCAGTAGGATAGTCTAGGCAGATAAATAGATTAAATAGTTAGCGCAGATGGAAGTTTGCACCTGTATAATTTGCATGCTTCTTGCTTTACATGCACTTGCTGCTATTTGTGACAATTTGTGCAGCTGCTCTTGTTGTTTTGCACAATGCACACTGTTCAGTGTATCTATTTCCTTGTTCTTCTCTGTTTTTAGGCTTTGCATTGGGCTGCTATTTGCATGTACATTTATTGTACATCCAAAGGCATCATAGCCTCAGAGAATTTACTCATGGGTCCATGTAGAGATTCAGGAATGCTTTTCATTTTACAGAGAAATGAAAACAAAGGAAGCCGTCTAGTTTATTTACTGACTCTTAAGTGCCAAAAATGATGCACCAACAGTTTGACGCAATCTGGCACATCACTGCTCATAATGTCCCTCCTACTCAACATTTTCATTTCATTTATGGTTTAACTTCAGGCAAATACCAAAGGACAGTTTCATTAAATTCTGTCCAGGCAATTTTGCGTGATGCTGTGACAACTTCTGGCTTGACAGACAGTCATACAGACAGAATATTATATATATATATTTATATTTAGGCATTTGGCAGACGCTCTTATCCAGAGCGACTTACATTTTTATCTCAAGGGCCCAACAGTGACAACTTGGTGGTTGTGGGGTTTGAACCGTAGTCCAATGCCTTAACCACTGAGCTATATATAGTCACTATTTTTATGCTTAGTTTATATGGAATGCTTACTATCTCTGTCCCTAGTGAACTAGCTCTTACTAGAGAAATGGTTAGTTGTAAGCAAAATCTCATTAATGGAAACCTCTTATTAATTAGCCTTGCAAACAAATTAACATCTAACTTCGAATTGAGGCCTAGTCCATGGGTATTTAATTTATTTTAATCCCTCTGTTTAAAAAAAAAAACTAATAATAATCTTCATTCACATAAAAACTGTCCATGCATGTCAAACCAGCAGATGGAGATACTGTAACCCTAAGTACAAATAAGAAGCCTGTAAAAAAGTTCTCATTCTGGATGTCATCTGCTGACAGCAAGCGAAGAAGATACAATGCATGAGGTGCATTCTTACAAGCCATTAGCACTGTCTACACATTAACCATGAAAAGGTTGTGTGTAATGTAGAATCTTGAGTGTAACTACAGTAGACACATCTTCATATCAACAGTCAGTAGAGTGAAGGCTAGCAGCAACTAATGCAAACCTTTAAACTCTTGAGTGTACTGCTAACATAGAATTATGTACTGGAAACTATTATACTGTGTATATATGGTTGTGATATTAAAATTTGTGGTCATAATATCGATTCTATAAACATAGACTAAATCTAAATGTATAGAATACTGGCCACCTTATTAATCGAAGGCTCAGGCAAATTGGCCTCACTTTGAACAATGTGAACAGCTACAAAAACCACTATATTTCCTTATTAAAAAGACTTAATGTGTATACCATCTGAATTGAAGAGATACCTAAATAAGAAAATGTTGAAAGCAATTAAACAATATGCAGCAGTGCTATTACAAATGAATTGCCATCCTGGGTAGTGGATGACTCAGATATGCTAATTCATAAGTTTGAAATTTATGCATGTTTTAATGAACAATTTATTTTCTGGTCATTTATTAACATCTTTTAATACAGTACCAAATAAATTAAATGAGTAATTATTTCACACGTTTGCACTTTCAGTTATGCTTTACTAATCCATTTTGCTTTTCTCATTTTAATATATCAGAGTTTCAAAGAGCTTTAAATGGGCTGGATCCAAATAATTGAGAGATTCTGACAAGGTTGAGACATATTTTCTTACAATACCACAGCAAAGACCTTGACTTATATTTTTAATTTCCCAGTTCCCAAAGCTATAGCTTTAAACTTACGCTGTTTGTGGGTCTTTCCGCCAACAGTCCTGTCTTCAGTAAGGGAAAAGTTTGCTCTGGTGGGTTCAGATCAGATGGATGACTTAGCCAAAGATGAATATTCTATTGCTTTGACACTTTTTGGGTCGCTGAAGAGGTCATGTCACTGTAATGTCACAAATGGTGATACAGTGCAGGTCATGGTGTGGGGGTGGTTTAGAGACACAAATAATTGTATGCACTGCAATTAGTAAATATTACTAACTCTCCATCGACATGAGAAGTGACATGACCTCAGTTTTTTTTTTCACATGACCTTCAAGGCTGCATGAAGATAAAAAGATGGCATAATCATGTCACTGTCATTTCACAAATGGTGATACAGTGCATGTCATGGTGTGGGGGTGGTTTAGAGACTCAAATAATTGTATGCACTGCAATTAGTAAATATTACTAACTCTCCATCGACATGAGAAGTGACATGACCTCAGTTTTTTTTTTCATTTCACATGACCTTCATGGCTGCATGAAGATAAAAAGATGGCATAATTCAAGTTCAAAAGTTCATCCTCTGAGTGAAGTAGAATGTGGAAGCATATGTAACTAGATGTGTGTCATCCTGTCATTACAACACATTTGAATTTGGACAGGAAACTTTACCTAACTCCTAAACCCCAGATCATTTTAGACATATTTTGCATTATTATGTTTTAATAAATATACTGTAGATAGAAGCCAGGATTGTGCTATATAGTGTGATTTCCCAACCTTTTTTTTTTTCAGCACAACCTAGGCACTATGGTGAATGAACTCATTTTAATCAACTATACTAACATGACTGGGTCAAAAATAAATAAATAAAAGTTAACAAAGACAAAAAAATATAGCAGATAAATATAATCATGTGTTTTTATGTTTTTTTTTTTATTTTATTTTTTTATGACCAATAATTATAATAAGCACGATAATAATCAAAATAATATGAGCATTTTGAGAGTTATTCCAGTAGTGGTAACATATGTGTGTGTTTTAAAGTAATATGTCACGTTCGGGGTGATTTATTAGTGAATTAGTGAATTAGATCTGATAGACAGAGTGCCTGAAGAACTATGGATGGAGGTTCGCAACATTGTAGCAACTAAAACCATACCAAAGAAAAAGAAATGCAAGAAAGAAAAATGGCTGTCTGAGGAAGCTTTACAAATAGTTGAGGATAGAAGGGAAGCAAAAGGCAAGGGAGAAAGAGAAAGATATATCCAATTGAATGCAGAATTTCAGAGGCTAGCTAGAAGAGATAAGAATGCCTTCTTATATGAACAGTGCAAACAAATAGAAGAAAACAATAGAATAGGGAGGACCAGAGATCTCTTCAAGAAAATTGGAGATATGAAGGGAACGTTTCATGCAAAGGTGGGCATGATAAAGGACCAAAATGGCAGCGACCTAACAGAGGCAGAAGACATTAAGAAGAGGTAGAAAAATTATACAGAAGAACTATACAAGAACGAGCTTAACATCACTGATAACCACAATGAGGTGGTCACTGACCTAGAGCCAGACATCCTGGAATGTGAAGTCAAATGGGCCTTAGGAAGTCTAAGCAACAACAAACATAGTGGGAGTGACAGTATTCCAGCTGAACTATTCAAAATCTTAAAAGATGATGCAGTAAAAGTGCTACACTCAATATGCCAGCAAATTTGGAAAACTCAACAGAGGCCACAGGATTGGAAAAGATCAGTTTACATTACAATTCCAAAGAAGAGCAATGCCAAAGAATGTTCAAACTATCGCACCATCGCACTCATTTTACATGCTAGCACAGTTACAGTATGCTTAAAATCCTACAAGCTAGACTCCAGCAATATGTGGACCAAGAACTTTCAGAAGTACAGGCAGGATTTCGAAGAGGCAGAGGAACTAGAGATCAAATTGCCAACATACGCTGGATCATGGAGAAAGGTAGGGAGTTCCAGAAAAAACATCTATTTCTGCTTAATGCTTGTGTGGATCACAACAAATTGTGGCAAGTTCTTAAAGAGATAGGAATACCAGATCATCTTATTTGTCTCTTGAGAAACCTACTGTATATGCGGGTCAAGCAGCAACAGTGAGAACTGGACACGGAATCACTGATTGGTTCAAAATTGAGAAAGGAGTTTGGCAAATCTGTATACTGTCCCCTTGCCTATTTAACTTACATGCAGAGCACATCATGAGAAAGGCGGAGCTAGATGAATCACAAATTGGAATTAAGATTGCAGGGAATAATATCAACAACCTCAGATATGCAGATGATACCACTCTAATGGCAGAAAATGAAGAGGAACTAAAAAGCCTGTTGATGCAGGTGAAGGAGGAGAGTGCAAAAGTTGGTTTGAAACTCAACATTAAGAAAACTAAGATCATGGCATCCGGCCCTCTCAATTATTGGCAAATAGATGGGGAAGAAATGGAGGTAGTGACAGATTTTATTTTCCTGGGCTCCAAGATCACTGCAGATGGGGATGTCAGCCAAGAAATTAAAAGGCATTTGCTCCTGGGGAGGAACCCTATGGCAAATCTAGACAGCACACTAAAAAGCAGAGACATCACCCTGCCAACAAAAGTGCGTATAGTCAAGGCTATGGTTTTCCCCGTTGCAATGTATGGCTGTGAAAGTTGGTCCAATGAAAGGCTGAGCGCCAAAGAATTGAGGCCTTTGAACTCTGGTGCTGGAGAAGACTCCTGCGAGTCCCTTGGACTGCAAAGAGATCAAACTGGTCAGTGCTAGAGGAGATCAACCCTGACTGCAATTTAAAAGGTCAGATCCTGAAGAAGAAACTTAAATACTTTGGCCACCAAATGAGAAGGAAGGACTCACTGGAGAAGAGCCTAATGCTTGGAAAGATTGAGGGCAAAACTACAGAGAATGAGGTGGCTGGATGGAGTCACTGAAGCAGTCGGTGTGAGTTAAAATGGATTCCATGGGATGGTAGAGGACAGGAAGGCCTGGAGGAACATGGTCCATGGGGTTGCGATGGGTCGAACACAACTTCGCAACTAACAACAAAACTATAACAAGATATAATGTGAAACACAGGTGATATGGTGAGACACCGGTGCTATGTAAAGTTACAGGCTTACTGTAGTTACGAAGACAGGCTCTAATACCTATTACACATATTATAAGCCCTATGGCGAAACACAGGCTTAATGACGAAGACAGGCTCTAATACCTGTTACACATATTATAAGCTCTATGGCGAAACACAGGCTTAATGACGAAGACAGGCTCTAATACCTGTTACACATATTATAAGCCCTATGGCAAAACACAGGCGTAATGACGAAGACAGGCTCAAATACCTGTTACACATAGTATAAGTACCATGGCGAAACACAGGCTTAATGACGAAGACAGGCTCAAATACCTGTTACACATATTATAAGTACTATGGCGAAACAGGCTTATTGACAAAGACCTAGTACACACAAACTAAGCATAGAGCTGAAACGGGGCAAAATAAGACTAGAGACACTGAGAGACAAGAGACACTGAGAGACTAGAGACACGTAGAGACTAGAGACTGGACTAGAGACACGGGGAGACAAGACTAGAGACAGGACAAGACTATCAACAAGACTACGACTAGAAACAGGACAAGGGCTAAAGACACGGGAGGAACAAGAGACGAGACTAGAGACAGGACTAGGGCTAAAGACACAGGGGGAACAAGAGACAGGACTAGAGACAGGACTAGGGCTAAAGACACAGGGGAACAACAGACAGGACTAGAGACCGGACTAGGGCTAAAGACATGGCAATCAGCTAAACATGGCAATTAACTAAACATGGTGATTAGCTAAACATCGTGATTAGCTACCCATGGCAATTAGCTAAACATACATTTAGCTAAACACGTCTTTAGCCTAACATACACAGACTCAGAACACTGAGATACTAGGGGCTAGGAACACGGAGAGGCTGCTACTTACCTACAAAATGGCGCCGGTGAGGTCGGCTGACGTCACGACTGCTCCAACCTATTTTACTTTGTTTTCATCTTTTAAGTTATCTTTCAGTAACTTTAAACCGGTGAATTCACCACCATTGAGTCCATTAGGTATGATAGAGACACTCTATTGGTTTCTATTGGTATACAATGTACTCACAATTCGACGCATTTAACTCCGGATTCGAGCTGGCCGAGTGAGATCTTGAGGGAGAACAAAGGACACGACACGAATAGGCGGCCCCGAGGGAAACGAGCCGGCGTCAGGAACAGGCTGAGAGCTCGTGCACACCACACACCTCTGCCTAGCATCCTGCTCACCAACGTCCAGTCACTGGAGAACAAACTCGATGACCGCAGGGCCAGGGTAAAGTTCCAGAGAGACATTCGGGACTGCAATCTCCTCTGCTTCACCAAGACATGGCTGAACCCAACGGTGCCGGACCACGCCATCCAGCCAGCCGAGTTCTTCTCGGTTTACCGCATGGACAGGACATGGGACTCTGGAAAGTCAAGGAGAGGCAGTGTGTGTTTAATGGTGAACAGAAGCTGGTGCAACAGCGCAAGCGTTGTTCTACTTACACGCTCCTGCACACCAAACCTGGAACTACTGACCATCATGTGTCGTCCTTTTTATCTACCTCGGGAGTTCACATCAGTCATAATCAGTGCCGTTTATATCCCGCCTCAAACGCGCAGCGCCGGACTTTCATCAGCATATCACCTGCCCCACCAGGGGTGAAATGACATTGGACGATTGTTACACTATGGTCAAGGACGTCTACAAGGCGCAATCTCGCCCTCCGACCACACCGCCATCTTCCTCATGCCAAAATACAAACAAAGGCTGAAACAGGAAGTTCCGGTTCAGAGGGAGGTCGCGCGCTGGCGGACCAATCGGTCGCCGCGTTACAGGACGCACTTGATAACGCAGACTGGGATGTGTTCAGAAACAGTTCCGATGATGTCAGCGTGTTTATGGAAGCGGTTGTGGGATTCATCGGGAAACTAGCGGATGATACCGTAGAAAAAAAGACTATCAGAACATTTCCCAACCAGAAGCCGTGGGTGGATAAAACCATCCGCGACGCTCTGAGATCTCGCACTGCTGCCTACAACACCGGACTTGCGTCGGGGGACATGGACCCGAACAAGGCTGCATCTTATAACGTCCGGAAGGCGGTGAAAGAGGCGAAGCAGCGTTACAGGAGGAAACTAGAGTCACAGCTCCAACAGAGTGACTCTAGGAGCCTGTGGCAGGGACTATGGACAATAACCTCAATTTTGAGGTTGCAGCTAAAGACGCTAGCGATGCTAATGCTAGCGGTGCTAACGGCTGCAGACAGGAAGACACTGCCAGCACCGGAAACGCGCTCATCATATCCGAGCATGACGTGAGGAGAGCCTTCAAGAGAGTGAACACCAGGAAAGCAGCAGGACCAGAAGGCATCTCAGGTCGTATTCTCAGAGCCTGCGCAGATCAGATAGCACCTGTGTTCACTGATATATTCAACATCTCTTTATCTCAGTCGGTGATCCCCACATGCTTCAAAGAGTCCATCATTGTTCCTGTCTCGAAGAAACCTCATCCTGCTTCTCTTAATGACTATCGCCCTGTAGCCCTCACCTCAGTAGTAATGAAGTGCTTTGAGCGCCTGGTCAGAGACTTCATCATTTCTTCTCTACCCGACACACTGGACCCTCTACAGTTTGCATACCGCCGAAACTGCTCCACAGACGATGCAATCTCTCATCTCCTCCACACATCACTCACTCACCTGAACACTTGGAGTGCCAATTATATAAAAATGCTCTTCATCAACTACAGCTCTGCATTTAATACCATAATTCCCTCCACACTCACCACCAAGCTGGAGCACCTGGGACTCAGCTCATCTACTGTATGTGTCAGTGGATCTCCAACTACCTACTGTAACTGGCAGACCACAGGCTGTAAGGTTGGGCGGACATGTCTCAGCCTCCCTCACTCTCAGCACTGGAGCCCCCCAGGGCTGTGTTCTGAGCCCCCTGCTGTACTCTTTGTACACCTATGACTGTGTGGCCACTACCAACTCCACTGCCGTCATCAAGTTTGCTGGGCACTGTCGTGGTGGGCCTGATCACGAACAATGATGAGTCGGCCTACCTAGAGGAGATTGGAAATCTGGGGAAATGGTGCCAGAGGCGCGAGGGTGTAGTGGTTAGCACTGTCGCCTTGCGCCTCCAGGGTCTGGGTTCGATTCCCTGGCCAGGCTCGATTCCCGTCTCTGTGTGCATGGAGTTTGCATGTTCTCCCCGTGCTTGGTGGGTTTCCTCCGGGTACTCCGGTTTCCTCCCACAGTCCAAAGATATGCAGGTTAGGCTAATTGGCGTTCCTAAATTGCCCGTAGTGTGTGATTGGCTGTGTGAGTCTGTGTATGTGTGTGTGCCCTGCGATGGATTGGCACCCTGTCCAGGGTGTACCCCGCCTAGTGCCTGAAGTCTCCTGGGATAGGCTCCAGGTCCCCCGCGACCCTGAACACAGGATTAAGCTGTATAGAAAATGAATGAATGAATGAATGAATGGTGCCAGAGGAACAATCTCCTCCTAAACGTCAGCAAGACAAAGGAGCCGCACTTTTGTACAAAGCAGGAGAGAAAGTACCAGAACCCAGTCATCAACAGGAGCCCAGTGGAGAGAGTGGGCAGCTTTCAATACCTCTGTGTTCACATCACACAGGAACTGTCATGGTCCTGTCACATCAACACCGTGGTGAAAAAGACCCGGCAGTTTCTCTACCACCTCAGATGCTTGAGAGACATTAGACTGCCCTCCAAGGTGCTCAGGAATTTCTACTCCTGCACCATAGAGAGCATCCTGATGGGAAACAACCCGACCTGGTTTGGAAACAGCTCCATACAGGATAGACGAGCTCTACAGAAGGTGGTGCGTTCAGATGAGCAAATCATCCGCACCGAGCTCCCTGACCTGCACTCGATCTACAGCAAGCAGTGCTGGACTGTTGTTTGGACTGTTCTCTCTGTTGCGGTCTGGGAATTGATTCAGCTCCCTGAAGGGCAATACAGAGAGACTGAAGAGAAGCTTCTTCCCGCACGCCATAAGGTCTCTCAACCACAACACAATGCAGGACTAACATAATCTTTTTGACATCCAACACTGACTGGGCATTTATGGCCACTATGGACACATTCATGCACACTTTTGCACTATATTTATGTTTCCATTTATGGGCCACTGCACAAATCACTTTAATAAGACACTTAAAGAAGTCACGTTTATGCATATTTGCACACCCCAGATTTAAATTCAAACATAAATGAAATTACAGAGTAAAAAAAAAAAAAATGCCCAGGGGCCTGTTTCAGAAAGGAGGTTAAGTGAAAACTCAGAGTTTGGTAACCCTGAGATAAGAGAAAGTCAGAGTTTTCCGTTTCAAAAAGGCAGGTTTGTCAAACCCGAGAAAGCAGGGTAACTCAAGCCTGTTTCTGAAAGAGAGGTAACTATTACTCAGAGTCAACTTACTCTGTGAACCTAACCTGGTCGGGAGCAGGTTTTATTCTCTGAACTTGGAGTTTCTGTCGGTCTCCTCCCCTTTTTTAAAGACGCAGCGGTATTTCTCGCCGTAGCCTTAGTCATTCATTGCCCACATTTCGGACACAAACAGAGAAGACAGTTAGGAGAATGACTTGTCCTTTTTTGGAGGATCCCATAGATGAGGAGGCTGCATTAATTCGAAGAGAATTACATTTACGTCGGGCAAGGATTTTTTTTGTCTTTTCCCCGTACACTTTTGTTTGAGCGTTACCATTTTTTCTGTACAATATCAGGGATGCGGAGCATATTAGTAAGGCAACTGTATGCAGAGCTGTACGGAAAGTGTGCCTCGCTCTGAAACGCTTTCTGCACACTCACTACCACCACAAAAATTTAAATAAAATAAATGAAATGAAATAAACACAAGTCACAACACTTTATTTGGTCTTCTTTATTTCCTAAAAATTAAAACGTCACACATTACTTATTATCTATTATACTGAAATATTTAAATACTTTAAATGTAAACTTGCGCATTAACTTGAGCAGCTATGTTTTCCCACGCTACCTGTCTCTGTTTCGCCGATGCAGTGGTGTTACTTTTTTTTTTTTAAATATGTGCTCATATTTGCTGTAAGTTTGCATGAGCATATCAAGTTTAGCTGGGGAAAAAATGCAGATCTCTTTTTTTCTGCTGTTGCCATGTTGCCATGGTGACTCGTAATATCTGCGCTCCATTGATAATGGCTTTTTATGGTCGCGGTGTACACGCTTAACTCTGAGTTAGTCCACTGAGAGTTGATTGACCTTACTCAGATCAGCTGTTCTGAAACCGAAAACTCTGAGTTTTTAATCTCTGGGTCAATCAACTCAGAGTTCAAATTTAAATTCCGAGTTGTTTGAACCTCCTTTCTGAAACAGGCCCCTGGTACATGACAGTGATTACAAACGAACAATGCTCGACCCAGTTTAGCAGACTAATCAGCTGAGGATTTAATGATCTACCTCGGATCAGGTGAGCTCCCACATCACCTGACCGAGGTGCCTTCTGGGAAACTGAGTCTGCAAACAAAAAAAAAAATACAAACAAAACAGTGACCTCTAGTGGAGATCGCTTACATAATAATGTTTTGATGTCTGAAGCCTCCCCCTCATCAAAACACCAGAGGGACTTCTGTTTATGCAGTTGGCTTTTTTTTAAAACCAGTCATTTACCAATGTTGTGTTGCTAGCAAGGAATCGACTGATGCCCCTTGAGTTTTAAGGGCGAATTCATTTATGCAATAATATCTAGTTTTCTGCGTCCTACTTTTGATATTTGGACTCGGATTTGGACAGTAATTGTATGATTATAAAGGGAAAATATGTTTATATGACCAGCAGTTTTTTCTATACATAAGAAACAAGCTAAATTTTTTTCAGAATTAAAAAGCCAAAAACCAATTCCAAGCTCTAGTATTAAAATTTTTTTGAGGAAAATTAAACTTGTATGTGAATGAATCATGACAATCCTTTTTTATAATCCATACAATGAAATGTTACCTACAGTGGGAGCCACGTCAAACAGCCGCCTGGAGCATGACTGCTCCGTGGCAGTTCCATGAAGGCTTCGTGCATGGAATGTGATCCCCCGCGATGACGCAGTTAACGATGCCCCGCCCCATAAACGCCCCCATGCGCTTTCTAAAAAGATGGTTGCAATGCCGTATAATTCCGCCAGATGGAGCATTGACTGGCACAGTTAACTGCAGTGTCCAGGAAGCCCAATACCGTATCTTTAATATACAGACAGTTCTTGTATTGTCAACATAGTTTCATAAATAGATGAAAAAACAACAACAACAAACCGATTAATAAAACAGATTTGTTAAATCACTCAATACACAGCCCATGATGATTATGCTATTTATTATTTAATAATGAATTAATAAAATTAGTTAGTGAAATATTTTTAAGACATCCTGAAATTATCCTTAAAGACACGGTAGCGGCTGTAATTTGTCTATACCGATCATTGTAGGTACGGAATAAAAGCGCGGGCTGTGTACAGTATTTTATATTACTGTGTATTTTACCTAGTTCCATTTAATATACTGATAGATAATATTTTGCTGCAAAGTAAAGCTCAAAATGTAACGTCTGCTTGGGTTTGTTTTCGTTATATTTTTGATGATGTTTTCGCTGATTTTTTCACTGATAGTCTACAAGTGGCATAAGAGGCAATTAATGCCGCATGCAACCTGGAACAAATATCTGCCCATATGGATCAGTATTTCTTTAGTCATTTAATCATGCATAATGCTCCCCCGTCAAAAGATCTGATGGGGCATTAATCACTTATCACAACTGTGAATGGATGCGGCCGTAGAGACAGATTAAATCCCCATAAACACTTGGAGACAATAGTAAAAAAGTTCCAGAGGGTTAGCGCCTGTTATACTAATGTATTTTTACTGATTTTTTTTTTTACTGCTTATATTTCGTTGGTTTTTACGCAATTTCATGTGTGTGTGCGCACGAGAGAGAGAGAGGATACTCTGACAAGACCAACTTCCGTGTGGCTCCCGTGGCGCAATCGGTTAGCGCGTGACACTTATAAAGCGGTCCAGGTGAAGCAATGCCGAGTTCGAGCCTCACCTAAAGCACCCAAAGCATTTTACTGCATATCGCGCTGTGTATGTGACAAATCAAATTTTACTTTGAAAGTAAAGCTTAAAATGTAACTTCTGCTTTGGTTTGTTTTCGTTATATTTTTGATGTTTTCGCTGAAAGTCAAATTGGCATAACAAATTGATTAATGGCGCATAATATCTGGAACAAATATCTGTCCATACGGATCAGTGTGTCTTTAGTCATTTAACCAGCATAATGTCCCACATTAAAGATCTGATGGGGCATCAATCACTTATCACAACGGTGTATAGATGCAGCAGCAGAGACAGATTTAATCCCCATAAACATTCACACTTGAAAACAAAACTAACAGAAGTAAACAGTTCTAGAGTGTTAGTGCCTGTTATCACAGGACAGGAATCACCTACAGGATACTACTGTATTTTACTGCTCATATTTTTACCCTAGTTTCATTTGGTTTTATGCGATTTCATGTATTATTTGTGTGTGTCTGTGTGTGTACAGTGTGTGTGTGTGTGTGTGTGTGTGTGTGTGAGTGCGAGAGATAGCGTGAGAGCGCGTGCGCGAGAGAGGGCTTTCATGCTGATTTATCCAAGGTTACTAAAACCTGGCTTACTACCTATAAAAAATATTTCAATTTAACTCATGGGTCTCAATCACAGATGACACGACAAATTATATACTCTGAAACGTTCATTTGAACATTTAAAAATATATACAAAAACATGAATACTAATGTTATCATGGTGTAAATTATTAACATTAGGTTAGGTCCTGCCCTTAATTAATTCATATTATAATTACTTTTACATAGTATAGTTACTGGACTGACATGACCAAAACTAGCTATTTCATTTAGCCTTTCTAAAATCAACCCATCTATCATTTATAATCAGAAAACATAAAACATATGATCTGTTCAACAGCCCATCTGTTTTAATTTAGTTTGTATTTTTTATTATTCATAAGACAACCTTTCAGTTTTGTAAATATTTTAGTTATAGTGTGTTAAGTCTTACTTTAGGTTAAACATTTTTGAGAATTTTACCATCCAGCTTAGATAAATGTTATGTCATTGATTGATAAAATCTGGACTAAGGATATTTTATTATATATATATATATATATATATATATATTTTTTTTTCCCCTGAGGGATTGCCACCTTATTGTGGTCTGGGGGTTTGCGTGCCTCAACACAATTCAGCAAATACAATACTGTTACTATACAGTAAGGTCAGGTAAAAACAGTGCTCGAACATGATGCCCCCCTCCCCCACCCCGTGTTGTCTGGTCTAGAACGGCGCTGCCTCTGACCGTCTTTTGTCTTGTAAATGAGTATTCTCACTCACCTTCCAATCCCCCCAGCGCACACACTCTGTTTGTACTGTAAACTGTACTGTAACTGTGTTTGCTAGGGCACTTGGTTATACACAGTACTTTAATGTATGGAACACTTACTTGACTTACTGGTTTGGTTTAAACATTTTACCTTATTCAGCAAAATAAATTCATTATTAACGTATTGAAGTATTTTAGTTAAGGACAAAAACTGTGCTTGTGTTTAGAACTGCTGAACAGCCGAAAACACACACACACCCATCCCCCCGCCAAAAACACACACACAGAGAGCAATTAACACCATGTCATACTCAGGAGCGGAAGGTGAGAAACCGCAATGGAGAATACCAAGTTTGTCGTTGCTCTTTTGGAGTTCTTAAAACCCAAAACATTTATTTATACTGAGAAAAAATTATTATGGGTCACAATCACAAACACAAATACATATAATCAAGTGTTTAACTGGTTTCATTTGTTTCTATGATCAATAATTATTATTATTATTATTTTCAGCCCAACTCTTTGACTATTTAAAACAAAGTTGTGTCCCATTTTTTGCCCATTGAAGTTGTTGGTTCAACTAAACAATTTTTAAATACCCAAACAATCCCCCAAAATTAAAACACGCAAAACATGACTTTAACAATTCAATTTATTCTTCCAAAACTAGTCAAAGTTAAAACAGTAATTTATATAAAACAGATGAATACATGTTGTCTTTTTGCTTAAAGTTCATTAAACTACCCGGATACACCAGCTGCTTATAAGTCTCTATCTATAGTCCTTTTACATTAAAATATTAATTTTTCAAATATCAAAACTATTAAACATGGAACAGTTGAAGTCTTTGTTTCCCCCAAAGTACTGTATCAGACATTTTGCAGTTCTATGTTCAGAATATACAGTAGACCTGATCAAACATCATTCTAAAGCTGTCGGACTGTGACGTCATCCCTCCTACAGCTCCCTCAACAGCTTGTTCAGGCTCCTCCAGTCCTGTAGCTCCAAAAGTCCAGCCGTCAGCCGTCTGACCCCCCAATCCTCCACAGCGGAGCTCTGCTTAAAGACAACAGGAGAATTTAGTCAGGACAAAGACAAATAAACTTCACAGAACATATAGTTCTAATAAAAATAAAATATATTAATAAACCTATTTACCACAGAGTGTGTAAAGTACTGCTTTGGGGATTCTGTAATGTAAATAAACTGCCTGTGCTAATGTTAACCAGTGAACAGTGTTAGTGTTAACCAGTGAACAGTGTTAGTGTTAACCAGTGAACAGTGTTAGTGTTAACCAGTGAACAGTGTTAACCAGTGGACAGTGTTAACCAGTGGACAGTGTTAGTGTTAACCAGTGAACAGTGTTAGTGTTAACCAGTGAACAGTGTTAGTGTTAACCAGTGAACAGTGTTAGTGTTAACCAGTGAACAGTGTTAGTGTTAACCAGTGAACAGTGTTAGTGTTAACCAGTGACTGCCTGTATTATCGTCTGCATTAAATTAACCCAGACTTTACTTAATGCGCTTCTCATACAAATAAGTTAAGCGATATAACACTCGTATATGAGCATTAGTTCATCCCTGAAGCCAAACTATAACTTACTGAAGCCCCTCACACACACACACACACACACACACACACACCTCCCCCTCCTTAACTGATAAACACTTCTGTGTTGTTATTCAGCTCGTTAACTAAGCGCTCGCGCTACCGCGGAAAGTTCCGGACAAAGTGTATAAAATATAAACCGGGTTATGAGCGTTACTAGCTCCTGTACAGCTCCCCTCAGTCTGTGTCCCTCATCAACTGCATCACATTATATTACAGTCACAGAAATAACCTGCAGATTAACTCTTAACCAGAGAATAAATAAGCGCTGAATTTATCCAGACAGCACGCGGTGAGATTCTCTCAGTATTTACAGAGAACACAAACACTCTTCATCGGGTAGTGCAGCTCTTGTAATAGGGACATTAATAGTATTGTCGAAGCTTGAGCATGTTTTTGAGTTAAAGTGGAGTGACATTGTGAGTGTGTGACACTGACAGTAAGCTGTAATATTAACTCCAGACTTGGTAAACAGAACATTAAGTTCTCTAAAGTCACATCTGACCGCTGCTGGTGCTGCCAGTGATATTTAAAACAGCCAATAAAAAACTAAACTGGGAAATAAACTGTAAACTACCCCAAACACATTTTATAAAATAAAACATCACTTACCACGAATAGTCCGTTAAGCCGCCATCTTCATCTCTGTAGTTTGGCAGCGTCAGTTCGGCGGGGGTGGAGGCGGGTTGTTAAAATCACGTGATTGCAACTCAGCGCAGCTGGCTTGTTTTAATGTGTTCTTGAGAACGAAGCGCCATCTAGTGGTGGCACCAGGTAAATGAATAAATAGGGCTTGAATGGGCGTGTTTACTGTGAAATCTTGACACGCCTTTCGGCCAGAAAAAGGAGGGGGGATTACGGCGTGCAAAGGCCATTCACACGCCATTCACACTTCAGTCACACTGTCGCGGCTATTTGGTGTGGCTCCCACTGTAATAGTTTATATATTTTAAAAGTTTATCTCTTTTTTTTTGGAACAGTCCTTACATACACACTGTGTGTGTGTGTGTGTGTGTGTGTGTGTGTGTGTGTATGTATGTATGTATGTATATATATATATATATATATATATATATATATATATATATATATTTCTAGAGTCATTACATTTAATGTTTTTTGTTTTAAATTTCATGATTATGATTACAGGGCAATGGAAATCAAAATTCTATTCTATACCCCGAGATATTAAAATATTTCATTTTATTCTTAACCCTTTCAGGCTCAAATTAAGTTTTGAGGATTTGAGATATTGGATTTGGATTCAATATTGTTTTTGTTGTTGTTCTGCCACTGAAAAGCACTTTGTTACATTGTTTAGGTAGTTGCAAATCTATTTGCAAATCTGCAACGCCTGCCTTGAGAGGGTTAATACTGTATAGACTGCATCAAATCGAGAGTACCAAGTATCATGTAGCATGCATGTGCTTCTTGTTCCCTTTCAAAAGCTACACTAAACGCTATGGGAAACGTCTCTTTGTTGCCCGGTTGTGAAGCACGTGTGTGTCAAACACGGCAAAAACTTTGGCTTATATAACCTCGGTCAGGTGACATCATCTGATAATGTGCACCTGCAGGTTATAAATAGGACTGAACCGGAAACATCCTCGGGTCTTTTTGTCTTCAAGAACCACATTGTGTGTGTGCGTGTGTGCAAGCATTTTTTCAAAGCAAACAGAAAGCAAAAATAGAAAGTGTCTTCTTACTCACCAGAAACATGGCAGAGTTAGACAGGAGATGCCTCCGGATTAAAGATATCTCGCTGAGGGCGATCTCCGCGCTCTCTATTTTCAGCGTTTGGGGGAAGAGCACGCTATCCTTGGGCTTGAGGGAGCATGTGAGTATTGCGATCTCCTCCCTATTAAAGTCCGCACGCTCGGCTCGCCTTTTTTAAAATGAGACGCCATTCAGCATATGAAAATCTGGCGGAAGCTCACAAGACGGAATCTTCCTTTTCTCTCGCTCTCTCTCTCCGGATGATGAGCCTTTACCGTCCACTTCTCAAGTGCAATCCGGAACTTCTTTTGAAGGGGCGTAAGAAACTTTCTCTCTCGCTTCTGCGGAGATCACTTCAGAGCGCTCCTCTAGTGCTGAGCGAGCATATCAAGAACTATTAGAGGTGATAGCACACGCGGTTGAACGCTTACACCTCGATTCATTGTAAAAATTAAATAAAATAAAAATCCTCCAAGCGTTCAAAGTTAGACGACAGGTTCTGTCGGGAGAAGGACCATCAACGAAGGCCCCTCCACTTCTTTGGCGACCTCCATGAAGAGTTAACTCATTCATGGAATAAATCGTATTCATCCCGTGTTTTTGTGCTATTGACATTGATTTGTTCCAATGTCGTTGGTGCGAAAGCGCGGTTTTATATCATGATGCCCCAGATTGAAGAGACGCTTGCAGGCTCTCCTTGGAGCTCATCCTCCCTGAAAAAGTCCACACTCCCCACCAAGCCGTGTAGACTAACATCTTCTTTGGTAGGAAAATCTTTTTCAGGAAGCGGGTCAGGCTGGTGCTGCCCTGCACACCATGGCTTTGCAGGCATACCTATTGAGAGATCTGAGGACTGGCGGATCTATCAATGACACGGCATTTGTGGAGCAACGCCGAGCCACAGATTTATTTCTCCATGCCACCAAGCAGACGGCCCATGCTATCAGCCGTTTTATGGCTGCCATGGTTGCCATGGAGAGACAGCGTTGGCTTAACCTCACGGGCATCAAGGACAGAGATCATGCTTTCCTCCTTGACGCCCCAAGTTCGACGAGCAGGCCTTTGTGAGGTTTTCCCCCATCGTGCTCAGTCCCCAGTCCTGACCAGGTCTGGTTCTCGCCAGACGTGAAGTGCAAAAAGAGAGTGCGATGAGCCCAGCACCCCTCGTAGAGATTGGGGTGGGTGTAAGAGCCATATCTCATTTTTATGATTTGTTGTTGTGTTCATTTAAATTTTATTAGTTAAGCATTCATTTATGATAAACGTAAGTTGTTGTGTGACGTCATTCCATAGTTGAGTTGTTGCATGACTATTAAGCATGGTAAATGTCAGTTAAGATACGGAAGTTGTGGAGAACACAATGTTTTGACCATAATCCAAGACCGTAGACTAAAACCGTAATCTAACAAAGCAAATAAGTTGCAAATAAGATACAGCAAACAAGTTGTTGTAACCATAGTGGATTTACGCAAGAAAACTGTGAGAGGTGTTGAACGTTTGATGTTGAAAATAAACGAAGAGACAAAAGAATTCATGAACGTGCGAGTCGTGAGTAAACGAGTGCAATAAGAAAAATACGCATCAGAACTTGTGAATAACATGCCCGTACAGTGGGACTCGCCGTGCTTCGCAGTCTGCTTCAAGGAGGCCAGACCTGAGGAGCATCATCTCCTCTAAAAAGGAGGCTTACGTGCCCAGGACCATGGGAGTGTCTCCCCCCGCGGAGGGGCATGTAAAAATTCCAATAAGGAATACAAACTCCTTCCTGGCACCCTCAGGAGGCCATGTTTCAATCCTGCCACCACTGGTGTTTCGGGGAGCAGCGGTCTCCAGTGAAATGTTAGGTTTTCGGTTCCTTCCTGCCATGTTCCAGGATGCCGAACATCTAACTTGTGCCCCTTTTTGAGAAGCTGGCAGCAGGGAACCTACTGCCTGGTATGTCTCTTTAGGTACAATGCACTGTGGAGATTACAGACTTTGCTGGAAAAAGGGGCCATAGAACATGCTCCCCTGCCAGACAGAGAATCAGGCTATTACAGTCAGTATTTCTTGCTTTCCAAGAGACACGGGGGGTTGTGTCGAATTTTACATTTTTGTGGGCTCAAAATGTTGACAGCCAAAATGATTGTCACAAACCAAAGCTCTGGTTGGATTTGAGAAACAATCAACCTGAAGGACGCATATTTTCATATAGAAATTATTGCCACAACACAGGAAGTTTCTGAGGTTCGCTTTCGGGGGCGAAGCCTACCAGTATTGGGTCCTTCCATTTGGCCTAGCCATATCACCCCACACATATATAAAATGTGCAGCCCTGGCTCTATGATTCCAGGGCATCTGTATCCTGAATTACATAGACGACTGGCTGATTCTGGCTCAGTCTTAGCAGCTAGCGCTTCAACATCGAGATGTCATCCGGGCTCACTTCGATTCCTAGGATTGACACTCAACGCCACAAAAAGCGTTCTCTTTCCTTCTCAAGTACGACATATTATGGGTGTCACATGGGATTCGACCGCAATGCGGGCACAGCTGTCTCCTTCGCGTATCAAATCTATTTTCAATATCCTAAAGGAGATTAAGCTTGGCCAGAAAGTAACTTTTTACTACAGTGGAACCTCGGATTACGAGTAATGTGGTTTACGAGTGTTCTGCAAGACGAGCAAAAAATTTTATAAATTTTGACTTGAAAAATGAGCATTGTCTTGGTTTACGAGAACCGAGTATCATGTATCATTGCTGTCCAACAACAAATTAAACAGCACCTTACTTTTGAAATGCGGTGAGAGAGCTGAGTTTCTGTGTGGGGGCTATAAATCCGTGTGTGTGCATGTGTGTGTTTGTGTGTTGATGTAAGTGAATGAGCGCGCACACACACACACACACACACACACACTCTCTCTTGGCTTTATAGCCCTCACGCGCCCTCACTCGGCTTCAAACACACAGAAACTCAGCTCTCTCAAAAAAAAAGTGCGTTTTAAACGGTTAATTTTTAAACACGGTCTCTCCGTTAATGTGTGTGTGTGTATGTGTGCACGCACATTACACACACAGCGCCTGCGTGCATAAATGGAAACACTTATCTGTCGAGATTTTTTTTTTTTTACTATTTTTAAGGTAAAGTGCAGGTTAATTTGTTATATTTTTACTTTATATTTTGTGTTAATTATTTTTATGTATTCATTTTTTTTGGGCTGTAGAACGAATAATTTGAGTTTCCCATTATTTCCTATGGGCAAATTAAATTTGGTTTACGAGTGTTTTGGAATACGAGCGTGCTTCTGGAACGAATTATGCTCATAACCCGAGGTTACACTGTACTTTCAGAGTGTTAGGTCTCATGGCAGCTATATCCATGGTGATACCCTTGGACCTTCTGCACATGAGATCGCTTCAGTTGTGGCTAAGAGCCAGGGGATTTCATCCAAGGTGCAATCCGTAGAGATAATGAGGGTTACGCGCAGAGAGCTTCGTACCCTTTCTATGTGGTTCAGACCCCAGTCGTTGACTCTGGGTCCCACTCTAGGTCCGTGTTGTCGTCGCAAGCTGCTAAGGACAGATGCTTCCCTTACGGGCTGGGAGCGGTCTTAGATAGCCGTCCAGCCCAAGGGATCTGGAGAGGTCATCTTCTCGCATGGCACATCAATTGCCTCGAAACAATGACTCTATTTCTGGCCCTGAAATACTCCCTCCAGCAGCTGAGAGGCTATCATGTCCTAGTGCGGGTGGACAACACTACGGTAGTCTCGTAAATAATCGAATAATAAGCAGACTGTGCTCACGCTGCTGGGAAAAGCTAGCGCACCAGATTCTGCTTTGGGGCACAGAACATGTTCCTGTCCCTCAGGACGATTTACATTCCAGGGCAGATGAATATGGGAGCAGACTTGCTGTCTAGGCAAGCTGTGACACATGGGGTTTGGAAACCCCACCCCAAAGTAGTCAGTCTTCTAGAAGAGCTTATGCCCTCAAATGGAATGTATTGAAATGTGGTGCATAGTAAAAGATGTAGACCCAGTCCAGTGCCAAATTGTTCCTACAAGAAAATTGATGACGGGCTCATACTCTAGTATTCTCAGAACATATGTACCCGCTATTTCAGCTTGTCATGTCTTTGCCCCTGGGCTCGTCAAAGCTATGCTAACCACCCTAACCATCTTCCAAAGGTTCCATTCTGGACTATGCACCCATTTGTTCTCGAAGCCTCTGTCCTCTGCCTTTTACAGCTCCGGAGCAGGAAAGACTTCACTTACTCTCTCCAGTTTGTGCTCTTCAGATTCACAGTACATCCACTGCACTAGCCAGTGACGTAAATCAGAGCATGTTTTTATATGTCATGGGGGCCGCAGCCAAAGGGCTGCCGCCACTGGACAAATGCTGTCACATTGGGTGAGAGATGCTATTACCCTAGCCTATGAGGTGCGTGGAAGCCTTCGCCTCTAGTAATTAGGGCCCACAATTACGACTAGGGGGCTTGCCTCATTAATTGCACTGGCAAGAGGAGTCCCTTTGCAGCAAGTGTGTGATGTGGCACATAAAACATTTGTCAGATTTTATATTTGGATGTCCATGCAATGCTAGCATCCCAGAATTATGTCTGAGACCCCTTGGGGCACTGTGCGCACACTACACAACTTTGGGGTTCCAGGCACTTGCAGTGCGGCGGCGTTGGTATTCTCGTTCCCATAGCGTTTTCACGCAGCATCGAGTGTAGCTTTTGAAAGGGTAAACGTCTCGGGTTACTTTGCTGTAAACCTCTTCCTAAAAAAGCGGGAATGAGATGCTGCGCTCCAATGCCGTACTGCGGGCGTGACTGGACATCCTTTCAGACAAAAATTTACTTGAGGATGTTTCCAGTTCAGTCCTATTTATAACCTGCAGGTGCACCTTATCAGATGACGTCACCTGACTGAGGTTATATAAGCCAAAGTTTTTGGCATGTTTGACACACACGTGCTTCACAACCGGCAACAAAGAGACGTTTCCCATAGCGTTTTCACGCATCATCTCGTTCCTGCCTTTTCAGGGAACAGGGTTACAGCAAAGTAACCCGAGACGTTTTGATGGGGAGCATCACATGATCACGACTGAGCCAATGGCTTTTCTCTCTCTTGTGCTGCGGAATTGTGGGTAATCGTCTCCCTTGCTCAGTCTTAGTGCTCGTCTCTCACTCATATAATAAACATCCGTGCACGCATGTACTGTTTACAATAACACTGTGAACATGTGTGCGTGTGTAAAGCCTCTTTTATTTTGTATTTGTATGTGTGTGTGTGTGTACAGTGCATGTGTATTCTTGTAACACACGTGTGTGTGCGTGTAAGGAAAAAGCTAGTGTCATTAGAGAGGATAAAGATCCATTTTCTCTCTCTCTCAGTGTCAGCCTGCACTGATTCCGTTATGTGTGTGCACATCATTGGACACCATGCCCCTCCTTTCGCCTTCACACAAACACGCAGTGTGATGCAGTGTTTCTGTTATTGCGTGTGTGTATGAAAGTCATCCCACACAGTAGTTCCTTCCCTCTCTCAAATAAGAGAGGAGGAAGGGTTACTGTGTAAGACGAGAAGAGGGAGAGGGTGTCGCACAAACACACACATGCACATAGCACATACTGTACACGCACACACACACACACACACACACACACACACACACATAGCGCATGCACTAACCTGTCGGGATTTTATTTCTGTAAAGTTCGAGTTAATTTGTTTTATTTTTACTATATATTTTTATATTTATATTTTTGTATTAATTATTTTTATGTATTATTTTTCTTTGGGTTGTGGAATGAATAATAAATGTCTTGCCCCCTCAAATAAAACTTTTTAAATGTTGACATATTAATATACTCACAAAATGAATATATTACAAGTTGATAAAATGTTCTGCGGTAGCGGAAAAATCCGCCGAAAAAGGGACACTACACAATACCGTATTAGATTTCCCTCAAGTCTCTCCGCTGTGTGTATTCATTCACAGGCTGTAGCGCATGCACACGCACACACACACACACACACACTCCTCCGCTGAGCCCTCGGTAAACATCCAATCACCATCCGTATGCAAATGAGTCAAGACGTAGCAAGAGTGGATTGGAGAGAAGAGAGCTGTTCATTTACTATAAAAGAAAAAAAAACATAATATGAAATGTTCTATAGCCCATCTGCATTAACTTAGGTCTTTTTTTATTATTCATAAGACAACCTTTCAGTTTTGTAAATATTCTAGTTATAGTGTGTTAAGTCCTACTTTAGGTTAAACGTTTTTAAGAATTAGACCATCCAGCTAAGATAAATGTTATGTCGTTGATTGATAAAATCTGGATTAAGGATATTTTATTTTGTTTTATTTTATTTATTTAATGAAAAAATTTCAGTTCCCCCCCCCCCTGAGGGATCGCCACCATATTGTGGTCAGGGGGTTTGCGTGCCTAAGTGACCTTAAGAGCTATACCAGCAGGAGCTTAGTCTTCAAGTGGGACACCCAAGTTGGACAGGTCTGAAGGTAGAGGCCTGAAAAAGAGTGCAATCCACTTCTCCAGGCTTTGGATGCAGCTAACAACACAATTCAGCAAGAACAATACTGTTACTATAAGCACAGGGGAAAAAACAGTGCTCGAACATGATGTGTACACATGATGCCCCCTTCACATTTCTTTCTCACGACCCCCCCCCCCCCCATATGTGCCTGTCAAGAACCGGCCCTGGTTCTCATTATTCCTTATGGGAAAATTTAATTTGATTTATAAGTGTTTTGATATACAAGCACGTTTCTGGAACTATTTATGCTCGTAATCCAAGGTTCCACTGTATTGTAAAGCTCTGGGTCAAAGACAGAGAGAGAAAACAGATGAAGGAGCTGGAACAGTGGAGAAAAAGTCTCAATGCAAAAGTATAGTCGAGTAATGTTTAGCTGCATTTGGTGTAGTCTTCGGTGGTAGCAGGTGGTCAGGCCAGACTGCCCAAGGCTAAAGGCGAGGAAGGACAGGAGGTGGTCGAGTTTTGTTAAGGGCGATGAACAATTACGTTAGGATTAAGGCTCCCAGCCCCTTTCTCGCATTCAGCGGTGCTAGCCATGGTGCAGAATGGAAGTCGGGTTTTGATCAAGCAAGTAACTGTTGCATGGAAGAGGCACTGGCTGTATGCTTGCTGTCACAGCAACCTCCCACCTCAGCTTCCAGCTCGTACTGGGCGACTCCTGGAGAGGCTATCTGCGTTGCTGTGCTGTGTCACAGCTCAGTGCTGGACTGAGGTCTCTGCTAGCCATCCAGTGCAGTGGGGTATGGGGGGCGAGGGCATCATTGTTAGCCAAGGTAAAGTGCAGTCCAGTTAGGTAGTATTTTAATTTCTCGACGGCTCACTTGAAAGCAAGAGCCTCCTGTTCAACAGCAGTGTATTTTTGTTCTGCTGGTGTACATTTCCCATTCACATACAGGATATTTCTCCCCAGATGAAGGGCAGGAAGAAGGGTGATCAAATGGATCAAAAGTTAGGAATGAAGCGCTGATAATAGCTGGCCATACCCAGGAATGCACACACCTATTTTTTGTCATTGGCTAGGAGTAGGTGCGCACTGCTTCCCTCTTGTTTTTTCAGAGGTTTAAAATCCATGGATAACGCAATATCTCAGGTAATGTGCTTTGGTCATGTTGAGGTAGCATTTTTGGGGTTTGCCTTTTTTGAGCTCTTATATTCTAGGACTTGTCAGAGGTTATGAACGTGATCCTCACAGCTGCACGAGCGAATAATCACCTTCATAAGAATAATTACTGTCCATGAGCTGCTGGCACGTGCCAGGGCACCAGGCAGACCAAAGGGGAGAATGCTGTACTGCCAGTGGCCTTGCTCTTTGCTAAAAGCCACTTTAGATTTCTGCATACTTAAATCTTTTAATATATTGCTTTTTTTAAATATATGTATAAAAACTGTTCTTTAATGTTATCATTTTGTGGATCAAATTTTTTTTAAGTATTGGTTCTGGCACTGATTAGGCACAAGTACCTTTTTAAAAATATCAATTTGGAACAGGTATTGTAAAAAAAAAATATATATATTATTGTCTAGTGGTGATGACCACAGTGGCATATGTTATAAATGTGATCATCACATGGGAGTACTTTACACTAAAAGGCTACACTAACACCACAATCTTAAACATTACATTTAATTTAATGCTTAAACCTGCCTGTTTTTTCTTTAGTGTTTAAAAATTGCATTATAAACATACAAAGTGTTTTGTAACTGATTAGGCTTAGGAATGCTTGTATTGAAAAATTACCATAAGTTCAAAGTAATAACCTTTAGCAGTGTTTTTGTAAGACTGCTTCACTGCTTCACCCTGTTTAAGGAGCTCAGTGAAAGTGAAATTTCACTGCATTTTAAATCCTATTCTTTTGTATTTACGTTTATGTCTGTAATAAGGAACTTGCTGTGGGGAAACCACATGTCAGAACTTGTGGTTTGTTGGCTGTCGTTTTTTTTCCAGAAGGCATTTATATTGTGCAATTCTTATGTACCTTTTTGTCTGTTGCTCTTTGAAGAAGTCATTTATATTGTGCAATACCATAATTTACTGGGATGTTATTTGGTTTCATGTTGTTTCTTGCCATCTGTTCTTACATATCTATTATTTGTTGTCCAAACAGGTACACATTCTCACAAATTAGTGTTTTGTGAAACAGAATATAATGAATACTGTCATACCATTTAATAAAAAAAAACTAATAGAAAAAAAAACTGAACTATCATACAGTCTTAATTTTTAGAAAACGCCAATGCACATAAGCAGAAGCAAGTTCACACTGAGCAAAGTTTACATAGATAAAACTGAATAAATTTATAACAGCTGGCTAAGCAAAACCCATATATTATTATTATTATTATTATTATTATTAATATATACTATATTTATTCTGTATTATTAATGACATTTAGTTTGTGTCATTTGGCCTTAATTGTTTTACCTTTCGATAGTCGCATCCTTCTTTTATATATAGTTTCTTCCATTCTCCTCCTTATCATCTAAAGTCTGCTTTTTAAACAAAATTTTCATAAAATATGGGTAATTGCAAATGATACTGGCTTTTTGTTCTTACGTAAAACTTGATTAAATTAATCTGTTTCAGATTAAGACATTGCAATTCAAGGTTACAACATGTTTTCCTCTGACTACCCTAGGAAAGGTAAAGATGTGGCAATTTATACAGTATAAAAACCTTTTTTGGAAACAGCACCATAGTCTACAGAGGGTGGTGCAATCAGCTGAGCACATCATCCGCTCTGAAGGGCCTCTGCCACCCCAACAATGGACTGTGTGCCTCCTCTCCCTGAAGGCCAACACAGAGAGAGCAGGAGCTTCTTCCTGCAGCCTATTACAGTGCTCAATCACACAATGTGAGGGGAGGTTTGT
Organism: Channallabes apus; assembly: GCA_030522415.1. Lineage (NCBI taxonomy): Eukaryota > Metazoa > Chordata > Actinopteri > Siluriformes > Clariidae > Channallabes > Channallabes apus. Next base: position 5,838,895 of record CM060126.1, on the reverse strand, counting down.
AGGATTGAAACTGAACACGTGTCAGTCCATAAGAAAAAAGGCTTCAATTTGTTAGGGTACATAAATATTGGACTTTGGAGCAATGGAAATGGGTTATGTAGTCTGATGAGTTTAAATTGACATTGATCTTAGAGCAATGGGTTCATCAGGGTATGAAGGGAAGCACATGAAGCAATGCACCCATCATGCATAGTGGCCACTGTAGAGGTCACTGGAAGCTTTGCTATGATCTGGGTTCACTTCTGATGGATTGGTGTGGACTCTATAATGTTATATGGCAAATAATGAAGCCAATGATCTGAATTTACTGAATGACCAAGCTGTCTCATATGGAGGCTTTCTTCATTGATGGCACAGCAATACAAAGGACTCAAATGGCGCTTTTCCACTGCATAGTACGACACGACACGGTTCAGTTCTACTCACTTTTGGGGGTTTTTCCACTGGGAACAGTACATACTGTAGTACCTGGTCCTTCTTTTAGTACCACCTCAGCCGAGGTTCCAAGCGCGCCGAACCGTTACCAAAACGTGACATGTAAACTCTGCTGGTCACTGATTAGCCGGAGAAAATCGTCATTACTGCGTCACTGAACTTGCGACACGAGACAACAGAACCGCTATATTTAGAACAGCCAGAGAAGGATCGCACGCACCTTTTTGTATTAACCGTCGGCGTCTTTTGAAACAAACTCCTTCGTCTCGCTGTTAAAAACATCCACATGCCGAGAATGAAGAACACCATGCCGTCGATATGCTCCATTGTTGTGTGTTTGTTTGTGGCGCGTTTACGATGACGTCACGGCAGTAGCGGCGCCACGCGTGTGAGTAATCGCGCCCAACGCTAAAGCGTTACTACACTGCAGTGGAAGCGCAAACCGAGCCAAACTGCGCCGAACCGAAGTGAGTTGAACTGAACCGTGTCGTGCCGTTCAATGCAGTGGAAAAGAGGCAAAAGTGAGGAAAAGTGGCTCTTAGAGCATAAGGAATGATTTTTACACTTGAACTTACAACATTGTGTTCTGTAATCAAAGAACCTTTGCTTTTTTTTTTTTTTACAACATGCATTTTTGTTTTTTTTATGTCACTTTTGGCTTCCCATAGTCGCAGCTCTCTCCACATTTGTAATTGTATTTGTTCTTTTTATTGTGAAAAAAAGTTAAGCTAACAAATGCAAATGTGCCAGGCCTCACAGGTAATGGGTGTGTTTTCAGAACAAAAGAAAGAGAACAATGGAGCTGACGGCATGTTAAACTCAGCAGTAGTAGGTGTGAGGTCCAGGGAATTTACGCAGATTTGCGCAGGCCTGTTAAATCTAGTGTTAAACACAATTCACAGGTACTGTCCTGCAAAAACAGTTCCATGGAAAAGAGAATTCCTGTTCAATTTCGATGCCATACACATTAACCCTCTGGTTGTCTGTGTCTCACTTTTGGTGTTTGTGCCCAAAAATCTTTCATTTTCACTTTCATGTTAACTCATAACTCATTTTATCTCATTCCATTTCTGAGTGAAGTAAAATGCAGAAGCATATGTAAAAATATAGATACACAGATAGATACACTGTATCTTTATTGAAAAATATCTCAATATATACAAGCGAATGTAAGTGACCCTTGTTGTAGTCTGGAGTGGAATGTGCTCTGTATGCTTGTGTCCATGCAGGGTGTGAGAGACATTCTTAGTCTCATAATAATTGCTGTGGAGATTCAGTGTGTTAAGGCTCTGAGTTACTAATCAGAAAGTTGACGATTCAAGTCCCAGCTCAACAAGGCGCTTAACTGTTTCAGGGACTCCGTATCATGACTGGCTCTGAGCGCAGCTAACCTGGGATATGCAAAGAACGAATTTCACTGTGCAGTACAGAATATGTGACAAATAAATCCTTGACGTAATAAACTGCAGTTTAGCCAACACTCTGAAAAAAAAGTCATTTTTAAAGATGTAAACCACGAAACGCGTGCCATCCTGTATTATTACCACACATTTGAATTTTGACAGGAAAGTTTCACTAACCATTAAAAAACCCAGGCCTCTCAGCTATTGAGCAACAGCCTTGCCACAGAAGCTCTTAAGACAACTTCCCCAAGACATATTATATTCCTACATTAACATTCTTTAGGTTTCTCTCCCAGTATGCTCCAGTTTGATTGAGAATGTGCTTTCTCAATGTCTGAATGAAGGCTGTGTGCTGTACATTATGAAGTTATACTTCTGTCTAAAAACAAGCTGTGTGTTGTTTTTTCTGGCAGTTGCATACCCAGAATTTAATTTTGGGATAAGAAAATATGTTAGTTTTCCTGATATGTACCATTAACTTGTTGCATTTCAGGCAGCAGTGGGATCATTGAGGACACTAAATTGTTATTAAATTACTCAAACCACAGTCTACTGTCATACAATGTTTCAATTTTAATAGTTGTTGTTAAAATACCATTATTACAGTTCCACTATAAATTATTTAAACAACTACTAATAAAAGGGGGAAAGTACATCTTACTTTGCTATTGCTATGCTATTCTATCTTCTGTTGCAGTAAATTTCTCTAAGCTAATTTACTGCCCTCTACTTTGATATCTCTGCACTTATAGTGTAGGTATCTGGTTAAAATTAGGAGAAATTAATTAGGAAAAATGCATCATATCAATCTAAGCATCCCTTTTCTAGTTGCAGAATCTAGTATGCAATAAAATGTGAAACATATGTACAGTACAGTATTCCACATTCATTACTAAAAAAAATATTTCAGGCTCATTGGAAATCAAGGTCATTCGAAATAAAAAAATTTACAATATTTGAATTTTCCCCCTATATTTTGTGTTGTTTATAAAGAATACAAACCTGTGAAATGTACATTATAGCTCATCAGGCTCAAACACATGAAATGCGTTTGAGTTTTAATATACAGCTCATCAGGGAGGGGGAACACAAACTGATTCTAAAGCAAAATGCATAAATAATGTATCTTTTGTAAATACAGCAATTGATAAATTAGTTATAGATTGATTTTTTTAAAGAGTCACTGAAATCAGTAAGTATTTTGAAGAGTGATTTCTGAATGTACTAAGAGAAAAGACCCAGAAAGGTCCTCCTATTTTTGAACCAATGGGTGTGGTTTACAAGATAAATATCACCTCCTAGGACCCCTTCTTTCAGTTTTGCAATCATGGAACTCATGTTTGCCGCATTTTTTCTGTGTCTTAGTGCACTAAGACCTGTTACAACTATCAGCCTGGATGGAAATGGGTACACGGACATCCTTATAGTCATCAGCCCAGCTGTGCCAGAGAACGAAGAACTTCTCAATCAAACCAAGGTATTTATACATGTTCAAATAACTTTGGAATGGAGAGATTTCATAGTTTTTTTTTGGTATAACTTACTGTAGTTATACATGGTATAACTTAGTTATTCTGTTCTGATGCTGATGTTACAGTACATATCATCATCATCCAACAATTTAATGGTATGTGGCTTTCATGAGAAGTTAATTACGTAGTTACAATATGTTAAATATTGGTTTTGACAAGTCTGGCTTATAGATCTTCATACATTAAGTATGAGTAACAGGTCATCATAAATCAGTTAGAATAATGGGAAAAGTTACACAAATTATTTTCTCATTTTCTTTCGGATGCTCCCATCAAGGGGTCGCCACTGCAGACCATTTGGTCCGCACAACAACTTGACACAGGTTTTACACCGAATGTACTTTGTGACCCAAGCAGTGCATCCAGTAGGGTTTGGGCACTGGCTGAGAATCGAATCCTATATTTGCATTCGTTTCTCAGGCATTATCAGTGGTGTCAAAAGAATTCACATTCATTACTTGAGTAGAAGTATAGATACTAGGGTTCAAAAATACTTCTTTAGAAGTTGAAGTATCAACTCAAGCTTTTTACTGAAGTAAAAGTTTAAAAGTACTGGTTTCAAAACTACTTAAAGTATAAAAGTAAAAGTACCATGAGGGGCGACAAAAGCATTAAGGTCTCGCTTTCTGATCATGTGACCGGGGGTGGGGGGGCTGAGCGTTGTGTCCGTTCTTATCATGTGACCGGGGGGGGGGGCGTTGTGCGCATACTGATCATGTCATGGGGTGGGGGGGACGGGGGGGGGGGCTTGCGTTGTGCGCGTTCTTATCATGCGGCCAGGGGGGTTGCGCGTTCTGATCATAAAAATAGAGTAACGAGGCTATTTTTAAAATGTAAGGAGTAGAAAGTACAGATAATTGCTTAAAAATTTAAGGAGTAGAAGTAAAAAGTCGGCTGAAAAATAATTACTCCAGTAAAGTATAGATACCCAAAATTTCTACTTAAGTAAGGTAACGAAGTATTTGTACTTCGTTACTTGACACCTCTGGGCATTATTTTGTCTATGAATCAGTTCATATATAACATTCAAACATCCAGACATAAAGTAAAGTGTAAAGTGATGTTAAAAATCAGAATTGCGGAATCACCAACACAGATTAGATTAGATTACATTGTATTAGATTAGTTTAGATTAGATTAGATTAGATTAGATTTAGCGTTATTGTCACTGCACATGTACTGTATGGTACAAGGCAACTACATACATTGCATCTAACCATTTAATTATTTTGCTGTGTAAACAGTACATATTGAAAGAGTTATATACAATGCAAATAGTTATAGGTGGAATAACGATATATTGTATACCCAGTGGTGGAATTATATAAAAAATATAATAATTCAAGGGGGGTGGTGTGGTCAGTTTTAATATTTAATTTTCATGACACATTTTACATAAATGTAATACACAGCATTATTAACCTGAAGAGTATGGTAAGGGGTATTAGTGGTTTTACAGAGGGGATGGTTTTTGTCATTTTTTTCAATAGGGGGATGTCACCCCCCCGTCACCCCACACACACACACACACACACACACGTATCCTTCCTCAAATTGAGCCCTGTGTATACCAAGGTTATGATATTCATGGTTTGAGAAGATTATATAAAGTAATGTGTGCAAATGTTAATGGAGAGTGGAATGAGGGAGGTGTAACAGTTGACAGAGGTGTGACATATGCAATATGTGTAACAGTTATTAATAGGTCAATCCTGAGTTTTTACAGTTTATGTACTGTTGTGAGTTATGAGCAGCAATTATAGGACGTGCATTTCTCTATATACAGTGTCTACACTGAATAGTAGTGAGGTATGAGGAATGCAAAGTATGTAGGGTTAGACAGAGTTTAAAACCCAAAGGAAACAGCTGTGGGGGAAAAAAGCTGTTCCTGAACCTGCTTGTTGGTCCGGAGGCTCCTGTAGCGCTTATCAGAAGGCAGAAGGGCATTGAGCATATGGCCAGTGTGAGAGAAGTCCTTTGTGATGATGTGTGCTCTCCTGACATAAGGCTTCCTGTAAATGTCTAATTTCGTAATTTTTCATTTTGCTAACTGCTGCAGTAATGTAAAATAATGTTTCTGATTTCAGCCATTATTTCAAAGCACTTTGATAATATATTAAGGCCAAATGACACTCATCTAATTCTAGTGTCTAGGAGCACAAACAATTTGTTTCTTAGAACTGTGTAATGAGCAGACAAGTAACTAGGTTACTAACACAATATTTTGCTTGTTTCCTGGTTATTGTAGACAGCAATATTGTAATTATTTTTGGTAAAAAGATTCCATGAAGATGCACACAATGTCATTTCAATTCTAATATACATCATTCCATCCAAAGGCCTATAGCTACTGTACTGTATGACCACAATTATAAAAAAAAAAAAAAATGTATACTATATTATGTGGTTTAGCATATTGTGATTTACAATAACATTTATATTTACAGTATTTGGCAGACGCCCTCATACAGAGTGACTTACAAAGGTGATTTAAAGTTTCCATCAATAAATATATCCTTACACTGGTTCACTAGGTTACAGATCCATTTGTACCACCAGACCCAAAAGTGCAGAGAAGGGGTTTCTTTAAGAAACTGATATTTCGTTAGACATTGTTTGCAAGATTGCCGGTGACTTGTCTGTATGGACATGTAGAGGAAGTTCATTCCATCAACTATGTGCCAGAACAGTAAACAGTCTGGAGATGGTCAGACCAGTGAAGCTGTAGCACATACTGTAAAGGATGTCATTTCATAAGGGCTCAATTAAGCTGATTATTGATAAAAAGCAGCTGTGCCTCACAATGTAGCCCGGTATATTTTAACTGCCTCATGAGTGGCTTTTTGGTTCTGGGTTGATCTCTCATGAGACTGCGCTTCCAGTTTGTGAAGCGAATCCCAATGACGCATGGGGTCAGCTGACCTTAAAAGCGCACCTGGGAAGAAGCAAGGAGAAGGAGAAAGATATCGTGGTTCAGCGCACTGTTTGTAACTCCATTTTCTCACAGAGGTTTTCTATAAGAACTGTACAGACTGTTTCATTGCCAATTGTCTGTTCTTGTATTTTTACCTACTGTACCAGACAGCTTCACGGGACAGCCCTCTCTCTGTGCTGCCGGAGTGCTTCACTGAACCAGTGAGGCCAATTCATTTTTCTTAAGCAAAATGCTAAAGATAAAAGATCCATTATAGTGTAATCTTTGTTAATTATTTGATACGAGCATTACAAAGCAGTGCTGGAGCGTGAAAGGTGTGATAAGTGGGTGTGGGTGGCAATTTTTGGCTTTAAGGGCAAGCATCATTGTTTTCAATTTGATACAGGCAACTACAGGAAGCCAGTGGAGGGAGCAGAGTAGGGTCATGTGGGAGAACTTTAAGGAGAAGGTTAAAAATGTATTCTCTAGTCATGCAACTGTATACTGGATTAGCTGCAGAGGACAAATGTTACACAGAGGGAGAGCTGCCAGGAGTAAGTAGCAGTAGTCCAGTCCATAAATAACAAGGGACTGAACAAGCACCTGAGTGGCCTGTATGGAGATAAATGGATGAATTTTTCTGATCTTCTAAAGAAAAAATTAACATGAGCATGTAAGGATAGCAATGTGAGGGGATTGTCCAGGGTTACCCCAAGGTTGTGGGTTATAATAAGACTCTGATGTGTATAAATTAATCACCCGGAATAAACAGCAAACCAGTCATCCATTATGAGATGTCTGATAGACATTGTGATGGGGGGGGGGGGGGTATACTCCAATGCACTCCTATTTTGCAGTGAGCCAGGAAGCAATAAAGAGTGAGAAGAGTAAAGCAGAGAGGAGATGGGTTATACATGCATAACAGCTAAAAAGCAAATAAAATTTATTTACTATGAGTGCTCATAAAATTTCATAAGGTCAGCTCACACTTACTGTCTGTCTCAGTTTTCCTCTTGAAATCACTTTTGTTACCTTGGTGAAGAAACCTTGAAAGAGTTATGATGATGATGATGATGATGATGATGATGATACAACCCATAGAGTGTTCACTGTTTTCTGACTTTAACAAATCCCTCACCAGTATTTACCAGGACAACACGAAGAGCTCCTTCATGAATGTGAGAAGATAAGAATGTCATTCCGACAGACAAACGTGAAAATATTGATGATATACATGAAGATGTCATTGACTGGAGCTTCAAACACTGCTGGAGTGTTAAAGGCAGTTTTCCACTCATCACCCTCTCTGAACAGGTGTTAAGCATTGTGAAGGTTCCATTTAGTGTAGACTAGGGCCCCCTGCAGGAATTTTTATTGTAGACATGTAGACATCATCTGCAAGGTATAGGTGGTTCTTGATGGTGATGTTATTGAGACCCTTGTAGTCAATGCATGGACGTAGGGTCCTTTCCTTATTCGCCACAAAGAAGAAGACTGGATGACAATGATGACCGAAGGACAGCAGCTAAAGACTCAGATGTATTTATCCATGAACTCTCTTTCCTGTTGAAAAACTGTAGCTGGCAGGAGGTTGATTGGACTGCACTAGATTTACTGAAAGGCTTGAGATCGGCTTAATTGTGCACAACCAAGGATAGGTCATGGGACACCCTCAGGGAAGTCCGAGGCTGGCCTGGCAAATATGTGACCTCAGACAAGAGGCGCCAGGCAGAGGGGGCTCCTTTCAAGGATGGTGTTGTTACTCCAGTCAATTTTGGGGTTGTGATGGATGAGCCCGGGTTGCCCGAGAACCAATTCGGAGTAAGCATTATGACAAGAGGGGAGGTTTCCAGACGTGCTCACGGTGAAAGGGAAGGATTGTTGGCATTCCAGACAGATGTTCCCCATTCAAGGGTTCTCACTGTGAGGATGATGATGATACATGCCCCTTCATCATTCAGTGTAAAAGGTTAAGGGCTCAAGTAACAGGGAGCAATGGTGTGCTATAGGTGTTACAGTTGAAGGGATTCCAGAGCATAGCTGTTTAAAAGCTGTAAAAAGATGAGATGGTGTCTGGGAAATGTTCAGGAGATTTTGCTGATGAGGGTCTAAGAGGGAGGTCAAGGAGTTGCAGTGGTGTCAAAAGTATTCACATTCATTACTTGAGTAGAAGTATAGATACTAGGGTTCAAAAATACTTCTTTAGAAGTTGAATTATCAACCCAAGCTTTTTACTTAATTAAAAGTTTAAAAGTACTGGTTTCAAAACTACTTAAAGTATAAAAGTAAAAGTACCATGAGGGGCGAAAAAAGCAGTAGGTCTCGCTTTCTGATCATGCGACGGGGGGGGGGGGGGTCTAGAACTTTATATGGAGGCTTGGCCTCAACTGAAGTTTGTCTGTGTGGTCCATCATAGTTGCAGTATATTGTCACAGATAACTGAGACTAAACAGTATGGAGCCCAATTGCAGACAAGCAAGTATCTCTCAGTTTTATTAAAACACTGAAGTGCTAGATTAATCTGGCTGGCTAGTGACATTTCCATTCCAAAGTACATTATAAGCAAAGTAAAATCTCCTTTACCAGTTTTAGTTTCACATTGGTACATGACGACAGCTTCCAGTCATAGTACAGATACACCCCATTTGATATACATTTATGCTTAGAAGTAGCTACATATCCATCAGTCATCCCCTAAGATTTGCTATTTCATTACAGTAATAGCAGACTCTTCCAGACAAAGTGAACGCAACAACTTTCAACAATTTAATAGACAAGTGCATCATCTTCCTACATTTCTTTAGCATTTCAGTTTGTTATACACAAAATGCATGTGCATATTTTAAGTTGTATCTTAATTTCTCTGCCTTACCACAGTTCTTACACTGCAATATCCCATAAAATTATATTAAATATATCATTGTGTTTTCACAGTGTTCAAGTTGTATAATCAAGTGATATTTATATTTAAGGTTAAAAACAAGTTTTCTGAGACTGGTTTCAGGTCCTCCAATGTATGAAACATACAGATATCATTGAAAGAGCAAGGCCTCTCTTTTATTTATAAAAGTGGGGGCAGGGGGAATTTTATTACATAAGACTGGGCTGCCAGTTCTGTTATTTTACATACCCTTACCTCGGACTGCTGCCAATACGTTTTGCTCTAACGACCCATGTTTTATCCCATAGTGTCATTTCACATTACTGCTTGTTATTACCACCATGGTTTCGGAACATATGGAACAAATTCCCACAAAAAGAAAAAACATACATTGATCTGTCTATTACGGTGGCCCAGAAGGGCAAATCATCTTTCCCATATATGTGTGTTTTTTCCCTTGTAAAAGTTTTTTTTCCCTTGAAAGAAAATTTTTTTTCCTTGAAAAAAAAATGTTTCCCTTGAAAATGTGTGCTTTTTCTCTTGAAAATGTGTGCTTTTTCTCTTGAAAATGTGTGTTTTTTTTCTTGAAAATGTGTGCTTTTTCTCTTGAAAGAAAATTTTTTTCCTTGAAAAAAAAAATGTTTCCCTTGAAAATGTGTGCTTTTTCTCTTGAAAATGTGTGCTTTTTCTCTTGAAAATGTGTGCTTTTTTTCTTGAAAATGTGTGCTTTTTCTCTTGAAAATGTGTGCTTTTTTCTTGAAAAATTTTTTTTTTCTTGAAAAGGTTTTTTTTTTCTTGGAACAAAATATTTTTTCTTGAAAATGTGTGCTTTTTCCTTGGAAATAAAAAGTATTTTTTTCTTGAAAAAGTTTTTTTTTTCCTTGAAAAAAAGTTTTTTTTTTCCTTGAAAAAAATTTTTTTTTTTCCTTGAAAACGTTTTTTTTTTCTTGGAACAAAATATTTTTTCTTGAAAATGTGTGTTTTTTCCTTGGAAATAAAAAGTATTTTTTTCTTGAAAAAGTTTTTTTTTCCTTGAAAAAAAATATTTTTTTCCTTGAAAAAAAAATTTTTTTTCCTTGAAAAAAAATATTTTTTTTTTCTTGAAAATGTGTGCGTTTTCCCGTTTGTGCGCAACCGCTTTTCCCCGTGTGAAAAACTATCATTCTCCCGTATTTTGCAAGCTAAATGCTAAAGCTAACGCGCAAAGGACTATGGGAGTTGAGGTCCAAACGCAATTAAACACGGAAGCTCCACAACACCACCATTGGAATGTACAGTGAATTATAGCGCGATAACGTTATAATTTTCCCTAATTTTTCAACTGGACACATTTACCAGGTAATGTTTAATATATAAAATTAATTAGATGTTACTGTTTTAGGCACTAATGATAACTTTGTAGCAGTGTTAATACTTTTGGAGTGTTTGGGGGAAATGCCGAGCCGAGTGTAAATGTCAGTGATTAAAAGGAAGATAATCTCATTTAGACCATTAAACACTGATATAAACCATCAGCTCCATGCCATCTCTGTAATATACATCCACATATGGATTTATAAGCAAGCTAATATCACTATGCTAACCGCTAGCGCTTAGCATGGGGAAACTAGCATGTTCATTAACATATATTAATTTAATAGTGTATTTGGACACATATACGTGATGTAAACAGTTAGCTCCATTGTTTCTGTAAAACACCTGTCCAAATATGGATCCATAAGCAAGTTAATATCATTATGCTAAGCGCTAGTTTACTAAAAGAGCTAAGATAGCAGAATGTCCACTGTTGTCTATCAACTATTGCTAATTATCCCTGAGCTAATTCTTAGCTGCTCCTGTTATGGGTTAAATGTTACAGATGGTTAATGAATTGTTGTATGCAGTTTATTGGAGCTCATGAGGGCCATATAGTGTATAATACTGCAGTGTAATGTAGTGGTATTATCATAGCTAGAGCTCTTCTGAGTAGTTAGCTATGTGTTTACACAATGTACAGTATGTAACAGTCAAGAAAAGGGGCTTTTGTTCGGGTTCTGTCTATTCTATTATAAAGTCATTAAATATGTGTTTATACTCCTTATAACATGTGTGCTTGTGTGTTTTCCTTTTCACAGTGAACTGTATGTAAATCATCAACTGCCTGTGTATCAGCTGATTTCTACACCAGGTGTACATCCTGAGCAGAAGGTGAGTGTTCAGAAGTATTCACCTCTCTTTTCAGGAACACCACTGAGCACATCTTAATCTGGGGACAGGGGCAAATTTCTCTTCATGATGTGTGTTAACGAATGGTGTAGATGGGGCCAAATTCTGCAGCAATCCTTAATAACAAAACCCAATAATTGTACACAGCATTACTAAAAGCTTGCGTTCTATGAAATATATAAAATGTTGTGTGCGTGCCTGCCTGCATGCGTGTGTGTCAACCTGCATAGTAACATCATGAAGTCTTTTTACTAGACACTTACATTAACATGTCTTTATTTCTTCCCTGTTGTAGATTGTCATGGAGAAGACATACCCTTGATGATCTGCCTTCTTGCACCACCAATACATGCATGTATTTAATTAATTTGTAAATAAAGGGTTTAATGTAATTTATAGTTGACTATTTATTTCCAGTTTGCTTATTCTTTAGCAAAACAGTTAAAGTGCATGTAAAGCATTGCTGCAAATGACATTGAATAGAATCAGATGTTACTCCACTCTGTGTAAGGGTACAGGCTTATATAAAGTATATAAAAAGTAAAACTTTTTGGTTTCATTTAAATGATTACTGCTTACACCTCCATGAAAATCAAAAATCCAGTATGTCAAAATATTAGAATATTTCACTGCGATCATGGGGAAGACTGCTGACCAAACAAGTTGTCCAGAAGATGATCATCTACACCTTCCAGAAGGAGTGTAAGCCCCCTAATGTCAAACACTACCACCAACTATTTTGCTGACCATTTAGTTGCTTGATTGGCCAGCCATCTCACCTGACCTGACGTTTCATGGGAAAGATGAGCTGAAATCTGGGATAAATTTACAAGCTGAATGCTTCAAGTGTTATCTGCACATTCATGCACACTTTTGCACTATAGATTTATATTTCCATTTATGGACCACAGCACAAATCACTTTAATAATAAGGCAATTTAAGAAGTCACTTTTATGCATATTTGCACACCCCAGTCATTTCTACATTTCTAATTTGGACAAATTTCTATTTTCTTCTTTTATATTTCTTATTGTTATATTGATATTTTGTTCGTATTTGTACAGTATATTTTACTAGTTAATTTCATTTTCTACCGTTTTTTTACGGTGGCCCAGAAGGGCAAATCATCTTTCCCGTATGTGTATGTTTTTTCCCTTGTAAGGCCCCCCCCCCACCCCATAATTTTATAATTTAAACACTTTTCCATGATATTCTAATTTTTTTAGATAAACTGTATTTCAAATGTCACACTCATTGTTTACATGTGTATTTTAATTATTTGGCAATTTATGATACTTTTATTCTTGAACATTTCATTCACAGTACATATATATAAGTAGTATTCATAAGCCTACATGTTTTTATGTAACCCATTGCATTAAGCTGTTAAGCATGACACCCTGGTTATGTTTCAAATTCAAAACTAAAATTTAATTTGTCACGTACACAGTCATACACAGTACGATATGCAGTGAAATGCTTATACGACTGCCAGTGACCTTAAAAATAAAAAGCTTAAACTTAAGAAATAAATATGAATAAAAGAAATATGTTAAATAAAATTAACTACTTAAGGTGGGCTAAAGAAAGACAATCTTGGACTGCGGATGACTGGATGAGAGTTAGATTCAGTGATGAATCAAGAATCTGCATTGCGCAGGGTGATGATGCTGGAACTTTTGTTTGGTGCCATCCATCCATCCATTTTGGTGCCGTTCCAATGAAATTTATAAAGAGAACTGCCTGAAGAAAACATGCAAATTTCCACAATCATTATTGATATGGGGTTGTATGTCAGGTAAAGGTATGGGAGACATGACAGTCATTACATCTTCTATAAATGCACAAGTTTATGTTGAGATTTTGGACACTTTCTCATTCCATCAATTGAAAGGATGTTTGGTGATGGTAGCATCATTTTTCAGGATGATAATCTGATAATCGTGCCATAGGGCAAAATCTGTCAAAACATTCCTACAGGAAAGACATATAATGTCAATGGCATGGCCTGCAAATAGTCCGGACCTTAATTCAATTGAAAATCTGTGGTGGAAATTAAAGAAAATGGTCCAGGACGAGGCTCCAACCTGCAAAGCTGATCTGGCAACTGCAATAAGACAAAGCTGGAGACAGACTGATGAAGTATACTGTTGGACATTAGTTAAATCCAGGCCTCAGAGAATTCAAGCTGTTATAAAAGCCAGAGGTGCTGCAACAAAGTACAAGTAGTGTTTTTATTTGGTGATTCCATATTTTTTCCCTTTGTTTGAGTTGTTAAAACAGTTGTCATTGACTATAGTTATCTTTCTTTGTTTTTTTAAAGTGTTTTATACAGCCAGAAGTTTGGATTGTTGAGTGAAAATAGTTTTGTGGCATGTATGTGCTTGTTTTTTTTCTACACAATTAAACATTTGAATGAACATCTTCTGAGAGGGTGATTCCAGAATTTTTGCCAGGGGTTGTAGAAATATAAAAGAAGAAAATAGAAATTTGTCCAAATTAGAAATGTAGAAATGACTGGGGTGTGCAAATATGCATAAAAGTGACTTCTTAAATTGCCTTATTATTAAAGTGATTTGTGCTGTGGTCCATAAATGGAAATATAAATCTATAGTGCAAAAGTGTGCATGAATGTGCAGATAACACTTGAAGCATTCAGCTTGTAAATTTATCCCAGATTTCAGCTCATCTTTCCCATGAAACGTCAGGTCAGGTGAGATGGCTGGCCAATCAAGCAACTAAATGGTCAGCAAAATAGTTGGTGGTAGTGTTTGACATTAGGGGGCTTACACTCCTTCTGGAAGGTGTAGATGATCATCTTCTGGACAACTTGTTTGGTCAGCAGTCTTCCCCATGATCGCAGTGAAATATTCTAATATTTTGACATACTGGATTTTTGATTTTCATGGAGGTGTAAGCAGTAATCATTTAAATGAAACCAAAAAGTTTTACTTTTTGAATAACATAGAAATGAATTTTTGGAAATGCAAAGAACCTCTGTTTTAACTGCTTAACATATGGGATTAATTTATTCATAAATATTATGGAATATGTTGTTCGAACTGAAACAGAGATGTAACTAATATCTCCAAGGCAGCATGTACAAGTTAGCAGAACAACATTAATGATGCTAAAATCACATACTTTATATAAGCCTGTACCCTTACACAGAGTGGAGTAACATCTGATTCTATTCAATGTCATTTGCAGCAATGCTTTACATGCACTTTAACTGTTTTGCTAAAGAATAAGCAAACTGGAAATAAATAGTCAACTATAAATTACATTAAACCCTTTATTTACAAATTAATTAAATACATGCATGTATTGGTGGTGCAAGAAGGCAGATCATCAAGGGTATGTCTTCTCCATGACAATCTACAACAGGGAAGAAATAAAGACATGTTAATGTAAGTGTCTAGTAAAAAGACTTCATGATGTTACTATGCAGGTTGACACACACGCATGCAGGCAGGCACGCACACAACATTTTATATATTTCATAGAACGCAAGCTTTTAGTAATGCTGTGTACAATTATTGGGTTTTGTTATTAAGGATTGCTGCAGAATTTGGCCCCATCTACACCATTCGTTAACACACATCATGAAGAGAAATTTGCCCCTGTCCCCAGATTAAGATGTGCTCAGTGGTGTTCTTGAAAAGAGAGGTGAATACTTCTGAACACTCACCTTCTGCTCAGGATGTACACCTGGTGTAGAAATCAGCTGATACACAGGCAGTTGATGATTTACATACAGTTCACTGTGAAAAGGAAAACACACAAGCACACATGTTATAAGGAGTATAAACACATATTTAATGACTTTATAATAGAATAGACAGAACCCGAACAAAAGCCCCTTTTCTTGACTGTTACATACTGTACATTGTGTAAACACATAGCTAACTACTCAGAAGAGCTCTAGCTATGATAATACCACTACATTACACTGCAGTATTATACACTATATGGCCCTCATGAGCTCCAATAAACTGCATACAACAATTCATTAACCATCTGTAACATTTAACCCATAACAGGAGCAGCTAAGAATTAGCTCAGGGATAATTAGCAATAGTTGATAGACAACAGTGGACATTCTGCTATCTTAGCTCTTTTAGTAAACTAGCGCTTAGCATAATGATATTAACTTGCTTATGGATCCATATTTGGACAGGTGTTTTACAGAAACAATGGAGCTAACTGTTTACATCACGTATATGTGTCCAAATACAACATTAAATTAATATATGTTAATGAACATGCTAGTTTCCCCATGCTAAGCGCTAGCGGTTAGCATAGTGATATTAGCTTGCTTATAAATCCATATGTGGATGTATATTACAGAGATGGCATGGAGCTGATGGTTTATATCAGTGTTTAATGGTCTAAATGAGATTATCTTCCTTTTAATCACTGACATTTACACTCGGCTCGGCATTTCCCCCAAACACTCCAAAAGTATTAACACTGCTACAAAGTTATCATTAGTGCCTAAAACAGTAACATCTAATTAATTTTATATATTAAACATTACCTGGTAAATGTGTCCAGTTGAAAAATTAGGGAAAATTATAACGTTATCGCGCTATAATTCACTGTACATTCCAATGGTGGTGTTGTGGAGCTTCCGTGTTTAATTGCGTTTGGACCTCAACTCCCATAGTCCTTTGCGCGTTAGCTTTAGCATTTAGCTTGCAAAATACGGGAGAAAGATAGTTTTTCACACGGGGAAAAGCGGTTGCGCACAAACGGGAAAACGCACACATTTTCAAGAAAAAAAAATATTTTTTTTCAAGGAAAAAAAAATTTTTTTTCAAGGAAAATAATTTTTTTTTTTCAAGGAAAAAAAAACTTTTTTTCAAGGAAAAAAAAAACTTTTTCAAGAAAAAAATACTTTTTATTTCCAAGGAAAAAACACACATTTTCAAGAAAAAAAAAATTTTTTTCAAGGAAAAAAAAAACTTTTTTTCAAGGAAAAAAAAAACTTTTTCAAGAAAAAAATACTTTTTATTTCCAAGGAAAAAACACACATTTTCAAGAAAAAATATTTTGTTCCAAAAAAAAAAAAAACCTTTTCAAGAAAAAAATTTTTTTTCAAGAAAAAAAGCACACATTTTCAAGAGAAAAAGCACACATTTTCAAGAGAAAAAGCACACATTTTCAAGGGAAACATTTTTTTTTTCAAGGAAAAAAAAATTTCTTTCAAGAGAAAAAGCACACATTTTCAAGAAAAAAAGCACACATTTTCAAGAAAAAAAGCACACATTTTCAAGAGAAAAAGCACACATTTTCAAGAGAAAAAGCACACATTTTCAAGGGAAACATTTTTTTTTTCAAGGAAAAAAAATTTTCTTTCAAGGGAAAAAAAACTTTTACAAGGGAAAAAACACACATATATGGGAAAGATGATTTGCCCTTCTGGGCCACCGTAGTCTATTCATCTTTGACGGTTCAGTTTTCAGTTTTTTCACTTTTTTTTTAGAATGAGCGATGCTGTGTCACACTTTTGTTTCTGTTTCTTTTGGGTTTTTGCCCACTAGAGGGCAATCTTTTGTTTGTAGTTTTTGTTTGTAGACTCAGTTTCCCAGAAGGCACCTCGGTCAGGTGACGCGGATGCTCACCTGAACTGAGGATGCTCATTATATTCCTTATAAATACCTGTTTGTTCTGGGAAACTGGGTCGAGCATTAATTTCAGTTCTGTTAAGTGGGTTTTGTTTTGTCTCATTTGCATCCCATTTCCGAATTGTATTAGATTGTATAATCCCTAGTCAGTGTATGTTTAAGTGTTTTATGAGTTCTGTTTATAGCACTCTCAAAGTAAAGCCAACTTCCTTTGTTCATGTTTGTTTATTATTAAAAGACTTTAATAAGTACATGACACATGTAGCATATTAAACTGTACTTTGCATCTGCCATGAGTTTCTTGTGTTTTTTTTTCTAAAATTCTACCTGATAAGAGCCAATGGGTATCTTCTGACAGAGTTTCAGACACTTATTCATACATTCCTTTCTCATCACACCAAAACTTATTCATGCATTGCTTTCTTTTCAGACCACCACATTGGAGAAAGTACCTTGCTGAAAAAGTACCTCTTTTACCTTAAGCGCTCTGCTTGAGTTTTAACTGCAAGGGATTGCAAGCATTGCAAATCATCAGTGTAGCCAAGAAATAATTAACTATAAATTAAGTGAATTATTCAGAAATGATTGGTTTCATAGATTAAATTGAATCATATGATGAGATTTATGTATAAATAAAAATAAATAATTTGCCACTTTGTCCGTAGGAAATGCTTATCAGTGGATCAGAATATCTGTTTGAAGCTTTAGACCACAAGGTGTTCTTCAAGGAGGTCAAAATACTGGTGCCACCAACCTGGAAAACAAGAAAGTATGAGAAAGCAAAAACAGAAACCTTCAGCAAGGTAAATTGTTGATTGAGTTTTATTGAAATCTATACTGGTTGTTGGGTTGATGTATTTGTTTGTTGTTTTGTTTTTATTTACATGACAATCATTTATTATAGAAATTGTATCTACTATTAAAATTGTATGTAGAAACTGTTTATTTTATTTTTAGGGCAGAATAAGAATTGACAGCCCACGTGCAGAATTTGGTGATGAGCCCTACACTTATCAGACCGCGGGTTGTGGAAACGAAGCTGAATTCATTCATTTTACACCAAACTTCTTGTTAAACGACATTTTTGTTAAACCATATGGACCTAGAGGTAATAACTAACCTATGGTAAACACACACCATAACAGCTTAGTAACAACTATTATTATTATTATTATTATTATTATTATTATTAATATTATTATTATTCTTTTCAGGAAAGGTTTTTCTGCATGAATGGGCTCACCTCAGATGGGGGGTATTTGATGAATATAATTTGAAACAGCCCTTTTACTGGTCTGCTGGTCACATTAAACATACAAGGTTTTATTATCAGTTTCCTATATCTAACGTATAGGTAAATACAGCCAATATTAAATGCACACTAAACCAATAGCTGTCAGTAAAGAAGGTTTTTTCTTTCTTTCTTTCTTTCTTTCTTTCTTTCTTTCTTTCTTTCTTTCTTTCTTTCTTTCAGCTGTACAGATAAGATTTCTGGCCAGTGGTATGAAATTGTTAATCAAGATACTTACCCTTGCAAGTCTGGTGAAGATGGCCTACCCACATCTAGCTGTCAGTTCATTCCAGATGCAGTGCAAAATACAAATTCCTCTATAATGTACAATCAAAATATAGTTTCTGTGAGTATAACAATTGTTAAACAAATTTTTGGTGAGTTTTTAAAGATGTTGAAATATTGTGGCTGTGGAATTCTGAAAATTAGAACAAGCTAAATAAAAATCAGTATGTTGTCATCACTTTGAAATGAGTGACTTCTAAAAAAAAACATTTTGCAGACAACAGCATTTTGTCAAGAAGATGAACACAACATTGAAGCACCCAATGAGCAGAATAAAAAGTGTGGAAAAGCAATACGAACTGTAATCTTTCAGGACTCAGTAGATAAAGATGCCCTTCATAATCTAAAGCCTCTTCAATCTGCACCACCAGCACCAACATTTAAAGTGATACAGAGAGGATCTCGGGTTGTCTGTCTCGTCCTTGATGTCTCAGGAAGCATGCAAGTATGTAAAATCAGATAAAATTAGCCTCTTAAAGTCTGCTGATATCAGAACAGCTCACAGTATAGCAGATTAATGTCTACTTAGAAGTTCTCAAAAAAATATCTTTCCCAAATTACTTGCCCAATGAAAATGAGGCAAGACCTGGCATTACAAAACCCATTGTAAAATGCACATTAGTATGGGAAAGTTTTTTAGTTAGTGGTTCTTAGAAGGTGTTCCTTATTTCATTTATTCCACTTCAACTAGTACTTTGCTTCTACAACCCCTGGAAAAAAGTATGGAATCACCCCTCTCAGAAGATGTTCATTCAAATGTTTACAGTAATTGTGTAGAAAAAAAAAAAAAAGAACAAGCACATACATGCCATAAAACTTTTTTCACTCAACAATCCAAACTTCTGGCTGTATAAAACATTTATTAAAAAAAAAAACAAAGAAAGACAACCATAGTCAATGACAACTGTTTTAAAGATCAAACACAGGGGAAAAATATGGAATCACAGAAATCTGAGGGATCTTGTTTTTTTTTTCTACACAATTAAACATTTGAATGAACATTTTCTGAGAGGGGTGATTCCATGCTTTTTGCCTGGAAAATGAATGGTAAATTGCAAGGACGCTGACTGTGTAACAGAAAGCTACATGAATAGCTACTAAATATATAATCCACAGTAAATAAGTGTCATAAATTCTATGAAATATGATCTCTTGAATATTTGTGCTATATAGCTGAGCAGAAAATGTTTTTCCCCAAAATGTAAGGAATGACAGGGTGTGTATAAGGAATGGCCATTATCCCTGTATGGCAAGTCATCAGTAGAAAGAATCAAACATCTAGGCTTAACTTGGCTGAAGGAGCATGTTGGGACAGATGAGAACTGGTCCAAAGTTAATTTTAGTGAAGAGAACAAGTTTAACTTATTTGAGGCCAATGGGAAACATTATGTTTGTATCAAACTGGGAAGAGCTTGAACACAAAGTGCATAAAAAGGTCAGTGAAAGGTGGAAGTGACATGGTTTTGGAGGATGTTTCCTGCAGCAGGAGCTGTGCTAGTTATACAGCTCCATGACAGGGTGAATGCACATTTTAATCACAAGCTTCTTCGACAAATTGAGGCTCCTTCCCCCTTAATCAGCACACTATTTTCATGCAAGACAATGCTTCCTGTTACACTGCAGGTTCCTTGAAGGCAAGAACAATTTTATATTAACACAGCCCATATTCCAAACCAGACTGAAAAAAAAAAAAAAAAAACTTCAATGTTTATGTAATATAAATATTATGTAATATTGCATATGAAATTTTAAACAGCATGAGAACTATTCAGCAGTTTAATAAACATAATGAGATGGAAATATACGATATGTCATGCAATTCTATATGTTTGGTTGAAAATGGTTAATGTATTATTGTGTGTGTGTGTGTGTGTGTGTGTGTGTGTGTTTAAAGGGTGCAAGGATAAAACAACAACATCAAGCTGGTACACTTTTCTTGCGCGAGATCATAGATGAAGAACAGTTTGTGGCTCTTGTGACTTTTAGTAGTGGCGCTCAAATACTAAGTCCTTTAACTTTAATATATGGACAGGCTTCAAGAGACGGTCTAGTTAACAAGTTGCCAAACACTGCAGGTGGAAGTACATATATCTGTAAGGGACTCAGAAAAGGCTTTGAGGTGAGACACAAATGTAAAAACTACTGTCACTTTGATCAAATGTAGTGATTTGGTCTTTAATCAAATTTGTACTGATCTAGACATCTACATATCTGATTAATGACAATATCTTTACAATTTCAGGCTCTTAAAAGCGATGATGGTAAAACAATAGGAGATGAAATAATTTTTCTGACAGACGGGGAAGCAACTGATAATGTTCAGGATTGTTTCCAGGAAGCTGTTCAAAGTGGTGCAATTATTCACACTATAGCATTCGGCCCAAGTGCAGACAAGGTACTGAAAACCATGGCAGATCAAACAGGTAAGATTTTACAGTTTACAGCTCAGCAATAATTCCAGTGCTCAGTAAAAAACAATTCACATTAACACTGTACAACTTTTGCATTGTTGAATTCCATAATACTGAATTTTGAATATTGTTTAAATAGGTGGCATCTTTAAAATAGCCAAAGACTCTCTACTTTCCAACCAGCTTGTGGATGCCTTTTCCTCAATTACAGTGTTTGATGGAAATCCCAACACACAGCCCTTACAGGTTAGTCATACACATCCACTGTGAGAAATATCAATATCAGAATCTTTACATAAAATTGATGATTGTTTTCCAAACAGCTTGAAAGCACTGGAAAGCTTGTTACAGATTGGTTCAATGGAACAGTTCCCATTGACCGGACTGCAGGAAAACACACCACTTTTACATTAATTTATGAAAAAACTGCACCTACTGTGTACATACAGTCACCAAGTGGTTTGGCTTATGACCAAAGAAACATCACTGACAATGCTAACACAATCACTTTAACTGTTCCAGGAATTGCAGAGGTAAACCTTTTTCTTGGATCAATAATTCTAACATGAAAAAAAGATATGAATAAATTATATTTTTAAATCTTCACACTTTTATATTTCTACATTTATATTTCTATTTGATGAATTTTGCACTGCAGCCGGGGGATTGGAAATACAGCTTCCTCAACAGAGAAACAGCTCCTCAGCAGATGAGTTTAACAGTAATGAGTCGAGCAGCTCGTGAAGATGTTCCCCCAGTCACAGTTACAGTCAGAATGACCAAGCAGAGTCGTGATGGCTCCAAACCTCCAGTTGTGTGGGCTGAGGTCAGTCAGAATTACAATCCTGTGTTGGGGGCCAGAGTTTGGACGACCATGGAGTCAGATACTGGGCACTCAGAAAAACTGGAGCTCTTTGATAATGGAGCAGGTACAACTTTTAAAATATCAACTTGCATAAACTCATAAAAGGTGAAAGTTTTACACTTTATACACTACATGTGGGATAATTTTTCCAGGTGCTGATGCTTTCAAAGATGATGGTATCTACTCCAGATATCCTACAAAATTAAAAAAGGGAAAATACAGTCTAAAAGTGCGAGTGGAAAATCAAGATGGACAAGTCCTGTATTCAGTACACAGACACAGTGGTTCTCTGTATGTCCCTGGATATGTTGTTAATGGTAACTATCATTTACTATCATCATTCAGTGATAATTCAACCCTTAAGCAAAATACCGTACCTCATGGAACCATTTTTGCACACACACTGATTCAATCACACTCACTTATTGATGTCTCACTTGCTCACTCATTGAATTATGTTCTTAATCACACATGAATTACGCAATTAATCGTTCAAGTGTAGCAGGCTGTAAACGTTCTACAAGGAGGAGCTATTGGTATTAATGAGTAGTGTAGAGAGTGGGATGGATTGTTTGTTGGGGACAAATGACAGACAGAGTGGGATTGGGGTCATAAAGATCCCACTGGACCTTGTTTCAAGAGGATGGAAATGAGGAAGCAAAGAAGTGACGATATGTTGATGATTAAGTTGGGTTTAAATACTAATTAAAACAATGATGAATTTGTGAAAAGGTTACAGTTTATTCATTATATACATTTCAATTTCCCTTGTTGACTAGATTACATAATTTTGTATTTTTGTTTCACAAAAGTCAAGATAGAGGTCTTCACTTAATTCCTGGCAATAGAAACATAATAAAATAATAAAAGTGCTAGAGAAATGTGGTTAAAGAGACATGCAGACAGGTTGGTCCCGAAAACATAACCATTGGGAGATTTTAAAAGTCTGGATTGAACACATGATAGTAAACATTTATGAAGTGCTAACTGTTATTTAAGTTGACAGATAACTTGCAGATCACAGGGAACTCAGTGTCAGGTCAGAGAGTAGACTGCAACAGAACTATAAAAGGAGAAGAATCACACACTAATCTTTATAGCCACCAGTGGCTGCCTTTGACTAACTTGGGCTGGCGAAAGTGCCTTTGATGGAAAGCCTGATGGCCAACATGCAGTAAGAGCAGCCGGGTTTTCTAGTGCTAGAGTTCAAAGCAGGTTCATCAAACAGGGTCATAGTAGGATCAACGCAGGTTAGTTATCTAAGGCACTCACAGACCCAGGCCAGGGTCAGTTTCAGTAGCATACCGATATATTGTGGAGAACATGCAGATCTTTAAATCCAATAGCAACAAAAGTATTGTAATTGCAGGACCCCAAGGCAGATTCAGGTTCTAAGGTATACAAACAAAAGTTGGATCCACACTTACTGAATATCACAGCAAAGTATCCAAATGAAGCCTTGCTTCAAGGTGTGTGTCAGTTCCCTGAGAGTCACAGGACCAAGCCTCGCATTTGCCAGAATCACGTCACCGACTCATTTGGTGCCTGCGTAAAGGCTTGTGCGTCAGTTAATTTTCAAAGATTCAGAGATGTTGATTACATGCGTAAACATTTCCTTGAACTGGGCAGTTGCATGTACAGTACATATTAATTATGCTGCTAGAATGTTACGATCTACGTCGGTGCTACACAAAATCTGTCCACTAGATTGCAGTACAATGAGCCCTTAAATGAAGCTTCATGAATGAACGATTTTGTGAAATTATTGTCGGGGAAGCATCGACACCGAAAGGAGACTTCATCTGGCCATTAGTAGGAAGCAGTTTCTAGCACATTTCATTTGCTAGCAGCTAATACAAAGTCTCAGAGGGTGGCTTAATTGGTCCGTCTACAACAACAGGTAGTTTCAGAATTGAAGAAACTGGCAAAATCAGAACAGGCCAAGTTTCAAAGTTAAGGGAGTAAGCACAGAAAATTATCAGTGAACTCAGTTTTACCATTTCAGCAGCTCCACAGCTCACTTTTATAGTGGAGCCCAGAGAAAATGTCTGACACAAGAAGTGCCCCAAACAAAACATCCGCTGACCCAGAAGTGCAAATCATGACATACAGTAGCAAGGCATGGTTGACTTTCAGCTGTCAGACTTTGTAAGTATCTCTTCTCTCTTAGAGAAATAATCGGCATTTACATCCTCTTTACAGGTAAAGTGGTATTAAACCCTCCTAAACCCCCAGTAAATGTGGAGAGAGAGAACATTGGCAGATTCACCAGAACACTAACTGGGGAGAGTTTTGTGGTGGAAGCTGAAGAACCCTCAAACTTTCCTCCAAGCAAGATTATAGATCTGATTGCAGAAATTCAGGAGGACACTGTGTTTCTTAACTGGACAGCTCCTGGTGAGGATTATGATCAGGGAACAGGTGAGTCTTGTGCAATTTTGCACTGTTGGACAATAGAACATTTAATATTGGACGTGTTTGACACTATAATAAAATCTTTTTTTTTTTTTATCTGAAATAGTGATACAGTTAAGGATATTTTCTGCTGGTACAAATAAGGATAGTGTTATAAATATTATTAGTATTATAAAAACATATTCAAATTCAAATTTTATTGGTCACATACACAATCATACACAGTATAATATGCAGTGAAATGCTTTATACGACCGCCAGTGACCTTAAAAAAAGAAAATAAAAGCTTGTACGTAAAATAAATAATCAATAAAAAGGAAATACTAAAGAAATAATTTTAACTAGTAAAATTAACTGTGCATAAGGGCATAATAAAATATTGCAAAAATATAGAAATATAGGATTAAAGTGACAGTGGTTGTGCAAATATGCATGAAGGTGACATGTGCAGTTGTCCAGATGTATGAGTGTTTAGTGCAAGTGTGTATGAATGTGTCCATAATTGTCCAGTCAGTGTTGTGAGCTTAAAAGATGTTATTTGTCCTGTGTGGAGGTGTGATTGTGTGATTGAGAGACCTTATCGCCTGCGGGAAGAAGCTCCTCCTCAGTCTCTCTGTGTTGGCCTTTAGGGAGCGGAATCTCTTCCCAGACCGCAACAAAGAGAACAGTCCATTACTGGGGTGACTGAGGTCCTTCATGATCTTCCTGGCCTTAGTCCAGCACCGCTTGCTGTAGATGGAGTGTAGGTCAGAGAGCTCAGTGCGGATGATGCGCTCGGCTGATCGCACCACCCTCTGTAGAGCTCGTCTGTCCTGCATGGTGCTGTTCCCGAACCAGGTCGAGATGTTTCCCGTCAGGATGCTCTCTATGGTGCAGGAGTAGAAGTTCCTGAGCACCTTGGAGGGCAGTCTAAAGTCTCTCAAGCGTCTGAGGTGGTAGAGACGCTGCCGGGCTTTTTTCACCACGGTGTTGATGTGACAGGACCATGACAGGTCCTGCGTGATGTGAACACCGAGGTATCTGAAGCTGTCCACTCTCTCCACTGGGCTCCTGTTGATGACGGGGGTCTGGTAGTTCCTCTCCTGCTTTGTACTAAAGTCCACTATCAGCTCCTTTGTCTTACTGACGTTCAGGAGGAGATTGTTCCTCTGGCACCAGTTCTCCAGATTTCCAATCTCCTCTAGGTAGTCCGACTCATCATTGTTGGTGATCAGTCCGACCACGACGGTGTCGTCAGCAAACTTGATGATGGAGGTGGAGTTGGTAGTGGCCACGCAGTCGTGGGTGTACAAAGAGTACAGCAGGGGGCTCAGAACACAAGACCTGGGGGGCTCCAGTGCTGAGAGTGAGTGTAGCTGAGACATGTCCGCCCATCCTTACTGCCTGTGGTCTGCCAGTCAGAAAATTGGAGATCCACTGACATATAGATGAGCTCAGTCCCAGGTGCTCCAGCTTGGTGGTGAGTGTGGAGGGAATTATTGTGTTAAAAGCAGAGCTGTAGTCGATGAAGAGCATTTTAACATAATTCCCTTTCCTAGTGTCCAGGTGAGTGAGTGATGTGTGGAGGAGATGAGAGATTGCATCGTCTGTGGAGCGGTTCTGATGGTATGCAAACTGTAGTGGGTCCAGTGTGTCGGGTAGTGAAGAAATGATGAAGTCTCTGATAAGGCGTTCAAAGCACTTCATCACTACTGAGGTGAGGGCTACAGGTCGATAGTCATTGAGAGAAGCAGGATGTGGTTTCTTTGGAACAGGAACAATAATGGACTCTTTGAAGCATGTGGGGATCACCGACTGAGATAAGGAGATGTTGAATATCTCAGTGAACACAGGTGCTAGCTGGTCTGCGCAGGTTCTGAGGATACGGCCTGAGATGCCGTCTGGTCCTGCTGCTTTCCTGGTGTTCACTCTCTTGAAGGCTCTCCTCACGTCGTGCTCGGAGATGATGAGCACGTTCCCGGTGCTGGCTGTGTCTTCCTGTCTGCAGCCGTTAGCGCCGCTAGCATTAGCGCCGTTAGCATTAGCGCCGTTAGCATTAGCGCCGTTAGCATTAGCATTGCTAGCTTCTTTAGCTGCAGCCTCGAAGCGAGCGTAAAATGTGTTCAGCTCGTCTGCCAGAGTCGCGTCCGCGTTCGTCATACCGGATGCTGGTGTTTTATAATCCGTTATTGTTCTCAGTCCCTGCCACAGGCTCCTAAAGTCACTCTGTTGAAGCTGTGACTCTAGTTTTCTCCCGTAGCGCTGCTTCGCCTCTTTCACCGCCTTCCGGACGTTGTATGACTCAGCCTTGTACGGTTCCATGTCCCCCGACGCAAGTCCCGTGTTGTAGGCAGCGGTGCGAGATCTCAGAGCGTCGCGGATGGTTTTATCCACCCACGGCTTCTGGTTGGGAAACGTTCTGATAGTCTTTTTCTCTACCGTATCGTCTACCAGCTTTTCAATAAATCCCACAACCTCTTCCGTAAACACGCTGACGTCATCATCGGAGCTGTTTCTGAACATGTCCCAGTCTGCGTCATCGAGTGCGTCCTGTAACGCGGCCACCGATTGGTCCGTCCAGCGCGCGACCTCCCTCTGAACCGGAACTTCCTGTTTCAGCCTTTGTTTATATTTTGGCATGAGGAAGATGGCGGCGTGGTCGGATTTACCAAACGCTGGACGAGATTGTGCCTTGTAACCGTCTTTGACCGTGGTATAACAATGGTCCAGTGTCCTTTCGCCCCTAGTGGGGCAGGTGATGTGCTGATAAAAGTTCGGCGCTGCGCGTTTGAGGTTGGCACTATTAAAATCCCCCGCCACAATGAGCGCAGCGTCCCGGTGTTGTGTCTGGTGCTGTGTGAGCGCCTCATGCAGCTCGCATAAGGCCTTGTCTGTGTCTGCTTGTGGAGGAATGTAAACGGCACTGATTATGACCGATGTGAACTCCCGTGGAAGATAAAATGGACGACACATGATGGACAGTAGTTCCAAATTTGGTGTGCAGGAGCGTGTAAGAGGAACAACGCTCGCGCTGTTGCACCAGCTGTTGTTCACCATCAAACACACGCCGCCTCCTCTTGACTTCCCTGAGTCCCGCGTCCTGTCCATGCGGTGAACCGAGAAGAACTCGGCTGGTTGTATGGCGTGGTCTGGCACCGCTGCGTTCAGCCATGTCTCGGTGAAGCAGAGGAGATTGCAGTCCCGAATGTCTCTCTGGAACTTTATCCTGGCCCTGAGGTCATCCAGTTTGTTCTCCAGTGACTGGACGTTGGCGAGCAGGATGCTAGGCAGAGGTGTGCGGTGTGCACGGGCCCTGAGCCGGTTCCTCACGCCAGCTCGTCTGCCTCGAGGCCTCCTCTTCGCGTCGCGTTCATTGTTCTCCCTCAGGAGAACTCGGCCAGCTCGGATCCGGAGTTAAAACCGTCGAATTGTGAGTACATTGTATACCAATAGAAACAAGAGTGTCTCTATCATACCTAATGTACTCAATGGTGGTGATTTTGCCGATTTTAAAACACTGAAAACTAACTTAAAAAACAAAAACAAAGAAAAGGTGGTCGGAGCAGTCGTGACGGCAGCCGACCTCACCGGCGCCATCTTGAAAGGTATATAAAGGTATAGGTGTTCCCTCACAGGCCTCTTTATTGTATTCTATTTAAGTAATGAGAATTTTCTATTTTTTTCTTAAAGGCTAGAAAATATAATTCAGTAGGAGACAGCTTGCTAACCTAGCCTTATTTAGAGTAGCTCTTAAAAATTATGTCCAGAGAAAGAAGAAATGGGCAGGATTTATCGAAGTTATACTGAGCTGAGCATTGAGCAAGGGAGGGAGCTCATGGTATATATATGTCGTGATGTCCACCATGGTCTCACCACTTCTAGATTGCAAAAGGGATTTTACTCATCCAACACAGTGCGAAAAACACATACAGTACAAAAAAAGTTACAGAATCAGTTTCAGCAAGAGAACACATCTGATAATGTTATGTAATCTTAACCAACAATTTGTCTTCTTATTAACTACTTGTTCTAGCTAGTTCGAACACAAGGCTGAATCCAAAAAAAAAATCCCTCTCCGACCCCTGATCAAGTGCTCTATGTGGTGTGTGGAAGTAGTGATTGTATACCCTACATAGCACACTAGATTTACATTTTACGCTATTTGGAATTCACTTTTTATAACAGTTAGTTATTGATTAGAAAGATTGAAATGTTACGATTGGTTAGCATTACCTGCATAACATTTTATGAAGTGTTAAGCACAGTCCATTCACACTATCACTAACAAATGCTACTAAACCCAGAGTAATCATATATTTGTGAACTGTCTGATGGTAAATGTGTGGTGGTTGAGAAGCAAAATAACAAATTCAAAATCAAGAGAATGCAATTTTATGGTATCTACCTAAACAGAATAGTTGAATATAGAAACTATTATGTAATTTGGAAATGTGATTTCATATAATGTGATTTTATTCTTATTTACATCTCATTTTGTACAATAATTTTCCAGTGCCCAGTCATACCTTTAGAGAATTTACTGAGTATAAATACAATCTCTTATATTCTAATTGTTTTTTCTTTTAAGCTCATTCCTATGAAATCAGATGGAGTAAAGATGTCAAGATGCTTCGATACAACTTTACCAGCAGTAATTTAGTCAACTCTTCAGGACTTTTGCCCCAAGAATCAGGTTCAGCTGAACAACACACTTTCCAGCCTAATATTACAATTGAAAATGGCACCACACTTTTCTTTGCTGTTCAATCATTAGACCAACAGTTAGCAAAATCTGAGGTATCAAACATTGCTCAAGCAACAAAGTACATCCCAAATTCAGCCCTATCATCGTCCAATAAAGTAACTGCTGTCATTGTATCAGTCTGTGTTGTAACCCTTGTGGCATGTGTGATACTGTAGCTGTGGTGATGGGCACAGAAACGAAAGTAAAATTTATATTAATTATCTGTCATTTTCCTGTTTATGTTGCTAATGTAACTGATTAAATCTTGAGTAACTAATTTTTCACAAGTTTATTGTTCAGAAATTCATTAATGTATTATACAATTATGAAAACTGTAAAATCAAATCAAGAAGTCTAAAAAAATCATAAATCCATAAAACCATAAATCTCAGAAAAGCAATTGTTATAAAATCAGAAAAGCAATTGTTAATGTTTCATGCTCTAATACAATGAAATATATATATATATATATTGTAAACTTATAGTTGTTGTTTTTTTGTTGTTGTTGTTGGTGAATGACAAAACATGAAGTTTGGATATTTTATTTATTTTATTTACCTTTATTTAACCAGGCAAGACAGATTAAGAACAGGTTTCTTATTTACAACTGTGGCCTGGCAAAGGCTGAGCCTTTTGGGGGAAGTAGGGAAACTGATAAAAAAATTTAAGAAATATAAACGGAATTACGAAAAAAAGAACAGAAAATAAGTTACATATTAAAATAATAATAATAATATTAATAAAAAAATTAAAAGAAAAATTATATATATATATATATATATATATATATATATATATATATATATATATATATATATATACAGTGGTGTGAAAAACTATTTGCCCCCCTCCTGATTTCTTATTCTTTTGCATGTTTGTCACACAAAATGTTTCTGATCATCAAACACATTTAACTATTAGTCAAAGATAACACAAGTAAACACAAAATGCAGTTTTTAAATGAGGGGTGTTATTATTTAGGGAGAAAAAAAATCCAAACCTACATGGCCCTGTGTGAAAAAGTAATTGCCCCCTGAACCTAATAACTGGTTGGGCCACCCTTAGCAGCAATAACTGCAATCAAGCGTTTGCGATAACTTACAACGAGTCTTTTACAGCGCTCTGGAGGAATTTTGGCCCACTCATCTTTTCAGAATTGTTGTAATTCAGCTTTATTTGAGGGTTTTCTAGCATGAACCGCCTTTTTAAGGTCATGCCACAACATCTCAATAGGATTCAGGTCAGGACTTTGACTAGGCCACTCCAAAGTCTTCATTTTGTTTTTCTTCAGCCATTCAGAGGTGGATTTGCTGGTGTGTTTTGGGTCATTGTCCTGCTGCAGCACCCAAGATCGCTTCAGCTTGAGTTGACGAACAGATGGCCGGACATTCTCCTTCAGGATTTTTTGGTAGACAGTAGAATTCATGGTTCCATCTATCACAGCAAGCCTTCCAGGTCCTGAAGCAGCAAAACAACCCCGGACCATCACACTACGACCACCATATTTTACTGTTGGTATGATGTTCTTTTTCTGAAATGCTGTGTTACTTTTACGCCAGATGTAACGGGACACGCACCTTCCAAAAAGTTCAACTTTTGACTCGTCGGTCCACAAGGTATTTTCCCAAAAGTCTTGGCAATCATTGAGATGTTTTTTAGCAAAATTGAGACGAGCCTTAATGTTCTTTTTGCTTAAAAGTGGTTTGCGCCTTGGAAATCTGCCATGCAGGCCGTTTTTGCCCAGTCTCTTTCTTATGGTGGAGTCGTGAACACGGACCTTAATTGAGGCAAGTGAGGCCTGCAGTTCTTTAGATGTTGTCCTGGGGTCTTTTGTGGCCTCTCGGATGAGTTGTCTCTGTGCTCTTGGGGTAATTTTGGTCGGCCGGCCACTCCTGGGAAGGTTCACCACTGTTCCATGTTTTTGCCATTTGTGGATAATGGCTCTCACTGTGGTTCGCTGGAGTCCCAAAGCTTTAGAAATGGCTTTATAACCTTTACCAGACTGATAGATCTCAATTACTTTTGTTCTCATTTGTTCCTGAATTTCTTGGATCTTGGCATGATGTCTAGCTTTTGAGGTGCTTTTGGTCTACTTCTCTGTGTCAGGTAGCTCCTATTTAAGTGATTTCTTGATTGAAACAGGTGTGGCAGTAATCAGGCCTGGGGGTGACTACAGAAATTGAACTCAGGTGTGATAAACCACAGTTAAGTTATTTTTTAACAAGGGGGGCAATCACTTTTTCACACAGGGTCATGAAGATTTGGAGTTTTTTTTCTCCCTTAATAAAGTAAACCTTCATTTAAAAACTGCATTTTGTGTTCAATTATGTTATCTTTGACTAATAGTTAACGGTTTTTGATGAGCAGAAACATTTAAGTGTGACAAACATGCAAAAGAATAAGAAATCAGGAAGGGGGCAAATAGTTTTTCACACCACTGTATATATATATATATATACATACACATACACACATACACATACACACATACACTCACATGCACACATATATACACATACATACATACATGCATATGCCCAAGCATACACATACATACACATATACGAACAATGTGAACAGTGGAGCAGCAATGAATAAGGGCAGCTAGTCTAAATAACAGCAACACATGTCTTTAAAGTGAGCTGAGATCCGAGATAAAAAAAAAATAGACTTAGGAATGAGATTGTCCCGTTTTAACGTTTTTTGCAAGTCATTCCAATCTCTAGCAGCAGCATTCTGAAAAGAAGACAGGCCAAATGCAGAAGAAGCCTTAGGAACTGTCAGCAGAATCAGGTTAGCAGATCGAGTGTTATACCCAGAAGAAAAAGAGTGTAACAATTCTTGTAAGTAAGGAGGGTACAAACCGAGGAGAGTTTTGTAAATGACCATATACCAATGGATTTTGCGGCGGGTATACAATGAAGACCAGTTGAGAGAAGAATACAGGGTACAGTGATGAGTTTTGAAAGGAGCGTTTGTTATAAACCAGATGGCAGAGTGGTAGAGAACATCGAGCTTTTGAAGCAGGCTTTGGATGCTTATCTATAAATAACATCACCATAATCAAACACGTGGAGAATGGTCATTTGCACCAGAGTTTTCCTAGCAGATAATCTAAATGCAGAACGCATGCAATAAAGGAATCCAAGTTTTGATTTGATCTTAGGGTGCTTTCACACCTACAGCATTTGGTGCGCACCAAACGTGTTTGGTCCCTTGGTTCGGTTCGTTTGCGTTGATGTGAATGCAATCTCGGTACTTAAAATCGATCCGAGACCTGCCTGAAGGGGTGGTCTCGGGCCGCTTTATCCGCTCTACTTTGGTACAGTTCGTCTGGTGTGAAAGCAACCAACCCAAATCTGACGAAATGGTATAGTTTAATGCACTTTGGGTATAAGATACGGGGTTGCGGGTAAAATTATTTTCCCTTCCTGATGACTCGATTAAATTTTTCAAGCTCGACTCGCGATGAAATCAAACCACGGAGAAACGTGGAGTGCCGAAGAAATTAAGTGCCTCTCTGTATTCACATTAAAGATGAAAAATGTGTGGCTGGGCTGTTTCGATCGGCCAACGGATTACCTGATGGATCTGCAGGATGATCGCCGGCTAATAACAAAGTGATCATTCAGGAGGAGGGCACGTGTCTCCCTGAAGTGGCGGCGATGCGCAGTCGGCGAGATGAATAAACCGGGAAGCTGGTTTGGAGTCGCAGCCGCGAATCGTGTTCAAAATTAATTATCTGAAAATAATGATTTGCACGTACAATGCAGTGCGCGAGGATCAGCGCCATGAGCGCAAAGCAAAGCTGTTCCTCCATGATTATTGAAAGTGGCGCGATTTTCTGAAAATAGTCTGTTTCCGGTGCCGATGGGCTTCGCGGTCTATTTTGGTTTGTTTAGTACTCTACATATGTGAAAGCAAACCGTACCAACGTCTGTTTACTACATTGTAACATTTTTCTGACTGGTGCGGACTAAAGCAATCGAACTATAGGTGTGAAAGCACCCTTAGACTTCAAATTATCAATGTGTTTTGAAAAAGACAGAGTGTTATCTAGCCAAATACCCAGATATTTATATTCAGTAGTCTGTTCCAATGGTGTCCCATTAAGGCAGCAGATACTTGGAAAGCTAGATGGAACGTGACCTTTTTTCCCCAAACCACATGACTTTAGTTTTGGAAGTATTTACTGTAGCTGAAGATGTAAATTGGAAAAGGTCTATTAAAACTGAGTTGAAGTTGCTGCAAAACTGCAGCAGGAGAAGTACCTGTAGAGTAAAGAATTGTATCATCGGCACAAAGATGGATAAATGAGTCTGTAACAGAATTAGCTACAGTATTAATATGAATAGAAGTGTAGGTCCAAGTATTGATCCCTGTGGAACACCATTGGTGACTGGGAGAGGCTGGGTAAGAAGTTGTTCAGATTTCACAGATTCCAATCTATCTCTTAGATAATTTGAAAACCAAGACAAGGATTTGTCAGAGAAGCCAGTATCATAAAGCCTATCAATAAGACTTTTGTGATTGACAGAATCAAAGGCCTTGGCCAAGTCAATGAAAATAGCAGCATAGTACAATTTAGAGTCCAATGCAGAATAGATCATTTAAGACTTTAAGAGTTGCTGTTAAACACCCAAACCGAGTTCTAAATCCTGATTGAGCAGGTGATAAGATGTTGTGAGCTTCCAAGTATTCAGTGAGTTGACCATTTACTGTAACACCTTTACCACCACGGTCCGGGGAGATAAGATCTGGGTCTCCGGACTACTGAGCCGCAGCTTTGTCTCCCCCTAGTGTGTGAACGTAGGTATGTCTCCCCATCACTAATGATGTGCACCTGTGTCTCTCCCCTGTGTGTCTCTATTTAAGCCAGTCGAACCCGTAGAGTTTTGTCCGTTCACTGTTGTCACCATGTTTGTTTGTTCACGTCTCCTAACCCGTTGTGTGTGCATGTTTCCTCCTCAGAATTGATCAGAGTCTGCAGGGTTGGGGTAAGGCCTGTAATGACAGGCATTTTTGGTCAAAGTCAAGGCTGGGACGCCCGACAAGTTCATCATGACTCTTGAGTGACTTTCGTTATGTTATTGGAACTAACCTGCTGTGCTTGTGTGTACGTTCCCACCTGCAGACCCAGCCTGGGGAGGCTAAACTAGAAGCGAGTAAAGTTCTTTTGTTTTGTTTTCTGTGTATGTTCTTAATTTTTTGATGAGACTTTATTGAAGAAAAGAGTATAAAGGAAAAGAAATAAAACCGAACTAATAGCACAAAACCTGCGTTTGCGTCCTTTAAATCACACTAGATGTAAGAGCCATATCACATTTGTTATGTAAGATGGATCTGCAGAATTTGTTGTTGTGTTTATTTTATTTTATCTGTTTTATTTTATTTATTCTATCTTATTCTGTTCATTAGTTAAGCATCAAGCATTGAGTTTGTTACTTAAGCCATAAGCTTAAAATTTGTTAGTTATGCATCCATTTTGACAATCGTAAGTTGGTCTGTGATGTCATTCCACTATGACATGTATTTGTATGACTATCGCATGATAGAAAATTCAGTTTAGATGCGGAAGGCTATGGAAACACAAGCTTTTGAACGTGAGCTACCCGTAAGCAGATATATACAACGAAAGTGTTGTTATATGCGTGAGCTGAACGCAATCAGATAGATATAACATAGGTTGTTGTAAAAGTCAGAAATTTACAAGATACAGCAACAGGTGTTGTAACCACAGTGGATTTACTCAAGACGACTGTATGAAGTGTTGAATCTTTGATGCTGAAAATAAAATACCAAGACAAAGAAATCATCGGACTTCCGTTCTTGTGAGTAAATGATCCAACCAAAGCTACGCGGCAAAACTAGTGAAATGACATGACCGCATCTATATTAAAGTCAAAAGCTTTCCGCTGTTTGAATGAAAACAAGTGAACGCTGAAAAGGAAAGTAAAAAAGACAAGCGCGCCTTGAACTTCACCATGCCGAACAATGAGGACGACGCTCCCAGCACTTCGCTGGAGACCCTAAAGGCGCTGGAAGCAAGAAAAGGCAAGCTAAATCAACTGAATGCAATGTCTGTTGAATTAGAGGCACTTATGAACGATGCACGCAATTTAGGCATCGTTGAAACTGAGTACAGACCCGAATACGGGAAGTTGAGAGAAGACTTTATAAGAAGTAACGTTGATGTGTTAGTGTACACTGATAAAGACGAATGCAAACACGATCAGGTTGCCTGCTTCGCATCTGAGATACAAAGCTGCACAGAATTCATGGCTAAGGTGGATCGCTGGATAGCGGACACCAAGGGCCACTCTATGACGTCGCGAACACACGAAGACGACGTCTCGCCAGGCGACAGCGTGTCACAGATAACGGCAGCATCCAAGAGGTCCTCCTCATCATCTACAGCATCATTAGCTCAGCTAAAAAGGGCAGAAGCCGCTAGAGCAGCCCTGCTAGCTGATGCAGCAGCCGTAGACCAACAGCAGAAGCTGGAAGAGCAGGAAGTAAAACTAAAGGCACAGAAGGAAAGGCTGAGACTCGATACGGAGCTCGCAAAGGCCGAAGCCGAAATAAATGTTTACTCCGAATACGTCAGCCGATCGAGAAAGAGCGCACTCATTGAATCGAGCAGCGCGCGCCCGAGCAGCGCGCACTCTCAATTTTCGAACTCAAAATGCAACAGCCGAGCGCAGTCTGCAAAGGAGAGCGCAGTCACCGAATCGAGCAACGCGCACCTAAGCAGCGCGCACTCTACAGACTTGCAACACAATGAACTCTATGAGCACAGCGTGCCCACGGAATATCACGAACACGCCTCGTGGCAGCCCGCTCGAGAGTCACGCTTTAAGGCAGCCCGTTCAAGCGAGCCCATCAGTGTCAGACCTACAATAGCAAGTACTCAAAATTAATGTCCTATCCTAGACAACAAACAGTTATGTCAGAGCTTCGATACAGCACATTATCGAATGCCAACGCTCTACGGGGCAGCCCAGTCAGGCATGACCATGAGCTCAAACCCACAAATGACAAGTACCCCGAAGAAACGTTCTACCCTTAACAACAAACATCCATGGCAGGCTCATGATGCAGTATGGCGTCAGCCACAACGCCAGGCAGATTCCCCAGGCGTGCTTGCAAGTATAAATCAGCAACCGATAAGCACCTTAAGAAACCCATTCAGTATGACAGAATGCACTACTCAAGACAATGACTACTTACATCAGAGCCTCGACACAGTAAGGCTCCAGGTGCAACGTCAAGCAGAGCTCACAGAACTGCTTGCGAGAAGCCACATGCTGTCAACCTTGCCCCAGCGCAACATTCCTCCGTACAACGGGGACCCGTTTAAATTCTCATCCTCCATGATATCCTTTGAGCGTTTCGTTGAATCCAAAGCTGACAACAACGTTGAAAGGCTGTCCCATCTCGAACTGTTCACCACAGGCGAACCCAAAGAACTTGTTGCACGATAGGTTTGGTAATGAACTAAGAATTGCAGCAGCATATAAGCAAAGAGCAGCTAAGTGGCCAAAAATAAAACCAAACGACGGAAGAGCGCTAAGTGCCCTCTCCTCGTTCCTGACACCCTGCCATAAAACGCCCTGGAGAACCGTGAATCCATGGACGAGTTGAATAGCAGCAAGTGCATGAATGACATTCTCACAAAGCTGCCCCACAAGCTAATCGACAGGTGGAAGCTTCGCTCACACCAGCACTACGAGCTCCACGGAACAAGAGCCAAGTTCGCCCAGCTGGTGGACTTCATCGATCAACAAGCTAGACTGTACTCCAACCCGTCCTTCGCTGACCTGGACGCCGCAACCAGCGACAGAAAACCCAGTCACACATCCCTTCAAGGACCCAAGCAAAAGGGCCAAAGAAAACCCAGGGTCAGCTTCGCAACCGAGGTCAGACAGGTTGGTAAACATTTCAAAGACTCGATTATAAAAGGGAACGCCAGTGCTTTACCTTCCAGCGCCTTTACTAAACCGTGCGCACATTGCAAAGGGGAGCATATCTTAGACTATTGCTTCCAATTTAATGATAAGACACACAAAAACAAAGTAGAATTCTTAAAAAGGAATGGATTCTGTTTCGGATGTTTAAGAAAGGGTCACTTATGGAAAGACTGTGCCAGAAAAATAACATGTTCATTGTGCACAAACCACATCCTCGCCGCCTACACATAGCAGTGCAAGACACGGCGCAGTTAGCCACGAGCGCCCACGAAAACGAAACTGAAGGTGAAACAAAAAATACACCACCCGCAGTGAGTCACCAATCAAATGCCCTCACTGGGGCTGGAGGTAATTGCATCCTCCCTATAGTACCCATTAAAATAAAGTCCAAAAAAGGTGACAAAGTAGTATGCATTCATAGACCAAGGTAGTTCCGCCACATTCTGTACAGAGTCGTTAGCAAGGCGATTAAATGTACAAGGCAGAAGAGTTAAAATACTGCTGAGCACCATTAACTCAACAAAACTTGTAGAAAGTTACATGCTCAATGATTTGGAGATTAGTAGCCTGGAAGAAAACACCTTTATTGAACTTCCCAATGTGTATACACAAAAGAATATCCTAGGTACAGTGCAAAGTATTCCACAACAGCACGACACGATAGGAAATAAAGAGCAAAACTTCTAGAACCACAGCGAGTAATCAATAGCAGGCATGAAGGGCCATACGCGGTGCAGAGTGCTCTCGGATGGACTGTGAACGGGCCTCTCCGAGAACCCGACGAACCAGTGAGCGTTACTATTGAAAGTGTAGAACGAATGCTGATAGAGCAATATAACCATGATTTTCCCGAACGAAATTACGATGACAAGGCAGAGATGTCACAAGAGGATTATCAGTTCTTAGATCTCGTTAATAACTCTTTGCAGTTCACAGATAATCACTTCTACATCGGCCTCCCACTTAAGAAAGCATCCGTTCAAATGCCCAACAACCGAAATTCAGCTATGCAACGTGCATTAAACCTTAAACGAAAACTTAGCAGCAACAGCTCCTTTCACGAGGAGTACACAAACTTTATGAATGACATGCTAAAAAAGGGTCATGCAGTCAGGGTTCCTACACCTCACACAAACCGTCAGGACGGTCATGTGTGGTACATACCGCATCATGGCGTCTATCATCCTCAAAAGAATAAACTAAGGGTGGTTTTCGACTGTGCTGCCAGTTATCAAGGAGTGTCACTAAATAGTGAGCTCCTACAAGGACCAGACTTAACAAACTCACTCATTGGCGTGCTCACACGCTTTAGACAAGAAGAGATTGCCATGATGGCAGACGTAGAAGCTATGTACTATCAAGTGAGAGTCCCCGAGAAGGACACAGATATGCTGCGCTTCCTATGGTGGCCGAATGGAGATGTGAACCAAGATTTAGTTGAGTATAAGATGGTAGTTCACTTGTTCGGTGCAAAATCATCTCCAAGCATTGCCAACTTTGCCCTCAGAAAGACAGCAGAAGAAAAACACATCAACGCACCTGCTGTGGAAGTTAACGCAGTACTTAAAAACTTTTACGTAGACGACTGCCTGAAATCTGTTTCAAGTCATGATCAAGCAGTCGCCTAATACAACGACCATGAAACAGACCACTATTCCACGCATGACCGCAGCAGTGGTCGCTGTAAAAAAATGACAAAATGTTGATAGAACAGCTAGAATTGAAAATGCTGGACTCTATGTTTTGGACTGACAGTACAACCGTTTTGAGATACATTTATAACGAAAAACTTCGTTTCAAAACCTTTGTGGCCAACAGAATTGCCACCATAAGAGAGTCAACCAAGTCACCGCAATGGAGGTACGTTAATATCTCAAAAAACCCAGCTGATTCTGCATCCAGTGGGGTGTCCTGTGAAAAGTT
Organism: Channallabes apus; assembly: GCA_030522415.1. Classification (NCBI taxonomy): domain Eukaryota; kingdom Metazoa; phylum Chordata; class Actinopteri; order Siluriformes; family Clariidae; genus Channallabes; species Channallabes apus. The sequence continues at coordinate 5,800,011 of CM060126.1, read as the reverse complement.
TATGAAAAACGTCACCTGGATCCACATCTCCTCCTTTCTCACAGAAGCAGAGTGCAAATGGCCTAAGACCATCTATGACACATTGATGAAAAAAAAATTACAATGAAATTAAGCTCTCAGCTTTAGTGAACATTATGAGCACTACACAAGGCAAAGACGCAGTGAGTAAATTGATTAATTATCACTCTGATCGGCACAAGTTAAAAAGATCCGTTGCCTGGATCCTTCGCATCAGAGACATGCTCAAACAAAAAACAGAAAGGGTCAAAACACAAGTAGATAACCCAAAGACAGAAATTTATAAGTCTCTAACAGTACAAGACCTAACAAGAGCAGAAAACGAAATCATTAAGTTCACTCAAAGACAAAATTTTAATTAAGAAATTTCCATGCTGCAAAAGAGTAAAGCAGCAGCAGAATTCAAAAAGGGAATTCCCACACAGCATAAACTCAAGGCATCTGTAAAAAGAAACAGTTGCTTGTCCAAACTGGACCCAGTACTACAGGATGGATTGCTGAGAGTCGGAGGACGTTTCGGCAGGTCTGCAATGCCAGAGCACGTTAAACACCCAGTCATTATACCTAAAGACTCACATATTGTAACGTTGATATTAATAGACATTCATGAAAAGATTGGACACAGTGGTAGAAATTACATGCTTTCAGAATTGTGGCAGAAATATTGGATTCCGACTGCTAACTCACTCGTGAGAAAGTTTCTCTCCAGGTGTTTGACATGCAAAAAGACTAGAGTTAAAACAGGTGAGCAAAAAATGTCAGAACTGCCAAGTGATAGAATAACACCAGATCACCCACCCTTTACTAATGTGGGAGTAGACTACTTTGGACCCTTCGAGGTCAAACGTGGCAGAAGTAACATTAAAAGATATGGCGTACTTTTTGCTTGTTTGACAACAAGAGCCGTGCACATTGAAATCGCTCATTCGCTTGACACAGACTCATGTGTGAATGCCATTCGTTGTTGAATGCAATTTGTTGTGTTTATTTTATTTTATCTTATTCTATTCATTAGCTAAGCACTAAGCATTCTATTTGTCATTTAAGCATTCACTGTTATGTTTGTTGGTTAAGCATCCATTTTGACAATCGTAAGTTGGTCTGTGATGTCATTCCACTATTCCCTGTATCTGTCTGACTATCGTATGATAGAAAGTTCAGTTTAGATGCGGAGGGCTACGGAAACACAAGCTTTTGACCGTAAGTTAACCATAATCCAAGATCTTAGTAAGATACAGCAAATAGGTTGTAGTAAAAGTCAGAAATTTACAAGATGCAGCAACTGGTGTTGTAACTACAGTGGATTTACTCAAGACGACTGTATGAAGTGTTGATTCTTTGATGCTGGAAAATAAAATACGTGAGACAAAGAGATCATCGGACTTTTGTTGTGTGAGTGAAAATTTAAATTAAAGCTACGCGTCAACTAGTGAAATAATATGTCCGCATCTACACTAAGGGTTTCTAAATTAAGTTGAAATGTAAATTCTTCTTCTTTGTCTTTCGGCTGTTCCCTTTTAGGGGTCGCCACAGCGAATCATCTGCATCTTCTTCTCTTACACCAACTAACTTCATGTCCTCTCTCTCACTGCATCCATAAAACTCCTCTTTGGTCTTCCTCTAGACCTCCTACCGATATATTCACAATCTCTCCTCTGAATATGTCCACACCACCTTAATCTGGCCTCTCTGACTTTATCTCCAAAACATCTGACATGGGTTGTCCCTCTGATGAACTCATTCTTGATCCTATCCATCCTTGTCACTCCCAAAGAGAACCTCATCATCTTCAGCTCTGCTACCTCTACTGTAGCTCTGCCTCCAGTCTTTTCTTCAGTGCCACTGTCTCTAAGCCATAGCGCATCGCTGGTCTTACCACTGTCCTGTCACGATTTACCAGGCAAAACGAAAGAAAAATGTATGCGTTCTGAGCACAATGCATCAAGCAGTTTCAACTGATGATGGCGAAAAGAAACTGCCTGAAACAATTTCCTACTACAACAGCACTAAAGTTGGCGTTGATGTAATGGATCAAATGGCGCGGCTGTATTCAGTAAAGGGAGGCACCCGGCACTCGCCTGTGGCTGTGTTTTACAACCTTCTATAGACCTGCCGGCAATTAATGCAAATATTCTATATAAACAGTGAATGAATGTGACCATAATCAGGAGGACCATTTATTCTGGAGTTGGTAAAGGAGAAACATATGAAAGATCTTTTTTTACCTGAAATTTACCTGAAACTCTATGAGGCGCCGTATAGGGCTTAAATCAAACTTGACTCATGCACACACACATGAAACACTTGCATACACATATATGAAACAGGCACATGTACATATATACCACTAACTGCTCAACAGTGGCGGTTCTACACTGAATTGCTCCCTGGGCGAGACTCCCTCCCGGCGCCATCATTTTTTTAATAAAAAATATTTATTATAATCATTATCGAGGACGACATCATATAAATAGGATACAATAATTTACATTTCAACTTGATTTAGAAACCCTTAGTATTATTGTTGTTGTTGATCACTGGCTGGGAATCGAACCCAGGTCGTCCACACGGCAGGCGAAACACCTACCACTGTGCCACCATTTCGGCCAGCTGTGGTAGATCTGGTTTATTCAAACACAATAATAAAGCTTTATATCCTTAGGAGGGGTCATTACATTGTTTTAGCGATAATTTCCCGGAAGCGAGTTCAGAACTAATCTAAAGCACTGTCACACTAAAAAAACATCCGAGAAGTTCAGAAGCTTCAAATAGAATGAACGAACTAATGAATATTCTTAAAAGTTATAAAATGAGTAGAGCTAAATCCCTAAATCTCCTTATAAAATATTGCTGATTATCAATGCGGGAAAGAATGACGAATATATATATATATATATAAACTGCATATATGGAATGGAAGCTGACTCATGAATGACGCATAGATAGTATACGCGATCCCTTGCGCCATCTGCTGAGAGAAATGAGAATCGCAGGTTGGAAAAGGCAGGAAACGTCATGCCGCCGCGCAGCTGTCAGGAATTTCACGTAAATAAGAGCAAAATAGCTTTATACTGGCTTTTACTGGTGCAATTTAGAAAATTTAAGCATGCTGGGTGATTAAGCTCACAGATCTAGGAAAAGTCATGAAAGGAGGGTCCTGGATTTTGATCGAGTGTGAAGTTTTATTTTTTTTCTCCCTTGCGGTCAAATGACCCGTGCTCTGCGCTTCTAGTCTTAATAGCCTATGTTCATATCATAAGCCACATTTTGGGTCAGATCAGACTTGCATGTTATGATGGTTCACATTTGTACCAGTGTCTTTTATCGGGCACATCTGAAATAGCACATACTGTATGAACACATTCAAACATCTTTGCTTCCATTATCTGTGTTAAACCTCTGGGGTCTGAGAGTTTTCTAAAGTCCTCTTGTGTCCATACACTTAAGTAATGTACCATTCCTTTTCTGAAAAGGTTTGAGCTGGTGTAGAAATTGTTCCTGTACACATGGTATCCATCTACGGTTGGTGACGTAGCTTCCTGTTTTCGTAACGTTGCCGCGAAAGTTTCGCAACGCGCGAGTTTCCTCGTCTAAGAACAACAAACGGAATTCATCTCCAAACAACTAAAATTCCGACACAGAGGTACGTTATAATGTCTACCGTTCAGCTTGTTCAGTGTGTGGAGTGCAGGATGTTTAGACATTCTTCCTCCGTCATTAGCGATAACTTTACTTGTGATAGGTGTGTGTTAGTGAGCACTCTGATGGAGAAGATTTCAGCGTTAGAGGAGCGCATCCAGACTTTAGAGACTGTTAGACAGTGTGAGAGCAGCGTTATTCCCGTAGCGGACAGTCTGGGTGCCACAGGCGGAGATAAACAGCCCCCGACTCCGGCATTAGAGCCCTCACAGCGGGGCGAGTGGGTGACAACTCGGCGGCATACTCGTTCAGCCAAAGCTAACGCTAAGGCTAGCCCACCGGAGCACACCTCCTCTGCGCGTCACGTGTCCAACAGGTTTGCTCTCCTCAGTGCTGCACCTGCTGAGAAACCTGAAAGAGCTCTGGTTATAGGAGACTCTATACTGAGACACGTGACATTAGCTAGACCTTTAGGGGCGCCAGCGGCAGTGGTTAGGTGTATCCCGGGAGCCAGAGCACCGGACATAGCAGGTAATCTTAGGGCTCTAGGACAGCACAGGTTCTCTAAGATAGTGGTACATGCTGGAGCTAACGATATACGCCTTCGTCAGTCAGAGGTTAGTAAGAGTAACTTTACAGAGGTGTTTAAATTAGCGAAGGCGATGTCCAATGAAGTAGTATGCTCTGGTCCCATCCCAATGAGACGTGGCGACATAGCTTACAGCAGGTTATGGTCGCTGAACCGCTGGATGTCCAGGTGGTGCTCCAAAAATAATGTGGGCTACATAGATAATTGGAAGACCTTTGAGGGCAAAGCTGGCCTGTTAGGGCGGGACGGTGTCCATCCCACTCGGGAAGGTGCTGCTCTCATTTCCTGTAGTATAGCTCATAGTCTCAGTAGAGGTCTAGTTAATCGGTGACAATCCAGAGCCCAGGCCAGGGAGCAGACAGACAGGCTAAACCAACCGTCTGCTAGCTGCATAGAGTCGTCACTCAGGGTTCACCTTATTGAGACTGTGTCTGTTCCCCGATCTAAGCAAAAATGTAGAAAGACTCAGAAAGTCTGTTTCAATAATTTAATTAACATAAAGACCACAAACTCAGATCATACTGAATGCGCAGCCGGCACCTCTGATCTGAAGCTAGGATTGTTAAATATTAGATCTCTCGCATCAAAAGCAGTTATTGTTAATGAAATTATCACAGATCAGGCGTTTGATATACTCTGTTTAACTGAAACATGGGTTAAACAGGACGAGTATGTAGCTCTAAATGAAGCTAGTCCTCCTGAGTACAGCTACATACACCAGCCTCAGTTAACTGGTAGAGGAGGAGGCGTCGCAGTTATTCATAATGATAATCTGTCTATCGTACAAAAACACGGACACAAATTTAACTCATTTGAAATTCTCTATAGTAACATAAGTCTATTTAAGTATATTAAATCAGCTCAGTCGATTCCACTAATTATAATTTACAGACCTCCAGGGCCGTATTCGGAATTTCTTAGTGAATTTGCGGATTTCATCTCAGACCTGGTCGTTTCTGTAGACAAAGTGTTAATTGCTGGAGATTTTAACATTCATTTTGAGAATCCAGAAGACCCTCTGAGAACAGCATTTATATCCATACTGGACTCCGTAGGCGTAAATCAGTGTGTAGTAGGACCCACTCATAAAGCAGGTCACACTTTAGATTTAGTAATATTCTTCGGATTAATTATAAGAAATGTATTCACAATTCCACTGTCTGAAATTATCTCAGATCACTATCTTGTCTCCATTCAAGTGTCAGGGAGCTGCAATGTTCGTCAGTTCGCGGAGGTGAATCCAGATGCAGGTGCAGGCACGAGGCGTTGACTGTGCTTGGAGGAATGAGAGTGGGCGTGTCGCGCCGGGAAATCCGCGGGGGCGGGAGACGCGCTGTGAGCGTGGAGCTGAGTCGAAGTCGAGGAGGGGAGAGCAAGAGATCAAAGCCGTGTGATCAGTCAGCGAGGGCGTCGAGCCAAAACGTGAAGCTGAGCCGTGGTCGAGAAACGAAAGCGAAAGTTCAAAGCCGTTAAAGTAGAGTACACTTAGAGTACAGTTTACGATGCGTCGTAGCTGGGACACATGGAAGGTGGGGTGGATGCGTCGCATAGACGATGGGAGTAGGAGACGGACAGCGCACGGGTTGATTATCCTGGTTATTGTGAAGGGTCCGATAAAACGGGGAGAGAGCTTGCGTGAAAGTGTCTTCAAGGGAATGTCCTTTGTGGCGAGCGTGACTCGATCTCCCACCCGGTATCTGGGAGCCTTGGTGCGGTGGCGGTCCGCCTGTCTCTTGTAAGAGGAGATGGCTCGTGTCAGAGTTCGCCTAGCACGTAGCCACGTTTGTCTGCAGCGGCGGACGAAGTGTTGAGCTGACGGAGTCTCCACCTCTACTTCTTGGACTGGGAAGAGTGGAGGTTGGTAGCCTAAGCAGCACTGGAACGGGGACAAGCCTGTCGACGAGGAGGGCAGAGAGTTGTGGGCATATTCGACCCAAGGGAGAAACTTGCTCCAGGTGGTGGAGTCCCGGGTCGTCATGCAGCGGAGGGAAACCTCTAGTGCTTGGTTCATTCGTTCTGTTTGCCCATTGGACTGGGGGTGGAAACCTGACGATAGGCTGGGAGTAGCCCCGACGAGCCTGCAGAATGCACCCCAAAACCGAGAGGTGAACTGAGGACCCCGGTCCGACACAATGTCTGTGGGGAGGCCATGGAGCCGAAATACATGGAGAACGAGTAGTTCCGCTGTCTCCTTGGCAGATGGCAGCTTAGGAAGAGGCACCAGGTGCACTGATTTAGAAAAGCGGTCGACGATGGTCATGACGCAATTATTGCCGTCGGACGAGGGCAGGCCAGTGACAAAGTCAACCGCGATATGGGACCAAGGGCGTTGAGGAACCGGTAGGGGTCTGAGAAGACCAGCAGTTGGTCGATTGTCATTCTTACAACGTGTGCAGATGTCGCAAGCCGCCACGAATCTGGATGTGTCCTCCGCCAACGTGGGCCACCAGAATTGTTGCTGGACGATGAAGCGGGATCGGGTGGCGCCTGGGTGACAAGATAGCTTGGATCCGTGGGCCCATTCCAGAACTTGTGAGCGCAGGCGAAGGGGAACGAAGAGACGGTTAGGTGGAACTTCGCTAGGTCCGGTCTCCTGGGCCAGGGCCTGCCGAACCTTGCTTTCTATGTCCAGTTCCATGGCGGCGACGAGGCAGTGGGACGGGAGGATAGTGTCATACAACGTAGGCTCCTGGGAGGGGGAAAACTGGCGGGAGAGGGCGTCCGGCTTAGAATTCCTTGAGCCTGGCCAGTAGGACAGGGTAAAGTTAAACCTGGAGAAAAATAATGACCACCTAGCCTGACGACCATTGAGTCTCTTGGCAGTGCGCAGATACTCCAGGTTTCTATGGTCGGTCCACACTAGAAATGGAAGCTCAGTCCCCTCTAGCCAGTGTCTCCACTCCTCCAGGGCTAGCTTGATGGCCAAGAGTTCTCGGTCTCCCACGTCATAGTTTTTCTCAGCTGGGGTTAGACGACGGGAGTAGAATGCGCATGGGTGCATCTTGTTGTCCTGGGTGGACCTTTGAGAGAGGATGCCACCCACCCCGGTATTGGAGGCGTCGACCTCCACCACAAACTGCTGAGATGGATCAGGAATAGTGAGGATGGGGGCAGAGGTGAATCTTTCCTTAAGATCATTGAAGGCTTGGTCGGCTTCCTTATTCCAGCAGAACCGGGTCTTGGCGGAGGTTAGCGAGGTCAGGGGGGCGGCAACGGAGCTGTATCCTCGGATGAAGCGTCGGTAGAAGTTGGCAAACCCCAGAAACCGTTGGAGGTCTCGCCGCGAGGCTGGTATGGGCCAGCTAGAGACAGCCTGGACTTTGGCTGGTTCCATCTCCAGCATGGACGGGGAGACGACAAATCCCAGGAAGGTGGTGGAGGATGTGTGAAACTCACACTTCTCCGCCTTGACATAGAGTTTGTTCTCCAAGAGCCTCTGGAGAACCTGACGAACATGGTGACGGTGTTCCTCCAATCCTTGAGAGAAAATTAAAATGTCGTCCAGGTAAACGAAAACAAATGAATTGAGGAAGTCGCGGAGGACATCATTAATTAGGGATTGGAAGACGGCGGGGGCATTGGTGAGACCAAAAGGGACCACCAGATATTCGTAATGTCCCGTAGAGGTGTTAAAGGCTGTCTTCCACTCATCTCCCTCGCGAATGCGGACAAGGTGATAAGCGTTTCGCAGGTCGAGTTTCGTGAACGCGTCGGCCCCCTGGAGTAGCTCGAAGGCGGTCGCCATGAGTGGAAGTGGGTAGCGGTTCCTGACGGTGATCTCGTTGAGGCCCCTGTAATCGATACATGGGCGAAGGGACCCGTCTTTCTTCTTCACGAAGAAGAAACCTGCCCCAGCAGGGGAGGAGGATGGGCGGATGATTCCGGCGGCGAGGGCCTCTGTGATGTAAGTGTTCATGGATTCTCTCTCTTGGCGAGACAAGGAGTACAGTCGGCCTTTGGGCGGAGAGGTGCCTGGGAGAAGGTCGATGGCACAGTCGTATGGACGATGAGGAGGAAGCGACATGGCTTGGGTTTTGCTGAAAACCTGCTGGAGATCGTGATAATAAGTGGGGACGTTAGAGATGTCCGGGGTGTTTTCAGTCTTGGCTGTAATTGGGGGTGTAGGGAGTGCAGAGTGAAGGCATGACGTGGCACAAGAGGGACTCCAACCCGTGATCACATGTTTGACCCAGTCAATCTGGGGGCCGTGAAGTGCTAGCCATGGAAGGCCGAGGACCAGGGCGGCGTGAGACTTACGGATGACGAGGAGGCAGATCCTCTCAGAATGATTCCCAGATGTTCTCAGAGTGAGTGGAAGGGTTCTATGAGTGATTGGTGGAAGGGGGCTTCCATCTAGGGCTTGGACGGACAGTGGATGGTCCAGCGGAGTGCAGGGGATCTGCAGCGCTTTGGCTGTAGCGGAGCTGATGAGGTTCCGATCGGAACCGGAGTCAATGAGCGCCTGAATGGGGTGAGGTCGGCCGTTGATAACTAGTATTACAGAGAGCAGTGGGCGGGGTTCCGGGAGTTTATCGGGAGGAGCGCCCTCTAGGGCTCCCAATCTGACTAGGGGGTGCCTCCCTTTTAGTGGGCAGTCCTTCAGCATGTGGCCTGAGTCCCCGCAGTAGAAGCAAGCTCTCTCCAGGCGGCGGCGGCGTCTCTCCTCATCGGAGATGCGGGTTCTGCCCAGCTGCGTAGGGTCCTCCCGATTACTCCGCGTGCGAGGAGGGGGAGGGTGGGGTGACCTCCGGAAAGGGTGTCTCGAACGAAGACGCGAGTCGATCCTCCCTGCGAGATCCATAAGTTCGTGGAGGTCCGAAGGGAGTTCGCGGGAGATTAACTCGTCCTTGAGTGCCTCTGACAGCCCCTCCAGGAAGACGTCGGCCAAGGCTCTAGTATTCCATCCACTGGAGGCAGCTAAGGTCCGAAACTCAATGGCATGATCATAAGCGGAACCTGACCCCTGGCGGAGGTGTAGTAGCTTGGTTCCGGCCTCTCTGCCGACGTGAGACCGGTCAAAGACCCTCTTCATCTCTCCAGAAAATTCCAAAAAACTATCGCAACATGGGTCATGTGCATCCCAGAGAGCCGTGCCCCACTCGCGGGCCCTACCCGTGAGAAGGGTGATGATGTAGGCTACCCTGGATCTTTCAGAAGAGAAGGTGGAGGCCTGAAGCTCAAAAATCAAAGAACATTGGGACAGGAAGGATCTACATGTACCTGGTTCTCCGCCGTAAGTGGGAGGGGCTGGCAGGCGTGGCTCCCGCGGGAGGTCCATGAGAGTGGGCCGTGCCGTGGGCATCTGGAGGCGCTGCATTTGGACGGTGACGTCAGCGAGCGTCTGTCTGGTGGTGACCAACTCCTCCTGGTGTTTACCAAGGAGAACGCCTTGATTCTCCAACGCCTGTCTTATCCTGTCTAATCCTGCTGGATCCATGGTATGGCTGGATTATTCTGTCAGGGAGCTGCGATGTTCGTCAGTTCGCGGAGGTGAATCCAGATGCAGGTGCAGGCACGAGGCGTTGACTGTGCTTGGAGGAATGAGAGTGGGCGTGTCGCGCCGGGAAATCCGCGGGGGCGGGAGACGCGCTGTGAGCGTGGAGCTGAGTCGAAGTCGAGGAGGGGAGAGCAAGAGATCAAAGCCGTGTGATCAGTCAGCGAGGGCGTCGAGCCAAAACGTGAAGCTGAGCCGTGGTCGAGAAACGAAAGCGAAAGTTCAAAGCCGTTAAATCCAAGCGTGGCAATAATCCAAATCGGGAGGCGAGGGGAAAAACGAGAGACAAGCGAGATCGGCAACGTGAACAGTCATGAACAGAAACGCGAGAAAACTATGGCCAAAAAAACACACAATAATCCAGCGCGAGGCAGCGCGCTGCGCTTCCTTATAAGCTGGATGAAATCAGCGCCAGATGAGAAACCGGTGTGCCGGCGGGGCGGTCCGGGAGGAGCGATGACAGCGTGGGAAAGCATGACCACGTGATGAGGGTCTGACAGCGTGGGAAAGGAAATATCAAAAGTCTTTGATCAGCGCGAAGGCACTGACAGCGTGACATTCAAGTGTGTCACAGTGATAATGTACGCACAGCACCGCGCTACCGTATTAAACGTACATTCACATCAACTACCACACAGAGTTTTATCAGTAATCTCCCAGAGTTACCAACTTCGATTAGGCCACCGTCTGACCCCACAGAACTTGATCAGGCGACTGAATATTTAGAGTCGACACTTAGATTGTGTCGGTTGTACCTTAGATAATGTAGCTCCAGATAAAAGAAAAATTATTAGAGATAAGAAACTCGCTCCCTGGTATAACGATCACACGCGCACTTTAAAACAGACTGCTCGGAAATTAGAGCGTAAATGGCGTCAAACTAAATTATTGGTATTTCAAATAGCATGGAAAGAGAGCATCCTGAACTATAGGAAAGCTCTTAGTGTAGCTAGATCAACGTATCTCTCCACTCTTATAGAAGAAAATAAAAATAATCCTAGATTTTTATTTAATACCGTAGCCAAATTAACCAGAAATAAGACCACTACAGAAATCTCCACAACAACATCATGCAATAGTGAGGACTTCATGAACTTTTTTAATAATAAAATTGTAAATATTAGGCATAAAATTGAGACTTTGAAACCAAACAATGTAATTGATACAGATGTTAACCTAGCCATGTCAGATTCAAACCTAGAAGACTTTACTCCTCTTGAAGAGAATGAACTAATTTCACTCATCTCTTCTGCAAATTCATCAACCTGTATATTAGATCCTATACCGACACATTTTCTTAAACAGATAGTACCAGTAATAACAGAACCGCTGTTGAGAATAATTAATTCCTCACTCAGCATTGGTTATGTTCCAAAATCTTTTAAAGTAGCAGTTATTAAACCAATAATTAAGAAACCTGACCTCGACCCCTGTCAGCTGTCCAATTACAGGCCAATATCAAACCTCCCCTTTATCTCTAAGATTCTGGAAAAGATAGTAGCGGAGCAGCTATGCTCATATCTACATAGAAATGGCATACATGAACTGTATCAGTCAGGATTTAGGCCTCATCACAGCACAGAAACAGCACTCGTTAAAGTAGTAAATGACCTCCTATTGGCCTCTGATCAGGGTTGTGTAACTATGCTTGTATTACTCGACCTCAGTGCAGCTTTTGACACTGTTGATCATGCTATTCTTCTTCACAGATTAGAAAATGTAGTAGGAATTAAGGGTACAGCCCTCTCCTGGCTCAGATCCTATTTGACCGATCGTTATCAGTATGTAGACTTAAATGGTGATTATTCTGCATGTTCTCTAGTGGAGTTTGGCGTTCCGCAGGGTTCAGTTTTAGGCCCACTGCTTTTTTCCATTTACATGCTTCCTCTGGGCAACATAATCCATAAGCATGGTATTAGTTTTCATTGTAATGCTGACGAAACACGGTTATATGTCTCAGCAAAACCTGATGAGAAAAACCAGCTTACTAAAGTTGAGCAATGTATGCAGGACATAAGAAATTGGATGCTAGTTAACTTCCTTCTGCTTAATCCGGATAAGACAGAAGTTCTAGTCATAGGACCACATACAGCTAGGAGTAAAATCTTAGATCACACCGTAACTTTATATGGCCTTTCTGTTCCATCAAGTGCAACAGTAAAAGACCTCGGCGTGATTATAGATTCCAGCCTTTCATTTGAAGCTTATGTAGATAATATTACCAGGATAGCATTCTTTCACCTCAGAAATATTGCCAAGATAAGAAATATATTGTCGCTAAACGATGCAGAAAAACTAGTTCATGCTTTTATCACCTCTAGGTTGGATTATTGTAATGCCTTACTGTCTGGTTGTTCAGCTAGGTGCATAAACAAGCTTCAGCTAGTCCAGAATGCAGCAGCGAGAGTCCTCACTAGAACCAGAAGATATTAGCACATCACCCCTATCTTATCTTCACTGCATTGGCTCCCTGTGAAATTTCGCATTGATTTAAAAATACTACTCTTGACATATAAAGCATTAAATGGTCTCGCGCCGCAGTATCTGAGCGAACTGCTAGTGTCTTACGATCCACCACGCCTACTTCGGTCAAAGGATGCAGGCTGCTTGTCAGTACCGCGTATTATGAAAACTACAGCTGGGGGCAGAGCTTTTTCTTACAAAGCCCCAAAATTATGGAATAGTCTTCCAAATAGTGTTCGGGACTCAGACACAGTCTCAGTGTTTAAGTCTAGGCTAAAAACCTATTTATTTAGCCAAGCATTTTTATAAATAGATTTGCCTTAGGTAAAGGAGCAGATCTGGGGGACTCATGGACGTAGAGTATTATGGTGAACTGGTATGTTTAGATGCTGTCTTCCGCACTCTCATTTGATCACTCAGGTTTGTTGACGGTGAGGTGATTGTTTGCTTTACATCTCAGGGAGCCCTCATGTTTGTGTTTCCTTCTGGCTCTCCCTTTTAGTTGTGCTGTCATAGTTAGTCCTGCCGGAGTCCCTGCTTGCACTCTACAGTAAATATACATTCACATTATACATTATGTGATTGTGACCATACCTAACTGCCATCTCTCCTCTTCTTCTCTTTCTCCCCCTCTTTCTCTTTCCTCTCTCTCCCTGTCTCCCCCTTTCACTCTTTCTCTCTCTCTCTGTCGTGCTACACATGTCATTCCTGAGCTGCCAGTGATCCAGACTCCCTCTGCCCTCCGGACCTATCTGACCCATCCTGGTGCCCCGCTTCTGGTTGGAGATCTCATCACATGGATGCCCCATGTGTCTCTTTGGGATGCGTCTGGTGTCTGGGGATGATTCTCTCTACTTAGAAGACGGTTCTGGCCTTGACTGGTGTTATAATTATTTTGATAATTAGATTATTTGCATTGTTTTGTTTGAGTTATGAAAGCTCTGTTTCTTATAACACGTGTGTGCGCGCCTGTAAAGCAAAAGAAATTCTCAATACAGAGGTTAAAAATCAATTTCCTCCTCAGCTCATTGCGGTGTGTGTCTCTGTGTGTGTGTGTGCACAAGCGTAATTTGACACTGTGCCTGCTACAGTATGTGTGTGTGTGTGAAGCCCCCTTCACAAACACACACGTGCACAGAAATTAAGGCATTATGAGTAATGCAGTCCAGTGTGTGTGAACACGAATGCGAGATGTAAGCTAGGATATAGAGCCTGAGTTTTGTTCTTCAGTAGTTTTTTTCAGTTGGATTTAAGTGCAGGATCCAAGAAAGTTCGATAGCCCGACAATGCAGCACATAAAAAAACAGGCATCGACCAGTTTGTCCATCTCATCATTACATGAGCATGAATTAACGGGCTGTTCCGCTGTCACAAGCAACATTAAAATAAAGTGGAGAAGCTCTAATAATTTAGTAGAGAACAACAGTCTTTCCGTTAATGTGTGTGTGTGTTTAATTCAGACGAAAGGAGAAAGTTTTACTGTGTAAGATGAGAAGGGGGAGACAGGAGGGGCTGAAAGCAAAGGTCTCCACTTACTCTAACCTCACACACACACAGCGCCTGCATGGACAAATGGAAACACTTATCTGTCAGGATAAATGTTTTACTTTTTTGAAAGGTTAAGTGGATTGGCACGCTGTCCAGGGTGTACCCTGCCTCATGCCCAGAGTCTCCTGGGATAGGCTCCAGGTCCCCGCGACCCTAAATACAGGATAAAGCGGTATAGAAGATGAATGAATGAATGAATGAATGAACGATTAAGTCCAGGATAATTTTTTTTATTTTTACTTTATATTTTGTATTAATTATTTTTATGTATTTATTTTTTTGGGCTGTAGAATGAATAATTTAAGTTTCCATTTTTTCTTATGGGAAAATTTAATTTGGTTTACGAGTGCTGGACTTCTGGCAAAAAGTCTCGTTGAGAATTTTTGAAGAGCAGATGACTCGGTCACTTGGTGATGCAGCGTCGAAAAGATGAAGGCAAAGAGCGCCTCTTTGGCGGAAGAATGGCGAAAATGCGAGCTTGTGACGACACGTTTATGAAGAGCCAGGTCGGAGAAAACACAGGACATCCCATTTCCTGGGGTCAATAAGAGTGTCAACCGTGTGACTGGGTGGTTTCCCCTCATTTCGGGATAAAGCTTTAAGTTTCCCACGGCTTCGTTTTACAGATTTGTGCTTTGTGTTCGTAAATGAAATGTTATCAGGATGGTGCCATTCAGCTGGGAGAGGGGTTCTGGAATATAATCGATTGATTGCTCTCTTTGGGTAATCAGGTGTTGAAAGGCGGCCGGGGCATTGCACATTCCAAAGGGGATGACAAGACTTTCATAGTGTCCGGTCGGGGTGATGAAGGCCGTCTTCCACTCATCGCCCTCTCTAATGCGTACGAAGTTGTAGGCGCTCCGGAGGTCCAATTTAGTAAAGATGGTGGCACCAGAGAGGGCGTCCAGGGCAGAGTTGGTAAGAGGCAGAGGGTGCCGGTTTTTTATTGTGATGTTGTTGAGCCCCCGATAGTCGACACATAGGCGAAGTTCGCCACCCCTCTTCTTTACGAAAAATAACCCGGTGGCAGCAGGTGAGGAGGAGGGCCTGACGGTCCCCTGGCGGACAGCGTTGGTTATATATTCTTCCATCAGGCGCGCATGATCCGCTGGGTTTACCGCTTTAGGCTCAGTCATTCTGTCAGAGATGAACTAACCTGGGGTGACCAGAAGACGTAGCTTTAGCGGTTAGCCCAATGTAGCGTGGATGGTAAACCCAAACGCGGAGTAGCAGCGAGTAGGCAGGATAACCACGCGATTTAGTTTAAGGACTCTCACGAAAGGGGAGCAAGGGAAAAACACAAATTTAACCCGCATCCTATAAATACACACACAACGGTAGGAAGCAACAACCAAAACACAGTGAGTACTCACGGTTTGAAGAAAGCCAACCTGAACCGACATGGGCCAAACTCAATGACTGAGCGGTAAGCCACCGTTTGTTTACTCCTCTTATACTTCCTGGTAGGCGACCGTCTTACTTACGGGTCCTAGTGCCGGCCGCAGATTGCGTGTGCATGACATTGGGGGCCTGTTCATCCCTACAACACCATCTTAAAGGGGTTCATGACAAAGGATCCTGCGGGTGTCTTCACCCAGTTAATTTCCTCTGCAGCAATCACTTTTTTTGCAGCAGTGAACTTCGGTCGTTGTCCTGGGAAAAACGATGTTGAATACCAAAGTTTTCCTTAATTTATGGGGCACCTGTTTCTTTCATAATAGTGTCTTTAAAGAAAGACCTGTCTATTATCTCTTCAATGATATTAGATGTGTGTGTGTGTGTGTGTGTGTGTGTGTGTGTGTGTGTGTGTGTGTGTGTGTGTGCAATATGTCCTGGTCCAAGTTTGCAAATGGCTCCCATTGAACTGTCATTTGTCTTCCTGGTTTATAAAATGACATTGTGGCAAAGCGATCCTAAGCGTAGTTTTATCAGTGAAAATGACATTGTAAAAACTTTCCTTTTCATTGATCCATTTTTGAGCTTGTTGGAGATGTATCCTTTTATTTTTGTTGCAGATCATGGGACAATGTAAAGTTTTCCTATATCTCCAACCAAGTTTTTTTTACAGAGCTTGCAATCATTTCATCATTATGACTAGTGATAGTTTCTATGGCTGCAACAATGGCTCCTTAAAACAAGTGAATAACATTAAGTTAAATATTTTCAGTATTAAATATTCAGTGTTTAAGTCCAGGCTAAAAACCTATTTATTTAATCAAGCATTTTTATAAATAGATTTGTGTTGGGTAAAGGAGCAGATCTGGGGGACTCATGGACGTAGAGTATTATGGTGAACTGGTATGTTTAGATGCTGTCTTCCTCACTCTCATTGATCACTCAGGTTTGTTGACGGTGAGGTGATTGTTTGCTTTATCTCAGGGACCGTCATGTCTGTGTTTCCTTCTGGCTCTCCCTCTTAGTTATGCTGTTATACAGTATGTTAGTCCTGCCAGTGTCTCTGCTTGCACTCTACACTAAACATACATTCATATTATACATTATGTGACTGCGACCATACCTAACCGTTATCTCTCCTCTTCTGCTCTTCCCTCTTCTGTTCTCTCTCTCCCTCTTCCCCCTGCTCTCTCACTTCCCTCTCTCTCCCTCTCCCCCCTCTCTCTTCCCTCTCTGTTGAGCTACACATATCGTTCCTGAGCTGCCAGTGATCCAGACTCCCTCTGTCCTCTAGACCTGTCTGACCCATCCTGGTGCCCCGCTTCTGGTTGCATGAATGCCCCATGTGTCTCTTTGGAATGCGTCTGGTGTCTGGGGACGGTTTCACTCTACCATGAAGACGATTCTGGCCTCGACTGGTGTTGACAGCTGTTACTCTGAGGACTTGACTTGACAAAAGATAAATAAAAAAAAGAATAACTAACTGATTTAATAAACTCCCCTATTCATTATAATGTTCTTCTCCTTTGCACCAATATAGTACTTACAAATTATTTAAAATGAGAATTATTCATAAATTGCCCGTAGTGTGTGAATGTGTTTGCCCTGCAATGGATTAGCACCCTGTCCAGGGTGCACCCCACCTCATGCCCTACGTCTCCTGGGATAGGCTCTAGGCCCCCTGTGACCCTGAATACAGGATAAAGCGGTATAGATGATGAGTGAGTGAGTGAGTGAGAATTAGAATTAGATAAGTAGCTAATAATGTGTCAATCTTTTTAGTTTATTACACCTCTGCACAACTTTAATTTAAATTCATAATTAATTATATAAGCTTATGCCAATGTTTATGCCAATGTTTTCATGCAGTTAAATATATGATATGACCTGTAGTGATATACCAGGTGATATATAGGTCAAAGGGTTTAAAATGAGCTATATCAAACAGAATTACTCTAAATCAATCTAAATCTAAATTTACTTTTACAACAAGAAAATAGTGGCTAGTGAAAATGCTGAGTAAAAGAATAATGCATTCTTAATGGCCACATCTGTACAGTTCATCTGTTTTAGCCTACATAATCTTCTGCATTAATACTGTGTTAACCACCAAGACCACCAAGGTGTTCCCAAACCATGGCTTGACAGGAATGTGTGTTCTCTGCTTAGGGCAAGGAACGCTGCCTATAGGTCAGAGGATAGGCTGGCTTACAGTAATGCCTGAAAAGAACTGAAAAAGGGCATTAAAGAGGCCAAGCACAGATATCAGAAACGCATAGAGGACCACTTAGCAAAATAACAACCCCTGCAGCATGTGGAGAGACAATTAAAGCTTTAACGAACCATAAGAACAGCACCTCACTGACCAGCCATGACGCCACGCTTCCTGAAGTGCTGAGCCATTTATTTGCGCAGTTTAACAATGGAAACTCAGACAGCACCACCACCACCCCTATAGGAGCCAATACCCATCATTGAATGCCATCAGGTGAGATCCACTCTAAGAAAAAAATATATCAACAAAGCAGCAGGACCAAACAAGATGACAGCCTTGTCAAAGGCTTCTTGTTTTGAGGCGTCACATCATCACAACGGTTTTTCTCTCACTTGCACTGCAGAATTGTTGGTAAGCGTCTCTCCTGCTGGTTCTTAGTGCTCGTCTCTTACTGGTATAATCAACATTCTTGCACATGTGTACTGTTTACTATAATTCTGTGACCCCGTGTGTGTAAAACATATTTTATTTTGCGTTCGGAAGCGCGTGTGTACAGCAGTGTTTCTTATAACACACGGGTGTGCACGTGAGTAAAGCAAAAGAAATTCTCAATACAGAGGTTAAAAATCCATTTTCTTCGTCATTGCAGTGTGTGTGTGTCTGTGTGTGTCTGTGCGCGAGCGTAATTTGACACTGTTTCTGAAGGGGTATTCACACACACACACACACACACACACACACTCTCGCGAGAGACACACACTCCGAAGAAACTCAGCTCTGTCACAAATCTTTTCGGAGGTAAGGTGTTGGTTCATTTGTTTATTTGTTTTACTTTACAGCAGCGATTGTGTTAGTTTGCCCTCACACGAGTGTCATTAGCAATATTTATTGCTAATTTCAGATTAAACAGTGTAGCGGGAGAGAGATGTTGATTTACTGTATGACCGCTGTTTACCGAAGTGTAGTCCAGTGCGGGAGATGCATTGTGGGTAATGCAGTCCGGTGTGTTTGAACGCGAATGCGAGATGTAAGCTAGGATATAGCACCTTAGTTTTGTTCATCAGTAGTTTTTTTCAGTTGGATTTAAGTGCAGGATCCACCCGAAAGTTTGTACTATAGCCCGTCAATGCAGGAAATAAAAGAACGGACATCGAGCAGTTTGTCCATTTCATCATTACATGAGAATGAATTAACAGGCTGTTACGCTGTCGCGAACAACATTAAAATAAAGCGGAGAAGCTTTAATAATTTTGAAGAGAACAACATCTACATCTAGTCATTTGGCAGACGCCCTTATCCAGAGCGACTTTTTTTTTTCTCATTATATATCTGAGCAGTTGAGGGTTAAGGGCCTTGCTCAAGGGCCCAACAGTGGCAACCTGGTGGTCGTGGGGTTTGAACCTGAGACCTTCCAAACCGTAGTCCAATGCCTTAACCACTGAGCTACCCCTGAACAACCACTGAGCTACCCCTGAACAACAGTGTTTCCGTTAATGTATGTTTAATTCAGACGAAAGGAGAAAGTTTTACTGTGTAAGATGAGAAGGGGGAGACAGAAGGGGCTGAAAGCAAGAGTCTCCACTTACTCTAGCACTGTACTTGTACTTGTACTTTTTTGATGTAACGAGTAATCTAACGTGGTAGGTCAGCCATTTGTGTGTGTGTGTGTGTGTGTGTGTGTGTGTGTGTGTGTGTGCGCTCACTCTGCTTGGATCAGTATGAAGTGGAATGTGCTCTGTATTATTATGTGTCTATGTAGGGTCTGATAGACATTCTCCACAATAATTGCAGTGGTGGTTCATTGTGTTAAGGCTCTGAGTCACTGATCGGAAGGTTGACGTTTCAAGACCCAGCTCAGCCACATTGCTGCTGTTGGACCCTCGAAGCAAGGCCCTTAACCCTATCTGCTCCAGGGCGCAGTATCATGGCTGACCCCCACATGCTCTGACCGCAGCGATGTTGGGATATGCAAAGAACGAATTTCTCTGTGCAGTATGGTATATGTTTATATATTATATAAATGTTTAACTTAACTTAATAAACAGCAGTTTATTATACTCTGTTCCGAAAAAAAAAACAAAATACTACTATGACATTTCCACTGTAAATTATGTAAACAACATACTATTAACAGGGGGAAAGCGAGTGACTGAAATCACTAAGTTTTTTTAAGAGTGATTTCTGAATGTGCTGAGAGGAAAGACTCAGAAAGGTCCTCCTATTTTTGAACCAATGGGTGTGGTTTACAAGATAAATATCACCTCCTAGGATTCCTTCTTACAGTTTTGCAGTCATGGAACTCATGTTTTCTGTATTTGTTCTGTGTCTTAGTGCACTGGGACGTGTTACAACTATCAGACTGGATGGAAATGGGTACACTGATATTCTTATAGTCATCAGCCCTGCTGTGACAGAGAATGAAGAACTTATCAATCAAATCAAGGTATTTATACCTGTTGAAATACCTTTGGAATAGAGAGATTTCATTGTATTTTTTGTACATGTCAATATAATTTAATATACTGCTCTGGTGTTGATGCTGCATATGCATCCAAGAATGAAATGGTATGTGCCATTTAAGAGATGTTAATTAGTTTATAGTACTGTACAATCATGTTAATTATTGATTTTGACAAGTGTGGCTCATAGGTCTTCACGCATTAAGTATGAGGTCATCATAAATCAGTTAAAATAATGTATAACTTACACAAGTGGCTGGGGTTTGGGTACTGGCTGAGAATCGAACCCTGGTCCTCCACATGGTCCTATATGTGCATTAGTTTCTCAGGCATTATTATGTCTATAATTCAGTTAAACACCCAGACATATGTAAAGTAACGTTAAAATACAATTCAGAAACACAAACACAAATTAAAATAGATTAGATTAGATACAGTGTTATGGTCACAGCACATGTATGGTAAAAGGCAACAAATTACAGTTAGTGAAGAAGATGGATACAATACGTGTAAATGATAAGGCATTATACACATTGATTAAAAACAATCATATTTAAACAGTACACAGAAAAGGAGTTCATATACTGTACCATTTTTATGATATTCATTGTTTGAGAAAATTATATAAATATGTGAAAATTGTTATGGAGCGTGAAATGAGGGAGGTTATTATATACAGTACAATATATACAGTTATGAATGGTGCAATCCTGACGGTTTACAATTTATGTACAGTATTGAATTATGAGCAGCAGTTATGGGTAGTGCAATTCAATTTACAGTGTCTGAATAGGAGTAAGTTATGAGCAGTGCAAAGTATGTAGGGTTAGACAGAGTTCAGCCAGGAAACAAGAAAGCTTGTTGGTCTGGAGGCCCCTATAGGGAGGCAGGAGGGCATTGAGCATATGGGCAGTTTAAGAGAAGTCCTTTGTGAAGATGTGTGCTCTTCTGAGATAACGCTTCCTGTAAATGTCCTCAATCCTGGGAAGCGTAGCAACTACGATGCTTTGGGCAGTTCAAATAAGATCATTAAAATGTTATGTACAGTATTTGTCAAATGTTACTATAAAAATGTTATCAAATGAATTGTATTATACATGATTTTCTCACTCTGCCTAAACATTCTCTGTTTCCCCAAGGGGACTGATTCACTCACACATACGTAACCCACATATGGCCTTATAAAATTACCACTTATAGATGTTTTTTCTTTCTGCCAATCTTCCAAAAGAGTTCACATTCTGTAATTAAGGTAAAAAAAAAATGTTTTATAACTTTAAGCCCATGGACTTCGCCACAGGTATGTGTTTTGGCCAGTATTTTTTTTTTTTATATTTAAAAATATAAAAAAAAAAAAAAAGGAAACATATCAGAATGTTTGTAATTTTGCTACTAACCACTGCAGTATTTTCAAATGTGAAACTGTCATAACGTTTCTGATTTCAGCCATTGTTTCCAAACACTCTTATTACAGTATATATTAAGGTCGAATGACACTCATCTTACTCTAGTGTCTAGGAGCACAAATAATTTGTTTCTTAGGACTGTGTAATGATTGGAAAGGTAACAAGGTTACTAACAAAATATTTTGCTTGTTACCTGGTTATTGTAGACACCAAAATTTTAATAATTTTTGATGAAAAGATACCATGAAAATGCACACAACACCATTTTAATTATAATATACACCCTTCCATGCGGAGGCCTATAGCTACTGTAGGACCAGAGCCATAAAGAAACTTGCAAACTATGCAAAAAACGCTAAGTGAAAAAAATCTAAGTACAGTACAAGCATTATATACTGTATTATGACGTTTAGCATATTGTGATTTACTGTACATTAACTTTTATATTTACAGTATTTGGCAGACTCCCTTATACAGAGTGACTTACAGTAATTGTTTTGAAGTTGCCATCAACAAATATATTTTTATACTGGTTCACTACCATCTTAGGATGGATTAAAAAAAATGCACAGTGAGTTGATAAACTTCTGTTAGAAACTTATTAAAAATCTAAAGTAACAGTTACTGTTCTTTATGGTTTTGTCGCTATGTCTTTACTTGTAAAAATTCTGGTAACTAAATGTGAATATTAAATGTTATATTCATTAAAATTTTGACTGCACAGTGTTTTTTTCATGAACTTTTAGCAACATACTTTATTTAAGGGCAATTGTTTATGTTGTCTGTCGCTAAACCTTTGTATCTGAGGCAATAGTTGTTGTTCTTGATGGTTTTGTCTTTGGTTACAATATTTTTTCACCTATGAAAGTTCAAAGTTAATAAACCAAATTTTATTTACACAAAATATTTTTCATAAAAATCAACCAATATATTTGAGGAAAGGTCATGATGGCGCAGTGGTGACTCAATTGAGCCCCAGCAAAGCCAATGTACTACTATTGAGCCCTTAAGCAAAGCCTTTGACCCTATATGCTGCTGTAGGGGCATTGTGTCCTGATTGTCCTCAGCTTTCTAATTGTAATATGTGGAAAAAAAATTTCACATGTGAAATAATTGAATCTTATCTTGTGATTTTGTCTTGTTTTCTTTTGTGATCCGACCTTCATGTATAAGCATTCTTTTAGTTCTCATTTGCTAAATCTAATTACAGTGTAATTCTAGTTACACAAATTATTTTCATAAAAACCTAACATACTGTATCTAGGAGGGAAAAAATTCATGTCTTTCCTCTGTCACGCGTGTATGAAAGTTCTCTCAGGGGAGATAGGGAAGTTACTTATCAACCCATTAGAGGCTGAAGAATGAAGCACTTGTGACCTTGTGCATTGAGGGGTTGGATAATCTTCATGACATTTTTATCTATCTGTTTTATTTTGTGTGTGTGTGTGTGTGTGTGTGTGTGTTTGTGTGTGTGTGTTTGTGTGTGTGTGTGTGTGTGTGTGTGTGTGTGTGTGTGTATGTGTATGTCTGTGTATGTGTATGTGTATGTGTGTGGCATCTGTTATCAGTATAAAAGACACCTGTCCACAACTTCAAACAGTCACCGCAAACTACACTATGGCCAAGACCAAAGAGCTGTCAAAGGACACCAGAAACAAAATTGTAGACCTGCATCAGGCTGGGAAGTCTGAAGTATACCTATGATGACAATTACAGGCCTCTCTCATTTTTTTAAGTGTTAGAACTTACATAATTGGTGGCAGACTAAATGTTTTTTTGCCCCACTGTGTGTTTTATATATATAAAACCCCTATAGTGCCCGAAGTCTCCAGGTCCCCAGCAATCCTGATACACAGGATAAAGCGGTATAGAAAATGAATGAATGAATGAATGAGAATATATATATATTTCAGTCGTCTCAGATTTTGTATAAATTTTCCCTAAATCAAAAAAATAATATACATAAACAAGCAGACTATTACTGATGGAGACATGAAATAACACCAACTGAATTTAACAAACCATGACTGAATATTTATCAGGCTTATCAATACATAAATGCACTGCTTTAAGCAGACATTCCTAAGTACACTAAAATACGCTAAAAGAAGTGATAGGTTTCTTTTCAGACGCTCACCTCTTCCATTATTTCTTTATACAGTCTTTTTACAGCCCTGTACACACACTCACATACACACACACACACACACACACACACACACACACACACACACACACACACACACACACACACACACACACACATACAGTAAATGGGTCATAAAATAAAACCGATAGATACAAATGTCAATGTAAGCTGCTAATGGGTGTTAACTAACTTCCCTATCTACCTTGAGAGAACTTTCATACTCAAACTGAGGAAACATGGGGGGGGGGGAACCAGATATTTGCCTTAGATATATTGTTAAGTTTTTATGAAAGTTTTTTGTGCAACTAAAATTACACTGTAATTACATTTAGCAAATAATAACTAAAGGAATGTTTACACATGAAGGTCTGGTGACAGAAGAAAACAAGTCAAAACTATAAAGGACATCAGTTTTTTTTTCCTCAGATACCTGTAAGTTGTTTGATTTTTAGAAAAAAAATACTTTGTGTACCTGAAATTCCAGTCTAATTACTTTTAACTTGGGTGAAGAACCTAGACGAACAACAAGAACTACAACAACATCAGATTTTGTAAGAGTTTTCTGAAAAGTTTCTAAAATGATATTATATTTACAGATAACAATGACAGCTAACAAAACTATCATATGTGAAGGTCTATTGACAGAAAAAAAAACAAGATTAAACCTTCAAGAATAAACCAAGAACATCAATGTTTACTTCAGATAATTTTATTTTAAGATTTAAAGATTGAAGAAAATACTTTATGTAACTCAGATTCAGTGGTGTCAAAAGTATTCACATTCATTACTTGAGTAGAAGTATAGATACTAGGGTTCAAAAATACTTCCCAAGCTTTTTACTTAAGTAAAAGTTTAAAAGTACTGGTTTCAAAACTACTTAAAGTATAAAAGTAAAAAGTATCGTGAGTAGCGACAAAAGCATTAAGGTCTCGCTTTCTGATCATCCAAAGGGGGGGGGGGGGTGGCGTTGTGCGCGTTCTGATCATGTGACGAGGGGGGGGGGGGCGTTGTGCGCGTTCTGATCATGTGACGGGGGGGGGGGGGGCATTGTGGGCGTTCTTATCATGCGACCGGAGGGGTTGCGCGTTCTGATCATAAAAATAGAGTAACGAGGCTGTTTTTAAAAAAGTAAGGAGTTGAAAGTACAGATAATTGCTTAAAAATGTAAGGAGTAGAAGTAAAAAGTCGACTGAAAAATAATTACTCCAGTAAAGTATAGATAACCAAAATTTCTACTTAAGTAAGGTAACGAAGTATTTGTACTTCGTTACTTGACACCTCTGCTCAGATTACAGGTTATTTACACTTAGAGGTGAGAGTTAACCCAACTTATATGTGAATGTCTAGTGAACCCCCCCCCCCCCCCAACTGTAAGGTATTCCTATCCTTGCGTGAATGTTTCCTTACCTACATTAGATAATAATACATCCCCCATACATGTACATACTGTACACACATATGCGCACATACACACACACACACACTTAACGTAAATATTTTATAAACAATGTTATTTAACATTAATCCCATTTCCCCATGAAAAAATATCTGGTTACACTTTTATTACCTCATGCACGAAGACACTCACCTGTCGTAAAGAAACAATCCTAATCTGATATCAGATGTTAATTAACACCCCTATTCTATTAAAATGCGTGCTATGACAAACAGAAAACAAATATACTTGTTGCGGTCATATTATTACACATTTTGACGCGTATCTTTAGTTCGATTTTTCACTCATAACAGAAGTCTGATGATCTCTTTGTCTCTTGTTTATTTTTCCAGCATCAAAGATTCAACACTTCGTACAGTTGTCTTGAGTAAATCCAGGTTACAACAAGTTATTTGCTGCATCTTGTAGATTACAGTTTCTTACTTTTACAACAACCTATTTGCTGTATCTTACTAAGATCTTGGATTACGGTCAAAATGAGAGAGAGAGAGAGAAAGTTGTCCCCCTCCTCTTAGGCTTAGGTTTAGGTTTAGTTTATTTATAAAGCACATTTATAACAGCCATGAGACTGACAAAAAAGAATACCTAGCTACCTTTCGTCAAACTCGATTTTGACAGTTTTATTACCCCTTTAAGTGCTTTTTTGACCTTTAGATGACCTTTAGGAATTTTTATGACCGGGAGGTTTCGTGATAAAAAGGGAGGGGCTTATGCGTTAGACATTCATTTATTTATATACGTATTTATTTATATACGTATTTATTTATTTATTCATTTATATACGTATTTATTTGTATACGTATTTATTTCATTTATTGTAAGAATTTGTTCAATGTGTTTTTATTTGAAAAATATGCTTGATGAGGGGACTCATTTCAAGGTGTTTGTGCGTAACTATTAAGACAGGGAGAATGTATTTTATTAACAAGGGGCAAACAGTGAAACATTTATTCACTTTGGTAAAAACTTGGAGCATCTTTTAATGACTGAGGACTAGCGAAGTTACTTTTAAAGAGAAGAAGCATAAACGTTACCAGAGGGCGAAAGCCCCGAGTCGTTGAAGAAGATGAAGAAACGACTAAAACGTTGTTGTTGTTGCGCGCATAACCTCGCGAAAAAAGTACAAGAGACATAGGCGAGGTCCGCGAGTTTGTCCGATGTCAAGAGCGTGTAGCGCAAAGTCTTGTCTGGTACGGAATGCGTTCAGAGTTTGAGTTTGTGAAAGGGGAATCGAATGGGGTTCCTCCCGGGCCTTGTGATTGGCCGGATCTGCGCGTGACGAAACCCCGCCTCCGCCTTTTCAGCTTAGTCATAAAATGTGTTTATTTTTTGAGTGCTCATCTAAATCTGTTGTTTTATCCACATTATTTTTTTTTTTAGGTAGGACTGTGCTTATTTTGTCTTTTTAAAAAGTTCCCTAAGACTAAAGCTGGGGTGACCGTGTGTGTAGTGATTAGTAATAATGTAATGGAAGAAAACAAAAAAAGCTGCTCCGTGACTCATCAGTTCACTGTGTGCCATGATCATTTTTGTTAGGAATTACATGCTGAACTGATCCAACAGATCGGTTAAAAGTCTAGCCGATTTTACATATGCTTATATATACGAGGACCATGTGTTAAAAACCTGGTCCTTTACTTTTCTTGAAAAGAAAAAAAAATCTGTTTTTTTCTGGTTGTCATAGCAGGCCTTGTAATGGCGCAGGGGTGTTAGTTAACATCTATTGTCAGATTAGGATGTAATAAACGTTTGACCAGATATTTTTCCATGGGGAGATGGGGCTAATGTTTAATAGCTTTGTTTAGAAAATGTTTACGCCAGGTGAGTGTGTGTGTGTGTGTGTGTATGCATATGTGTTTACGTCCATGCATGTGGAGCAGATACTATATTTACATATATTTTAACTCAAAATCTGTCTTTTTTGGTTATTTCTTTCATATTTTTTATATTTTATACTTTGGAAATCATTAGTTTATTGCTAATTTATTTATTGTTTTTCACTAGTGTTAAAATATTCGGTTATGCTTGTGACTGCTAAAAAAAAAAAATGGGACACGGCCCCTTTTAGAGTTCCCGCTTCTTCTTCCGGTTTCGGCTGGTCTCCTTCAGTGCGCACGCGGTAAGCGTAGCTGGAGAGAGGTGAGTTCTGACGGAGCTCTAGTTTAAAAATAAATAAAATGTTTAGTTAAAGTTGGTTTATTGCGAGTAAGATGTATGTTTGGTGATAAAAAAAAAATGCAGTTTATTTGTAAGGAAGCACAAATAGAGGTTGTTTAACGCATGTTTTCTTTGGAAGTGACACTATGTATGCATGTTTGAACTCCATGGCTAAAATTATCTGTTTTGACTCGCAAACACAGAGTTATAAGCAAACATGAAGTTTTTTATTCATTTGGTTTTTAATTCATTCATAATAATAAAAGTGGCTTGTGGAATATTTGTTGTCCGGCCTCGTTAAATTCACAACACAGCACAGAGTTTGGGATAAACCGTGGGGGTTGTATTATTATTATTATCTCTGTAGGGAAACATTCACACAGGGGTAGGAGTAAACCCTTACAGTTTTATTCTGGATGTTTCAAAAGACCCTAACATATAAGTTGAGTTAGCTCTGAATGCTCTCAAAATAACCGGTAATGTGAGTTACACAAAGTATTTTCTTCAAAATCTTAACAAAAAAAAAACTGATCTGAAGTAAACAGCTCAGTAAATGTTCTTGGGTTGTTCTTGAGGGTTTGAGTCTTATCTTTTTCTTTCGGTCACTAAACCTTCACGCTGGAAAGTTCAGTTAGCTGCCACTGCTAGGTGTAAATATAATGTCATTTTAGAAACGTTTCAGAAAACTCTTACAAAAACATCTGAGCTAAAAGTTGTTTTTCTTCTCTCTCATAAGTTTTGTCTTCCATTACAATATTTCTTCACCTAAGTTAAAAGTAATTAGACTGGAAACTTCGTTACACAAAAAAATGTTGTCGTCGTCAAAATCTAACAACATACTGTATCAGAGTTAGAAGTTGATACTGTTGAATGATTAGACTTGTTTCATCGGCATTAACCTTACACATGACATTTCTTTTAGGTTCTATTAGTAAATGTTGTGAGCAGTACGTTTTATTTTAGAAACTCAAATTTTTTTTTTTACAAAATGTTAAAGTAGAAGTTCTTCATTGTTTGGACATGGTTCCTCTGGCACTAAACCTTCACGCTTTAAAGATCTGGTGCATCAAGGCTATGTGTAAGTATAATATCATTTTTAGAAACCTTTCAGAAAAACTAACACATCTTGGGCAATAGTTTCTGTTCTCAAAGGTTTTGTCTTCCATTACAACATTTCTCCACCTATGAAAGTTAATTACTTACACAAATTATTATTTTTAAACAACGTATTTGAGTTAAGAAGTTGATACTGTTGAATGATTAGACTTGTTTCATCGGTCATTAAACTTACACATATGAAATTTCTTTTAGTAAATGTTGTGAGCAATACTTTTTTATTTTAGAAACTCAAAAAAAAATCTAACAAAATGTAAAAGTAGAAGTTCTTGATTGTTTAGACATGGTTCATGCGTCACTAAACCTTCACGCTTTAAAAGATCTGTTAAGCATCAGGGCTATGTGTAAGTATAATATCATTTTAGAACTTTTCAGAAAACTCTAACACATCATAGGCAATAGTTGTTGTCTTTGATTACAATGTTACTTCACCTATGAAAGTTAATAGTTATTGCACCAGAATTTTAGCCGTGCAATTAAATTTTTTCATAAAAATCAAACAACATATCAGAATAAAAGCTGAAAGCATCAAAGTGTTATTTATAATGTCGTTTAACAAACTTTTTCAGAAAAACTAACATCTTGGGCAATAGGTTTTTGTCATCCATTACAATATTTCTACACCTATGAAATTTAATTACTTACACAATTTTTTTAAACAACGTATTTGAGTTAAGAAGTTGATAATTGTTAAATGATTAGACTTGATTCCTTGGTAATTAAACTTACATGTATGAAATTTATTTTTTTTTCTTGTATGTGGGTGTTTGTAAGGATGTAACAAGAGGAAGGATTTAAAAAAAACAAACAAGGAGTTGTTAAACTTCTGTTACAAACCTAATTTAAAGTCAACGTTTCTTTAGGGTTTTGCCCTGTGTTGCTATGCCTTAACTTTTTGAAAGTTCGGGCAACTAATTGTGAATATTAAATCTTTATATACGTTGCAATTTTGACTACATAGTCTTTTTTTTTTTAAAATAAATATTTAGCAAAATACTTAATTCGAGGGAATTGTTCATGTTTTTTCATGTTTCCTCTGTCACTAATGCCTGAAAGTTCTGTCAGGGGTCATGGGGTGATAGTTAATAGAAGATAAGGGTTGAGGAGCTTTTATGACTGGTGAGTGTCCTTGTGCCAGATGTCGCAAACGCTTGGCCGGACAACGTTCAGTTCAAAGGAGATGCTAAATTTCTGTTAGAAACTCTTCTCAAAAAAAAATCTAAGGTAAAAGTCAGCATTCTTTAGGTATTTGTCTTGTTTTTCCCTGCATCGCCATGCCTTCACTTGTGAAAGTTAGGGTAGCTAAATGTGATTAATAAAGTTTATGTGCATTGTAATTTTGAATACAGTCTTTTTTTCCCCCATAAACTTTTAGCAACATAGTGTATTTGATGGAATTGTTTTTTCACGGTGTCTATCGCCAAACCTTCATGTATGAAAGATCTGTTAAACGTCAAGTCTATGTGTTATTTATAATGTCATTTTAGAAACTTTTCAGAAAACTCTAAACACATCCTAGGCAACAGTTGTTGTTTTTGATGTTTTTTTTTTAATTCCATGACATTATTTCTTCACATATGAAAGTTGAAAGTTAATGCACCGGAATTTTAGCTACACAAATTATTATTTTTTAAAAATCAAACAACGTATCTGGAAAAAAAAAAAACTATTATCCTTTATATTTTTTTTGTCTTGTTTTCGAGTAGTTGTGTCTGTGTACCCGTGTTTTTGGGGATGTAACAAGAGGATGGATTAAAAAAATGCACATTGAGGTGTTAAACTTCTGTTACAAACTTTTCCTAAAATCTAAGTTAAAGTCAACATTCTTTATGCTTTTGCCATGTTTTCCCAGTGTCACTAAGCCTTCACTCGTGAAAGCCCAGATAGCTTAATGTGAATATTAAAGTTTATATGCAGTGCAATTTTTGACTATGTAGTCTTTCTTTTTTTCTTTCATAAACTTTTACTAGCATACTTTATCTGAGGGAATTGTTCGTGTTGTCTGCCCCTAAACCTTCATGTTTGAAAGATCTGTTAAGTGGCAAGGCTAAGTCTAGTATATTGTCGTTTTAGAAACGTTTTCAGAAAAACTAACATCTTGGGGCAATAGTTTTTGTTCTCAAAGGTTTTGTCTTCCATTACAATATTTCTTCACCTATGAAAGTTAGTTACACAAATAATTTTTTAAAACAACGTATTTGAGTTAAGAAGTTGATAACTGTTGAATGATTAGACTTGATTCCTCTGTCATTAAACTTACATGTATGAAGTTTCTTTTAGTAATTGTTGTGAGTAATAATTTTATTTCAGAAACTTAAAAAAAACAAAACAAAAAAAAAACATTAACAATGTAAAAATAGAAGTTCTTGATTGTTTAGACTTGGTTACTCGGTCACTAAACCTTCACACTTGAAAGATCTGTTAAGCATCAAGGCTATGTGTAAGTATATCATCATTTTAGAACTTTTCAGAAAACTCTTAACACGTCATGGGCATTCGTTGTTGTTCTTGACGGTTTCGTCTTTGATTACAATATTACTTCACCTATGAAAGTTAAGTTATTGCACCAGAATTTTAGCTATGCAAATAAAATCATTCATAAAAATCAAACAACGTATCGGAAAAAAAAAAGCCGACGTCTTTTACGTTGTCTTTTTTTTTCTTGTATATGTGTGGGCGGGTGTTTGTAAGGATGTAACAAGAGGATGGATTTAAAACAAAAAACAATGCACAATGAGTTGTTAAACTCCTGTGCCTTTACTTTTGAACGTTCGGGTAATTAATTGTGAATATTAAATCTTTATATGCATTGCAATTTTGACTACAGTCTTTTTTTTTTTTTCATAAACATTTCTTCATGTTTCCACGGTCACTAGTGCATTTAAGTTCTGTCAGGGGTCATAGAGGTCATAGAGTTAATAGAAGATAAGGGTTTAGGAGCATTTACGACAGGTGACTGTCCTTGTGCCAGATGTACTAAAAGCCTGGACAGGCAACTATCAGTTCAAAGGAGATGCTAAACTTTTTTCAAAAAAAAAATCTAAGGTAAAAGTCAACATTCTTTAGGGTTTTGTCTTGTTTTCCCTGCATCACTATGCCTTCACTTGTGAAAGTTCTGTTAGCTAAATGTGAATATTAAAGTTTATAGGCATTGCAATTTTGATTACACAGTCTTTTTTCATAAACTTTTAGCATCATACTGTATCTGAGGGAATTGTTTACGATGTCTGTCGCTAAACCTTCATGCATGCATGAAAGATCTTGTTAACGCTAGGGGTAAGTACGACATCAGTTTAGAAACTTTTTTTCAGAAAAAACTCTTAACACATCAGAGGCAACATTTGTCTTCCATTAAAATATTTCACCTATGAAAAGATTTCTTTATTTTAAGGTATATTATGTCTTTCCTGTCGGATGGAGTGAATGGGCCCTGCAGGTCAAAAGAACATAATACAGGTCCTTCTCAAAAAAAAAAAAATTTGCATATTGTGATAAAGTTCATTATTTTCTGTAATGTACTGATAAACATTAGACTTTCATATATTTTACATTCATTACACACAACTGAAGTAGTTCAAGCCTTTTATTGTTTTAATATTGATGATTGTGGCATACAGCTCATGAAAACCCAAAATCTAAAAAAATTTGCATATTTCATCCGACCAATAAAAGAAAAGTGTTTTTAATACAAAAAAAAAAAGTCAACCTTCAAATAATTATGTTCAGTTAAGCAATCAATACCTGGTCGGGAATCCTTTTGCAGATTCTTGTGTCAACTTTCTCTTCACAATATCCCACAGATTCTCTATGGGGTTCAGGTCAGGAGAGTTGGCCGGCCAATTGAGCAGGTACCATGTCAGCTGCTGGTGTTGGTCCACTGACCATGGTATTACTGTGCTCAATTGGCCGGCCAACTCTCCTGACCTGAACCCCATAGAGAATCTGTGGGATATTGTGAAGAGAAAGTTGACACAAGAATCTGCAAAAGGATTCCCGACCAGGTATTGACTGCTTAACTGAACATAATTATTTGAAGGTTGACTTTTTTTTTTTGTATTAAAAACACTTTTCTTTTATTGGTCGGATGAAATATGCAAATTTTTTTAGATTTTGGGTTTTCATGAGCTGTATGCCACAATCATCAATATTAAAACAATAAAAGGCTTGAACTACTTCAGTTGTGTGTAATGAATGTAAAATATATGAAAGTCTAATGTTTATCAGTACATTACAGAAAATAATGAACTTTATCACAATATGCAAATTTTTTTTTTTTTGAGAAGGACCTGTATTATGTTCTTTTGACCTGCAGGGCCCATTCACTCCATCCGACAGGAAAGACATAATATACCTTAAAATAAAGAAATCTTTTCATAGGTGAAATATTTTAATGGAAGACAAATGTTGCCTCTGATGTGTTAAGAGTTTTTTCTGAAAAAAAGTTTCTAAACTGATGTCGTACTTACCCCTAGCGTTAACAAGATCTTTCATGCATGCATGAAGGTTTAGCGACAGACATCGTAAACAATTCCCTCAGATACAGTATGATGCTAAAAGTTTATGAAAAAAGACTGTGTAATCAAAATTGCAATGCCTATAAACTTTAATATTCACATTTAGCTAACAGAACTTTCACAAGTGAAGGCATAGTGATGCAGGGAAAACAAGACAAAACCCTAAAGAATGTTGACTTTTACCTTAGATTTTTTTTTTGAAAAAAGTTTAGCATCTCCTTTGAACTGATAGTTGCCTGTCCAGGCTTTTAGTACATCTGGCACAAGGACAGTCACCTGTCGTAAATGCTCCTAAACCCTTATCTTCTATTAACTCTATGACCTCTATGACCCCTGACAGAACTTAAATGCACTAGTGACCGTGGAAACATGAAGAAATGTTTATGAAAAAAAAAAAAAGACTGTAGTCAAAATTGCAATGCATATAAAGATTTAATATTCACAATTAATTACCCGAACGTTCAAAAGTAAAGGCACAGGAGTTTAACAACTCATTGTGCATTGTTTTTTGTTTTAAATCCATCCTCTTGTTACATCCTTACAAACACCCGCCCACACATATACAAGAAAAAAAAAAGACAACGTAAAAGACGTCGGCTTTTTTTTTTCCGATACGTTGTTTGATTTTTATGAATGATTTTATTTGCATAGCTAAAATTCTGGTGCAATAACTTAACTTTCATAGGTGAAGTAATATTGTAATCAAAGACGAAACCGTCAAGAACAACAACGAATGCCCATGACGTGTTAAGAGTTTTCTGAAAAGTTCTAAAATGATGATATACTTACACATAGCCTTGATGCTTAACAGATCTTTCAAGTGTGAAGGTTTAGTGACCGAGTAACCAAGTCTAAACAATCAAGAACTTCTATTTTTACATTGTTAATGTTTTTTTTTGTTTTGTTTTTTTTAAGTTTCTGAAATAAAATTATTACTCACAACAATTACTAAAAGAAACTTCATACATGTAAGTTTAATGACAGAGGAATCAAGTCTAATCATTCAACAGTTATCAACTTCTTAACTCAAATACGTTGTTTTAAAAAATTATTTGTGTAACTAACTTTCATAGGTGAAGAAATATTGTAATGGAAGACAAAACCTTTGAGAACAAAAACTATTGCCCCAAGATGTTAGTTTTTCTGAAAACGTTTCTAAAACGACAATATACTAGACTTAGCCTTGCCACTTAACAGATCTTTCAAACATGAAGGTTTAGGGGCAGACAACACGAACAATTCCCTCAGATAAAGTATGCTAGTAAAAGTTTATGAAAGAAAAAAAGAAAGACTACATAGTCAAAAATTGCACTGCATATAAACTTTAATATTCACATTAAGCTATCTGGGCTTTCACGAGTGAAGGCTTAGTGACACTGGGAAAACATGGCAAAAGCATAAAGAATGTTGACTTTAACTTAGATTTTAGGAAAAGTTTGTAACAGAAGTTTAACACCTCAATGTGCATTTTTTTAATCCATCCTCTTGTTACATCCCCAAAAACACGGGTACACAGACACAACTACTCGAAAACAAGACAAAAAAAATATAAAGGATAATAGTTTTTTTTTTTTCCAGATACGTTGTTTGATTTTTAAAAAATAATAATTTGTGTAGCTAAAATTCCGGTGCATTAACTTTCAACTTTCATATGTGAAGAAATAATGTCATGGAATTAAAAAAAAACATCAAAAACAACAACTGTTGCCTAGGATGTGTTTAGAGTTTTCTGAAAAGTTTCTAAAATGACATTATAAATAACACATAGACTTGACGTTTAACAGATCTTTCATACATGAAGGTTTGGCGATAGACACCGTGAAAAAACAATTCCATCAAATACACTATGTTGCTAAAAGTTTATGGGGGAAAAAAAGACTGTATTCAAAATTACAATGCACATAAACTTTATTAATCACATTTAGCTACCCTAACTTTCACAAGTGAAGGCATGGCGATGCAGGGAAAAACAAGACAAATACCTAAAGAATGCTGACTTTTACCTTAGATTTTTTTTTGAGAAGAGTTTCTAACAGAAATTTAGCATCTCCTTTGAACTGAACGTTGTCCGGCCAAGCGTTTGCGACATCTGGCACAAGGACACTCACCAGTCATAAAAGCTCCTCAACCCTTATCTTCTATTAACTAACACCCCATGACCCCTGACAGAACTTTCAGGCATTAGTGACAGAGGAAACATGAAAAAACATGAACAATTCCCTCGAATTAAGTATTTTGCTAAATATTTATTTTAAAAAAAAAAAGACTATGTAGTCAAAATTGCAACGTATATAAAGATTTAATATTCACAATTAGTTGCCCGAACTTTCAAAAAGTTAAGGCATAGCAACACAGGGCAAAACCCTAAAGAAACGTTGACTTTAAATTAGGTTTGTAACAGAAGTTTAACAACTCCTTGTTTGTTTTTTTTAAATCCTTCCTCTTGTTACATCCTTACAAACACCCACATACAAGAAAAAAAAATAAATTTCATACATGTAAGTTTAATTACCAAGGAATCAAGTCTAATCATTTAACAATTATCAACTTCTTAACTCAAATACGTTGTTTAAAAAAATTGTGTAAGTAATTAAATTTCATAGGTGTAGAAATATTGTAATGGATGACAAAAACCTATTGCCCAAGATGTTAGTTTTTCTGAAAAAGTTTGTTAAACGACATTATAAATAACACTTTGATGCTTTCAGCTTTTATTCTGATATGTTGTTTGATTTTTATGAAAAAATTTAATTGCACGGCTAAAATTCTGGTGCAATAACTATTAACTTTCATAGGTGAAGTAACATTGTAATCAAAGACAACAACTATTGCCTATGATGTGTTAGAGTTTTCTGAAAAGTTCTAAAATGATATTATACTTACACATAGCCCTGATGCTTAACAGATCTTTTAAAGCGTGAAGGTTTAGTGACGCATGAACCATGTCTAAACAATCAAGAACTTCTACTTTTACATTTTGTTAGATTTTTTTTTGAGTTTCTAAAATAAAAAAGTATTGCTCACAACATTTACTAAAAGAAATTTCATATGTGTAAGTTTAATGACCGATGAAACAAGTCTAATCATTCAACAGTATCAACTTCTTAACTCAAATACGTTGTTTAAAAATAATAATTTGTGTAAGTAATTAACTTTCATAGGTGGAGAAATGTTGTAATGGAAGACAAAACCTTTGAGAACAGAAACTATTGCCCAAGATGTGTTAGTTTTTCTGAAAGGTTTCTAAAAATGATATTATACTTACACATAGCCTTGATGCACCAGATCTTTAAAGCGTGAAGGTTTAGTGCCAGAGGAACCATGTCCAAACAATGAAGAACTTCTACTTTAACATTTTGTAAAAAAAAAAATTTGAGTTTCTAAAATAAAACGTACTGCTCACAACATTTACTAATAGAACCTAAAAGAAATGTCATGTGTAAGGTTAATGCCGATGAAACAAGTCTAATCATTCAACAGTATCAACTTCTAACTCTGATACAGTATGTTGTTAGATTTTGACGACGACAACATTTTTTTGTGTAACGAAGTTTCCAGTCTAATTACTTTTAACTTAGGTGAAGAAATATTGTAATGGAAGACAAAACTTATGAGAGAGAAGAAAAACAACTTTTAGCTCAGATGTTTTTGTAAGAGTTTTCTGAAACGTTTCTAAAATGACATTATATTTACACCTAGCAGTGGCAGCTAACTGAACTTTCCAGCGTGAAGGTTTAGTGACCGAAAGAAAAAGATAAGACTCAAACCCTCAAGAACAACCCAAGAACATTTACTGAGCTGTTTACTTCAGATCAGTTTTTTTTTTGTTAAGATTTTGAAGAAAATACTTTGTGTAACTCACATTACCGGTTATTTTGAGAGCATTCAGAGCTAACTCAACTTATATGTTAGGGTCTTTTGAAACATCCAGAATAAAACTGTAAGGGTTTACTCCTACCCCTGTGTGAATGTTTCCCTACAGAGATAATAATAATAATACAACCCCCACGGTTTATCCCAAACTCTGTGCTGTGTTGTGAATTTAACGAGGCCGGACAACAAATATTCCACAAGCCACTTTTATTATTATGAATGAATTAAAAACCAAATGAATAAAAAACTTCATGTTTGCTTATAACTCTGTGTTTGCGAGTCAAAACAGATAATTTTAGCCATGGAGTTCAAACATGCATACATAGTGTCACTTCCAAAGAAAACATGCGTTAAACAACCTCTATTTGTGCTTCCTTACAAATAAACTGCATTTTTTTTTTATCACCAAACATACATCTTACTCGCAATAAACCAACTTTAACTAAACATTTTATTTATTTTTAAACTAGAGCTCCGTCAGAACTCACCTCTCTCCAGCTACGCTTACCGCGTGCGCACTGAAGGAGACCAGCCGAAACCGGAAGAAGAAGCGGGAACTCTAAAAGGGGCCGTGTCCCATTTTTTTTTTTTAGCAGTCACAAGCATAACCGAATATTTTAACACTAGTGAAAAACAATAAATAAATTAGCAATAAACTAATGATTTCCAAAGTATAAAATATAAAAAATATGAAAGAAATAACCAAAAAAGACAGATTTTGAGTTAAAATATATGTAAATATAGTATCTGCTCCACATGCATGGACGTAAACACATATGCATACACACACACACACACACACTCACCTGGCGTAAACATTTTCTAAACAAAGCTATTAAACATTAGCCCCATCTCCCCATGGAAAAATATCTGGTCAAACGTTTATTACATCCTAATCTGACAATAGATGTTAACTAACACCCCTGCGCCATTACAAGGCCTGCTATGACAACCAGAAAAAAACAGATTTTTTTTTTCTTTTCAAGAAAAGTAAAGGACCAGGTTTTTAACACATGGTCCTCGTATATATAAGCATATGTAAAATCGGCTAGACTTTTAACCGATCTGTTGGATCAGTTCAGCATGTAATTCCTAACAAAAATGATCATGGCACACAGTGAACTGATGAGTCACGGAGCAGCTTTTTTTGTTTTCTTCCATTACATTATTACTAATCACTACACACACGGTCACCCCAGCTTTAGTCTTAGGGAACTTTTTAAAAAGACAAAATAAGCACAGTCCTACCTAAAAAAAAAAATAATGTGGA
Organism: Channallabes apus; assembly: GCA_030522415.1. NCBI lineage: Eukaryota > Metazoa > Chordata > Actinopteri > Siluriformes > Clariidae > Channallabes > Channallabes apus. Next base: position 5,762,249 of record CM060126.1, on the reverse strand, counting down.
TAAAACAACAGATTTAGATGAGCACTCAAAAAATAAACACATTTTATGACTAAGCTGAAAAGGCGGAGGCGGGGTTTCGTCACGCGCAGATCCGGCCAATCACAAGGCCCGGGAGGAACCCCATTCGATTCCCCTTTCACAAACTCAAACTCTGAACGCATTCCGTACCAGACAAGACTTTGCGCTACACGCTCTTGACATCGGACAAACTCGCGGACCTCGCCTATGTCTCTTGTACTTTTTTCGCGAGGTTATGCGCGCAACAACAACAACGTTTTAGTCGTTTCTTCATCTTCTTCAACGACTCGGGGCTTTCGCCCTCTGGTAACGTTTATGCTTCTTCTCTTTAAAAGTAACTTCGCTAGTCCTCAGTCATTAAAAGATGCTCCAAGTTTTTACCAAAGTGAATAAATGTTTCACTGTTTGCCCCTTGTTAATAAAATACATTCTCCCTGTCTTAATAGTTACGCACAAACACCTTGAAATGAGTCCCCTCATCAAGCATATTTTTCAAATAAAAACACATTGAACAAATTCTTACAATAAATGAAATAAATACGTATACAAATAAATACGTATATAAATGAATAAATAAATAAATACGTATATAAATAAATACGTATATAAATAAATGAATGTCTAACGCATAAGCCCCTCCCTTTTTATCACGAAACCTCCCGGTCATAAAAATTCCTAAAGGTCATCTAAAGGTCAAAAAAGCACTTAAAGGGGTAATAAAACTGTCAAAATCGAGTTTGACGAAAGGTAGCTAGGTATTCTTTTTACTGACCAAAGTGCTGTACATCCACATCATAATATCATAAAAAGGCTAAAATACACTATACACACAAAATGTAATAGGCTAAAAATGCACCATACATACAACAACGAGAATAGGCACAGTAGCGCCTAGTAGGCCAGGGAAAACAAATGGGTTTTTAAAAGGGATTTAAAAATGGTCAAACTGGGAGCCGTTCAAATATAAAATGGCAAGTCATTCCAGAGACGAGGTCCAATAACCGAGAAAGCACGGTCACCTCTACGCTTAAGTCTCTTCCTCCTCCTTTGGTCTCAATCTCAAGCTACAATTCTTTTTAAAGATAAAGTGCAGGTTTGCTTTGATATATGAGTGTTTTGATATGAATGCACACTTCTGGAACTAATTTTGTTTGCAAACCAAGGTTTAACTGTACATACATTCATATAGCATATTAAACTGTACTTTTCACCAAAAATGTTTTCCCCCTAAAATTTTACCTGATAATACCCAATGATTACACATAAAACATTATTTTATATTTTATCTGTAGCATATATGTGGTCATATATATTGTATATGGATATACTTTAGTAACAAAAATATATTTGATACACATATGTTTATGTATATTTACCAAAAATATGCTTGCATTACCGTTTATCCAGTTAAAAGAGAGCTTTAATAAGAGCAAGTCCTATCTGTGGATGCATTATAGCTAAGGTTATTTAGACAGAAGAAATAAAGGGATTGCAAGCACTGCAATTCATCAGTGTAGCCAAGAAATAATTAACTATGCATGCAGTCAATTATTCAGAAATGATTGGTTTCATGGATTAAATTGCATAATATTAATAGATTGATGTATAAAGATGCATTAATAATTTGCCACTATGTCCATAGGAAATGGTTATCAGTGGATCAGAATATCTGTTTGAAGCTTTAGACCACAAGGTGTACTTCAAAGAGGTGAAAATACTACTACCACCAACCTGGAAAATAGGAAAATATGAGAGAGCAAAAACAGATTCCTTCAGCAAGGTAAACTTGTTGATTCAGATTTATTGCAATGTATACTGGTCCTGGGGTTTGTTTATTTATTTATGTATTTATGTATTTATTTATTTATTTATTTTGACATAGCAATCATTCATTTTAGAGATTGTATCTACTATTAAAACTCTACAGTATGTAGAAAATGTGTATTTTATTTTTAGGGCAGAATAAGAATTGACAGCCCACATCCTGTATTTGGTGATGAGCCCTACACTTATCAGACCGCGGGTTGTGGAAATGAAGCTGAATACATTCATTTTACACCAAACTTCTTGTTAAACGACAGTTTTATTAAACCATATGGCCCTAGAGGTAATAACTAACCTGTGGTACACACACCATAACATCTTAGTAACAACTATTATTATTATTATTATCATCATCATCATTCATTATTATTGCTTTCAGGAAAGGTTTTTCTGCATGAATGGGCTCACCTCAGATGGGGGGTATTTGATGAATATAATGTGAAACAGCCCTTTTACTGGTCTGCTGGTCAGATTCAACATACAAGGTTTTATTATCAGTTTCCTATAACTAACATAAATGTATACAATTTAAATGCACAGTAAACCAATTGCTGTCAGTAGGGAGCTGTTGTTTTTTGGTTGTTTGTTTTTTTTTCTTTCAGCTGTACAGATAAGATTTCTGGCCAGTGGTATAAAATTGTTAATCAAGATACTTACCCTTGCGAGTCTGGTGAAGATGGCCTACCCACATCGAGCTGTCAGTTCATTCCAGATGCAGTGCAAAATACAAATTCCTCTTTAATGTATAATCAAAATATAGATTCTGTGAGTATAACAATTGTTTAACGAGTTTTTAATAAATTCTTAAAGATGCTGAAATAGTTGTGGAGTTCTGAAAGCTACAATTAGTATGCCGTCATCAGTTTGAAATGAGTAACGTCTAAAAAACATTTTGCAGATGAGAACATTTTGTCAAGAAGAGGAACACAACATTGAAGCACCCAATGAGCAGAATAAAAAGTGTGGAAAAGCAATACGAACTGTAATCTTTCAGGACTCAGTAGATAAAGATGCCCTTCACAATCTAAAGCCTCTTCAATCTGCACCACCAGCACCAACATTTAAAGTGATACAGAGAGGATCTCGGGTTGTCTGTCTCGTCCTTGATGTCTCAGAGAGCATGAGGGTATGTAAAATGAGATCAATTAGCCTCTTAAAGAAAAACAGTCTCTTTATGACAGAACAGCTCAAAGTATATCAGATTAATGTCTGTTATTAAAGATAAATTTACTCAGAAGTTCTCAAAAAATCTATTTCCCAAATTACTTGCCCAATGAAAATGAGGCAAGACCTGGCTTAAGATATTCATTACAAAATACACTGTAAAATGCACACCGGGATGGTGATGTTTCTTAGTTAGTCGTTCTTAGACGATAATGTTAGTAAATATTCATTATTTAATTTTTTTCACTTCAAACACTATATACTTTATCCTTAGAATGGTAAATCCAGAGACTATTACAGACTATTACTATTACCCTGAGTGTAAAACAAAAAGCTACATGAATAGCTGCTAAATATATACAGTATATTACAGTAAATAAGCTTCATACATTCTATGAAATATGATATCTTGATTTGTGCTGTATAGCTGAGTGGAAAATGTTTTCCCCCATAATTTAACGAATGACAGGGTATTTATAAGAAATGGCCATTCTCCATTTGCCCTGCATGGCCAGTCATCAGTAGAAAGAATCTAAAGGCTAGGCTTAACTTGATGAAAACTGGTCGAAAATTCATTTTAGTGATGACAGCAAGTTTAACTTATTTGGGGCCGATCAGAAACATTATGTTCGTTATTAAACTGGGAAGAGCTTGAACCCAAAGTGCATAAAAAGCTCAGTGAAATGTGGAGGTTTTGGAGAACGTTCTCTGCAACAGAAGTTGTGCTACTGTAGTTATACAGCTACATGACAGAGTGAATGCAGATTTTAATCACAATCTTCATCGACAACATGCGGCTGTAATGATGCAGGTTGAATGATAGGCAGAACCGCACCTAAATAAATAGGAAGGAAGGAAGGAAGGAAGGAGAGAGACTGAGCAAAGCCCAAGTCTCTTCCTCCCTAAGACGCCGACGTGAGAGAGAGCGACACGCGTTCTCACCTTGAAGTATAAAAACCCAATTTCTCCCATATAAATTCTTGTTAAGGGCGAAGGCCCCGAGAGGATATAGTTTTTGTTTTAGTTTCCAGAGCCCCATCCATTCTCGCATAGATAGCGGAGCTCTGTTTATTTTGTGTTTTCAGTTTTCTTTTGTTTCCTTTTAAGTTCCTTAATTAATAATCCCACACTATCTCCAAACAGAAAGGTCTTCTCGCGCGTATCATAAGCACTCTCACAAGCCACTATTTCATTGACCTCCTCTAAAGCCCTGCGTTAGGGCTCTTACAAACATTAAAACATCTCGTGGTGCAGCTCTCCATACCGCACCACGTACTGTAACAGTGACTCCTTCCCCCTCAATCAGCACACTATTTTCATGCAAGAAAATGCCCCCTGTTACACTGCAAAACAGGTTCATGGAAGGCAAGAAGCATTTACTGTAATATCAACATAGCCCATAATCATGATCCTGATTTTTTTTCAAATATGTTTATGTAGGAAGACTAATATGAATGAATGCTATGACATTTACTTGCATATTAAATTAGTAACAGCATGAGAACTATTCAGCAGTTTAAAAATAAACATAGGAAAATAAAATAAAACATTGTCATGTAATCATATGTGTTTGGTTGAAAATGGCTAATGTATTATTGTGTGTGTGTGTGTGTGTGTGTGTGTGTGTGTGTGTGTGTGTGTGTGTGTGTGTGTGTGTGTGTTTAAAGGGTGGAAGAATAGAACAACAACATCAAGCTGGTACACTTTTCTTGCGCGAGATCATAGATGAAGAACAGTTCGTGGCTCTTGTGACTTTTAGTAGTGAAGCTCAAATACTAAGTCCTTTAACTTTAATATATGGACAGGCTTCAAGAGACGGTCTAGTTAACAAGTTGCCAAACACTGCAGGTGGGGCTACATATATCTGTAAGGGACTCAGAAAAGGCTTTGAGGTGAGACACTGACATAAAAACTACTGTCACTTTGATAAAATGTAGTGATTTGGTCTTCAATCAAATTTGAATTTTTACTGATCTACGTAGACATCAGTGGCAGCTGCTCTAAGACTACAAGGGAAGCTCCGCTTCCTCTACTATGTCCGAAAATAAATGCTCATATATGCACTATCGTATTTATATTGGTTTTAATAAAAGTGCGCTAGAACGCGGTCAACTTTATGACTAGCTCGTTCAGAATCAGGTATTTATTGTAGATTGTTTGACGCGATTTTCTTGTCATACAGTACATTTCCGTGCAGCGCAGCGCGTTAAACCCTCCTGAAGCCCAGCTTCACTGGATCTCTATGGGCAGCACAGAGGAGCTTTTTTCACTGCAGAAAAGCTGGACGGTAATTGGATAAATGCACCAAAATCGTCACTTCCAGGGAAGCTAAGCTTCTCTGGGAGGGAATGGAGCAGTGGGCGGGCCAGGACACTGGGCTGCTGCATGATGATTGGAGGAGCTGTTTAAAGGGCGAAACCCCTATTTTGATTGACAGCAGGTCTTAAGTATATATCAGCGCTACAGAGATTCGAGTTCAGTCCCATGCGGATTTGCAGGTGAAGTGGTACGACGAACTGCTGCACTCTGTATTGTTTGCTGGTGATATAAACCATTTTTGTTCATACAAATCATTGTTAAAATAATAAAATAAAAAAACATATTATAGCGTTCTTGACTTTGCTCCTTGTTTCAGCATTCTAAAGTTAGTTCGTTCATATAATTAAAGTAGCTCGTGGAAGGGCAAACTAGCCAGAATTTACTTACAAATAACATAATGAATTTTATGATCAAGGCCTAATATGAGCTTCCCCTGTTTCAAAAGCTAGCAGCTGCCACTGGTAGACATCTACATATCTCTGGTGATTAATGACAATATCTTTACAATTTCAGGCTCTTAAAAGCGATGATGGTAAAACAATAGGAGATGAAATAATTTTTCTGACAGACGGGGAAGCAACTGATAATGTTCAGGATTGTTTCCAGGAAGCTGTTCAAAGTGGTGCAATTATTCACACTATAGCATTCGGCCCAAAGGCAGACAATGTACTGAAAACCATGGCAGATCAAACAGGTAAGATTTTACACTTTACAGCTCATCAATAATTCCAGTGCTCAGTAAAAAACAATTCACATTAACACTGTACAACTTTTGCATTGTTGCATTCCATAACACTGAATTTTGATTATTGTTTAAATAGGTGGAATCTTTAAAATAGCCAAAGACTCTCTACTTTCCAACCAGCTTGTGGATGCCTTTTCCTCAATTACAGTGTTTGATGGAAATCCTAACACACAGCCCTTACAGGTTAGTCATACACATCCACTGTGAGAAATATCAATATCAGAGTCTTTACATAAAATGATTCATTGTTTTCCAAACAGCTTGAAAGCACTGGAAAGCTTGTTACAGATTGGTTCAATGGAACAGTTCCCATTGACCGGACTGCAGGAAAAAACACCACCTTTACATTAATTTATGAAAAAAGTGCACCTACTGTGTACATACAGTCACCAAGTGGTTTGGCTTATGACCAAAGAAACACCACTGACACTGCTAACACAATCACTTTAACTGTTCCAGGAACTGCAGAGGTAAACCATTTTACTTGGATCAATAATTCTAACATGAAAAAAAGTGAAACCTTGGATTACGAGCATAATTTGATCCATTTTGCACATGTTGCAAAAACACTCGCAAATCGCGTTACTCACAATCCGAGGTTCCACTGTAAATAAATTATACGTTTAAATCTTGACAATTTAATATTTCTACATTTATATTTCTATTTTATAAATTTTGCACTGCAGCCAGGGGATTGGAAATACAGCTTCCTCAACAGAGAAACAGCTGCTCAGCAGATGAGTTTAACAGTAATGAGTCGAGCAGCTCATGAAGATGTTCCCCCAGTCACAGTTACAGTCAGAATGACCAAGCAGAGTCATGATGGCTCCAAACCTATGGTAGTGTTGGCTGAGGTCAGTCAGAATTACAATCCTGTGTTGGGGACCAGAGTTTGGACGACCATGGAGTCAGATACTGGGCACTCAGAAAAACTAGAGCTCTTTGATAATGGAGCAGGTACAACTTTTAAAATGTCAACTTGCATAAACTTATAAAAGGTGAAAGTTTTACACTTTATACACTACATGTGGGATAACTTTTCCAGGTGCTGATGCTTTCAAAGATGATGGTGTCTATTCCAAATATTCTACAAAATTAAAAAAGGGAAAATACAGTCTAAAAGTGCGCGTGGAAAATCAAGATGGACAAGTCCTGTATTCAGTACACAGACACAGTGGTTCTCTGTATGTCCCTGGATATATTGTTGATGGTAACTATGATTTACTCTTATCACTCAGTCAGAATTGAACACTTATACAAAATACCTAATGAGACCTAATTTTTGCACACACATGGATTCAATCACTTATTGATGTCTCACTTGTTCACTCATTGAATTATGTTTTTAATTATTTAAATGTAGGAAGCAGAAATCTACAAGGAGGAGGAGCTATTAGGTTTCTGAGTAGTATAGAGAGTGGGATGGATTGTTTGTTGGGGACAAAGGGCATACAGAGTGGGACTGGGTCATAAAGATCCAACAAAACTTTGTATAATGGGGATGGGAATGAAGAAAAGAAGTGCCCATATGTTGATGATTAAGTTGGGTTTAAATACAAAATCAAACAGTGATGAATTTGTGAAAATGTTAGTTTATTCTTCATATACATTTAAATTCTCCTTGTTGACTAGATTAAAACATTTGTAAATAATATTGATAGCAATGTGACAACTTTAACACATTCAGTGTATATTTGTTTCACAATAGTCAAGATACTGTAGAGGTCTTCACTTAATTAAAATTACATTTCTCCTTGTTTTCGGGCAATAAAAGTCTTAGAGGATGTGGCATAATTAGTTTTTAGTGACATGAAGACAGGTTGGACCCATAAACAGGCAACATAACCAGTGGGAGATTTTATAAACTGTTATTTAAAGTCTGGATTGAATAAAATTAATGGACAATGATAGTAGAAATGAAGGGAGTGCAATAATTGTCGTTTAAGGTGTCCTGGCAGATCACACAGAGAACTCAATGTCAGTTTAGAGAGTAGACCGTAACAGAGAACTGGAGTAGGAGGTGAGTCACACACTAATCTTTATGTCTAGCCATCAGAGGCAGATATGTGAAGACCGCCATTGACCCAATTGAGCTGGAGGAAGTGCCTTTGAGGGAAAGCCTGAAGGCCAACTGTCATAACTGTCAAACTTTGTATCTCTTCTCTTAGAGAAATAATTGACATTTACATCCTCTATATACTGTAGGTAAAGTGGTATTAAACCCTCCTAAGCCCCCAGTAACTGTGCAGAGAGAGAACATTGGCAGATTCACCAGAACACTAACTGGGGAGAGTTTTGTGGTGGAAGCTGAGGAACCTTCAAACTTCCCTCCAAGCAAGATCACAGATCTGATTGCAGAAATTCAGGAGGACACTGTGTTTCTTAACTGGACAGCTCCTGGTGAGGATTATGATCAGGGAACAGGTGAGTCTTGTATAAATTTACACTGTTGGATAATGGAACATTAAATATTGGAAATGTTTGACACTATAATAAAATCATTTTTTAAAATATATGAAATAGTGATACATTTAAAGTTATTTTACTTATTTAGAGTAGCTCTTAAAAATGGTGCCCAGAGAACAGCAGAGGTGGGCGGGACCAGGCGAAGATTATCGAAGCTATGCTGAGCTGACCATTGAGCAAGGGAAGGGGCTCATGGTATATTAGGTACATACAGTGGTCGAATTGTAAAAAAAAAAAAAAATTAATAATAATATTAATTTCAAGGGGGGTGGTGTGGTCAAATATTTTTTGGTGGAGGGGCATAATTAGTTGTTAGAGACATGAAGACAGGTTGGACCCAAAAACAGGTTATTTAAAGTCTGGATGGAATACAATTAATGGACATGATAGTAGAAATGAAGGGAGTACAATAATTGTCATTTAAGGTGTCCTGGCAGATCACACTCAGAGAACTCAGTGTCAGTTTAGATAGTAGACCGTAACAGAGAACTAGAGTAGGAGGTGAGTCACACACTAATCTTTATGGCTAGCCATTAGAGGCAGATACTGTATGTGAAGACCGCCGTTGACCCAGTTGAGCTGGCGGAAGTGCCTTTGATGGAAAGCCTGAAGGGCAACACGCAGTTTGACACGTAGCTGTTAAACATTTATCTTTTCTCTCTTTGTTAAGCTGTTATTAACTAAATTTAAGCTTAATTAAATCTACTTGAAGCCATCAAAACTAAACCTGCACTTAAACATGCAATTGTCAAAACTATCATTTGATCCTTTCAATTGCTTTCATCTGGGGAGGATTATAAGAGTAGAACTAAAAATCTACACTGCGTACCAAATTATTACGCAAATGATATCTTTCTCTGATTTTCATAATTAGTAAATGCAAATGACAATTTTCTAGGCATCAACTATTAGAGTATAATTTGAATTTTATTGAACCGACCTCCTAATGATAACAATATTTACTTTAAAAATAAAAACCTGAAAACGCACTGTTCCAAATTCCAAAAGTTAAAACATTTTATAGGTTGTAAATAACTGAAATACAGTGGTGTGAAAAACTATTTGCCCCCCTCCTGATTTCTTATTCTTTTGCATGTTTGTCACACAAAATGTTTCTGATCATCAAACACATTTAACTATTAGTCAAAGATAACACAAGTAAACACAAAATGCAGTTTTTAAATGAACGGTTTTATTATTTAGGGAGAAAAAAATCCAAACCTACATGGCCCTGTGTGAAAAAGTAATTGCCCCCTGAACCTAATAACTGATTGGGCCACCCTTAGCAGCAATAACTGCAATCAAGCGTTTGCGATAACTTGCAACGAGTCTTTTACAGCGCTCTGGAGGAATTTTGGCCCACTCATCTTTGCAGAATTGTTGTAATTCAGCTTTATTTGAGGGTTTTCTTGCATGAACAGCCTTTTTAAGGTCATGCCACAACATCTCAATAGGATTCAGGTCAGGACTTTGACTAGGCCACTCCAAAGTCTTCATTTTGCTTTTCTTCAGCCATTCAGAGGTGGATTTGCTGGTGTGTTTTGGGTCATTGTCCTGCTGCAGCACCCAAGATCGCTTCAGCTTGATTTGACGAACAGATGGCCGGACATTCTCCTTCAGGATTTTTTGGTAGACAGTAGAATTCATGGTTCCATCTATCACAGCAAGCCTTCCAGGTCCTGAAGCAGCAAAACAACCCCAGACCATCACACTACCACCACCATATTTTACTGTTGGTATGATGTTCTTTTGTGGCGGCGCGGTGGTGTAGTGGTTAGCACTGTCACCTTGCACCTCCAGGGTCTGGGTTCGATTCCCCGGCCAGGCTCGATTCCCGTCTCTGTGTGCATGGAGTTTGCATGTTCTCCCCGTGCTTGATGGGTTTCCTCCGGGTACTCCGGTTTCCTCCCACAGTCCAAAGATATGCAGGTTAGGCTAATTGGTGTTCCTAAATTGCCCATAGTGTGTGATTGGGTGTGTAATTGTGTGTATGTGTGTGTGCCCTGCGATGGATTGGCACCCTGTCCAGGGTGTACCCCGCCTAGTGCCCGAAGTCTCCTGGGATAGGCTCCAGGTCCCCCGCGACCCTGAACACAGGAGTAAGCGGTATAGAAAATGAATGAATGACTGAATGATGTTCTTTTTCTGAAATGCTGTGTTACTTTTACGCAAGATGTAACGGGACACGCACCTTCCAAAAAGTTCAACTTTTGTCTCGTCGGTCCACAAGGTATTTTCCCAAAAGTCTTGGCAATCATTGAGATGTTTTTTAGCAAAATTGAGACGAGCCTTAATGTTCTTTTTGCTTAAAAGTGGTTTGCGCCTTGGAAATCTGCCATGCAGGCCGTTTTTGCCCAGTCTCTTTCTTATGGTGGAGTCGTGAACACTGACCTTAATTGAGGCAAGTGAGAACTGCAGTTTTTTATATGTTCTCCTGGGGACTTTTGTGGCCTCTCGGATGAGTTGTCTCTGCATTCTTGGGGTAATTTTGGTCGGCCAGCCATTCCTGGGAAGGTTCACCACTGTTCCATGTTTTTGCCATTTGGATAATGGCTCTCACTGTGGTTCGCTGGAGTCCCAAAGCTTTAGAAATGGCTTTATAACCTTTACCAGACTGATAGATCTCAATTACTTTTGTTCTCATTTGTTCCTGAATTTCTTTGGATCTTGGCATGATGTCTAGCTTTTGAGGTGCTTTTGGTCTACTTCTCTGTGTCAGGTAGCTCCTATTTAAGTGATTTCTTGATTGAAACAGGTGTGGCAGTAATCAGGCCTGGGGGTGACTACAGAAATTGAACTCAGGTGTGATAAACCACAGTTAAGTTATTTTTTAACATGGGGGCAATCACTTTTTCACACAGGGCCATGTAGATTTGGAGTTTTTTTTCTCCCTGAATAACGTAAACCTTCATTTAAAAACTGCATTTTGTGTTCAATTATGTTATCTTTGTCTAATAGTTAATGGTTTTTGATGATCAGAAACATTTAAGTGTGACAAACATGCAAAAGAATAAGAAATCAGGAAGGGGGCAAATAGTTTTTCACACCACTGTAGGCTTTTGTTGAATTTGCAGCATTATTCAAGATTCCATTATGAGGTCATATTTACTGAAATGAAAAACTATTTCAATTAAAAACATCCTAACAGGGCATGTTCCATCTTAACATAGGACCCCTTCTTTGATATCACCTTCACAATTCTTGCATCCATTGACCTTGTGAGTTTTTGGACAGTTTCTGCTTGAATTTCTTTGTGGGATGTCAGAATAGCCTCCCAGAGCTGCTGTTTTGAATCAAACTGCCTCCCATCCTCATAGATCTTTTGAGGATTCTCCAAAGGTTCTCAATGGGGTTGAAGTCAGGGGAGGATGGTGGCCACACCATGAGTTTCTCATCTTTTATGCCCATTGCAGCCAATGACACAGAGGTATTCTTTGCAGCATGAGATGGTGCATTGTCGTGCATGAAGACGATTTTGCTACGGAAGGCACGGTTCTTCTTTTTTGGCGCTTTTCCACTGCATAGTACGACACGACACGGCTCAGTTCTACTCACTTTTGGGGGGTTATCCACTGGGACCAGTACATAGTACCTGTTCCTTTTTTTAGTACCACCTCGGCCGAGGTTCCAAGCGCGCCGAACCGTTACCAAAACGTGACGTGTAAACACGCTAGTCACTGATTAGCCGGAGAAAATCGTCATTACTGCGTCACCGAACTTGCGACACGAGACACAACAGAACTGATATATTTAGAAACAGCCAGAGAAAGATCGCACGCACCTTTTTGTATTAACCGTCGGCCTCTTTTGAAACAAACTCCTTCGTCTCGCTGTTAAAAACATCCACATGCCGAGAATGAAGAACACCATGCCTTCTATATGCTCCATTGTTGTGTGTTTGTTTGTGGCGCGTTTACGATGACGTCACGGCAGTAGCGGCACCGCGCGCGTGAGTAATCCCGCCCACGCTAAAGTGTTACTACACTGCAGTGGAAGAGCAAACCGAGCCAAACTGCGCCGAACCGAAGTGAGTTGAACTGAACCGTGTCGTGCCGTTCTATGCAGTGGAAAAGAGGCATTTGTGTCATGGAAGAAAGTACTCAGTAAATATACTTTTCAGCGGTCATTTTCACACCTTCAGGGACCCTACAGGGGCCTACCAGCTCTCTCCCCATGATTCCGGCCAAAAACATGACTCTGGCACCTCCTTGTTGACATTGCAGCCTTCTTGGGTCATGGTGGCCATCCACCATCCATCCACTACTCCATCCAGCTGGACCATCCAGGGTTGCACGACACACATCAGTAAGCAAGACTGTTTGAAAATTAGTCTTCATGTATGCCTGGGCCCACTGCAACCGGTTCTGTGTGTGAGCATTGGTTACATATGGTGGCTATATGTTTATGCACAACTGCAAGCCTCTAAAGGATCCTATACATTGAGGTTCGCGGGACTCCAGAGGCACCAGCAGCTTCAAATATCTGTTTGCTGCTTTGTAATGGCATTTCAGCAGCTGCTCTCTTAATCTGAAGAATTTGTCTTGCAGAAACCTTCTTCATTCTGCCTTCATCTGCACGAACCTGTCTGTGCTCTGAATCAGCCAAGAATGTCTTCACAGTACGATAAGTTTTCGTGAAATATCTAATGTTTTCATACCTTGTCCAATTTGATGCTTTTCAGCAGCAGAGAGATCCTTTTCCTTTCCCATATTGCTTGAAACCTGTGGCCTGCTTAATAATGTGGAACACAGTGAACATTAGTAATTAAATAATTTAATAGTAATAGTTTTGTAGGACTACACACCAGTCTGCATATGCACTACATGCATACACATAAATAATTTAATTACTATTATGGCATTTAAAAATTTATTACTGCCATTTTTGGACCAAAGCATGTAGATGAAGCCACAAAGTCTAATGAAAAAACAAAACCTCTTCATTAAACTGAGAATGAAATGACACAATTATCTTTTATAATCATGAAAGCTGTCAGGCATTTCGAAAACTCCTGTATTAAACTGAATGCTTTGTTTTCATTTTGTGTATATCATACCTTCAATGCTCTTCTTTTCTTAAATAAGTCAAAAGCTGTGCTCGAACGGTTCTCTTGGTCGTTGTAAAAATGCTAGCAGCGCAAAAAATTATGTGAACTTGCGTGGGCCAGTGAACAGCGCGTTACAATATTGAATTCTAATTGGCTAATCGCAATTTGTCCTTAGTAACTGCTTGTTCTAGCTTTTTCCAACACAAGGCTGAATCTAAAATCCCTCTCTGACCCCCGATCAAGTGCTCTACATGGTGTGTGGAAATATTAATTTTATACCCTACATAGCACACTAGATGGGCTAATGGGCCCTCAGATACCCAAATATGCTGGCAAGTGAAATAGTGAGCATCCAAAGGATATGTATAATTGCCCAAGAAAACTGCAAGAATATGTCTAAACAAAGAAGTCTAAGTGCTGTGATGAATGCAATTTTATGATATCTACCTAAACAAAATAGTTTAAAATAGAAACTATTGTAATTTGGAATTGTGATTTCATATACAGTAATGTATTTTCATTCTTAATTTTCTGGTGCGCAGTTATACCTGGAGAATTTATTCAGTATAAATACAATCACTAATATTCTAATTGTTTTTTAAGCCCATTCTTATGAAATCAGATGGAGTGAGGATTTCAAGATGCTTCGATACAACTTCACCAGCAGTAATTTAGTCAACTCTTCAGGACTTCCGCCCCAAGAATCAGGTTCAGCTGAACAACACTCTTTCCAGCCTAATATTACAATTGAAAATGGCACCACATATTTCTTTGCTATTCAGTCAGTAGACCAACAGTTAGCAAAATCTGAGGTATCAAACATTGCTCAAGCAACAAAGTACGTCACAAGTCCGGCCTTATCATCGTCCAATAATCTAACAGCTATGATTGTATCAGTCTGTGTTGTAACCCTTGTGGCATGTGTGATAGCTGTGGTGATCATATGGGCACTGAAACGAAAGGAAAATGTATATTAAGGATCTGTAATTTTTCTCTTCTGTGCTTTACAGTATGTTACTTAACTGATAAAATCTTGAGTGACTCATTTTTAACAACGTTGTTGTTCAGAAATTCACAAATGTACAATTTTGAAAACTGTAACATCGAGAAGTAAAAAAATTTTTTTGTCATAATATGAATTTCAGAAAAGCAATTGTAATAAAAAACAGAAAAGCAATTGTTAATGTTTTAACGCTTTAATATACTGTAATGAAAAGAAATATATAGTAAACTAATAGTTGTTTTTTTGTTGTTGTTGTTGAATGACAAAATATTGAGCTTGGATAAGAGAGTTTGTATTGAGTTTGGTTAACAGTTTAATAGCCTATGTTCACATTACAAGCCACATTTTTGGTCAGATCAGACTTGCATGATATGATGGTTTAGATTCGTACAAATGTCTTTTATCGGATGTCACATCTGTCATCTGAAATAGCACATATGCACACATTCAAACATCTTTGCTTGTATCATCTGTGTTAAACCTCTGGGGTCTGAGAGTTGACCTGTGGACTATGGACCAGACAGAGACAGAGTCATCTTGTGTCTATACATTTAAATAAGGTACCATTCCAGATTTCTTCTCCTTTGAAAAATGCACGTCTCTGAAAAGCTTTGAGCTGGTATAGAAATTGTTCCTGTACTCATGGTATCCATAACATTGGTAAGAATCATACGAAAGTCATTATGCAGAAGGAAAGTTATTCTTTCCTGTGTACAGCAAAATGCACTGTGTATCCGTTCCTATAGTCTACAAGGAAAAACAATTTGTATCCACACTTTGTTGGTTTTGCCTTCATGAACTCGGAAAGTCCTGTCTTTACCTTGTTAGTTACCATCTTAAGGTTCCTTTGAGGATGATACAAGGCTTGGCATGTTGGATTGCAGTCATGAGAGGCCTTCCTTTCATTTTCATAATCCTTATCATGATTACTCGTGTAAATTCCATGAAATTGTCCTGTACTTGTCTGTGTTTCTGGGAAGGCTTGGGAAAAATAGTGCTTTGTGTCCACTTTGTAGTCCAGCCCAGCTTCACCACTGCCATGTAGAAAACAAGTTCTATAAATTTGTAGAACTCCTCTACAGTTACATCTGTCCATTTGTATTTCCTCTGTGCACAATTTCTTTTTTTTTATTTAGATTTGTTACTAAAGAACATCTTGAATAAGTCCAGTCATATGTGGCAGTCCATTGAACTTAGCTGAACTCCTGGTCGCCAGGTGGGCTTTAACATCATGTCAGAAGCATCCATGTCACATCCTGGAGTTTTGAAATGTATTTGAATGTATTCAATGTAATTTGAATAAAAAAAATTGTTAAAATATTATGATGTGAATGCAGCCATTTGCAAACACATATCTATCTAATTGTTGGAAATTTCACAAGAACAGACCAAGAAAACAAAACAGCCATGTCAAAGCACTACATAACAATGTGCCCAAAAGGCATATTCAAAACCACATTCCAGCCATTCATAGACAAGACATAATCAATAGTAGTAAACAACACAGCACAATAGAATATCTAAGAACAAATGTGCCATTATGAGTAGCTTTATTTCAATATAATATAATCAGATCAGAATAAGTAGCAATTTTGCAAAGCATACACAATGCAAAATCAATACCAGTCGCCCCTTCCTGATTTATTTATTTATTTGCATATTTGTCACAATAAAGAGTCACACTTTAATATTACACCGATTAAATACCAAACCCCGCTTAATATGATATTGTGAGAAATTTTCACAGTAGCAGCAACATGTATCGACAATGCACAGAGGAGTGATGTCAGTGGTGATGGCATTGCAGTCAATTCGGAATGGGGAAAGTTCCTTTAACTGACATTCCTTGAACAGAGAGCTCTGAGAACGTCTCGGGTTACTTTGCTGTAACCCTGTTCCCTGAAAGGCGGGAACGTGAAACGCTATGGGAAACATGTCGGCGGCTGTGAAGCATGTGTGTACAAACACGCCAAATTTTGGCTTATATAACCTCGGTCAGGTGACGTCATCTGATTAGACTCAGCTGCAGGTTATAAATATCGGTGAGCCGGCGACAACCTCAGATTCATTTGTCTGAACGGACGTCCGGTCACGTGGCAGTGTGGCATTGCGACGCAGCATCTCGTTCCCGCCTTTCAGGGAACAGGGTTACAGCAAAGTAACCCGAGACGTTCCCTTTCAAGGCTACACTCGATGCTGCGTGAAACGCTATGGGAACGAGAATACCAACGCCGCCGCACTGCAGGTGTCTTTACCCAAGGTTGTGTAGCATGTGTGCACAAGGCCGCAGAGTCTCAGAACTATGTCTGGGAGCTACGTGGACATCCAGACTATAAATTTTACAAATGTGTGCGGGGAAGAAAAAACCTGCCGCATCACACACTTGCTGCAGGGAGTACCTCTTGAAGGAGCAATAGATGAGGTGACCCCTCTGGTTGAATGAGCCCTGACTCCCAGAGGCAAAGTGAGCTCATGCGCCTCATAGGAGAGGGCAGTAGCAGCTCTCATCCAGTGACAAGGTATGTGTAGTGGCGGACGCAACCCCCCCCCCCCCCCCCCGGTTGCAGCCTCCATAGCATACAGAAACTTGCCCAGACTTTCGCCACTGGCTGGTTCGGTGGACGTAGGTCTGAAGGGCACATACTAGGCACAGTAGGTGATGATGCAGAATTGCCTTGACTGCCCAGGGACAGGTCCAGGCAAGATGGGTAGACTGACAAGTACGCAGATCTCCGATCCTCTTGAGAGAGGAAATGGCCATAAGAAAAACCATCCTAAGGGTCAGAGGCCTGTCAGGTGCTGACTCTAGTGGCTTCAATCAGAACGTGGCAGACTGAAATAGGGAATGCGTACAGTACGTTCTGAGGGTACTAGGGCACAAGCCTGAAGACAATTCTCTTAGAGAAACTCCAGCACTTGAGCAATTCAGCAGAGGACTGGGTCAACCTGCTTAGCACACACTTGCTGTGGGAGGGATACCCCTTGCTTGTGCAATATATGGGGTGATCCCCTTGGTTGAATGAGCCCTGATTCCTAGAGGTGAAGTGAGCTCATGTGTCCCATAGGAGGGGGCAATAGCACTCTCATCCAGTATAGTGGCGGAGGCACCGCAGGTTGCGGTTCCAAACATGTAAAAGCTGCTCTGGTTTACGCTACCGGCTGATGTGGTGGACGTAAATCTGAAGAGCGAGTACTGGACATAGTCAGTGAAATCAATTCTGTTCCGAAGCTGTAAAGGCGGAGGACAGGATGTTTCAAAAACAATATCAGACTATAGTTGAGTGAGAATGCAATTAAGTACATCCTGAGAGTACTAGGGCACAAGCTCGAGGACAAACTTTTTTTTTTTTTGCAGCAGCAGCAGCAGCAGTTCCAGCACTGAACACTTTGGCAGTGAACTGAGTCTACCCGCTTAGCACACACTTGCTGCAGGGGAATACCTCTTGCTAGTGTAGGAGATGAGGCGATCTCCTGGTTGAATGATTTAAAAATACTACTTTTGACATATAAAGCATTAAATGGTCTCACACCGCAGTATCTGAGTGAACTGCTAGTGTCTTATGATCCGCCACGCCTACTATGATCAAAGAATGCAGGCTGTTTGTCAGTACCGCTTATTATGAAAACTACAGCAGGGGGCAGAGCTTTTACTTACAAAGCCCAAAGTTATGGAATAACTACCCAGTAAATGTGAAGAGAGAGAGCATTGACAGGTTCGCCAGAGGAGTAACTGGGGACAGTTTAGTGTTGAAAACAGATGCCCCTTCAAACTTTCTTCCAAACAAGATTACAGATCTGACTGTGAAAAAAAATACAGCACTTGCTTTAACTTTCGAATAAATACATACTTAAAAAAAGATTCACTCTTTACTTCAAACATGTTTATAAACAGTCAATATAGGGGCAGGGGTAGTAAGATGCTCTACTGTTACTGTTTCCTATTCAGTTGTTACTTTCACTCTTAATGTCTAGGGGAAACAGGAAGCCAACATAAGAAAAATAAAAAAAATAATGTAAATTTAATAAAGGCTGTAACTGTTTGCTAGCAGGGGAGCGAACTGTGCAACAATGTACAACAATACACCCAATTGCTCCATGTAGACCCTTCAGCATACTAACCTTGTCTGAACGGACGTCCGGTCCCGTAGGCAGTGCGGCATTGGGATGCAGGATCTCATTCCCGCCTTTTCAGGGAACAGGGTTACAGCAAAGTAACCCGAGAAGTTCCCTTTCAAAGGCTACACTCGATGCTGCGTGAAAACGATATGGGAACGAGAATACCAACGCCGCTGCACTGCAAGTGTCTACACCACAAGGTTGTGTAGCATGTGCGCACAAGGCCAAGAAGGTCTCAGAACTATGCTTGGGCAGCTACCTCGGGGACCCGTGAGCCCGGAGTAGCAAAAACATCCAGACTATGAATGTAACAAATTTGTGCTGAGAGGGCCAACCCTCTGCATCACACAATTGCTGCAGGGGAATACCTCCTGCTAGTGCAAAAAGAGGCGATCCCTCTGGTTGAGTGAGCCCTGATTCCTAGAGGCGAAGTGAGCCCACGCGCCTCATAGGAGAGGGCAATAGCATCTCTCACCCAGTGTAGTGAGGGCTGCCCCCGCGGCCCCAAAACATGTAAAGGCTGCTCTGACCTACGCCACTGGCTGAAGCAGTGGACGGAAATCTGAAGAGCACGTACTGGACACAGTAAGTGAAGTTTCTCCTGCTCCAAAGCTGTAAGTCAGAGGACAGAGGGCTTCAAAAACAATAGGGTGAATGTTGGGTTTATGGACTTTCGTAAGATAGTTAGTGAGGATGCAGTTATATACGTCCTGAGAGTACTAGGGCACAAGCCCGAGGACAACTTTTCCTGCAGAAACTCCAGTACTGAAACAATTCGGCAGTGGACTGGGTCTACCTGCTTAGCACACACTTGCTGCAGGGGAATACCTCTTGCTGATGCAATAGATGAGGTGATCTGCCTGGTTGAATGAGCCCTGATTCCTAGAGGCGAAATGAGCCCACGCACCTTATAGGAGAGAGCAATAGCATCTCTCACCCGCCCCTCGGTTTCGGCCCCAAAACATGTAAAAGCTGCTCTGAATTACACCACTGGCTGATGTGGTGGACGTAAATCAGAAGATCACGTACTGGACACAGTAAGTGAAGTCTCTCCTGCTCCGAATCTGTAAAATGCTGAGAACAGAAGGCTTCCAAACTGTAAGAGCTATATCACATTTGTTATGTAAGATGGATCTGCAGAATTTGTTGTTGAGTTTATTTTATTTTATCTGTTTTATTTTATTTATTCTTATTCTGTTCATTAGTTAAGCATCAAGCTTTAAGTTTGTTACATAAGCCATAAGCTTTAAATTTGTTAGTTATGCATCCATTTTGACAATCGTAAGTTGGTCTGTGATGTCATTCCACTATGACATGTATTTGTATGACTATCGCATGATAGAAAATTCAGTTTAGATGCGGAAGGCTACGGAAACACAAGCTTTTGACCGTAAGCTAAGAATGTAATTTATAAAATACAGCAACTAGGTTGTTGTAACCATAAGCTACCCGTAAGCAGATATATACAACAAAAGTGTTGTTATATGCGTAAGATACAGCAAATAGGTTGTTGTAAAAGTCAGAAATTTGCAAGATACAGCAACTGGTGTCTGTAACCACAGTGGATTTACTCAAGACGACTGTATGAAGTGTTGATTCTTTGATGCTGACAAAATAAACTACAAGAGACAAAGAGATCGGACTTCTGTTGTTTGAGTGAAACTTTGAACCAAAGCTACGCGTAAAAACTACTGAAATAATATGTCCGCATCTACACAAACAATTGGGCAAGTTGAAAATAGAACTTTCGGGTGCTGATTCTAGTGGTCCAAAGGGGTGTCAATTGGGCCTTTGAGCACGATAGCTAAAACCCACAAACAAGGGTATTTTCGCACAGTAACCCCATCAATCAGGACGTGGCAGGCTGAAATAGCAGTTACGTACGTCCTGAGAGTACTAGGGCACAAGAGGACAACTTCTATTGCAGAAACTCCAGCATTGAAGGAATTCAGCAGTGAACTGGGTCTAGCTGCTTAGCACAGTTTTCCTGCTCCGAAGCTGTAAAAGCTTTCCTGCTCCGGAGGACAGAGGCTTCAAAACAATAGGGTGCATGTTGAAATGGAACTCCCTGATGTGGCAGGCTAAATAGCAGCTACGTACGTCCTGAGAGTACTAGGGCACGAGCCCGAGGACAACTTTTCTTGCAGAAACTCCAGCACTGAAACAATTCGGCAGTGGACTGGGTCTAACTGCTTCGTCATGCACGACTTTTCACATACATTCCTTCTGAGGGCATAAGCTCTTCTAGGGGAGGGAGCCCTCTAGAATAGAAGACCAGCTTGACTTAGACTCCCGGGAGCAGAGCTATCAGGAAAATGAATAGAGACGTAACCTGGGCCACGTACGGGGCAAGGACTCCAGACCAATCGGGGGGGGATGGAAGAGTCAGAGAGCAGCAAAGGGGACATTTGCTGATCTTACGAGGCAAAGAGGTCCACCTCTGCTAGCTGAAATCTCTCCCAGATTGACTGACTACTTCGGGGTGGGGTTTCCAATCCCCGTGTGTCAGAGCTTGACTGAACAGTACAATTGCTCCTATTCATATGCCCTGAAATGTAAATCACCCTGAGGGAGAGAAACCTGGTGCGCTAGCTGTATAGCGCCGCAAGCACAGTCCACCCTGGCGATAATATATGAGACTACCATAGTGTAGTCCATCCGCACTAGGACATGGTAGCCTCTCAACTGCAGGAGGAAGTGCTTTAGGGCCAGAAATAGAGCCATAATATAGAGGCAATTGATGTGACGCGCGAGAAGAAGGCCTCTCCAGCTCCCTTGGCTGGACGGTCATCTAAGACCGCACCACGGCCCGTGAGGGAAGCATCTGTTGTTAGCATCTGTGATGACAAGACGGACTTAGAGTGGGTCTCAGAGTAAGAAACCGGGGTCTTAAACCACATAGGAAGGGTACGGAGAACTTGGCGCATAACCTTTATTGGGGATTGGCCCTAGAGTGAAATCCCCTGTCTTCACCACAACTAGGAATGTTCTCATGTGCAGAAGTCCCAAAAGTGTCACCGTGGATACAGCTGCCATGAGAGCTAAGATTTCTGAAAGGGATGAACACTTTCTGGTCTATCTAGATTTGCTTGTAGAATGGATTCGTTTACTTTTGGGTCTCAATCCTAGAAGCAAAGATGAGCTAGGATGACATGCTGATGTCGAAGCGCTAGCTACTGAGACTGGGCCAGCAAGTCGTCTATCCATGCATTTTATATATGTGCGGGTGAGGGAGCTAAACCAAATGGAAGGACCCGATACTGGTAAGCTTCGCACCCAAAAGCGAACCTCCGGTTTTTCCCTGTGTTGTGGCAATATTTCTATATGAAAGTAAGCATCCTTCAATCGATTGTCACAAATCAATCGCTTGGTAGGATTTGAGAGCAATCACTTTGACAGTCAACATTTTGAAACTGTATTATTTATTTTAGATAGCGGTACAGCCCGCGAAATCTAAAAATTTGGACGCAGCCCCCCATTCCTCTAGGAACCAAGGAATACCGACTGTAGTAGCCTGACTCACTGTCTGGTAGGGGAACATGTTCCATGGTCCCATTCCCTAGCAACTTCTGTCAGGAGATGCGTACTTTCCGGCTTCATGGGAGTGGAGACCACCCCATTTTGAAACGCGGAGGGTGATGTGAGAACTGAAACCTGTAGTTTTTCTACAGTGCTTAGTACCCAAGGAGATATACTTGGCAGTAGCTTCCACGCTGCCAGTTTCTCAGAAAGGGGCAAAGTTTCGGCGGCTTGGTTAAACGGAGGGGATGTTAGATGTTCGGCATCCTGAAACATGGCAGGAAAAACTGAAGAACTAACACTTTATTGGAAACTGGTGTTGCCCAAAACACCAGCGGTGGTGAACCAAGAACACCGACCTCCTGGGGGTGTCAGGGAGAACACTTAATTCTTGTAAGGAATTCTGTGTGCCTCTCCCCATTGGGGGGCCACCCCCATGGTCTTGGGCACATGAACCTCAGGGCTTCTTTGTGAAGAAGACAATATGCCAGTCTGACCTTTTTGAGGCAAATAGTGAGGCGCGTCACACCCCAATCTTTACGAGGGGTGGCAGGCTCAAAAACACACTCCTTGTGTTTCACGCCTCGCCAGAGTCAGACCCGGTTGACTCCTGAGCACGGCGGGGAAGGAATTTCCCGAAGGCTTGTTATATATAACTTCGCCTAATGAACCTAGTGGCGACCGAGTTAACGATATCGCCAAACAGGCCGGAAGGCGAGATAGGGGTATCCAGGAGGAATGCACGATTCTTATCCTTGATGCGCCTGAGATTCAACCACAAGTGCCTCTGCGCGAAACCCATCGAAGCCATAAAACGGCCGATAGAACGAGCCGTCTGCTTTTGTTGCATGCAGAGACAAGTCTGTGGCCCGGCGTAATTCCAATACGCCCTATCTGAAGAGCCCCGCCAATGCTCAAGTCTCTCAGCCGGTCAGGGTGGTAGGCCTGCAAAACCGCCATGGTGTGCAAAGGAGCACCAACCTGACCTGCTGCCTGAAAAGCTTTTCCTTCCAGGGAAGATGAAAGTCTACATAGCTTGAAGGAAGTATTAGCTTTTCAGGAAGGATGATGCCCCAGGACAGAGATAGCCTGTAAAGCGTCTCTTCTACCTGGGTATCATCATATAACTCAGCGCTTCCACATCAATTATATTTAAGAGAATAAATAAGTTGATGTCAGGAAAACACGGGATAATACAGCTTACTCCATAAAAGGGTTAACTCATATGGAGAGAGCTAAGAGGGGGGGAGAGAGAGAGAGAGAGCGTCATGAAGCCCCCCCCCCCCCCCCCCGGTCACCCGACAGAAACTGCCATTTAATGTTTACCCAGTGCTTAGTATGGAGGATGTTAACCCTAACCCAGTGAAGAAGCGCAGGGCGCGTTTGAGAACGATCCCGATCCAATGAGAACGCGAAAGAAAGCAGCTTTAAGCCCCAAAGGTGCGCCGTGGCCCAAAGCTTTTCAAGGAATGCAGGGCACGCGCGAGCAGTAAAGTGTAGATATCGCCCTCCGATATGGATTGTCACGCGGAAGGACATCTCGTTTAAAACTCCAAATATCGGTGAGTTAAACACTTCTTATTTTGCTAGTTTAAACACAGACACGCTAACACAACAAGGTGAAGACAAAGAATCTGAGGAGTGTTTCCGGTTTACTCCTTTTATAACCTCCAGATGCGTCTAATCAGATGACGTCACCTGACCGAGGTTATATAAGCCAAAAATTTGGCGTGTTTGATACACACATGCTTCACAACCGGCAACATGACAAGATGTTCCCATAGCGTTTTCACGCAGCATCGAGTGTAGCCTTTGAAAGGGAACTATAATTTTAAATAAATAAGTAACAAAACCAACACACATCAAAGTATCTATGACTTTTAAGGCTGAACTTAACTCCAATTATGTAAATTTATGTTTTATGTATATTATATTGTAGACCCCATGATTTTAAAGAGCAATTACTTTAAAGTTCATCTTCTATACCGCTTTATCCTGTATTTAGGGTCACGGGGACCTGGAGCCTATCCCAGGAGACTCTGGGCACGAGGCAGTGTACACCCTGGACAGCGTGCCAATCCATCGCAGAGCACACACACACACACTCATTCACACACTATGGTCAATTTGGGAACGCCCTACTAGTTCTACAGGAAAATAATAAATTTTTTAATGTCAACATAGCACTGGTTCTGAACCCTGGTCCTGAAAGATTGTAATGTTTTCTCTGCTCTACCGCAGCCACTTAGAAAAGACTGTTGAATTAGCTGATTAGTTAAATCAGATGTGTTGGGATCTGAGAAAATATTAAATGTGCAGGGCACGGTGTCCTCCATGACCAGGGTTGGAAAACACTGAATTAAAGCAATGTGAACTGTTTTGAGGGGTTATTTTTTGACAGGGGCATTTTATTTCAACATTACTATATATGAGGTACCGGTCAGATGGCACCTTTTCCCAAGCATCACAAATCAAAAGTTTTTCAAGAGTTTTCATTTAATATATTCAGACTTTTCAATCAATATATTCAGAATTTTTAAAGAATATATTTGGTTTTCATCAGAGGTGTCAAGTAACGAAGTACAAATACTTCGTTACCTTACTTAAGTAGTAATTTTGGGTATCTATACTTTACTGGAGTACTGTAGTTATTTTTTCAGCCAAATTTTTACTTCTACGCCTTACATTTTCACGCAATTATCTGTACTTTCTACTCCTTACATTTTAAAAATAGCCTCGTTACTCCTGTTTTATTTCAGCTTGTCATTCAAAAAACAAACAAAACAAACATCCAAACAAAAAAAAAACATCCGGATAAATCTGAATTTGACTGTGTTTGGATGAGAAGTATAAACATACCATTCCGACACCCTATGGGTGGTACGCGATCCATCGCACCTGCACATGACGTCACGTCACACACTCCAGCAAGGACGTTTGAATAAATTAGCATTTTTGGTTGATAAGGTTGTGATAAGTAGATGAAGCTGTCTGTGATAGAGACTCAAGATTCGAGTGAAATGTCACAACCAAGCACCAGCGAGGAAGGTAACAGCACCAGGAAGGTAACAGGAATGATTATATATTTTTATATACACACACACACACACACACACACACACACACACACACATATTATTCATTCATTCATTTTCTATACCGCTTAATCCTGTGTTCAGGGTCGCAGGGGACCTGGAGCCTATCCCAGGGGACTTCGGGCACTAGGCGGGGTACACCCTGGACAGGGTGCCAGTCCATCGCAGCACACATACACGGATAGTACAGATTGCACGATATTACAAATATATATTTTTATGTCACATACACTTTACTGCATGCTACAAACAAATATGAAAGTTCAGTAGCACGGCAGTTTGCCGAGCATTTGATAACGCATTGTTTGTTTAGCTTACGGCCATATGTGTACATGTAAATGAACGGTGCTTTCACTATTCTTACTTATTGCAACGTGACCACAGTTTTGTAATTTATATTATAGGGACGGCTGAGGAAACCCGAAGGCTCATCCGTGTTCGTGGTGAAAATGAGCAACTTTTTTAAAAATCGAAATACGGCGCAAAAAAAACTTTGGGAGTGAGTAATCTCTCTCTTATTGGAATGTGTGATAAACATCGGCATGTCCTCTGACGTAACATTAGGAACATCTTTCATAAATCACACAACTAAAATATAATTAAACAGTTTATTCACCAACATTACCAAATATTTGTGACATTCACAGTCTAGATACAAGTTGTCTTTTTAATAAAAATGCATTCAGCTAAATTTTGCATCCATAGAAACAACTGCACGGCACCACGGCCTGAAATACTCGTTTTAAACAAAATTGTGTAAAATAATAATAATAATAATAAATAAATAAAATACAGCATTCATTTAGAAATAAAATACAGCAGAAAATACATTAAACAAACTGTAGAATAAACGTTAAAACTTAATAGCCCTCTGAAGCAGTGAAGTTGCAACATTCAAATTAGCACTCTGGACTAGTGCACTTAAAAGTATGCCATTGAAACCATAACGCATTAAAACATTTTAAGCTGAACATGTAAACACAACATGTAAAGACTTGTAGTCAAGCCAAATCAAATGTTTTAAGATAACTTCATCTTTAAAGCTTGCACTTTTGGTGATAGCTTAATCCCATCAAGTTCTAGAAGCACTTTCTGAAAATAGCTCAAATGTGTAGCGCAGTGCTCGGAGCTATTGCTACATTCTTGCAAAATTTCCTCTCCTTCAAGGATTATGGATACACCAACCGGTTCTTCCCCTTCAACAGCACGGACGACAAGGATTTTAAGAAGGTGCATACTGGCATCACTTCGTCTGTCCCCCTGCATAAAATTTACAAGAAAATAAATTATTTATTTTGAGAAACAAAAAAAAAATCTGAATTGCTTCAACCTGTGCTGACTTCATTTCACAGAGAAAAAAATAAAAATAATTGATAATAAAAAATAACCATCACTTCATATACATCAGATACTTCATAAACTTGGGTTAAATTGCTTTAGCAATAATCTTGCATCAATAAAACATTGTAAAACATGGCATGAGATGGCTACACTCCATAGATTACTCTGCACCTTTACAGTGTCAGGAAATCCTATGATGAATGCTGAGTTTGTATTTAAAGGGTTAGTCCAAACATGAAAATTCGTTCAATAATTACTCAGATTTATATATTCATTTGCATTTATATGCTTCTGTCCAATGCAACAAACACTATATTCAAGGTATTAATAAATTGTATAATTAATAAGAAAACAATGCTTTACCAGGCAATCATCAAAGAGATCCTCTTCAGATTCATGTCTCATCTTTACGCTTTGTTTCTGTGAAAAAATTTACATTGTATCATTACATAATCTTTTATTCGTACAACTACATTTAAGCATTTCTTCATCTTTTGTAAGTTTGCCTTTATCCAAAGCAAATTTCAAAAGAGGAAGGCATCAAGCATGCCAAGCAGTGTTACTAACACAAAGTTTCTGACACCGTTAGAAAAATACAAGATTGAACAGTGAGCAATTAAGGAAAAAGTGAGAAACAAGAATCATGTGTGGAAAGATTAAGCATGCAAGGTCACATTATTTTTATTGTCTGCAATGCGATTTAGACAAATTAGAGCTGCTGTCAATACTGTATGAACATATGTACAGGTTCTTTACTTGTAACTCATTAATAAAGTTCGGCTTCAGAAAAAAAAATGCTTATTGCTAGTGCTCTTTTACCATTTAATGCTTTAACACAGTTTGTTCAGAAATGGCATCTCACTGGCGAGCCTTTGTCTGAACACGTCATTTTCACGAGGTGTAGGGGTAAGAAACACGCATCTCAGTGTATTAATCCGCGCGCTCGGTTCGTTATTATTTTATTTATTTATTTATTTATTTACCACAGGACCCCTAGGGTACAATGGAAAGAATGGTAACAGAAAGACTAACACACTACCTAGAAATAAACAAACTTCTATCACCATTCCAAAATGGGTTTAGAAAAGGAAGAAGTACTATGGACGCAATATTAAATCTAGAATCTGAAATAAGAAAAGCACAAACAAATAAGGAGAAGGTAATTGCAGTCTTCTTTGATATTGAAAAGGCATATGATATGCTATGGAAAGAAGGTCTACTATGCAAACTAAACAAATTAGGAATAAGAGGCAAAATGCATGATTGGATAAAGAACTTTTTAGAAAATAGAACAATAGAAGTCAGAGTGGGTACTGAATACTCAAAAAAATACACAGTAGAAAACGGCACCCCGCAAGGAAGCGTGTGTAGCCCAATATTATTCAGCATCATGATAAACGACATATTTGATGGAGTAGAAGAAACAATAGGAAAATCACTATATGCAGATGACGGAGCACTGTGGATCAGAGGCAGGAACATAGAATACATTAACACCAAGATGCAGAAAGCAATAAAAGAGGTAGAAAAATGGGCAAATAAATGGGGATTTAAGATATCTCTAACAAAGACACACAGTATATGCTTTACAAAGAGACATAAGAATATCTCTCTAAAACTATACAAACAAGAACTAAAACAAGTACAGACAATCAAATACCTAGGAATGTACTTTGACGAAAAGCTAACCTGGAAAACACACATAAAGAAAATAAAAGAAAAATGCAATAAAATCATAAATGTAATGCGGTGCCTTACAGGACAGTCATGGGGAGCTAACAGAGCCTCGTTAGTAAGCATATACAATGCATTCATGAGAGCTACTATAGACTATGGGTGCTTAGCATACATGTCAGCAGCAGAATCCAACCTAAAACAGTTACAGTAGACACTATGCAAGCTCAAGCCTTAAGAGTTTGTTGTGGGGCCTTCAAAACATCCCCAGTATCAGCTATGCAAGTAGAAATGGAAGTAATGCCGATAAGAATAAGGAGAATAAAACTACTGTTGGCATACTGGGTTAACCTACAAGGGCATAATAAAGAACATTCAACAAAGAATATTCTTAAAGAATGCTGGGAACACAGCAAAATGAACATATACAGCTTCGGATGGATAGGAGACACTAGAGCAAAAGGCCTAAGACTCCATAAACTCAACATCAGTCCCACAGTACCACTTCACAAAACCCCACCATGGAAACTGATAACCCCACCAGTAGATGTAAGCTTAAAACAAAAAATTAAGGACAACCCAACACACATTCCATGCTGGCTAATAGTGCAAAATCATATTAAAACAATAGGAAAAAAGAAATTAATAATATACACGGATGGTTCCAAAGACCCAGGTACGGGACGAACAGGGGCAGCGTTCTACATCCCGCAACACAAAATATCAGCTAAAAAAAAGAATAACAGATCAACTATCAGTATACACCTCCGAACTAATAGGAATACAAATGGCACTTAAATGGGTGGAAAAGAATCACCAAGGAGAGACAATAATAGCATCTGACAACATGTCGGCCATAACCAGTCTAGAAACAGGAAACTCATGCAGACAGGACATCCTACATAATATATTACAATTAGTAACAGAATTATACCATAAAGATGTGAGGATTACTGTTCTATGGGTACCAGCACACGTAGGTGTAAAAGGAAACGAACAAGCAGATAAACTCGCCAAACAAGCACTCAAAAGTAAAAATGTCCAAATAAAAATCCCAATAAGCAGAGCAGAAGTTAAGAAAATAATTAAAGAACACACAAACAAAATATGGCAAGAAAGATGGGATGAAGGAGAAACAGGTAGACACATGCATCAAATCCAAAAAAAGATCAAAAGAGGGAAAGTATGGGGCAGAAACAGAAGAGAGGAGATCATCATAACTAGGCTAAGAATAGGACACACAGGACTAAACCAAAGTCTTAAGGTAATAGGCAAACACCCAACTGGTAAATGTGAATACTGTGGACAAGTAGAAACAGTAACACATATACTAACAAACTGTAAAAGATACGACAAAGAAAGACAGGAACTCAGAGAAACCATGCAGGAGGAAGGAGTAGAAACAACAATAGAAAACATACTAGGGAAGATGAACTGGAAAATATATAAAAGTCTGTTTAAGTACCTAAATGAAACTGGTCTAGTCAATAGAATCTAAGAGAATTTAATAAAGTAAAAAAGAGAAAAAAAGAAAAAATTAAAAAAAAAAATTTTTTTTTTTTTTCTCCCAATCTAATGATCCACACTCCAGCCCAGCAGGTGGCGGTAATGCACCTATAAGTTGGCTGCCAGCCGCCATAAAACAACAAAGAAGAAGAAGAAGAAGACCCCTAGGGTGCTCCGTAGGTTCAGGTTTTTACACGAAAACGGGGTTTTGTGAATCTCCACACTATTAAAAACTGAAATATTGCTAATTGTACGTCCTGAGATTAAGATGAACATTAATTGGGAGTCATGAAAGCGAGAATCACATCCAAAAAAGAAAGCTAAACTTACCTCGAACACGACAAACTCCAGCTCCAGCCATGCCGTGTAGTATCTCCGTGATGATTCCCAACCGACTGATCCACAGCGCGGGTACAGCGTTTCCAAACACGCATGCGCGGTTTAATTTGAAATTTTCGGCTTCAGTAGATACTTCAGACTGAAACACGACTGCCCCCTACAGGTAATGAAGGGCATTTTCACAGCTTGCCACGACTTGCCGCGCAAAGCCACGGCAAGTCATGGGATCCCTTTTCTCGAAACATGCGTTTTTAATGGCGACATCTGTATGATTGTATACCTGGTTTGTTTCACCGTCTCTACAGGTTACATGAAAGTATTAGCAACAGTTTGGTGATTTAATTTATATATTTGTCTATTATGGCATGTTAATTATATTATGTACATTTGTATATTATGGATAAGTTAACCCACGTTGAAATAAACGCTATTAAAAGAATTTAGTGCAATGTTTAATTTGCATATAAAGTGCCGTCTTTCTTAACGCTGTCATGCAAAAGGACTCAAAAATCGATTCCTGAGCAATCAATATGAGCTAATTCAGGACCTTCACTGTATATAGCGTCTTGTAACGACGTAAGAGGCAGCGACTTAAGAAGACTCCTAAGAGACAATTCAAGAAATACACTTAGAAAAGTTCACTTAACGTAAGATATATCTTAAGAGTCTTCTTAGCGTGCGAATAGTGTGCGTTATCGAGAAACCAGCACCATAGCATTATCAAAATCACACTTTTGCATGAAATGGCGCACACTTCATTCATATTACCAGATTTTTGCCTAACCAACTACACGCTGTAGGGCATAAGGAAAAGCACCCCCATCTTTAGTATGTTTTGCCATAATACTAAAATATGTATCAGATTGTTCACATGCACAGAAATATTTGCAGATACACACATATGTCCACCTGCTGCTGTTGCAACATAATTATTTTTTATATAAATTATATATTTATTTAAAAATTTTTATATATTATATTATGTATATAAATACAACATATGCACAGCAGATATATTTACATTTACATTTACAGTGGTGTGAAAAACTATTTGCCCCCTTCCTGATTTCATATTCTTTTGCATGTTTGTCACACTTAAATGTTTCTGTTCATCAAAAACCGTTAACTATTAGTCAAAGATAACATAATTGAACACAAAATGCAGTTTTTAAATGAAGGTTTACGTTATTAAGGGAGAAAAAAAACTCCAAATCTACATGGCCCTGTGTGAAAAAGTGATTGCCCCCCTTGTTAAAAAATAACTTAACTGTGGTTTATCACACCTGAGTTCAATTTCTGTAGTCACCCCCAGGCCTGATTACTGCCACACCTGTTTCAATCAAGAAATCACTTAAATAGGAGCTACCT
Source organism: Channallabes apus (assembly GCA_030522415.1). Lineage (NCBI taxonomy): Eukaryota > Metazoa > Chordata > Actinopteri > Siluriformes > Clariidae > Channallabes > Channallabes apus. Next base: position 5,730,705 of record CM060126.1, on the reverse strand, counting down.
GACACAGAGAAGTAGACCAAAAGCACCTCAAAAGCTAGACATCATGCCAAAATCCAAAGAAATTCAGGAACAAATGAGAACACAAGTAATTGAGATCTATCAGTCTGGTAAAGGTTATAAAGCCATTTCTAAAGCTTTGGGACTCCAGCGAACCACAGTGAGAGCCATTATCCACAAATGGCAAAAACATGGAACAGTGGTGAACCTTCCCAGGAGTGGCTGGCCGACCAAAATTACCCCAAGATCGCAGAGACAACTCATCCGAGAGGCCACAAAAGACCCCAGGACAACATCTAAAGAACTGCAGGCCTCACTTGCCTCAATTAAGGTCAGTGTTCACGACTCCACCATAAGAAAGAGACTGGGCAAAAACGGCCTGCATGGCAGATTTCCAAGGCGCAAACCACTTTTAAGCAAAAAGAACATTAAGGCTCGTCTCAATTTTGCTAAAAAACATCTCAATGATTGCCAAGACTTTTGGGAAAATACCTTGTGGACCGACGAGACAAAAGTTGAACTTTTTGGAAGGTGCGTGTCCCGTTACATCTGGCGTAAAAGTAACACAGCATTTCAGAAAAAGAACATCATACCAACAGTAAAATATGGTGGTGGTAGTGTGATGGTCTGGGGTTGTTTTGCTGCTTCAGGACCTGGAAGGCTTGCTGTGATAGATGGAACCATGAATTCTACTGTCTACCAAAAAATCCTGAAGGAGAATGTCCGGCCATCTGTTCGTCAACTCAAGCTGAAGCGATCTTGGGTGCTGCAGCAGGACAATGACCCAAAACACACCAGCAAATCCACCTCTGAATGGCTGAAGAAAAACTAAATGAAGACTTTGGAGTGGCCTAGTCAAAGTCCTGACCTGAATCCTATTGAGATGTTGTGGCATGACCTTAAAAAGGCGGTTCATGCTAGAAAACCCTCAAATAAAGCTGAATTACAACAATTCTGCAAAGATGAGTGGGCCAAAATTCCTCCAGAGCGCTGTAAAAGACTCGTTGCAAGTTATCGCAAACGCTTGATTGCAGTTATTGCTGCTAAGGGTGGCCCAACCAGTTATTAGGTTCAGGGGGCAATTACTTTTTCACACAGGGCCATGTAGGTTTGGATTTTTTTTCTCCCTAAATAATAAAACCCCTCATTTAAAAACTGCATTTTGTGTTTCCTTGTGTTATCTTTGACTAATAGTTAAATGTGTTTGATGAGCAGAAACATTGTCTGTGACAAACATGCAAAAGAATAAGAAATCAGGAGGGGGGCAAATAGTTTTTCACACCACTGTATGCATTTGGCATCGCTCTTATGCAGAGCGACTTTAAAAAAGTGCTTTAAAGTTTACATCACTGGATACATACTTACACTGAGTTAACTAGGTTAATAACTAAGTGCCATTAGTCCAACACAACTGGGAATACGTAGGTTGTTTTTTTGGAGGGGGGTTAGTCCTCCGAGTACTGGATGCGTCAAGATGCGTCTTGAGTCGTCGTTTAAAGATAGTCAAAGTCTCTGCTATACGGACATCTAGAGGAAGTTCATTCCACCAGGTGCCAGAACAGTAAAGAGCCTGGATGAATGCTGCCCTCGATCCCTGAGAGATGGTGGGATGAGGCGAGCAGTGCTGGAGGATCGGAAGGAACGTGGTGCAGTGCGTGGTGTGATTAGAGCAGAGAGGTAAGTGGGGCCATTTTTAGCTTTGTAGGCAAGCATCAGCATTTTGAATTTGATGCGGGCAGCTACATCAAGCCAGTGCAGGGAGCGGAGGAGTGGGGTGGTGTGGGAGAACTTGGGAAGGTTAAAAATGAGACGTGCTGCTGCATTCTGAATCAGTTGCAGAGGACGAATCGTGGACAGAGGCAGGCCTGCCAGGAGTGAGTTGTAGTAGTCCAGTCTTGAAATAACAAGGGACTGAACAAGCACCTGAGTAGCCTGTGAAGAAAGAAATGGGTGAATTCTTCTGATATTGTAAAGAAGAAATCTACAAGAGGAAGCAAGGTTAGCGATGTGTGGGGAAAATGACATATGATTGTCCACGGTTACCCCAAGATTGCGGGCAGTGGTTGAAGGAGTGATACGTTTGTTGTCCAGGGATATCACAAGGTCTTGACCTGGGGATGAGTCACAAGGGATGAACAACAGTTCAGTTTTACTCAGATTGAGCTTTAGCTGATGTGCAGCCATCCAGGATGAGATGTCTGCCAGACATGCTGAGATCCGGGTGGAAACCTGAGTGTCAGGGGGAGGAAAGGAGAGAGTAAGTTTGGTGTCATTATGGGAGAAATTTTTATTTGATTTCATTTGATTTTACTTACTTTTGGGGGGCTAGAAGATACCTTATCAGTATATAATCGTGGATGTGTGTGCAAGCAGGGACATAGGCTTCTTTGTGTGCATTGCATATAGGAAACCCGAGCTTTACATTGGGGGGGCTAAAGACGGCCCTTTAATGAAACCCAGATGTTGCAGAGAGGAGGGGCAGGCACTGCATATGTACTATAGCACACAGCAAGAGAATTCAGTTGCTCCACGGACACAGCTCCGGCCTTGTTGTTTGATAATAAAGGTCGTAATCTTCTGTAAGCAAAGCCCGACTCTGAGTATTTTTCCACAACATAATGGCGCTGCGAGCAGGGTGGAAAAAGGGCAAAGGTGACTGACCGGCGTGGGCTTCCTTGGTCAGCAACACAACCAGGTGGCCACTTACAAAGGTAAGCAACTTTTGCTTATATACTTAGGTTGTGTTGTTGACTGAGGATCACCCATGGTGGTAAGGACTCCTAATAAAGGCCTCTCCAACTCAAGTAATTTAAAATGGGCTTTGTTTCCAGAAGAGAATGCATGCATCAGATTACTAACAGTTGTACTGATAGTGAATTGAGAAGATAAGCATTGCATTGGTCTGGGTGTTGTCAAGTGGGCATTGATTGATGGCAACAGTAACAGACGGTATGAGGAAGCGCATTTGAGTGTCTATTTGTTTTGTTAAGTGGGCTTTGATAGATAACAGGACAGGAAAAAGGTAGATGATCTCGGTATTAATTTGTACTCATTGTCAAGTGGGCCTTGATTGGATGACATGAGTAGTGTAACAAGTTAATAAGGAATTGCGCTTAATTAGTTATATTGCTTGTGTAAGGTTACCCAGCAATTAATAAAAAAAAATACCCTTTGTATGAGGAACGTACTGTTGTATGTCATAAGCAATTTTTGTAGCCACCGTAAATGTTATATGGTATGAGTTGGGTGGTGTGGTAATTAATTAATATCTCTTCGTATGTGGAATGTACAACTGTACATCATAAGAAATCACCCCTTATGTTTTATTGATATGAGTGACAGGGGTAATTAATATCTCTTCGTATGGGGAGCACGATTTGTGCCATTAAGTTGATTTAAGTTGAATTCAATTGCAATTGTTTGTGTCTAAGTGATGTTTTGTGTCTATCTGTTTCTGTCTGAATGTGTCAGAGCTCTATGTTCGCCTAGTGTGTGTGTGTGTGTGTGTGTGGGTGAGTGAGAGAGAGAGAGAATTGGTTGAATGAAATGAGCTCTGTGTGCTGTGAGCAGGCTGGACCTCCCGAGGGAATTGTGTGTGCAACCCTCAGAGGGGGGGCAGCTTGCTGCCAGTCCAGAGACGTGTGTCTGAATGAGCCCTATTAAAGTAATAGCTAGCCTAATAATTAAATAGATAAATATTAATCAATAAAGGGACACGTGTGAGTGGAACAATGAGCCCTTTTAGCAGGGGGACAAGTATGAAAAGAATAAGCCCAATTTTCTAGGAAAAGAGGGATAAAGCTCTGAATGAATAAATAAATAAATAAATAAATAGTGTGGAGTGGTGAATGTGTATGAACCCCATATTAATATTGTGGCATTACACACTTACTGATAAAAGTGTTCACGGTGCATAAAAGCACTATGCTTTTTACCAAGTGTTAATTTGAAAATAGTGAAGTGGTGTAGATTCAGGAGTGATTATCATTGATGAGCCTTGGTAAGTGGAGGTGGATACTTCTGTGATTCTAAAAGAGTGTATATTGTTGTAAGTAAATTTAGCCATTAAGTAAGTACACAGGCATAAAATAAAAAATAAATATCTAAGTGGTGACATAGGCTACAGCATGATGGCAGCCTCTCCGGTGGAGACTTTAGTGCTAAAGCATCCGTTGTGTGCAGAACTCATAAATAAGATCTCAAATAAATGGCAAAAGAGAACTAAAGATATGATTGCAAAATGGCCAAAGGAGGGGACATTTGATTCAGCACTGTGTTCTGAGATGGACACCTTGATAAGAAAGTTACAAAGCGGCGGCAAGAGAGAGAAAGCATGTCTGGAGAAGTTGAAAAGACAGCAGGAAAGAGTGGTCCTGGCTTTGGTTAAAAAAGAATCAGTGAAGTTGGTAAGAAAGAAACAGGAAGTGATGGAAAAAGTTAAGAAAGTCAGGAAGTGAGGCCGAAGTAGTAGAGAGGAGTTAGTTACACCTCCCCCATATAGTAGGTACAGGAAGACAGTCGAATTCCTAAGCGTAAGGGAATGGGGGAAGGGTCTGGTGAGATGGAGAAGGAATGTTATGCAGAGCGGTATAAGGAAAGTGGGGGTAGATTTACAGAGAGTGGAAAAGCTATGTGTAGAGACGGATGTAGAGGAACAGGAGGGGGTGCAGACATGTGGAGAGAGGTCAGACAGCAGCACTAAAACACCAGTAAAAAGCAGATAGCTACACCATTAAAGACTGGACATAGATCTTTGTACAGTAGAGAGGATGGGGGTGAAGAGGATTTGTTATTTAATATGGGCAGTTCCACAATTCCCAATTTTAATTAAAGGTGAGGGCATGAGGGTGTTGTCAACCGCCTCCCCAGCATTCAACGAGGGTGCAGGGACATGGTCTTAGACGAGCAGACCTCAGGCAAGCTTTTATCGGTGATTGATATAAAAACTCTATTGGTGAAGACTTTGTGGAGAGGAAAAACGTGCTTCGGACTCGAGTGAGGCTGTACATACATACCACATAGATGGACTGTCTTTGAGGCTTTGAGGCTGTTGTATGGCAGGCCTTGCACGCACAGTGTTGACCCAAGGACATTAAAGGGTGACCTGGAGGCAGTTACAGCTTGAAATCTTACAGAGCGAACCAAGAAAAAACTCAAGCTACTCTGATTACCAGAAAAACAGAGAGGGCCACAAGCAATCCTTCATCAAAAATCCAGCCAGCTTCAGTCAGTGATGACATCACCAGCAGCATTTTCTCCAAACTCAAGCCAGATGCCTGCGTCTGTCACCAACGTTTTCACTCCAAGGCCAAGCATGAGGGGATATGGATTAAATTGCCTCGCATAGCCATTGCCCGGCCCCGAGGGATGAGGGGGGGGGGGGGGGAGACAACATTCCAGGTCCGATAAGTCATGCCTCTCACATCTGGAAAAGTTTGCCAGAACCGTAAGATTCTCGGGAAGAAAAAGTAGTTACTACAACCCAACAATAAGAGTGTGACTATACCTGTAGTAGTCTCAAGTCATATTAGTCTCAAGTTAATTTACTAGGAAAAGAATTATTAGGTGAATTAGGACTGCGAATATGGTGTTCTCCAGAAGGGGTGTATGTTGAACATAAATTCCTGAAGCACAATTACCCTGTCAGACTTTCACTGTACAATGATGTATTACCCATCACAACACATCATCATCATAGGCCGGCAAGCAGCAGCTATCAGTGTAGAGGAGTGTGATTTTGTAAAAAGGTGGTTCAATGTAACTGAGTCTGTTCTTCAGGTGATATTGCATGTACTGCAGGATAGAACTGCAGCTCATAGGATTTATGTTGATTTCATTCTGCAGATAAAACCTGTGTAAAAATCTTGTGTGGTAATAAATTGATTCGTACTTCTTAAGGAAGTTGTAGTTAGCCACAAGTCACAAACACAAATGGCATCAGCATCTGAAATCGACTATGGGAAATTAGCTATATAGGCAAATGGATAGTCAAATCCCATCTGAATTATAGTCTAAACATGATACAGATGTAGGCCTACTTAAATCAGCCAGCCAATTTCAAGTACAATGTAAACCAGATGTAGAACCGCCCAGAGTAAGACAATATGCTTTACGACCTGAGGCAAAGCGGGTATATAGAACACTATTGAAGGCCTTGTAATCTGTGCTAAAAGAGACCAGTTGTTGCAATACTCCTATTTTCCCCAGTGATTAAGCCAGGTACAAATACACGGCATCATGTGCATGATTTACATGCAGTTACTAGTAAAACAGGAAAGTATCCAGCAGAAGTTCCAAATCCACACACACTGCTGACTAATGTCCCTCCCTAAGCCAAATATTTTATTGTAATGATATTTGTTCAGCCTTCTTCAGTGTTCAAATGGCAGAAAAGAGTAAACTACTGCATTTATTTGCATTTACAAGAGCAAGTTGACAAAATAGATGCCAAAAATGCCACGGTGGTTCAAACATTCACTGTATATATATTCAATCAGAGGTGGAAGCTGATTTAGGAGGTTAAAGGATAGAAGATAGCCTGGGTCAGCATATGGGTGACTGTTTAATATGTCTATCATCATTAGAAACATGCCAGAATGATTCCATTAAGGTACACCGTAAGCTAGTAAGGAGGTCATAAAGTGTCATAAACTAAACTACAATACCGTAAACCTCAAGTTAAATTGTTAAGGTGACTAATTTCACATGATACGACAGCCGTAGTACATACATAATTAGAAGGCATAAGTGAGGCACCAGTGTCACAGCCTGATAAACAGTGATGGCTTTCTAGGGTTAACAGGTTTCATGCTGACTGGAGTGAGGAATATGCAGGGAAAAAACAGCTCCACTAAGGGAGATAATAATGAGAAAAGAAGAACTGCAAGATCTAAGTGCTCCCTTAAAATAGAACACAGATATACTGTTAGCATTTGAATCCATCCAAAAGAAATGCAGACTGCACCTACTTTAGGTATACAGTACCTGATGATAGCAATCCGTTCTATCGGTATGTAGTGAACCAAGCTGATGGATCTACCTCAGCTATACTGATGCAGGAAACTTGCAGTGATAGGAAAAACCAGTCCCTAGCTTACTACAGCACTAAGCTAGATAATATAACTCAAGGTGACCCAACATGCTACCAACAGGGTTTTGTAGTTGTACATTATACATATAGAACAGCATCTTCATTAACAACATGTTACCGATAGATTGTATAAATTGATAAAAACAAGGGGAAGGTGTTCTAACCCAAGCTCGCCTCCTAGCATATTCTTCACTGCTCACATATCCCGACATTAATATAAAGCGATGTGACACAGTTAATCCAGCTAAATCACTCACTTAAACCTATAAAGGAGTGACTCATAGTTTTGTGGCGAACTCATTGGCATTTACTCGGTTATGACCTGATCTTGAATCTAAGCCTATAGCTGAAGCGGAAGTGACTTATTTTGTTGATGGATCTAGTTTAGAGACCAGGTAGAAAGTCACACAGGGTATTCAGTAGAGATGAAGGATGGAGAAGATTTTAAACCTATCCTATCTCAGCATTGTACACAACCGTGTTCAGCTCAGTTAGCTGAGTTGAAATCGCTCACCGCTGCTTGTTAATTGGCCAAAGGTCTAGTGGCAAATATTTTTGATTTTTGAATTACAGATTCAGCCTATTCCATGGTGTATGTCATCTGGTTGGAACCGTATGGAAGCAAAGGTTTAAAAAGCATGAAGGAACTCCCATTCAAAGTGCTGAACGGATAAGTAAACTAATGTCTGCTCTGATGCTACCAAGATGATTGACTTTCATTAAATGTCAGACCCGTAAAAAGGGAAATGACTGTGTTGCTAAAGGTAACAACATGGCAGATTTAGAAATGAAGTGTGCATCAAAATGGCAACTAGCTGTGCAAGCTCCCATAGTCCTTATAGAACCACAGCCTCAGTAAGAGGATATCATTTGTACTCAACATCAAGCAGGTCCGTACGAGCACTCGATGTGGCTCCAGAGGGGAGCGCAGGAGGACGCACAGGGTATTTGGTGTCCACATGAAGGTCTGATTATAGCACCCATAGCACTGGTGAATATTTCTGGTTTAAATGCTCATGGACTGGGCCATTGTGTAAGAAGACAGGTTGTGAGAAAAATCAGGCAACATGGGTATTGGTCTTTATATCTGCTATGGTTGAAGAGTTCCTAGCTTCATGGGAGATATGTGCTATGCATAATGTCAGGAAGGAAACAGCGACACCTATAGGCTATACACCGGTACCAGAATGACCATTTAATCACTTAGTGGTGAACTATGTGGGTAGGATAAAGGAGTGTTCTGGGCGAAAGATACATGCTTGTAATAACTGACATATTTAGTAGATGAGTAAAAGCAATAATATCTGCAGATGAAGAGTAAGGAACAGTTATCAAATCGTAAGGGAAGTGATATCTAGATTTGAAATTCCATCAGAGATGAGTTCCGACAATGGATCAATACTCATTCAGTAAATGTAAGACAGGTGCTGCAACGGTTGGGAAGAAGCTAAGATTTGTGGATGTCCACAGTCCCAGGGGAAGGTAGAGAGTGTAAATGGTAATCTCAAAGCCAAGGTTAATAATAATTGTAGTAGTACAATGCTACACTAGGTTTAACTGATGCTGTACCAATGAGCTAACAAGCATGCAACCTAACACAAATACACATCTAACCCCGCATGAAATGCTTACGGGTCGACCCATGCCTGTGCCATTCTGTAGAGGCCATATAAAGGCCACCGCTTAAACAATTTGAAAATCTTATATGAAGAAACTAACTGCCGTACATGAAGTAATCTATGTGCAGGAAAAGAACAAGGAGGAAGAGACGCTCCGTGTCCCATCACTCCAGGAGACCAGGTCTATCTGCGAGTGTTCAGGAGGAAGTGGGACAAGCCCAGGAGGGCGGGGCCCCGCAAAGTGTGGCAGCCACTCCAACAGTGATTCAAGTGAAAGACAAGACCGTGTGGTATCACTTGAACCATTACACGAGAGTCACAAAGAGCTATGGGTACCGAAAACGAAGGAAGAAAGAAAGAAGAACCTAACATCAGAAAAATACAAAGAAATGAAATCATTATTGGAAAATAACCAACTATTGGCACAAGTTGGATACCAAATTGCACAGCGTTGAACACTCCGCTGCTCCAAATTAAGAATGAGAATCTGCTTGAGAGCAGCATCCACTACGGATACAAACAAGACTGACTGACGGACTGACTTCGACCAGGTTTCTCCTGACACAATTAACAGGACAAACAATTGTACAGATTATATGTGACAACTAACTGTGTCCTTTACATTGTATAAATGCATTTCTGTTAAACTAACACTATATTGCTTTTACAGATAAAACAGCAGCAGCGACAACTAATTTTAATTTCCTCCACAGGAAAAATGCACGAGAAGGAAACAAGCCTTAAACAGATTATGACAATATGTAATGCCACTAAACACAGTTCTCTTTTATTCCAGGGGCAGAAATTTAATTAAAGCAGTTAATGGGTGACTTTACTGTGTCAAGTAAATTTATGAATGTGATTTATGAATTTATTAATCAAAGGTTTCCTAAAATTAACAGCATTTCCCAGCAACAACAGACAAGGATGAATTTTTGGACACAGTCATCAAGGATATCCCAAACTCAGCCATATATATCTCTAACAAGAGACTTTACTGGTTCATATATTGAAGTGTACAGTATCTTCCACGGCATGAGCTCACAATGACGTGCTAGCAACCTCTCTTGTGGGCTCCAACTGACTCCCTGCGGTGTGCAAAGCACCTGAGTTGAAGACTATTATATTACAACAAGGCTGTTTAAAAGTATATCCATTCTTAAAAATTGTATTGTGTTATTGTGTAATTGTATGTTCCATTGTAGGTTATATGATTTATCCAATTGATGTAATCCTAGAAAATCACTGTATTAAGTACATGTTCATGTCATGTTATTGAGTAATGGAAAGTACGATGTCATGGAGGTCGAGTCTTTTACTCCTATTCCTAGTCAAGGGTGGAAGGAGAGGTTTGGCCGATTCTCCACTAGAGGGCGAGTCCATGGGTCAGTCATTGATAAAAGTCCAGTGATTTAATTTAATCACCAGTTAGTATAAGGAAGACTGACGCATGGAGTCGCACTCTAGATTAACCAATTAGTGTGGGACTTATAAGTCCCAGAGGGGGGATATATGGGAGAAATTTTTATTTGATTTCATTTGATTTTACTTACTTTTGGGGGGCTAGAAGATACCTTATCAGTATATAATCGTGGATGTGTGTGCAAGCAGGGACATAGGCTTCTTTGTGTGCATTGCATATAGGAAACCCGAGCTTTACATTGGGGGGGCTAAAGACGGCCCTTTAATGAAACCCAGATGTTGCAGAGAGGAGGGGCAGGCACTGCATATGTACTATAGCACACAGCAAGAGAATTCAGTTGCTCCACGGACACAGCTCCGGCCTTGTTGTTTGATAATAAAGGTCGTAATCTTCTGTAAGCAAAGCCCGACTCTGAGTATTTTTCCACAACATCATCTGCATAACAATGGTATGAAAATCCATGCGATGATATGACTTTAACAAGAGACCGGGTATAGAGGGAGAACAGAAGAGGACCAAGTACTGACCCCTGTGGGAGTCTACGTGGGGCAGATGTACTGTAGATCCCCTCCATGTTACCTCATATGACCTATCTTCTAAGTAAGAAGCAAACCATTGCCATGCTGTTCCACAAATTCCAAGGCTTGTAAGAATAGATAATAGAATCTTATGGTTCACCATGTTTAGCAGATCTAGCAGCATGGCATCTCAGTGACTGACAGAAGGGCAGTCTCTGTGGAATGTGCCACTTTGAATCCAGATTGGTTGGGATCATTAAGGTTGTTCTGTGAGAGATAAAGAGACATTTGGTTATAAACAGTTCTTTCAAGAATTTTGGAAATAAAAGAGAGAAGTGATACCGGGCGATAGTTGTTAACTTCTGATGGGTCCAGGCAGGGTTTCTTGAGGATGGGAATAACCTTTGCCTTCTTAAAAACAGCAGGAACAGGACCAGATGATATGGAATGGTTGATGATGGTTGTGGTGAAGGGAAGGAGGTCTCGTGAGATTGCCTGGAGCATTGTGGAGGGGATTGGGTCTAATGAATAGGTGGTGGGGTTAGATGACCATATGATCTGCTGAATCTCATCAGATGACAGGTTGGAGAATTCTGCTAAAGGAGGGAAGGGAAGGTTCTGAGGTTCTTCCTCAGGACCTTATATTTCTATATATAGAAAAAATATTTTACAGTAAAAAAAAGAGTCAAGAAAAATAATTAGGCAGCATCTTGCCGCACAGCCGGGTCTTTCCCACAACGACTCATCAACATCACAGGCAATATCTTCCCTTGCCAGACATCGAGGGAAGAAGCGCCTTGAGTGCCTTTTCCATCCCTGAATTGCACCCACATCAATCTCATCACATGCCTCTTCCATGGCCTGCACAAGAGGCATGCGCACAAAGGGCTGCCGGCCGTATACCTTCCACCACCATGCCGAAAAGAACTCTTCTATGGGGTTCAGAAATGGTGAGTATGGTGGGAGGTATTGCACAAGAAATGTTGGGTGGTCAGGAAACCAGTTTTGGACTGGGGCTGCACGATGAAAGCTCAACGTTGTCCTATACTACACCGTACCAGATTCAGAAATAGACCCATCATCTCGAGCCAATTGATGTGCCGCGCGAGAAGATGGCCTCTCCAGCTCCCTTGGGCTGGACAGACATCTAAGACCGCACCGCAGCCTGTGAGGGAAGCATCTGTCATTAGCATCAGCGACGACAAGACGAACTTAGACTGGGACCCAGAGTAGAAACCGGGGTCTGAACCACATAGAAAGGGTACGAAGCACCTGGCGTGTAACCTTTATTGGGGATTGGCCCTAGTGAAATCCCCTGGTTCTTAGCCACAACTTGAAATGCTCTCATGTGCAGAAGGCCCAAAGGTGTCACCGTGGATACAGCTGCCATGAGAGCTAGGATCTCTGAAAGTGATGGTCATTTTCTGGTCTAGCTTGTTTTCCTTGAGGGTGTTGAGAATGGGTTCGGCACGAGCGGGAGACAGCTGTGCCCGCTTACGAACGAATCCCATATGGCACCCAATCTGTTGTTCTCTGAACAGGAAAGAGCACGCTTTCGTGGCGTTGGGTCTCAATCCTAAGAAACAGAGATGAGCTAGGACGACGTGCTGATGTCGAAGCGCTAGCTACCGGATGCCCGAGCCAGGACTAAATCCATTCATTTTGTATATGTGTGGGTGAGCTAGACCAATGGAAGGACCCGATACTGGTAAGCTTCGCCCCCAAAAGCGAACCTCAGGAACCTCCTGTGTTGTGGCAATATTTCTATATGAAAGTAAGCGTCCTTAAATCGATTGTCAGAAATCAATCGCTTGTTAGGATTTGAGAGTAATCACTTTGACAGTCACATTTGAAGCTGTATTTATTGATTTTCAGATAGTGGAAGAGCCCGCAAAATCTGAAAAAATTGGACGCAGCTCCTGTTCCTCTTGGGAACCAAGAAATACCGACTGTAGTAGCCTGACTCACTGTCTGGTAGGGGAACATGTTCCATGGCCCCATTCCCCAGCAGCTTCTGTCAGCAGATGCGCACTTTCCGGTTTCATGGAAGTGGAGACCACGCCATTGAAAACACGGAGGGTGAAGTGAGAACTGAATCCTGTAGTTTCTCTCTCCAGTGCTTAGTACCCAAGGAGATATACTTGGCAGTAGCTTCAACGATGCCAGTTTCTCAGAAAAGGGCAAAAGTCTCGGCGGCTTGGTTAAACGGGGGGGGATGTTAGATGTTCGGCATCCTGAAACATGGCAGGAAAAAAACGAAGAACTAACAGCCTATTGGAGACTGGTGTTGCCCGAGACACCAGTGGTGGCGGAGTAAGAACACCGACCTCCAGGGACTGCCAGGGAGAACACTTCATTCGTTTGAAAGGAATTCTGGGTGCCTCTCCCTATTGGGGGGGGCACCCCCATTTATAATTTTTTTTTTATCAGTCTGACCTCTTTGAGGCGGATAGTGCAACGCGGCGCACCCCAATCTTTACGAGGGGGTGCCCGGCTCCAAAAAACACCCTCCTTGTGTTTTACGCCTCGCAAGAGTCAGACCCGGTCGAGACTGGGTGGCCGACAATCCCGACTCTTGAGCATGGCGGGGAGGGAATTTCCCAAAACTTGTTCATATACTGTAACTTCGCCTCAGAATCTAGTGGCCACCGAGTTAACAACATCGCTAAACAGGCCGGAAGGTGAGATAGGGGCATCAAGGAGGAATGCACAATCCCATCCTTGATGCGCCTGAGATTTAGCCACAGGTGCCTCCTGCGAAAACCATAGCAGCCATAAAACGGCCGATAGCACGAGCTGTCTGCTTTGTTGCACGAAGAGACAAGTCTGTAGCTCGGCGTAATTCCAATACGCCTTATCTTGAAGAGCCCCGCCAGTACTCAAGTCTTTCAGCAGGCCAGCCTGGTAGGCCTGCAAAACCGCCATGGTGTGCAGAGGAGCACCAAGCTGACCTATTGCCTGAAAAGCTTTTCCCTCCAGGGAAGATGAAAGTCTACACAGTTAGAAAGGAAGTATACAGTAAGCTTTCCAGGAAGGATGATGTCCCAGGAGAGAGATAGCCTGTGAAGCATCTCTTCTTCTTGGCGTCATCATATAACCCCGCGCTTCCACATCAACTATATCTAAATACAGTGGTGTGAAAAACTATTTGCCCCCCTCCTGATTTCTTATTCTTTTGCATGTTTGTCACACAAAATGTTTCTGATCATCAAACACATTTAACTATTAGTCAAAGATAACACAAGTAAACACAAAATGCAGTTTTTAAATGAGGGCTTTTATTATTTAGGGAGAAAAAAAATCCAAACCTACATGGCCCTGTGTGAAAAAGTAATTGCCCCCTGAACCTACGTAACTACTGGTTGGGCCACCCTTAGCAGCAATAACTGCAATCAAGCGTTTGCGATAACTTGCAACGAGTCTTTTACAGCGCTCTGGAGGAATTTTGGCCCACTCATCTTTGCAGAATTGTTGTAATTCAGCTTTATTTGAGAGTTTTCTAGCATGAACCGCCTTTTTAAGGTCATGCCACAACATCTCAATAGGCTTCAGGTCAGGACTTTGACTAGGCCACTCCAAAGTCTTCATTTTGTTTTTCTTCAGTCATTCAGATGTGGATTTGCTGGTGTGTTTTGGGTCATTGTCCTGCTGCAGCACCCAAGATCGCTTCAGCTTGAGTTGACGAACAGATGGTCGGACATTCTCCTTCAGGATTTTTTGGTAGACAGTAGAATTCATGGTTCCATCTATCACAGCAAGCCTTCCAGGTCCTGAAGCAGCAAAACAACCCCAGGACCATCACACTACCACCACCATATTTTACTGTTGGTATGATGTTCTTTTTCTGAAATGCTGTGTTACTTTTACGCCAGATGTAACGGGACACGCACCTTCCAAAAAGTTCAACTTTTGTCTTGTCGGTCCACAAGGTATTTTCCCAAAAGTCTTGGCAATCATTGAGATGTTTTTTAGCAAAATTGGGACGAGCCTTAATGTTCTTTTTGCTTAAAAGTGGTTTGCGCCTTGGAAATCTGCCATGCAGGCCGTTTTTGCCCAGTCTCTTTCTTATGGTGGAGTCGTGAACACTGATCTTAATTGAGGCAAGTGAGGCCTGCAGTTCTTTAGTTGTTGTCCTGGGGTCTTTTGTGGCCTCTCGGATGAGTTGTCTCTGCGCTCTTGGGGTAATTTTGGTCGGCCGGCCACTCCTGGGAAGGTTCACCACTGTTCCATGTTTTTGCCATTTGTGGATAATGGCTCTCACTGTGGTTTGCTGGAGTCCCAAAGCTTTAGAAATGGCTTTATAACCTTTACCAGACTGATAGATCTCAATTACTTTTGTTCTCATTTGTTCCTGAATTTCTTTGGATCTTGGCATGATGTCTAGCTTTTGAGGTGCTTTTGGTCTACTTCTCTGTGTCAGGTAGCTCCTATTTAAGTGATTTCTTGATTGGGCAGTAATCAGGCCTGGGGGTGACTACAGAAATTGAACTCAGGTGTGATAAACCACAGTTAAGTTATTTTTTAACAAGGGGGGCAATCACTTTTTCACACAGGGCCATGTAGATTTCGAGTTTTTTTTCTCCCTTAATAACATAAACCTTCATTTAAAAACTGCATTTTGTGTTCAATTATGTTATCTTTGACTAATAGTTAACGGTTTTTGATGAGCAGAAACATTTAAGTGTGACAAACATGCAAAAGAATAAGAAATCAGGAAGGGGGCAAATAGTTTTTCACACCACTGTAAATAAATAGGTTGATGGCAGGAAAACACTGGATGAATACAGCTTACTCCATGAAAAGGTTAACTCATATGGAGATCGCTAAGAAAGAGAGCGTCGTTGAGGCTCCGCACCCCGGCCACCCGAAAAGAACCTGCCGTCTAATGTTTTTAAGTGGTTAAGGCTATTTCCATCTCCGCGGAAGCAAGAGAGGAATTCCCGTGATGAGAACGCAAAAGAAAGGAGCTTACCTCCGTCTCCCGCAGCTCTGTTAGATGCAAGATGCACGAGTTTTAAGCCAGGAATGTGCGGCGGCTCAAAGCTTCTCAAGGAATGCGAGGCGCGCGCAGCACTTAACCGAAGCAGTAAAGTGTAGAGATCGCCCTCCGATATGGATTATCACACACAGAGGGATATCTAGTTTAAACTCTGCCATATTGGTGAGTTAAACACTTTCTTATTTTGCTGGTTTAAACACAAGCACACTCACAACAAGGTGAAGACAAAGAATCTGAGGAATGTTTCCGGCTCACTCCTATTTATAACCCTCCAGGTGCGTCTCATCAGATGACATCACCTGACCGAGGTTATATAGGCGAAGAATTTGCCGTGTTTATACACACATGCTTCACAACCGGCAACATGACAAGATGTTTCCCATAGCGTTTTCACGCAGCATCGAGTGAAGCCTTTGAAAGGGAACTGTAACACACTCAAATAACATACAGGTTGTACGGTGCCCCCGGGGTGGCGATGGCACAGGGTGCTTGGGCCCGTCATCGTTGCTTGCAACTACTGTATATTTTTTACTTATTTCTTCTGCGTCAGGTTTAATGGAGAAGCATATGTAAAAATATAGATAAATAGATAGAGTCCTTTATTGAAAAATATATCAATATATACAAGACTGATTGTGGTGGATGGAAGTGATCCTTTGTCGCAGTCTGCTTGGATCAGTATGAAGTGGAATGTGCTCTGTATGATTGTGTCTATGCAGGGTGTGAAAGACATTCTCCATAATATTTGCAGTAGTGGTTAATTGTGTTAAGGCTCTGAGTTACTGATTGGGATGTTGTCGGTTCAAGCCCCAGCTCAGCCAGATTGCTGCTGTTGGACCCTCGAGCAAGGCCCTTAACTCTATCTGCTTAATTAATCTATCTGCTAAATTAATTAATGACAAATAAATGCATAACTTAACTTAATCAGAATCAGAATCAGAAAGAGTTTTATTGCCAAGTACGCTTGCACGTACAAGGAATTTGTTTTAGTGACGGAGCTTCCAGAACAAAAAATACAAATGACAAGACAAAAACAGCATGACGCAAAAAAAAAAAAAAAAAAAAAAAATTTTTTTTTAAATGGTTGACATCAAATGGAGTACGATGTGAGATACTTTTAAATAAGTTACATCAATATCTGAAGTCTGTGGTATTATACAGTATATTGCACAGTGGTATTGTACACAATATTGCACATATATTTATTGACCGTTTGAATGATGTTTATCTGTTAAGGAGGTAGATTGCCTGGGGGAAAAAACTGTTCTTATGCCTGACTGTCCTGGTGTTCGGTGCTCTGTAGCGTCGACCCGATGGCAAAAGTTCAAAAAGAAGGTGGCTTGGGTGTGAGGGGTCCAAAGTGATATTCCGTGCCCTTTTCTTCACTCTGGATATATACAGTTCTTGCAGCGTGGGCAGGGGAGTGCCAATAATTCTTTCAGCAGTCTGAACCGTCCTTTGTAGTCTTCTGATGCCTGCTTTCGTAGCTGAGCCAAACCAGACAGTTATTGAAGTGCACAGGACGGATTCAATGACGGCTGAGTAGAACTGTGTGAGCAGCTCCTGTGGCAGGTTGAATTTCTTCAGCTGGCGAAGGAAATACAACCTCTGGTGGGCCTTTTTAACAATGGAGTCAATGTGAATGTCCCACTTCAGGTCCTGAGAGATGGTCGTGCCCAGGAACCGGAATGACTCCACTGCCGTCACAGTGCTGTTCATGATGGTGAGTGGGGGAAGTGCAGGTGGGTTTCTCCTGAAGTCCACGATCATCTCCACTGTTTTGAGCGTGTTTAGCTCCAGGTTGTTGTGACTGCACCAGACAGCCAACTGCTTGACCTCCCTTCTGTATGCAGACTCGTCACCGTCCTGGATGAGGCCGATGATTGTAGTGTCATCTGCAAATTTCAGGAGCTTGACAGTGGGGTCTGTGGAGGTGCAGTCGTTGGTGTAGATGGAGAAGAGCAGTGGGGAGAGAACGCATCCCTGAGGGGCTCCAGTATTGGTGGTGTGACTGTTGGATATGAATTTTCCCAGTTTCACTAGCTGCTGCCTGTCTGTCAGAAAGCTGGTGATCCAGTGACAGATAGAGCTAGGAACAGAGGAACAGATTAATAATCAGCAGTGTAGATGCGGTCATATTATTTCACTAGTTTTGACGCGTAGCTTTGGTTTGATCATTTACTCACAAGAACTGAAGTCCGATCTCTGTCTCTTGTAGTTTATTTGTCAGCATCAAAGAATCAACACTTCATACAGTCGTCTTGAGTAAATCCACTGTGATTACAGACACCAGTTGCTGCATCTTGCAAATCTCTGACTTTTACAACAACCTGTTTGCTGCATCTCACAAATCACAATCTTAGCTTACGAATATAACAACACTCTTGCTGTGTATATCCACTTGCTGGAGCTTACGGTTACAACAACCTAGTTGTTGTATCTCACATTCTTAGTTTACCGGGAGCTCTCCTTAGCTGACGGTCAAAAGCTTGTGTTTCCGTAGCCTTCCCAATCTAAACTGAACTCTCTAGCATATCACAGTCACACAAATGCATGTAATAGTAGAATGACATCACAGACCACCTACGATTATCAACTTATGATGCATGACTAAGAAATATAAAGCTTATGGCTTATGTAACAAACTTAATGCTTAAAGCTTTACTAATGAATAGAACAAGGTAGAATAAATGAAATAACAGCAAATAATATAAAATAAAATAAACACAACAACAAATTCATAACAAGTGCGATATGGCACTTACATTCCAGCCCCTAATTGACAGGCATGGAGACTGACAATTACAATTTTGTGTTTTTTTTTTTTTTTTGATAAAGCCATGAAATCAAACATTTTTACCCTTCTAAACGTTTTAAATCTTTTAAGTGTGTAATATTTATCTCAGATGTTTATATTTGCATATCAAATTTCATAACATATTACCACACATTTAACAGTCCATTTCACATATGAGGCACAGCTTGTCGATGGGTCTTTCCAGAGTGTTGGTCTTGGTTTTAACTAGCACACGTCTCACAGGTCCCCCCTTTGTCGAGGAACACTTTCGTGATTCGTCCCATGACCCATGAATTTCTTGGAGAAGACTCATCAGTTATTAAGACTATGTGTCCAATCGAAAGGTTTTTTTTGTTTTGAAACCATTTTTGCCGCCCCTGGAGCAAGGGCAAGTATTTACGCACCCATCGCTTCCAGAGCAGGTCTGATCGATGCTGGATCTGCTTCTCCCTGCGACGTGCATAGATGTCTTTCTTTTTGAAGAATCCAGAGGGCAGGTTTGGATGTTTTTTCATCAGCAGCAGGTGGTTTGGTGTCAGAGGTTCCATTTTGGGCGAGCAGCTGTTTCTTTTCACAGATGCCTTTCGTTTTTGCTGTGTGGGAATTCCCTGTTTGAATTCTGCTGCTGCTTTACCCTTTTGCAACGTGAGAGGTTCTTCCTTAAAATTTTGTCTTTGAGTGAACTTAATGATTTTGTTTTCTACTCTTGTTAGGCCCTGAGCCTTTAGGAACTTGTGATTTTCTGTCTCTGGGTCATCCACTTGTGTTTTGACCCTTTCTGTTTTTTGTTTCAGCATGTCTCTGATGCAAAGGATCCAGGCAACGGATCTTGTCAACTTGTGCCAGTCAGAGTGATGATCAATCAGTTTACTCACTGTGTCTGTATATTTTGTAATGTTCACAATATTCACTAACGCTGAGAGCTTAACTTCATCAGCATTTTCATCAAAATTTTCTTTTATTGATGTGTCATGAATATTTTCAGGCCATTTGCACTCTGCTTCTTTGAGAAAGGAGGGACCATGGATCCAGTTAACATTTTTCATGAACTTTTCACAGGATACCCCCCTGGAGGCAGAATCAGCTGGGTTTTGTGAGGTATTAACGTACCTCCACCGCTGTGACCCGGTTGACTCTCCCATAATGGCGATTCTGTTAGCCACAAAGATTTTAAAACGAAGTGTTTCGTTATCAATGTATCTCAAAACAGTTGTACTGTCAGTCCAGAACATAGAGTCCAGCAATTTCAATTCTAGCTGTTCTTTCAACATTTCGTCATTTTTCACAGCGACCACTGCCGCAGTCAGTTCCACCCGTGGAACGGTGGTCTGTTTCAGGGGCGCTAGCCGGGAGTTCCCCATCATGAAAGCACAATGTGTAAGTCCTTCAGCGTTTACTAACCTGAGGTATGAGACAGCTCCGTATCCCATTTCACTTGCATCCGAGAAGTGGTGGAGCTGAGCTGTAGCTGTAATTCCGAAACCGGCTGGTTTTATGCACCTTGCTATGCTGAACTCGGACAGTCGGTGCAGCTCTTGCAGCCAGGTTTTCCATGCTGTTGCAAACTGCTCGGGAATGTCATCATCCCAGGCTAGTTTTTCTTTACATAGCTGTTGCATTAGAGTTTTGGCTGGCAGTATGACAGGCGCGAGAAACCCTAAAGGGTCATAAATCGAACTGGTGATTGACAGGATTACTCGTCTTGTCACAGGTCGTTCCTCTAAACAAATTTTGAACTTGAACATGTCTGAATCAATGCACCACAGCACCCCCAGAGCTCTCTCTATGGGCAGTGCATTTTTACTCAAGTCTAAGTCTCTCATGTCTTTGATCCTTTCGCTCTCGGGAATGACAGTTAGTAGGGCACTGCTGTTGCTTGCCCATTTAGTGAGGTTGAACCCTCCGCTTGCACAGATACTTGTGAGATCATTGTATAGGGCGACTGCCTGGTCATGACTCGAAACAGATTTCAGGCAGTCGTCTACATGAAAGTTTTATAGCACTGTATTAACTGCCACAGCAGATGCATTGCTGCGGTTTTCTTCTGCTGTCTTTCTGAGGGCGAAATTAGCAACACTAGGTGAAGATTTTGCACTGAACAGATGAACTACCATTTTGTATTCAACTAAGTCTTGGTTCGCATCTCCGTTCGGCCACCACAGGAAGCGCAGCAGATCTGTGTCCTCCTCGGGGACTTTCACCTGATAGTACATGGCTTCTACGATTGTGTCCTTTTTCTTGGACTTTATTTTAACGGGCACAATGGGGAGGATGCAATTACCTCCAGCCCCAGTGAGCGCATTTGATTCGTGACTCTCTGCCGGTGGTGTATTTTTTGTGTCACTTTCGGTTTCGTTCTCGTCAGCGCGTGTAACTGGCTGCGCCATGTCTTGCACTGCGCTGTGTAACATGCGCGGATGTGGCTTTGAACACAATGAACATACAATTTTTTTGGTACAGTCTTTCCACAAATGACCCTTTGTTAAACATCCGAAACAGAATCCGTTTCTTTTTAAGAATTCTACTTTGTCTTTGTGTGTCTTATCATTAACCCATTTAATCCCAATGGTCACAATAGTGACATATTTTTTTTCTTTCTTTTGGAGGATCCAGTATTTACTCTGTTGGGTTTGGGTGACAAATTTTCCTAAAAAATGAAACAATAGACTGTCTTGATTAAACTGTTATCAAGATCATGTGACAAGGGTGAAAGGTCAACTGGCCAGATCACCTTATTTCCTGCTTGCACCTGCTAAGAGCAATGTCTTCCTCAGAGCTGTACAAAAGAAGGTAATTAAAATATCTTAATTTACAGAAAACACTATCATGTTTTGTGCATATACTCTTGAAGGGGTCTACTGCTGATATATATTGAGAATTACACTCCTCTTTATATATTTTTGCTTAGGAGAGGGACATGTATGCTAACGGTCACAATTGTGACCGCTAGTATAGTACACTGTATTACTAGCGTATTGAATGCAGTACACATGTTTTGGCAATAAATATAAGTTTATGTTGGCTTTTTGACTTTTTTTCATACAGTTTAAAATTATCAGATGTCTAGGACCTCCTAGACTTAGAACCCCCCCCCCCCCCACCCCCCACCCCCCACCCCACCCACATGCTGTTTGTAGCATTACTGTTATCCCTACACTTGAGAGAGATGCAGTGGAAAGTGATTGTGATAGTGACGGTTCAGATCAGGAATATTTGGGAGAAACACACCATTTTCCAGCAAGGCTGCTGAATGGGATAGCAGAGGTGACATTTCAAGGAGATGACAACCAGCTGTTGTCATAAGACCCTGATGTCTACAACGAATCCATCTCCAATGCAGTGAGAAGGAATAGGTTTGATGACATAATGGCTTCAATTCACATGGTGGATAACTCAAGGGCTACAAATGACCCTTTCTACAAAGTGCGACCCATATTCACTGCACTAAATGAATCTTTCAAAGTTATGCCATACTCAAAATGGCTGTCAGTTGATGAAAGTATGGTCCCTTATTATGGCAGGCACAGTTGCAAGCAGTTTATCAAGGGGAAGCCAATCCGATTTGGATTCTATAAGCTGTGGAGTCTTGCATCATCTACAGGGTACATGTACCATATGGAGCCTTACTGTGGAGGGCACACTCACCTTCCTGATACAGGCCTTGGACAAGGCCCAAGTGTTGTCCTGGGTCTTGCTGTGTAAGAGCCATATCACATTTGTTATGTAAGATGGATCTGCAGAATTTGTTGTTGTGTTTATCTGTTTTATTTCATTCATTCTATCTTATTCTGTTCATTAACAAAGCATTAAGTTTATTACATATGCCGTAAGCTTTAAATTTGTTAGTTATGCATCCATTTTGACAATCGTAAGTTGGTCTGTGATGTCACTCCACTATGACATGTATTTGTATGACTATCGCATGATAGAAAAGTCAGTTTAGATGCGGAAGTCGACGGAAACACAAGCTTTTGACCGTGAGCTACCCGTAAGCAGATATATACAACGAAAGTGTTGTTAGATGTGTGAGCTGAACGCAATCAGATAGATATAACATAGCTTGTTGTAAAAGTCAGAAATTTACAAGATACAGCAACAGGTGTTGTAACCACAGTGAATTTACTCAAGACAACTGTATGAAGTGTTGAATCTTTGATGCTAAAAATAAAATACCAAAACAAAGAAATCATCGGACTTCCGTTCTTGTGAGTAAATGATCCAACCAAAGCTACGCGTCAAAACTAGTGAAATGACATGAACGCATCTACATGCTGAACAGGCTGAGGTACCTCCTGGGTGCCACTTTGTGCATGACAACCTGTTTACATCTCTCAGTCTTTTTGATGAGATGACACAACGTGGTTATGGGTGCCTTGGCACACTCAGACAGTGTCGTCTACACAATGTTCCATTCACTGATGTTAAGCAATTCCATAAAGAGCCTCGTGGAACAACAGAGATCCTCACTGAGAAAGAGAAGCTGCTAGTAAGGTGGAAAGACAACAATGTGGTGACCATAGCATCAAATTCTGGAAAGATGTTTTCTGTGGTTCCTGTCAACAGGTGGAATAAGGGAAAAAAAGGCTATGACAAAGTTCTACAGCCCACATGTGTCTTCGGGTACTACCAAAATATGGGGGGTGTCAATCTGCATGATCTGAATGTGTCCAGATACAGTACATGTCAATAATAAGGTCGAAAAAATGGTGGTGGCCAATCTTTTCTTGGACCCGTCATAGCGCAATGGTCAACAGCTGGCTGTTCTTCAGAGATGTGATGGGGAGTGAATATGATCTCTTGGCCTTTCAGCGACAGGTGGCAATGGGTCTCTTAACAAAATTTGGCAAACCAGCTCTTACCCAAGGAAGACCATCAGCTATGAGACTGTCAGTCTGCAAAAATGACAATGGAAAAGATCACTGGCCTGAAAACACAGGAAACCGTTTCCGCAGATGCAGATGGTGTGACAAGCGCACTGTGTATGTATGTAAAGTGTGGTGTGCCTCTCCATATTGAATGCTTTCAACTTTTTCATGTAGGATGAAGTTAAAAGACAAAGAAAAAATGACCACTCATTGAAAGTTTTTTTTTGCATTTTATAAGTGTTATGAGTTATTTCCAAGATAAGTTTTGAAAAGACTATATTACAGGTCAGTTGAAGTCACAGCTGAGTGTGTGGGTTTGTTGGTAGGGTTATGTTGCAGTGGATGGGGATGACAGTTAAAAAGGGCATGGTGTGTGTGCAGGGGGTCCCTGCTGTGATTATCCTATGATTTATCTACAGGATAAATGAAAAATATTAAACGGCTTAAATTGACCACCATGTGAAAGTGTGTCTCCTGTTTATGCTGATGTATTCATTGGGGTATTATAACCAATAGCAACGTTTTTGTTATATGCACAATAATAAAGTTATGAGCAAAAAAACTTAACCATATCTTATTATTCTGTGCCTAATGGGTACTGTAATTGCTCAATTCATTTTAAGATTTCAAGTGTGCAAATACACTTTATTGACCAATTTATATGAATTTTTCCAAAAAAGGACTATGTTGTTTCCCGTTGGTCACAATTGTGACCGAACATAAAACATAAAATTTTACCAACTTAATCAAAATAAAATAAAAAAATACACAATGTTTGTGCATTAGGAAGGTCTCAGGAGTAAAACCCATGTAATGAAATTTTATTTAAAAATTTGGGATTAAATGGGTTAAATTGGAAGCAATCGTCTAAGATATGCTCCCCTTGCAATGTGCGCACGGTTTAGTGAAGGCGCTGACAGGTGATGTGCCGGCATTCTTCATTGTAATCAAGTCTTTGTGAATTTTACCAACCTGTCTGTCCTCGGTTGCGACGCTGACCCTGGGTTCTCCTTGGCCCCTTTGTTTAGGTCCTTGAAGGGATGTGTAACAGGGTTTTCCGTCGCTGATTGCGGCGTCCAGGTTCGTAGAGTGCGCGCTGCTCAGGTGCGCGTTGCTCGATTCAGTGACTGCGCTCTCGTTCGCAGGCTGCGCTCGGCTGTTGCATGTTGAGTTGGAAAGATGATGGTGCGCGCTGCTCGGGCACGCGCTGCTCGATTCAATGAGTGCGCTCTTGCTCTTGGGCGATCGGCTGTCGTATTTGTGATCTAGACGTTGAAGCACTCTCAATTTGGCATCATGCATAGCGAGAGCCGTTTTGGTTTCCAGTCTGGGAGCGCATGCGCTACTTGGTTCGTTGACTGTGCTCTCTTTTACCGGCTTTCGGCGGCTGTCGTATTCAGGTTTGTGGCCCGTCCAAGGCGGGCTGCTCGAGCGTGTGCAGCTCGGGTCGATGACTCCGCTCTTTGATGCAGGCTGTTGTTTTTCACGACCCTGATAAACCTGTAATTCAGCGTCGACAATTGCGAGCGCAGTTTCTAATTCCAACTTTTCTTTATCAGCCTTTAATTCTGCCTCTTTTTGTTCTATCGCCCGCCGTTCTGCTAACGCTGCTACTTTAATCAACAAGGCTGTTCTGTTGGCTTCCGCTTTCTTTATTCGGGCTGAGGATGATGTAGAGGTTACAGACCTTTTGGATGCTGCCGTTGTCTGTGACACTCTGTCGCCCGGCGAGACATCTTCGCGTGTTCGCGACGTCATAGAGTGACCCTTGGTGTCCGCTATCCAGCGATTCACCTTAGCCATGAATTCTGTGCAGCTTTGTATCTCAGGTGCGCCGCAGGCGACATGATCGCGTGTGCGTTCGTCTTCAGTGTACACTAACACATCAACGTTACTTCTCATAAAGTCTTCTCTCAGCTTCCAGTATTTGGGTCTGTACTCAGTTTCAACGATGTCTAACTTACGTGCATAGTTCATAGGTGTCTTTAATGCAGTAGACATTGCATTCAGTTGAATTCGCTTGCCTTTTCTTGCATCCAGCGCCGTTAGGCTCCCCAGCCAAGTGCTGGGAGCGTTGTCCTCGTTGTTCGGCATGGCGAAGTTCGACGGCTATTCTCTTTTACTTTCCCTTTCAGCGTTCACTTGTTTTCGTTCAAACAGCGGAAAAGCTTTTGACTTTATGTAGATGCGGTCATATTATTTCACTAGTTTTGACGCGTAGCTTTGGTTTGATCATTTACTCACAAGAATTGAAGTCCGATCTCTGTCTCTTGTAGTTTATTTGTCAGCATCAAAGAATCAACACTTCATACAGTCGTCTTGAGTAAATCCACTGTGATTACAGACACCAGTTGCTGCATCTTGCAAATCTCTGACTTTTACAACAACCTGTTTGCTGCATCTCACAAATCACAATCTTAGCTTACGAATATAACAACACTCTTGCTGTGTATATCCACTTGCTGGAGCTTACGGTTACAACAACCTAGTTGTTGTATCTCACATTCTTAACTTACCGGGAGCTCTCCTTAGCTGACGGTCAAAAGCTTGTGTTTCCGTAGCCTTCCCAATCTAAACTGAACTCTCTAGCATATCACAGTCACACAAATGCATGTAATAGTAGAATGACATCACAGACCACCTACGATTATCAACTTATGATGCATGACTAAGAAATATAAAGCTTATGGCTTATGTAACAAACTTAATGCTTAATGCTTTACTAATGAATAGAACAAGGTAGAATAAATGAAATAATAGCAAATAATATAAAATAAAATAAACACAACAACAAATTCATAACAAGTGCGATATGGCACTTACAAGCAGTTTAGCCAATACCCTGTTCCGAGCATTTTTTCTTTATTTTTTTTAAAGATACCACAAAATGTGTCATCCTGTGTTGACAGGAAACTTTAACCAACCACAAAAAAAAAAAAAAAAACAGGCCTCTTAGCTCTCCAGCAACAGCTTCCGCCTGCCGCTGAGCTTCTTATGACTTATATTTAGCAAGACTTGTATTCCTTTGTATTCCTAAATTAACTTCATTGGATTTACCTACCTGTAAACTCCAGTTTGATTGAGAATGCTTTCTCACTGTCTCACTGTGTGCTGTACATTACAAAGTTATACCTGTGTCTAAAAACAAGTCATGTGATTTTTTCTGTCAGTTGCATAACAAGAAGTGAATTTTGCGTTAGGAAATATACAAATTAAAATCATGATTGTTTTCAGCAGTGGGATCGTTGAGGACACTAAATTGTTAAGTAATTACTTAAGCCACAGTCTACTGTCAAACAATCTTTCAACATTAGTGTTTTTAAAATAGTATTATGACATTTTCACTGCAAATGAAAACAACATGCTATTAACAGGGGGAAAGCGAAACATTTAGGTCACTGAAATTAGTAAGTATTGTTAAGAGTGATTTCTGAATGTGCTGAGAGAAAAGACTCAAAGATCTTAAGGACCTCCTATTTTTGAACCAATGGGTGTGGTTTACAAGATAAATATCACCTCCTAGGATTCCTTCTTTCAGTTTTGCAGTCATGGAACTCATGTTTTCTGTATTTGTTCTGTGTCTTAGTGCACTGGGACCTGTTACAACTATCCGACTGGATGGAAATGGGTACACAGATATCCTTATAGTCATCAGCCCTGCTGTGCCAGAGAATGAAGAACTTATCCATCAAATCAAGGTATTTATACATGTTCAAATACCTTTGGAATAGAGAAATTTCATCGTTTGTTTGTTTTTTTATACATACCAATATAACTTACAGTTTTTCTGAATTGCTAAAACACATTTCCTAAAATCTCATCTTTTTGTCTCAAAACACTAAACACAAACTCTAAAATTCAAGCTACAGTCACAAAACCTTCGACTTCTGTTGCAAAACCAAACATTTGACCCAAACCTATTTTAACTTTACTCAAAAACCAAGCACTACTGTCAAAAACCACACAAAACCAGCCAATGTGCAAACAAAAACACTATGAGATAGCGGGAAAATAATATTTATTCATTTATTCTTGTAATCACATTTAAACAAAAAAGAACTGCAGCAAAGAATGGTTTTATATGAAAACAAATATAGATATTTTTACAGCATATTCAGATAATGTATTCTGCCTCAGCATCATGCCTCTGTGCTGGGTGAGGCCACAGGACTTCCTCCACATCACATGCTATGTTCTCCCTTGCAAGACAATAAGGAAAGAATCCTTTAGCATGCCGAATTTAGCCCTGGCAAGATTCCACTCCTCTCTCACCACATGCTCCATTCATTGCTTGAAGTATATTTTCCTGTGTGTAAGGGTTTTGGCCGTATACTTTCCATCTACATGGCGAGAAAAACTCCTAAATAGGGGTTAAAAAGGTAAAGTATGGTGGAAGAAACACATAAAATGCTGCTCATTGTGAAACCAATCGCGTGTTCTTGGACCACGGTGAAAGCTCACATTGTCCCAAATGCAGCGGTGTCAAAAGTATTCACATTCATTACTTGAGTAGAAGTATACAGTAGATACTAGGGTTTAAAAAGACTTCTATAGAAGTTGAAGTATCAACTCAAGCTTTTTACTCACTAACACCTCACTAATGGGGCTCCCCATTCACAAATAATTTCTCCCGACATTTAAGGAAGCGCAGCGCGCTTTCTCGCTGCCGAATTATTGCGTGCTCCACAGCCCAGTTTCCTCGCGGTTATTTTCCTATGATTCATGCGTTTTTTTGACCAAGTGCTTTGTTTAACGGCTTTCGCTTTTCGCTCGTCCCTACGGATTTGTTAGACCTGATATTTGCTTCACGGACATCGACCCACGCCTCGCCCCTCGACTTCGCTATCGTCTTCCACTTTGGATTGTTTGACCTGGCCTTGACTGCTCTCACGGACACTGACTCACGCTTTCTGTGTTTCTCACTTCCGGATTCCACATCCTTCGAGACACGAACAGGTGAAACGCCTCTGCTCTTCTCAATCTCTGCATCCACGTCTGTTTTTTTCCACTACATAAAGGCACCCAGCAGCCATCCTCCACGTCAAGGTGAACTACAGAATCTCACTTCATTAACCATCAGAGAACTGCTTCAGAGCTGCACCTCTGCCCTCCATTACAGTCCCGTGTTCATTATACACCTGTATTCCGTGAGAAAGTAACACCAAGCACTACCAACCCAATCTCCTACATTTTCATCACTAAAGCCTTTTTAAGGATATCATCCCAGAGTGGTGTCTGCTCTTGGGTCCTATCAGCCTGCCTGACCTCGCACAGCCGTGACAGAATAATTCGGCCAGAAGAATGGACCCAGCAGAACTTAGCCGTCTGAGGACCGCACTGGAGAGTCAGGGCACTCTCCTTGGCTCACACCAGCAGGATCTCCAGTCAGTCACTCAGACCCTGGCATCTGTCTCTGAATCTCTTGCTAAGCTCACGATCCAAGTACAACAGCTCCACACGACCCCCTCTCCGGCTGCCACTGCCACCCGACCACCTGAACCACGCCTTCCTCCTCCTCAGGCTTATGACGGTGAACCAGGCACTTGCCGCTCCTTCCTCTCCCAGTGCTCGCTGGTGCTGGAATTGCAGGCCTTGACCTTTCCCACAGAACGTTCAAGGGTGGCATATGTCATTACACTGCTGACCGGGAGAGCAAGGGAGTGGGGAACGGCAGTATGGGACGCTCAGGATGCCTGCTGCTTTAGCTTTGACAGATTCACTCAGGAGATGAGGAGAGTCTTCGACCGCTCATCCTCTGGCCGAGAGGCGGCTGGGAAGATATTAAGGCTTCGCCAAGGACCTCGTTCAGCTTACGACTATGCGATTGAGTTTCGCACCCTGGCGGCCTCCTGCAATTGGGACGAACAGGCTTTGTTTGATGCCTTTTTGGAGGGACTTTCCGAAACCCTCAAGGACGAGCTTGTCTCCCGTGAGCTACCATCTGATCTGGACGAACTCATGGACCTCGCTGGGCGGGTCGATGCTCGTATTCGTCTCCGACGTGATCGAGCTCAGACCGTCAGGAGGTCTCTCTCTCCTCTCACCCCTCCACGCTCACCTACTTCTCCATGTCCACCTACTCCTCCATGCCCACCTGCTCGCCCATGCCCTCACTCTTCTCCTGAGGAACCCATGCAGATAGGTCGAACCCACATCTCCTCAGAGGAACGGCAGCGGCGACGAACAGAGAGAGCATGCTTTTATTGTGGACAAGCAGGTCATTTTCTCAAGGACTGCCCGCTAAAAAAGTAAGCCCTCCAGTTAAACTGGGAGTTCTGGAGGGCTCCACTCACAAAAACCTCCCAAAACCTCCAGGTTCATGTTTTACTGTCTCCCTCGTCCATGACAAGTCCCATGCCATGAAAGGCCTGATTGGTTCCGGGGCAGATCGGAACCTAATTAGTCTCAACACAGTCAGAAACTTGGGAATTCCGGTGCATCGTCTGAACCCCTCTTTTTCTGTGCGAGCCCTAGATGGCAGTAACCTCCCTCCCATTACACACCAGACAACTCCAATTACTCTTCGCATTTCTGGCAACCACGTGGAGGACATCTCCCTCTTTGTCATCAACAGCCCCTATTCCCCGATCGTTCTTGGCCGCTCCTGGCTTACTCTCCACAACCCCCACATCGACTGGGTTAAGAACATTATCCTGGGTTGGAGCCCCTCATGCCTCGCCTCCTGCCTCCGCTCAGCTGCTACCCACTCTCCACCTCCCATCATGATCGACGAACATCTTGACCTTTCTAATGTTCCACCAGAGTACTCTGACCTCAAACTTGCCTTTAGCAAAGCACAAGCACTCTCACTTCCCCCTCACCGACCTTATGATTGTGCAATAAACCTCCTCCCAGGTACCACACCCCCCAAGGGACGCCTTTATTCACTTAGCCCACCAGAGAGAGAAGCCATGAACCACTATATCACAGAGTCTCTTGCCACAGGCATCATTCGCCCCTCTTCCTCCCCCGCAGGCGCTGGGTTTTTCTTTGTCAAAAAGAAAGATAATTCCCTTCGGCCCTGCATTGATTATAGAGGCCTTAACGAAATTACTGTCAAGAACCGTTACCCGCTCCCACTCATGACCACAGCCTTTGAACTCCTTCAAGGGGCCAAAGTATTCACAAAGCTGGATCTCAGAAATGCTTACCATCTTGTCCGGATAAGGGAGGGAGATGAATGGAAGACGGCCTTTAACACCCCTACAGGGCACTACGAGTACCGCGTTGTCCCTTTCGGCCTTACCAATGCCCCGGCAGTGTTTCAGGCCTTAGTTAATGATGTCCTCAGGGATTTTCTGAACTCTTTTGTTTTCGTCTACCTTGACAATATTTTGATTTTTTCACGTTCTCTCGAAGAACATAAGAACCATGTGCGCCTAGTATTGCGAAGACTCCTTGAGAATAAATTATTCATCAAAGCCGAGAAGTGTGAGTTTCATCAGGATTCTATCGCTTTCCTTGGTTTCATTATTTCACCATCCATGATCCAGATGGACCCCACCAAGGTAGAAGCTGTCACTGATTGGCTGGCCCCCACTTCTAGACGTGATCTCCAACGGTTTCTGGGATTTGCTAATTTTTACAGACGATTCATAAGGAACTACAGCACCATTGCTGCCCCACTCACAACACTAACCTCCTCAAGACTCCGTTTCCAGTGGAACGAACAGGCAGAGGAGGCCTTCCAAAGGCTCAAGACCAAGTTTACATCGGCCCCTATCCTTACTATCCCTGATCCCTCCTTACAATTTGTTGTGGAAGTGGACGCCTCTGAAACAGGGGTGGGGGCAGTACTGTCTCAGAGAACTCCCAAGGATAACAAGCTGCACCCCTGTTCTTTTTTTTCTCATCGCCTTTCACCCGCTGAGAGAAATTGACATTGGAGACCGAGAATTTCTAGCAGTGAAATTAACCTTAGAGGAGTGGAGACATTGGCTAGAGGGAACTGAACACCCCTTTCTCGTCTGGACAGACCATAAAAACCTGGAGTATTTGAAAACAGCTAAGAGACTTAACGCCCTACAGGCCAGGTGGTCCTTGTTTTTCTCCAGGTTTAATTTCACCCTATCTTACCGCCCTGGAGCCAAGAACTCAAAGCCAGATGCTCTGTCCCGGCAGTTTTCCTTGGACCAGGTCTTCTTGCCCCACGAGACCATTCTTCACCCTCGCTGTTTAGTGGCAGCCACATTACTACACATTGAAAGACAGGTAAAACAAGCCCATGCCCAAGGTCCTACCCCAAGTAATGTTCCCCAGGGTCGTCTCTTTGTTCCTGCAACCATGCGCACTCAGGTCCTGGAATGGGGACACAGCTCCAAGCTTGCTTGCCACCCCGGGGGCAAACGTACCCAGTTTTTGATCCAACAACGTTTCTGGTGGCCCACATTGAAGGAGGATGTTATCAAGTATGTGGCGGCATGTGACTCCTGTACCAGGAACAAAAGCAGCAATAGGCCCCCGGCAGGCCTCCTTAGACCACTCCCAGTCCCTCGCCGCCCTTGGTCACATATTGCCATCGACTTTGTTACTGGACTACCCAACTCCAGTAACAATACTTGCATCTTAACTATCGTCGACCGCTTTTCCAAGGCTGCCCGCTTTGTGCCGCTCCCTGGACTCCCTTCTGCCAAACAGACGGCTGAGCTACTCATTCTCCACGTTTTTCGCCTCCATGGTCTCCCCACGGACATTGTCTCGGATCGAGGTCCACAGTTCACAGCAAGGTTTTGAAGAGCTTTCTGTAAACTCATTGGAGCCACCACAAGTCTATCCTCAGGCTATCATCCACAGACAAACAGCCAAACCGAGAGAATGAATCAAGAGTTGGAGGCAACTCTTCGGTGCATGACCTCTCAGAACCCAACCTCTTGGAGCAGATTTCTCCCGTGGGCCGAATATGCCCACAACTCTCTCCCAACTTCCTCCATGGGTTTGTCCCCATTCCACTGCTGCCTGGGCTATCAGCCACCTTTGTTTCCTTCCCAGGAGGAGGAGGTAACAGTCCCTTCTGCCCAGGCGTTTGTCTGCCGGTGCAAAAGAACCTGGCTACAAGCCAGAAGACAACTCCTCCAATCTGTCAAAAACTATAAGAAACAAGCGGATCGACGTCGCTCCACAGCTCCAAGGTAACACATCGGCCAGAGGGTCATGTTATCCACAAGGGATGTTCCCATAAAGACGATCTCTCGTAAACTCTCGCCCAGGTTCATCGGACCCTTCACCATAACTAAGATCATCAACCCCTCTTCTGTAAGATTAAGTTTACCTTCCACCATGCGTCGCATCAACCCAACCTTTCATGTATCCCAAATCAAACGTCTAATTTCCAACCCGCTATGTCTGCCCACCCGCCCGCCTCCTCCTCCCCGGATCATAGAGGGTGGTGAGGCATTCACAGCCCGTCGACTCCTCAAGGCCCGTCGCCGAGGGAGAGGCATTCAGTATCTGGTAGATTGGGAGGGTTATGGACCTGAGGAGAGAACCTGGGTTCCTGCCAAGTTCATTTTGGACCCCAAATTGTTTATGGACTTTTACAAACGTTTCCCTGAGGCGCCCCGTCCAAACGCCCAGAGGCGTTCGTAAAGGGGGGGGGGTACTGTCACGAACCCCCGTCTCTCCTCTCTTTTGTTGTTGTTTTTGTTCCCACGCTGTCAGATTTCTCTACTCGCGGTCACGTTGTCTCTAGACTGTCACGTCTTTTCCCACGCCTTCGTACCGCCCCTCCCACACACACCGGCTCCCCATTCACAAATAATTTCTCCCGACATTTAAGGAAGCGCAGCGCGCTTTCTCGCTGCCGAATTATTGCGTGCTCCACAGCCCAGTTTCCTCGCGGTTATTTTCCTATGATTCATGCGTTTTTTGACCAAGTGCTTTGTTTAACGGCTTTCGCTTTTCGCTCGTCCCTACGGATTTGTTAGACCTGATCTTTGCTTCACGGACATCGACCCACGCCTCGCCCCTCGACTTCGCTATCGTCTTCCGCTTCGGATTGTTTGACCTGGCCTTGACTGCTCTCACGGACACTGACTCACGCTTCGCCCCTTGACTTCCCGATTGTTTCTCACTTCCGGATTCCACATCCTTCGAGACACCAACAGGTGAAACGCCTCTGCTCTTCTCAATCTCTGCATCCACGTCTGTTTTTTTCCACTACATAAAGGCACCCAGCAGCCATCCTCCATGTCAAGGTGAACTACAGAATCTCACTTCATTAACCATCAGAGAACCGCTTCAGAGCTGCACCTCTGCCCTCCATTACAGTCCCGTGTTCATTATACACCTGTATTCCGTGAGAAAGTAACACCAAGCACTACCAACCCAATCTCCTACATTTTCATCACTAAAGCCTTTTTAAGGATATCATCCCAGAGTGGTGTCTGCTCTTGGGTCCTATCAGCCTGCCTGACCTCGCACAGCCGTGACAGTAACGAAGTATTTGTACTTCGTTACTTGACACCTCTGCCCAAATAATAACATATATGGGATGCTAGGCCTGCTCACAATCTCTCTGCTCAAGCAAAGCATCCCGTAGACCATCCAGGAATGTTAGTAGAATTTCAGTGTTGCATGGCCCAACAGTAACATGACTGTGGAGAACCCCATAGCTGCTGATGGCAGCACAGATAGTTACATTTCCACCACGCTGGCCCGGCAGTTCAATAATGGCACATTGACCTATGACGTTGTGACCTCTTCTCCTTTTTGCTAGATTGAATCCAGCTTCATCCACGAAGATGTATTCATGAGGCCTAACCATTGAGTCAAGCTCAAAGATTCTCTGTACACAGTGAAAACAAACTACATTTAGTTCTGTAAATGACACAGTATGATGCATACATGTGCTGCTTCCCAGACAATACAGTATACATTCTAGTACTGAGTTTACTGTAAAAGTTTACTTACTTGCATATATTGACATCGTTGCTCTTTTACTCTCTCACAGTTTCGCTCAAATGGTACCCGCTAAACTTTTCATTCTTATCTTGTTGCGTTGCAGTTAAACATCCAGACATATGTAAAGTAAATCCATTTCAGGAACACAAGCACAAATTAAAATAGATTAGATTCAGCATTAGACACAGGGCAACAAATTACATTTAACCACATTTGTCGCTGTGAAAACAATTTGCATATGTAAACACTGCACAGAGAAGAAGTTATATAGAATTAGTGCAATGATTATAGATGGATGGAATTAAGTTAAATATTGGTATACCATGGTTATGATATTCATGGTTTGAAAAGATTATATAATGTACATGTGTTTGTTATGGGATGTTATTATCTATACAATATGTGCAACTGTTATGAATAGTTATGAACAGTGCAGTCCTATTCTATCATATTATCCTAATAGTGCTGTTTCCTGATTATTGTAGAAAGAAACATTGTAATTATTTTATACTAAAATATTCCATGAAAAAAAAAATTCTCAAATACCTAACAAACAGATATTTCATTAGACATTGTTTAAAAATTGTCAGTGACTTGGCTGAATGGAGATGTAGAGAAAGTTCATTCCATCACCTAGATGCCAGAACAGAAAACAGTCTAGATGCACGTCTTCCTCAACCCCTGAGAGATAGTGAGACCAGTCAAGCTGTAGCAGAACCACATAAAGGGCTCCTTTTATAAGGGATTGGTTAAGCTGATTATTGATAAAAAGCAGCTGTGCCTTGTCATGTAGTCCGGTGTGTTTTAACTGCCTCATGACTGTTGTTTTGGTTCCGGGTTGAGGTTGCACGAAACTAGTTGGTGAGGGGAATCCCAATCACGCACAGTGTCTTTCCTGCACCCACACACACGTTTACAATCTCACACACTGAAACGTTGCACAGTATATATTTTGTAAATATTATTTTTTTGTTACATCAGTGGTGTAGTGGTTAGCACTGTCGCCTTGCACCTCCAAGGTCCGGGTTCGATTCCCAGCCAGGCTCGATTCCTGCATGGAGTTTGCATGTTCTCCCCGTGCTTGGTGGGTTTCCTCCAGGTACTTCGATTTCCTCCCACTGTCCAGAGACATAGGACTGAGATGTAGGTTAGGTTAATTGGTGTTCTCAAATTGCCCATAGTATGTGTCTGTGTGCCCTGCGATAAATTGGCGCCCTGTCCAGGGTGTACCCTCTCTTGGTAATGATGATGAGTGAGTGAGTGTTACACTAGTTTGTTTATTTTTGTACAATACACATTTGAGTTTGGTTTATTGTTGGTTTGATTTTAAGCATCGTTCTTGTTCTTTAGGTTTCTTAAGCAACACTACGCTAAAGATAAAAGATCTGTAATAGTGTAATTTCTATTAATTGTTTAAAACAAGCATTACATATCTGGAGCCATCTTGATGGTTGAAGAAGGAATATATGGATTAAAAACAGAAAGAGGTTACGCATGCCATCCTTTCCTGCCCCACCAAGTCACCCCAGATCCATCATTCATCCACATTGCCACATATTTAAAAGCATTTTATTACTTTCTACACAAACACTATAACACATTTTTTGTGTTATATATGTAAATGTGTTTTTTTGTGATTTAAAAAAAAAAAAAAAAACTCCTTGGGCTACGGATTGAGGACGTATTTAATCCAGGGCAGCATCCTACCCGCAGAAAGCCAACCAGAATTGAACAGAGAATTGGGATCTACAATCTAAGGTGATGTCTGTTGGGAGTCAATGAAGCCGGAAAACATGTGTGTTTAGAACCTTGGCAGTCTATTTTGCTGTTGGAAGACCAGATAAAGGGACAAAGTGTGCGGCCTTAGAAAAGCATTCACTACTGGGAGGACACACATGTGACCCTCTACTGTAAGTCAGGGAGTCTACTGACAAAATTAAGGTCAGTGTGGGCCCAGGGCCTTGTGAGATCAGAAGAAGTCTAAGAAGACCAGTGTGGTGCTTCCAATCTGGTGCTTTTCGAGCCAGGATCTTATCATCAACAAGGAGAAGGTGAATAAAAAAAAGAACAGGAACCATCGTTCTTGTTGGCAGTTCAGGTGTTTGGCCATCCTGAAGTACTCCTGGTTCTTGTTATCCATCCAGATAAAGAACAGGATCTCAGTCCCTTGAAGCCAATGCCTATATTGTACAGTAGTTTCTCTCAGCGGGGAGGGGTGGTTGAGAGAAGAAAAAGCTTGGGTGCAACTTCTTGTCTGCAAAGGACTTTTGTGATAGCACCGTCCCAACTCCAGTATCTGATGGCATCCACCTTGACCATGAACTGAAAGGATGAGTCTGGCTGCATGAGAATAGGAGCTGAGGTAAATCACTTTTTCAACGCCCTGGCTGGCTGTTCCAACCAGGAAATTGGATCTTGATTGCGGTCTTGGAAGAGTTCAATTTAAATCTTTTATGGGGCGATGATAAAACCCGGAAAAGAAACTGTGCTGCAGTAGAACTTCTTACCTAGAAGAGGTTGTATAAGTTACATGGAGAGGATCCACATCTGCCCATGCAGACTCTATCCTGGTGTCCCACAGGGCTCAGTATTTGGTCGTCTTCTGTTTTCCCTCTATACCCGGCCTCTTGGTAAGGTCATATCATCGCATGGCTTTTTTATACTATTGTTATGCGAATGACATGTAACTTATTCTCTCCTTTCCTCCTTCAGACACACAGGTTTCCACCCGGATCTCAACATGTCTGGCAGACATCTCATCCTGGATGGTAGCTCATTAGCTGAAGCTCAATCTGAGTAAAACTGAACTGCTGTTCCTCCCTGGCAATTCATCCCCCAATCAAGAACTTGTGATCTCCCTGGACAACAATCATATCACTCTTTCAGCCACAGCCTGCAATCTTGGGGTATTTGTGGACAATTATCTGTTATTTTCCACACACATCGCTAACCTTACTCGCTCTTGTTGATTTATTTTCATCAAAAGAATCCGCCAATTTCTTTCTTCACAGTCTATTCAGGTATTTGTTCAGTCCCTTGTTATTTCAGGAATGGACTACTGCAGTTCACTCATGGCATGTCTTCCTCTGCCCACCGTTCGTCCTTTGCAGCTGATTCAGAATGCAGACACATGTCTCGTTTTCAACCTTCCCAAGTTCTCCCACACCACCCCACTTTTCTGCTCCCTACACTGGCTTCCTGTGGCTGCCCTCATCAAATTCAAAGCCCTGATGCTCGTCTAGAAAACTAAAAATGGCACAACACCTTCTTACCTCCCTGCACTAATCACACCATGCACTGCACCACATTCCCTCCAATCCTCCAGCACTGCTCGCCTCATCCCACTGTCTCTCAGGAATCGAGGAAGACATTCATTTAACCCCCCTTTTTCCTGGCACCTAGGTTGTGAAATGAACTTCCACTAAAAGTCCGTACAGCGGAGTCTTTGACAATTAAACACCAACTCAAGACATATGTGTTTCTTCAATACTTGGACTAATCCCTCCACCCCCATCCCACCCCAAAAAAAACAAACTTCCTAACTGTGTTTGACTGATTGCAGTTAGTTAGTAACCTTTTCACTTTTTTATCGAATTCTTTCTTTAGGATTTTGGCAGGTTGTAGGTTCTTCTGCATACTCTATACATGGGAAAGTATCATGTTGATTGTCTTTGTTGAATGCAGCGTATAGCCATGCCGCATGAACAACGAGTTCTCATCTGGAGCGGTATGCGCACAGAGTTTGTTGAACGAATTAATGAATCAAATGGGGTTTTCCCTCGGGAGTCGTGATTGGCTGGATCTGCTCAAGACCAAACGCAGCCTCTGCCTCTTCTGCTTTGTCACAAAAAGCAGAGTTTTCATCTAAATCTGAGGTTTTATCCACATTTTAGGTAGGACTGTACCAATTTTATTAAAATTTTTTTAAGTTCTCTAACACTAAAGGTGAGGTGACCGTGTGATTAGTAATAATGGAAGAAACAAAAGTTGATCCTTGAATTATCAGTGCATTTTGTGCCATGATCATTTTGAAGATCAGGAATGGCATGCTTAGTTGATCGTTGATGCAACAGATCAGGTAAAAATTTAGTTGTTTTTACCAATGCTTTTTATACAGTGGCTTGCAAAAGTATTCGGCCCGAAAATCATACATGATTCCAAACATTTTTTACAAATAAATAACTGAAAAGTGGTGTGTGCGTAATTATTCAGCCCCCTGAGTCAATACTTTGTAGAACCACCTTTTGCTGCAATTACAACTGCCAGTCTTTTAGGGTATGTCTCTACCATCTTTGCACATCTAGAGACTGAAATCCTTGCCCATTCTTCTTTGCAAAACAGCTCCAGCTCAGTCAGATTAGATGGACAGCGTTTGTGAACAGCAGTTTTCAGATCTTGCCACAGATTCTCGATTGGATTTAGATCTGGACTTTGACTGGGCCATTCTAACACATGGATATGTTTTGTTTTAAACCATTCCATTGTTGCCCTGGCTTTATGTTTAGGGTCGTTGTCCTGCTGGAAGGTGAACCTCCGCCCCAGTCTCAAGTCTTTTGCAGACTCCAAGAGGTTTTCTTCCAAGATTGCCCTGTATTTGGCTCCATCCATCTTCCCATCAAATCTGACCAGCTTCCCTGTCCCTGCTGAAGAGAAGCATCCCCAGAGCATGATGCTGCCACCACCATATTTGACAGTGGGGATGGTGTGTTCAGAGTGATGTGCAGTGTTAGTTTTCCACCACACATAGCGTTTTGCATTTTGGCGAAAAAGTTCCATTTTGGTCTCATCTGACCAGAGCACCTTCTTCCACATGTTTGCTGTACAAACGGGACTTCTTATGGTTTTCTGTTAACAATGGCTTTCTTCTTGCCACTCTTCCATAAAGGCCAACTTTGTGCAGTGCACGACTAATAGTTGTCCTATGGACAGATTCCCCCACCTGAGCTGTAGATCTCTGCAGCTCGTCCAGAGTCACCATGGGCCTCTTGGCTGCATTTCTGATCAGCGCTCTCCTTGTTCGGCCTGTGAGTTTAGGTGGATGGCCTTGTCTTGGTAGGTTTACAGTTGTGCCATACTCCTTCCATTTCTGAATGATCGCTTGAACAGTGTTCCGTGGGATGTTCAAGGCTTTGGAAATCTTTTTGTAGCCTAAGCCTGCTTTAAATTTCTCAATAACTTTATCCCTGACCACTCTGGTGTGTTCTTTGGACTTCATGGTGTTGTTGCTCCCAATATTCTCTTAGACAACCTCTGAGGCTGTCACAGAGCAGCTGTATTTGTACTGACATTAGATTACACACAGGTGCACTCTATTTAGTCATTAGCACGTTTACAGATTACTAGTCTATATACTATAAAAGATTTCTTGATTTTACTAAAGTTTAAATTATATATTCATATGTTGTCATCATCAAAAATAATGATAATAAGTATAATTTTTCAAGCTCCATTTTTTTTTTGGTTGACACCTGACTGTACACTCCAGTACGCGCGATAAAAGGATGACGGAAGATGGCATTTTTAGTTTGCTGCAGTTCGGCTTTTTATTTCAGAAATATGAGGAAGACTCAAGTAGGTGTTTTCTTTTCTGTGGGAAACGGGTCCAAATGGCTCGTTGTTTATTTAAGGTTGGCCGAACCCTGCACTAGACTATCACATATGATTTGAGTTAGCTTTCAATGTGTAAATAATCTGTAATCTTCGTTACACAAAGTCTTATCTTCAAAATCATAAAAAAATCTAATCTGAAGTAAACATTGATATAGAAAACATCTAACAAAATGTAAAAGTATAAGTTACTGATTTTTTTACACTTGGTTCCTCTGTCAATGTACCATCATGAATTAAACTTCTATAAGCTGTTAAAGCAATGTGTTTTGCACTGTAATTTTAGAAACTTTTCATTTTTCAGGAAAAGTGAGCGTTTTTTATGGTTTTCTCTCCTTTTTCCCTGTCATTATTTGCCTTCATCAGTGAAAGTGATCAATGATCTGTCTATTTAGAATATTTTTGGGTTGTGGAAAGAATCGGTGGAGTTTCCATAATTTCTTATGGGGGA
This sequence comes from Channallabes apus, assembly GCA_030522415.1. Lineage (NCBI taxonomy): Eukaryota > Metazoa > Chordata > Actinopteri > Siluriformes > Clariidae > Channallabes > Channallabes apus. The sequence goes on along the minus strand of CM060126.1, from coordinate 5,690,440 downwards.
AGTCGCTTTGATATACATGGGTTTTGATATACAAGCATGCTTCCGGACAAATTTTTAAACTTCCGAAACTGCTTGATTTTTAACTGCAAACATTATTTTATATTTTATCTGTAACATGAATATACAAATCATATACAAGTGGATATATTTGATACTTTAGTAACATGCATATATTTGATACACGTGTATTTACCAAAAATATACTTACATTACCATCTATCCAGTTACTGAATTAAATTGCATAATATGAATAGATTTATGTATAAAGTATATACATAAATAATTTGCCACTATGTCCATAGCAAATGCTTATCAATGGATCAGGATGTCTGTTTGAAGCTTTAGACCACAAGGTGTACTTCAAAGAGGTGAAAATACTAGTACCACCAACCTGGAAAACAGGAAAATATGAAAGAGCAAAAACAGATTCCTTCAGCAAGGTAAACTGTTGATTCAGATTTATTGTCATGTATATGTATATATGTCATGTGGTTGAAGTGTTTGTTTGTTTATTTAGTAATTAATTCATTTTTGTAATTTATTTATATAGACATGCCAATCATTAATTTTAAAACTTGTATGTACTATTAAAACTGTATGTAAAAAAAAATTTGATTTAATTTTTAGGGAAGAATAAGAATTGACAGCCCACATCCTGTACTTGGTGATGAGCCCTACACTTATCAGACCGCGGGTTGTGGAAATGAAGCTGAATACATTCATTTTACACCAAACTTCTTGTTAAACAACAGTTTTATTAAACCATATGGACCTAGAGGTAATAGCTACCTTGTGATGAACACACACAGCTTTGTAACTATTATTATTATTATAATAATAATTATTATTATTATTATTATTATTATTATTATTATTATTATTATTATTATTTCTTTCAGGAAAGGTTTTTCTGCATGAATGGGCTCACCTCAGATGGGGGGTATTTGATGAATATAATGTGAAACAACCATTTTACTGGTCTGCTGGTCAGATTCAACATACAAGGTTTTATTATCAGTTTCCTATAACAAACATAAATGTATATATTTTAAATGCACAGAAAATCACTTGCTGTCAGTAAGTTTTTTTTTTTTCTTCCAGCTGTACAGATAAGATTTCTGGCCAGTGGTATGAAATTGTTAATCAAGATACTTACCCTTGCGAGTCTGGTGAAGATGGCCTACCCACATCTAGCTGTCAGTTCGTTCCAGATGCAGTGCAAAATACAAACACCTCTATAATGTACAATCAAAATATAGATTCTGTGAGTAGAACTCCACAGACCTAATACTCCACAGAACACATTTATTTTTTAAATAAAATCTTAAAGATCCTGAAATAGTTGTGGAGTTCCTAAACCTAGAATAAGCAAAAAAAAAAAAACAGTATGCAGTCATCAGTTTGAAATGAGTAACTTTTTACATTTTACAGATGAGAACATTTTGTCAAGAAGAGGAACACAACATTGAAGCACCCAATGAGCAAAATAATAAGTGTGGAAAAGCAATACGAACTGTAATCTTTCAAGACTCAGTAGATAAAGATGCCTTTCAAAATCTAAAGCCTCTTCAATCTGCACCACCAGCACCAACATTTAAAGTGATACAGAGAGGATCTCGGGTTGTCTGTCTCGTCCTTGATGTCTCAGAGAGCATGAGGGTACAGTATGTGAAATTAGATCAAATTAGCCTCTTAAAGAAAAGCAGTCTGCTGATGTCAGAACAGCTCAAAGTATATCAGATAAATGTCTAAAATTAAAGATAAATTTACTCATAAGCTCTCAAAAAAAATCTTAACCAAAATACTTGCCCAAGGAAAATGAGGCAAGACGTGGCTTAAGATATTCCTTACAAAATACATTCAAATGCACATCAGGATGGTGATCTTTCTTAGTAAGTGGTTCTTAGAAGGTAATGTTAGTAAATATTCATGATTTCATTTGTTCCACTTCAACTACTACTTTGCTTTTATTTATACTACATGAATGGTAAATCCAGCTACATGAATAGCTACTAAATATATAATCTACAGTAAATAAGCTTCATAAATTCTATGAAATATGATCTCTTGATAATTTGTGCTGAGCAGAAAATGGTTTCCCCCAAAATTTAAGGAATGACAGTGGGGCAAAAATGTTTTAGTCAGCCACCGATTGTGCAAGTTCTCCCCCTTAAAAAGATGAGGGAGGCCTGTAATTTTCATTATAGGTATACCTCAACTATGAGAGACAAAATAAGAAAAAAAAAATCGAGAAAATCACATTGTAGGATTTTTAATAAATGTATTTGCAAATTATGGTGGGAAATAAGTATTTGGTCAATAACAAAATTTCATCTCAATACTTGTATACCCTTTGTTGGCAATGACAAAGTCTTCAAACACTCTGGTATTTTGGCCCATTCCTCCATGCAGATCTCCTCTAGAGCAGTGATGTTTTGGGGCTGTCGCTGGGCAACACAGACTTTCAACTCCCTCTAAAGATTTTCTATGGGGTTGAGATCTGGATATTGGCTAGGCCACTCCAGGACCTTAAAATGCTTCTTATGAAGCCACTCCTTCGTTGCCCAGGTGGTGTGTTTGGGATCATTGTCATTCTGAAAGACCCAGCCATGTTTCATCTTCAATGCCCTTGCTGATGGAAGGAAGTTTTCTCACGATACATGAGATCTCAAAATCTCACGATACATGGCCCCATTCATTCTTTCCTTTACACTTACTGATGGTAGCCTTTGTTACATTGGTCCCAGCTCTCTGCAGGTCATTCACTAGGTCCCCCCCGTGTGGTTCTGGGATTTTTGCTCACAGTTCTTGTGATCATTTTGAGATCTTGCGTGAAGCCCTAGATCGAGGGAGATTCAGTTGTTTTGTATTGTTCCATTTTCTAATAATTGCTCCTACAGTTGATTTCCTCACACCAAGCTGCTTACCTATTTCAGATTCAGTCTTCCCAGCCTGGTGCAGGTCTACAATTTTGTTTCTGGTGTCCTTTGACAGCTCTTTGGTCTTGGCCATAGTAAAGTTTGGAATGTGACTGTTTGAGGTCGTGGACAGATGATTTTCATACTGATAACGAGTTCAAACAGATGCCATTAGTACAGGTTACGAGTAAAGGACAGTGGAGCCTCTTAAAAAATAACTTACAGGTTATCTTTAAGTTACTTAAGGTAACTTACAAGCCAGAAATCTTGCTTGTTTGTAGGTGTTTTACCAAGGAATTTACCAATTAATTCATTAAAAATCCTACGATGTGATTTTGGAGGTATACCTGTGATGAAAATTTTATTTTATACACTCTATAAGAAATGGCCATTATCTCTGCATGGCCAGTCATCAATAGAAATAATCAAAATACCAGCCTTAATTTGGCATGTTGTGTGGACAGATGACTTTTTTAGTGATGAGAGGAAGTTTAACTTATATGGGGCCGATGGAAAACATTTAGTTCGGTATTAAACTGGGAAGAGCTAGAGTGCATAAAAAGGTCCGTGAAAGGTGGAAGAGGAAATGTCATGGTTTTGCAGAACGTTCTCTGCAGCAGGAGTTGCGCTAGTTATACAGCTACATGACAGGGTGAATGCACATTTTAATTACAATCTTATTTGACAACATGTAGCTCCTTTCGTCCCAATCAGCACACTATTTTCATGCAAGACAATGCCACCTGTTACGCTGCAAACCAGGTTCCTTGAAGGCAAGAAACATTTAATATTAACACAGCTTAGAGTTCTGATCCAAACCTGATTGGAGTTTTTTTTTATATATTTTTTTTATGTTTATGTAGGAAGACTAATACGAATAAATACTATTAAATTTATTTGCATATTAAATTAGTAACAGCATGAGAACTATTCAGCAGTTTAAAAATGAACATAATAACATTTTAAAACGTCATGTAATTGCATGTGTTTGGTTGAAAATGGCTAATGTGTTATTGTGTGTGTTTAAAGGGTGAAAGAATAGGACAACAACATCGAGCTGGTACACTTTTCTTGCGCGAAATCATAGATGAAGAACAGTTTGTGGCTCTTGTGACTTTTAGTAGTGACGCTCAAATACTAAGTCCTTTGACTTTAATAAATGGACAGGCTTCAAGAGACAGTCTAGTTAACAAGTTGCCAAAAACTGCAAATGGAAATACATATATCTGTAAGGGACTCAGAAAAGGCTTTGAGGTGAGACACAGACATAAAAACTACTGTCACTTTGATAAAATGTAGAATTTACTGATCTAGACATCTACATATCTCTGGTGATTAACGACAATATATTTACAATTTCAGGCTCTTAAAAGGGATGATGGTAAAACAATAGGAGATGAAATTATTTTTCTGACAGATGGGGAAGCAGGTGATAATGTTCAGGATTGTTTACAGAAAGCTGTTCAAAGTGGTGCAATTATTCACACTATAGCATTCGGTCCAAAGGCAGACAATGTACTGAAAACCATGGCAGATCAAACAGGTAAGATTTTACAGTTTTCAGCTCAGTGCTCAATAAAAAACAAAACAGTACAACTTTTTCATTACTGCATCCTATAACACTGATTATTTTTAAATAGGCGGAATCTTTAGAATTGCCAAAGACTCTCTACTTTCCAACCAGCTTGTGGATGCCTTTTCCTCAATTACAGTGTTTGATGGAAATCCCAACACACAGCCCTTACAGGTTAGTGATACACATCCACTGTGAGAAATATCAATATCAAATACAATAGAGTCTTTACTGTACATAAAATGTTTGATTGTTTTCCAAACAGCTTGAAAGCACTGGAAAGCTTGTTACAGATTGGTTCAATGGAACAGTTCCCATTGACCGGACTGCAGGAAAACACACCACCTTTACATTAATTTATGAAAAACATGCACCTACTGTGTACATACAGTCACCGAGTGGTTTGGCTTATGACCAGAGAAACACCACTGACACTGCTAACACAATCACTTTAACTGTTCCAGGAATTGCAGAGGTACAGTAAACCTTTTTCCTTGAATCAATAATTATGACATTGTAAGGAATGTACTGTACATTGTAAGAGGGTACTGTTTTGTCTTTTTGTAGTTTTTGTTTTGTAGACTCAGTTTCCCAGAAGGCACCTCGGTCAGGTGATGCGGGAGCTCACCTGAACCGAGGTAGGTCATTAAATCTTCTATAAATAGCTGGTTAGTCTGGGAAACTGGATCGAGCATTGAACGTTTGTATGTACTGTCAGTTATGTGGGAACTTTGTTTTGTATTTTGGTTTTTGTTTATATGTTGATTTATTTTATATTGTTATTTTGTTGTTCATGTTGTCCCATAACTACTAAGCATGTCCCAAAGCTAAGTGTGATTGTATGTAGGTCTTTGGTGTTCAAGTGTGTGTGGGGCTGATTCGGTCTTGTGTAGTCTTGTGTGTAATTCCAGGTTTTGTAAGTACTCTCTGTGTCCCTAGCCTCCGTGCCTTTAGTATGTTTAGCTTCCTCTATGTTTAGGACATAGTATGTTTAGCTATTTGGTAGGTGTAGCTAATGTATGTTAGGCTAAAGACATGTTTAGCTAATTGCTACGGTTAGGTAATCACCAGGTTTAGCTAATTGTCTTGTTTAGCTGAGTGCCATGTCTTTAGCCCTAGTCCTGTCTCTCCGAGTCTCTAGTCTTGTTCGTGTCCCGTTTCAGCTCCATGCTTAACTTGTAGAGCCTGTTTCTTCCTTAAGCCTGTGTTTCAACATAGTGCTTATACACTCACCTAAAGGATTATTACGTAGGAACACCTGTTCAATTTCTCATTAGTGCAATTATCTAATCAACCAATCACATGGCTGTTGCTTCAATGCATTTAGGGGTGTGGTCCTGGTCAAGACAATCTCCTGAACTCCAAACTGAATGTCAGAATGGGAAAGAAAGGTGATTTAAGCAATTTTGAGCGTAGCATGGTTGTTGGTGCCAGACGGGCCGGTCTGAGTATTTCACAATCTGCTCAGTTACTGGGATTTTCACGCACAACCATTTCTAGGGTTTACGAAGAATGGTGTGAAAAGGGAAAAACATCCAGTATGTGGCAGTGCTGTGGGGGAAAATGCCTTGTTGATGCTAGAGGTCAGAGGAGAATGGGACGACTGATTCAAGCTGATAGAAGAGCAACTTTGACTGAAATAGCCACTCGTTACATCCGAGGTATGCAGCAAAGCATTTGTGAAGCCAAACACGCACAACCTTGAGGCGGATGGGCTACAACAGCAGACGACCCCACTGGGTACCACTCATCTCCACTATAAATAGGAAAAATAGACTACAATTTGCACGAGCTCACCAAAATTGGACATTTTTGAAGACTGGAAAAATGTTGCCTGGTCTGATGAGTCTCGATTTCTGTTGAGAAATTCAAATGGTAGAGTCAGAATTTGGCATAAACAGAATGAGAACATGGATCCATCATGTCTTGTTACCACTGTGCAGGCCGGTGGTGTAATGGTGTGGGGGATGTTTTCTTGGCACGCTTTAGGCCCCTTTGGTGCCACTTGGGCATCGTTTAAATGCCACGGGCTACCTGAGCATTGTTTCTGACCATGTTCATCCCTTTATGACCACCATGTACCCATCCTCTAATGGCTACTTCCAGCAGGATAATGCACCATGACACACAGCTCGAATAATTTCAAATTGGTTTCTTGAACATGACAATGAGTTCACTGTACTAAAATGGCCCCCACAGTCACCAAATCTCAACCCAATAGAGCATCTTTGGGATGTGGTGGAACGGGAGCTTCGAGCCCCGGATGTGCATCCCACAAATCTCCATCAACTGCAAGGTGCTATCCTATCAATATGGGCCAACATTTCTAAAGAATGCTTTTAGCACCTTGTTGAATCAATGCCATGTAGAATTAAGGCAGTTCTGAAGGCGAAAGGGGGTCAAACACCGTATTAGTATGGTGTTCCTAATAATCCTTTAGGTGAGTGTATTTTGTATAATGGTTATTAGAGCCTATATTTCGTTAGTAAGCCTGTGTTTCAATATAGAGCTTATGTCATGTGTAACAGGTATTAGAGCCTGTGTATTGTCAGTTAAGCATGTGTTTCATCATAATGCTTATGTCGTGTGTCTTGTAATAGAGCCTGGGTATTGTTCAATTATGGGTAGTATAATTTGAGTGTGTTCCTTTCTTTGTTTGTTTTGTTTCTTTGTGATTCCTGTTTTATGTTATGTCATGATTAAAGACTCTTTTTTTGTTTAAAAACACCCCTTTGCGCCTATGCCTGCCCTTTTCTGCCCACAGCAATAACATCCATTTCCACCCATTCATGACAAAACATGATTTAAAAATATAATTTATTTATATCTTTTTTTTTTTATCTTGACAATTTTATATTTCTACATTTTATATTTCTATTTTATAAATATTGCGTTGCAGCCGGGGGATTGGAAATACAGCTTCCTCAAAAGAGGAACAGCTGCTCAGCAGATGAGTTTAACAGTAATGAGTCGAGCAGCTCGTGAAGATGTTCCCCCAGTCACAGTTACAGTCAGAATGACCAAGCAGAGGAGTGATGTCTCCAAACCTACAGTTGTGTGGGCTGAGGTCAGTCAGAATTACAATCCTGTGTTGGGGGCCAGAGTTTGGACGACCATGGAGTCAGATACTGGGCACTCAGAAAAACTGGAGCTCTTTGATAATGGAGCAGGTACAACTTTTAAAATGTCAACTTGCATAAACTCATAAAAGGTGAAAGTTTTACACTTTATACACTACATGCGGGATAATTTTTCCAGGTGCTGATTCTTTCAAAGATGATGGTGTCTATTCCAGATATTCAAAATTAAAAAAGGGAAAATGGAGTCTAAAAGTGCGCGTGGAAAATCAAGATGGACAAGTCCTTTATTCATTACACAGACACAGTGGTTCTCTGTATGTCCCTGGATATGTTGTTAATGGTAACTATCATTTACTGTACTATCATCACTCAGTCAATAATATTGATAGCAATGTACCGACTTTAACAAGTTCAGGTCTATTTGTTTTACAATAGTCAAGGTGTCAATAGTCTAAAAACTTTAATTTCTCCTTATTTCTGGCAATAAAGGTTTTAGAGGATGTGGGATAATTAGTTGTTAGAGAGATGCAGACAGGTTGGACCCAAAAACCGGCAACATAACCAACGGGAGATTTTATAAATTGTTACTTAAAGTCTGTATTGAATATACTGTAGTTAATGGAAATGATGGTAGAATTGAAGGGACTTTCATTTAAGATTTCCTGGCGGATCACACATAGACAACTCAATGTCAGTTTAGAGAGTAAACCGCAACAGAGAACTAGAGTAGGAGGTGAGTTGCACACTAATCTTTATAGCTACCCATCAGATTACGAGCATAGTTCTTTCCAGAAGCTGGCTTTTATTTCAAAACACTCAAACCAAATAAAATTTCCCCATAAGTAATAATGGAAACTCAAATTATTTGTTCCACTTCACCAAAAAATAAACACAAATAATTATCACAAAATATAAAGTAAAAATAAAAAAAATAACCTGCACTTTAAATAAGTGTTTCTTTAAGACTTTAAGATATGTGTTTCTGTTTGTGCGTGCAGGCGTGTGAAGCTAAAGTAAGGATCTCCTCCTCTTTCCCCCTTCTCGCCTTACACATTTACCCTTCCTCCCCTCTTTTCATACACACAACGTGTACGCGTGCGCACACAACGGAAACACGGTTTTATCGGAAAAATAAACAAGAAATCTCTCTAATTACACTTGATTAAGCAACAGACTAACGGAACCACGCCTGTAAAGTTAAAATAAAACAAATTAACCTGCACTTTAACCTTCGAAAAGATTTGCGACAGAGCAGTGTTTCTGTGTAGATCAGAGAGAGAGACTGTGTGTGTATGTCTGTGTGTGTCTGTATTCGTCTGTGAAGGCAAAAGTAGGAGGGGTGTGTGTGTGGGGGGGGGCACGGTGTCCAAAGATGGTGGTACACAAAGAGCAGGCTGATACAGAGAGAATTTTTAACCTCTCTAATGAGACTTGCTTTTGCTTTACACACGCACTGTACACACACATACAGATACAAAATAAAATATGTTTTACACATACATACGTGGTCACAGTGTTATAGTAAACAGTATATGCATGCACGGATGTTGATTATATCAGTAAGAAACGCGCACTAAGACCCAGCAGCGGAGACGATTACCCACAATTCCACAGCACAAGAGAGAAAAACCATTGGCTCAGTTGAAACCACGTGACGCTCTGCGTCAAAACAAGAAGCGCATGCGTGATATATGATGCTCTGTGCTCATAAACCAAGACTTGCTCGTTTTTCCAAGTCAAAATTTATTAAAAACCTTGCTCACCTTGCGGAACACTCGCAAAACACGTCACTCGCAATCCAAGGTTTCACTGTATTTGAAGACCGCAGTTGACTCGAGCTGCCGGAAGTGTCTTTGATGGAAAGCCTGATGGCCAATACGCAGCAAGGGTGCCGGGTTTTCTAGCGCTAGCCAAAATGAGTTCGGAGCAGGTTCATAGCAGGTTAGTTATCCGAAGCATTCACAGACCCAGGCAGGCCAGGCTCAGTTTCAGTTATATACAGATATACAGAGCATGCAGGTTATCTTTAAATACAATAGCAACAGTAGTAATTGCAGGACACCAAGGCAGATCTTTTCAGGTTCTAAGGTATACAAACACAAGTTGGATCCTAGCTCACTGAATATCTTGGCGAAGGCAGGAGAAGCACTTTTCCTGCACTTTTCATTTGCTAGCAGCTAATACACAGTCTTAGAGGTTGGCTTAATTGGTTTGTGTACCACAAGTATTGACGAAACAGGCAAAATCAAGACAGGTCAGGTTTTCAAAGTCAAGAGAGGAAGCACAGAAAAATATCAGTAAACACATGTGCCAGAGCACATTTTATAGTGGAGACAGGAAGTGTCCCAAACAAGACAGTTGCTGACCCAGAAGTGCAAGACATGGTTTATTTTCAGCTGTCAGACTTCGTAAGTATTAGTGATAGGTCATGCTTTTTGAATGAGTCTTTAAATTGACTCAGAGAACCGAGTAGTCTCGTGAAATTCGTGTAGAAAGTGATTCGTTAATTTTCTACTGGGCGCGCATGCGCAAATCATCACAAAACCTCCTTAGGTTATATACAGGAAACAGAATTAAGAGATTCTTTCTCAATGACTTTTCTAGTCCGAGTCGTTTGTTCTTTTGTCACGTGACCCCCATAGACGCTGCAATGGAATAGATTCAAAAGAACAAACGACTCAGACTAGAAGATATGAGAGGTGAGCTACTCATTCTGTTTATTATAATATGTCCTTAGCTGCATTGTAATATTTTCATTACTGGAACTGTAGCAAGAATTTTTTTATGTAGACATATTGGGGGTGTGTTAATTGAAAATGTAACATTTTATTTTATTTCTGATCAAAAGAATGAAATTAACTTAATGATTCAAAAAAAGATTCATTCATATTGATGAATGAGATTCAAAGAACCGAGTCACTAAAATGATTCAAACTTCTCATCACTAGTAAGTATCTTTTCTTTCTTAGAAAAATAATCAGCATTTACATCCTCTTTACAGGTAAAGTGGTATTAAGCCCCCCTAAACCACCAGTAAATATGCAGAGAGAGAACATTGGCAGATTCACCAGAACACTAACTGGGGAGAGTTTTGTGGTGGAATCTGAGGGACCTTTAAACTTCCCTCCAAGCAAGATCACAGATTTGATTGCAGAAATCCAGCAGGACACTGTGTTTCTTAACTGGACAGCTCCTGGTGAGGATTATGATCAGGGAACAGGTGAGTCTTGTGTACGTTTGCACTGTTGGACAATAGAACATTAAATATTGGACATGTTGGACACTATTATAAAATCATTTAAAAAAATATCTGAAATAATGATAATTGTTCTAGCTAGTTCTAAAACAAGGCCGAATCCAAAATCCCTCTCCGACCCCTGATCATCAAGTGCTTTACATGCTGTGTGGATGTAGTAATTTTACACCCTACATAGCACACTAGATTTACATTTTACGCTGTTTAGGATTCACTCCAGAACAGTTACTTAGCTATTTACTTTGAAAGCTTGAAATGTCAGTATTAGTTAGCATTACCTGTATAACATTTTCATTAATTCATTCATTCATCTTCTATACCGCTCCTATCCCAGGAGACTCTGGGCACAAGGCAGGGTACACCCTGGACAGCGTGCCAATCCATCGCAGAGCGCGCACACACACACACACACACACTTATTCACACACACACTCATTCACACACTATGGTCAATTTGGGAACGCCAATTAGCCTAATCTGCATGTTTTTGGACTGTGGGAGGAAACCGGAGTACCCGGAGGAAACCCACCAAGCACGAGGAGAACATGCAAACTCCATGCACACAAAGACGGGAATCGAACCCGGACCCTGGAGGTGCAAGTCGACAGTGCTAACCACTACACCACCATGCCGCCGTATGACATTTTATAAAGCGTAAATCACATTGCATTGCATAGCATTGTCTCATTTGCAACAGATGCACTGAATTAGCTAACGCTATCACTAGCTAATGCTACTAAACCCAGAGTGATCATATATTTTTTACTGTAACTGTCTGAGGGCAAATTAAAGGGTGGCTGTGAGGTGCAAAACAAAATAACAAAGCCGGAAAAACAAAATAAAAATTCAAAAACAAAATAAAAGGTAGGTATACAGTAGTTTGCGAATGAAATTCTTATTGCTGATTGGAAGAGACATCTGTCACTTAAGACATACAAGAAGTACTGTCGAGTCAAGTTTAATTTTAAAGCACATTTAACACAACTTAGTTTGCCGAAGTGCTTTACAATCCTAAAAAACTGAAATACATGCTTAAATGAAAATTCATCTAAATGTCTGTGAGGCTGCAGTACTTGTTGTATATTTTGAGTGACAAATGTCTGGTCCAATCAGCAGTTAGTATCAAAATGCCTTTGTGTGGTTTGCGAATGAAATTCAACCCTCTGATCTTGAGTGACAGATGTCTCGTCCAATCAGCTGTAAAAAATTTAATTCACAAACCATGCCAAAAGGTTTCGGTTTGTTGATTCTTACCACTAATTGGACAAGACATCTTTTGAGCACAATACTGTAGATAATCTAACAATAGTCTTAAAAACTGCTGCATAAGCACATGTCAGTATGAGCAGCTTTACTTCAATCATAAAAATAACAATTACTTACATTTAGGGCAAATTTAGTGCCCTGTCCAGAATTGTACTGCCCAGGGCATGTGAGACAGTCAGAACACACTAGCAGGTTTATATGGATATTTGCCCGAGAAAACTGATAGAATGTGTTTAACCAAAAAAGTGCAGTAATAAATGCAATTTTGTGGTATCTACTGAAAAAAAATTGTTGTACAGAGAAACTATTATGTAATTTGGAATGTAATGTAATTCTTATTTATCTCATTTTGTACAAGAATTTTACGGTGCACAATCATACCTTTAGAGAATTTACTCAGTATACATACAGTACAGTTGCTAATATTCTAATTGTTTTTCTTTTAAGCTTATTCCTATGAAATCAGATGGAGTAAAGATTTCAAGATGCTTCGATACAACTTTACCAGCAGTAATTTAGTCAACTCTTCAGGACTTCTGCCCCAAGAATCAGGTTCAGCTGAACAACACTCTTTCCAGCCTAATATTAGAATTGAAAATGGCACCACATATTTCTTTGCTATTCAGTCATTAGACCAACAGTTAGCCAAATCTGAGGTATCAAACATTGCTCAAGCAACAAAGTACGTTCCAAGTCCGGCCTTATCATCGTCCAATAAAGTAACTGCTATCATAGTATCAGTCTGTGTTGTAACCCTTGTGGCATGTGTGATAGCTGTGGTGATCATACGAGCACAGAAAGAAATGGAAAATGTATATTAAGGATCTGTCAATTTCCTGTTCTGTGCTTTATGTTGCTTAATGTTGTTGATTAGATCTTGAGTGACAAATTTTTTACTGTTCAGAAATTCACAAATGTACAAGTATGAAAACTGTAAAATCAAATCAAGCAGTCAAAAATCACCTGTGGACTGTGGAGCAGACAGATCATGTCAGAAGCTTCCATGTCAGCATATTCTTCAGAGCTCTGGGACAGAAGAAGTGTCTGGGGTCATTGTGGATCAAGAAAGCTGCAGAGTTTCTTTTCAGGGGTGAATTTCTCTGCCTTTTTACACATCTTCAAATCGCACCAGTGTAAATGGAATAAAAAAATAGCCAAATGTTATGACAAGAATGCAGCCATTTGCACAAAAAAAAAATCTAGTGGTTGGAAATTTCACAAGAACAGACCAAGAAAACAAAACAGGCATACCAATGCATTTCATAACAATAGGCCTTATACTTGGCAGGTTCACAAGAACATTTTAGCCCATGGTACATTTTTATGCAAACTAGCCATGTCAATGCACTACATAACAATGTGGCCAAAAGGCACAATCACATTGCAGCAATTCATAGACAATACATAATCAGTAATAGTAGCCCAGCCAAACAACACAGCATAATTAAGTGAGTAACAACAATGAGTGGCAACTTTGGCAAAGCATACACAATGCTAAATCAATAACAGTGCCCCATGAAACAACACAGCACACATACAGTACAGTGCCATGTAAAAGTATTGTCCTCTTTCCCGGTTTTTTTATTTTTTTGCATATTTGTCACAATAAATAAAATCCATCTTATCGTGTGAAATTTTCACAGTAGCGGCAGCATAGTCCTTATCCTTCAGTAAGTCTAATCCATTCAGACATTTCATGATGACCATTTGGATTAAATGTAATGCTTGCATCACCTAGTGACATAATTTCCAAAGAACAACTTTGTTTTTCAATTTATTTTTGGCATATGTTTTATATTTTTAAAATATGCTCGAAATATTCATTGTATAAATGTACAGAAAGTATACATTTCAATACAAATTTTTGTATACAGTGCTTTTTTTATATACAGTATACAGTTGGTATATTGACAGTACAATTCAGTCTGTTTTCTGATTGGTTCTCCAGTTCTCCGCATCTCCTTTGAATTCACGGCTGGAAGCTGCATCATTGTGTGCATTAGTTCATATCGTTATTATTTTATTTTCATCTACATTAGGTAAATTTCATGTTTTTTGTTAGGTAGTTTGTAATTAAGTACATAGTTTAAACTATAGAATGTGTTGTCTAAAGCGTTATTTCTAAATCTTATGTACTTTGCTTCTGGTATAATTTTTGTTTGTGAGGCAAGCTGACATTTTGTTGAACACAAATAAACTAATGCTTTTTTTTTGTAACTTTGTGTAAAATAAATCTGTTGAACTCATGAATAAAATCTGCCTCATAATTACTGATGTCATTACTGATGTAATGTGTGTCAAAAACATGTTATAGTGTAGAAAATGCCTTTTGGACTGTTTTCTGCTTGGCTCCCCAGTTCGTCGCTTCTAGTTTAAAGCTGCTTCATTGCGTGCATTAGTTCATATCATTATTGTCTTATTTTCATTGGCATAAAGTAAATTTCACGTTTTTTAAACTATAGAATGTATTATATAATGTGTTATTGTTAAATCTTATGTACTTGGCTTCTGGTATAATACTCCGTAGCCCTCAGCCTGTCTTCAGTCTCTGTGTAACAGCTAGAATCAACACACCAGGTTTAAACTAATACTTTACCTGAATATTCTAATACTAATGTATGTCTTTGTTCAAACAAGAGTTTATGTATTAGTTTGTGTGTTTTTAAGACAACCTGACGTTTTGTTGAACGAAAATAAACTATAGTACTGTTTTTTGTAACCTTGTGCAAATTAAATCTGTTGAACTCATGAATAAAATCTGCCTCAGTAATGTAATGTAATGTGATGTGTTTCAAAAACATGTTCTAGTGTAGAAAATGCATTTAGCATTTGTACATTTTCCTGAACACCTTTAGTGTAACACACTGGTAACACTTTTGCAATGCAGTATTATAGAAGACTGTGTGTATCATATTATATAATAAAGTATACATGTATTAATGACAACGTATACTTTTTTACCATTTGTAACTGGCTAGAATATAACAGCATGCTACTGCTACAATAAGAATATACTCAAACACTGTATATTAATCATGTACAGTATTTGTAACACATTAAAAATTGCTGTAATGTACTTATAATAGACTAAATATATACTTAAATATCATTAATTACTGTCAGGTATGTACAGTAGTACACACAGCCATATACTTTAAGTGTACTAAGTGTAAACTTCAAATATGCTGACATTGATTGGGTATACATATCTCACTTCATCGACATTGGAAATGTAGTTTTTAACATATATGCCTATATATGTAACATATTAAAACCATTTTAAGACATATACAGTGCATTAAAAAAAAAAACAGTATGTTTAGATAGATCAGTCTAGAACCCATACTCTGTGTTTTTACACAGGCATTCCCCAGTGAAAAAAAAAATACACTTTAGTGTATTACAAATATATTGAAATCCTCGATAATACACTGCAAAAAAACAAAAAGTTGTACCATCAGTTAATATATAAAAAGTATACTAACATCATGCTTTTACCAAATTTTGGAATTAAACTTTAAATATACTTAAAAAATTATTGTATTATAATACTTTAAATGAAAGGTTGGTCTAATTTCCAAAGTATACTTATTTAAACTTGTTTTTCAATATATTTTTAGTATATATTTTTTTAAATATGCTCGAAATAATCATTGTACAAATGTACAGAAAGTATATATTAGAATACAAATTTTAATATACGGTAGTCTCAGTATATTATCAGTTAAATGTAAATGTACTTATTAATATGTACTTATATTGAGTGCACTACTCTCTCGTGCGCATGGTTTTAGACTCGTTTTTGTACGCTGAATCTCTCCCTCGCGCGCGCGATCTCAAACTCGTTCCTGCGCGCTGAAAATCACTTTTGCCGTTCAAGATAATTTATGTTTTTACTCCTCACTCTTCTGTCCGCTCACTGTCATAAAACGACACACAAACTGCAGCAGGGTATAAACTTTGCGACTATTCCAGCCAACCGGAGACTAGACGGCGCCCCACCAGCCAATCAGAGCTGGAGGCGTTTAAGTGTGACAAACATGCAAAAGAATAAGAAATCAGGAGGGGGGCAAATAGTTTTTCACACCACTGTATGTTGCTACAAACTCAGGGAACGCATTATGAATGTGGTGATAAATTAAGTAGATTTTTAGCACATCAGTTAAAACGACATGCTGCTTCACGCCTAATACCACAAATTAAAAATGACTTAAATATTATTACTACTGATTCCATAGAGATCACTGCAGTTTTTTAACTCATATTACTCCTTCCTTTATAATTCTGAATGCCTTAAAGATGATACAAAATGATTTCCTTTGAAGGATTGATATTCCTGTTCTTGGTACAGTATATCTGTAAGGGGTATAAAAGTGAAAAAAAATACAGAGTATATTACAAATATATTGAAATATATCTTCAATAGTACATTGCAAATATACTAACAAAGTTGTACCATTAGTTAATATAAAAAAGTACCCAACATCATGCATTTACCAAATTTTGGAATTAAACTTCAAACATACTTCAAAATAATTGTATTATAGTACACTTTTTACAAAAATATATTATAGGAAAATATACTTCAAGTGAAAGGTTCGTCTAATTTCCAAAACACACTATTTAAACTTTTTTTTTTTTTTTTTGTATATTTTTTTAAAATATGCTTGAAATAATAATTCCTTAAATCAGAAACTGGAGTTGGGCACATTGTTTTCTGAAATTTTATTAATTACTGTCAGGTATGTACGTTAGTACACACACCGCCATATACTTTTAGGGTACTAAGTGTACATAAAGTTGTTCCACTTTAGCACACAAAACTATACTTAAAATTGTGCTTTTGTACAATTTGGTTACAACTTAAGTACATTTAGTACAAAATGTGTTGTTCCAAAATAGCTAACTTCAAGTATACTAGTCATTAGTTTGGAGCAAGTACACTTAAGTATGCCTTTGCATGCTGGGATTTAATAGGATCCTTTTTTTTTTTTTTTTTTTTTACGTGGGTTGTAATTTCGCTGGTTGCTGAGGAAGCATTTGATAGGATTGAGTGGGAATACTTGTTTGCGGCCTTTACGAAATTTGGGTTTAGTGATAACACAAATTGTATTAGCTCTAATTATTTTACTCGTAGTATCCGGCAGGGGTGCCCACTTTTGCCACTGCTTTTTGCCATTGCTATTGAAGCATTATCCATTAAGCTTAGATCTTCTCTTGCTTTTAAAGGTATTATTCGTAATGGGTTGGAGCAAAAATTATCCCCATATGTCGATGACTTGTTGTTTGTCACGAACTGTTGGTTGTTGGACTGTGGCCATGGTGTTGAGGCATAGACACAGAGGGGATAAGGTGGCAAGAAAAGTCTTTTAATAATAAACAAAACCAAACAAACATGAACAAAGGAAGTTTACCTTGAAGCGTACTATAAACAAAAACAATAAATCAACTAATACACAGACAAGGGATTACACAAACTAATACAGTACAGACATGGGATACAAACCAGACGAGACAAGACACTAAACAGACTAGAGGACTAAACACAGGGGACTACAGGTATACATGCAAGGGGCTAAACACACACAAGACAGGCTTGGATAGGCCTACTAGCTGTTATGCACATTAGCTGCTAAGCTAGCTAGTAGCTAAACCTAGTAGCGTCACCTCAGACGCTTGAGAGACTTCAGACTGCCCTCTAAGGTGCTCAGGAATTTCTACTCCTGTACCATAGAGAGCATCCTGACGGGTAACATCACGACCTGGTTCGGGAACAGCACCATGCAGGACAGACGAGCTCTACAGAGGGTGGTGCGATCAGCTGAGCGCATCATCCGCACCGAGCTCCCTGACCTGCACTCGATCTACAGCAAGCGGTGCTGGACCAAAGCCAGGAAGATCGTGAAGGACCTCAGCCATCCCAACAATTGACTGTTTTCTCTGTTGCGGTCTGGGAAGCGATTCCGCTACCTGAAGGCCAACACAGAGAGACTGAGGAGGAGCTTCTTCCTGCAGGCAATAAGGTCTCTCAATCACACCACCACACAGGATTAATAACATCTTTTTAAACTTCCATCATTGACGAGACAATCATGGACACATTCATACACACTTGCACTACATATTTATATATCTGGACCATTGCACAAGACACTTTAATAAGTCACTTTTTATGCATATTTGCACAACCACTGCCACTTTCAAATATTTCTATATTTCAATATCTATATTTCTATATTTTGTAATATTTTTTATCGTGCCCTTATTTGTACAGTTTATTTTAATAGTTAAATTTATTTTCTTTAGTATTTCTTTTTATTCATATTTATTCCTTACACATAAGTTATTTTTTATTCTACATTTTTAAGGTCACTGGCGGTCGTACAAGCATTTCACTGCATTTTGTACTGTGTATGACTGTGTATGTGACAAATAAAATTTTAATTTTTTAAACAAACAGGGGTGCGTTTCCCAAAAGCATCGTTAGCCAACTATGGTCGCAAGTTCCGTCGTTATCAACATAGTTCAACAATTCGGTGTTTCTCGAAACCATAGTTCAAACGAACATTCGCAAACAGCGTAGCAAACTTACGTGGTTGGAACTACAGCCTTCGACCTGTGGTTAGAAGCAAAGTTCATTGCCGCGGCTGGGTGTGTTCTATTCACAGTTAACGACCCTACGCCCTATTAGTTTCTAAAAAAATTCCCAACCACTTTGAGCGATTTGGAAAACTTAATGTTTTGGTGCTCAGATATTAGGTTATTCATTTTTCTGTTATTTTGATTACAAATTCACTTTGAAACGATATACTGTAACAGTGGTACCATCGCAATTATTCTCCCTTTGAAGTGCCCTACGAAAAGCATTATGCCGGTTGGAACACAGCCTTGGTTTCGTTTGTGCGAAGGAAATGTGAGTTTTCAAGTGAGTATCTTTGTTAAAACATACATTTGTAGAGGTTTTCACTTATAATGAATGTTATCTGTGCTGTTCACGTATTCAACATATACAGTGCACAATGTGTTAAGCACTAAGAAAATTTCTAATTTATACACTACCATAGTGTAAGCCTATTTAAAATATTACTCAATATATATTCAATGAATGTACCCAAATAAATCAACAATGGTATAAATACAGTGGTGTGAAAAACTATTTGCCCCCTTCCTTATTTCTTATTCTTTTGCATGTTTGTGACACTTAAATGTTTCTGCTCATCAAAAACCGTTAACTATTAGTCAAAGATAACATAATTGAACACAAAATGCAGTTTTTAAATGAAGGTTTACATTATTAAGGGAGAAAAAAAACTCCAAATCTACATGGCCCTGTGTGAAAAAGTGATTGCCCCCCTTGTTAAAAAATAACTTAACTGTGGTTTATCACACCTGAGTTCAATTTCTGTAGTCACCCCCAGGCCTGATTACTGCCACACCTGTTTCAATCAAGAAATCACTGAAATAGGAGCTACCTGACACAGAGAAGTAGACCAAAAGCACCTCAAAAGCTAGACATCATGCCAAGATCCAAAGAAATTCAGGAACAAATGACAACAAAAGTAATTGAGATCTATCAGTCTGGTAAAGGTTATAAAGCCGTTTCTAAAGCTTTGGGACTCCAGCGAACCACAGTGAGAGCCATTATCCACAAATGGCAAAAACATGGAACAGTGGTGAACCTTCCCAGGAGTGGCCGGCCGACCAAAATTACCCCAAGAGCGCAGAGACAACTCATCCGAGAGGCCACAAAAGACCCCAGGACAACATCTAAAGAACTGCAGGCCTCACTTGCCTCAATTAAGGTCAGTGTTCACGACTCCACCATAAGAAAGAGACTGGGCAAAAATGGCCTGCATGGCAGATTTCCAAGGCGCAAACCACTTTTAAGCAAAAAGAACATTAAGGCTCGTCTCAATTTTGCTAAAAAACATCTCAATGATTGCCAAGACTTTTGGGAAAATACCTTGTGGACCGACGAGACAAAAGTTGAACTTTTTGGAAGGTGCGTGTCCCGTTACATCTGGCGTAAAAGTAACACAGCATTTAAAAAAAAGAACATCATACCAACAGTAAAATATGGTGGTGGTAGTGTGATGGTCTGGGGTTGTTTTGCTGCTTCAGGATCTGGAAGGCTTGCTGTGATAGATGGAACCATGAATTCTACTGTCTACCAAAAAATCCTGAAGGAGAATGTCCGGCCATCTGTTCGTCAACTCAAGCTGAAGCGATCTTGGGTGCTGCAGCAGGACAATGACCCAAAACACACCAGCAAATCCATCTCTGAATGGCTGAAGAAAAACAAAATGAAGACTTTGGAGTGGCCTAGTCAAAGTCCTGAGCTGAATCCTATTGAGATGTTGTGGCATGACCTTAAAAAGGCGGTTCATGCTAGAAAACCCTCAAATAAAGCTGAATTACAACAATTCTGCAAAGATGAGTGGGCCAAAATTCCTCCAGAGTGCTGTAAAAGACTCGTTGCAAGTTATCGCAAACGCTTGATTGTAGTTATTGCTGCTAAGGGTGGCCGAACCAGTTATTAGGTTCAGGGGGCAATTACTTTTTCACACAGGGCCATGTAGGTTTGGATTTATTTTCTCCCTAAATAATAAAACCCCTCATTTAAAAACTGCATTTTGTGTTTACTTGTGTTATCTTTGACTAATAGTTAAATGTGTTTGATGATCAGAAACATTTTGTGTGACAAACATGCAAAAGAATAAGAAATCAGGAGGGGGGCAAATAGTTTTTCACACCACTGTAATGTGGTTTTGTGTTGTGCTCTCAGACACAACCCTCCCATTTTATCCAGGCTTGGGACCGGCACTGCATCCAGTGGTTGGGGGGTTCGGGCACTGGCTGGGAATCAAACCCGGGCCTTCCGCATGGCAGGCGAAGCACCTACCACTGAGCCACCAGTGTCCTTTCTTGGAAGTAGAATATGGACTATTCATATGTTTTTGTTTAAAACAAAAAAAATAAAATAAAATAATAAAGCACTTACAGTACATATACAAAAAAAACACTATTTTACTATATTACAAAAAAGTACATTTTATTTAGTAATTTTCAGTGCAATTTCCTTCCAATTGTTTGTCAGAATTTGTAACTGTGTTTTTTTTTATTTGGAGAAAAGCAGGGTTTTATTGTTTCCCACCTCCTCCAAAAGAACTGCAAGCTCTTTTTTTTTTTTTTTAGAAAATTGTGGCTTTCATCTCATTTTTTCAAGTCACCTCTCATTAAACCATGGCTGTATGTCAAAGGGACTTAAATAGGAAATGATCTTGAGCAAAATAGGTAACAGGTGTTCACAACACAATCCCAGCATTTTCAAAACCCATAATTCCTTTTTATTTTAATTGTACTGATGTATCAATACCAAATAAAAAAGTAGTTCAAATGAAATATTGAAAAATGAACACTGTTGTGTTTGTGAGGTTATTACACTACTTCAACGTTACGTCACTGCGAAAGCGCATTGAATGCAAGCCAAAGAGAAAAAAAAATCACACTTTACAGTAGGGGGCGATATGTGCCTATGGCACTACTCCGCCATTGTATCGAAGAAGAAGGCCCAACCTTTTTTTGAACAAAGATCTACTTTTTAATTTGTCAGTATGATGAGATCTACCAGTCCAAACAGAAAGCCAGTTGCTATTCATAGCATATTTACATATTTAATGAGCACAAAACTGTCACGTACGTGGTGTAACGGCCTGATGTTATCGCAGCGGGCTTAATGATGGCAGGCATAAATGCAGGGGGTTTTTATAACAGAAAGAGTCTTTTATTTAAAATAAACAAAACACTGGCTCTTTCAGCAGCACACACACAGAGAGACGGGACACCTAACACTTACAGGGGCTCTTCAAAACATAACACACAGAGGTTTTTTACACACACAACTTAAGCTCTGTGTTGTAACATGCTTTTAGACGAACAGGCTCTCATACCTGAGACACTTAACTAATGTCCGGTGTTGAGACACAGGCTCTAATACCACCCAAGCAATCTAGGAGCGATACTGTACATACTCACATTCCCATGAACCATACACTTCCACAGACGCTCCTATGAGCGATACCCACATACACTCAAAATGAATAATGCACACACCCATACTCTCCCACACTCCCACGAGCGGCACACTCACACGCTCCCAAGATCGACACACACATTTTCCAACGACCCATACTCACCCACACGCTCACCTGAGCGGTATACACTGGCACGCTCCCGCACACACACACACGCGCGCGCTCTCTCAGAGTACAGTTCACCTCTCCCAAATGAAGCGGACAAGAGGGGGGCTAAATGATGTCTACCTGACTTTCTTACAAATAACGCACATTTCATTCAAAATATTATAAACACACCAATAATTTGCACTTTTTTTCATTTATTTAATTGTGTGAAATGGCAAATAAAAATAGGTAATAAAAACGATGATGATGTGGAGGTGAATTGGTTTAGTCTTGACTTCTGGTCGTGAGTGACAGCGTTGGGGGAAATCTGCTGATTGTCGAATCGTCGATTATAAAGTAAACACAGTGATGGAGAGAAAAAGGCCAAAGCTGTCAGGGGCCCAATAAAAAAGAAAAGAAGATGAGGAGAAACGGATAAAAGATAAAGGTATATAACAATGTTCTCTCTGTATGATTAAGTTATTCATGTCATCATGTTAATTAGTGGTATAACGTTAACGCTTAGGTTTGTTAGCCTTCTTGCTTATGATGCTTGCTATGCTTACCTTGCTAAAACACACACACACACACACACAAACACACACACACACACACACACACACACACACACAATAAAAGCCTAATTTACAAACCATCAGAGAAATTCTAATGGTTTCTATTAAATATCACAAAATGTAACCACAAAATTATGCTTTGCAGCAAGACTGTTGCAAGTACAGTTATTTATTTCCATTGTTTATTATGTTAATGTTGGCTATAGCCAATATATTTACAGTATACTGTAAATAGCCAGTTTAATTTACATATGTGTAGATTGTTTAAAAGACATTTTCCATTTGCTATAACTCTGTTACGTGACAAAGCATATAATTTGAGGCAGTAAATTAACCAAGGAGCTAATTGTTCCTCCCTTAGATTAGATTAGATTCATAAAGTGTCTAATGACTGCAATCAAAAACCATGAGCCTCTTTGAGCTTATCACTTTTATGCACGATAAGGATCTATCTGAAATCTACCCCAACTTTTGGACTGCTTTCAGGATTGCACTTACATTGCTAGTGACTGTAGCTCAAGCAGAGAGGAGCTTTTCCAAACTCAGGTTAATCAAGAAATACCTGAAGTCAACCATGTCTCAGGAACGGCTCACTGGCCTCGCTGTCATAAGCATAAATCCTGCAATAGGGGAGCAGATCTCATATGATGCCATTATTGATGACTTTGCATCTAGAAAGGCCAGAAAAGTCAGATTTTAGTTCCAGTTTGTGGTTTCTGTTCTGCAGTGAAGTAAATAAGTTATTTTTCTTTAGTGTGATTTATTCTATATTAATTCTATATTTATATAATATTTGTTTGTACACAGTATATTTATTTAAGTTATGAGTAGTTTAATAAAACGTGTGGTGTGTACAAAATGTGAAGTTTTTTTTTATTGGGGGGGCGGGGGGTGCGCCGGGAGGGAGTCTCACCCAGGGAGCAATTCAGTGTAGAACCGCCACTGGCCAGCTCAACATAAATCAGACTATAAACAAAACAAATGCCCACTAGACAGTGTTAATGCTCGAACCAGTTTCCCAGAACTAACAGCTTTTTATAAGAGTGCTAATGAGCCACCTCGGCACAGGTGAAACTTCGTCATCACCTGACCGGGGTGCCTTCTGGGAAACAGGGTCTTCTAACAAAACTACAAAACAAACAGCCACAGTGCCCTCTAGGGGCAGTCCCTTACAAAAACAAACAGAAAGTAGCCCTAATCCATACAGTATATAATAAAACATAGTCTAATTGTAGTGACAATAAAGTTATTAACCCTAACCCTAGCTCTTCTTTTGCACCCATGTCTCCAAAAACCATTCTAATAAAAACACACAGCTGTGCCACATCCACAACATCAGTCGACTCATCAAATTGAAGAGAAAAACATTTACACTGTTCAATATCCTTCCTTAACTGCGCCTCGACATCCCTCACATTCCCTCACATCGCCGTGTAACAGTGCCACGGGATAATTGCACGTCCTTAACGGCAGCTATGATATTACTTTTATTCTTGAAGTCACCAAATAGTGCGTCTGCAGCCGCGACAAATGCTTCTTTCACAACTTCGCCATCCATGAAAGACTTCTAGTGTTTTGCAAGAATGTGACTGACGTGATAACATGCTATAGTTGGACTTTTCGGGTGCGTAGAGCTGATTTAGCTGGGAAATCTACATAGTAGCTTTTGTTTTGAAATGGCGCTCCAAATTGCCCTTTCTTTTTTTTATTCTGCCATAGTTGCCTTTTACTTTGCTGAAGTTGCAACTCTCTCAACTTCTCTACATAAACAGTGAGTCCCTACCAGTAACGTGCCTATAGCTAAAACCCAGGCTAAATTCAGATTAGCGTACTAGCAGACTACTCTCACTATTTCTGCTGTATATGAATGTATACAAATGTATATGAAATAGTATGAGCAGTATGTTAGTATGCGATTTCAAATTCAGCCACTAATTCCGTGTTTTTCAGCGCAGAGCCGTAATCAGTGATCTTGTAAGGGAAAATAAAGAACTGTTTTTTTTTTAAAATAAGTACAGGGTTTCTTTACTCAAGAAATACTATGTCTATAAAGGTTATTGTTTTATTTGAGGTTTGAGGCGTGGAAACAGTGAAGTAAGAGAAAGGACAAACCAGAAGGCAGTTTACTCTCGCGATTGACTGGAAAGCAGTCTGCGGTCGACCGGTCGACCGCGATCGACTGGTTGGGCACACCTGTCCTAGAGGCTAATCCTGCTAGGAGACAAAGAGACATACTAAATTAAAACCAATATAAACTTAACTTAAAGCTCCAGAAACCAAAAGGCCATCTATAATTAAACAAACTAAAACAGAACATAACCAGACAAAACAAAGGCCCACTAACAGAACTCCTAAGGGTCATAGACTTAGTGATGGACTTGCTCTACCTAATTTTTAAATATACTACTGGGCTGCACACATTCATTGGTGGAAATTAGAGTTACTGTCTTGTAGATCACCCTCTGTATTAGCCCTATTTTGCACTTTCTTTCCAATCAAACAAGCTCAGTACACTCATAAACCAGTAGTACCTAATACACTTAAAAATACCATTGCATAAAAATCATTTATTCCCCCTATCACTTCTAGATACAGCATTTTCATCATGGCGCGACAAAGGCATCACACATTGGTATAATTTGTATGAAGATGGAGTATTTAAAAGTTTTGCTAGTCTGTCCTTGGAGTATGAGCTGCCTGCAGCTCACTTCCTTCGTTACTTAAAAGTTCTTTCCCAATTTTCCTTCTATACCTCCCAAGCAGCTCTGAGAAAGCCTGATCACATTAATCCATATCAGCAAGGTGTGATTTCAAAAATATTTAATGTTATCTTATAATTTGGTAATTGTAAAATCACTAAAAACCAGGACGGCTTGGGAAAATGAACAGATTGCAGTTGAGTGAGGAATGATGGGAGAAAGCCATAGTTTGTATACCCTCCAGCGCTTCTTGCGCCTGCCTCAGTCTTATTCAGTTTGCGGTTTTGCAAAGTTCATTATTCCAATTCGAGGCTGGATCAAATATATCCTGATGTTGAGTATAGATGTGACAGGTGCCATGCCTCTTCCTGTAATTTAAGTCATATGTTCTTTTTGTGCCCAAACTTGCAGGACTTTTGGACAGGTTTTTTTCATGTCCTCATGTCCACTATACTTGGGGTACAGCTGAAGCCATATCAATTAACTGCTATATTTGGCATTGAAGATGATTCAGTCCCATTGAGTTCTGCACATAAAGATGTGATCGCTTTCTCATCTTTGTTGGCCAGATGTTCCATACTCTTAAAATCTGGGTAGTCCATTACATGTCCCTCTATCTCTCAGTGGATTAAACATTTATTATCTTTTCTTAAGCTAGAGAATATTAAGTACACTGAGAGGTTGACCTGATTTGTTTTTTTATTTATAATTTTTTTTACAAAACCGGGGGGAGGTGGGGTGTTGGAGTGGTGTCTCTTCCTGAGCAGTGAAGTGCAATGGTTCCCTGGTAGTAGCAAAAAAGAGGAGATTGTAGGCGTGAGGGTGTATACTGCCAAAACAAATACACCATGGAATTAAACCGTCTGTCCAAACATTCTGTCGGTCTCTTTGTGTTCTTTTCTCTGTCTTTGTATTCGACTCTGCCTTTGTCTATCTCCATAATCCAGGCATCAAGAGTTTTTTTGTTCCTACTTTCGTATGTCCATAAAGGCAGTCATCATGCTACTAACGTTAGTCTTTTTCTTCTTCTTCCTCAGAATCGCTTGTTAGAAAACTACAGTATGCCTACAATGCCAGTCAAGTTTGGGCACACCTTCTAATTCCATGTTTTTTGTTAGTGATTTATTTTCCACATTCTCACGATACTTGTGATTTCAAACCTCTAAAAAAACACATATGGAGTTATGGAACAACAACAATAACAAAAAAAAGATGTCAGTTGTAATTTTAAGACATGATAGTCAGTTGTTCTGGAACAGTTATTGCAAGAACAGTATTGTCAAGTGCATTTTTAAAACCCATGAGGCATCATGATGAAACTGACTGTCATGATCCTAGGAAAGCAAGGCCATGTTTTACTTGCAGCAGTTCTCCACTTCCTGGGTTTGGAGACACTGGGTTAGTGTATAGTCCAGTCTTTTCAAGAATCTTCTAAGACTGTTGAAGTCGTATAGTGTGTTCCCAACCTTAGTCTCTTAGTCTTAAATACACCTTATGCTCAGTCTTACTCAATCTCTCTTTCACTTTCCCTGGCACGTTTCTAAGTTTCACTCTCACAGTTTTCATGCGGTCAATGTGTTTACAGAAGCATATGTCTGATTTACGGGAAATTGGTGTGTGATACCATACAAAAACACAGTGAGCATGTTTCCGAATCAGAAACTGTGGGTGGGAAAATACCAACCACAATGCTCTGAGATTTTGCAATACTGCCAAAATACGGGGCTTGCTTCTGAAATGTGGAGGATTATAAAACCACATAATACATTTTAGTCTGAGCTATATGGGTCGAAATAGCGCTACACAAGGAAACTAGAGTCGTCGCTCCAACAGAGTGGTCCTAAGAATCTGTGGCAGAGAATAAGAACAATATTACCTATAAAACACCAAACTTTGAGACCAGGGTTTGAGCCCTGGTGCCGCCAAGCTGACACTGTTGGACCTTTGAGCAAGGTCCTTCACCACCAAGTGCTCAGATACAATCGGATGTCGAGCTGGCATCCTGACCCCATAACCTCATAAGTACATGTGACAAATGGCAAGAGGAAGGATCATATCCCCTATGCATTGTGTGTAACTAAGAAAAGAATGAATTAATTAGAAAGAGGTTGTCAATAAATGCATTTTACAGCAAAGGAATAAAAACAGTCATCAGTTTAGGCCACCTTGAATGATGTTGTGCTAACTGTCTGAAAAGGTAAACAGTACTCAGTAATTAAACTGTAATGTTATGACAATAAAGAAAGCTCCATGAAGGCCTTAAGTTGAACCTGTGTTGAACTCATCACCAAATATCAGTAATAGTCTTGTGTCAGAATGAAATAGTATGAAACTGGAAAACCTTCATGGAAAGGAGGAGCTTATTTTAGCAATTATAAGGTAATAAATCGGAACAAGTACATATTGTATGAATGTAATGGTAAGGTGTCCACAAACTTTTGGCTATATAGTGTAGTAGCCACAGCTTCACGGATTGTTGTTATAACATGGAGAAGAAAGTTTAATAGCTTTTTAATAATAAGGTGTAAGGATCCCTGCTGAGGTGGCTCAGAGCCCACAAGTCGCATCTATTTGTGAAAAATATAGGGCATGGCTAGCCTCGAACTACGGTTTAGAAGGTCCTAGGTTCAAATCCCACAATCACTACGTTACCACTGCTGGGTCCTTAAGCAAGGCCCTTAACCCTCAACTGCTCAGATATTTAATGGCATAAAAATGTAACTCGCTCTGGATAAGAGCATATGCTAAATGGTGTAAATGTAAAACTGTACACACAACATTCACCATCCATTCATCAGCCAAGCCATTTCCACATGTTTGGGCCATTAAAGGAGTTGGAGGCTATCATTTCAGATGATAAGCAGGCAGTCACAACTTGTCTCCGGTTTACTGCAAAACTTTCTACTTTGGAGAAAATGTCAAGATGCTGTATGATGCAAGGGAATAAAGAAATAATATTGAGAATATATAGAGAAATAAAGGTTTTTTTTTTTACTCTCATATCTGTCTGCTGTGATTTAATGTAAAAGAACATAAGATAGAACACGGTGTTAATCATTTGTTATTCTGACACATCTGATAAATTTCAGGGGTTGAATACTTTTGCAAGCAAATTACGTGCTTGCAAATTACAAAGTAAGTGCTCTGCAATACTGTCAACAAGTATATATATGAGTGTGATGGACTGCAGTCCACATACTTTTGGCCATATTAGACAGAGCTTGTAGGAGATTTAATAATGTTTTCAATGTAATAAACTAATTATAAACTAAAGTGGAGCTATAGTGGCAGGTTCAGTGAACACAGATCAGTGGACTGATCTACACTGATATAAATGTCCCGGTGCTGTTATACTGAATATCAGAACATTGCGTTCTTAAAAACTTTGGAGACACAGACTGAATAAACTCTAAAATATTCATTTAAAAAAAAAAACATCAAGCTGAGCAAGAACTTACCTTCCCTGACATGCTACAGTATTATGTGATTTTATTACCCAACCCATCATTTCCCCCAAATATTTTGTTTGGCCAGTAAATTTCTCTAAAAGTTGAGTAAACTTAAAGAAGCTATGCAACTTGTTACTAAACCATTTTATGCTGATGCAGTTTTTTTTTTTTTTTACAGTACAGTATGTTATTGTTACCCAGTTTCTAGGTATTTCTGACAAAAAATTCAAGGTTTTTCTTTTTTGTTGACATTTTTAGGACAGATTTCATATTTTGAGGGTTTTTTGATTTGTGTGATATTAATAATAAGAGAGAGAGAGACAGAGAGACAAAAAGAGTCTGATGAAAACAATAATGTTTGTAAGTGTGTAACGCTCGTCTATGTTATTTAACCTAGTTACAATAAGCTAGCCCCAAATAAGGGCTATGTCAGAGATGAACTAACCTCGGGGACCAGAAGACGTAGCTTTAGCGGTTAGCCCAATGTAGCGTGGATGGTAAACCCGAACGCGGATAAAAAGCGAGTAGGCAGGATAACCACGCGACTTTAGTTTAAGGACTCTCACAAAAGGGGAGTCGATAAATGCAGCACTTCTGACTCGTTTGTGGCCAATTTGGAGGTGTACTTGGACCGTGAGATGAGAGGAGGTGGCGGTGATGGTGGAGAGAAGAAGACAGTTGCGGATTTGGTGTGCATGACAGGCTAATAAATATTACTTCCAGTATTGCACAAGCGTAGCAGAACAAGGAATGAAAAACAAACCCAAAGAGTATTAAGTGAAAAACAAGGTGCACCACAAACCAATATATACAAACTATATATTATTACTCAACCTCAGCACAGCTTTTGAAACCATTGATCATGCTATTCTTCTTCACAGATTAGAAAATGTAGTAGGAATTAAGGGTATAGCCCTCTCCTGGCTCAGATCCTATTTGACCAATCGTTATCAGTATGTAGACTTAAATGGTGATTATTCTGCATGTTCTCTAGTGGAGTTTGGCGTTCCGCAGGGTTCAGTTTTAGGCCCACTGCTTTTTTCCCTTTACCTGCTTCCTCTGGGCAACATAATCCGTAAGCATGTTATTAGTTTTCATTGTTATGCTGACGACACACAGTTATATGTCTCAGCAAAACCTGATGAGAAAAACCAGCTTACTAAAGTTGAGCAATGTGTGCAGGACATAAGAAATTGGATGCTAATTAACTTCCTTCTGCTTAAGTTCTAGTCATAGGACCGCATACAGCTAGGAGTAAAATCTTAGATCACACCGTAACTTTAGATGGCCTTTCTGTTCCATCAAGTGCAACAGTAAAAGACCTCGGCGTGATTATAGATTCCAGCCTTTCATTTGAAGCTCATGTAGATAATATCACCAGGATAGCATTCTTTCACCTCAGAAATATTGCCAAGATAAGAAATATATTGTTGCTAAACGATGCAGAAAAACTAGTTCATGCTTTTATCACCTCTAGGTTGGACTATTGTAATGCCTTACTGTCTGGTTGTTCAGCTAGGTGCATAAACAAGCTTCAGCTAGTCCAGAATGCAGCAGCGAGAGTCCTCACTAGAACCAGAAGATATGAGCACATCACCCCTATCCTATCTTCATTGCATTGGCTCCCTGTGAAATTTCGCATTGATTTTAAAATACTACTCTTGACATATAAAGCATTAAATGGTCTCGCCCTGCAGTATCTGAGCGAACTGCTAGTGTCTTATGATCCACCACGCCTACTTTGATCAAAGGATGCAGGCTGCTTGTCAGTACCGCGTATTATGAAAACTGCAGCTGGAGGCAGAGCTTTTTCTTACAAAGCCCCAAAATTATGAAATAGTCTTCCAAATAGTGTTCGGAACTGAGACACAGTTATATTTCTATAAGCACGAGCCCCGTCTAATTGGTCGCGGTGGTGGTGTCGCCACTATCTACAATGATGTACTCACTGTTACCCAGAAAATAAGGCCCAGGTTTAATTCATTTGAAGTGCTTATCATTAATGTTGCACTAAATGAAATACGTAATAAACCCTTGCTATATTTTACCCTGGCCACCATGTACAGACCCCCGGGGCCATATGGCGATTTTCTTAAAGAATTTGGACATCTGCTATCAGACCTATTGGTTAACTCTGACAAAGTGTTGATAGTAGGAGACTTTAACATTCATGTAGATGATGCTAACGACGCTTTAGTACTCACATTTATCGATTTACTAAATTCCTTTGGGGTTAAGCAAAATATAATTGGAGCAACTCACCGCTTTAATCATACGCTAGATTTAATTATATCCCATGGTATAGATGTCTCTAATATAGAGATCATACCTCAAAGTGATGTAATCACAGATCATCACCTCCTGACATATACTCTACCCGTAGAACAGATTAGCTGTGTCTCCCCACGTTATCAATCTGTTAGAAATATGAATCCCACTACTAAAGACAGATTCACAAGTAATCTGCCGGATCTGTCCCAATTTCTTATTAGACCCCTAAATGCAGATGATCTAGATGAAGTGACTAGCAGCATGGGCACTATTCTTACCAGTACATTAGACACTGTTGCTCCCATCAGATTAAAAAAAGTCAGAGATAAAACATTTGCACCGTGGTACAACAGTCATACTCGCGCCCTAAAGAGAGCAACCCGTAACCTCGAGCGAAAATGGAGGAAAACTAAATTAGAAGTTTTTCGAATTGCGTATAAAGACAGTATGTGCAACTATAGACAGGCTCTAAAAACTGCTAGGACTGAGCATCTTAGCCAACTGATAGCAAGAAACCAAAACAATCCCAGGTTCTTATTTAGTACAGTGGCTCGCCTAACAAAACCTAAGATGCCCGCAGAGAGTATCCCATCACAGTTTAGAAGTGAAGACTTTATGGACTTCTTTAATGAAAAAATCAATAATATCAGGAAGAAAATAATGGAGGTTCAGCCTCTAATAGTATCTCACGATCCAGTTCAGCCTATAGCTTCACATTTAGATTTTCAGTGCTTTACAGGTATAGGACAGGAAGAGCTGTATAAACTCATCACCTCGGCTAAATCAACAACGTGCCTGTTAGACCCAATCCCAACCAGATTTTTAAAAGAAGTGATGCTTACGGTTGGAGAACCACTTCTAAACATTATTAATTCTTCATTACATCTAGGTCACGTCCCTAAACCTTTCAAGTTAGCAGTTATTAAGCCGCTTCTTAAAAAATCTAATTTGGACGCGAATGAAATAACAAATTACAGACCGATTTCAAACCTTCCGTTCATATCAAAAATACTAGAAAAAGTAGTATCAGCTCAAATTTGCACATTCTTGCAGGATAACAACATCCTTGAAGAATTTCAGTCAGGTTTCAGGCCCCATCATAGCACAGAAACTGCACTAGTTAAGATTACAAACGACTTGTTTTTAGCTTCAGACCAAGGCTGCATCTCATTGCTAGTCCTGCTCGATCTTAGTGCTGCATTCGACACTATAGATCATAATATTCTCATAGATCGCTTACAAACTTATATAGGTATTTAGGGACAGGCATTAAAATGGTCTAGATCTTACCTGTCTGATCGCTACCATTTTGTAGATCTAAATGGAGAACCGTCTGGTGTAATGCCAGTGAAATATGGGGTCCCACAAGGGTCAGTTTTAGGACCTCTGTTGTTCTCAATATACATGCTTCCCTTGGGTAACATCATAAGAAGACATGGGATTAGTTTCCATTGTTATGCTGATGATACCCAATTATATATCTCAACTAAACCAGACGAAATACCTAAGTTGTCTAGATTAACTGAGTGTGTCCAGGACATAAAAGATTAGATGACCAATAACTTTCTTTTATTAAATTCAGATAAGACAGAGATATTACTTATTGGCCCAAAAACCAGCACACAACAGCTTTCACAATTCAGCCTGCGCTTAGAAGGATGTACTGTTACTACCAGCTCAGCAGTAAAAGACCTGGGCGTAATATTAGACAGTAACTTGTCTTTTGAAAATCACATTTCAAATATCACAAAAACAGCCTTTTTCCATCTTCGAAATATTGCTAAACTTAGGAACATCTTATCCGTATCTGATGCAGAAAAGCTAGTTCATGCATTCATGACCTCCAGACTGGACTATTGTAATGCATTACTAGGTGGTTGTCCTGCATCCTCAATAAACAAGCTTCAGTTAATCCAAAATGCAGCTGCCAGGGTTCTCACTAGATCCAGAAAATATGATCATATAACCCCAATATTATCATCCCTGCACTGGCTACCTGTTCAGTTTAGAATAAATTACAAAATAGTATTACTTACATACAAGGCCTTAAATGGTTTAGCTCCCACATACCTAACCAGTCTTCTGATACGCTACAATCCACCACGCGCCTTAAGATCACAAAGCTCAGGACTTCTGGTAGTTCCCAGAATTTCAAAATCTACAAAAGGGGGTAGGGCTTTTTCATATTTAGCTCCAAAGCTTTGGAATAGCCTTCCAGACAGTGTTCAGGGAGCAGACACGGTTTCTCAGTTCAAAAGTAGACTCAAGACGCATCTTTTTAATCTGGCATACACATAACTCATCCCATAATCTCATACTCCAGTACACCTATACCAAATGGCAACTACGCTAATTCTCCCCATCTGTTCTGTATTTCTCTACCCATCCCGAGGCATCGGGAGATTTTGCCAGCTTCAGTAGACAAAGGCCGACCCTGCGAGGTTCCTGAGGCATCCAGAGAAGGACCAGCTCCAGCTGGATTCAGCTTTATGATGGTTGGAGCTACACATGCTGCTCCTGTGCTTCCAGTGATCCAGACCTCATCTGCCCTCTGCACCTACTGACTCGTCCCTATGCTGAACTGGTCTTCATGTCAATTTAAATAATTTCTGTCATATTGAATTTTCACCTGCACAACACACAAGATGTTATATCATTTCTATCTGTTATCGCCCAAATGAGGATGGGTTCCCTGTTAAGTCTGGTTCCTCTCAAGGTTTCTTCCTAATGCCATCTCAGGGAGTTTTTCCTTGCCACCGTCGCCGCCACCCTTGGCTTGCTCATCAGAGAAATTTCATTCATTCGTCTCATTATTATTATCTGCACATTTTTCTCACACATCCACACTTCCAATTATTTTCTTTTCTATAATTATTATTATTATTATTATTATTATTCATTTATTTATTTATTTATTTTTTTGTTAAATTTCTTTAATTTTTGTGAAGCTGCTTTGAGACAATGACCATTGTTAAAAGCGCTATATAAATAAAATTGAATTGAATTGAATTGAACAGTCTCAGTGTTTAAGTCTAGGCTAAAAACCTATTTATTTAACCAAGCATTTTTTAAATAGATTTGCCTTAGGTAAAGGAGCAGATCTGGGGGACTCATGGACGTAGAGTATTATGGTGAACTGGTATGTTTAGATGCTGTCTTCCTCACTCTCATTTGATCACTCAGGTTTGTTGACAGTGAGGTGATTGTTTGCTTTACATCTCAGTTCCCCCTCATGTTTGTGTTTCCTTCTGGCTCTCCCTTTTAGTTATGCTGTCATAGTTAGTTCTGCCGGAGTCCCTGCTTGCACTCTACAGTAAATATACATTCACATTATACATTATGTGACTGTGACCATACCTAACTGCCATCTCTCCTCTTCTTCTTTCTCCCCCTCTTTCTCTTTCCTCTCTGCCCCTGTCTCCGCCTTTCACTCTCTCTCTCTCTCTCTCTCTCTCTCTCTCTCTGTCGAGCTACACATGATCCAGTGATCCAGACTCCCTCTGCCCTCCGGACCTGTCTGATCCATCCTGGTGCCCCGCTTCTGGTTGGAGGTCTCATCGCATGGATTCCCCGAGTGTCTCTTTGGGATGCGTCTAGTGTCTGGGGATGATTCTCTCTACTTAGAAGACGGTTCTGGCCTCGACTGGTGTTAGCAGCTGTTTCTCTGAGGACTTGACAATTCGATAGTTCAGCACTGGAACTTTCTACAAGTCTATCTGAGTCTCCAATAACTACCTGGACTCCATTTTAACATCAATTAACATCAGCTATTATAGCTGAACAGCCTGCCACCTACTGTAACACACTGTATAAATGCAGATCATTTCCTGCTATCTGTTTCACCCAGATGAGGTTGGGTTCCCTGTTGAGTCTGGTTCCTCTCAAGGTTTCTTCCTATTACCATCTCAGGGAGTTTTTCCTTGCCACTGTCGCCCGCGGCTTGCTCACCAGGGACTATGTAACCATTTTTATTCATACACATTCACATTCCATACAAACTTAAATAATTATTTTGTGTAAAGCTGTTTTGAGACAATGTCAATTGTTAAAAGCGCTATACAAATAAAATTGAATTGAATTGAATATACACAAATAATAAAGTGTGAGTGTATGTGCATGTATGAAAGTCCAATGTCCGTGTTATTGTAGTGTGTGTGTAATGGTGGCGGGGAGAGATGGCACGGTCTCACCGGTGTAAGATGTTCAATCCGGGAGCACGAGAAAACGGATAGAGAAGGGTATAGTTGGTGTCCACAAAAGAATAATCCACAGGGGAAAAGTAATCCTTTGGATGCGGAAAACTAGCTCTCTGTCTCTTAACCACAGCACTGTATACTTCATGTCTCCACATCGAGTCCTTTGCCGGTTCCGCTTTTATGCACGTAACACGACATATCATCGGGATTCCCTCGCGCCATAACTGCGCATGTTCGCGAGAGTTTAACCCCGGAACCAAACAAAGATATTTGGGGAGCAAAATAAACTATATCAGGGTTGTTTATAAGGCCTGGTGGTTTTATTTTTATTTACCATCTTAGTTAAACCTTCATAAACAACCCCCTTATGTGGCTGCACTACATAGACCCTGCCTCCGGCGTATAAGGAGGATGACTGTACTAGCGCCCATTCTTTTCTGTCTATTTCTTTTCTTGCTGGTCCCTCCCACTGGGTGCTAGCTTAGCTGGAAAGCTTTGGTGCGGTGGTGAAGGAAAAAGGTGCAGAGGAAAAAGATTGTGCCCGTCGCCAAACCAGCTGGCCCGGTAGCACTGACGCCTTGTTCTTCCAGGAAAAGTGTTAGCTGGCTTGATTGGCTGGCAGACTTTCTGGTGGTTAGTATACCTCTTCCTCTGCTGTGATCCTTTTGCTGGGTTGTTAATAACATGCCTCTTGGTCTATAGTGGCTGGTCGGTCGGCAGGCCGATCCAGCGGTCCCTGGAGAGGTCTGGCAGGTGGTAGCTCCCGGGTTTTCCCTCAGGTTTCCTGGGATGCCGGGCTAAGGGCGTGGCCAATCTCTGGTCGCCCCTGGTTCCCTTACCCCAGCTCTTGGTGCGCTGGCAGTCCTCGCATGATTGTACATATTGCCGGACGTCCTTGCGAATGGTGGGCCACCAAGTGACGTCAAGGAGGCTCAGTAGAGTTTTTAGGCCCCCCAACCCCACCCCCCCCAAATCCTGGAACTTTCCGGGGTCCACTGCAGTGACCAGTAGAGCTACCAGTAGATCACCCTGCTTGGCCCGTAGTAACTCACACAGGTCACTGGGTAGAGCGGAGGACAGCTCCGAGGTAAGTTGCGGAGGGTCGGCCTTGGGTGGCAAGGCGTAGTAGAAATGGGAAGCCGCGGCGTGGGGCTGAGCGTTGGAGGGTCCGGCCTGGGGCGGTGTAGAAGCATGCTCTGGGGCTCCTTCCTGGCTGTGTTGATCTTCCCTCTTCTGCTGGAAGGTTTTTGCTCCCATGCAGTCCTTTTCTGTAGATGCAGCGACTGGAATCCCGGGTGACTGTAGATGTAGAGATTGTGAGGACGCAGATGTGTAGGCCTGTAACCTGTGGACAGTGGGCGTGCTAGTGAGGCGCAGCTTCTTCATCTGTTTCTCCCAGATAACATCACGCCACAAAAAACAGTCAGTTACCACTCTCACCAGTTTTTCTAGCGTCTCCTGACAGTAGCACTCCAGCTCAGCTAAGCTAGCGTCCACTGCCATCCGAAAACTGATTACCCGGTTTATACTGCTGTTATTGGATTCTCTAAAATCCTTCTCTAACATGCCCACTTTCTCTGACAGAGCCTCTACTTCCCCTTTACAGTGCTTCATAACATCAATATTAGCCACATGACCAACAGTAACATCATCATTGGAAGGTCTATCTGATATATATAATGAACTAAGCAAAGAAGTAATTTCAGCTGTAGGGTTACGTCGTGTCACAAATGCCACCGCATCATCATCTACATGATCCGGTACACCAAAAAAACACGGATTCCACATACGGGTGACCAATATGTAACGCTCGTGTATGTTATTTAAGCTAGTTACAATGCTAGGTCGAGAATCCAAATGAGGGCTAATAAATATTACTTTCGGTATTGCGCAAGCGTAGCAGAACAAGGAATGACATGAGACAATAACAATTTCAAAACAAACCCAAAGTGTATTAAGTGACAAACAAGGTGTACCACAAACAAATATATACAATATATATATATATATATATATATATATATATATATATATATATATATATATATATATATATAACAATGTGAAGAACGTGGAGCAAAACCAATAAACACCCGATAAACACTAAACACCCCGAGTAAACACTCTGATCAACACCCCGAGTAATTTTTTATTATTTTTTTTTTTTTGCAAGGAAAGCTCAAAATGATTTTATTTATTTTTTCTGTCAATTACTTACATTAAACAATGAAAGAAGAAATTAGAAAAAAGAAATACTGAAATTCGAGGGCACTCCAGCCTCCAACCAGTTCATTTTACGGAAAGGAGATTATAAAAAATATGTAAATAAAATAACACCAGGGTAAATCAAGTCTCTTCATCTTTCAGGCTTTAAATCAGACAAAATATGAGAAACCATACAAAAATATATATATATGCACTTAAAATGTAACGATGAAAATCGATGTGTATACCAAGAGTCGATTAAAGGCGGGAACGTAACACTGAACAGTCAGCACCCAGAAGTGCTTAGAAATGGGGGGGGGGGGGGTAACTAAAAGAAACTCTTTTCATTGTGTGTGCATGTGTGAAAGTCCAATGTCCGTATTATTGTAGTGTGTGTGTAATGGTGGCAGGGAGAGATGGCTCGGTCTCACCGGTGTAAGATGATCAATCCAGGAGCACGAGAAAACGGATAGAGAGGGGTATAGGTGTCCACAAAAGAATAATCCACAGGGGAAAAGTAATCTTTGGATGCGGAAAACTAGCTCTCTGTCTCTTAACCATAGCGCTGTATACTTCATCTCTCCACACCGAGTCCTTTGCCGATTCCGCTTTTATGCTGGAACACGTGACCCGACACGTCATTGGGATTCCCTCGCACCATAACCACGCATGTTCACGAGAGCTTAACCCCGAAACCAAACACAGTCATGTGGGGAGCAAAATAAACCATATCAGGGTTGTTTATAAGGCCCAGTGGTTTATTTTTATTTACCATCTTATTTTAACCTTTATAAACAACCCCCTTATGTGGCTGCGCTACAAGTGTTCATTAAAAACAGGAACTAATGTGTTTGATGGCTGATCCACTGTATTAAACTGTATAAAACTGTATACAAACTGATAAAAACTGACATCAAGTCAGTAATTAATTACAATTTCATTATGTGGTGTATAATAAATTAATATCAGGAGGTGCAGTTACAGGACATTAATCAGCTTTTTTTTTTTACAATCCACTCCACTTGACAAACTTTAACATTCCCTTTATTATTTATTATATTCTTATTTCATATTCTTTATTTGAATACTCTTTTTATTTTGTTTTAGATTTTACGTCATGGGCGATCATACAAGCATTTCACTGAATACTGTGTGTGACAAATAAAATTTCAATTTGAACTCAAGTAACCCCTCTTCATGATATTGTTAATAGTTTTTTATTAACAGCATGACACTGAGTGTTTTATTTATTACTCAGTGCATTTTAATATAATTACAAAAATCTGTCATTTTAATAAGCTTGATTTACAGTGTGTTTTTATTGTGACTTATTTATCACATTCAGTAAGATTGCATTGAATTGTCACATTGAGAAAATAAAATCGATGGAATGAACAGAGCACAAATTTGCATGAACATGAAGTTGATTAGGTGTTAATTTCTTCTTACTTTATTTAAACTTATTTGTATAGCGCCTTAACAATGTCTGCAGCAATTTTCCTGTTTCTTTCTTATTTCTGGGGTCATCACGAACACACAGGCTCCGGACCTTTAGCGTAGAAACACTGAAACACAAACAGATTGCCACACACACACTTTTACATAAACTGATCATTTATGTAGAAATGTGTTTAAAATGTATATAAAAATCTAGTTATTATGACATAATAAAACATTAACGCATGTGTTCAATATCTACTCACATGAAGCCTTTCTGAGGGCACTGAGAATACGTTGGTTTCACTGCCTGGATGTTTTGGTAAGGAATTTTTCCAGTGAAGAAATTGAAACAGCAGGAGATTGGGAGTGTAGGAGGCCCTGAATGAGAGAAGGAGACAGACGAGCTTGTTCAGATTACACTGGAATTCCTGCAGATGTGAAAGTCAAGACTGCTTCGTCAATAAACTGATAGAATTAATAACTAGACCCAGGCACTTTATAAGTTTTATATAATGTTCTTATAAGTACATAAGACACTTACATAAATGTAATCTTTTATGCAAAATAATAATAATAATAATAATAATCTTAATTATAATTTTCTATATTTAAAATATAATTTTATTAGCTACTTCTATATTAAACTGTAATCCACACCTGTGGTCATTAAATATGAGAGTGTGTAATAAAAACTCACCTGCGTCCGAGCAGAACACCACGATCAGGACAAATCCCAGGACCAGAAAAGCACGACTCGTCTTCATGTTCTCAGGAGGTGTGTAAAGGTGTGTGATCTCTTCACTCTTTAAGATGAAGTTTGACTGAGTTGGATTATACACCCTCATTTTTATACATAGTTTGACACACACACACCCACACACACACATTTCTCATCACTTCTTCCTTTCAGGCTGTTGTAATCAAATACCTGCTAAACGTTTAGATTTGAGTTAAAGATAGTAACAAAAAAAACTCTGCACACATTAAACAAATGCAAAGATTGAATGTAAAGTCCAACTTGAGTTAGCTAAATGAAATAAATAAAATGTCACACGTACATCACAGAATAAGCTTGCAAATAATAATCTTGTTCTGAAGCGTGTTAAATTATTTCCTTTTTAAAATAACCAAAAACACAGATTCCCCGTACGGGCCACCAATATGTAACGCTCGTCTATGTTATTTAAGCTAGTTACAATGCTAGGTCGAGAATCCAAATGAGGGCTAATAAATATTACTTCCGGTATTGCGCAAGTGTAGCAGAACAAGGAATGATGTGAGACAATAACAATTTCAAATCAAACCCAAAGTTTATTAAGTGAGAAAAGACAAACAAACTAGGTGCACCACAAACCAATATATACAATATATATACAAAAATAATAAAGTGTGAGTGTAGCGCTGTATACTTCATCTCTCCACACCGAGTCCTTTGCCGATTCCGCTTTTATGCTGGAACACGTGACCCGTCACGTCATCGTGATTCCCTCGCACCATAATTACGCATGTTCACGAGAGCTTAACCCCGAAACCAAACACAGTCATGTGGGGAGCAAAATAAACCATATCAGGGTTGTTTATAAGGCCCAGTGGTTTATTTTTATTTACCATCTTATTTTAACCTTTATAAACAAAGTGTTCATTAAAAACTGGAACTAATGTGTTTAACGGCTGATCCACTGTATTAACTACAAACTGATAAAAACTGACATCAAGTCATTAATTAATTACAAATTCATTATGTGGTGTAGAATAAATTAATGTCAGGAGGTGCAGTTACAGGACATTAATCAGCTTTTCTTTTTTTTTTTACAATCCACTCCACTTTAACATTCCCTTTTTTATTTAGTATATTCTTATTTCATATTCTTTATTTGAATGCTCTTTTTATTTTGTTTTAGATTTTATGCCATGGACGATTGTACAAGCATTTCACTGAATATCATACTCATTCATTCATTCATCTTCTATACCGCTTTATCCTGTATTCAGAGTCGCGGGGACCTGGATCCTATCCCAGGAGACTCTGGGCACGAGGCAGGGTACACCCTGGACAGGGTGCCAATCCATCGCAGAGCACACACACACACACACACACTCATTCACACACTATGGTCAATTTGGGAACGCCAATTAGCCTAACCTGCATATCTTTGGACTGTGGGAGGAAACCGGAGTACCCGGAGGAAACCCACCAAGCACGGGGAGAACATGCAAACTCCATGCACACAGAGACGGGAATCGAGCCTGGCCGGGGAATCGAACCCAGACCCTGGAGGTGCAAGGCAACAGTGCTAACCACTACACCACCGTGCCGCCTGAATATCATACTGTGTGTGACAAATAAAATGTTTATTTGAACTCAAGTAACCCCTCTTCATGATATTGTTATGAACCTATTGTTAATAGTTTTTTACTAACAGCATGACACTGAGTGTTTTATTTATTATTTATAATCAGCTTGATTTCCAGTGTGTTTTATTGTGACTTATTTATCACATTCAGTAAGATTGCATTGAATCGTCACATTGAGAAACATGCATGAACATGAAGTTGATTAGGTATTAATTTCTTCTTAATTCATTTAAACTTATTTGTATAGCACCGCTGCCGGCGGCGCGGTGTTGTAGTGGTTAGCACTGTCGCCTTGCACCTCCAGGGTCTGGGTTCGATTCCCCGGCCAGGCTCGATTCACAGTCCAAAGATATGCAGGTTAGGTTAATTGGCGTTCCTAAATTGCCCGTAGTGTGTGATTGGGTGTGTGAGTGTGTGTACAGTATGTGTGTGTGCCCTGCGATGGATTGGCACCCTGTCCAGGGTGTAACCCGCCTAGTGCCCGAAGTCTCCTGGGATAGGCTCCAGGTCCCCCGCGACCCTGAACACAGGATTAAGCGGTATAGAAGATGAATGAATGAATGAATGTATAGCGCCTTAACAATGTCTGCAGCACATTTCCTGTTTCTTTCTTATTTCTGGGGTCATCACGAACACATAGGCTCCGGACCTTTTGCGTAGAAACACTGAAACACAAACAGATTGCCACACACACACACACACACACACACATTTACATAAACTGATCATTTACAGTATGTAGAAATGTGTTTAAAATGTATATCAAAATCTAGTTATTATGACATAATAAAACATTAATGCATGTGTTCAATATCTACTCACATGAAGCCTTTCTGATGGAACTGAGAGTACGTTGGTTTCACTGCCTGGATGTTTTGGTAAGAAATTTTTCCAGTGAATAAATTGAAACAGCAGGAGATTGGAAGTGTAGGAGGCCCTGAATGAGTGAGGGAGACAGACGAGCTTGTTCAGATTACACTGGAATTCCTGCCTGAACTTTTAGATTTGAGTTAAAGATAGTAACAAATGCAAAGATTGAATGTAAAGTTCAACTTGAGTTAGCTAAATGAAATAAATAAAATGTCACACATTCATCACAGAATAGACTTGCAAATAATAATCTTGTTCTGAAGCGACGTGTTAAATTATTTCCTTTTTCTCTTACACTCAAAATATTTTTTTGAAAAGCAGAAAATAGACTATATACAGTAGGTCATGTGTTATCGTGATCCAGATTTAGCACATTCGTCCCGTTGTCTGGTGGTCAGGGATCCTGACATCAATAAGCATTCCATCTCAACAATCTTGTGCAGGTCTGTGCAGGTATATGTGGACAACTTTTCTCAGCAATTTCGTGATCCATGCCTTATTGCACTTTTTTTTATGGGT
The DNA here is from genome assembly GCA_030522415.1 of Channallabes apus. Classification (NCBI taxonomy): domain Eukaryota; kingdom Metazoa; phylum Chordata; class Actinopteri; order Siluriformes; family Clariidae; genus Channallabes; species Channallabes apus. Next base: position 5,647,587 of record CM060126.1, on the reverse strand, counting down.
GTTATGTCATAACAGGTTTGCGCTTTCCAGTGAAATAAAACATTTGAATGTTACAACATCCACAAATTCCCATTAAAAAAAAGAAAGTCATAAAGCTGTTATGAAAAAAAATAAAAAAATGTTATTGTCCAAACTGTTTAATGACAACTGTCTAAATACCACACCTTAGAATACCTTTCCTTTCTGCAATAATGGTGACGATGTTTCCTGTGAAGTTGCTGTTTATCAGCACTGAGTACACTGTTAGTCATCAGTCCTTCTGTGCCAGATAATGAAGAACTTTGGAAGTAATCAGGGTAGTTATTCATAGGCCATCTCTTTGCTTTAACTAGAACTGCTAGTCACTGTAGCACTGAATGCTGTCTTTGGCAGTGTTTTCCTTGGAGTAAAGGACACTTGCCAGTAGCCCTTGATCGGGTCAAAAAAGTGAGTATTTTTACAGTAGGGCAGAGGGCATTAGCCTGCTGAAGGAGGTCACAGGCATCAGGAAATACCAGAGTGTACTTGGTACATTCATGTACAATGTTTAGGTAAGTAATACCTAATTCATGTCAAAGTAACATCCATATGAATGGCAGGATGCAGAAGAACATTGGCCAAAGCATCACACTGTCTCCGCTAGCTTTTCTTCTTCCGATAGTGCATCCTGGTTACATCTAATGCCCAGTTAAGCCATGCACAATATGTAAAAGAAAACATTATTCATCAGACCAGGCCAACTTCTTCCATTGATCCATGGTCCAGTTCTGTTGCTCACTGTATATCATAGGAGCTTTTGGCAGTGGACGCAGGTCAGCATGGGCACTCGGACTGGTCTGTATTACAAAGCTGCATACAGTACATAACAAAATGCAATGCACTACCAGAACCAGCATTAACATTTTAAGCTATTTGAATTTCAGTAGTTCTTCCATTGAATCTCACTACAAAGGCCAGTCTTTGCCATTCCCAGGTTCTCTTTCCTTAGACCACCTTGGGAAGTAATTTTATAGAATCTGTCTAATTAAACATATGCAAATAGATACAATTATGTGAATGTAAATGCAATTTCTTTACTCACATTTGCCCCCATCTTATACAAGAGTTAACATTTCAGAGAATTTATATAGAATGGGGAAAAAAATTCTCTAATGATCGACCAGCTTTTTAAAAAAAAATTTATTTCCTTTTAAGCCCAATTCTAGGAAATTACTGTAGATGGAGTGAAGATTTGACCTTCCTTCAAAATAACTTCAAAAGCTCAAATCTGTTCAACACTGACAATTCTGCCTAAGCAGTCAGGCTCAGCTAATTACACCTTTCGAGCTTGATATTACCGTGCCTATTTCTAATCCACACCCAAATCCAACTGCTATTATTGTATCAGTCTGTGTTGTAAACATAATGGCAAGCCATTTGATAGCTGTTTTCATTGCACAGAAACAAAGAAGTCAGTATTGATGCTTAGCATATCAGACGAAAGGCTATATTAACAATGAAATCTTAAACAATCAATTGTATTTTACACCACGGTCTGTCATTTTCCTGTTATGTGTTTTATGTTGCTTACCTGACTATATCTCAAGTTGTTGTATTGCACAATAATGAAAATGATAAAAGTCAGTCTACATATCTTAAGTAATAAACAATAAATCTCCAAGAACAGAGAAAAAAAAACGAGTTAATGTTTCATCCTCTAAGTTTTCTATTCCATTATTCATTCATTCATTCATTTTCTGTACCGCTTTATCCTTATATACAGGGTCGCGGGGGCCTGGAGCCTATCCCAGGAAACTTAGGGCACAAGGCGGGGTACACCCTGGACAGGGTGCCAATCCATCGCAGGGCACACACACATACTCACATACACACTCATTCACACACTACGGGCAATTTGGAATGTCAATTAGCCTAACCTACATGTCTTTGGATTGTGGGAGGAAACCGGAGTACCCGGAGGAAACCCACCAAGCACGGGGAGAACATGCAAACTCCATGCACACAGAGACGGGAATCGAGCCTGGCCGGGGAATCGAACCCGGACCCTGGCGGTGCAAGGCGACAGTGCTAACCACTACACCACCGTGCCGCCTTCTATTCCATTAATTAACCAAAATATATAACATCATATTTTACTGTAAACTAATACTCTTTTTTTGTAAGACCAATATAAACTTTGTCATTCTGAAAAAAGCAGCAATGATTCCTTGACTTATTAAAATAGAAATGAAGACAAATAAAGGAATGAAGCAGAAACACATCAGTAATGTGAATAGCAGCGGTCAAGAACTGATTCATCATTTATTAGACACAACAATAATGGGACTAAGGCTAATAAAAGTCTTTTTTTCAGGCTTCATATACTATTCTACATCTATTCTGTAATCATATTCTTGGTTCAGCCCTCTGAGAACTGCCTAAAAAGCTCCTCAGACCGACTGTCAGTAAAACTGGGAATGAAGTGAATCTGCAGGACTTCAGAGAAGCCTTCTGACAGAGAAGGAGCCACAAATTTCTTCCTATGAACACACAATCAAAGAAGTCAAAGTTACTTTGAGGTAACAGGGCCACAATACTGTCAATATAAAAAATGAAATAAAAATAAAATAATACATAGATAAAAACAATTAGCCAGTAACATCAACTTCGCTTCTCTCAAATATATTGATACAAGTGAAAGGTACATTGTAACTGCCAGACTATATTCAAATTATTTATAAAATAATTTAAGGTTTTTATATAAAAACCTTCAACAGCATATTAACAGAATGCAATTCAATACCCGACAACCCCCACTTCACCCCCACAAAATGTCCAAATTCTGGTATTTACCTTATACAAAGTATCTTAAATAATTAAATTGGGATTATGTTATACATTTAAATGTTTAACGACGTCAATCATAACAGTCTACGGCGGAAGTAGCGTTAACAGACATAAGGCTACTATGTATTTTCATCGATCATGTTTGATGAGTATATCAGAGCAAAATTATTTAATAATTAATAATAATTTAAACAACGTAATGTAATAAGCATCTTCAATCAAATCAAAATTCTAATCTTTTAAAGACCAAGAATTGTTGTAAATAACGCTCCTTTTGCCATTTGAAAGCAGGCGCCACCACGGCAGTCAGAAATCCTGACATCAGATGCAAAAGGTCTATATCGCCACATAGTGGAATAACAGACTATTATTATCACTTTTTAAGTGGATTCACAATTCATTTACTCTGCCTGATTTAACGATCCAGGAGGGCAGCAGCAGCAGCGTTCACTCACTTGTAACTGTGGAAGACCATGTCGTTGACAGATGCATGCTTGGTGGCTGAAGGAACCATCTCTCGGAACTGAGAATGGAAAAAATGATCACATTTATTACAGTTTCAGTTGAAATCCTGGATTTAATTATATCAGAATCCATATTTCTTTCCCATCTCTCAATGTAGTTCTATCACCACTACTACTACGATCTTTAATCAGCATACAGCATCTTTTTTTCCCCTTATTTCCAAGAAAAAATTTTAGCTGTGAGATCTTAATCACAATTCCATAAATGCTCGCTCAGCTTTATCCTGGAGACACCCTGGACAGAGTGCAAATTTACATGCATACATACACACTCAAGAACTATTTTTCCAAAAAAAAAAAAAAGTGGTCATCAAGTTGGGTGACGACAAAGTCAGTAGGAATGCCTCAATTTCCAGCAAGTCTAGTCCTTTCAGACATTTCTGTCTGTCCTTGCTTGGATCATTTTCTAAAAACACAGTGCTTGCACCACCTAGTGGTGGATGTATAAAAAATAACCTTCCACTGAAATAAAAAAAAAAAATTTATACACACTTCAGGAAAAGAAAAACTTACATTAATATAAATTATATATTATATTCGTACAAATATTTTAATACTACATTTATTGCTATATATGATAACATTATTAATATTATATTAATATAATATACACCATACTATAGTGTGTACACCTGTTTTAGGCCAACTGTAAAGGACAGCTAATAGATCTGTGTAACAAACAGCAATAACACATGACTGTGACCCACCCTGTTATTGTGCTTGGCTTGTTCGAAGGAAGCCGTGAAGTTAAAGCATCGGCAGGGAACTCCAGCGCTCTTACTGACATCCACATACCTGTGAAGGGACACACGGGGGTCGGTGAGACCTTTGTTACTGCCCTGAGTACTATGAGACTATAGACCATAGCGATAGCTGAAACAGGTGATTGATTAATAAAGAAATTTAAATAGGCACCGCTTTCGGGACTCGGGGTCAGGATTGGTGTTGTCCACGGCTACGCTTCGTCCCTCCTTCAGAGCACGTTCGCATGCTGACACGCAGTTCTGCCATGACCCCAGAGTGTCCTAGCAACAGAACAGCAAGAAGGAAAGAACTCGAATATCCTTTTGCTGATTCTTAAGAATTGGATGGTTTCGTGATTTAGTATTTTAAAATGCATTTTTATCAAATGCTGCAGCTAATTTGATGTTATACAAATTATTTTTCATTAGAATTCCTGAAGAGACACGTTTGTTTGACCTGGATGAAATTGGATTAAAAAAAAATTATTAAATTAATCCTACAGCAAACAATATATAGCACTTCCTCAGGTGTGTGTGTTTGTTTTAGGGTTTATTGCCATATCAGCTTCATAGGCTATTTCATGGCAAATACATATTAAACTATAACTATAGTTATAAAATACATATTATATCTATAACTTAATATTATATTGGTTACCTATATAAACCTATGTAATATTAAGTTATAGATATAATGTAAAATTTTAAAGATAGTGTGTGTGGGGTGTGGGGGGGGGAGTGTTGGGGGGGGGTAATCCTCAGGTGTGTTTAGGTTGCATCAGCCTCTTTCTACTCACCCTGTTCACATACACATAGCCCTTGGGAAGAATGTGAGTTTGAAAAAATGTGGATTTGCCAGCTGCAAAAACAAAAACGAGGATATGGAGATTTGACAAAGTAAATAATAAGGAATAAGGAGAATACAAAAAAAAAAAAAACAGACTTACCTCCAGGGAATCCGACAGCAACAATGACTTCCTGGCTGGGAGAAGCGAGCGAGGCGTTTGGTGGATCATGAAGACGTGCCCTTGAGTCTAATCCCCTCTGCAGGTCATAAAATTAGACTATGAATAAATACACTATTAGTGACCGTCATGTGGTCTCTCTCTGCATTGGTCCTTTTAAGCGTTCTTTATTTGAACACTTTTTCAGCATGCGAAGAGCCTGACTGAGCACATCTAGGAACTGGAAATGATTTCAAGCACAATATTGTTATAAGGAGCTGCAATAGTGCTCCACTCATTGTTTTATATTATAGCATCTGGAGCTCTATGTTCATTGTTGGCTCCTAGTTAGAGACACATAAGCTGTTATGAAAAAGATGTCTTTAGGTTAATTTAATAATGAATATCCAAGAGAAATTATATGAAATTATTGATTGTAATCTGTGTTTAGTAGAAACACTTTTTTAAGCAATTACAGCTGTGAGTGTTCTTGGGGACGTGACCATCAACACATATGGATTCTTATCATTTTGCCTAATATATTTTTCTATCTGTTACATTATCAAAAGTTATTTAAAATTCGCTCTCGCGCCACTCTTAATTGGATTGAGGTCTGCTCTTTGACTGGGTTATGAACCACATCAGCAAGTCTGTATGTTGTATGCTGTTATCTTTTTGAAAAGGAAATCTCTGCCCAAGTCTGGAGCAGGTTTTCGTCTAGAACGGCCCTGTATTTAGATCTATACATTTTGGTCTAACCAGTTTCCCAGGTCATGGTGATGAAAAGCTGACCCACTCGATGCTACAACCACCATGTTTCACTAGAGGGAGTGGTGGTGTTAAGACTTTGTACCATGAACAAAATGATCATATTAAAGAAGCAGGTTCCACATATTTTTGACCCTCCAACATAAATTTTGCCAAACTCAAATAGCAATTTTTCCACGAATCAATATCAGTCTATGTTTGTAAATAAATAGCTTATAGGGATGTAACGGTATTGTAAATATCGTTGTACCGCAATAACACTTTATTTCAATAATACCGTGGTCGCATGACGGTAAAATGATAGGTCTTCTGAGAAAAGTTTGCTCAGGCGAATGGAGCGAACGGGAGGTAGCGGGAACTACAATTCCCATCAGCCCAGGCGTGGTCATCATCCTTTGCGGTCTGTTGTCACTATAGATCCAGTAATGCGCACATCCGATTTAAAACCCGCTTACTCCGTAATGATTAATTACTCTTCCCATCTCTTTTCATTCGCCACTAATAGCAGCACCCGCCATTTCCGCATTACTGGATCTGTAGCGACAACAGACCGCAAAGGATGCCTTCTCTGGGCAGAACTGCAAGTGTGCCGCGGTCCTCACTGTTTAGGCGTTTTATCTCTCCATAAGCTTCTAGGCCTTAAATGTGCAGACATGTTTATATAAACATCACATTCCTGATGTCAACTGATCACAACGGAATTTCTTTTTTTAAACTATCATGGCAAATACTAGAGATTTAATTGTATTCGTTGACTCAAAGAACACTTAAAAAAATTATTTTAATATACAATTACAATGCATTACATTCAATAATTAAATGTTAGAGATGCAGAGGTCGATCGCCCAGTGACTGGAATCGGCTGGTTTTCAGCTCGATCAGTCCTTACGGTTAATATAACCGATTCTGTGCCGAACGCATGAGCTTCTGAGCAGTATGACAAAAACGCATTTATGGCGTTACATAAGCTCTTGTATTTTAAATGATTTTGTACTGTTTAAATACGCAGTGGTTTTTAAGTGAACAACGTTATAAACTAATGTTATAAGCAGCGGATGACATTTAATTACTCATGTTCTAATCAGCATGTTTATAAAATCGTGATACTTACAGAATTGCAATATACATCGAATCAGCCCCTAGTGTACTTATCATGATAAAATCATTTCAGGTGGTCACTTGTGATGCCCACATCTAGTAAATACTTAGAAAATCTGAAAGTAAGAACATACTGATCCAACCCTGTACATACAGTAAATATGTATGTAAACATTAGGGCCAGTTTGAGTAGTTTCGTGACAAGAAATCACCTCCAAGTCCATTACGGTTAAAAGATAAAAGATGAGAAAACAAGTCTGCAGCTCACCGGATCAAACGCCGGCATGGCGAAGGGAGCAGCTTTCCACCCCAGGAAGAATTCCTCTGGAGTTTGAAACTGTACACCAATGTTAAGTGCAAACTAGGAGCAAAAATCATCAAAAAAGTAATTCACCACATTCCTCAGGGACCTAAACACTAATTTATGTTGATGGACTTTCAACTTTCAACAATACATTCATTTAACATCTTCCACACAGGAAGCAGCGCTACTTTATTTTTATCTCTACTGGAAGCAAGTTTGCATCTAAAGGTCAGATTTTGCATCCTCACCAGTCTGTCACTACAGGAGAAGTCCTTTTTCTTTTTCCCCGGAGCCCAGTTTGCTGGACGACCTGCTGCATCTGTTCAAGAAACAAAAATGCGTCATTTATTTTATTTTAAATGAAACCTTTGAAATGTATCTTGTAGATAACCTAGTATCAGGTTAGTATCCCTCATAAGCTCACATGGTAAATACACCCTAAAAAAGCAATCAAAGGTGACTTTATACTGCATGAAACAAAACTAACAAGCTATTAATGATTAAAGTGTAGATTGTCGGTGTCCACACAGAAAGAAAATGTAAAACCATAACCAAATTTATTATATTAGCCTTTGATTGATTGACATGGCGAACCAAAACCCTGAACAAGCTTTTTAATTGGACTACACTCCTTGTCCCGTTATATAAGCACAGCAGGGAATCGATTTATTGATGAAGTATATCCGACTGTTACGATAGAGGTTGTAATATGCACTCTTTCAGCTTGGTAGTTTTGTATTCCCAGTTGACCCACAACATCACAGACCATAACGATCTGCAATCTATTGGTTGCTGTCCTGGCAGTCCGTTGTTGATCCCGCCTCCTGCCTGACGATTGGGTAACGAGGAGACCCAGAGGCGTTCATAAGCCCGTTCAGCCCACAGTTCTGCACACCACGTTTTTGCTTACTGTTTATCCTATGACTGATTGATAGACTATTCCGTATATGATCACTTGCTTGTTTTGACTACGTTTTTGGATACGCCCTTCTTTGTTTTTTTATTTGTTTGGCTTGTAAATACATTTGTTCATATTTGTACATAGTTTTGCATTTAGTGGCTTAGTAGGGAGTCGATGCAATTTTGTTTGTACTTTGTTTTCTCCTGTTTTGCGTTTACTAAGGGAGTAAGGGTAGAATTTTCTATTTCTTTTCTTTTGGTGAATTTCACTTCGGGACAATGTAGAGGGAAGTTCGTTTATTGTTTTGGCTTGGTCGGCTTCTGAAGCTCGCGGCTACCTTTTATGGATTTGTTTATTCACGTTTGTAAATAAACACTAAGCGAACGCACTACCGGTCACACACCCTATTTATTTTTTCTTTTCAGTTCTGCCTAGGCCGACCTTGACCTTGTAACACGTCTGAGAGGTAAATGTGGATTGGTCGGTTAAAAAGTTGGTTAGATGTAAAAACTGGGTGGGGCCTACAGATAAAGCACTGTGTGCGTTCTGCACATTCTTGGCTGACGACACTCTTTCAGGTGTGTTTCAGAACAATGACTAGGTCGGAACATGCAGCTAAGTGGAAGCACCTCCAGTAGATGAGGTCCCGACTCCTCTCATTGAGCCTTCTGCAAATATCCTGATGAACTAGTTGCTACTGTATTATGTCAGAAATAATAAACTCTTGGTTTGGGGTATGGAATTTAGACAGCATTTTAGAGGGTTAGGGTTAAAATCAATTTCATCATATTTTTATTGAACTTAAATGCACTCACTCATCATCTAAACCGCTTTATCCAGTATTTAGGGTCACAGGGACCTGGAGCCAGGAGACTTAGGGCACAAGGTGGGTTTACACCCTGGACAGGGTGCCAATTCATCACAGGGCACACACACACAAACACTCACACACTATGGGCAATTTGGGAACGACAGTCAACCTAACCTACATGTCTTTGGACTGTGGGAGGAAACCGGAGTACCCGGAGGAAACCCACCAAGCACGGGGAGAACATGCAAACTCCATGCACACAGAGACGGGAATCGAACCCGGACCCTGGAGGTGCAAAGGCGACAGTGCTAACCACTACACCACCGTGCCGCCTGACTTAAATGCAACAAAGATTAAAAAAAAAAAAAAAAACTTTCAAATACAGGCACTCACCTCCAACATAGATACACTGTGATTTATCCACAGTTACTCCATCATTTGCCTGGAAAACATGGTACAGATTATATGCTATTGCAGTATGTACTAATAAACCAATACATTTATGTACTTATTTATTAACTTATATATTTATGTACATTTCATCATTTGTATTTTTTACACCGATAAACCTGCAGTGTTTGTGCATAATGTTTTGACAACCTGAGAAACAACTTGATTTATAGTTAAAGAAGAAGAAGAGAAGGAAGAAAAATAAAAACTATATTAGAATAAATAATTATATCAAAACACACCAGACAGTATAAATTAAATTCATACTAATAATCCCACTTATCCATGCTGAATATTGTACTAAAATATACTGGGTGACAAATTACAGGAAGACAAAGAACTTCAATACATCCAGAGAGATGTGGTGTAATGATAACATTCCCAATAATGGGAACATTAGCATATAAGATGCACCAGAGTGTTGTCTCTTCATGTGGAATCTGGGACAAGAAGGATACCTGAAGGCCTTAAATATCACTCCACTTTTTATTATTACAGAATGTCTCATGAACACTATAATCCAACAGAAGTAGGTTATTAATCGATTACTGTAAGGCTGCAGTTCAAGATTTGATGTTTTTATAGCATGAAACCATCACATGAAATATGTTAATCAACACATTCATCAACGTGGATCTTCTTTGTCGCATGAGCTTCATTATCTAACACACTCCAGGTGTATTTCTGTAGACACCCACAGGATCCTAAATCGGGGGTGCCAATTCATCGCAGGGCACGCACACACACACACACACACACACTCATTAATATACTACTGTACGTACAATTTGGAAATGCCAATAATCTGCATGTTTTTGGCCTGTGGGAGGAAACCGGGGTATCCGGATAAAACCATCCAAGCACGGGGACAACATGAAAACTCCATGCACACGGACCTGAGGCGGGAATCGAACCCTCTACCTTAGAGGTGCGAGGTGACAGTGCTAACTGTATGTGTGTAATATATTATAATTTGATACAAAGACTTTGTGCACAACAACTTTTTGATTGTTAACAATTACTTTTGTCCTGCATGTTCTCACGGCTGAATAAGAAAACTCAGCATTAAACTGAGTCACTAATCAAATATATTTCTCACAAGTATTTCTCACCTTCTCACCCAAGTGTTCCCACATTCCTGTGACTGGCTTCCTGTAAATCCCAGGACCTGCTGCGACAAATACCTGAAATATTTCACATTTAAATATATCTTTAATACACACGCCAAACCCATCGAACCTCATCTGGACACATCTGGGCCTCTATAAAGTATGTAATGATCTTATGGAATGATTTCTATTCCTAACCTGTACAGGTAAATTTAATGTCTGAAGGATATCCTCAACTTTGGACTTGAACACTTCCGGTCTGAGCTTGCCTCGAGCGATTCCCATTTGATTGGTAAAAAACACAACCTACGCAAAGAGACACGGAGAGCAAACATCAGCCGCATACAGCATCTATACACATGTCAGGCTTGGAGTTTTAGTTCAGCTGTCAGTGGAACTAAATTAATGCGCTATAGTAAATGCTGTTAGTCTATATTTGTATAGTACTGACTGAATAAACTCAAAAGGAAACAAATTTTTTTTTTTTTTTTTAAATACACACCTTGAACCCTTCTTTTAACAGACCGGTCAGTTTGGGCTTTATCTCTGGGAAAAGGATCCTTAAACATAAAAACACAGAAATGTAATTGCTATAAATAAATAAAATAAAATAAAAAACACTAATTGCAAAATATTTCCAAACTAAGCCGACTCACTTCCAGTCATCCGGGCTGGTGGGAAAGACTTTCCCTGACTTTGTAGTGATGATGCAGCCGTCAATGTCAAACCCTGCAATCTGAAAAAAAAAACAAATAGACAGAAAGTGATGATTAGCTTTAATACAAACAAAACACCAAGTAGTTATTGTACATTCACAATCAATCAATCAGTAGCGTCGACTTTCTCAGTTTAGCGGTTCAAAAGTCATTCATGATGAGAAAGGCATTTTTATACCACAGCAACACTGGATTCTCCAACCTAATTGGTCAGATGGTGCACATCGATTATTTATAAGTGCATCTCTGCCAGCAGTGTCAGGTACGAGACAAATCCGGTTTATATTGCAGATTAATTCTATATCGAAAGGTAATTCATGATGACGTACCTGACTGACATGATGACGTACCATAATAAAAATAATAATCCGATAATCCGAATATTATTCAACAAAAATAAGTATAATTGATACTTTCTTGAAATAAATAAATATATATAAATCTCAGGTTTGTGCAACATTCAGACACACACAAAAAAAAAAAAAAAAAAAAAAAAAAAAAAAGACTTTGCACTCTCCAGGTTCTCAGTGACATGGCAAGCTGCGCTCTTGGTTTTCTCTAATTAACACCAAAAGAGATAACAATTAAAACTCGACGCCAAAGGTGTGAAAAGGGGCCTCCATGCCAACGAGTCAGGCAGAAAGCTGTTCATGAGAAACTCTTTCAGACATCTGACTTTGCCCTGAATTGAACCATGTTTGTATCCAGTCCAAAATCTTTACGAATCAAAAGATCTCTCGCTAATAAAAATCAAAGAAGGAGAAAAAGACGACTCAAAGTCACAATCTTTCCATCTTTCTTTCTTTCTTCTTTTAACGCCATACCAGCTTCTATGGCTATATTCATGGCGAGAAGCATTTTTGTTATTTAAAAATTAGATAAGATGTTTAAGATGATTTTTTTCTAAGAATTTTAAAACCATATTTGGATTTTCTTGTTCGAAAACTTTTTCTAAAGTATCAACAGAATAAAACAAGTTCCTTAAAGGAGTAAAAGAGTTGCAGTCAAATAAAATATGTTTGATGGACAACTGGGTTCTGCATGATGAACATGAGTGATGTTGCTTTTGTGTGTCCTATCCTGGCACCTTGTATAGGTCACTTGATCCCAGCGAGTTTATTTTATATAGTTTATTATTTGGGCATTGGTCCCATTCTGATTGCCATTTATCAATATTTCTATCACCTTATGGCAAACACTAAAAAAGTGTATTGAAAGGAATCAACTTTTTATCAATGCCATAATTAATATAGCATTAATTACCTGTGAAACTGATGCTCATGTGATTACTAAGATCAACTAATAAAAATTATGACGTGTTGTTGTACTCAGGAATGCCATCGCTGGTTATTTTCATATAACATAGAACATACTGCAACATACAGTATAATATAAATACAGCAGCATAGCCCGTTGTGATTTATTTCGAACGTAACCTAAAATGGCAATAAAGTAAATGATGGATTTTGCTGAAATATTTAATCAATATGAATATTACTGATCCAAGCTAGTATCCATTAACATATTATTTATATTAAAAAACAACCCAATTACGAGGCTCAAATTTATCGTATTAAAAATTCTAACAATGGTTAATAATGTTAGGGGTATCTGACCAGGAAATGGAGGTTTATAGGATTATCACTACTGCTACTCTGTAATTCTCACCTTGGCACGTGCAGTGACCCCTGCTGCAGTGTAAAGCATGAGATTGCCAATCTGCTGCCAGTGACTGTCCGAGCAGGCGGGCGGTGCAGACGCAGAGGCTTTTGCTGGTGACTGCTGTGTGCGTGCGCCTTCTGCAAACTGCTTCAGCTGTCTGAGCTTCTCCTCCACCGCCTCTTCATCTTCATCCTCGTCAGATTTCACAGTGCGCCCACGTTTAGGTTCGGATGCGCCGTCTTCGGAATCGAGGGCTCGTTTTCTCGACTTGCGAATGTAAGGATGCACGTGTGATGAGAAAGTTCCTTGTACTTTGTACAAAGTATTTTTCATGCATGATTTGATATCAAATCAATCACCCATAGTTACCTTTTTAGGTGAAGAAACGAAGAAATCCTGGATGTTCCGCTTTGGCTGAAGCTTCTTCATGTTACTACCCGAAGCTTTCTGCTTGCTTTCCTTATCGTCTGCTCGTTTCCCCTTCGTCTGGTGTGAGGAAGAGGTTGAAGCAGCTCCGTTAGCCGAGCCAGAGAACTGCACAGTGAATGGGTAACTCTGGTTCACGAGGCAGAGCGTGCCGTTTACGCTCAGGCGTCCAGACTCGCCACGAACCAAATCCTGCCCATCCACGGAAGATGGGTTTGGACCAAGCTGCAGAAAATATGACAAGCTACGTAAAAATAAAAATAAAAAGTGGGGTACGGTATGTTTTCCTGTGTGGAATTTTCATCAAAAGATGAAATTTAAGAATTTAAGATTCCTTGTTAAGATTCTGACGCTCTAAAATGTGTTGCTGTTGATATTACCTGAGTGACGAGAATCTCTTGGTTGGCGTAATCAGCTACAAGTTTCACTGCAATGAAAAATGAAGTGCAAAGTGAAAGACTAACAACTGCGGGATTATGTTCTTTTACAGTATGTTGTTAATAAGTGCACACTCATGACGGTTATGATTTTGTTCATTTTATGTTTGTCATTCTATACTGTTTATGGTTTCCTCTTATCTCTGCCTTGGGAATTATCTTCATGGCATCGTGTGTCAGCGTGTTCTTTGCATGTACACATCAGCATAAGAACAGTATACAAAAACGCCCATGTTCTCTTTACTCGAGCATGCAATAAACAAAGCTTTTTTTTTTTTTTTTTTTTTTTTAATGAACAGGTTTCACCAGGTGACTCCCGATAAAACATTATCACGATATCTAGGTCGCGATTCAATTTGTATCACGATTGTATAAAAATCTTGATTTAATATTTTATTTGTTTTCAGTTCATCTGCAGGATTATAGAATAACGGCACCATTGTACCACTTCAAACGCAAATACATACTGTATATAAGGACTGAAATGATTCCTCGAGTAATTCAATTACAAAAAATCTAATCGCATTATGTTTTTGCGCAATTATTTGTTTGGCGTGACACAGCGCGCTTCCGGATGCACGCCGCCAGCAAACACAGACGAAGAAGAAGCAGTTACATCACCCACAAAGCGGAAGGAGACGCAAACAGTTAGCTGTTTTGAGGGAGCGTTCTGTTGCGAGCTGTAAAATGGAAGGTAGCAATAAAATTATCAGCGAACCAAGAGAAGAAGAAAGCAGGCTTATGTTATGCCTGAGCTGTAAATTTTGTAACTTTTAGTTCTGAAAGTTAAGTTGCACAACTTAATGTTTTTGTATAATTATTTATTTTAATTTGTGTGTTATGCACCAAAATGCCCCCCCCCCCCTCTACATAATCTCTATCAAATATATTAGGACATCACAATCAAAAAATTCATATTATTATTATTATAAATAATTATATTATATTATATTATATTATATTATATTATTACTAAATATCTTATTACTATTATAATTAACCCCAGGCACGTGACAAATTAATACACGAAAATTAAGACACATAATACAAATTCTCATATAATGTTTATTTTGTGCCACTTTTATTTTGAAGGGGTTTGTCATGTAATACAAAAATGTTTACACTAAATAAATATTGTTTATGATGAAATATAATCAATTATTTTTTAATAATTTTATAATCAATATAAAAACGTATGTGTATATGAAAAAAAACATTTATTTAAAAAAATTATATTGCTTATTTTATAATCAAATTCGTTTGGTGCAATTTGTAAATCATAAACTTAGGAATGTATGTTCTAATATAATATTTGATAGAGATTATGTGGTTGTGGGGGGGCGGGGCAATCTGTGGCAGGGAGGCATTTTAGCGCATAACAGTGGAACGTGGAACAGTGGCCTTAGTTTTTTGATACTTATTACTAAAAGTCATTTGAAATACCTTTTTTTTTTTGTTTTTGCATCTGAGAAAAGGCTTTAAAATAAGAACGTGTCGCACTGCAATGCACTTAATTCATCTCAATCACATTTAAGATATTCCTTGTATTGTGAATATTGACAATGTTTATTTTTGATAAAATGCTGTATGCATTTAAAAAATAAAAGTAGATTTTTCTTTTTTTTTTATTCTTTGCTTCTCTTGCTTTTTATCCGATTAATCGATTAGATTTTTTTGTAGAATACTCGATTACTAAACTATTCGATAGCTACAGCCCTACTTTATATTAATTAATTTGTGATCATCCAAGCACAAGATTTTTTTTTTACTTTTTTTTTTTTGCATACAAACAGAACATTTGCCTGGTTTCTGGTCCTCCACTGTATGAAAGGTAAAGATTCATCATTGAGTTCTGGCCGATGTACAGACTAAACCTTCATTGTGTTTATATAGATATACACCTCCATATAAAGGCTGAATGTTTACCTTGGTGTCTCGAACACTTTTTATCCTTCACTCCAGACTCCGGACCGCGACCCAAAACCTGAGCCCGACCGTCGGGCAGCTCGAGCCGGGTTCCGTCTGCACTCAGCAACACACACTGCATTCTCACAGCACACTGCGCTGCTCTGCCTTCTTCTACAACTACTGGAGTACAGTTAGCTAATGTGCAGTCTTTTTTATAAATAAACGCAGATATCACAAAACTAATATTGTTAGCTCAGATTAACCGAGTACAAATATATAAAAAATAAAATCACGCTTAGCCATGCAAAGTCTGAAACTTCCAAGCGCTTACAGTTTAGAAGTACAACCTTCCGCTTGTGTAGTTTTTTGTCTTATTTTGCATACCAGCCAGTCTTTTTACAGAAGGCGGGATTTTTGCAATTGTTTTAACCAATTCACTCACAGGAGCCGGGATCGTTTCAGAATTTTAGCCAATCGTTGTACAGGAGGCGGGATCGTTACGGCTGTTTTAACGAATCATTTTGCAGCAGGCGGGATTGTTGTAAGCATTTTAGCAAATCCTTTCACAGGAGACAGGTTGTTGCAGTTGTTTTAGCCAATCGTTTAACAAGAGGCGGGATTGTTACACTTGTTTCAGCCAATCCATTCCCATGAGGCGGGTTGTTGCAGAATTTTAGCCAATCGTTTTACAAGAGGCGGGATGGTTGTTAAATTTTAACTAATCGTTTTACGGAAGGCGGGATTATTGCAGTTGTTTTAGCCAATCCTTTCACAGGAGGCGGGATTTTTGCATTGTTTTAGCCAATCCATTCACATGAGGCGGGTTGTTCCAGAATTTTAGCCAATCGTTTTACAAGAGGCGGGAATGTTGTTAAATTTTAACTAATCGTTTTACAGAAGGCGGGATTGTTGCAGTTGTTTTAGCCAATCATTCTACAGGAGGCGGGATTGTTTTAGAATTTTAACTAATCGTTTTACAGGAGGCGAGATTGTTGATTTTTTAAAGCTAATTCATCCCTACAAGTGCCCTCCCCCCACCCAAAAATGACTTCAATGAATTTGTGTATGAAAAAAGGCTTGTTTTAAATATAATATAATACAAAGAAGCAAAAAAGCTTTTATACAATATACACATTTGGGGTTTTAGGTGCTCCACAGTGATCTGAGGCACATAAACTATTTTTTAATATTAACCGCAAACATTTAGATGTGATGTATTATTTTCAATGCAGTATGTGTTTGCATGAGACCCTCAAATCCTAATCAATGCATTCATTCACTCATCGTCTATACTGCTTTATCCCGTGTACAGGGTCACGGGGGGCCTGGAGCCTATTCCAGGAAAAGGTGCCAATCCATCACAGAGCACACATGCACACACACATACACACACACACTACAGGCAATTTGTGAATATCAATTAGCATAATCTGCATGTTTTTGGACTGTGGAAGAGAACAAGAATACCTGGAGGAAACCCACCAAGCACGGGGAGAACATGCAAATGACAGGCATAGAGAGAAAAGGTGGGAATCGAACCCTCAACCCTGGAGGTGCTAACCATGCTGCCCTAATCAACGCATTTCTCAGATAAATATGTCTGCATAATAGATGTTGCATCTATTATTTTTGGATAAACATGACAAGTTGTGAACATTATTACTGGGAAAAAGTTAACATGTCAAATCTAATTTACAAGCATTCTCACTCATGCAATAAAAGCAGACGGGATGTTTTAAAAAATAATGCAGGGGTTCTTGTGTAACAAGGTTTACAACCATGCTAGTTATGTTTTTTTTTTTGTATAAAAACAGTTATGTTTGACCAAATGTCAATATTAAATGTATAAATTGTATTATGACAACACCACAGCAATCATGCAATGCAGTGGTTACTCAGTCGGTTAGGGCTGTGGGTTGCTGGGTTGCTGATCGGAAGGTTGGGGGATCAAGCCCCAGCACCTGCAAGATACCACTGTTGAGCCCTTGAGTAAGGATCTTAACCCCATCTGCTCCTGAGGTTGACCTTGCGCTCTGACCCCTGCTTCCTAACTGGGATAGGTGAAAAAATTATTTCAAGGTACACAGGACAAATAATTGAATTAATATTATTACATTTGATCAAGACAAAACAAAAACTTTTACTAACATTAATATTCAGTAAGATGAATAAAAAATTTTAATCATGTTGATTTAAATAATTTAAATAATAAATTTTTGTTAAAATCTTTACAGGTAAAAACTATGAACAAATTATTTTATTTTGTATTCTTGTCAGCTCAAACCCATCTGGCCATTTGTCATTTCAATGCTTGCATCTGCAAGGTGTTTCTGCTGCTTACTAGATGTTTTTTGCTTTCTGTACCATTTTGTTTAAGTTAATCAGGCGTGTGTTCAAATATTTATTAAGCATTTTTTTTATTAGAAGCACCTCACATTGACAATCATGTCCCTGTCAAAGTCACTAAAGTTAATAATAATGAGAGCATGTACAGTATCTGCATGTATCTTTTTATTAATAGACAGGAAGGATTGGATTTTTTAAAAATCAGACAAAAGATAAACAATGTTAATAAATTACCATTCCATTTGCTTCTGTGTCAAATGTTAAAATTTAATAACCAGTTTGGGACACAACATTCTCAACTGTTACTGGCATTGATTTTGGAACAGCTCCCCTACTGGTAGGTTGGAGTATTGCTGGAGGAAACGAACCATTTCATCCAGTGTGTGCTCCACAACCAAATTCTTCTCAGTGTTGAGGGCAATTGCAGCTCCACTGCTAACGGGAACGCCATTGCGATCGGTGCAGCAGTATGCATTCCACATGTATTCTGGGATATTGACTCGTTTGACGTTATTCTTGATGATCCAGTTGTCAGCAGAGGGAATGGCACCAACCAGCACGTAGGCCTTGTCGCACTGAGCGTTGAACAACTTAGTCAGTTTGGACTCATGATTGGCCCAAGCATTCTGGTTCAGTTTGGGGTTCTGAGGCACCACGTTCGTTAGGGTGAATGTTGCATTACGACTTGGCACTAGGTCAACAGAAGAGGCAAGAAAAGTGAGCACTCATTGATTTCTGTATTATAAAGGAGTACAATATGTGGTAGACACACAAACACACACACACACACACACACACACACACACACACACACACACACACACACATATACAGTGGTGTGAAAAACTATTTGCCCCCCTCCTGATTTCTTATTCTTTTGCATGTTTGTCACACAAAATGTTTCTGATCATCAAACACATTTAACTATTAGTCAAAGATAACACAAGTAAACACAAAATGCAGTTTTTAAATGAGGGGTTTTATTATTTAGGGAGAAAAAAATTCCAAACCTACATGGCCCTGTGTGAAAAAGTAATTGCCCCCTGAACCTAATAACTGGTTGGGCCACCCTTAGCAGCAATAACTGCAATCAAGCGTTTGCGATAACTTGCAACGAGTCTTTTACAGCGCTCTGGAGGAATTTTGGCCCACTCATCTTTGCAGAATTGTTGCAATTCAGCTTTATTTGAGGGTTTTCTAGCATGAACCACCTTTTTAAGGTCATTCCACAACATCTCAATAGGATTCAGGTCAGGACTTTGACTAGGCCACTCCAAAGTCTTCATTTTGTTTTTCTTCAGCCATTCAGAGGTGGATTTGTTGGTGTGTTTTGGGTCATTGTCCTGCTGCAGCACCCAAGATCGCTTCAGCTTGAGTTGACGAACAGATGGCCGGACATTCTCCTTCAGGATTTTTTGGTAGACAGTAGAATTCTTGGTTCCATCTATCACAGCAAGCCTTCCAGGTCCTGAAGCAGCGAAACAACCCCAGACCATCACACTACCACCACCATATTTTACTGTTGGTATGATGTTCTTTTTCTGAAATGCTGTGTTACTTTTACGCCAGATGTAACGGGACACGCACCTTCCAAAAAGTTCAACTTTTGTCTCGTCGGTCCACAAGGTATTTTCCCAAAAGTCTTGGCAATCATTGAGATGTTTTTTAGCAAAATTGAGACGAGCCTTAATGTTCTTTTTGCTTAAAAGTGGTTTGCGCCTTGGAAATCTGCCATGCAGGCCATTTTTGCCCAGTCTCTTTCTTATGGTGGAGTCGTGAACACTGACCTTAATTGAGGCAAGTGAGGCCTGCAGTTCTTTAGATGTTGTCCTGGGGTCTTTTGTGGCCTCTCGGATGAGTCGTCTCTGCGCTCTTGGGGTAATTTTGGTCGGTCGGCCACTCCTGGGAAGGTTCACCACTGTTCCATGTTTTTGCTATTTGTGGATAATGGCTCTCACTGTGGTTCGCTGGAGTCCCAAAGCTTTAGAAATGGCTTTATAACCTTTCCCAGACTGATAGATCTCAATTACTTTTGTTCCTGAATTTCTTTGGATTTTGGCATGATGTCTAGCTTTGAGGTGCTTTTGGTCTACTTCTCTGTGTCAGGTAGCTCCTATTTAAGTGATTTCTTGATTGAAACAGGTGTGGCAGTAATCAGGCCTGGGGGTGACTACAGAAATTGAACTCAGGTGTGATAAACCACAGTTAAGTTATTTTTTAACAAGGGGGGCAATCACTTTTTCACACAGGGCCATGTAGATTTGGAGTTTTTTTTCTCCCTTAATAACGTAAACCTTCATTTAAAAACTGCATTTTGTGTTCAATTATGTTATCTTTGACTAATAGTTAACGATTTTTGATTAGCAGAAACATTTAAGTGTGACAAACATGCAAAAGAATAAGAAATCAGGAAGGGGGCAAATAGTTTTTCACACCACTGTATATATATATATACTGTATGTATATATATATATATATATATATATATATATATATATATATATATATATATATATATATATATATACATACAGTATTAGTGAGCCAATTAAATAAATATATATAAATTAAATAAATGTATTGTAATTGTTATATACTGTACCTGCATGGTGTCCATTGGGATTGAGGTGGCCACGGTCAAACCCGGAGTTAGTGTAATCCTCATTCAGAGCTTGTCTGTCACCTTGGTAGATACCAGGATAGTCCTTTCCCAGCCAATAGCCGTCTTTCATTTCCCCGCCCCAATTCTGATTCACCAACTGAAAAAATAAACATATAAGCATAATCTACAATGCACAATCTACAAAGAAACAGATTCTATTTAACATGTCCCATATTTTACAAAGGGGCATTCAAGTCAAAATTACATTTCTGGTGAATGAAGAAGTAAAGTCCCAGTTTGACTTGAACACCCCTCGTGCTATTTCTTTAACGAGTTAACCTAAGACTTAGAGCCTAAAGTGTGTGTTAATGCTCCAGCCGAAATACTCTTCAAATGATGCATCTATTTCATATCTCAATCTTATAAATGTACCATTTCAGTGTTTATGTAGTTTGTGCTATAAATACAAAAATGTAAAAAGGGCAAAAAGTAAGGGAAAACCTCTAAATGTCTAAAAATGGCTAAAAAGTAAATTTTGCATAATTGGTCGCCTTTGAGAATAATATGTAGTAAATACTTGTTTTCTTTCTTTTTTTTAAATGTAATCATGTAGCTCTTTGAAAAACAATAAGAATTTTGTTACCAGTGTATGAGAAAAATAGATATTTTACCAAAATAAGTTAATTTAGTTCACTATAATACTACACCATGCAGTACTGTATCTGTCTCACCTGGGGCTCCACAAACCAGCGGTTCTCTCTGCCTCCTCCATTGCTGGGCCCAAAAACATATGCCGAGTAGACCGCAATGCGGTGGTATGTGTCATACAGTGTGGCAAAATGAAAGCGGTTCTGGAAACGATGGCAGAGTCGGGCAGTGTCAGGCGCGTCTGACCCCCACTGTGGCACTTTCCCTTTGTAAAAGTACTTTATGCAGTCAGGCTCATCTATGAAGTCAGACACCACATCACCATGAGTTCGTCCCAAGAAGGAGCCCACAAGGACACACAAAAAACCACCGAACAACATGAATGAGCGATTCAGATGTTCAAGGTCTAGCGAGCGCTGCAGGAGAGTGCAGACTTTCTATTCCTTCGTCTCTTCTTATATAAAGCCTCATATCTACAATTTTTCGTGTTCTTTTTATCAATGTTTATCAATGTTTTGGCAAGAGAAAGGAGCAAACATTTGGGTGTAGGTGTGGGTAAATAAATAAAACAGTAATGTTATACTACACTGTAGAAATATGGTAGGTAAAAAAAAAAAAGTAAATATATATATATATATATATATATATTTTTTTTTTTTAATAGTGAGGAACTAAGTTTTCCGGTACCAACTGAACTTAATAAACCCGGTGGATACAATTGGAAACTTATTCAAATCAAGCATGGGATGTGATCAAAGACACTTTCTGATAAGCATATCAGGACCACAAAGGTTATACAAATATTCTGCCATGTGCAGCTTTCCCAGTGCACTATGTTGCTACACCAGCCGGACCACATGTCACTCCCAACTTCCTGCAGAACTTTGTAAGGAAAAAACATTGAACATTCAGAAAGCTAAATGTGAACTATAGCATACAGTACAAGTGAAGTACTTAAAAGAAAATGTATCTCTGCTTTTTATCAGTGTTTTGTTTGAAGTTTTATGCTGAAAAAAAAACATCTAAACTCTTATAATATACAGTATAATACATTTATATAGTATCACAAATATATTTAACCAAAATATAACTAAATCTGGTAGCACGGGGGATCGAGGGTGGGTGAGTCGTGGGTTCGATTCCCGACTCAGGGTCTGTATGCATGGAGTTTGTATGCATGTTCTCCCTGTGCTCATGGGTTTCCTCTGGGTACTTCAGTTTCCTCCCACAGTCAAAAGCGGATGATGATGATGAATGAATTAATCCTTGCTAGCCAAGTAAAGAAAATGTCATGATTTTTTTTAATGAAGTTGCCAGAGAGTGTATCCTAAAATATGCACATTCTCAAGAGCCTTGGATTGGATAATTACTGCAGGGACTAATATGTTTCAGCTGACAAGGATTCTTTTAAGCCTAACTGTCCAATGTGTTATTAAAACCTGTAAAGATTGGAGCTGACAAATGCTTGATGAAGTTGCATCATTAAAAAAAAAACAGTAGAACAAAGAGAAGTAGAAATCACAACAGTAATTAATAGTGAAAGTGTTATGATCTGGTGTTGCTTTAGTTGCTCAGGTCTAGGCTCAGCAACGTCATGTGGCAATAAAATAAAATCAGCTGACGACCTGAATGTATGAATGACCAGGTTATCACATCAATGGAGTTTTTCTTCTCTAATGTAATTTTAAAAAAATGTTTTTTTTAAACCCTGATCAAATCTATATAAAGGCTTCATTGCGGTCTTTTCACAGCTTCTTATTATTCAATTCATAATTTATTACTTCATGTCTACAGTTTGTACAGCTTGTATTACATTTTGTACAATATTGAACTAAAATAATTAGAGACAAACATTTTCCTCATTTAAAATTTGTTCAGAGTATTCAAAGTCAATCTGAGTGAAATCATTATTAAAATTTTATGAATGACCCGCTAGTTCTGTCCACACACTTTGTTTCAGTGAGAGAAGCAAGCACACACACCATGGAAGGTGAAAAGTTGCAGGCTTCATGAGCAGTGCATGAGATATACAGTACATGCATACTGTACATAGAGCACAAGCCATTTGTACAGTCTATAAGCATTCCACAGTGAACCACATGGAGTATTGCCTTATAAGGAACTAACACTAATTCTTATGAACAAAGAGAGGGAACATGATAAAGATATCTAAACTCTCCAACTTTTGCCTGGGTATGTTTTTTTTTTGCAGGTTTGGGGATTGTGTGCTACAAGAGGTTAAATCTTTTTACGATTGATATACTGTATAATTACTAGTAACGAATCGATGAACTGATTAGTTTCAATAGGTGATGACATATTGCAATAGAATAAAATAGACTTAAAAAGAATAGGATTGGTCAGGTGATGTAGTGGTTAGCACTGTGGCCTCACACCTCCAGATTCGTAAGTTCAATTCACACTTCTGAGTTTGCATGTTCTTGCCGTGCTTGGTGGGTTTCTTCTGGGTACTCTGGTTTCCTCCCAAAGTCCAAAGACATGCAGATTTTGCTCATATTATGTGTGTATAAGTGGACCACCAGGTTTTCACCCCGTCCTGGTTGTATCCCATTTATTGGCCCAAAGACTCCAGGCTTCCCCATGACCCTTGTGGGATAAGTGGTACAGAAGATGATTTAATAATAATAAAAAAAAAGAATAGAATAGAAGACACCAGACAGATCTAGGTTGGACCATGCTAGATCGTGACTCATGCATATTCCAGGAGTCGACTCCATGTCACTGTTTTGTGCTTGGTACGAATCCCGTTCACCTGCGATTTGTTTGTTTTTCCATCGTCTTTTGTTCAGTTCTTACCTCTGTCCCGAGGAGTATCTCATAAAACAGATTGCAAAACAGAATCCTTTCAGCTGGTTCGATCACCATGGCAACTTTCTCTACACGGCTAACAGTCACATTTCCTTGAGGATCCTGTGGAGCCCAGCGCTCGTATTGTGAAAGGATCTCTCTGGCATGCTCAGCACATACTGTAGTCAGGTTTTCTGACTGAGTTTATACAAAACATGCACATCCTCAAAAAACAGGCTTCTGCATCTCTGTCATCTCCTTGAGCCTCGCATCCAATATTCCAACCCAGACTCTTTGTCATCTACCCTGGCAGAACATCGGTGCAGTTGAAGGTTTTTGAAATACCAGGTGACAGAATAATGCTTGTTAAAGTTATCTGGTTTAATAATGTGCTTGCATGTATGTATTCCATGTATTTTTTATTTTTTCAGAATAATGGCTGCAGTAGACTTCCCAATTAGAGAAGTCCTGTAAGAGTATGAATCTGACCTAATGAACAGGAAGTTGGTACCCAGAAACATGAGCCAGGTCACTTAATGAATTTTGTATATGCTATAAATAGGATGTACATTAGTGTTTTGAGCTTGATATAAAGAGCATTAATGGGCTGCCTTTATTGTTGCAAATTGTTATAAGGAAAGCAATCGGTCGAAGAAAACAAAAAGACAAAAAAAAAAAACAGTATAGTACTTTTAACAATGGTCACTGTCACAAAGTATCTTTACAGAATGCAAAAAATATTATGGAACTGAGTCTGAAATGTTATGCATGAATCAGAATGATCAGATTTTCTCTGAGAGACTCAACAGGGAACCAATTCTCCCTTGGGTGACAACGGACAGCAGGAATTGTTTTGCGGTCATACTGTGTGTTAGGCGGATGGACGTTCAATATACATGTAACAGAAGATACTGTATGTTTAATTTAACATGGAGACCAGTTCGTTATTAAAGGCTCAGGTAGAAAACTGTAGGAAAATAGCACTCTTGTACTGTATGTAGGAAAGTCCTAACCCATTAAGTAACAGCAGTCACAAGTCCTCATTAAAGAACAGCTGTCTGCATCAATCGAGGCCGGGACTGTCTTCATGGTCAAGTGGAAACGTCCCCAGTCACCACACGCCTTAAAGGAAACCACACAGCCTCAATGCGACGAGACCTCCAACCAAAAGCAGGCAACTGTAGTGTAAAAGGAATATTGCATGAGCAAGAAGGATATTTTACTGAACATTTGGTATAACTGAATATTTATAATATTATTTTACATACAGGCAAATCAAAGCCAGGCAGATGATCAGGAAAACCAAGTTGCTCCTGTGATATTGATTAATTATATTTGTTGATTAGTGTGGAAATTATTAATGACAATTAATTTTGTTAGAAATGATAGTTTCTTTCAAATTTCCTGCCTTAAGCTCCTATATACTGTATCTTGTTTCTTCACTTCTTTTTCTAAATGTTTCTGCCTCCCATTTACCAAGTCATCTCACTCACACTGTGTTTTGGTTGTGGATGCTTTCGATCTTTATTAAATGCCTTATATCTTACAATCGCATGGCACCTCAGACAGAATACTAATACTGTACATGGAAATGATAAGACTTGTGCACGGTATATTACAGTGCCATTTTTACCAGGAAAGCTTGTATGAGAATGCATCATGTTTATTTTGTCTTGGCTGCCCAGTACAGCACACTTACCGACAGAAGACCTGGTCATCCAGGGACACCGGAACCTTAGTGACCTTGTGGAACCTGAGATCATTTGCAACTCTTTGCTTGCACTTTCCTTGGGGGATTGTTTGTTTTTCAGTCTAACCCGTTTGGCCAACCATGAGCACCAGCTGGAAAAAAGGAGGTCTATGAAGGGGCTCTGCCCAGTGATTATCCAATCAGAGGCCAACAATTAGGCCTACTAAGCTCCAACCTGAGAACGATGAAGAAGCCTTAAGATGTCTTTGCCGTCTCATTTTACCTTTTTGTGAAGGTGATGATTTTCCCTAACCACGCTGTCCTGTCATGGATTGATGCTGTGCTCGACCCGCCTCATGGCTTCAATATCGCACTCATTCTACTCCAATGACATTATGTTCTAGCCACTTTGATGGTGTCATCCTCTCCTTGCCTCCTGGCTCCAATAATATCGTGCTCTCTCCACCTCATGGCTTTTATAACACCATGTTCTCTCCATCTCTTGGCTTCAGAGATGACCTCACCCCACCTCCTGTCCTTAGGGATAAGGACGTCACTCTACAGTACCACCTAATTTTGGTGAAAAGCACGTCACTCCACCTCAAGTCCACCTGCTGCCTCCTGACCTCAGGGGGAGTGTTTTTGCTCCATTCCAGCCATGATGTTGTTCTGCCTCTTTGCTTGGTTGATGATGTCATATTTCTTATGTGTTTATTATACTCTTCTCTGGCCCAACTGTGGTCATTGGTCCTCCCATTGCAGCTTTGTCTTTATGGAGACTGACATCATAGTTCTTAATGACTGTTCAGGGCCACCAGTTAAAGTTGCTTCAGAAGCAGAAACTTTTGGGTTTGGGTTGTACGGGGAGGTTGGCAGGTTAATTGGCACCATCCTCACTTTGTTTTGCTAATTTAAGCCCATCACCAAAATGCCCCATCAGGAACACAACTAAAATCCATACAGGTGTCCCAAGTGACTCAGGTTGCTAGTGTACTATTAATGCAGGCTCGGTGCCACTGGTTCCATATGGATTTTGTATGGATAGTTTGTTGAGCTGCTGTGTGACTGTTAAAACCCTTGTGTATCCTAATGTAGTCAGCTTTGTGTGACCTTTTATAAAGAGGGACTGGTGTGAATGAATCCAACTGTAGAAGCACCTGTGAAAGTAAATTTTACACAAAGTTCACTAAAATCCAATAAACACAAGTGTGTGTGTGTGTGTGTGTTAGTGTACACTTGTAAAGTACCTACAGTAAAGTACATCACTGTGTATGAGATTTAATGTGTGAAAAAGAAACATTATATGACTAGGCTTTTAAAGATAACGATACAAATTACTTCTAATTCCTTTAAGAGATTACGAAGAGTCGGAGCAGCACACTAACCTGCGCTGGAGATATGGTGTGGATAAAATCTGCAAAATATGATGTTTAACTGACTTAATCACGCTTTAGCACATGACGTGCTAATTATTTTGTGAGAAGTCTTGGGATTGAGTCACGGATAACCAAAAGTACGCTTTGACGAAAGCACATTACATTCTTTTCAGACCCAAATTAAATATTTTTCGCTCATCATTATTACACTTTATTGATTTATTACTGTTGAATAGTTACAACCGTTTACCCAAAATTAGGCAATACCTCAGATGTTTTCATGGCTAATAATATTAATGCTTCATGGCTTTTGATGACCACTAGGTGGCAGAAGAGTAGTCGAATTTGGTTAGGACTTTTCAGGAAGAACATTACAATTTGGGACTGATTTCAGTTCTAGAAACATTTTAGAGTAGGAAAAAAACTAATTACAGTAAATAATAAAGTAATGACCAAATCGCAGACAGCAGCTATTTGTAAAAAAAATAATAATAATAATAAATTTAATTCCACACTGCAAATAAACTGCAAATTTTGCTGTATTTATGGAATAATAATAACTTAATATAATCCAAATAAATGAAATTCTCATATTATTATTATTATTATTATATGGCGTTAGTCTTGTTAGTTAATGAAACAAATTGCACATAACTTTTAGTTTTCCAAAACAGTTTTTTTTCTGTCCCTTTTTATAAAAACAATTTTTATTATACATTTTTTATGTAAAGACCTTTGAAAAGACATATGCTTAAATTCCACACTCTTGTAACTTCATATATAAATTTTCCCATACTTATGAAAAAATTTTATAGCGATATAATAATAATAAGAAGAAGAGGAATACCTTAATGTGATAATTCTAAATAAAATTCTTGTCGAATTCCATCATTAGAATTCATAAGAATTTTATGTTCCTGCCGTTCCTTAGAGTGAAAAACCAATGCTGATTGCAATTCTGCATTTCTCTTACTAGAAGAATGTGGCTCACCTAAAAAAAAAATAAAAAAAAAAGATGTGCCAAAACACCCTGCTGAGATTTTTTTAAGACTGCCCCAATGCAGGAACTATGTGCGTGTGTGAACAAAAAAGTCTAAACTAGAGCATCCTTAATATATATATATATATATATATATATATATATATATATATATATATATATATATATATATATATATATATTAACTAAATAAATAAATGCATTCCAAATTTATTCATACATTACATTTATGCATGACTACCCTCACCCTCCCTCCACACGCCCCATCCACTTACAGTAATCTATCACCCCGGCATCATCCACCATGCAAGCAGGCCCGCCGAGTTACCATGGCAACCGCCTCGGGCCTAGCTTTGCTCCTATTGGCTGGGAGTCAGAGCTTGTCTGCTGGATGTGGTAATTGGCTTGTGGTCTCCAATCATGCTTCGGCATACACATACACACACACACACACACACACACACGAGTCACCACATGATGATTCCAGTCAGCCAGAGACATATATGGTGTGAGATTGAGCCCAAGGTAATGATCTGATTTTGGTGCATGTCTGAGTGTGTGTTGGAAAGTGAGATATTGGGGACTGCTGGGGTTGTGGTGTGAGGATTTTTGGATATACTGTAGTGTAGTATGTCCAGGAATGGGGGCATTCACAAAGCAAAATATAACTAAAATATAAAAGAAAAAAAAAAACATAAATAAATAAATAAATGGTTTACACTTGAATAAATTCCAGAGCACTCTTACAGAAATAAAAAATATCAGGAAGTGTCCTTGTCCCTGGGCTAGAACCATCTTTTGTACCATCTTTTTGTATGAATCTTCAAAGATCTATGATGAATAAGACTAAAGCTTTAAAGCTTCACTGGTGATCTTTTTTTTTCTATTTCTATTTCTAAAGGTACAAAAGATTTAATTTTGGTAGTTCCTACCCAGCAACAAGGAAAAGTACAGTTTGGTATCTTTATTTCTGTATCGTGCACTTTTTAAATGTACTAATTCATACAGATATACAGTATTTGAAGGAGTATACAATATACAGTATGTGACACATAACTGTACAAACTGAGATTTCTTTAGAATTTTCACATCCCTAAACTTCAATCTGGAATGAATAAATAAATAAATAAATAACAGCAGACATATTTTAAAAAATGCCAGAAATAAAAAAAAGGGACTGTATGGTTTAAAAGAGTGTAGCATGTGACAGAAGTGGCTTGCGTACCAGCTATTTCAGTTTCAAATCATTAAGGCAAAAATCAACTGATTAAAGAGGAATAATTAAATCATAAATGACAGTAGCCTGAGCTTAAGCTCATTCCTTTTCTCCTTGGTGTTTATTATTTATTTTCTGAACATTGACATGAAATGAATCAATTAATTCACCCTCTCTGGCAAAGAAACATGTCAGCGTGGTATAAAAAAAAAAGCCTCTGTATTTGGCTGGCCACACCTGAGATGTGGAACCGTACAAAAGGCTGATCATGTTTGTGTAAGAGTGAAAGGCAAGAGTGTGTGTGTGTGTGTGTTTGTGTGTGTGAGAGAGAGAGACTATATTTATGCTTTACCAATTTATAAAACTGTATGTAATTCAGATCTTTTGCAGTCCTAAGAAAGTCTTAAGTCTTGAGTAAGTTTCTGTCGAACTCCGACTCGTATCGGACGCAGCACGGCCTGATAAACACCTTCTACTGTACATTTACTCACGCAAACACACATTACTTCATTCAAGAATAAGAATACAATCAGATCACATGACCAACCTCCACTGTAAAGGCCAACACACTACCAAGCTTCATTTATACTAACGACAGACCCTTCACTAAGGCATCAGCCACAGGGCGAAAGACACTTTCACTATTTTACTTTAGAGTTCAAGCAGGGAACAGCGTTCTCGTCCTTTCTGATCAATTCCTGAGGCCACGTCCACATGTATAAGCATGATATTTAAAACTGTAAAAGCAGTTTCTTTCTTTAAAAAATCTAAATCTAAATCTGTTCCTGTTCAAGGCCATAGTTTATCATAAAAGGTTACGTCGAGCACAAGAATCACTTTGAATTTCTTTTTGCCTGTAATATCGAAAATCATGTCAAACGTGAAAGCGTGTTGACTCTGCTCAGGCGTTTGATAATAGATCAACCTGAAATAAAATTCCAAACACATTATGAAATAAGAAATTACAGTCCACAATGTAATCACCTGGTCAGCAGTCGCGCATTCATACAGTAGCAAAAGCAAAACCACAAAGGTGGACGCTGCTGAGGTTGACGTCAACATTTCAAACTAAAAAATGTAAAAAATTTAAAAAGAGAGAGAGAAAGAAACCTTTTCAAAACTTCCTTATGCATGAGGACGAGGCCTGAGTGTATAGCGTGGATTCTGTAAAAGGGGTCGACATTCTGTAAGTAGTTCTGCTGTAAACTAAGGCATCGCAACATGCAAAAGTTTGGCTGTGTTTTCATTGCTTTTGTTGTCAAGTCAAAAAGAATGACACTCAGTGCAAATTAGTTCCAGTACTCAAGTACTCAAAATATGGTAACACTAAAAAAATTTCAAAAATAAAAAGTTATAATACTGATGGAGAAAAGCCCGAGCTAAACATGGAACATTTCTAGTTTTTTTTTTTTTTTTTTTAAGTAATGACTTATGTCTAATGGTTAAAACCACCGTTTTGGAAAATACAAAAATAGAAATGACCCGACAGATTTGTTTTTGTGTTTTTTTTTTCAGGAAGCTTCGTTTTTCACATTTTAATGTACAGTATATGAAGTCATAACATTTTTTTTTTCCAGGAGTCATATGGCAAGTACGTTCCATTCAGAAAAATAAGAGAGCAAAAGTTTATGTACAGCAAGTGTCTCCCAACTTAAAGCTTGTGGGCTGAAACAAATCAAAAATAAAGCAGACAGTTCTTTCAGATAGGCCACAGATGGACAGGACTTTGGGTTCAAAATCGCCTCAGCACAAAGTCACATACACATGCTGGCATCCCAGGAACACTCTACTGGGTTGTTGTTGTTTTTTTTTTTTTTTTTTGTAAATTTTTTTTTTTTTTCATTTAAAGCACACTGCAATTACAAAGTCCCAGAACACAAAGCTGACTTACAGATAATAAAAAGCTCATTGTACAAAAAAAACAAAAAACAAAACGCTCTAGTCTGTCTCCATACTCACTTTCAATTTGTCCAGAAAATAGTAAAAAGAGGGAAAAAAAACAAGTGAAAGGAAATACGGTGCCGTCACGGTGAACCTCGAGCTCCCCGAACCCTTACGACCTTTCCAACGCGATGCCGAGTTTCCACAAAAAGTGTCGCACATACAGTACATACATACACACACGGACGCAACGTCCCCCCCGAAGAGGGTCACGAACACATTATTGCGAATTAAGTGTGCTTTCGTAGGGTTTTTTTTCCCATCCCTTCTTAAAAGTTTCATTTTTAAAACGTTATCACAACATGCATCCAAAGTAATTATTATTTATATATATAAAAAAAAAGAACAAACATTAAAGCCCTGTTTTTAAAACAAGGCTAGACATAAATCGTTACTATACACCCTGACGAACACACAGAGAGAATATCTTATATTGGCTTCTTCAAAAAGAAAAAAGAAAAAAAACACACAGCAGGGGGGAGGGGGAGTCAGGATAGACGACAGCAGAAAGTTTGATCTTTTTTTTTTTTTTGACGTAGAGTAATACCACCCAAGCTGAACGGCATGCACCTCAGACCTCCTTGAGCTTAAAGGGTATCCGTTCAAAAAGCAAACAACACTTGCGAAGTTTGTGTGTTAAAAATAGACTTGTATTCCCAGGCAAATCCAAAAGCATGTCTCTTAAGACCGCGGGTCTATCGGATTTCTTTTAATCAACATTCGATCTCGAGGGTGATGTTTTGAGCTCCGTAAGGTGCGCCCTAAAAAAGGAGCTGAATAATACATATCGATTCATCTATCTTTCTTCTCGAGCTGTAATGAGCTCTTTTTTTTTTTTTCGGAGTCTGAATAAAGACCTGGTGGCTAAATCTGGTCATGTAACTTTGCTGGTGTCTACCTCTCACAGTGGGGCTGCAGAGAGTGGGCGGCACGACAGCTGAAAAATAGTATTAGCGGTGCTTCACAATCCGAAAGCGACTATGGAAACCGGGAGATCTCATGGCGTTTTCCCTCATCGGCAGTCTGTGCGTTTTTTTTTTTTCCCGATGAGAACACTCAGAGTCTCTTGCCATTCAAGTGCCCTCTTGAGCCACACGTTAAAACCGACTCTTCAGCGATGAGTCGCTCGGCGCCTCTCGACAGGGTACGGCCGAGTGAACGTGTGCATCAATAGAAATCACTCCCTAGTCGTATAGCTGGAGAAAATGATTAGTGTGACGTGGAAAAGTGTGTGTATGGTATGTGTGTGTGTTCTTTTGTTCTTTGTTTTTTAATCGCTGAATAAAGAGGAGACAAGTCTACTGTGCACCAGAAATGAAGAAGGAACCTGTTCTCTCCAGGAAGTGGATGGTTGCAAATTCCCTGCAGGACTGATGCGGTGTTGTGTGTTTCTTTCATGCGAATCGAGCGTCTCTTTCAATCTGCCGGGTTGGTTTGTCGTGATGAGGCTGTGGAGGCAGAGGCTGGGTGGCTGCAACCCAACGTGTAATGGAGATTAATTCAGCATGATGTAAGCAGATGCTTTTTCCTTCAGTTGCCGCAGACACAGGTGACAACTCCAGCTCCCTGTAGTGGACAGGTCACAATGCATATCTTTACACTTTAAACCACATTTTACAGATCTATTCATTTTGCTGTAACAGTCGTCTATAGAATATGGATGCATCGATACCTATACTAGTATCAAATATCGATCTGATACCATGTTCTGATCAGAGCATCAAATACCGCTTGGTACAAGAAAAAGCCTTTGTTTTTGTGAAATATACACATTACAGTGCAGGGAAATTATTTTCTTTACATATCTGACATTCTCAGACTGATTTGACCACAAGTGACTTACATTTTTATCTCATACATCTGAGCAGTTGAGGATTAAGGGCCTTGTTTAAGGGCCAACCAGCGACAACTTGATGGTTGTGAGTTTTGAACCTGGGACCTTCTGAACTGTAATCCAATGCCCTAATCATTGTGCTACTCCTGACCAGTACTCAGGCTGAGCCATCATGCCAACAACTGCATCACAGCCGTGCTGATATTCAGCACAACAGCACAACCTCAATTATTATCAACAGAGTATGATTATGCTATCAACAGTCATTTTGCTCCGCCAACAAATATCCTGCTGCACCAAGCAAAACGAACTAACCGCGACTTCAGTAATTAACAGGGGTGGAAGTAGATTTAAATTCTTACCGGTACTATGTAGCCAAAAGGTGAGAAGACTTAACTACAGAGGTTCCCGGGTTAATTCTCAAATAGTGTTAAATGGAAAACTAGTGCTCTAGGGTGTACAAGCCCTTGCTCCACACACACCAAGAAGTGCCCATGATTAGGTGTTAGAGAGAGATTTGGGATTGAGCCTTGTGATAAAAACTAGTTAGCTTTGTAGCTCATGTTAGCTATGAAAAGAACAACATGGATCGATTCGAAATAACGTAGAAGAAATTATTAAGTATTTGCTTAAGGTGGCCCAGCATGTGTGATCTTGCTGAAAGTGGTTCCATGACTGGTTTTGAATGTGAGTTTTGGCAGGCAGCTGCTCTCTCCTCAGTACTGCATTCCATATGGACTTACTTTCAGCATGCTGCAACCAGCAGTTAGTGTAATTAACCTGTGATGTCGAGTGATACATATAATTAAACGTACCAGTGCTGTTAGCATCTATTATCACTACTCAAGGAATGCCTCTCGTCCAATCAGATTGCTTGGTCAGAATGTTTTTTTTTTTTTTTTGCATGTTACCAAATACAGCGGTACCATAAAAATCCGGACTACACTACCGCTTGCATTTCAAAGGAGAGATAACAAGGTTCATGGCTTCCAACAGGATGCTTCCTTTTTTTTCATCTTAAAAAATATTCCCTTATCTAGGCTACTGATTTACCTTCTAACACACAAGATAAGTTAAATCAGGCTACATTGCCACAGCATGTTTAAGTGCCATGTTTAAGGGGCCTTTGGAGTACATTGACGTGTACTGAACAAATGACAGCAATCTGGACACATTTCACATGTACGATTAACTTCTTACAGCATTAATTAGTGTCTTTAATAGAAACTGTGAGGGTAGCTAATCTGCGAGGGCAGAGCAGCATCATTATAATTACTTTGTGCACATACAAAAGTACTAAACCGAGTAAGAGCTTCGGTTCTGCCAGCACTGAGCACTGAGCCACGTGTGACTATGATACTGCTCCATGCACTCAGGTCACCCAGTCTCAACCTTTCTATAAAAGATATAATTTAAACCGCGTAAAAGAAAATGGTATTGATGCATCCTTACTCTATCTTTATCAAACTATTCTTATTCTGTATTATGTAATGAAAGATTTAATGAAAGAGATGCATACCCTCTGGAGGTTCGGACATAGGTGGACTTAGACAGTACATATGATATCCTCGATCACAATCGTCACAAAATAAAAGCTGATCCTATAGACAGGAATTTGCAAACACAGATAGAAAAAGGAAATCAGTATTCTGGATATGCTTAGCCCATCTGAAGGTGTTAAGAGGTAATTAAAAAAGGGTTAAAAGTGAGCAGGTGAACTGTAACTGACGTCATTCTCAGAGGTGCCACACAGGCTGCATGACTTGCACTCGATGCACTGCCAGCGGTAAGTCCTCACTGCTGCTGTCATGTTGACGGTGAACTGCAGGCAGGACGGGTGGCCTGGGCAGAAAGAAAGAAAAAAAAGAGAGAGAGAGTTTGACATTTTATATCTGATGACAGTTCGTTCCGGTGTCTATACACAGAATTGTACAGTAGAATCTATGCCAAGGTGCATTCTGGCACTGCTTTACCTTTAAATTGTCACCTTACTACTGACTGTGCATGTTTCATATACAGTATTATTGGTGACTGCTGTGGTTTATTTCATACAGTTGTTGGTAGCATTTAAATTTGTTGTCGTTTACACATGTAATCCAATATTATTTAAAAAATTTTAAAACTGACTTTGCAGTTTTTTGCAACCCGGAAGCAGTCCTTTTATAACTCCACAACTTTCAAAGGTTTTAGATATTTAATCTGCAGGACAGTCCACATACTTCAATACACCACCACAGTCTGGTTAAAAACAAATGACGCTTGAATATTCACTTCGACTGTATATGAAGGTGTTTGTGAAACCTATTTATACATATAATAAAGCTGGGAAGTTGGCGTGTTCGTACATTGAAGATAATTGCAAAAAAATAATTTGTTGGGACATAAGATGAGTAATAGAACACATCAAGATGTTTTTTGGAAATTTTGTCTGTCTGTTTGTGCACACATCACGTAAAAACTACTAAACAAATTTTTATTGTGTTTTTACAGGTTAATTTGGCCGAACTTGAGGTAACATATAGGCTTTGTTTCATCGCAATCGGCCCACGGGAAGAGAAGATCTGCTACTTTGAAATTTAAATAGAAAATGCCCTTATATCTTTAAAAAAAAAATTAGTTTATCTAAAAATTCAACAGATGGCACTATACATTTTTTAATACACGCTTATTGAAATCTACTTAATAAACACAATCTCACACCTTCATTCTGTGCACTTCATGGTAACACTTAAAATTTTTATTCATACCAAAATTCAACAGATGGCCCTATACATTCTTACGTAGCATTTCAACGTAGCAGTTAACTTTCATGCCTACAAAATCACAGGCACATCTAGTGCATAATATGTGTAAATATAACATTAAACCCACAACATTAAATCCCAAAACATTGAGCCCAATATTGTGCGGGTCCCCCCCTTGTGTCATTGGGGCAGCTCTGGTCCCTAAGGCCATGACTCCACAAAATCTCTGGGAACGTATACTGTGGTGTCTGGCACAGGGATGTTAGCAGAAGATTTTTTGGGTGCTATGTGTTGCAAGGTGGCGGTTCTCTAGATCAGACTTGTTTGTCCAACACTTCCCATGGATGCTTGGTCGGATTAAGATCTGGGGAATTTGGACGCCGGATCAACAACTATCAAGGCCTGCATTGACTTTTTCTCAGGAATTTGTGCTACATTGGTTTTTCAGTAGGATTAGACTGGACAAGACAGCCTTTGGTCCCTACAGGCACATATGATCCTTGGATGCCCATGATTCTCTCATCAGTTTACTATATAATTGATAATCAATATTATTCACTTCATCTGACGGTGATGTTAGTGTTACAGCCGATCGAGCTATTTCCACTCTTCATGAAGATAAGCACACTAGATATATAAACAGAATTAAACACAAAGTGAAAAAAGATTTCTTGAGAGGATCATCACAAAACAATAAGTTTGCGTTCTTTAACCATTTCTGTATTGCCTTGGAAGTACATTTGCTTCAAAAGCTTGTTGAGAGCTGTATATACTGTAAAGACTCACAGCAAAGACAAACAGGTTTTGGCCTGAAATCTGTTGACACCTGGCAGAATTCATGACTCCATCAATCTTCAGAAGAGTCCCTGAACCACCAAAACAGCTCAAAACTGTCTCTGATCCACATTCATATTTAATTGTGAGGGAATCAGGGTTGGGTATTTCCCCCCCTCTTTTACCAAACATGATGATGGAAGACATGAACAAAATGTCTGACTGTAGTCTTATCTGACATCGACATATGATTTCAACAGGGTGAAGATCAGCCTCTGTATGTTGTGAGATGTTCACAGGAAGTGCCTCCTTGTTATAACATACAAATTCCTAACAAGCCATTACAAGAATCAAACAAACCCTGCAGTTCTGCTGTGATCTTTGGGCATATTTTCCCTCTTTCACCACCTCCTTCTCCTCGCTGTGTGGGGGCGGTGTGCAAATTTGTCAACCTCCTCACAAGTTTCCAACTTTGTCAGACATGTTAAAATTTTTGTCATAAAATCTAACTTCTATGCTATGAATAACTCTTCTCTTTATCTCTGCATACACACACAATCGATGGAGTAATCAAATAAAATGTGTGAAATCTATGTCGTCTCCCTAGCCTAAA
Organism: Channallabes apus; assembly: GCA_030522415.1. NCBI lineage: Eukaryota > Metazoa > Chordata > Actinopteri > Siluriformes > Clariidae > Channallabes > Channallabes apus. Next base: position 5,610,389 of record CM060126.1, on the reverse strand, counting down.
GAACATACAGCCTACTGAATGATACCGTACAATATGAGACAACTGTTTTTGTGGCCAATTCCTCCCCGTCACTAGGGGGCTCCCACATTAAGGCTACAACTACCACTCATTCGGGAGGGCCGGAGACTATCACGTGTTTCCTCCGAACCGCGTGACGTCAGCCGACCGCATCTTTTCGAACTGCTTGCTCACGCACCATTAGGGGCGGAATAACACACTCGGAGGAAAGCGCTAGCCGCTCCTTCCGTGTGCACGAGCTCACAGACGCCCCAGATTGGCTGTAGAGCCGTGATTAATGTGGGGGCACGAAGTGCCTCTCATCCCTCCCCCCTGAGAGAGCTCGGCCAGTCAGCTCTCTCTGTGATTCCGGCTGTGAGAGGAAAACAGCATCATCCGGGTTTCGAACCAGCGATCTCCGGATGATAGGGCGAGCGCTTTACCACTGCGCCACTCGGAGGCAGTTTTTGCATTTTTAAGGCTGCCAATAATTCTTGATTGCAGAAGGAAATACAACAATACTTGGAAAACAATACTTGACCAGCACTTTGTTATAGTAACCTCCACTCTTCCAGGAAGGCTTTCCACCAGATTTTAGTGCTCAGCAATAAAATTTAGTGATTTTAGCAAATTTAGCTTTGCAGTTCATTCGACTGTTGTTGAGGTCTGAGCTCTTTGCAGGACACTCCAGTTCTTTCACTTCAAGCTTGCCTCCTAAACATGTATTCACAAAGTGTGCTTTGTGCACAGGAGCGGTGTCATGCTCGGGCTGCTTAGTTCCACTAAAAGGGATTTTTTAAAAAGGGCATGCTGCAGTATACAAAGGTATTCAGAACATGTGTATAGAGAAAAAAAGACATACAAGTGTGATGGTCAAATGTCCACATACAGTTTGTCAAATCTTCTAAAAATTTTATTTCGGCTGTTCCCTTTCAGGGGTCTCCACAGCGAATTATCTGCCTCCATTTAACCCTATCCTCTGCATTCTCTTCTCTCACACCAACTACATTCATGTCCTCCCTCACTGCGTCCAGACAGTAAATCTCCTCTTTGGTCTTCCTCTAGACCTCCTGCCTGGCAGTTCCAACCTCAGTATCCTTCTACAGATATATTCACAATCTATCCTCAGAACACGTCCAAACCACCACAAACTGGCATCTCTGACTTTTTGAATCTAACATGGGTTGTCCCTCTGATGAACTCATTCTTGATCCTATCCATCCTTGTCACTCCTAAAGAGAACCTCCACACCTTCACCTCTGCTACCACCAGCTCTGCCTCCTAGTGCCACTGTCTCTAAGCCGTAGAGCATCGCTGCTCTCAACACTGTCGTAAACGCCTTTCCTTTCATTCTGACACTTTTCTCCATCTGTTCCAACCTGCGTGCACCACACCTCTTCACCTCCTTTCCACACTCTCTGTTGTTCTGGACCGTTAACCCTAAGTACTTAAAGTCCTGCACCTTCTTTACCTCTGCTCCCTGTAGTCTCACTGTTCCACTTGGGTCCCTCCTGTTCACATACACATATATGAGGGAAGTCCTATTTGGTCAAATAGTGTGTACATATAATTAAGGTTTTTTGGATCAATTTAAAAATAAAGTGTAAGATAGATAGTCAAGAATTACACAATCTATGAAGTAGGTATGAGCTAAAAAATATATAATGTACTATATGTGTCTCGTCCTGTTTCATTGGTGATATAATCTCAACTGTAAAAGGCCGTCTTGAATCACTTAAATCAGACTTGTGTAGCACAAAACATAATTTTAGACTCATTTAGAGCCCTAGTAGTGTCTGAGAGTGGACATGAAAGAAATCCTAAAATGTTATGTACATATTTGATTGAATACTGCAAAGGTTGCATCATAGATTTTTTAAAAATCTAAAATAATCATAAACCTTTGCTACACTACATTTAAAGTTCCCATTTGTCCTCATACTGTACCTGATCGTCCGCAGTCTGCGCAAGAGATAAGATCCTCTGGGCAGCCCGTCTTTTTCGAGCCTCCGAGGCAGAAGTCACAGTAGCCGTTGGGGATGACCGAGCCATCTGCTGCTTTTTTGGCTGTAGTATGACAGAAAAGGGGGGCAAAAATGAGTGCACCAGAGGACAGATTCAGCCCTGATGTCTGTTCCGGTCTATATAAGCCTCCAGAATGGGGGGGAAAAAACATGAAATCTTCATGTGAACTAAAGGCTGTACTGTATAGTTACTGTTATAGAGGTATTGCTGCATTGTACAAAGTTACTAATGATTCGTGAGATCTATTCTGCAAAATTCACTTTTTTGTCATTTTTAGACATTCAAATAAACATGAAAAAAGACCTTTTTCCATTTTTGTCTTCATCAGGGCTTAAACAAGAAAATTCGATTTTATTTTTACCCTCCAAAAAAACCTCCCCTGGATTATCTGTAGGGCATTAAGAACAACCCATAGGGGAACTTCGGAGACCTGTTAAAGAAATATTCATATATGAGACTTTAAAATCATATGAAACAAAAAAAAAAAGTTCCCATCTGTCATTTCCCCTTCTCTGACACCCAGGCTTCTGAAAAGGTGGAGGTGTTTTATTTCTTTCAATAAAGGTATAAACATCTATTGAGTATTATTTATTATATATCTGTATTAAAAATGTAAAAAAAACAAGCCAAAACTAAAGCTGTGATCAACTGCGAAGTAGTGAGCAATCAACAAATCATCGCTTCATCTAATTTAAGAAAACGAAGGCCAACAAGAGAGCGGCTGAGCAATGAGTTTTCTCTCCTGTGCTAGCGTACAGTACTGAAGCTTTGACTTCCCCTGCACTGCTCACTTACTGTACAAGCACGTAGTGGGGGAGGGGCCTGGAATTTCGCTACACTGGGATGCCTGCGGCTCTGTTAAATATTGTCACAGGAACAGAGGGGATGCTGGGAACTGTGAGACAGGTACGCCACAGGAGGTTACTACGTTATATCATTAACAAGGAAGACAAGTTAGTTGGCAGCTTTCACACCCAGCTACTTACACGCTGCCTTCACACGATCGCAGCTGAACACTTCAGTCTGTCTCCCAAAGGGGGGAAGTGAAGAATGAATGCAAGAGAGGCTTGAAGCGGCTAAATATCAGACCAAAAAAAAAAAAAAAAAACGTTTAGGTGCACTAATAGATAATGTGGGTATGGGATTGTTGCGCCCCTCTGGAGAATAGCTAATGTTCAGGCATCAGGTCTCTCACATACATGCGCACACACACACGCACACACACACAAAACCAGCCGGGTGATTTGGAGAGCTTGGGTTCTCTCTGGTGAGGTTATTAATCCACCCCCATCCCCTGAGATTCTAACATCGGAATGAAGTGTGTGTGTGTGTGTGTGTGTGTGTGTGTGTGTGTGTGTGTGTGTGTGTGTGTGTGTGTGTGTGTGTGTGTGTGTGTGTGTGCGCTGGAGAGGTAGAGGGACTGTTGCAATGTTCCTTTTTTAGGATTCCATTGGTCTGTTCTGCTGTCTAAACCCCCAGAGAGAGAGCGAGAAAGGGAGAGACAGAAAGAGAGAGGGAGAGAGAAAACCTCTGATCAGGATGAAAAGCAGACAGGACTAGTCAGTGCAGTTTTAAAAAGCTGTGGTCCGTATTTGCTACATGGACCCACATCGCCACAAATCCCACAAACATCCGAGCTCCAACCAACATCACATGTGCTGTCCAGGGTCCTGAAGTCTTTCGTTCTATGGACTGTTCGCGGAATGCAGTTAAGAGTGCATAGTGGCAATTTTAAGGTGCATTACTCAATTGTGTTAACTGCTTGCTTATATAAATAACCTTTAAAAAAAAAACTTAAAACATTACAGGAAAAAAATAATGACTTGGCATTAAAAATTTTTATTAAAAACCCTGACTTCTAATCTGGAATGCCTGTTTGTGTATAGAGGGGCCTAAGACCTTAAAGACAGAGCTTCATGAACATAGACAGGATTAATTCGCAGGCATCCCAGTGTAGAGAAAGTCCATCCCCTCCCCCACCACATGGTTGTACAATAAGTGAGCAGTGCAGTGAAAGTCTAAGCTTTCAAACTGACCTAAGAGTGCAGAGTGGGAATTTTTAAGGGGCATTACTTAATTTTGTTTACTGCTTGCTTGTACAAATAACCTTTAAAAAACTTAAAACATGACAGAAAAAAAAACAATGAGTTAAGCCATGGCATTTAAGTTTATTAAAAAACGTGAGTCTGGAATGATGGTTTGTGTTTGGAGTGGCTAAGAAGACAGAGCTTCCAGGACCCAAACAGGAATCATTCAAATGTCAAAAACATCTCACTTTTAAATCGCACAGGCAGGGTGGAGTTTGGTTAAACACAACTCCGTGTCTCAGTTACGAACAATACTGACCTTGGATGTAGTGCTTTTTTTTATTTACTTTTTTTTGTTTTGGGGTAGTATCACTATCACTATCTAAATGCAATATTGAAAATTATGCTTTGGCAGTAAATGCACTCAAAAGACTAAAGAGTCCCATCACCGTACTGTGGCTTGAAATTTTCTGTAAATGTCAATCGGTTTTTACACCTTCGTTCACCAGATATTTCATTACTCAGTCCCACTTTGACTTGAACACCCCTTGTAAATTTGCAGGGATTTTATTTATAATGTTGCATTCTAAAATTGCCTCTTGCTTTGATGTTGCACTGTTATGCAATTAATAGCAAAAATGGGGGCAAGAGGAAAACCAATCCTATTTCTGGCTTCAGTCCACATTTTGGATTCCTGATATTTTTTCGGGTTCAAAGGCGACGGCTTGTGATTAAAAGCAGTGAGGTTAGCCTCTACTGAAAAAGCCTGTCCCTGAAGCTTCTGCTTAAGAAAAATCTTGACAGCAATTTTCATAATCTACAAGCACCCGCGAAAACATGGATGCATTAGAGTCTGAAACTCTGAAAACGATTCTATGCAGCTAGCAGTTAGTAAAATATATACCCTGATATAAAGTCATGTTTAGAAGGGAAATGCTCGTTCTTGTTCTGTAATGTATGTAAATGTAACATTAAAAAAAAGAAAGAAAAAAAAAATATATATATACACTAGCAAAAAAGGAAGCCTATACATTTAAAGTAAGATGATTCATAACGAGAGAAGCTGAAGTGCAAGAGGCAGGTTTTGGAGGATCTGCAAGGCATGTAGAGAGTAGAGAAGTGAAGCTGCGAGAGGTAAATAAGAAAGCGAGCAAATCTCCATGGCACTCTCGCTGAGAGCAGAGCATCTAATGTCTATAATTAGAGCAGCAGGCAAGTGCTGAATGCTGAATTATCGTAAACCTATGTACTGTACTTGTATACCCATGTACTGTATAAGGCTAAAAATGGTACAGTGCGACGGATCTCTCATTCTTGTTGTTCTCTTTGACTCTCGCGGAGCAGTAAATACCGCGACATAGTATCTAGCATTGTACGACGCGCCATCCGACATTAAAGCTGCATTAAAAAGAAGAAAAAAAAACAGCATTACAAGAGGAACAAAGGAACATGTGCAGGGAATGCATGCAAAACCAATGATGTTTATCGCTTGGATTCCTTGTAAGCAAAAAAAAAACTACTATTTATCACTAATCTAGAAGGAATTTTCATGAAAAAGGAAGAAGCTTGTGGAAATCTTTTGTCTTGCTGTCATTTAATTCAACTGCAGACTGTTCTCACTGTTCCCCATGGAGCAGCAGCGAGTGCAGGCACACATGCCGAGTGTCGCTTTCTATGCTTTTTTTTTTCCTACAGGATGACAAGGTCTTGGAAAATGATTCAGCAGCTCGTGTCATATAGATAGATAGATAGATAGATAGATAGATAGATAGATAGATAGATAGATAGATAGATAGATAGATAGATAGATTAGATAGATAGATAGATGACATACACAGGGCTTCCCTCTGATCTGTCTAACTAAATTCATTAATTAGCTAAATGCCTGTGACTCAAAGCCTGCAATGTAAAGAGTAAAAAAGGGAGGGGAAAAAAAACAAAAAGAAGAGAAGCATAACCAGATTCCATGTATTTTTGTAGCCCATGATCCTTCCCATATCTCCATTTCCCTGTGCTGCACTCGTCCAATTACAGGGAGAACACAAGCAGAACAGCACACTTCATAGCTTTCAAGTGTGTCTGCAACCCCATGGGAATAAAAAAATAATAATTAAATAGAGACAGCGAAAGACATTCCTAAAACACCCTGCCACCCTTTTCTTTTTTCCCCATCTCCACTATCTCTGACTGGATGGTTCTTTCTGTCTCACTCTCTCCTTCAGCCTCGCATGTCTCTTTTTTTCACATGGCTCCAGAGGATCTAAATCAGATTCTGGTCGGATCGGGCCGTCCCTAGCTGGTCGATAAGGTCTTATTGAATTAGCACTTCCACAGGAATTACCCACAACCACCTGTTTCGCCGCCCCATGCCATACACTCAATACAGACGTACACACATTGCGCATTGCGGCCATTAACCAAAACCAACAAACACAATACAGTGCGGCAAATCTCTCTATTTGAGGTGTGCCATGAGACTCACAACACAACCACAGTAAAGCAAGCTGAAATGTGTGAGGGAAAAAAAAAACACTAGCAGCCACTCTTTAGACTCTTTTACTCTTTAGAGCTCAGCTTGCTTAACTTAAAAATCTAAAATGATGCAACCAAACAAGACATAAAATCTTGCATGAACAGATTAAGAGCTTAATGTATTCACATATTCACATCAACCATTAGAATGAGGGGCGAAGTATGATCTGCAGTGACTCCGGGATGGCTGCGGGTGCCAGATGGGCTGGTTTGAGGATTTCAGAATCTGCTGATCTCCCGGGATTTTCACACACAACAGTCTCCAAAGTGTTACACTGAATGGTGAGAAGCGCAAAACGACCGGACGGGTCCAAGCTGACAGAAAGGCGACCACATGGTAACCAGTCTCTCGAACCGTGATGAGCAGAGAAGCCTCTCAGAACTGACAACACTGTCAGTCACTCGGTCTGATGGATCTTGATTTTCCGAAGCGATATGCAGATAATGACAGAATGTGACATCATGAGCATCAAAGCACTGACCCAACTTGGTTTGTGTCAGAAGTTCAGGGTGCTGATGGTGGTGATGGTGGTCTAATGGTATGGGGAATGTTTTCATGGCACACATTCAGTCGCTTAAAAACAAGTAAGCATCATTACGATACAACAACCATAAACAAATCCATAAACACTGCAATCGTGTTAACAAGAATTGTGCATGTGTGCATTTTTGTGTGTTTACTTCATCATTTTTTTTTCTGAAGTCATTTGATGGAAATGTACAATTGGGAAATACCACATAAATATATGCATACTCGCTATATCTTGCACTCGCTTAACTTACACAGATGATGGAAGAGAAGCTGTTACTCTGGAAACTACAACACTGCATTTGATTTTTATTGTTGTGACACCACAATTTTTATGAAAATACAATATATACGTCATGTACAGTATAGCCATTTGAGGATGTTTTTTTTTTTAATTATATTATATATTTATCTATCCATCTACAAAATATATGGATATATAGAATATTATATACAATCTATACATCTAAAAAAGTTGTTGTGTCTGTACATTGAAAATATTTGTGAAAGAATTATTTGGGATGAGTAATAGAACACAGCAAAATAGTTTTGGGAATTTTTGTCTGTTTGTTTGTGCACGCATCACATAGCAACTACTGAACGAATTTGAATTGGGTTCTCACAGCTGTATTTGGCGGAGCTTGAGGTAACATATAGGATTAATTTCATTGAAATCGGCCCACAGGAAGAGAATATATGCTAATTTGAAAACGATCTTATATCATTGAAAAAATTATTAGTTGGCAATGTACATTTTCTTAATCTGCACTTATGGTGTGCAATTTAAATCTATTTAATAAACGACCTAATTTCACACCTTGACTCTGTGCACATAAAAATTTTAGTTCATTCCAAACTTCAATTCAACATTATATATATATATATATATATATATATATATATATATATATATATATATACACTGTATATAGTGTATACAGTTTATGCAATTGAATCAAGTCTTTTGTTAGTTGATTCAATTAATTGTTTTCGATTCAGAATGAATTAAAAATAATTTCGGCCTTTTTAAATAAATGAATCATTTACAAACATTTAATAGTCAAAATTTATGAATTCTTTCAAAATATCCCACAGTTTTGGCAAAAAATTCAAATCACTTCCATCTTCTTCTTTTGAGTTTTATGGACATCTGGTTCAGTACCGCCACCTACTGAAGTGGAAAGCAGAGGACTACCAGGAGAAAAAATTATTATCGCTTTGAACAAGACAGGACATTTAAACAATCACCGACACAAGTTATATAGAATGTCAGTGTTTATTAGATAGTTTTAATTGTTTTAATATGTCAAAAGATGTAAGAAATATAGCTGACTGTAAACATTGGTGTAACTGAATTGATTCAAATCCTAAAAAAATCTAATAGAAGCAAATAAACAAGGAGCTGTATGAGGGAGTCGAGAGACTGGTTTAAGCTGGTTGGTTAAAGCTACGGTATTTCAAATGGCACGAATTCTTTGTAGTCGTGAAGAGATGAAAAGCTCTCTGAATGTTTTTGTGTTTTCTCCCTATTTTGTGTAGATATATTTTGTAAAAATCCAAGAAGACCATTCTGTCGAACACCGACAACCGTTTCTCCCCCATTCTGATGTCTGATGTGAGCACTAATTGAAACTCTTGAAGTGTATCTGCAAAATTCCGTCCACTGCACAGCTGCTACATGATTGGACGACTGAATAATTGCATGAATGGACAGAGGACAGAGATACTGTATAAGACTGAGCTGGTTGTGTAAGTATAAATAATAAAGAAGGATGTGTGGAGAAGAAATCTGTCACATAGTTGTCAGCTAAACCCACTTCTACCTATAATATCTAACTGTTCTTTCACACGTACGCTACTGCAGTCTCAATAAAACCTCCCACAGAAATGTGTATAGAACATATTGGCATTGAAACAGGGCACCCACTGCAACACATTAACAGATGCAGCCATGCAGATTAACTCAGACAAAAAATGCTAACAATCGTAACAATCTCTCTGTCTCTCTCTCTATCTCTCTCTCACACACACACACACATACACCATCAGTACCCTGGACACAGATTTATGCTGGTGCAATTTTGCATAATAACCTTTTTTAGTCTGCTGCATTTCTTGCTTTTTTTTCCCCCTTCCACATTGCATCTATGTCACATGACACTGGATCTTAAACAGCGTGACATTGCAAAGGAACAAAATGAACATTTTTCGTGTGTGTGTGTGTGTGTGCTTGATAAAAATGGATCCATATCCTGGGCACACACACACACACAAACATGACCTTACAGAGTGCAAACGTACTGTACAAGGAATGCGTCCCTTCTGCTGTCCCTCGTGCGCACATATTCCCATGCACGTGAAGTGTCGTAGCAGTATTTGACGACAATGATATAAAGTTCCGATTCAAATCATAGCAAGACTATACAAAACCCCTAAAGCTTATAATGAATCTGTATCACCTTATACGGCTTAACCGCACTGGATTATCGGTTTAACCGAGTGCAGCCGGGGGGTTTTTGTGATTTAAAGGCCTCTATTGCGTTGGACCTGTCCAGTAGAGGACTTTGCAACAATCAGTAGGGCGTTCTTTGCAATGCATTGTTTTTCCTCCTGTCACTGAGCAGTCTGTGTGTGTGTGTGTGTGTGTGTGTGTGTGTGTGTGTGTGTGTGGAGAGAGAGAAAGAGAGAGACAAAAGACAGAGGGAGACAGTATGTTGGATGGGGGGTGGCGAGGTTATTCTGATATAGCTCAAATTACTTTCAGAATCCATTCCCAGAGCTGCAACCCCCAGCCCTCCGTCTTGCTCTTAATACGGAATAGCAAATGAGCCAGACTGCAATATCATTCACCCCCTGTACTCCCTGGCCTCATACATATGGAAAATCATAAAGAGAATTTTCATTCTCTCGCTCTCTTTTTTTTTTTTTTTGCTAAATCTTTCATGTTTATTTCACTCTCGCACATACACACACGCACACATACAAGACACAAAAACTCCTTGAAGCTCAGGCAAGTTGAAACTCCGTGGCCTCCCCTCTCTTTTCCCTGAACTTGATGTACATATAACAATGTATTCTTTATACCGGGAGTTGGCTAGCTGGCTGGTAGCCATGGCAACACCATCGCTAGGCAACGGCCACTGCTCTTGCCGCTTTGTTGCGTATGGGTGTGTAAAGGAGTGTGAGGAAGGAGCTGGCAGCAGCAGAAGCTCAGCAGCTCGCAGCTCGGGCCACGTCCCAAATGTACTCCGCTTATTTCCGGGAGCTAATGAGCATCAAGTGTGGACCCGACAGCGAGTGATAATTACAGCGAGTGCAGAGTTTGGGTTGGTTCAGGATGAGGTTTTGTGTGTGTATGTGGAGAGAAAGTGAAAATTGCCTCAAATATGATATCCAAAAGCTACTGTTCATAGAGACCGGCATAAGCAGACGTGAACGGCCGTAAGCATCAGCCGACCTAAACAAACCAGGAGCATCCTGAGCTCCAAAGTGTGCCGACATTCTGACGTGACCCAAACCCACTCATGTCAAAACTGGAGATTATGTCAATAACTGTGGTGTTCTGTCAACTACATATTAACTGATTGCGGCTTCCAGGTCGGTTTCCGCATCAAAATTGACAAAAGCGGTCGTTAAGCAGTGATAGCTAACACTTATTGGAGTAAGCCTTATGACAAGTACAGTCTGTCAATTGTCATAAAGAGCCTGAGATGTTATGCAGCACTTTGAACACTACCTTTAAGTAAACAAAAGACAGGTCTGTTTCACCAGCTAACATACGTCAGACTTGATTCACACTCCTGCCTACGATTTGACTTCACACCTCTACCGTAAAGATTTTTGAGACATGTTAAAACGAGACAAAATGTAAATGATAAAATATTGTATAACACGACATGTGGTGTAATTTAACACATCTGGGGGGGGTTTTAAGAGTGTGGAGTATGCTGAGATCATGTACAGATGATGAAAAAGTGAGATTTTTCATTCTGGTACTGATCAGACATTCAATTATATATACACTACTGTTCAAAAGTTTTAGATCACTTTCTAACTCCATGATGGTTCCTGATTTGTATTTCTTTCTACATTGTAAAGTTTTGCTGAAGGCGTCCAAAAAATGCATTAATCTCCTTTGAACAGTTGATATTGAGATGTTTCTGCTACTTCTGCTCTGTAAAGACTTCATAACGCCTCTAATCTGAGCTGCTGTTAATCGGTCATTTTTCAGGCTGATAACTCTAAATGAACTTCTCGTCTGCAGCAGAGGTAGGTTTTGGTCTCGTCCTCCTGGGACGGCCTTCATGAGAGACAGTTTCATTATGGTGCTTGACGGATTTTGCGAATGCACTTGACAATCCTGTTCTTGCCAGAACTGTTACAGAAAGGCCGACCTCTGTGTCTTACAATAACAACTAACTGGTGTTTTTGTTGTTGTTACGTAATTACCTAATTCCATACAGTATGTGTTATTTTATAGTTTTGAAATCCCCAGTATTGTTGTAGAATGTAGAAAATAAATCACTAAACAAAAACAAAGAAATTTGCAAGTGACCCCAAACTTTTGAACAGTACACACACACACACATTATAAATATATATATATAAACACAGATCTCAGAGCTGTGTTTATTTACCAGGTTAAATACCTCTGAGATAATGCCTTTTTACACCAGTTTCACTACTTCTCCAAACATACCAATTCAGTGTTTATGTAAATGAGCTACTGCTGAGCCACGCCCCCAAAACCCTCTGCTGAGCAACAAACCTCATATGAGGTCACATTAGGGGGAAAATTATAAAGTAGGGAATGTATTTTTCTTATGTTTTATATGTTTTCTCATGTATAGATATCACACTAATATAGATATAGATATCACACTAATTTCCATATATATTGTTGCAAAGAAGGTTTACAGAATAATTTATATATAAAAGAAGAAATTATATATATATAATTTTATTCTGTAAGCCTTCTTTGCGACAATGACCACTGTTAAAAGCGATGTATAAATATAATTGAACTGAATTGAATCTGTAGGTTTAAAAAAACTGTGTGAATTTTATGTAATAATTTACCGTGAAGCTTTTTCATCTTAAAATGTATAACTGACATGAGACCTCAGGTGATGTCCACTTAGCCACAACCCTGTCCAGCTCGTACTACTGAGCAGGAGACCTTTGTAGTGCAGTCCCTTGCCTCGTTCACAAACTAGAACCAGAGCGCCAATGAGGTTAATTGATCTACACGGTGACATAAAAAAGTGACGTGCAAATAGAAACAAGCAACAGAAAATCGATCACGCATGACTGGACACCCAAATGTAAATACGCGACTGGGTACAGAACAGCTTTAGTACTATGACCACATCGACACAATCATGTTTATCTTTCAGATCGCTAACTGCTTAACTAACATGGAGATTGCCTACTATGCATACAGGTGCATTGATGACATGTTTGAGTTCACTGAAATTTGTACTTGTTTAAGCTGCTACTGTAACTACGCCGTGACATCGGCACAACCACTCGAGGTCTCTCAGTAATAATGAAAATAACAGAATCGACCAACAAATAAGCATCAGAATTGCTAAAAAAAAATCGTGTTTTAAGGGCGGAGTTTTAATCTCAGAGCAAAACCTCTGACGCCTTGAACTTTTTCAATCAGGTGGGTTTCTGTGTCATTACCATCAGAGCTAAACAGCGAAACAGGCCTGCAATCATGCAACTCTATTATTCCTTGTGCTTTCCTAGTGTGAGCGTCTGGGAGCCATTTTGAGTTTTTCAGTGCTGTTGTTTATCAGCATCCTTCGTTGGCACAATCATGGACCAAAAAAAAAAAAAGAAGAAGAAAAAAGAAAAAGAACGGGTGAAGTAAGACAGAAAGAAAGAGAGGAGAGAGGAACAAAATAAAGAGTTCTCTCTCTCTCTCTCTGTCTATCTGTTTGTCTGACTGTCTCCATACCCGAGTCTCAATCGACACCTTGCACCATTGTGGGGTGCGCTGTGTATGTGTGTGTGTGAGTGTGTATGTGTGTGTGTGTCAGGGCACGAGTGTTGGGGGAAGGGTTAGGTTCTTAACTAGATCTCCCCGAGTCACAAAATCCAATTTTCAGGTGCACATCTAGAGGGCCGACCTCTAAAGCAAACACAAGCCTCCCCTTCCCCCTCTCCCCCATCCCACCCAAACACCCCCACCACACACACACACACACACACACACACACACACACAAACAGACAAACACACACACACATACACTCCAAAGCCTCAGTGCCTCATAGGAAAAAGAATATGAGCAGACATGAATTTTAATGCAGTTTCTCATCGCCAGTCGGCCGGTTTCATTTCAGCCATGGAAATAAATAAAAAGGAAGAAAGAAAGAAAAAGAAGAAGATGGAATACAGATAACGGATAGATGAATCTTAAATCAAAAGCAAAGAGAGATGACGGAGCAAAAGAGGATTGGAGAAGGAGAGAGAGATTGACAGGAGCAGAGAGACAGACAGAGAAATTGACAGAGATTTAAGAGAACTGGCAAAAAAGACAAAGAGATGACTTGAGGAAAAGGAGAGAGAGATAAAAAAAAAGGGGGGGATGAAGGGAACAGATTGGGGAGAAAAAGGAAGACAGGAAAGAAGACAGCGAGTAAGATGGAGAGGAGGAGAGAGAAAATGGGAAAGCGAAAATCTCATCTCTTGGCAGAATAATCTGTCATTTATCAAACTGATTGAAAAAGGAGAGAAGTATACGAGAGGGTGAGGCGAGGCACTGGTGAAAACGAAATAAAGACAGAGCGAGAAAGAGAGAGAAAAAAAAGGAGAGAGAATGTGGAGTTGGTCCCGCTCCAATATTTCATCGCGCAGCTCGACTAGAGTCTAGGCATCACGTTCGTGTCTAGACGTTTCTTCTTTTCTTTCTTTCTTTTTTTCCTTGAAATATTGCATGAATAATGTATGGCTGAGGTTTCATTAAAACTTCCTCTTATTAATGATATTGCTCCTGGTGTGCTCTGGAACGGGTGTGTGTGCACACGTGTGCATGTGTGTGTACATGTGTGTGCATGTGTGTGTGCATGTGTGTGTGCGTGTGTGTGGATAACCTGGGAGATTGGGAGGGTGACAGAATGTGTGTCCTCTTACGCATAATAAAAAAACACACACACACACACACACACACACACACACACTTTAATAAAAAAAAATATCATAATAAAATATAATAAAAGAAATGAACAGATTACTTTTTTCAGACAACCACAACAAGTGCCAACTGTTACACACACACACACACACACACACACACTCACACACACTCACACACCCCTTTCATCCTGGTGCTCAGCCAATTAACTCTAGGAGGTGAATGTGCTTGTGCACAAGGACACTGCACTGAGGTCAAACAAGGTAGCGCTGCATAAAAATTCCGTGCAAAAGTCTTAGGCATCATATTATCTGTAGTACAAATGTTCTTCTATACAGTATGTTTATCATGTCTGCATTATTATGCACAAAACCATAAACTAATTCCAACTACATCTTAGAAGTTAATAAATAAATAACATTATGAAACGTATTACATGATTACCTGGGTTTTGCATGAAAATAGAAAGGCGCGAGTATGACAAAGACTTTTGCTCCGTACTGTACGTGTAAAAGTTTTAAAAATAATTTTTTCTTTTACAGGCATATACATCATACTGTATCTCACTCACTCATCGTCTATACCGCTTTATCCTGGAGCCTATCCCAGGAGACTTAGGGCACAAGACGGGGTACAGCCTATACAGGGTGTCACTCTATCACAGGGCACACACATACAGTAAACACACACACTCATTCACACACTATGGACAATTTGGGAACACCAATTAGCCAAGTCTGCATGTCTTTGGACTGTGGGAGGAAACCGGAGAACCCGGAGGAAACCCACCAAGCTTGAGGAGAACATGCAAACTCCATGCCCACAAAACCCAGAGGCGAGAATCAAACCCAGACACTGGAGGTGCAAGGTCTCAGAAGAACAACTTTATACTGTAGTCACATTTAGGCATTTGGCAGACGCTCTTATCGGTCTTATAAAGTGCTTTGTATTTTCCATCATTGGATAGAAGCTTACACTGGGTTACTAGGTTACTAAGTAAGTACTATCAGTCAAACACTGTTGGGAAGTTGTTGTTTTTTGTTGTTGTTGGGATTACCCCAAGTTTAGAACATATAACTATTCTTTTCCACAATGTCATTATTTATTTAACAAATATGAAGCCAAAAAGGGAAAAAAGCCATGCAGGTACTACTAAGTACCCCCATGTTTCAATTGCGTGTAGACCCATCTTTAGCAGCAATAACTCGAATGAATTATTACCTGTATAACTTTATCAGTATCTCACATTGTTAACCCATTCGTCTTCACAGCATTCGCACTGGGTATTCGCTTATGCACAGCTCTGGTAAGGTCCACCACAGTGTTTCAGTTGGGTTGAGGTCTTGACTTTTATTCCAAAACCTTGATTATTTTAATTTTTCATTCATTCTGGTGTAGATTTACTGATGTGCTTCAGATCAAAGTTTTAGCTGTCGGACAGATGGACTTACATGTCCCTCTAGAATACTCTGGTATACGAAGGTGTTCATGGTTGACTGGATAACTGCATGTGCCCAGGTCCTGTGGCTGCAAAACATGTCCAAATCATCACCTTCCTTTTTGTCCTCATTTTTGGTAAATAAATATTGGCACGGTGAAAAACAGTTATGCAGTGGTCGAACGGCATACGAATGCCCCACCTCACAAAGTTTCACCTTAAGAATTGAAAATTTGCAAGAAATTTGACTCGGTATACAAAGCATTTCCAGCTTATGAGAAAATAAATAAACTTATAAAATAAATGTTTTTTGTGTTTTTCTTTTTTCTTTTTTTTTTTTGCATTTTGTACAAGTCAGCATCTTTTTTTTTTAAAGCAACCGGTACCAAGAGGAATCATAAATTAAGGTTAAGTGAGGTATAATGTCTATTTATTGCATATTACAATTAATTTACATGTGTTTTTTAAATGTTTTGATGGTTTTATATGCAAAATTTATTAGTGTTGGAAATTGGTAATATTTTTTGGTGGCTGGAACAGATAATCACCATTTGCATTATTTCCTATGGGGAATTGCGTTTCACAATACAAACTTTCGCCTGTGCTGTACCTGTGCTGAGGTCCTGCTGTATATTGTTGTTTGTCTGAGGTTGTATTTAAATAATACTAGGACCCACTATGAGCAGATGATTTTATTATGTTTTTACACAAAAAAATTGAAAAAGAATTTATACACACACACGGTTTGTTTTGTGTGTCTATTTCTTGAAGTTAGTGTGTTTGTGTGAGAGAGACGTACGCTTGTGGTTGTTCTTGCGTTGAAAGGGTAGAGTGTGACGTTCCGAGTCTTCTTCACCTTCTTCGTCTGCCAGGTGTGTGTGAGTGTAGTGGTAACTCAAACCCGGGCGGTTCTTGTAACGCTTACCGCAGACTACAACACACACACACATACAAAGCAGACAAACAATGTAAATAAATTAAAAACCACAAACCACTGAACAAGTATTAACAACATTACAATAACACTGTTCTTGCTATAAGTACTGTAGGAATAAAACACTACAAGGAGTGCGATTTTGGGAAAATACGACTACATGTGAAGATAAGAATTCCTAATGTGAGGTTTATTCCTCTTACACCACAATTTGTCAACATCTCCAAACAATTAAATGAAATTAATTTATATTTATATATTTATAATTTATATTAGTAGTGCCCTCACCAGCCTTCTGATTTCCCTTCACGTTCACCCCTGGAGGTTATGGAGAAACTTTGTAGTGTGTAAAAGTTTAAAGGTAGAAATTGTCCCCAAAGTTTTACCATATCAAATATTGTAAATATTTTAAATGGATTTTACATAGGGCATCTGCCATAACAGTCACAGTGAATTAAATATTACTAAAATACAAAAGAGCTCTCATATGAAACTGTGATTTGCCTTGGAGCCGATACTACAATTAAAGCTGCTGTTACATGAAAATTAATCAACGCCTCCTGATCAATCAAAAGACAGAGTTTAAAAATGACCGTGATGTGATGTAATGCTATAATTTTCAGAATATTGTGTTAACGTCTATTAACATAATGTATAATATATAAATGTTATCTACAGTACAATACCCGAGTATAAAACACACAAATGTTAGAGCATACGCACTGTCACAAACATATGGCTTGTCCCTGTCCTCTATGGAGGCCGGTTCCTGACGCTTTCTCATTCCTCCTACGCCGCAAGCCTGCATGGGACAGAATAAAACATTCTGACTTTCTGAGGTTTTTTGCCATGAAATTAATGTAAATAAATATTCAATTGAAGAAAAATTTGAGACCGTAGAAAAGCGTGTTAGAAAGTATAAGTGTATTTGTATGCTAAATAAGAAATGTACAGTATATGGTTTTGGTTTTAACACTAATGGTTCAGTCTAATAGAAATCTTATACCCACACACACACACACACACACACACACACGTATATATAGAATTAAAATATTTCACTTTAAGTTGAAAATTACTATCCATATAATATGCATATAACCTCAACATTGCTGTATCAATGCATTCATGGGAAGTTGACTAGAATGGAAAAGTGTGGTAGGAAAATGTGTACAAGCAACAGTGGTGACTACAGTCTTAAGAAGGTTGTCAAGCAAAGCCAATTCAAGAACTTGCAAGAACCTTACAAGGAGTGGAATGAGTCTGGAGACAGTGCATCACGAGCCACCACGAACAGACGTCTTCAGGAAATGGGCTACGACTGTTGTATTCTTAGTATCACTCCACTCCTGAACCAGACACAATGTCAGACATGTTTTATTTGAGCTAATGAGAAAAAGATCTGGACCAACGCTCATTTTTACAGACTAAAATAAATGTTTCACTTCATTTGGAAATCAAGGTCCTACAATCTGTCTGAAGAGTGGAGAGGCACAGAATCCAATTTGCTTGAAGTCCAGTGTGAAGTTACAACAGTTGCTGATTATTTGGGGTGCCATGTGTTCTGCTGGTGTTGGTCCACTTGTGTTATCAAGTCCAAAGTCAAAGCAGCCATCTGTCAACAGATTTTAGAGTACGCCATGAAAAGCTTTATGAAGATGCCAAATATCCTTTTCCAGAAAGACTTAGCACCTGCCTACAGTGCCAATATTACCACTAGCTGTTTTTCTGACAATGATATGATGTGCCTGATTGGCCAGCCAACTTGCCTGACCTGAACACAGAGAATGTATGGTGTATTGTTGTCAGAGGTGACGAAACGAGCAGGAGGAGAGATGGATCGAGGTGCAGAGAAGCAGGTGGTTACGTAAGGCTTTGGGCGAGCTGTGCGACGAGATAAGATGAGAAGCAGAGCCGTAGACGAAGGACGAAAGGAGGAATTAAAAAACCCTGCGATCCATCAGGAGGGGCGTCGAGCCAAAACAGGGGCGAAGCAAAGTCGAGGGACAAGAGCGGAAGTTCAAAGCCATGTAATCCGTCAGTGAGGGCGTCGAGCCAAAACAAACACGAAACAGAGCTGTAGTCGAGAGGACAGTTTACGATGCGTCGTAGCTGGGACACGCAATGGCGGTCAGCCTGTCTCTTGTACGACCTGGACGCTTGCAGTAGGGATCGTCTGGCTCGTAACCATGTCCGTTTTCAGTGGCGAACAAAGGGGGACAAGGGGACCTCTACCTCCTCCTCTTCAGTGGGAAACAGCGATGGTTGGTAGTCCAAACAGCACTGGAATGAAGAGAGGACTGTGGCGGCAGATGGCAGAGAGTTGATCCATGGGAGGAACTTGCTCCAGGTAGTAACATCCTGGGTGGTCATACACCGGAGGGAGATTTCCATAGCTTGGTTCTTTCATTCCGTTTGACCGTTGGACTGGGGGTGAAAGTCAAAAGACAGTCTAGGGGTGGCCCCGATGAGTTTAGAAAAGGCCTTCCAGAATCGTGAGGTGAACTGAGGGCCGCGATCTGATACTATTTCAGTGGGGAGACCGTGGAGATGAAAAACATGAAGGATTAACTGCTAAGCAGTTTCCTTGGCGGAGGGAAGCTTGGGGAGTGGAACCAGGTGGACGGACTTGGAGAAACAGTCAACGATGGTCATGATACAGGTGTTCCCATCAGATGAGGGTAGGCCCGTTACGAAATCCAGCGAGATGTGCGACCAGAGGCGGTGAGGTATGGGTAAGGGTCTGAGGAGGCCAGCCGGTGGGCGGTTGTTGGGTTTGCAGCGGGTGCAGATGTCGCAGGCTGCCACAGAGCTGGAAATGTCCCTCTACATCGTGGGCTACCAGAAGCGCTGTTGAAGGATAAAGAGTGTCCGGGCAGAGCCTGGGTGACAGGACAGCTTGGATCCATGACCCCATTCCAGGACCTGTGAGCGTAGACAGAGGGGGACGAAGAGACGATCTGGAGGGACATTGCTTGGGCCGGGCTCCTGAGTCAATGCCTGCTTAACTTTCGCCTCAATGTCCAGTTCCACGGTAGCTACCGGACAACGTGAGGGCAGGATAGTGTCGGACGGCATAGAGTCACGGGGAAATGAGAACTGGTGTGATAGAGCGTCAGGCTTGGTGTTTTTGGAGCCTGGCCGGTAGGACCGGGAGAAGAATAGGGACCAGCGTGCCTGTGGGGCATTGGGCCCCTTAGCCTTATGTAGGTATTCGAGGTTCCTGTGATCAGTCTATACTAGAAATGGGAGCTCCGTTTCCTTCCAGCCATTGCCTCCACGCTAGTTTGATTGCTAGGTGATGGATGCATCCACCTCCACTATGAACTGGCAGGAAGGGTTGGGGATGATTAGTATAGGAGCTGAGGTGAACCTTTTCTTGAGCTTGGCGAAGCTTTTCCCTGCCTCCTCGTTCCAACAGAAGCGTGTCTTGGAGGACGTCAGAGAGGTTAATGGGGCAGCGACAGAGCTGTACCCTCGAATGAACCGGCAGTAGAAATTGGCAAAACCCAGGAATCATTGGAGATCTCGTCACGAGGCTGGAATTGGCCAGTTCCATCTCCAGCTGCGAGGGGGAGATGACAAACCCTAGAAAAGTGGTAGTCGTTGTGTGAAACTCACACTTCTCTGCCTTGACATACAAGTTGTTTTCTAGGAGTCTCTGTAATACTTGGCGAACGTGGCACCGGTGCTCCTCCAGGTCGTGAGAAAAGATCAAGATGTCATCTAAATAGACAAATACATGAAGGTTCAAAAAGTCTCTGAGTACGTCATTGATCAGGCTCTGGAAGATGGCGGGGGCATTGGTGAGTCCAAAAGGCACTACCAAATATTCATAATGCCCGGTTGGGGAATTGAAGGCGGTCTTCCACTCATCGCCCTCCCTAATTCGAACGAGATGATATGCAGGTCTAACTTCGTGAAGGTTGTGGCTCCCAGGAGAAGCTTGAAGGCTGTGAACATGAGTGGTAAGGGGTAACGGTTCCTGACAGTTATTTCATTGAGCCCTCTGTAATCTATGCATGGACGGAGGAACCCATCTTTCTTTTTGATGAAGAAAAACCCCGCTCCTGCGGGTGAGGAGGACGAGCGGATGATGCCAGCGGCAAGGGGCCCCGTGATGTATTCGTTCATGGCTCCTTGCTCTTGGCGCGTCACGGAATAAAGACGACCCAATGGATGGAAGGTGCCTGGAAGGAGGTCAATAGGTGTTGAAGGATAAAGAGTAGGATATATCAATGACCAGCAGGCAGATCTCCTCAGAATGGTTCCCTGAGGCCCTTAGGGTAAGTGGGAGGGAGTAGGGGACGTGGTTCTGGGAGTTTGTCTGAAGGAGCACCCTCTAGTGCTCCTAGTCCTAGGCACGTTGAGAGTGAGTGTCCTGAGGCCCCGCAATAGAAACAGGCCCCCTCCTGGAGGCGGCGGCGTCTCTCCTCCTCAGAGATTCGAGTCCTATCTAGCTGCATAGGCACTTCCTGATCAGTCCGTCTCGGAGGACAAGGTTCTTGAGGTGTCCTGGGAGGAGAGGGTCTCCGAGCGGAGGGTGGTCCTCTGGAGGTTTGCCTTGAATGGAGACGTGTGTCCACCCGTCCGGCGAGGTCCATGAGTCCGTTAAGGTCGGCGGGTAGCTCCTGAGAGACCAGCTGGTCCTTGACTGCCTCTGATAAGCCTTCAGATAGGGCCCTGTTGTTCCACCCACTAGTGACGGCGAGGGTCCAAAATTCAATGGCGTAATCATAAGCGGAGCGTGATCCTTGGCTCCATAGGTGGGCGAGGCTGGCAAGCGTGGTTCGCGCAGGGTTTCAGGGCTTGTGAATCGTGAGTATGACCGGAGTTGTTGCATCTCTGTGGTGATGCTGGCGAGAGTTTGCCTGGTGGTGAGGAGCTCTTGCTGCTGTTACCCGAGAAGAGCGCCCTGGTTCTCCAGGGCCACTCTCATCCTGTCGTACTCTGCTGGATCCATAACATGGCTGGATTATTCTGTCAGAGGTGACGAAACGAGCAGGCAGAGAGATGGATCCAGGTGCAGAGAAGCAGGTGGTTACGTGAGGCGTTGGGCGAGCTGTGCGACGAGATGAGATGAGAAGCAGAGCTGTAGTCAAAGGACGAAAGGAGGAGTTCAAAGCCGTGCGATCCGTCAGCACTGGCATCGAGCCAAAACAAAGACGAAGCAGAGCTGTAGTTGAGAAATGAAAGCAAAAGTTCAAAGCCATTAAATCCGAGAGCAGTGATAAATTCAAAACGTGAGACGAGAGGCAAAAAATGAGAAACGAAGCGAGGTCGGTAACGTGAAAAAATCATGAAGTGAAACGCGAGAAAACTGCGGCAAAAACACACAATAATCCAGCGGCGAGCTCGCACGCTGCGCCTCCTTATAAGCCGGAAGAAATCAGCGCCGGATGAGAAACCGGTGTGCCAGCTGGGCAGTCCGGGGGCATGTGAGGAGAGATGACAGCGTGGGAAAACAAGCCAGCGTGGTAAAGAGCATGACAGCGTGAGAACGGAAATGTCAACAGACGGAAGCGGTCTTTGATCAGCGCGGTGCGCTGAGAGTGTGACAATTGTCAAGCGGAAGATGAGAAACGCCCAACAAAAATAGGGTTGAAGGCTGCTATCTAAGCAACCTGGTTTTCAAATTATCATGAAATTAAAGCAAAAAATGCTTACAATATTCCACTTTACGAGAGGCGGTCATAAAATTGCTAATATTGCTAAGAAAAAATAATGCAATTAAAACAAACATTGGTAGTGAGCTTAGTCCTTCTCTACATATCCTCCACCTAAGGTGACACATCTCTCCAAGCGATGGATGAGCCGGTGGAGATCGTCTTTAAATAACCCTTCTTTGTGGCTCTTGAGAAAGTCGGTAATCACCTCGCAGTCATCAAACATCTGTCATGAAGTGGTCTCCTCAAGTGCTGGAAGAGAAAGAATTCCCTGGGTGTGAGTTTGAGGGAGTAGAGCTAGGATGAGGCAGAATTTCATACCCCATGTGGCAAATTTCACCATTTTCATGGGCTGAAGTGTTGTCATGAAGAAGACGCACTTAAATTTTTTCAACCAGGTGCGGTATTTTAGTTTTGACCTTCTAGCGCAGTCCTGGAGGGCCAGTGACCAGCAAGTTTGTAATTAAACAACACCCAAACACACCCACTGAACCTAGTAATTAACAGATTAGTTGAATCAGGTGTGTTTGAGAAAAAGAATCACCAAACTGTTCATGAACCTACTCATTTCCAGAAACATAATTTGGGCAAATTTTTACATTTAAGGAATCCGGAAACATAAGGGTTTCACTTTTTAAAGTAAATTTCAAGAAAATTTACTTTTTCACAATTAAAAAATTTTTCAAGATGCACTATATGCCCGAATACACACAGTGCCAGTCAAAACATTGGACATACCGCCTGACCAAAAAAAAAAAAAGTCACACAATCATACAAAATCATTAAATTTCATATAATCAGCTTTAGTTTTGAATCCAACACACAATGTTGTGGCGAGCATGTGTGAAAATGACGGAGGCTAGCTTCTTACACTTATTTTCTGGAATAATGTCAATCTGGACTCATCAGACCTCATGACCTTTTCCATTGCTCCAAAGTCCAATCTTTGTGCTTCCTAGAAATCGAACAAGTTTTTTTTTGTTCACCCTGATTAGTCTCAGTCTAACAAATTTGTTTACGGTCACACAGCTGTTTACTCTCAATCCTGTGTGTTCTTGTTGCATTGTGTATTTTTTACCTATTAAACATTGCTGTGATTTCCGCTGTCTTTTTCTGACAATGCAACCTCACCAAATGTTTACATGATCCCCAATCATGGCGGTTATACAATACGATAATGTATTGCATAATTCTCGATTCAAATCCAGTCATTTTAAAACTCCTTAGATGTTATACATATAGGTCTAAAACCTAAAAAAACTAATCAAGCATTTTAAAACACTTGTTACCCCGAAAAAAAATAGAAAATGGAGAAAACAACAGGTGTCTTATTAAAAATGGATTAAGCATGTTTCTATTTCGCAAAGGTGAAATTAGCAAACTATGACATTCACTTGTGTAAGGAAATCTCATTTAGCTAGCAAATGGTTTTTATGATATTTTGCAGAAAGCCTAGGCGCCCTTCCAAAGCAATTAAATATTCGGGTGAAATATATTCATAATGTCTTTAAGTTCAGATGTCAAGATTTTATGGACAGAAATCTGCCATAGTGACATGTAATGAATTTTCCCAGACTGCCCCACTTCCTCTGTGTATGTTTCTGTTATATTCAAGTAATTTTGTAGCTACAGCATTCTCTAGTATTTCTACACATTAATCTGTATTTTAATCAAATTTACATGAAACTAATTGAATAGAACAGTTACACTATACATACATATGCTTTGTACATTACACGGATCAGCAAAATGTCCCCACAATGCCTTTCTAATGTCAGGGAAACAAAGACACACACACACACACACACACACAGAATAGTTCTTCGCTCAAGGCACAGTAGATGAAGGAAGCATTAAAGCGAAATACCCTCCACCCTTAATAACTACCTCTGTAGGGTTTGTAACACCTAAGTGCAGGGAGCACATCCCAATTAACAGTCGCAAGGGTGTGAAATTCTCACACAAATTGCTGACGCTTTCAGAGCTCCTTCAGCCGAAGCTGCACAGCCCTCTTTGTTCTCTGGGCGAGCTTATGGATCACAGGGACACTTTATGGATTTACACATAAGTGTGTGTACGGACAGCTAGCTGCAGATGAACGCGATCGTACCACAATGTTTATCCTAAGGATTTAAGTAAAATCAACCAAAAAATCTGAAACAAAACACGAAATAGCATCTGGCGTACTTTTTTTTTGTGTCAGCTACTTTCATGATCAGCGCACACAAGGGAACAGATTAATAAGCTTGTAAGAGCTCTGTGAATTACTGTCTGAGTGTGAGAAGTGTGTGAGTCATGTTTGGCAAGACAACCATGGTGCTGAGTCTTGTTGTTTTTGTTTTGTTATGTTGAGACGTACCCGTCCTTTGGTGCGGTTCTTCCGCTTAGGCACATCTTCCTCCATTTCATCCATGTCCAGCTCATGAGGAAAGTCTCCCACCAGCAGCTTCTGTTAACACACACCACACATAGTAATCATCTATATATATGGTCATACACAGATCAGCCATAACATTAATACTCAAGACATTAAGCCCGATATTGCGTAGGTTCCCCTGGTGCTGTTGGGGCAGGTCTGGTCCCTTGGGGCCTGACTCCAAACAACTTTTTGGAGATGCGCTGTAGTGTCTGGCAATGGGATGTTAGCAGTGGAGCTTGTGAGTGCTGTAGGTTGCGTGGTGGGGCCTCCATGGATCAGACATGTTTTCCGGTGCATCCATGGATGCTCAGATGGACTAGGACCGGGGGAACTTGGAGATCATGTTGGTAGCCTTTGGCTCTTTGCCTGCTGGGCCACATACTGTGATGCACTGGGTGTTCTGATACCATTCTACTGTATGATAGTCTCTGAATTACCTTCTTTCAGCAATTTGTGCTACATTAGATTTTAAATGAGAATGGATAGAATGGGTTGGCCTTTTCTCCCCACAGACATACTGTAGATAAGCCTTGGGTGTCCATGGTCCTGACACCAATTTACTGGAATATGATTAAAAATCAATATTACTCATTCCACCCAGTGATGGTGTTGTGGCTGATCAGCGTATACTGTATATACATATATATATATATATATATATATATATATATATATATATATATATATATATATCATCTAAATGGTGATATTTGGCCAACAAAATCAGCACATGCAGTCCTCAAAGGTATTAGCAAGACCGAATTTGGGTTTTTCCTACACAACAAGGACATTCAGGTTGGAGATCAAAAGAAGACTGACATAATAGATCAGAATTTCAGCTCTGAAAAGTGATCAAAAATACCGGCGCACATGATTGATAGGTGCTTCTTGTTGCCCAGGTGTGTCCTGTTAGAGGATCAATCAATAGCTCCTGCTTTGAGCCCTGGGTTTCACCTGTGAAGGCTACAGACTTTTAGTTTTGCAGCATGACAAATGCCATTTTTGAACTTTTACTCATTTTGGAAAAATAATCTATTCTGGCAAGGTTGTCTATAAAAATGTTTAATTTGAAAACTGATATATAACCATATTTTTTATATCAAGATTAAATTGTGTCACATGTATCTTATAGCACATTGAAATATTTTTTTTGTATATCTAAGTTAGAACCCTGGGGTTTAGAGCGCAGGGTCAGACAGATAGAGTTAACAGACCTGCTCAAGAGCTGAACAGTGGCAGTTTGGCAGTGGTGGCGCTTGAAACCGAAACCCTTCCGAACTTCCTTTACTGTTATAACCATGGTTATTTTGGAAGGTTTAAGCTTCCACGATGTAGACAAAACATAACACCTAGTGACAACATTTTCAATCAAAAGCTGACATATTTCAACAAGCCAATTGCACCACTTCTTTCGGTCATGTGATTAGTAAAACAAACCTACGAGCTGTGCCAAGCAGTGACTGGCTTGAGTGAACTGGAGTTCTGGGGAATGTTAAAGCCGAGAAAAAAGACATTTATACTCTGTTACTGCTGTTGCAATCACCCCGGAGTACACGTACGCGTTGCTTAATGTGCGTGATACACTCTGTGAAATAAGACATTATGCAATTAGGATGTTGTGCAACCACCATGTTATAGACTTATCAAAGCTATAAACAGTGGTGTACCTACAGTACAGTAGGGTTGAACGATTCTTGCCAAAATGTGAATCACGATTCTCTCATATGACTCTTCTTCTTCTTCTTTTTTTTTTTTTTTTTTTTTAAAACATTCATTGCACTCAAGTTTAAAAAACTTTAAATTGTGACACTCTTAATACGGCTGCATAGATAAGACAGCTAACTGACCCCAAAAACTGGAAACCCGAGGAAAACCACCAAGCATCAAGAGATCATGCAAACCCCACGCACCCAGAGACAATGCAGGAATCGAACCCAGGACCTGGAGAGTTAAGGCGACAGAGCTAACCACTAAGTCACTGTGCTATCAATAGGAGGACTAGTACTAGGACTAGTATCCCTACCAAGGACAGTGAAATTATTGAAGCTGAATGAATCATTGTATAACTGACTAAGATATTTGGACTGTATGGATAATAGCCACTTTAAATCATTCTGATCAGTTTAAACACTTGTGATTAGGCTGTTACGTAATTGTTATGACAAGCCTTGTCTTACTTGCATTAGGCGAAGCAGTTCAAGGCAAGTTAAATGGAATTAAATCGCTCAGCCTTTATTAAAGCATGGAGGCAGCACGAGCAGGAGCAGAGTCCTGAGAGAAAGACAGAGCCTGCAGGGGAAGCGGAGCTCACAAGAGTTTCCTTCCTGCAGAGAGACAAGATGTAGGATCACAGGTCTTTTCCCAGATCAGCCCGAGGTCTGCAGAGTGCCTCTTAATTGAGGTGCAAATTGGCTAATTGTCGACCCGTGGGATAGATGTCATGTCTGGCGTGTGTGTGTGTGTGTGTGTGTGCGCGCAGTTTTGTGTGTAAGGAACAAGGCAAGGCTGTGCCGAGAGCGATGACATGCGCGCACACACACACACACACACAATATGCACATGAAACGTGTACCCACTTGCAGTGTCTCCAAGCTGTCAATACAATGCTTGTTCATGCAAAGCAGCAACACACACACATACACGCACATTCTGGGATGGGGCTGACAGATTTGATGAACTGTGTTAATGCCATACAGAGATATACAGTAGATACTATAGCGATACAGTGGAAGCAGCAGATTTTATTTTATTTTTTTTTTTTATTTTTTTTTTTATTTTATAGAACTTTATTAATCCCAGAGGGAAATTGCTCAATTTTCACATATCCCAATTAGGAAACTGGGGTCAGAGTGCAGGGTCAGCCAGCTTATGGAGCAGCGCCCCTGGAGCAGATAGGGTTAAGGGCCTTGCTCAAGGGCTCAACAGTGGCAACTTGGCGATGCTGGGGTTCGAACCCCCGACCTTCCGATCAGTAACCCAGTAACCCACAGCCTTAACCGACTGAGCCACCACTGCCCCTTTTTTTTAATTTTTTTTTTTTTTTTTTTTTTTTTTTTTTTTTTTTTTTTTTGTGTGTGTGTGTGTGTGTGTGTGAGAGAGAGAGAAAATGAGAGATAGAGATGACAATCATAATGAACATGTTGACTAGAAGAGGAAAGACTGGTGTGGTCACTGAAATACAGTACAGCTTCATACCGGTGCGGGACGTTTTAAACATAACGGCATAGAGATGAAATTGTTTTGGGAAATTGCAGTCTTGAAATAAGAAATGAGACATGCCGAGATTACATGTTGATGACAAAATTATAACAAATTTAGAAACATAAATTTCTCAGTACGGTCTGTAGTATTTATCGTCGTCACATCCTGGGTAATGATGGCGCATTAGTGACGCAGAGGTAGACTCCTTACCTACAGTGCAGAAAACCCAATGCTCCAAAGACCTACTGCAGCAACTGGATGCATCCTTCTAGCATCCTTAGTGCCGTCACAAACACGGACTAAAACATTATGAAGGGCATAAATGGTGTGGCTCTGGATTATTGTGGCCAACATCTTCATAAGAAAATCTACTGTGGTATGTATTATAGTCTACTATGGTAAGCTATATTTCATACCATAATATACCAAGTTGGGCTGCAGAGGACCATGGCAGGTACTGTGCCACTTCAGTGGGCACTGTGGTAGTACTATGGAGTGTACCACAATACTTTGCTGAATATCATGGTCATTAATGGTTACCACAGTTACCACCAAACTACTAAGTTTCAGCAGGTATCTAATATGGTATTTTTGTTAATATGTGGTTATGGCATTAGACTACGGTTCAGGAGGCCCCAGGTTCAAACCCCACGACCACCAAGTTGCCACTGTTGGGCCCTTAAGCCTCAACTGCTCAGATGTTTATTGAAATAAAAATGTAAGTCACTCTGAATAAGGGTTTCTGCCAAATGCCTAAATGTAAATATTATTATTATTATTATTATTATTATTAGATAATGGTGTGAAAAACTATTTGCCCCCTTCCTGATTTCTTATTCTTTTGCATGTTTGTCACACTTAAATGTTTCTGCTCATCAAAAACCGTTAACTATTAGTCAAAGATAACATAATTGAACACAAAATGCAGTTTTTAAATGAAGGTTTACGTTATTAAGGGAGAAAAAAACTCCAAATCTACATGGCCCTGTGTGAAAAAGTGATTGCCCCCCTTGTTAAAAAATAACTTAACTGTGGTTTATCACACCTGAGTTCAATTTCTGTAGTCACCCCCAGGCCTGATTACTGCCACACCTGTTTCAATCAAGAAATCACTTAAATAGGAGCTACCTGACACAGAGAAGTAGACCAAAAGCACCTCAAAAGCTAGACATCATGCCAAGATCCAAAGAAATTCAGGAACAAATGAGAACAAAAGTAATTGAGATCTATCAGTCTGGTAAAGGTTATAAAGCCATTTCTAAAGCTTTGGGACTCCAGCGAACCACAGTGAGAGCCATTATCCACAAATGGCAAAAACATGGAACAGTGGTGAACCTTCCCAGGAGTGGCCGGCCGACCAAAATTACCCCAAGAGCGCAGAGACAACTCATCCGAGAGGCCACAAAAGACCCTAGGACAACATCTAAAGAACTGCAGGCCTCACTTGCCTCAATTAAGGTCAGTGTTCACGACTCCACCATAAGAAAGAGACTGGGCAAAAACGGCGATCTTGGGTGCTGCAGCAGGACAATGACCCAAAACACACCAGCAAATCCACCTCTGAATGGCTGAAGAAAAACAAAATGAAGACTTTGGAGTGGCCTAGTCAAAGTCCTGACCTGAATCCTATTGAGATGTTGTGGCATGACCTTAAAAAGGCGGTTCATGCTAGAAAACCCTCAAATAAAGCTGAATTACAACAATTCTGCAAAGATGAGTCGGCCAAAATTCCTCCAGAGCGCTGTAAAAGACTCGTTGCAAGTTATCGCAAACGCTTGATTGCAAGTTATTGCTGCTAAGGGTGGCCCAACCAATTATTAGGTTCAGGGGGCAATTACTTTTTCACACAGGGCCATGTAGGTTTGGATTTTTTTTCTCCCTAAATAATAAAACCCCTCATTTAAAAACTGCATTTTGTGTTTACTTGTGTTATCTTTGACTAATAGTTAAACGTGTTTGATGATCAGAAACATTTTGTGTGCCAAACATTCAAAAGAATAAGAAATCAGGAGGGGGGCAAATAGTTTTTCACACCACTGTACCGCTTAAGTTTTGTTTTGTTTTATATAAAATTTTGGGGATACCATGGGAAGCCTGGAGCCTAGCCAAGGGGACTCATGGCATGAGGTAGGTATACCCTGGACGGGGTGTCAATCCAAATTAGAAACTCCAAGTAGCCTACTCTGCGTGTCTTTGGACCACTATGCGACCATGTCACCTTAGGCAAGTACCGTAACAGATTAAATGGCACTGCAGAGGTTGCGTGGATGCCCGGGAGCCGTTCAAAATGTATTCGCATCAGTGGAAAGCCAAGCGAAGTGAGTTGTTGTTTTTTTTTTGGTGTTTTTTTTTTTTTTGCATATTGTGCAAGATTTAGTAAAGACATACAGTAGCACCTTGGGTACCAAGAATGTTAGCAATAACGGTAACAAGAAGAAAACAGCCATTTTCAGTTAGTTTGGTTTTTAAAGCAGCCGGTGCCAAGAGAAATCATAAATTAAGGTTAAGTGTGTTTTAATGTCTAAATTTTCTTCATTTAAAAGTCTTTTCTAAATATTTTGATTGTTTTTATATATGCACAAATATGATTATAGCCTAGGAAATTGGTAATATTGGTAATATTTTTTGGTGGCGGGAATGGGTTAAATATGGGAAAAAGCGTTTCACAATACGAAATTTCTCATTAAGAACTCGCCTCCGTAAAAATCTGTATGCCGAGGTACCACTGTATATAAATTTCGTATGGGTCATTATGTGTTATGGTACATTCATGACGAGAGTAAAAGTGTGAACCATCTTAAAATAATTTTCAAAGCCTGCAAGATTGAATGATGCAAGACCCCGTCTGGTAAAGGTGCCAATAATGTCCAAGGTTTTGAGTGTGAGAGCAAGATAAGCACATGGGCTTGTATTCACAGGGTTGCCGACTTAAATCC
This sequence comes from Channallabes apus, assembly GCA_030522415.1. Lineage (NCBI taxonomy): Eukaryota > Metazoa > Chordata > Actinopteri > Siluriformes > Clariidae > Channallabes > Channallabes apus. The sequence goes on along the minus strand of CM060126.1, from coordinate 5,579,541 downwards.
AAAGGTTACATCAATATTTATTTGAGAACTTACTCAGGCTCAGTCATATGCACATTCATGCATAAGCTTAAGATGATTTTCCGGGTGAGCGATTCAGACTATTCAAATCACCTGCATGTGGTTCATGCCTCTACTGTACATTCGGAGAGTTTGCCAGATTTTGAACCTAAGCATTCATGAAAGATTTTTCCTATACATATGCACTTTTCTATATATAAATGCACTCTGGGAAAGATTTCTTTTTTTTTTTCTTTTAAATTTAATTTGTTAAAGCCGCAGACTTTTTCTAAATGACTAATTAAAAGTAAGATGATTTATGATTTATAATGAGGTTTTGAAATGTTATACAGTGGCTTGCAAAAGTATTCGGCCCCCTTGAACTTTTCCACATTTTGTCACATTACAGCCACAAACATGAATCAATTTTATTGGAATTCCATGTGAAAGACCAATACAAAGTGGTGTACACGTGAGAAATGGAACGAAAATCATACATGATTCCAAACATTTTTTACAAATAATTAACTGCAAAGTGGGGTGTGCGTAATTATTCAGCCCCCTTCGGTCTGAGTGCAGTTAGTTGCCCATAGACATTGCCTGATGAGTGCTAATGACTAAATAGAGTGCACGTGTGTAATCTAATGCCAGTACAAATACAGCTGCTCTGTGACGGCCTCAGAGGTTGTCTAAGAGAATATTGGGAGCAACAACGCCATAAAGTCCAAAGAACACACCAGACAGGTCAGGGATGAAGTTATTGAGAAATGTAAAGCAGGCTTAGGCTACAAAAAGATTTCCACAACTGTAAACCTACCAAGACAAGGCAGTCCACCTAAACTCACAGGCCGAACAAGGACAGCGCTGATCAGAAATGAGGCCAAGAGGCCCATGGTGACTCTGGACGAGCTGCAGAGATCTACAGCTCAGGTGGGGGAATCTGTCCATAGGACAACTATTAGTCGTGCACTGCACAAAGTTGGCCTTTATGGAAGAGTGGCAAGAAGAAAGCCATTGTTAACAGAAAACCATAAGAAGTCCCGTTTGCACAGCGAACATGTGGAAGAAGGTGCTCTGGTCAGATGAGACCAAAATGGAACTTTTTGGCCAAAATGCAAAACGCTATGTGTGGTGGAAAACTAACACTGCACATCACTCTGAACACACCATCCCCACTGTCAAATATGGTGGTGGCAGCATCATGCTCTGGGGGTGCTTCTCTTCAGCAGGGACAGGGAAGCTGGTCAGAGTTGATGGGAAGATGGATGGAGTCAAATACAGGGCAATCTTGGAAGAAAACCTCTTGGAGTCTGCAAAAGACTTGAGGCTGGGGCGGAGGTTCACCTTCCAGCAGGACAACGACCCTAAACATAAAGCCAAGGCAACAATGGAATGGTTTAAAACAAAACATATCCATGTGTTAGAATGGCCCAGTCAAAGTCCAGATCTAAATCCAATCTGTGGCAAGATCTGAAAACTGCTGTTCACAAACGCTGTCCGTCTAATCTGACTGAGCTGGAGCTGTTTTGCAAAGAAGAATGGGCAACGATTTCAGTCTCTAGATGTGCAAAGCTGGTAGAGACATACCCTAAAAGACTGGCAGCAAAAGGTGGTTCTACAAAGTATTGACTCATTGACTTGAGCGGCGTTTCCAGCACCTTGTTGAATCCATGCCACAAAGAATTAAGGTAGTTCTGAAGGCAAAAGGGGGTCCAGTCCAGTACTAGCACACTAATACACTAATGAAGTTCCCAGTGAGTGTAATCTATTTTTTAAATCACACTTCTAGCAACTTATTTTGACTTGTTCAATAAAAATTAAGTTTGTGTGAACTCAATGTGAACAAGCTCTCATGTTTTACAGCTCAGATTTCACTGGATTCAATTAAAGTCAATATTTCCGACTTCTGAAATGCTATATCTTTCAATGTCCTTGAAAAATAAAAAAATGTTTTGTTGGTGTATAGAACGTCACATGCTCTAAAGTCGACAGATAAGTCATTAAAGATGCTCACCTGACACTCACTCATGGCCTCCTCCTCCTTCGTCTCCACTTTCTTATCTAAAGTCTCTCCACTCAGCAGAGACTCAAGGACGGGTCCCTCAGGAACTCCTCCCTCCTTCTTCAGGGCAGACTCGTAGTCTGATCACACACACACACACATCAATAATCCCACAATTACTTTAAGGACATGCAAACAGCTTTCCATGAATGTGTCTGCCGCTGTACATATCTATGCAGCCGCTCATTAAATTATTCTCTTCTATAAAATCACTCCAACCACTAAACCCGCGGATGATATAACACTTACTTCATCAACCAGACAGCGACGGTCTCTTACCTATCTTAAACTCGATGGGTCCCAGACGTGGATCATCCAGGATGTTTAACCGTTTTTTCTTACGCCAGCAGCGAGCTGGGTAAGTATACAGTTGCCCCGGGGACACGCCTGCAACCCAGAAGCAAAATCAAATCTCTTAGTGAAGTGTTTTATCCTATTTATCCGTTATAGGTAGAAGTGGGGAAAATATGCAAGAGTAGAGATTTCCTAGGGCAAATGGTACTCAAGTAAAAGTACCCGAGTAAAAGTACTCACCTTTAAATTATGAAACATTTAAAGTATGAAAAAACAGGGTACACACATACTGTAATAGTCAGCAGGTGCTGAAATGCCCGCTTCAAATACTACACACCACTGTGGATAGGTGGCGCCATGCCATGCAGAAGTGTAGTTAAGTAAAAGTAATAATATTTGCTCTGAATAAAAGAGTAAAAAGTAAAAGTTGAGTAAAAGTAAAAAGTATCCTTTAATATAACTCTCTCACTCATCGTCTATACTCGTTTATCCTGTATTCTGGGACGCAGGGGGACTGGACACGGTGCCAATCCATCGCGGGGCACACACACACACACACACAACAAGCAATTTGGAAACGCCAATTAGGTTAATCTTCAGGTCTCTGGATTGTGGGAGGAAACCGGAGTACTCAGAGGAAACCCACCAAGCACAGGGAGAACATGCAAACTCCATGCACACAGAGACTGGAATCGAGCCTGGCCCGGGAATCAAACCCAGACCTTGGAGATGCAAGACGACAGTGCTAACCACTACACACATCCAGGGGCAATCTAGTGTTGGCAATGCATCTATGTGCAAGTTTCTGAGAGGTGGAAAGAAACTAAAGAACGCGGAGAAAGCTCACGCAGACAGTTACCCAGGAAGTTCAGAATCAAAGTAGCAAACCTGAACCTGAACTCCTATAGTCCAAATATACTCTATTAAGTACAAATAATAATTTAGCATTATTTGAATAATATTTGAGTACTGTATAACTTCATAGGTTTGATAGGAAGCTTTAAAAAATGACGGTGTCCAGAAAAGGTACAGAATTACATTTAGGCATATGACAAATCCAGACCTTTGAAGTTTCCATTATTAGATATATCATTACACTGGGTTACTAGGATACTAACTAGAAGTACAATCAGTCAAACACTGTTGGGGAGGTTTGAGCAGTCGAGCAAAGCTGCAGGATCGGAGGGACCATGATGCACTGCGGGGTGTGATAAGAGCTTTGAGGTAAGTGGGTGCTGGGCCTTTTTTTAGCTTTGTAGGCAACCATCAATGTTTTGAATTTAATGCCGCAGCTACAGGAAGCCATGGCAGGGAGCGGAGAAGTGGGGTGCTGTGGGAGAACCTAGGAAGGTTGAAAACAAGTCGTGCAGCTGCAGCGGATGAATGGTACACAGAGGCAGACCTGCCAGGAACGAACATGGGACTGAACAAGCACCTGAGTGTCCTGTGTGGAGAGACACAGGCAAAATCTTCTGATGTCATGAAGAAGAAGAGTAAGATCGAGTAAGGTTATCAATGTGAGTGGAAAAGGACTAAGGTTGCGGGCAGTGACTGAAATAGAGATTATTGATACCTAGATAACAGTCCCAGCAAGCTACAGCATTTTGAGATTGAATTGTTTAAAAAAATTCAGATACTGTTCTTTAATTCATTTATAGTCTTTTGAGGTTAATTTCTTTACTTTACTTTATAATGGTGATTTTAAAGGAGGACAAGAAGCTGAATATTTACTTTCTTAATATCACAGTACAAGTATTATGATTTAATTATAGAACTGTTCTGTTATTATATTATGAAAACCACTGAAGGATCCATACATTTTTTATGATTTTTTTTTTTGCCGCTGTGCAAAAATGTCCATTTAGACTCAAGGATGAACTGATTACATCCCGGAGGTCGATGTCACTTTGACCTCATGTCCGTCTAAACACAATATCACAGGAATGCCTTCTGGGAATTTCTTCAAAATTGGCACAAATGTCCACTTGGGCACAAAGATTAACTGATTAGATTTTAGTGGCCAAAGGTCAACACCACTGTGATATTGCATCCATTTCATTATGAACCTGATATCTCAGGAACGCCTTAAGATCATTTCTTTGAATTTGGCACGAACATCCCTACTTGTGAAGGGATATCTTAGGAATGCCATGAGGCATTTTATTCAAACTTGGCACCAATGTCCACTTGGATGGAGGGATGAACTGATTAGATTTTGGAGTCAGCGGTCAAAGGTCACGGTCATTATGACCTTATGTCAATCCCATTCTAGTGACTGTGATATCTCAGGAATGCCTTGAGGCAATGTATTCAAAGTTGGCACAAATGTCCATTCGGCCTGAAGGATCAACTGAAGGATTACATTTTGGGTATCTAACATCAAAGGTCAAAGGTCAAGGTCAACATGATCTCATGTTAAAGATGTGTAGGGTTTTAATAGTTACTGGATAGATAGAACAATAACAGTATATGATCAAGTGCTTATTCATTAATTGTTATGCACTAAGTGGCCCAAAATTTGGACAAAATATGCTAGGTTATAAGGATTTTTGCACATTCAGCCATAGAGCATTACAAGAGGTCAGACAGGAGGCCTGGCATGTCATTAGCATTTCAGATTATCACAAAGGTGAAATTTGTTGTTTGCTGGCCACTCGAAATCCTCTACAACAACTGTGTCAAACCATGTCACCATTGACCTTTGCTTTGTGCACAGATGTACTGTCATACTGGATCTGGTTTTGGTTCAACAACCTTGGAAAACTCTAATGTTAAAGCATTCAAAGATTCTGTGCAAATATACTGTGTGCTTCTAACATTTTAGGAAAAGCCCTTGTGTGTGTTTTTTGGTTGCTAAGTATAGTTTAAGTATTTAGATTTTCGGTGTAGTGGTTAGCACTGTCGCCTTGCACCTCCAGGGTCCGGGTTCGATTCCCGGCCAGGCTCGATTCCCGATTCCATGTGTGCATGGAGTTTGCATGTTCTCCCCGTGCTTGGTGGGTTTCCTCTGGGTACTCCGGTTTCCTCCCACAGTCCAAAGACATGCAGATTAGGCTAATTGGCGTTCCCAAATTGACCATATTGTGTGAATGAGTGTGTGTGTGTGTGTGTGCTCTGCGATTGATTGGCACGCTGTCCAGGGTGTACCCTGCCTCGTGCCCTGAGTCTCCTGGGATAGGCTCCAGGTCCCCGCGACCCTAAACACAGGATAAAGCGGTATAGAAGATGAATGAATGAATGAATGAATGAGTATAACCCTTATCCTCCAAGCGACTGCTATTCTAATTTCCGCTCTCTTAGTCCTTGTAGACACACAAAAAAAAATTCTGGCTCAATTCAGTGTTAAAGCTAGTGCCTGTATGACTGTGTGTGTGGGTTTCCTCTGGGCTGTCCGATTTCCTCCCACCTCCCAAAATTATCAGTAGTTAAAATAGCAACTTGGAATTCCTCCTAGGCGTGAATGTGTGTGCAGATTGCTCAGGGTGGTTTCCTGCCTTAATGCCTAATGTTCCCAAGATACCATGAAGACCTTATAAGACGAGGATAAAGTGGGTAATGAAGATGAACCAATCAATAGCCATTTATTGATCCAGCCAGGTGGACTTTTTAAACGTTTAAAAGTTTAATCTAGAACTCAGGTTTTGCTAAATAAATTCCATAGTCCAGTTCGTAACTCTAACAAAAACCAACATGCACACACTCACCTGGGCCTCTGTGGTTCTTCTCCATCCATATGTAGCAGTTGCTCTGTGCCACCCCAGTCTGTGAGTCCAGGAAGGGTAGACGCATGGAACGCTCTGCACAAAGACGGGCATTGTAGCTTCGGCAATGTTCTATCGCCTCACGATAAAACTCCTCACCCAGGCTAGAGAGAGGGGTACAAGAGTGAAAACATGATTTCATTCTGATAACCACAGAAAAACTGAGTGTGTTCATGAGAAATTATTATTCAATTCAATTTTATATATATATATAGCCTCAACAATGCTCACGTGAAATTTTTGGTCTTTTACAAGGCAAATTGTCTGATTTGATCAAAATGTGCAGGCTCTTTATAAGTACCTACAATAATGAAAATTACAGTAGGGACAGACACTACCCTACCAAACTCCTAACTATTAAACAGATTGCCAGTTAGTATCTGAGACTCAGACTAAAATGATTAAAGATTCAATCTTTAATCCCAGAATATTTCTTCAGTCACACGTTCTGTTATAGTTTCAAATTAAATCCATAAAGGTTAATTTAGGAAGCGTATGCCTGATGATCCCATGTCCAAATTCAGGTTATATTGGCTAGCCAATCAGATAAAGTAACTATTTGCAGCAACAAAGCAACAATTTGTATTTTTAAATAACAACAGCTAAATGTAATTTAATCCACACTTAAACCATTAAGATATTTTCTAAAAATTACTGTATTTTGTGAAAGTTTTTCACAAGAGTAAAAATGCTGCTTCAAATACAGGGTATTTTAAAACACTTCTACACCAACATACAACAATATATACTTTACCCAGTGAAAGTTTTGAGTCAAACTACTGCATTTCACAGAAGGAAAAAAAAAAAGTTATATAACATAATTCTGAGGGAACTGCACTCACAAGTGAGGAGGACTGCCAGCGAGAAGATTTGCAGAAGATGGTACTGTAGCATTTGGGGTTACAGAGTCTCAAAATCTACAGGTAAATACCACCTCCACAGTAACAAACTATTTGGAAGATGTTTGAGGAAATAAAAGTTTTCTTTCTATTTTCTATCTTATCACAAACATAAGGACATGAAGTTGGCTAGATGAGACTGGAACTTTGGAACTGGGCAGATGAGTCAAAAATAGCACATTTTGCCGACAAATACTCCAGCCGGGTATATCTAAGAGAATATAATCCTCATGATTAAGTATGGTGGAGGATCTGTCATGTTATCCAAAAACTCTGTTCAGCATCATGTACCAAAGAACCAGGAAATTTTCAATGGAACTTTGGCTGCCTTTGCCAACTGGGTCATGGCTGGATCTTCTGGCATAAAATCAATCCAAAACTTACATCCAAATCCAAACAAATATGGTTCAACAATCACATATTCAAACTTTTGACCCCTGATCTAAACGCTTTCGAAAAGCTGTGGGTGAGCGGAAGAGGAGAGTCCACATGAGAGGACCTAGGATGAGAACGTGTTGGCAAATCTCTTAGTTTCCTCGCTGTCAAGGATTTGGAGTGGAGGCGGATACAAGTGCAGATTTAGTTTGTTACAAGTGAAAACACACAAAAACACAAGCACAGAGAAACAAAGCGAGGATTAATGAAGCAAGGCAACGTCATGAATATGATATGAATTAGGCTACGATGAAAATCAACAGCGACAGACAAATGACGCTGTACTGGACGTGTCTTTAAATACTAGTGCTCATTCATAATAAACGTGAATCAGGTGCAGACGGTCATGTGACTTGAGCGTCTTAATCATGTAAGGAACAGCATTATAGAAGACTCCGTTCTGTCATGGTGTCTAACACAAAATGTCAGAACGTGAACGAGCGTCGAATAATTGTGGAATGTTTTTGATAAGATTTTTAGAAGGGTTTCCTCAAAATAAATTTACTAGCTAGATACGTACATTTAGTGTGACGTTAAGGAATTAAAGTGGCACGGGGGTGATTTCTGAATTGCCCACAGTGGGTGGGCTTGGGTCCTGTAATAGTCTGCCCCCCATCCAGGCTGTTCCCTAACTTGTGCCATGTGTTCTGTGGGATAGCCTCCAGGCCCCCCTGCAACTCTAGCAAAGACATTGGAAGTCACCGCTAGCACCCATACGTCCCCGTCCCCCATCAACGTTCCTTTACCAATTAATATGATGTAATATTACATCATAGCGAGGCAGCCACTTCCCACCTGTCATTGGAGCACTGCCTCATCAAGGCTACAACTACAGTACCAACCAAGTAGGGTGAAAACTATCATGAGTTTCCTCCAAGCCGCGTGATGCTGGCTGACCACATATTTTTTTCACAGACGCTCACAACTGGCTAGAGCCGCGATTGACGTGTAAGCACTTGAGTGCATGCCATCCCTCCCCTCTGAGAGAGCTCGGCCAATCAGCTCTCTCTACGCACCCAAGATTCGAACTTACTTAATCTCCGGCTAATAGGACGAGCTCGTTACCGCCACGTCACTTAGGAAAGCCAGCGTGGGGATATTTTTTTAATGACCCCCCAAACATGAGTGGTACAGTATATTGCTTAAACAGTTAACAAAGTGAGTCCATTTAAACAAGCTCAAAACTAATTGGACAGGACCATCCCAAGGGGTTTGAAGACACCAGATTGTGTTGTGTATTAAAATTCTTCTTCTTCAATCTCCACTCCAAAACATATTTCATACAAGGTTAAGCATTGCCAAGCAATGAACACCGACCTCATTCAGTAGGGAAATTGATTAAGAGGCTGTTTGCTCATTAACTTGTAGAATTATGCAAAGGCAACATTTCATGTCGTACATTCCCCTAATTCATTTGCTGGCTTGACAATTGCCGAACGTAACGTTTCAAAATCGCTCCCTGTACTCCTGATAACTCTGACTGATAAATGCTGTCCTATAATTCACCACTTGAAGTTTATCCAACATGTTGTGATCCCGAGTGGGGTTGTGCCAGGATATCATGGCCGTTTTGGCTAGAAGGTCTGGTTCATTAGGTTAAACAATCCACACACCCCCAACCAGGAAGAATTCAGCATTGCTTTTAGAAAAAACTTCCAAAATTTCTGATAAGCAGTAGGAATTATTCTTTAATGAACATTATTTTACACTTCCAGTAACTGTGTGTGCCAGTTACTGTGGAGCTAACTACTGTATGTAATACATTGTATGATACAGCATCTGGTCAATTTAAAAAAAAAAAAAAAAAAAAAATTTCTGTGTTTGCTAAAAAACAAAGTCTGTGAATTTTCAGTAATCATATTTTTGACTCAGTTTTTGTTTCCATTTCTTTTGACCTTTCTTACAATATACTATGATGATTTATTATTATGCAATTGTTGTGTATATATATTGTACATTATCAGCTAGTACATAATGTATATAGTAATGTATATATGCTTATTATTAACATTTATACTATATGACTATAATAGTGTATAATTTGCGGCAGAGCTCAATATATTTCACACTATATTTTTAAGCATTTATCCTCATCTAATTGAACTTTTTGCAAGACTTTTTATTTAGTGTCTTAAAAAATAATCCAAAATCCCAAATCCAAAAATAATCATTTTCTCCTTCACCTGCTGGTGTACGCTAAATCTCCAAAACAAAATATGAAAAAAAAAAAAAACCACGCACCCGTTCGACCGATGCCACTTATCTCCCTCAAGCATCAAATCATTTTCACACAACACTTTATCAACAACTCAAAGTAGCCGCGAGATAAAATGACGCTGTCACGGTTTATGAAACAACATGAATGATGCACCAAACACCCAAAGCAAAGCGATCCCTTCAATTTTGAGGAAATATCCTATGACAGCACTATATCATATTAGTGCTCTGATGAAGAATTTTTCTTCCTTTAAGCCCAATTCAGAATAATGCTAAATGTGAATGAATGACGGGAATCACTTGGGAAAAAAAATGAATGATTCCAGGACTGTCAGGCATTGAAGGAAAAAAAAAAACGACTCTACCGATCACTCGGAACAAATCAGTAACCCAAGAGCCGAGAGGAGCCAATGTCATGTCCGGCCTGTTCGCTTATTATTCACAGTGGTATTACGAACAATAAGTTTAACTACATGAATTGACGTTTGCAAAAAAAAACACACTTTATTTCAGTATTTAATTTATTTAAACATAACGCATCCCAGATTCGTCCAGTTGTTCTACTGTTGTTGGAGCTTCTGCATTTCCGTTGTTGGAGATCGTTCCACATGGATTCCCAAAGTGGAAAAGATTTATAGAGAATTTCCAAAATTTTCTGAATTAGGACTGAACAATATACATGTACCAAAGAACTGCTGCTGTCATCATTAAAACTGTTCTATTATTTAATTTTTGTAACACACTTAGTAATTCGACTTAGTACATCCCGTAGCTCCCATAAGAAGGCATTGGTGGCTCAGTGGTACAGTACAGTAGGTTCAAAACCCCCAACCACTGGATGAAGTGCCGCTCCCAAGCACAAATAAAATGGAAGGGTTGTACTAAGGTGTGTGCTGATCAGATGGCCCAATGTGGCAACCCACATAAAGACAAAAGGTTAATATCTCAGACACACTGGGCAACCAGACTTGATCTTCTTGGAATGTCATCATCTTTACCTCAAAATGTAAAACTCAATGTACATAAGTTTATATACCATTACGTTGGCATTTGTAATCCTACAGTATCATGGTACTTATCGGGTACCACAGTGGCTATGAGTGTATGGGTATGGTTGTACATACAGTACCATATCAGATAGTTCATACTACAATATAGTTTATTTCTCTGCAGTACCATATTATTGTATGTAATATTAAGAGTTTCAATACTATGGTGTTCATTTAATGTTGTATACATACAATGGTACCATACTATATAAATATTACCATTATGGTACCTAAACATGGTATAACATATTTTGGTTGTGTACTTTATCAACAAATACGTACCATGACACTGTAAAAAAATACCATGGTACTATATACCATGGTGGCACGGTGGCTTAGTTATTAGCACTGTCGGCCCTGTACCTCCAGGGTCCGGGTTAGATTTTCACCCGGGTCTTTGTCAATGGAGTTTGCATGTTCTCCCTGTGCTCCCTGGGTTTCCTCCAGGTACTCTGGTTTCCTCCCAAAATCCAAAGAAATGCAGTTACCAATTACCCGTTTATGTGTGAATGCGTGTGAATGTTGACCAGAGGTTCTACCAGGGTTGTAAAAATGGGTAATCACATTGCCGTCCACTGTCCCTTGTTGTACTATAGAGGTTCCTACTGTAGATGGATGGATGGAAACTGTGTTCCATGGTACATTTACCGTCAGACTATCATGGTATCCATACCAAGGTCAAATCCCTTATGGGCTCTAAAAGAGTAATGATGTACTGTATAATCCCGCTCACTCGCTGACGATGTTGGTTGCTTTCACATTTTGCCTTAGAAAGCTTTTGTCTTTGCCACTGTTCTTGAACTTCTCTTGCTTCCTCATTAGGAATGACAATATATCCAGTATATAGATTTGTTTAAAGCTGTTTTGTGCTAACGTCTATTTGAACCATGTAGTACACTGTGTTGATGATGACACTATACTGTGTGTGACTCATTCTGAATGCCCCTGCATGTTGCACTAGACTTGCTGCACAGCTGAAATTTCTGGCCATCAAAATATTGTTTTGATGTTAATTTGGTAATGTTATGGACGTCGGGACAGTGTCGGCATTAGGTTATTTTTAAAAGTTATAATTATGTTCTGTTGAAATGACATGTACATGACGACGAATTGATGAATTACGTACAGCGGTTTCCCCTGCAGCAGTGTTGCAAGTTTCAAAACAATATTAATCCCAAACTGATGGCCTGAGCCGGACCTGAACTGCAGGTGCTATGATGAGAGCACCGCGTACTTACTACTAGACTACAGTGGCCGAGAAGTGCAAAGCAAAATAACAAATCCAAAAACAAAATAACAAAACCGAAAAACAAAATAACAAAACCGAAAAACAAAATAACAAATAAAAAAAAATTTACAAAACCGAAAGCAAAATAACAAATCAGAAAACAGCAATGAATCAGAACAACAATTCAGATAAACCGGAACAGGTAGGTATAGTTTGCGAATGTAAGTCTTACCACTGATTGGATAAGACATCAGGCACTCAAGATGAGCAGTAAGATTATTGTCGCAAACTACACCGACTTTTTCGGGTTTGTTGATTCTTACCTCTGATTGGACGATATACTTCTTGAGTGCCAGATGTCTTATCCAATCAGTGGTAAGACCTACATTCGCAAACTATACCTACCTGTTCCGGTTTATCTGAATTGTACTGTAGATACTTCTTGTATATCTTAAGCGACAAAAGTCTTGTCCAATCAGCGATAAGAATTTCATTCGCAAACTATTCCTACTGTACCTTTTCCTGTTTGTCTGAACGTTGGGTTTTTTGATTTGGTATTTAGTTTCCATGTTTTTTATATTTTCGTTTTTGTTATATTGATTTTGGATTTGTTATTTTTGTTTTGCTTTATTATATTATCGATTTTGAATTTGATATTTTGTTTATAGATTTTGCTTTTGTTATTTTGTTTTTGGTTTTGTTTGTTTTCGGGTTTTATTACATTGTTTTTGAATTTCATATTTTGTTTTCAGTTTTATTCTATTGTTTTTGGTTTTATTTAGGTTTTTTTTATTTATTTAATAAAGTTTTTTTAATATAGTTTTTACATTTTTCGGTTTTGTTATTTTGTTTTTGAAATTCATATTTTGTTTTTGGGTTTTATTATATTGTTCATTCATTCATTCATCTTCTATACCGCTTAATCCTGTGTTCAGGGTCGCGGGGGACCTGGAGCCTATCCCAGGAGACTTCGGGCACTAGGCGGGGTACACCCTGGACAGGGTGCCAATCCATCGCAGGGCACACACACATACACACACTCACACACCCAATCACACACTATGGGCAATTTTTTTTTTTTTTAGGAACGCCAATTAGCCTAACCTGCATGTCTTCGGACTGTGGGAGGAAACCGGAGTACCCGGAGGAAACCCACCAAGCACGGGGAGAACATGCAAACTCCATGCACACAGAGACGGGAATCGAGCCTGGCCGGGGAATCAAACCCAGACCCTGGAGGTGCAAGGCGACAGTGCTAACCACTACACCACCGCGCCGCCTTATTATATTGTTTTTAGATTTTTTTTTTTTTTTTTCGTTTTATTTAATTAAGTTTTTTTTTTTATATTGTATTTACATTTTTCGGTTTTGTTATTTTGTTTTGCACTTCTCGGCCATCGTACTGCACCACAGTAGAACATGCGGGTGAGGCTACTAAATGCACATACGTACATAACAATGAGCAGCACAAAAAAAAGCAATTTACCATATTATTAAATTAGAAAGCAGACAAAAGGATAGCTCAGCGTCTGAGATCTGTTCTGTGAAAGTAGACATGACGCTGTAGAGTAGACATCGGACGCCGTGCAAACACTATACTACTTTGGAAGTAGATACGCGAGAGCTAAAATGCGCATTGTTGTAATATTTCTGAAAGAAAATAAAACACAGAGGTAACATTACAAAACTAAGGGATGGCATGAGATGGAAGCTGTTTTGTCCGTCCTGATCTCCGATCGGAATTCCAAACCAAGTTAACAACTTAATGGACCATGGATGTGGTCAGATGTTATGCGAATGAATATATGGGTATAATTTTCTAAAGAAATGTTAAATATTTGTTGGTTAGAGGTTATATTTGCTCATCAAAAGTCATTCTATCTTACAACTACAACAGCTAATTATTACTCATCCAAACGCTAAATAACACTCATCCAAAACTAGGGTTCTTGCTGGGTGGCCAGGAATGACCAAGCTGAAGCTTGAACATTTGATATTGGTGGAATACAGTCTGATATACTGACAATCAGAGTATATCAATAAGAGAAAAAGCTAACATACAATATGAAAAAACTAAGCAAAATAAAATGCAATGTAGCTTCATGGTTAAGGAGTTGCACTACTGACTAGAAGGTCCCAGGTTCAAATCCCAGAACCACCAAGAGTCCTCCGTGGGCCCCTGAGCAAGGCCCTTAAGCCCCAACTGCTCAGAGACAGGTATATTAAGATAAAATGTAAGTTTCTCTGGATAAGGATGTCGTAAAACGCAACCCCCGGTTTGCTACATTCATCTGGCCGTTAAATGTATCAAGAGACCCGTTAGCCATCAGCATTTCGTCAGGAAAGAAACACAACGTGCTACATGATATACTTGACTTTATTCCCCAACAAAGATGGGTCGATAACGCGCCATATAAAAATGACACTGAACCACACGATAAACTGGACGTTCCACTTCCGCCTTGTTCTGCAAACTAATGCGCCTGTGATTTGTCCGCCCCTGTGGATGGACCTAGCATGCTAAAGCGAACCTTACTGTTTAACCCAGGCTGTTATGACGCACAGCAGTGTCACGAGCTAGGATTTGTGCATGCGTTGTAATCAGCATACCTGTTCTTTATGACTGTTCCACTCGACTGCCTGGAATGAAAATCAGAGAGAAAAATCATCAGAGAATGAGAAAGAAAAGAAAAAAAAAGAAAAGAAAGTAATAATAATTGCCATTACAATCTGTGCTGTGAGTTGAGGAGTCAAACATTCAGCTGCTGTAATAGACTCCGCTAATTAGATTACACTGAAATGCATTAAAGTGATTCCTGTAAGAAAATGACAGACTGCGGTTTCTTATAATAGAGAGAACTCGTCGAATCTACGTCTCGCGCGGATTTGACTTGTACTTCTGTTGAGGAGTGGATGAGAGATGCGCAGTGGGGAAAAAAAGTGCATGCCGGTATGTATCGCATGTGCATACCTCTCTTACATACAATGTGTGTGTGTGTGTGTGTGTGTGTGTGCTCATAGTGGAGAGCCTAAAAAAGGGGGCTTGGAGTGTGTAAATGCATGCGTGAGCTTGTTTTGACCAGCAGTATTGAAGCTTGTGATTTAGTTTTTATTTCACTGCTCTAGCGATACACACAACAAGTTTAAACTACTGTCTGGGGTCCAGTTTGCTAAAAGCAATATAGAGTTAACTGCTAGAGAGAGTATTTAAAATGATGGCTCAACTGTTTTCGCTTTTCTTACACAGGCCAGTATATTAGTGCAGCGTAACGCTGGCTAAAATAATCATCACGGCTATTTGTTTCTATAATGAAATCAGGATTTTTAATCACTATTATTTCGATTTGGGAAATTACTTTAGCGGAAAACATCCAACGCATTCCTTCCCTTTGTATGCTGTATTCCTGTATCTTACATTTAAACACACACATGCAAATATAAAGACAAACAACAGGACCCTCGCACTATGACTATGACAACTTAGGGCTGATGTCATAGTGCTTGGGCCCTAATTAGTTCCCATTAAATTAACTAAATAATGTAACTGTATGCATCGAACTAACTAACGTTTTAACGGTCACCATTATTTTCACAAGTTAATGCCATATCGCGCCATATCAATGATTACACACCTGAGAACAGCAGAGCCGAGCAACAGTCCAGAAGAGGGGCTTTTCTTATATGAGGTCACATTAGGGGCGGGGGCTAACTAGCTTGCTTAGTCCCTGACCAATACAAAAATGAAATCTACAGTAGTTGCAGGAAGGACTGATGAGCGGGCCCAAGGCCCCTCGCGCCATCGCCCTGCCCAGGCGCACCAGAAACAGAGTGGGTGCATGCATTTAAAGGGGACTATTGCCTCTTTTCCACTGCATAGTACGGCACGACACGGTTCAGTTCAACTCACTTGGGTTCGGCGCAGTTTGGCTCGGTTTGCGCTTCCACTGCAGTGTAGTAACGCTTTAGAGTGGGCGGGATTACTCACGTGTCGTTTAGTCGCGGCGGCTCTACTGCCATGACGTCATCGTAAACGCGCCACAAACAAACACACAACAATGGAGCATATCGACGGCATGGTGTTCTTCATTCTCGGCATGTGGATGTTTTTAACAGCGAGACGAAGGAGTTTGTTTCAAAAGAGGCTGATGGCAGCCAAAGAAAATTTTTGGTTAATACAAAAAGGTGCGTGCGATCCTTCTCTGGCTGTTTCTAAATATAGCGCTTCTGTTGTGTCTCGTGTCGCAAGTTCAGTGACGCAGTAATGACGATTTTCTCCGGCCAATCAATGACCAGCGGAGTTTACACGTCACGTTTTGGTAACGGTTCGGCGCGCTTGGAACCTCGGCTGAGGTGGTATTAAAAAAAGGACCAGGTACCAGGTACTGTTCCCAGTGGAAAACCCCCCAAAAGTGAGTTGAACTGAACTGTGTCGTGCCGTACTATGCAGTGGAAAAGCGCCAATACTGTACCAATACCAGTATGACATCAGTTTAGAATAGGGTAGTTTGATGTCAAGACCTTTAAAAAGCCCTGATGCTGGGAAAGAAAGTATAATACAATGATGGCACTCAATATGATGTCACAGAAAGTTATCAGCATAAGTTTAAGGCGTCGTCACGGCTGACTCATTCGAGATTTAAACTACTGTCTGAATTTAAATTACTAAATTCCTCCACAATTTTGCATCCTCAATGTATTGAAATCGTACAGACCCGGTTTGCTGACGACCGTATAAATCCCCTAGAAGGAGAACATCAAAATCCATTTCTTCCTGTTGAGTAGAGCAATGTGAAAGTTGTTCAGCTCAATGTGATCTAAACATGTACTGGGTTTCGTGTGCATCCATGCAAGTGTGTACGAACTACACAGCAAAAGCTTGTTTAAGGGCAGGTGCTCAGGCATCCTAATGGCAGCAAATTTCAACCTGTCTGCCAATTGTCATGACTTTTCTGACCATTTAAGAAAATAGCTGGAAAAAATAAATCTGTAGAAGAACAAGACGGCCTTCACACACTATAATGAAATAGAGGTGATGTCATAGTGCTCGGCTTTAATACGAAAAGACAAAAGAAAAGTTTTTACATGTTGTTTTTTGTTTGTTTGTTTGTTTGTTTGTATCCACACACACACTGGAGAACCATCTGAATGTCTAAAAAATGATTTTTGCATAATAGCTTCGCTTTAATGCTTCAGGTTCAATAAAAGCTCATTGATATTCCAGGTGATTATGTATAATTTCCGCACAGTGGTATTGAATTCTCTAATCCGATTGTTGAGAAGGTGTTGATTTGATTTTTTTTTTTTTAAGAAAACCAGACATTAGTGCTGGATGCAAGTTGCATATACACCGATCAGCCACAATATTAACACTATTAACATTAAAACCAGCTAGGACTTGGGGTCCCCTCTGGCCTCTATGTGCTGTGGTTGTCTGGCACCAGGAAGTTGTGTGTTCTAGTTCCTTTCGTTATCCTGGCCAGCATTGATTTATTCCGGCGATTTGCAGTGTGCCTTGTCTTTTCTGTCGATTTAGATCAGACACACTGGACATTTGTCCCCGTGGGCACGAGTGAGACTTGGGTGCCTGTGAACCTGTTACTAGTTTGCTAATGTTGTTCTAATGTGTTAATGTCTCTATAGTAAAAAGCTCATTCACAGGGACTCAAAAAGACGCGCACGGAACATAATCTACACTTAATCCTAAGAATAAGATTTGTTATTTGCTTAAAAAGAAAGAGGAAGTCAGTAAGTTTTAATTTCATTTGTTAAAATGACAGACTGGTGAGAGAACAGCGCTTCATCTTGTAGCTGCTGTAACATAAGTGATAACAAGGACTAACTTGTCTCATAGAGTTTTCACAACTTTTAATGTAACTATAAATTGGTTCATCAAGCTGAAAAGATCTCCACGTCGTTCATTTCTCTACATTCATTCGTTATTTTCTATAACAGCACTCTCGGTAATGTATTTAATCCTGAGTCAAATTCATGTATCGTGAAAACCAAAAATGTTTCTACATAAAAATCACAATTATATGTGCAGCTTTACAATATACTGTGAGTGTGTGTGTGTGTGTGTGTGTGTGTGTGTGTGTGTGTGTGTGTGTGTGTGTGTGTGTGTGTGTGTCTGTATGAGAGCAGGATACTAGCTCTCATACAGACATTTTCTCATACATTATTTTTTACTCAAATATCTAAAATACGGCATCAAGGTCATCATTAAATTTAGTTGCGTTGCACTTGTTGTGTTTACATTTAGTCGTTCCGAGGCCGCTTTTATCCGAAGTGGTGTTTAAGTGAGGCGAGTGCTGCGAAACAAGCCGACACTGATACAAGAGACGCAAGACAGAGTCTCCACTGGCTGACTGAGGGAAAGAAGGGGGATAAAAGCGAGAATATGCACACACACACACACACACACACACACACACACACACACACACACACACACACATACACACGCACACAAATACCCAAATGCACCAAGATCATAAACAATCGTAGACTACTCTTTAAGGCAAAAGACTACAAGTAAAGAATATCCAAAAAAAATCATAAAATCGGAAGCAATCTTTGTCTATTATGATATAAAAAGCTGACATTTATGTATGCAAATGAGGCTTTGTATAATGAAATAAAATACCGCTCATTTGCATATTTAATGAAACCAAAATTCTAGCCTTTGTATGACCAGTTGAATTGTTTTTAGTATTTCATGCTCAGGTTTTTTCTTTTGTTTGTTTGCTTACAGAATATAATCTCGCATTTAATCATAAAATATATCATAACTGTTTTAAGTAACATGCTGGGTTTTTTTATATGCATAAAATCTAACATAAGCACATCCAATAATATTAACATTCAAAATAAATTCTTATTTAAACTGATATTTTTGGTTTACCGAATATTATTTCAGTAAAAGATGTAAAGATGCAAATATGATATTTCCACTTACAAGTATAATGTATAAGGTATGTCAAGAACACTGACAAGATAGATTAAGCATGATGTGGACTGTACTTTAACACACGCACACACACACACAAAAACACGTACATGTATGATGAACATATGACATTATATACTGAGTCAGCCAAAAAAAATTATACACACTTCAGGAAAAGAAAAGGAGTATGATTTACATTATATTAATGTTATCATATATATCATATATCAATATATATAACATATAGCAATGAATTTAGTATTATATATATATACATATATATATATAGGCCTATATGAAGTTTTTTCTTTTCCTTATGTGTATACATATATAAAATAATAGGGAACACTTAGTCCCAGTTTGACTTGAACATCTCTCATACTGTATATATATATATATATATATATATATATATATATATATATATATATATATATATATATAAAGAGAGAGAGAGATAACATGGAAGGATATATAACATGATGTAATCACGCTGAACGCATGGACGTAATGAAGTCGTAATGAAGTCGTAATGAACAATGAAATGTCACTACTGCAGAAAACCAGTGGGATAAACATTGTCCTGAGGAATTAAAATGTTTTTATTTTGGTGTTTTTTTGTTCCTTTATGTCGAAAAAACAGAGCTAGGTGAAAGCCTTTACACAAAAAGCCACAGTCCTAAGGCTCCTCCCTTCTCGCCCATCCCGATCTGAATTGAAACCCCATCACTCCTGCCCTCCTCCATTCCAGCACTCAGAGCGCAATCGGCACAACTCAGGGCTCTCAATAATACTTTGACAGCTGTAGAAAATGGCCGCTCTCAGTTTGGTTGCTTCTCTGCACAATCTCATTACATTACGCCATACCCGTGCGCCCTTGAAAGCTCTTTTCCAGAGCATGATGGAGAATAGCCTAATGGAAAAGGCAGGGTAAATAGGCCAGGGTAGCTCGAAACAGATGCAGGAGATTCATCAGACTGCATATTTAACATTACCTTATGAATTCCGTTTCCTTTTCCATTTCTGTATAGAACATCAAAGTAAAAAGGCAGAAACGCTTGCCGTGATTAGGTCGCTCTGAAGGCTTGTGCTGTATTGTATCGCATTTGAGTTCATTATATCCTAATCGTTATATCATCAGGATAAATCAGAAACGATGCGCAACCTTAAACCCAGCATTCGGTTTTTACATTAGGTATGTCATGGTATCCACTTTTAAACAGATCGACACATTGCTGCTGTGCAAGAATTCAATTATCAGCCTGGGAAAATGCTAGAATATTAAATATACCTGCATAGAGGCCATCCAAATGTATTCTCAGCATTGGTTTAAAAATGAGTAAAAAAAAAAAAAAAAGTTATGAAACAGATTTCACTTTTAACTCTTCAATGAAAATATTTTTGTTTGTTTGTTTGTTTGTTTTTAATGATAATAATAATACCTTTCATCTTTAATCAGGAATGTGGTGGCTCACACTGGACAGAAGATGAACAAAAAAAAAAGAAGAAAAGAAAAAAATTATTTGGGGATGGGGGTTTGGCTAAAATCGGAAGGACATGATCATTGGTACATATCCAGGAGCATCTGAACTGAGAGAGAAAGAGAGAGAGAGAGAGAGAGAGAGACACACACACACACACACACACAGAGTAGCAGTCTTCTCTAACCCAATGCATCTCTGCTGCAGAAGAGGACAGGTGAAAGAGCAGCTGAAAATGAACAACGATACAAGCTTTAATAAACTGACTGACACCGAACACCTCACCGGCAATTAGTCTCAATTAACACATTTTTTCTTCCCAACAGAATTAGAGGGCTCCCTCTAGAGGAGATGAATCATCACTAGAATGAACTACACTTCACTTTGATGAACTACAGAGAGCTCTTTCAGTTCGACAGAACAATAAAAAAATAAAATAAAAAAAACACAAGGAAGGTATGGGATCTTCATCAGCAACCGATGAGAGAGGAGAATTATCATGCACAAAAAGTCTGAGTCAAATTCATGGAAAAATATATTTTAACAGAACATTTCAGGTGTAATGTGAGATTGTGATGAAATACGTGATAAAAAAAAGAAACTGAAAATGCAGCATGTCTATTACAAACTATTATACAGTGCTGTGCCAAAGTCTTGACCAACCCTACAGCACATATCTTCAAATTAAATTAAATGATGGAGATTTGATTTAAAAAACGGGAATAAATGTTTTACTGCGACAGGCTTCAAAGGGCCTAAAGATGCAAGTTAAAGAATGTGCTGTTAATGTGACATCCTTAGCAGCGACCTCATTTCCCCTCCCGTCTGTCTGAACACTCAGCCTTCAGCATCACCAGTATACTAATCACCGACCTGATCATCTGGCATCATCTGCACCTGTTTCTTACTGGTTCATGCCTTAAGTTAGATGATTTTTTTTAAATGCTTGAATGATTCATAGGTCAGGTACAGTCTCTCATTTTCTGACTGAAAATGAGAGACTTGCCAAAAATAAGAGCCAAATTAAAAAATCCTTCAGGAAGCCTGCAGAACTGTTCCTCAAGATTACAATGAAAAATACAAGAAAGTCTGGCTCTTTGCAGGGAAAATATGAAAAAATGCAGGGTAGAGTAAAACCTTTGCACATTACTATAGAAACAGGCCCAATCCTACAGTTCTACAGTATGGTTTTACTGCACTTTTTTGCAAGATATTGAAGATATTTATTCATTTTCAATAAACTTATTCCAGTCAGGGTGAAAGTGGTTCTTGAGGAACTTCCTTTTTTCCATTAAGTCTGAATGTCATGCAATGCACCATGCCAATGGTTCTGGTTCTGGTTTAGTAATTGCCATTTCACCCATCAACATGGAAGAAACAAGAAAACACAAACTACAACTATGTTCACATAAAAGAGCAACTTACTGTATGACCCTGTTGTCTCAGGGATTAATTAAAACCCATACCAATACATTTCATACCAATACATAGTAACAAACCACTTTTTTATATTAAACAAGACAAGAAGCACAAATGTACTGTATATGCCATGCTTTGGGAATCACTTTTTGTTCTTTGATATTTAGGGTACCTTTGGTATTCAGTTCTACTTTGCAGCTTGTGGGAGGGATGGAAGATATTCACTCCCGTCAATCACAAGTGTATGTGCGGTAATGTATGTGGAAGAGGGCAGATAGCGCTTTCTCGTGAGCTGCGCTGTCCTGTGCCGCTGCATGATCAAAAGTTTGAAAATCCATGCTTGTCTGCGGAGCGTGAACTATGAGGGAAGAGAATTGATAGTAGGGATGGAAATCCCCAGGGATCTTTCAATACAATGATATCACAATATCTAGTAGATTTGTATTGTGATTCTGTAAGTATCACGATTTTATCAATATTGTAATATCTTAGATAGACACACTACATTGCCAAAGTATTCGCTCGTCTACCTTCACATGCATTGCATATGAACTTGAGTAACATCCAATTCATAATCCATAGGGTTTAATATGATGTTGGCCACACCCCATTTGCAGCTATAACAGGTGTGTTTATGGGAATTTTTGACCATTCTTCCAGACACTGAATTTATCCCAGTCTCCACTTTAATTTATCCCAGAGATGTTGTATCAGGTTAAGGTCAGGACTCAGGCAGCCCAGTCAAGTTCTTACATTTAGGCATTTGACAGACATTCTTATCCAGAACAACTTACATTTCTATTTCATTATACATGCAGTTGAGGTTTAAGAGCCTTGCTCAAGGGCCCAACAGGGTCCTTAAGAGTTGAACCTGGGACCATACAAACCATAGTCCAACGCCTTAACCACTGAGCTATCCCAGACCCCAGTTTTTCCACACCAAACTCGCTCATTCAAGTCTTTATGGACCTTGCTTTGTGCACTGGTGGGCAACAGGAAACATGTTGGAACAGGAAAAGGCCATCCATCAAAACTGTTCCCACAAAGACGGAGGTATGCTATTGTCCAAAATGTCTTGGTATGCTGAAGGATCAAAAGTTCCTTTTACTGGAAGTAAGGGACCAAGTCCAATGACTGAAGGACAACTCCACACCAATTCCAACATGACTGCGTACCAGTGCACAAATCAAAGTCCATAAGAACATGGATGCAACAAGAAACCCTCAGTAGAAGTACCGCAACAAGAAACCCTCAGTAGAAGTACCGCAACAAGAAACCCTCAGTAGAAGTTCCAGAGCGCAGCCATCGGTAACCAGGCAACCAATGCCTCACCGAAGGGGTTTCCCAAAAGACGCCATCTCTACAACAGCGCCCCAACCAATCAGCAAAACCGTGATTCCCTTCGCTGGAGGCGAACCAACGGATGAGAACGAAACGTAACACAAGTAAACAAACATGGTGCTTGATTCATAACTAAACCGTAAGATTAAACCGAAGACTCTGCTCTTGTGACTTTCTTTGATCTAGTAAACAGTACTAGAAGAACTTTCTTCATTTTTACCTTCCAAACTGTTTGTATGCTTGTGTGTGTAGTTTCATGTGTCGTAGATTAGTTAAATAAATTGTCGTTTCTTTATAAAGAACTGTTGTCTAGGTCATGTATCTGAAAGTTTAAACATTTGCCCAGATCTTAAGTTACCTTGCTCACAATTGCTAAATACTAGATTTTGTGTTATCATCGTTGGTCACGTGATAAGCAGAACTGGTAAGATACGCTAAATTGTGCTAAACGCTGGACGGGTAGTCGATAAAGTGTACATTATACATTTTGATTCAGTTAATCAAATTAACCCAAATCGTCAAAGATTCGATACAACTCTGACCCAGAGCTAAACCCTACATATATTGGTGAAGAATGCGTTGGGCATTGTGTCCCCATTAAAATGTCTACACACATGATGTAGAAGAACTTGACTGTCCGGTTACAATTCTAAACAAACTTGAAATGAAAACTCTTAAATAAAAAAAAAATTTAATAAATAAAAAAACACAGTTTTAAGAAATCGATTTTGGAGTAAGTGTGGGGATACATGAATTGCTGCCCAGTAGAATCTCAGTACGTATATAAGTGTCAATTTTGTCTCTATCTCTGACATAATGGACTGGTGTCCAAACAAGGAGAGAAAGATGCTGTAAACACTCTAACCACTATTTTATGCTTCCACTGGTTAGCACTGTGGCCTCGCATCTCCATGGTCAAGGATCTGACATTTTCTCCCCTTGACAGGTTTCCTCTGTGTTCTCCGGTTTCCTCCCACAGTCCAAAGACATTCAGGGTGGGCTAACTGACATTCCCGAAGTGCCTGTAGAGTGTGTGAATGAGTGTGTGATTGTGTGTATGTGCCAGTAGATGGGCACCGTTTCCAGGGTGTAATACCCGCCTTCTGCTAGAGATCTCCTAGCATCGGCTTCAGGCCTCCTCCAACCATGTATTGTACAAGATAAGCGGTATAGAAGATGAATGAGGGAATAAATAAAGTATGATGTGTCCAGGTTACCCATTTCCAGAGCGATGGGCGTGTCAAGGTAAGGAAGGGAGCGGGATGCCCCATCATGGGGGATGCCCTATCTGGACTGTTGACTGGTCAGGTCGAGGCTCAGCAACGTTATAGGGCAATAAACTGAAGTCAGCTGACGACCTGAATGTACTGAATGACCAGGTTATCACACATATGGAGTTGCACGATCATATTCCAGGACTCAGATTGTGAAAGAGAGGCTCTGGGAGCATCAGGAGTCATTTTAATACATGAACTGGCCGACACATTGTGTGCTGTCAAGCCGGTTGAACAAAAGTATAAGAATGTACGATTTATTGTTGGTCAGGTGGTGATGTAATGTAATGTTGCCATGAAACAGCATGCAGGCAAACATTTCGCAGTATGTCGTACACTATACTTTACAATAACACCTGGATGGATTAAAACCACTCGGGCACAAAAGTCAGGAGTCAGTAAGGGATCACGCTGAAGGCGAATGTGTTCAATCTAGCTGCGGTTTTGGTAAACGCTGATGGCCTCCAGAGCTTTTCTATAACATTGCTAGTACTCAGAAGGGCACAGCGCACCCCCCATCCCCCATCTATACTGGAGGCTGCCCTTTGCGATTCTCATACACTCCCTCCATTCTTCGCCCAATCACCTCCACCCCTCCCTCTCCCTCAGATACCCGAACAAATCAGCTTATTTCATTTCTTTTCCATTTCCCTTCCTTTTGCATGCAGAAAGCACATCTCTATCTCATTCACATCGCTACCTTTTACAAATATAATACTGGATACGGTATTCCAAAGCCTGTTTGGTCCTCACCAAGATTTAAAACCATGCCACATCCAACATACAGACACACACTCACACACATAAACACACACATACACAATCGATTGCTCCTCGATCATCAGCGTACACTGCATTAAAAAGCTATTGTGTACATGATTTGTGGATTTGGTATCCCATTTTTAGATTGCGGTTTCTCTAAAGATTTCTCCCTTACCTCAGCTCAGGGAGTTTTCCCTCACCGGTGTCGCCTCCGGCTCTCTCGTTAAACCCTATGCCGTACGGATTTCCGTAAAGCTGCTTCGTGACATGATTTGATCGCTGAAACATGATCAGCGATCAGAGCGCCAGCATTTCCACATCATACTTTCACAGGGCGCTACAGCTGGGCGTTGTGACGATAACGATATTATCACGTCGCGATACACTATAAATGATATTATATAAATGATATATACTGTAATATTCCACGTCCAACTGAGCAGCTCTTATTTTTGTTATGACTTTTGAACTAAAAGTGTGTACAGTGTATATGTAATAAGCACTGAAATGCAGTGTTATTGTGTTCTTGGTTGTTTAAATGTCATGTCTCGTACAAAGCAGCCGCACGGTGGCGTAGCGGCTAGCACTGTCAGCTTGCACCTCCAGGTTCTGAGTTCGATTCCCACCTCGGAGTCTGTGTGCATAGAGTTTGCATGTTCTCCCCCATGCCGCAGATTAGGCTAATGTGTGTTCCCAAATTGCCCATAATGGGTCCCGGGTGTACCCCATGACCCTGTATACAGGATAACGCGGTGTAGATAGATCATACAAAGCAGTAATATTTTTTTTCCCTGCGCTATTTTTTTTTTTTTTTGCTCGACACTCCAGTCCAGTAGGTGGCAGTATGCACAAATATAATGGTCTTACAAAATGTGAGTCTTTGTGGTTTGTATCTATTCTGAAGTGAAAACTGATCAATAAATTTGACTGATTGAATCGACCAATAAGATCAATTACACTCATAATTAATTCACTGTGAGGTCCAAACCAGCTCAGCGTCCTATGTAAGCATAGCCAAGGGGTCTGTTATTGATTTGTTTTGTTACAGTGCTGTAAATCACAACACGTTATTAATCAGAATTAATAAAGCACTCACTCTATCTATCTATCTATCCATCTATCTCTTTTAGGGACGGGAATCGACAGAGACGGGGACCACCTGCTACAACATTATCACGATATTTAGGTGCCGATTCGATCCGTATTGCGATTCTATTCTATAAGTACCATGATTTTACTAAAGAAATCCAGATATTCAATCCAATATTATTTTTGATAGTTTAGACTTCTAAACAAACTTAGCAAATAATTCGCTCCTCCCACACAAGGTAATTCGGGTATCCTGGTTAATTTAGTGCACCACCTGCAGGATTGTAGAGAAACTGCAGCATTTTATACGGTGGCCGTGAAGTGCAAAACAAAAAATGAACAAAACAGAAAACAAAATACATTTAAATACGAAATAACAAAACCCAAAACAAAATAACAAATTCAAAACCAAATTAACAAAACGGAAAACAAAATAACTAATTCAAAAACAAAATATCAAAACCCAAAACAAAATAACAAAACCCAAAACAAATTTGTTATTTTGTTTTGGGTTTTGTTATTTTGTTTTCAGTTTTGTTTTTTTGTTTTCAATTTTGTTAATTTGTTTTGCACTTCAGGGCCACCGTAATTTTACCATCTCCATGCAAACATAAAAAATAATTTTAATATTTATTTTTTTTTTATTATGTTGCCGATAAATGCATGGCCACACAACAGAAGTGCAATACGTAACTAAATTGATTATCGCGCTGTCTCGACTACTGTACATACATACAACAGTACAATCTGTCATTGCTTTAATGTAAACCTGAGTAAGTCAAAAACACGAATCAATAACATCTATTCAAAATATATATTCATTCATTCATTTTCTATACCGCTTTATCCTTCTATTCAGGGTCGCGGGGGACCTGGAGCCTATCCCAGGAGACTTCGGGCACTAGGCGGGGTACACCCTGGACAGGGTGCCAATCCATCGCAGGGCACACACACATACACACACTCACACACCCAATCACACACTACGGGCAATTTAGGAACGCCAATTAGCCTAACCTGCATATCTTTGGACTGTGGGAGGAAACCGGAGTACCCGGAGGAAACCCACCAAGCACGGGGAGAACATGCAAACTCCATGCACACCGAGACGGGAATCGAGCCTGGCCGGGGAATCGAACCCAGACCCTGGAGGTGCAAGGCGACAGTGCTAACCACTAAATCACCGTGCCGCCAAAATATATATTTTTTTTAATATTTTTATTCGAACACATGAGTTCAAGAATAAAATGCTTGACCGCACTAATTTCACTAACAGCCAAAACATTTCACTTTAAAACCTATACCATGCGCTGGTTAGTATCTCTCTCTCACTCTTTTGTGACTCTCTCCCTCTCACACACACACACACACGCACACCTTCACATCATCATTTTGCTCCTAAAACATTTAGATAGGTCAGTTTCCCTTATAGTGATGTCACGTCTTGTGTTCATGTGGGCCAACCTCAGTCTCTCCCCAGCCATTTCTGGCCTCCTTTAGAAGGCCATGCGTACCGATTCCCCTGTGAAAATGGCCGGTGGGACTGCGTCGTCAGAGGCCAGATGAATATTTCTTCCTTCGGCACTTTAATAATGAAGGCCTGGGGAGAGGGTCCATCCACGTAATAAGAGCCAAAGTGGAGAAACCATAAATCTTCTGACGGACCCACACACAGTGTCGGGCATTGCTGTACATCTCCAAATGCACATCCAGATCCAGACTAACACACACACACACACACCATGCCACAGAAGACCATGCTAGTGAAAATGTGGAGTGCGCATGCACAATAAGGAACATATTGTTTTAAGGCCTCGACTGTAACAATAGAAGGCGCAGGTGTTAAACTGTTTGGACTAAATAGGCTACGGAGACGCGTTGTTTTTTTTTTATCACAATATTGAGTAGATCCTTTCAATCAGAAACGACCTGTTCAGTTCATGAGTCTGCACTAAAGCCTAACTAATGCTCAAAACACATGCACGCAGTGAGAGCCGACTCAGATTGGTTTTATCCAACTGGTGCTGGTGTGCATGTGCGAGCAGGGCTTTTAAAGACCGAAATATATCAATTTGAGGTTTTTTGACATCGGAGTGTTTCCTTTTAACAAATATCTTCGAGTGGGTTATTATTATATGCACTTTTCCGGAGTCTTGCGCAACAGCACTACTTAAGGTTGCAAGAAAAAATACACAGAGAAATCACAAGCTTATATCTTTCTAGTCCCGTCTTAGTCTGTAGATTCATCATCTAGCGCTCAAGTGAGTGAATGGGATTGGATCTTCATCTACGCTGATATGAACCGATATACTGTATGTATTGCACACACCAACATCAAGACCCAAAATATTAAAACCCAAAATTGTGTAGGTTCCCCTTGGGCCACCTCTGTCCCTTTCAGACATGGCCTTCACAAGAGCTCTGAAGGTGTCGCAAGATGGGACCCTGCAACCTCCACCACCTCCTCCGAATCGGCCACATCGACAACCTTGAACTATTTTCCTGCAAAGCTCCATAAACAGCAAGCTGTGATGCACAGGGGGTTCTGATACCTTTCTGTATAAAATTGTTCAGGAACTTGCACTAAATTGGCTTTCCTGTGGGATCAGAACACATTTACGTTTGGCAGACACCCTTATCCATGATTTTTATCTCATTATACATCTGAGCGTTAAGGGTCTTGCTCAACGGCCCAACGGTGGTAACTTGTTGGTCATAGGGTTTTGATCCTGGGAAACATAATCCAATGCCATAGCCACTCAGCTACCCCTGACCCCATGTTGCTGACAGACATAAATGAGCCTTGGGTGGCCATGATCCAAACTAAACCAAGTTTGTTTAGAAGTGAAACGAACTCGGACATTCATCAAATTTGGACTCGCAATACAAATTGAATCAGCACCAATATATACTGTACCAGGCAAAGCAATTAAGCAATTTAGTAATAACAAGAACAACATCAACAATCGGTTGTTATTCTAAGACATGAAGGTCAGCTGTTCTGGAATAGTTCTTGTAAGAACAGTATTGTGTCAAGCGCATTTGCAAAACCCATTAGACACCATGATGAAACTGGCTCTAATGAAGACCTTCCCAGGAAAGCAAGACCAAAACCTCAACTCTGCTGCAGAGGAGAAGTTTATTTCGAGTTACCAGAACAAACAGCACGTCAGATTTGGAACTATTATGAATTCTTTACAGGGCATACAGTACGTAGTGGACACATCTCAAAATCAACCGTTCAAATGAGATTATTATGTATATCTTGGACGCCTTATCTTGGCAATGTATAAAGAAATAAAAAATCAAGACCATGCAAAAGACCATGAACCATGGAGTGTCCAGACTCTGGTGACACATCATTCTCTTTATGCCATTACACCAACCTAATAAACACTGTCACTCAGATTTATATTTAACCACCTGGAACCAACACTGTTCCGCAATCTAAACCATACAGTCGCATGCAACAAACGGCGTGCTGTTATACAGTCCCACTCTCATAAAAGCTGCACCTGAGTCAGGTTTCAGCAACGCAACACGCTGCATGCGATCTGCACACGCTGGCACAGAACTCAAGTTGCGTGTGGTACCGAGGAGTAAAGGTTCTCTATGAGGTACCTTAACACCAGCATGATGAATGACAGTCAGTGAGGTAGGTAGCTTTGAAGAAATAGGTCATTGAGCTAAAAATACCCCCCCTCTCTCTCTCTCTCTCTCTCTCTCTCCCCCACTCTCTCTCTCTTCATTCTGAAAACAAAGAAAATATCTGCCCGGAAAATAAAACGCACTGATGGGTCGGATGGCCTACCAGATTTTTAAATAAATAAATAAATAAGTAAAATAAAATGAATTCCGAACAGTACCCCAGATCAGAAGGCAAGGAGGCAGCTGGAGGGATTGATTAAAGGATGCAGGCAGGAGAGCACATGATGCACTTTTGTATATAATAAGTTGTAAAATATCGCTATCACTGATGCAAAGCAGGATCACTACTAGACCCATCAACTAGTAAAATTACTTCAGATTCTTGCCAGAGCCTATAGGGAGGGAAACCATAAGGCCATGTAAACAGATGAGCAAACAAAACATAAATAATAATAATAATAAAAATGCAAGATGTGTTTGGGTCTGATGGAAAGAAGGAAGGAAGGAAGGACGAACAGGGACGATTAATTCTGCGGAAAAAAAAAACTTTTAAAATGCTGCAAATGTCTGTTAACTCAGGAACATTTCATCTCAGTCCACCAATTTCATCATTCAAAACACGTATATACATATACACAAACGTATGTTCACACCTGACTGATCACACCCATATGTCCTTTTTTGAATACGCCATTCCAGATGTAGTCCCCCCCACTTCCCACTATCTCATAATAACCTCCCCTCCTCCGCCTTTCCACTAGATTCGGAAGTACGGCTGTGAGGATTAATGCCCGTTCAGCCACAAGAGCATTAGCGGGAACAGCCACCGATGTTGGCCGAGGAGGCCTGGTGTTCGGTCGGCATTGTGATCCATCTTAAAGGAGGTCAAAGGAGGCTCCGTGCAGGACACTTAAGACCTTGCGCTCCAACCGTGTCTCCGCGGAGTGCGCTTCGTGGACAGGGGCATCGTTACGGTGGGACAGGTCCGAGAGAATGGAAGTCTTAATGTTAATGAATACAAATATATTTTAGACAATCTAGTACCTCAACTTTGCGACAACAGTTTATGAGTGTGACAGTGTGATGAGTTTTCCACATAGTTTGGGGTATATACAGAGAGTACAAAGAAAATAAGTTGTATATGGTGCAAAAGGTGGATACAAGCAATTTCTGATTGTTTAATGAATGTAATAAATATCCCATCCTCCTATTTGTTTTAGGGTTTTTTTTTATATTTTGGTCCAGTGCATCAGGCGACAAATGTTCCCCAGTGCTACCATCAGTCCTGTGTAATGCCAACAGTAAAGCATTCATGTGTAGGGTTGCTTCTCAGAAACAGAGTGGGCTCACTCACAATTTTGCCTAAGAACACAGCCATGAATAAAAAGTGGTACAAAACCATCCTCCAAGAGCAACTTTTCCCAGCAATCCAAGAGCAGTTTGGTGAAGAACAATGCCTTTTCCAGTATGATGGAGCACCTCGCCATGAGGCAAAAGTGATAACTAAGTGGCTCAGAGAACAAAACATTGAAATTTTGGGTCCATGACCAGAAAACTCCCCAGACGTTAATCCTGGAGAGGCGGGTGCACAAACAAAAGCTCACAAATTCTGACAAGCTCCAAGCATTGATTATGCATGAACGGGCTGCCCTCAGTTAGGATGTGGCCCAGAAGTTGTTCGGCATCATGCCAGAGTGACTTGCAGAGGTCTTGAAGAAGAAGGTAAAATAAATCTGGAATACCATGATATACAATAAGGATATATTGATGTAATGGTCATGGTGTGGCGGCACGGTGGCTTAGTGGTCAGCACTGTCGCCTTGCACAGGTCCAATTTGTGGATTGTTTAACATAGTCCTTCGCTAAGCACTCATTACTCACAAATGAGCGGTTCTGAGCAGTTTTATCAAACATATCAGCGTCTACTAAATTGTACTGTATCACATCTAGTATGAACCAGAACAGGATACAGTGTATATTCATTATAAATAAATAAATACTTGCTATTACGCATGTTTGCACAAACAATAAAATGAAGACTAACTTACACTTAAAGAAATGGACAATAACGCTGCTGCTAATATACAATATATATATATACACACATACATACAGTACAGTATATATACTGTATATCCATCTATCCATAGGAACCGCTGTAGTCCAATTAGGACTAGTGGTGTATCGTCGTATTTATTCCCATTTTATGTCCCAACCCTCACACATGCACGCATCCACACACAGTGGGCAATTAAGGAACGCCAATTAGCCTACTCTGCATGTTTTCAGACTGTGGAAGGAAACCAGAGTACCCGGAGGAAACCCACCAAGCATGGAGAGAAACGGCAAACTCCATGCACACACACCCTGAGGCGGAAATTGGATCCAGACCCTGGAGGAACAAGGCGACAATGTATACACACAAACAGGCCAAAAAAATGTATGCACACTCACACAACACTTGTTTTCTACGCCCTTTTTTAAAACTCGAGCAGCAATGTGCAGTATTATGTTTCCTCTAAAGATGACAATAGCAGCACAATCATTGATGCCATCATGTGACCACATATATTTTGGGACCCCCTGTATGGCGAGACAGTGGCTTACTGGTTAGCACTTGCACCTCCAGGGTCCGGGTTCGATTCCCGCCTCAGGGTCTGTGTGCATGGAGTTTGCATGTTCACCCCAAGCTTGGTGTGTTTCCTCCGGGTACTCCGGTTTCCTCCCACAGTCCAAAGACATGCAGATTAGGCATTCTAAGTGGCGTTCCCAAATAGGTAGTAAGTGAATGTTGACTGGAGTACGTCGTAAAAATGGGAATTAATACCATGGTGGTCACCACTGGCCTCCACGGCCCCTCGCTGGACTACGGAGGTCCCTGGATGATGGATGGAGGGATGAAGGTACTTTATATGAGATCTGTCTTTTTATTTAAAAAAGAAAAATCAAATAAAAAATAATGCATTTACAAAAAAAATGGTCGATCAGACTGAAAGAGCAAAATCTCCCTCTCTGTCTCTCTGTCTGTGCACAAAGGAACCGAGTGGAAACTTGATGGAATGTGAACTGATGCGTTTTCAGTCCTAAGAATTCAGTCAAAGCAGCAATAACAAGTGGATGCGCTTCTCTCTCTCTCTCTCTCTCTCTCTCTCTCTCATTCTCACATCAATCTCTCATTCATTACAGATACGATTCTGTTGTTATTATTATTATTATCGTTATTATTATATTCTAATTATTATTCTCGAGCGCGCGCCGGTTCCCTGGTTATTTCCCTGAACAAATGAGGAGCATCATTTCAGCCGGTGTGACTCTCTGTCTCTCACACACACACACACACCGATCCTCCGGGTCACGTAATTTCTCACTTTAACATTCCAGCATGTCGACTATAAATATGCGCACCTTTATTTATAACCGCAGGAGCGCGCGCGCGCACTCGCCGGTGCGTCTCTATACGATTCGCGCCATCCCATAATAAACCCGTGGCTCGTGCCATCAGTTCCATCATGCTATTTCTTTTTTTTTTTTTATGCGCGAGCGTTACTTTTTTTCTTGTTTTTTTTTAAATGATGTTTGATGAATGTCAATGAGTCCGGAAATCTGGATTTTCCTTTTTTCTTTTTTTGGAAAAAGAGAGCAGCTGTACTTACGCTTTCGGAGGGTTCTGTACGGCTGTGGCCATGTCTGAGTCGGAGTGAGAGAATGTGGGAGAGCTGCAGATCCCCGGGATTGTACATCCAGCTCCTAATGTAAGCAGCAATTTCAATTTCATTCATTCTCTGGGGCTGCGGGTGCAGCAGCCGGCCAATAGGAGCGCAGGAGCGCCGCACGGAGGCTCATGGGAAATGAAGTTTTAAGAGGAGGCTCTGTTAAAGCGTGGCACGCGCGTGTACTACAACAACCGGCATGGTATAGCGCGCGCAGTGCAACAGTCCCGCGCGCAGTCCCGCCTTGGAGCCTAAACACCTTACTGTACTGTACTGTACTGTGTGTGCGTGCGTGTGTGTGTGTGTGTGTGTGTGTGTGTGTGAGAGAAATGTATTATTGTTATTTGTTTCTTTGTGTTATTGTAAAATGTGTGTGCGTGCATGCCACTACATATTTGTAGTTATTGTAAAATTTTGGAGTATGTGTGTGTGCTAAATGTATTGCTGCTATGTGCTTGTTTTGTGTGTGTGTGTGTGTGTGTGTGTGAAATTTATTATTGTTACTGTATATGCATCTTTGTGTGCATATACAGTGTGTGTGTGTTCTTATGGATTGTTATATTTTATTCCATATGTGTAATTATTGTGTAAGATGTGTTCTCTACCTTTTGCCATATTTTTTTTGTTATTGTAAAATGTTGGATTGTGTGTGCGTGTGTGTATGTTTGCATATGAAATTTCTGGATTATTGCTATGTGTGTGTAGTTTCTAGCCATTTGGAGTCACATAGCTATGGTGAAATGTTGGATTTTTCATGTGTGTGCTGTTTGTCATATATTATATATGTGTGTGTGTGTGCACGGGTTTATGCTTTGTCTCTTTATGCCTGTGCAGTGTATTGAGTCTGCTGTAACTCACTGGATTCTATGGCACCACCTGGAGCAGACATCTGGAGTAGCATTAGATGCCAACACAGGGTTTATTTATTCAAACTGATGGCCACCCGAGTTATAATCAACACACTAAATATATCATCAGGGTTTTTTTTCTATCAGTACTGTATTCCTCTGCTCCTGATGTGCAGCTGATGAGCAGTTCAGGATTGTGTGTTATGAACTGATTTTATTTCCTCCAGTGGAGTCCAGGCTTCTCGGATCATGTACGTTGTTTCATGTACTGTACATGTGTTGCTTATTAATCAATAAACATGTCACCACATGTGATCATCGCTAGAGCTATGGATATACTTAATGCAACACAATCAAACCTTGTGTACCACCTGTCCAGCATATCCTTGTTCTTTAGTACCACCTTTCCTTTAGTAGAACCTGTCTTGAAGAACCCCTATGCAGTGTATCCATGTCTATCTATTGGATCCCCTGTCCTGAAGGACTGTCTGTCCTGTAGTACCAACTACCCTTGAGTACCCTTGTGTTGAACTGTCCTGGAGCACTAACTGACCTTTTGTACCCCTGTCCCTGTTCTTAGATTTAAGTTAGCTCGTTAAGTTGGCAATTCCATGTGTACTGTACCTACACTGATCAGCCACAGCACTAGCACCACCGCCAGGTGAATTGAACCCACACACAACCCAAAGGGTTCACCACTACTGTCCCAATGCAAGACACTACATCGCATCCCAAGAGATCTTGTGAAGTTATCCCCAAGGAGGAAAAGCTCCCATGTAGGCACAAGAGGAACCAACACCATATTGAGCTCAATGTTTTTGGTTTTATTGTTATGGTTATATGGACATCCATATATGAACAGTTTGACTGCAAAATGAGATAAATTCCATTTTCAGATTTTCGCACCTTCTGGCAAATTATTGTACATTATAGACACACATGCTTGTCTATAACAATGCACTTTTGGTGAAAATGTTGAACTATCATGAGCACTGAAGGTAAGTAAATGAAGCAGAGATATAATGGTTCAACACTATAACTAAAGATGTGAGATACAGATGTTATATATTTACATTGCCATAAACGCCAAGACAGACAATTCTGACATGAACGTTTTGGCACTTGAGGTTTTTAACAGCCGTATGAAACAATGCACAAAATCTTTTCTAACAGTTTAAAAAAAAAATTTCTTCTGTCAAACTGTGCGTACGTATATACTGTATCTATATTTTGCTTGACATGTTCTCTTAGCCCTTGGGCATGTGTGGCTCAGTGGCAGGCATCTCAAATGCCATGCAGAAGGTCTGGGTTTGATTTCCAGCCAGTCAAATCCCAGCCACTGGATCCAGAGTATCCTTAGTGGCAGTCCCAAGCCTGGATAAAAATGAGAGAGTTGTGTCAGAAAGAGCATCCAGAGTAAAAAAACTTTACCATGTTCAATGCATGGATCTGCTGTGATAAGCTTTTAATAGGAGCAGCCACTTATCTAGTATCTTCTTACCGCTGTGAAATATAAATAGCTTTACTTATGAAATCCATGGCCTGTTTACAGTATTTGACCCCATAGCTTTTAAATATGTACTACTGGTTAGATGCTAACTGCATTTTTTTATTTTGTACATATATGTTGCACAATGAAAATAAAGATAAAGACGTCCAGCAAATGGAGCTATTGAGCTATCCTATAGATGGAACTACTGAGATGTCCAGAATACAGTGATCGATACATCCAACAAATGGAACTAGCGAGATGTTCAGTAGACTGAGCTAGTGGGATCTCCAGCAGAAGGAATCCTGATGAATCTGGTAACATGTCTAGCAAACTGAGCTAGTGAGTTGGACAGTAGACAGCACTAGTGGGTCCAACAGATGGAGTTAGTGATCATTCAAGCTGATGTAAGATGTCCAGCTAATGGACCTATTGAGATGTCCAGCAGACGGAGCTAGTAAGACATCCAGGAGAGGGAGCTAGTAATATGTCGAGCAGACAGAGCGCTTGAGACGTCAAGCAGATGGAGCTAGTGAGATGTCCAGCAGATGGAGCTAGTGAGACGTCCAACAGACGGAGCTATTGAGATGTCCAGCAGACGGAGCGATTGAGATGTCCAGCAAATGGAGCTAGTGAGACGTCCAGCAGATGGAGCTAGTGAGACGTCCAGCAGATGGAGCTAGTGAGACGTCCAGCAGATGGAGCTAGTGAGATGTCCAGCAGATGGAGCTAGTGAGACATCCAGCAGATGGAGCTAGTGAGATGTCGAGCAGACAGAGCGTTTGAGATGTCCAGCAGATGGAGCTAGTGAGACGTCCAGCAGATGGAGCTAGTGAGACGTCCAACAGATGGAGCTAGTGAGACGTCCAGCAGATGGAGCTAGTGAGACGTCCAACAGATGGAGCTAGTGAGTCGTGCAGCAGATGGAGCTATTGAGATGTCCAACAGACGGAGCGATTGAGACGTCCAGCAGATGGAGCTAGTGAGACGTCCAGCAGATGGAGCTAGTGAGACGTCCAGCAGACGGAGCGATTGAGACGTCCAGCAGATAGAGCTAGTGAGACGTCCAGCAGATGGAGCTAGTGAGACGTCCAACAGATGGAGTTAGTGAGTTGTCCAGAAGATGGAGCTAGTGAGATGTCCAGCAGATGGAGCTAGTGAGACGTCCAGCAGACGGAGCTATTGAGATGTCCAACAGACGGAGCGATTGAGACGTCCTGCAGACGGAGCTATTGAGATGTCCAACAGACAGAGCGAGTGAGTTGTCCAGAAGATGGAGATAGTGAGATGTCCAGCAGACGGAGCGATTGAG
Source organism: Channallabes apus (assembly GCA_030522415.1). Lineage (NCBI taxonomy): Eukaryota > Metazoa > Chordata > Actinopteri > Siluriformes > Clariidae > Channallabes > Channallabes apus. The sequence goes on along the minus strand of CM060126.1, from coordinate 5,542,280 downwards.
ATGTCCAGCAGATAGAGCTAGTGAGACGTCCAGCAGATGGAGCGAGTGAGTTGTCCAGAAGATGGAGATAGTGAGATGTTCAGCAGACGGAGCGATTGAGATGTCCAGCAGACGGAGCTAGTGAGATGTCCAGAAAATGGAGCTAGTGAGATGTCCAGCAGATGGAGCTAGTGAGACATCCAGCAGATGGAGCTAGTGAGATGTCGAGCAGACAGAGCGTTTGAGATGTCCAGCAGATGGAGCTAGTGAGACGTCCAGCAGATGGAGCTAGTGAGACGTCCAACAGATGGAGCTAGTGAGACGTCCAGCAGATGGAGCTAGTGAGACGTCCAGCAGATGGAGATAGTGAGACGTGCAGCAGATGGAGCTATTGAGATGTCCAACAGACGGAGCGATTGAGACGTCCAGCAGATGGAGCTAGTGAGACGTCCAGCAGATGGAGCTAGTGAGACGTCCAGCAGACGGAGCGATTGAGACGTCCAGCAGATAGAGCTAGTGAGACGTCCAGTAGATGGAGCTAGTGAGATGTCCAACAGATGGAGCTAGTGAGTTGTCCAGAAGATGGAGCTAGTGAGATGTCCAGCAGATGGAGCTAGTGAGACGTCCAGCAGACGGAGCTATTGAGATGTCCAACAGACGGAGCGATTGAGACGTCCTGCAGACGGAGCTATTGAGATGTCCAACAGACAGAGCGAGTGAGTTGTCCAGAAGATGGAGATAGTGAGATGTCCAGCAGACGGAGCGATTGAGATGTCCAGCAGATAGAGCTAGTGAGACGTCCAGCAGATGGAGCGAGTGAGTTGTCCAGAAGATGGAGATAGTGAGATGTCCAGCAGACGGAGCTAGTGAGATGTCCAGAAGATGGAGTGATTGAGATGTCCAGCAGATGGAGCTAGTGAGACGTCCAGCAGATGGAGCTAGTGAGACGTCCAGCAGATGGAGCTAGTGAGACGTCCAGCAGATGGAGCTAGTGAGATGTCCAGCAGATGGAGCTAGTGAGACATCCAGCAGATGGAGCTAGTGAGACGTGCAGCAGATGGAGCTATTGAGATGTCCAACAGACGGAGCGATTGAGACGTCCAGCAGATGGAGCTAGTGAGACGTCCAGCAGATAGAGCTAGTGAGACGTCCAGCAGATGGAGCTAGTGAGACGTCCAACAGATGGAGCTAGTGAGTTGTCCAGAAGATGGAGCTAGTGAGATGTCCAGCAGATGGAGCTAGTGAGACGTCCAGCAGACGGAGCTATTGAGATGTCCAACAGACGGAGCGATTGAGACGTCCTGCAGACGGAGCTATTGAGATGTCCAACAGACAGAGCGAGTGAGTTGTCCAGAAGATGGAGATAGTGAGATGTCCAGCAGACGGAGCGATTGAGATGTCCAGCAGATAGAGCTAGTGAGACGTCCAGCAGATGGAGCGAGTGAGTTGTCCAGAAGATGGAGATAGTAATATGTCGAGCAGACAGAGCGCTTGAGACGTCCAGCAGATGGAGCTAGTGAGATGTCCAGCAGATGGAGCTAGTGAGACGTCCAACAGACGGAGCTATTGAGATGTCCAGCAGACGGAGCGATTGAGATGTCCAGCAAATGGAGCTAGTGAGACGTCCAGCAGATGGAGCTAGTGAGACGTCCAGCAGATGGAGCTAGTGAGACGTCCAGCAGATGGAGCTAGTGAGATGTCCAGCAGATGGAGCTAGTAAGACATCCAGGAGATGGAGCTAGTAATATGTCGAGCAGACAGAGCGCTTGAGACGTCCAGCAGATGGAGCTAGTGAGATGTCCAGCAGATGGAGCTAGTGAGAGACGTCCAACAGACGGAGCTATTGAGATGTCCAGCAGACGGAGCGATTGAGATGTCCAGCAAATGGAGCTAGTGAGACGTCCAGCAGATGGAGCTAGTGAGACGTCCAGCAGATGGAGCTAGTGAGACGTCCAGCAGATGGAGCTAGTGAGATGTCCAGCAGATGGAGCTAGAGAGATGTCGAGCAGACAGAGCGTTTGAGATGTCCAGCAGATGGAGCTAGTGAGATGTCCAGCAGATGGAGCTAGTGAGACGTCCAACAGATGGAGCTAGTGAGACGTCCAACAGATGGAGCTAGTGAGACGTCCAGCAGATGGAGCTAGTGAGACGTCCAACAGATGGAGCTAGTGAGACGTCCAGCAGATGGAGCTAGTGAGACATGCAGCAGATGGAGCTATTGAGATGTCCAACAGACGGAGCGATTGAGACGTCCAGCAGATGGAGCTAGTGAGACGTCCAGCAGATGGAGCTAGTGAGACGTCCAGCAGACGGAGCGATTGAGACGTCCAGCAGATAGAGCTAGTGAGACGTCCAGCAGATGGAGCTAGTGAGACGTCCAACAGATGGAGCTAGTGAGTTGTCCAGAAGATGGAGCTAGTGAGATGTCCAGCAGATGGAGCTAGTGAGACGTCCAGCAGACGGAGCTATTGAGATGTCCAACAGACGGAGCGATTGAGACGTCCTGCAGACGGAGCTATTGAGATGTCCAACAGACAGAGCGAGTGAGTTGTCCAGAAGATGGAGATAGTGAGATGTCCAGCAGACGGAGCGATTGAGATGTCCAGCAGATAGAGCTAGTGAGACGTCCAGCAGATGGAGCGAGTGAGTTGTCCAGAAGATGGAGATAGTGAGATGTCCAGCAGACGGAGCGATTGAGATGTCCAGCAGACGGAGCTAGTGAGATGTCCAGAAGATGGAGTGATTGAGATGTCCAGCAGATGGAGCTAGTGAGACGTCCAGCAGATGGAGCTAGTGAGGTGAGACGTCCAGCAGATGGAGCTAGTGAGATGTCCAGCAGATGGAGCTAGTGAGACATCCAGCATATGGAGCTAGTGAGATGTCGAGCAGACAGAGCGTTTGAGATGTCCAGCAGATGGAGCTAGTGAGACGTCCAGCAGATGGAGCTAGTGAGACGTCCAACAGATGGAGCTAGTGAGACGTCCAACAGATGGAGCTAGTGAGACGTCCAGCAGATGGAGCTAATGAGACGTGCAACAGATGGAGCTATTGAGATGCCCAACAGACGGAGCGATTGAGACGTCCAGCAGATGGAGCTAGTGAGACGTCCAGCAGATGGAGCTAGTGAGACGTCCAGCAGACGGAGCGATTGAGACGTCCAGCAGATAGAGCTAGTGAGACGTCCAACAGATGGAGCTAGTGAGTTGTCCAGAAGATGGAGCTAGTGAGATGTCCAGCAGATGGAGCTAGTGAGACGTCCAGCAGACGGAGCTATTGAGATGTCCAACAGACGGAGCGATTGAGACGTCCTGCAGACGGAGCTATTGAGATGTCCAACAGACAGAGCGAGTGAGTTGTCCAGAAGATGGAGATAGTGAGATGTCCAGCAGACGGAGCGATTGAGATGTCCAGCAGATAGAGCTAGTGAGACGTCCAGCAGATGGAGCGAGTGAGTTGTCCAGAAGATGGAGATAGTGAGATGTCCAGCAGACGGAGCGATTGAGATGTCCAGCAGACGGAGCTAGTGAGATGTCCAGAAGATGGAGCTAGTGAGATGTCCAGCAGATGGAGCTAGTGAGACATCCAGCAGATGGAGCTAGTGAGATGTCGAGCAGACAGAGCGTTTGAGATGTCCAGCAGATGGAGCTAGTGAGACGTCCAGCAGATGGAGCTAGTGAGACGTCCAACAGATGGAGCTAGTGAGACGTCCAGCAGATGGAGCTAGTGAGACGTCCAACAGATGGAGCTAGTGAGACGTCCAGCAGATGGAGCTAGTGAGACGTGCAGCAGATGGAGCTATTGAGATGTCCAACAGACGGAGCGATTGAGACGTCCAGCAGATGGAGCTAGTGAGACGTCCAGCAGATGGAGCTAGTGAGACGTCCAGCAGACGGAGCGATTGAGACGTCCAGCAGATAGAGCTAGTGAGACGTCCAGCAGATGGAGCTAGTGAGACGTCCAACAGATGGAGCTAGTGAGTTGTCCAGAAGATGGAGCTAGTGAGATGTCCAGCAGATGGAGCTAGTGAGACGTCCAGCAGACGGAGCTATTGAGATGTCCAACAGACGGAGCGATTGAGACGTCCTGCAGACGGAGCTATTGAGATGTCCAACAGACAGAGCGAGTGAGTTGTCCAGAAGATGGAGATAGTGAGATGTCCAGCAGACGGAGCGATTGAGATGTCCAGCAGATAGAGCTAGTGAGACGTCCAGCAGATGGAGCGAGTGAGTTGTCCAGAAGATGGAGATAGTGAGATGTCCAGCAGATGGAGCGATTGAGATGTCCAGCAGACGGAGCTAGTGAGATGTCCAGAAGATGGAGTGATTGAGATGTCCAGCAGATGGAGCTAGTGAGACGTCCAACAGATGGAATTAGTGTGATTGTTAGCAGACAGCACTAGTAAGATGCGCAGAAAATTAAGCTACTGATTTGTCTATCAGATGGAGTGAAAATATTAATGAATTCATTCATTCATTTTCCCACGTATCCTGTGTACAGGGTCGTGAGGGGGCCTGGAGCCTCAGGAGACTTTGGGCACAAGGTGGAGTACACCCTGGATGGGGAACCAATCCATTGCAGGATACACACACATGCTCAATCACACACACACAGATTAACCAATACTGCAGACAACAAATTAAAAGTCTTAAGCATGAAGTAATAAATTGATTGTTAGTGTGGATGCTGCATTGTTGCCATTGTTGATGTGGTACCGGTGGTTAATGTTGCAAAAAATTTTGCGTTAAATGATTTTAAATCAAATACTAGCCACAATGTATGTAGAAAGAGAAAATATTTATTTTAAACTCGATTGTGCTATCTAAATCTTGAGATTTAGTGTTTAAATGCTCACCTTCTCTGGGTATCAGCACATAGAGGAATAAAGGGCAGCAGGATGGCAGACCAGTCAGTTAAAATGCTGCGATCGAAGAGGTGATTGATGTGGAGGTCAGCCTCTCTAAAACAGAAATTAAGAGCTTAATTAAGATGGAGCCAGAAGGGAAAGACAGAAGGAGGAGTAAAGAACAGGAAGATGGCTCACTGAGAAGTAATAGCGAAGACCAGCGGAAAGGAATTGAGGGGATCATGATTGACATTAGGACATTGTGGAGCAGCTGGTCCAAGTTGCTGATGTGAAGTTGCTGCTGTTCTCTCTGTGTCCATCGGGTTCTCTGCTGAACGTCAGAGCTGAAGTCACATGTGAGACGTGTTTATGGCAGGAGGAAGAGATCATATTAACAAGCGGTTAGATACTTGGAACATGACGCATGGAATACATGATACTGAGATTAATGAAGAATTAATATCACGTTGTTTAAATTCCTTGGCTTTGTTTTAGTTACTTTTTAAATGTAAATACTTAATCAGAAACATTTTATAGGGATTTTAAACATAATTGCACAACTGAAATTAAAAACATTTGTAAAAAAAATAATAATAATTTCATACAGTCCATCTGCAGTACCTTTACAGCCCACTAGGGGCCTGCAGGGTCACACTTTGGGAAACACTGTTCTAAAAACAAATCAACACACAGTATACACAAAACCTATACAGGTAGGGAACCAGTTGTCACCCATAGATAGGGATATCTCCAAACAGCCCTGGATGCGGAAAAGAAAGCATCACACTATGATGTCACTCAATATGGTGTCACTAAGGAAGTTATTAGCCACTTTTCGGCATAAGTTTACGACATCGCCACGGCCACATTTGAGATATAAAACATTACTTTGCAATTTTGCTTCCTCAGTGTCTTGAGATCACAGTTCCCGGGTTTGGTGGTGATCGTAAAAATCCCCTATGAGTGTATCAAATTCCATTGGGTGCATTTTACAAACAACCCAAAATAACAGACTTTCTGTTGAGAGGGAAAGTTGTTCATCTCGATGAGATCTAAATGTGTACTGGATTTCACATATACATCTGCAAGTGTGTATGAGCTATGCAGCAAAAATCTCCCATGAAGGCACTTTGTTGTAATTGAATAACTTCTTTCCTGTTTGAAGTGTATTTTAGACTATTTCAGACATACACATTAGTGATATGAAGGACTAGACATGTTAGAGGCAGACATATTAGAATTTTTACATGAACAATTGAGATGTCAAAAATATTTCATATTTTAAGCTGATATGAAAAGTGGATATTAAGGTAATTTGTGGATTGTTTAACATATTTCTTCATTCACAAATGAGCAGTTCTGAATAAAGTTTGTTGCTCATCAAACATATTCAAACATGTAGGAGTCTACTAAATTGTATTGCAATTGTAATGTAATTACACTTTGCACATTCTGTGTAATTTATATTGTAACTTTTGTAAATTTGTAGATTTTTTTCATTCATTGTTTTCCATATTTCTTAGTGCTATTTTTCTTTTATTGCAGTGAAATCTTTCTGTATTCATATTCTGTCCTATATCACACTGTGTCTGGGTAACAAATAAAATTTTAATTTGATATAAATAAATATTCACTCGCTCATCGTCCATACCACTTTATCCTATTTAAGGAGACTTAGGGCGCAAGGCGGGGTACACCATGGACAGGGTGCCAATCCTTCACAGGATACACACAATCACACTCACACAGTCATTCACACACTATGGGCAAATAAATACATGAATAAATAAATAATAATAATTATTATTATTATTATTTATATTATTGTTAATAACAATAATAATAATAATAATAATAATTATTATTATTATTATTATTATTATTATTATTATTCAATAATTCATAAACATTAAGCTGTAAAACAAAAACGTTTGCCGACTTACACCAGTAGGTGGCGGTAATTAACCACCCTGTTGTTTGGAAACCGCTGTACAGATGATGAGGAAGAAGACAAACGCACGAGCGTGGCCTCGGATGCGGAAGTGTTTGTTCTGAAGTCTGTTTACAAGCGCACCGTCACTGGCATCCCGCCGCCTGTGTAACTTGTCATGGTCGAAATTCGGCAACAATGTCGGAGATGTTACTGAAGGAGATGGAAGAAGTGTCTCTTAGTCAGCCGAAGGAAGAGGAGGAGGAGAGCGGACGGAGTTTCCTGCTGATCGACGAGAACGAGAGCCTGCAGGTAAACACTGTCCTGTTAGCATTAAAGCTAGGTCATAGTAAACAAGGCTTAATGTTTAATCAAAAATATCTTAAAGAGCCAAGCACAGTCTGAAAAGTTAGGCGTGTGTGTCTGAATCTAACAAACATCCAAGTTGTGTTGTTTAATTGTGTTGAGAATGTTTCATAAATACAGAAAACAATAATAAGGTACTGGTGTCTGTATTGATTACAGATAATGATAAAAAGAACAGTGACACGTGATCACTAGTTGATGTGACACGTGATCACCAGATTGTTCTGAGCCATACATGTATTGTAGTCATGTAGACACTGAAGGGCATGCAGTTACAGGAACATCATCAACAATAGAACACAGTTACTGATCCAACACTGAAACTGATTATTTTGTTTAATGAGAAAAGTGTTTGTAGAAATAGTTAAAAGGTTAAAGCTAAAAAAAATTATAATCTGATGAGCTTTAATGTAATCAGCGATATTATTATTTCAGGTTGAAGCCCACAAGTACATGTCTGTCTTTCTGTACGGCAGAACATTCTGTCTAAAAAATTCATATTCTGTAAGGTTGAGTATCTTACCCTTTGTTTACACTAAGTTGTACTTCTTTCATTATTAACCTAATACACTCCCTGTTCTGTAACCACAGATGATGAATCTAATAAAGAGTAGATCGGATAAAGATGAATTTTTCTTTTAAGCGCGTTAAAAGTAATCCCAGTAAAAATATTCAGTTTAGTTTTTCTGATTAATATCTGTTGGTGCAGGTGTTTGTTTTTCTACTTATTGGTATTTATTTTTTATTTTTTTAAGTAGATTATTAAATCCTACACATACCTGTTCATAACATCGCTTTTACTCAACATTTTGATTTCATTTATGGTGCAGGTTAAACTTCAGGCAGATATCTATGTACTGCAAAATCTTTATTAAATTCTGTCCAGCCAGTTTTGTGTGATGCTGTGACAGACACACAGAAAATTTTCTGAGACTGGGTTTTGGTCGTCCAATGTATGAAACATAAGGATATCATTGAAAGAGCGAGTTCTGCCCAAATGTACAGACAAAACCTTTCTTTTATTTATGTAGAAAACTTCACATCCTGAACAAACTTTTTTTTTTTGTTTAAAATTGTGATAAAATGGGTGGGGGGTGCTTAATCAGGATATTTATAAATCTGTGATACTTACAGAATCGCAATATTAATTGAATCAGCACAAAGGTATGGTGGTGATATCATACCGGAAGGTGACTGGTGATTCCCATCCCTATTGTCCGGATTGTCCCCCTCCTCGGGTACAACGCTTCCTGGGATAGCCTCTAGCCCTCCCCCGTGGCCCTGTACACAGGATAGGCGGTATAAGTAGATGAGATATAATGATATCAAGAAAACAACATTTCTCCCACACTAGAAAACGTACTGATTTTTACAAATTACATTTTTGTTATTGTTACTATTTCTACAATTTAATTCACAAGGACTACGACATACAACAGACTCCCTCAAGTCTATGTTATAACCTTGTTAATAATTTCATAGTTGTTTGGTCCTCATAAAGAGGTAATAACAAAGAAAACCGTATACAGTTTTGAGTATAAGAATATGCATTATTTCTCCTAGAAAGTAATCCGACCTCCAGCTAGTGTTTGGTTTCCTGACATGCAAAAGATTTTAGTACCTTCAGACTTTGTACTTTCTTGATAAAACATCAACTTTCTTTTTCTTTTTTTTTTTTTTTCTTTTTTTTTTTTCAGTTTTAAGGCAAACAAAATAAAATTGTGACTGAATGTTAACAGCTACTGGAACATGATGAGGTCTTATAGACATTCACAGAATATTTATGTAATTATAATGGGCGTTCAAATCAATCCAGGACTTTTGATTGTGCAGAATAACAGAACACAGTTATAAGAGATTAAAAACTCCCTTTATTTCACTATATAATCCCCTGTTACACTAATCCACTTATGAACATTAACATGTTTATATCTATATGATCTATACCAAGACCATTTCATCATCATTTCTAAGCATTTGCACGATGAAACTGTATGTGTGTAATAGCTCATGTTCGTACTGGGCTCATATTGCACTTCACCGTCTGACACCGAGACGCCAGACGTCTAACGTCTCCTGCCTCAGTAAACACGATATCCAGAGCTAATGGTATTGTAGGTCATTTTGCCTTTGGCTATCTGAGAAGTTTAATGTTTGTCAGACAAGTCTAATAATTACCTACAGCACAGGTTCTCAACCTCTCACCCTCCACATTTTAGTGTTTTTTTTTTTGTTGTTGTTTGTTTTTTCCCAGCTCTAAAGACACCTGATTTTAATGAATCAGCTAATTAACATTTTTTTCTCTGAATGGAAGTGAGTGTGATGGAACTATAAAATGGCTCAGGACCACCAGTGCATCCTCAAGTATGATGCAGAGACTAAAGAGCCCTTAAAATGTACATTAGCATCAGCTGTGTTGGAGTTGAAGCTGAAGAGGAGATGAGGAGGTTGTATGAGCTGGATGTATTGAAGGACTAAAGCGTCACTGCATTAGCTCAGAATGAAGTGGCGGCTAAATCCCTCTGCAAACTGCAAAAATCTTTCTTTCTAGCTGTTGAGTGCCGGTGAAAAGTCCTGCAAGTTTTGTGAATACAGGTTGTCCCACGACTTATGAATATTTGAGTTACAGATTTCCACAAATACAAACGGAATGCGGTTCTACTGCTGGTTCAATCACGGAAGTAGCCCACGTGTATTGCACAAAAGATAGACGCTGCAGTGCACCAGATACCAATATTTATATTATATTTTACACTTATATATTACACCTTATCTCAGTGTGTAAGTGAATGTAAAAAAAATGTCTAAAGTCCGGTATATTTTACGTTTGTGTGTGTGTGGGATGGGGGCGGGGGGGTCGTGCAGGAGAAATGAGTCGACCTCACGTGTTTCAATGAATCAGTCCGAGAGCACGATGATAGAAAATGTCTGTCATGTAAAGCTGTCCTGATGGAGAATAATCCTAATTTCAGGAAATCCTCGACAAAACAGAGTTCACAGTCCAATACAGTGGAAAACAGCTCTGAAACAAAATGGCATCCATGATTCCCCCTCGAGATTAATTTCTTTAGGCGTGGTTACGGTTTTTGGCCACATGATGGCAGTGTGGGGAAAGGGGGTCAGATTTAGTCAAGTGGATTGGTTTACATTGTATATTTGTGTCAAAAGCGTATAAGACTCAAAGTATAAGACGTTGTCTGACTTAAGAACAAATCGGACTTATGAACGTGCTCCTGGAACGAAACTCGAGGACTACCTGTATAGTTGTTTGCTCCACCTCAGGGATAACATCCTCTTTAGCCACAACTTTATATGCAGTCAAAATGGTGCATGAACTTAGGTTGTAGCTATGATGCATTAAGAATAATGTCATCTCGTTATACTAGCTGGATTTAATAAAAATCGCAGCCCTCTGAACCATCACTCTGCCTCTGTGTCATTTCCCAGGTCAAAAACGAAAGGCACTTCCTCAGGAAACTCGGCTGCAGCGCGGCAGAAGGAATCAAGGTGCTCTCGATCTTCGGCAACACCGGCGACGGCAAATCGCACACGCTCAACCACATGCTGTTCGACGGCGAGGATGTGTTCGCCACGTCCCCCTCTCCGGCTTCGTGCACCGTCGGCGTCTGGGCCGCGTATGAGCCTCATCTCAACCTGATCGTGCTGGATACCGAAGGCCTCCTCGGCGCGTCCGTCAACCAGAACCAGAGAATGCGCCTGCTGTTAAAAGTACTGGCCGTGTCCGACGTAGCCGTGTACCGCACGCGGGCCGAGCGCCTGCACAACGACATGTTCCATTTCTTAGGAAGTGCTTCGGCCGCATATATGAAGTACTTCACTCCTCAGCTGCGCGCCCTGTCCAGCCGGTGCGGCCTCGATGTACCGCTCTCGAACCTCGGGCCGTCGGTGGTGGTGTTCCAGGAGACCTCGCGCACTCAGCTGCTGGGTGACGGTGAGTCAGCGGTTTCTTGCACCCAAAGTCTCCTAAAGATTGTCTGGAGCTCTGTAACAAATTCGAGACCCCCCGGCCAAGCACGTGTCAAATATTATCGACGGCTATTGTGTGTGTAGTGAGAGGAAAAATGTACGTTTGTTCGTACCGTGAGAGTTTTAGTTAACTGTTAATCATGAAATTAAGTTAACAGAAGCTTTAATAATGCATCGCTTTACATTAAGAAGCCAGGTTATTATCCTGATCAATAAACACAATAAACATCTGCCTGTTTTGAGCCCGCAATTGATTTAAAATCGATTCACACACCACAGACACAACAGTGGCTGCAGATATCATACTTCAGAAGCGCTTCCATGACCTGAGCCTGAGCACCGAAGCCTTCAGCGCGGTGCAGTACATAGGAACGAAGACGGTCATACCTCCGACAGACTTCTCCCAGTTAAGAGAGACGGTCACGAAGCAGGTGAAGAGCACGGCGTCGCGCGCCCCTCGCCAACCAGACATCGTCTTCAGCGCCCTGAAGGTACACCAGAGTAAACCTTTACTGCATGATAAGTCAAAATATATATTTTTATTTAAGGTTCTAATGTTTCACTATGAACATCACGTCGGGTGACTACCGTTGCCAGGTAACGAAATTACATAGGAAGTGAAGATGGAGAATAGGAGATGGATTTGTACTCTCGAGTTCTTTTAATGAGTTGCACTCATTCCTGTTTTTTTTTTTTTTTTTTTTTTTCCCTCAAGACTTTAAGTGATCGGTTCTCTGGTGAAATCCCAGATGACAAAATCATCATGTACTCCTTCTTCCCTGACGAGTATTTCAGCTGCCCTTCTGTCTGCCTCAGCTGCAAGTAAGTGCACCCTGTTTTAATCCCCGAGATTGAAGAACATGCAGAATTTCAGGATGCGTGTCGCCGAAAATATCCACGCCGTAACTTAATTTCACGGTGCCGGTTTCCCGAGCTTACATCATGAACTATTTTTAATCAGCTGTTAGACCTTTTGAGATGACTCATGAAGTTTTAAGGTCAGAGCAATATGCCGTAAGTGAGCAGAGATGAAGTGGAAATGTACAATTAAATATGTTTTCAAATAAAAAAACTTATTTTTTTTAATTTCCTCAGCATATAACAGTATGTTATACAGAGTACGTTGATTAAAGTGGTGACTTTCTGTCATCGTGGCTTTAGCATTCGTTGCAAGAACGGCATGAATCACCAGAAGGACAGAATGCCGCATATGGCGGATGGGTTGTGCCAGTACGCTCATCAGTACAACAACAAGGTTCTCATATGCAAGGTGAGGTCATACTTAACGACCAGACTTACTCCTTGATATGTTGCTGAACGAAAACACTCTTTTAAAAAAAGTTCTTTACTGTCTCCAGAAATGCTATGAGGGTGGAAGGGAAGTGATCGTCATCCCCAAAACCTCAGCTTCTACTGATAACCCGTGGTTTGGTCTGGCGAAGTACGCCTGGTCCGGGTAAGTCCGAGATCGCCCTGAAATCTTAAACAGATCATTAGTTAGAAGGGATGAATTGTAAAAACCCCTGCACATTAGCATCGTTATGAATGGTATGAATTATCACTAATAATTGGTAGTATTTATTAAAACAAGAAAAGGTAGTCCCACTTACGAGCATTCGAATTCCGAATTTCCGCAGATACGAACGGACCACGGTTCTACAAACATTTGTAGATGCGAACAAATCAGGGAAGTAGCTCACGTGTAATGTACAAAAAATAGACACTGCAGTGCACCATGGGCGTGTTTGTGAAAGTCCTACACAATAACCCCCCCCCCTTCTCTCTCTCACACACCTTTTAACGGTTAATTAGTTTTATTTTTACTTCATATTTCCTATTCATCTTATATATATATATATATATATATATATATATATATATATATATATATATATATATATATATATATATTTGGGATGTGGAATGAATCATCAGAGTTTCCATTATTTCTTATGGGGAAATTCGTTCATTCATTCGTCTTCTATACCGCTTTATCCTGTATTTAGGGTCGCGGGGACCTGGAGCCTATCCCAGGAGACTCAGGGCATGAGGCAGGGTACACCCTGGACAGCGTGCCAATCCATCGCAGAGCACACACACACACACACACACACACTCATTCACACACTATGGTCAATTTGGGAACGCCAATTAGCCTAATCTGCATGTCTTTGGACTGTGGGAGGAAACCGGAGTACCCGGAGGAAACCCACCAAGCACGGGGAGAACATGCAAACTCCATGCACACAGAGATGGGAATCGAACCCGGACCCTGGAGGCTCTGAGACAAAATGGCGTCCGGGATTCCCCTCGCGATTTAAAGGCGCAAAGACATTTCACTGTGAGATTCATTTCCTTAGGCGCGGTTACGGTTTCTGTAAGATGATGGCAGCGTTGGAAAAGGTGATCGATTTAGTCAAGTGGATTCATATTCCTTTACGTTGTATATTCATGTCAAAGACGTATAAGACTCGCTTTGTCTGACTTAAAAACTAATTCGACGTATTCCCAGAATGGATCTCGTTCGTAAATAGTGGACAACCTGTAGTCAATAAGACCAGTCTTCTTGACAGTTTCGCCACCCGACTTCCTGGATCCCACGCCATTTGTTCCTATCTCTTGTCTCATGTTATTAGAAATACCGTAGCGACTTGGACACTCTTTCTGCAGGTATGTGTTGGAGTGTCCCCACTGTGGTATCATCTACCGGAGCAGGCAGTACTGGATGGGGAACCAAGACCCCGAGAGCACCGTGGTGCGCAGTGAAGTCAAGCACGTCTGGCAGGGGGTTAGTCTTCTCATATTCTGTTGGTCACCTGATACAGCTTGCAAACGGGTGATAGTCTTCGGCTCTCCCTGATTGAGTAGTAGCTTTGATGTGGGAGCCTCCTAGTGATGGGTGGGAATTGGATGCGACTAAATTAGGGAAGAAAAAAAAAAAAAGCTTATGTTCTGTCTCTCTGTCTAGTCGGAAACTTTCCAGACGGACCATCAGAACGCGGCTCAGCGAATGCTAGACGGGGTTAATTACGTTGTCCAGTCTGTATCCGAGTACAGTTCCGGTCCCACCAAAGTGGTGACGGACTGGATCACGGATCGAGTGGCTCCGCCGTACTGGAGATCTAACGCTGAAATTACAGTAAGTGAAATAAATATTCACAACCTAAATGATTTAAATGTGACTGATGTCAATGTTACAAGTGTTCGGTACTATGTTTGAAAAATGAGCTCTGAGAAAGTATTTGTTGGACGGCCGAGTTATACATCTTAACATTCCCTCTTTGAAGAAATGCCACGGCTGTAATCGGGATTTCGAGGAGGCGGAGAGGAAGCACCACTGCCGTGCTTGCGGCGAGGGTTTCTGTCAGGCGTGCTCCACCCGCAGCATGCCTGTGCCCGAGAGAGGCTGGGGCATGAACCCGGTGCGTGTTTGTGACGCCTGCCACCAGCAAGGAGAAGCTCGGCAAACCGTCCAGGGTCAGAACACAAGCTTCGTCTAGCAAAATCCAAAATACAACACTATTAGTATTAGATGATACACTGCAGCAGGTTTTCCTTATTTTATTACTGTACATGATTTCGCGTATATTCAACGCCCAGCTGAGCTGATTCTTGTTTTGTTTCCTGCAGTGGCGCAGATGGAGCCCAAGGCACTTGTGGCACGCAGGATGACCGAGATGGCACAGACTACACTAAACATGGTCTCCACGGCAGTAGACTACCCGCTCTGTGAGTCTGATTAATGCAGCGAAATCAAGATGAAACTGTTATTGTGCTGCATCCTCTTAATTTATATATTTATTTATTTTCATTAGAATTCCAGAGTATTTATTTGCTTTACAGCTCACGTTTTGAGCAAATGAGCAAGAATAATGCTCGGATTAGAGTTACATGTGCGTTGTTTTAAACAGGCATGGAATTACTGAGTTTTACTTTCAGCTTGGCCTAAAATATAAAAACATTGAGTTTGTACTCGGAGCTTGCTCTTAGTGTATTTTTACGCAGAGAGATTGATCTGATCTAGACAGGAGGCAGAGCTAGAGGTAGCAGAGGTGAAGATGTTGAGGTTCTCTTTGGGAGTGACAAGGATGGATAGGATCAAGAATGAGTTCATCAGAGGGACAACCCATGTGAGATGTTTTGGAGATAAAGTCAGAGAGGCCAGATTGAGGTGGTTTGGACATGTTCAGAGGAAAGATGGTGAATATATCGGTAGAAGGATACTGAGGTTGGAACTGCCAGGCAGGAGGTCTAGAGGAAGACCAAAGAGGAGATTTATGGATGCAGTGAGAAAGGACATGAAGTTAGTTGGTGTGAGAGAAGAGGATGCAGAGGACAGGGTTAGATGGAGGCAGATGATTCGCTGTGGCGACCCCTGAAAGGGAACAGCCGAAAGACAAAGAAGAAGATTGATCTGGACGTTTGAGTCATGTGTCCCAGGTTTTTTTTCTTTTTTCCCCAAAAAACATTTTTTTTCTTCAACAGATTTTTTTCCCTTACCCATATGTCCCTTTAGGGGCTCCGTAGATTTCAGACATGTTTAAAATATATATATTGTAATCGTTTTAAATATTTGTGATTGTCCAAAATAAAAAATAAATTTGGCTTGTTTTTTCACGTCCTAGTTGAATGCCAAGCCTTTTATGATTTATTAATGCCAAAAATAAGAAAACCAAGAACTGAAACTTGGAGTATTAAATGTATTATAAAGCTCAAACCTTAAAACATGCCCAGGTACTACAATACTACAAGCCGTGTGTCGGTATTGTCTTTTGAAAAGTGCACAGTTTTTATTGGTTTGTAAACGTGCTAGAAGATGACATGCAGATATCACGTGTCGCCTGTAAATACCCTTGGTTTATATAACTGTTAACTGTTATATTGATGTTAATTTAAAACAATAACTTATTGTCTTTATTCATCCAGCCCTCTATAAAGTCATATAAAAGCACTGCAGTACGGTTGTTAGGATTATTATACGTGGACTTTATTGCCTAACTAAGTGTCATTTTTCCAAAACTTTAGATACACTTGTCAGAAAAGGGAAAGCAAAGATCAACTAACATAAAATAATCTTCTGTCCTTTTGTCGTCTCGTCGTTTCTGCAGGTTTCGTAAAGGGAGTGGCGAGACCTGACTACTGGGTTCCAGACCACGAGATCACTCAGTGCCACCAGTGTACCAAGGCGTTCAGCTCAAGCGTGCCCAAGCACCACTGTCGCGCATGTGGTCAGGGGGTGTGTGGTGGCTGCTCAGCTCAGTGCCGCCCCGTGCCCGCTCGAGGCTGGGACCATCCGGTGAGGGTGTGCGATGCCTGCGTCACTCAGTTAGACTCCCAGTGACCTCCAGAAATAATGCAAAACTCAAAGCCAATGGCTTGAAAGCAAACAGGGGTGACAGTTTGTGCTCTCAGAATTCCGGCATTTTTCAGGATAGTATTTTTACAGTTTCTCAATCAGCCCAAAGATGTACATGAATGCCACTGTGAGAGGCTGAACTAATCAGCAGCGTTTAACCGACTGTGGTAAACCATACAGGACGGGACAGATTTATTTCCTGTACTTTTCAATACTTCGCCTGGTGTATGGTCCTGCAGCGTGGGCTCTGATGTTTGTTCCTCTCTACACACTACAATGTTTAAGGAAAGTTTTAGCAGAATCCATTGGAGGAAAGTTCCCACTGTGAACATGTAATAATGTTTATTACATTGTGGGTGTGGCGCTTTATAGAAAAGTGTCATATAGAGACTCAAATATCAGGTACAAACTTTTTTTAAGATAATTAATCTGCTAGTTTTTACACAATGCAACAATTATTAAGCAAAAATAAATGAATCGCACAGAGTACAAACATGACAGCCTTTTTTTATGCATTTCTACGTGGCTGCTCTGACTCTTACCATCAGAGATTCATAGTATGGATCCGGTGGGATTGGTAGGTGCAGTGGTCATGTAAACGTTTGCATTATTAGAAGCCCCGCCCCCAAGGGAACCTTGCTAAAAATTTCAGGACATAAATAGTAAAGATTCCGTTTAACTCAAGTAAAAGTTCTCCATTTACTTATGTTCCTGCGTAAAAGTACAAAACTACTTACCGTCATATTAAGTATTGAAAGTTCAACATTGCTTTAGCTCGCAGTGGTCTTTTTCATAATAAAAAACTGTTACATTGCTAGTAGCATCTCTAAAGGAAAGTCGCACAATTACATAATACTCAGCAGGTGGTGAAATTCCTGCTTGAAATACGATATACCACTTCAGTCAGGTAACGCAACACCCCGCAGAAATGTAGTTAAGTAAAAGTACTGATAGTTGCTGTACATTTGAGTGGAGTAAAAGTTATAAAAGTGTCCTATAATGTAGACACATTGTTATACTTTATTCCACGTCGCTGATGGTAAGTCTGCTCAACTTTTTTTTTTTTTTTATCCCTTAAATCCTAAAGATAGATAAGGTAATAGGATTTGATAATTTTGTTTTTTAAATGTATTTTCTTGCTGTCGTGGTTTACACTTTACTAAATATCAAACCGGCGTGCATAATTTTATTATCTGTGTTTAAATGTGTGCGATACAACAGCGGTGTCACTAGACTCACATTCAGCACAGCACTGAATTATTATTATGCAATGATTACTATAAGTACAATTTACAGGAGCTGCCTTGGCTTTTTTTTTTTTTTTTTTCCTTTTCTTTGTATGAGATCTGAGGTCACCTGTGTATTTCCCCTATGTTGCTGCGTCTCAGTAAACAGAAAATCTGCTTCTGTCGTTCTGTCTGTAAGACTGACTTCATACTGCTTAATGGATATATGGTCTGCTTCAGAATTATTGGCACCATTGGGATTAATCATGGAAAATGGTGGATTAATAAGCTCGACGTCACCCTGGATGACCCATGAGCAAGAGTGTTGAATATGGGTTCAATAATTGTGAAACCTGCTTTTATGTACTAAAAAAGTAAACAAGGATTTAATTTTCTTTAAATTAAAGAATGTAATTAAAGGTTGCATTTCTTTCACATTCCCATGTTAGAATAAGAGGAATCGCCACAAACTGTTTTTTCTCCTCCACGTACATAATTTTATCCCTCTTTAGCAAAGGTGCCAATAATTCTTCAGCAGGTATTATTAATTAGTAGGCAGCTGCCGACATGGAAACCAGTTTAACTGGAATTAAAGCTCAGTGGAGAGAGAGAGAAAACTATGTGAATAGAGATTCAAGCTCAGGAGCCAATCACAATGGAGGAAGGTGTTACAACATACCACAAAACCTGGACTGGTTTTATTAAGGCTGTGTGTGTGTGTGTGTTTCATTTTCTTGAGATTTGCTGATCATTTAGGAAAAGCAGGAGCATTCTCATAATTAATAATTTTAATATCTCGACGTATTAAACTTAAATCTTGTTAAGTGGTCGGCCACACCCACAGTCGCCTAAAAGAAGGTGTCCTGAGATGCCACAGCGTCTGTGTAAGTGTACGGGAATTTAGTTTAGATGTTCGAATCGAATCGTCTATAATGTCTCGATTACAGGATCAGCAGCTTGACAGGCAATCAGCAGCATTAACCATTTAATGCAGAGAATTAATGCATTTTATCATGTAGTCTCAATCTCTATCTATATTGCACTTTAGCTTGTTATTTAATCTAAGTTTAGTAAAATGTATACCTATATATCATAACCATAAATGTGTTGCACATAGTATACAGCGATCCTATAAGAAATATAATAAAGTCAAGTTATTCATATAGGCATTAGGTGGAGGACCAATCATTCTCTCGTTAACTAGTTTATTAAGTGTCTGTAAATAGTCTGCTTATTATTATTATTTTAGATTCTCATAGAATTGCACCAAACACTGCACCAAAGTGACCGTATTGTTTAAACGAAACAGTGCAAAATGTCCAAGTCCAGGAGAAGACTGATTACATAACCTTTGTCCGACCGCGCCTTGTAAGAAGACGCGTCAAGTTTGAAATGATCTTCAGCATATGAATTATTTGTAGCACTTTATTTGTTGAAGTACTTTTAATGGGAATATTACTGAAATCTTAACTTTTTTTTTTTTTTTTTTAACTGGAACAGATCCTTCTGGAATTTTATAAAGTGACTTAACCAAAGTAATTACATTGGTCATATATTCCTTTTTATAGTCATGTTTGAACTTTTCTGAATATTAAAGAATATTATGAAACTGAATAAGATGACTTTTAAAGAGTGTCTTTATTCATTCTTGTTATGATTTATTAATGTATCATGTTTTGGATGTAAAATGTTTTGTCAGTAGTTTGTATAAGTAAGAAATGAAACGCTGTTAGTTGTGCTGTTACAGGAAAATAATCAACATAGTGATTGAGGTGTGGTTAAGCAGAACCACACCCCATGATGTAATTACAAGTTTCCATACATGGGCGGGGGGGGGGGGGGGTGGATGGATTATAAGAAACAATTTATACATATAATAATATAATATGATCTACATGGTTACCGTTGTTCGTTCCATGTTTTGTGTTAAATATTGTTGCAACCATGTGACTGCTTTCTGACCCGGCCATCTTTTTAGGGTATCTGAAATAAATATATATATTTATTTTTCCTATGTATGGAAATTTATTTCCCATCCTTTACTTTTGAATAATAGGCGTTTACAAATGGTTTTATTCCTCTGATATTGTGGCACAACTTTTAGTAAGAAATTATTACAATTAAAGGAGTTGAACACGCATTTAAAGAAATGAGTTCATGGCAGTTATTTACATTATATAAGTTGGAGCTCCAAGTTATAAGTTGACATTACTTACAGCTTATAGACAGTTTCCATAGCAACATGTTAAGAAGAATGGTAAGAACCTCGGTATGCTTTGAATAAAGAAATGATAATGTAATTGGTGTTGAAGTCAAGCTGGGACTTTTGATTGTGCAGATTCACAAAAAAAACATTATCAGAGTAAAAATTCCCTTTAGTGATTGGATACCATTAAGGTAGAAAGTTTTCTTTCTTTCTTTCATGATTGGCTGCTTCATGTCTGAAACACTGGCCTCCCAGGAACTCCCTTCATGGCCCAAGCATTTGGATGAGAGAAATAATGGGAAAAAATACCTTGATATAAACTTTTGATTTGAATTACATCTGGAACTCCTGTCAGAAATTATAAACATCCTTATATATAAACTTCAAAAATATAATACATGTCTATGTGTAGAACAGCCCCCATCCAAAAGTTTTGGAACATCAAGGCATTGAATGCATTTGGACTTGAGCTCAAAAGATGAATATGAGACGATAGAGCAGAGCTTCAGCTTTAATTCAGCCATTAAGGTTGCACAAGCCAGTGTAGTCTTGGTGTCTAACAATAAAGGCAGAATAAAGGAGGAGGGTTGCGTCAGGAAGGGCATCTGGCGGAAAACACTTACCGAATCAATATGCGGATCATGAGGAGCTACCAGGCAGGAGGAATAAAAGGAAGACCCAAAGAGGAGGTTTCTGGATGTGGTGAGGGAGGAGATGCAGGAGGTTGGAGTGACATGGGAAGATGTGGTAGACAGAGTTACTGTAGATGGAGACAAATGGTCCGCTGTGGCGACGCCTAACAGGAGCAACCGAAAGAAGAAGATCAGAATTTCAGATTTAATTTCCTAAAAGTCATTGAAAGGGAAAATAAACCCTTCCGCAATTCTATTTTTTTTTTTTTGATGCGACCTAAATAACAATTCTGCAGTCGTCACTGACTTCTGTAAACAAGCCAATAAAGACGTGACAACAACATGAATAAGTGATGTGATTATTATTTTTTTTATTACTTACTATAAGATTTTTGGATTCTGGACTTTTTGGCACATTATCAGTTTTCAGACTTGGATATCATTGCATGTTGTTTGAGATTATGTTATATGATTACTGCTCAAAAAAAAAAATTAAGAACACAGTCCTGGTTTGACTTGAACATCCCATATATATATATATATATATATATATATATATATATATATATATATATATATATATATATGTGTGTGTATATATATGTGTATATGTATGTGTATATATATATATATATATATATATATTAGGGGTGTTCAAGTCAAACCAAGACTATGTGTTCCTTTATATTTTTTGTGCAGTGTATATATTTCCTATTGAAACAAAAACCCTTAAAATGTCCTAATCCTCATATTTGGAGCTGATGCTACAGTAATTCTTACTTCATGATCAAATCTCTGGCTTACGGCTGTTACA
The DNA here is from genome assembly GCA_030522415.1 of Channallabes apus. Taxonomy (NCBI): domain Eukaryota; kingdom Metazoa; phylum Chordata; class Actinopteri; order Siluriformes; family Clariidae; genus Channallabes; species Channallabes apus. Next base: position 5,520,941 of record CM060126.1, on the reverse strand, counting down.
GTTACATGAATCAGACACAGATTTGGTTTAACTCTGCTTTCGTTCCTAGGCAACTTTGATGAATGGGGCCAATTACAGACACCAGCGAGCAGTAATTACTTGTAATTATGTGTGCCTCTGCAAATCAAGTCACAGAAGGAGTTTTGTGGGTCACACTGGACTCTGATATGCTCTCATTCACATCTAGAAATGCAGATTTGTACCTCTTATGGTTTATGCATGCACTGAATAAAAAAACATAAAATGTTTTGTTTGGAAGTAGTTATTCCATTTTAGTGTGAAAGTGATGAAGATCAGTTATCAGAAATGTAATCAGTTTAGTCTGAAAGTCATTACATTTATTTAGCATGAATTGATTAAATTTTAATTATATAGCACTTTTAACAATGGTCATTGTCGCAAAGCAGCTTCACAGAATCAAAAGAAAATTAGGGAAACGAGTATGAATTGTGATAATAAAAGTGATCAGATTGTCCCTCTATATGTCTTCATTCACGAGGAAGTTCATCACAAGTCTCACTTTGACTTGAACGCTCTTTCATATGTCAAAACTGCTAAATCTATACTGTATGTTTTCCACAACTGGAATATCCTCCACACATACCTCTTTCACCACTGGATCACAACTGTGATGACACTGAATAACCACTAGAGGTCTCCAAAATACAACTCCAAAATATTGTCTCATGTAGGAAGCAGACCCCATTGATCACCTTGTGTGTAAAATACAGTATAGTACATGGTTTTAATTTGTATTTGCTGGTTGTTGCAAAACTAATTCGTGTAGAATAAAACATGCCTATATACGGCAAAGTTAACCAGTGGGTTTCATTATTAGTTATTATGTTCCCATGACAGCTTGGCCCTTACAGTAGGTGTTTTATTCCCTTTATACCACCATAAAATTACTGGTAGAGCCATGAGTTTACAAACTAATAATTAATCAGCAACCAGATTTGAGAATTCCACAGTGTAGAGTATATATATAAAGCATTTTTTTATATACAGTATAGCATTTATAAATAGCATTTTTTTACATAAAGCATTTTCTATTTATATAATAAATAATAATACAAAATTTATTTAATAAATAAACAAATGCTTTAAATTATTATATATATATATATATATATATATATATATAAAGCATTTTTTATATATAGCATTTATATAGCATTTTTTTACATAAAGCATTTTTTTATTTATATAATAGATAATAATAAAAATTTATTTAATAAATAAAAATATGCTTTAAATGATTTTTTATATATATATATAAAGCATTTTTATATATAGCATTTATATATAGCATTTTTTTACATAAAGCATTTTTTTATTTATATAATAAATAATAATAAAAAATATATTTAATAAATAAAAAAAATGCTTTAAATGATTTTAAATATATATATAAAAATAAAATCATTTAAGGCATTTTTTTAATTTATACTGTATACTGTATATAGAGCCCAGTATTAGGCAACTAGATATTACAACTAGAAATCATCAGCAACACCAAAGTCTGGATGAAGTCAGCCAAAAAATGTATACACACTTCAAGAAAAGAAAAACTGTATGATGTATATTATATTAATAATATTATCATATTATCATATAACATTAGCAATACATTTAGTATTAAAAGATTTATACAAGTTTTTCTTTTCCTGAAAAGCATATAAATTATTTGGCTCATTTTGTGGAAGGACTTGTATTATATAATAACTGATGTATTATGAATTCCTGTGTCTCTCTTTTAGCACTAATGAGGAATCGTCCAATGCATTAGACAAAGAGCTGCCCGGCTACAGGAACTCGCGTCTCCACCATGAGGAGCTCCATAGTTCAGCCTATACTGTACTTATTATTCATTTATTGTGGATGGGTGGTACTACGCAGAAAAGATGCTTGTGCATGTCATTTTATTTTGGTTAACCTAGACTAGAACAATTGCTAAGGACTGTTTACACTCAAGTCTCCATCAATGAACAGTTGATGCCCTCAGTTTGGGCAGTTACAGGAACTTTCCAGTGATGCTCATACTCAATTTAGCACTGCTTGAATTTATGTTGTAGAAGTGGAATGATTTATAGTCACTCTCACCCTGACGAATATGGTTTCAAGGAAAAAGATTAATCAACAAGATTCCCCAATCATGTACTCTATAGTCTATAGTGTATAGTCATCTTTACACCAAGTACATATTTGATCACTGGATAACAAATACTTAATCACTAGGTGATCAACATGATACTGTTTGGCAAAATCTAAGTCTCGTCCATACCGCTTTGTCCTATATACAGGGTTTATCCCAGGAGACTTAGGGTACAAGGTGGGGTACAATATGGTAGGGGTGCCAATCAATTGCAGGGCACACCCAGAAACACACACTCATCACATGCTCCCCATGCTTGGTGAGTTTCCTCTGAGTACTCCGGTTTCCTCCCACAGTCTAAACACATGTAGTGTGTAAATGAGTGTGTTGACCAGATGTCCTGCCACATTTGTACAATGGGAATAAATACAAACACTATTGGTCTCGATGGTCCCTAGTAGTTTCCTGGATGGAAGGAAGGAAACACTGGTATAGAGAAATAAAGGTCGATTTGACTCTGTGTTCTGTTTTTCTGTGCAATCAAAAGTCCCGGTTTGACTTGAACACTCATTGTAAATTCATTATGGAGTGGAGTGCGAGGTACATCTGGAAGCGGAACGACTCACATTGTGGTATTTAAGTAATGAAGAAACTTGCCTGCGAACCTCTAACAATCTGAAATGGCCCGTAATATTCAGCACCAGCAGACACAACAACTGCAAAGAGAATGTAAACAAGTCTGATTCATACAGTATAAAAAACTGTCAAGGAGAAATGATTGTAATGCTATTAAAATTACTACCAGGATCAGCGTCCAGTGGTGTAATGGGATCAACGTGCAGATTAACAATACCAGGAATCCAGTGTAAGAAGCCACGACCCCCAAAACTGTCCTCATTACAAGAAGCCCAAATGCAGTCTGAGTTGTTCCATGCCAGCAAACATTGTTATAATGAAATCAGTGATCCAGCATCTGAGGATCACTGCTTTTTCTCATGCTAGATCTGGAGCATTTTTTTTTTTTTTTTAAACATAGTCAGATGCTGACTCCACTGTTAAGAAGCTAATAAACACCTCTGCTTGCCAGAAGTGTGATAATTAGCATTGCAGAACAAGTCCTTGGACCCGCTGCCAAAGAAGTCTGGGACAGGAAGATGGATAAAATACCTGAAAGACATAAACAAGCAGTACTGCATCCTACAAACCGAGGAACCTATTTTTAGTTGTCGGTGTACAGTAGGATGCATCTTTGCTCTGTTACATCTTTCAAGTGACTTGGAAAAAGTATTTGAGTTCCCCTGTTTCTTCTACTTCAAATGGAGGGAGCTAGACATTGGTACATACCCAGGCACAAACTACATCAGATCTGATAGCAATGTTGCAGGCATGCAAACTATAGTTCCAGGACATCCAGTCTTTTAGCACCCAACACAGTCATTGCAAAGTTTCTTACCTCTTGGATGAAGGTTCTAGAAGCTTAAAACTGGAGATCCTGTCCAACTTTTCCCAGCATTGAATCTCTCGTCGTCTATAACGCTTTATCCTGTGTACAGGGTTGTGGATGTGCCTGGAGACTGAAGACACAGGAGACTTACTGTAGGGTACGAGACGGGGTATACCCTGGACTGGACATCGTGGAGCATGCACACGAATTTGGGAACGCCAATTAGTCTAATCTGCATGTCTTTAGAATGTGGGAGGAAACCGGAGCACCCGGAGGAAACCCAGTATTTGTGATATACGACTATATAGTTCACCAAGATGAACTCACAGAATCAAAGAATGCAAGTCAGCCTTTTATAGGTGGACATCAGGCACACTGGCCGGTGGAACTGGATTCCAAGAATGCTTGAGCTGATGACGGCAATTGGCACCTACATCAGTAATTCCCATCGGCTTGTCGGGACGGCAGGCGTTCTCGAGGCACTGGCTGCATCTGAGGTGCTGTATATCAACTAGCTGGAGCTGTAGGTGGTCCATCTGGCCATGAATTCCTTCCTTCATCTTTTCTAGAAAGCCTGTTCTGTGACAGTTCTATCAACATTATATGATGTGACATTAAACAGACCAGTCATGAATGTACTGTATCTCTGCTCACATGCAGTTTTAACATAAAATCCTTGTTCTGATTGACTGTACACAGCAAGTTCATTTAGTCTTAGACCTCGGACATACAGGTATGTAGGTAGAAATGAATGACACGGCACTATGCATGATGTGTGCATCACTTCATGAGCTTCCGTTCTTACCCTGACACACCTGTTGCTATGGAATAGGCTCAATCTGAAGCACATGACTTTTTTTCCTGTTGCTCCAAAATCAAATATTTATGCTATATAATAAATTCCCTGATTAGTTTGACTTACAAGTGGTTTTCTTATGGCTACGAGGCTGTTTAGTCCCAGTCCTGTGATTTTAAGTCGTTTTGTGTGCATATGGACATGCACTTACCGTCACTATTAAATGTAGCTGCGATGGGGCCTCCGAGTGGCGCAGTGATAAAGTGCTCGGCCTATCATCCGGAGATCGCAAGTTTGGTTCCCGGGTGATTCTGTACCCTCTCGCAGCCAGAGGTCTCTCAAATGGGAGGGATGAGAGGTACTTAGTTCTCCCACAATAATCACGGCTCTACAGCCAATCAGGGACGTCTGTGAGCTCGCGCATGCGGAAGGAGTGGATAGCGCTGTCCTCCGAGTGTTACATCTCAGTTCCCCCTCATGTTTGTTTTTCCTTCTGGCTCTACCTTTTAGTTATGCTGCCATAGTTAGTCCTGCCGGAGTCCCTGCTTGCACTCTACAGTAAATATTCCTTCATATTATACATTATGTGACTGCGACCATACCGACAGTAACTGTTATCTCTCCTCTTCTGCTCTCCGCTCTCCTGTTCTCTCTCCCCCTCTCTCTCTCTCTTCCCTCTCTCTGTCGAGCTTCACATGTCATTCCTGAGCTGCCAGTGATCCAGACTCCCTCTGCCCTCCGGACCTGTCTGACCCATCCTGGTGCCCCGGTTTTTTGGTCGGAGATCTCGTCACATGGATGCCCTGTGTGTCTCTTTGGGATGCGTCTGGTGTCTGGGGACGGTTTCACTCTACTATGAAGACGGTTCTGGCCTCGACTGGTGTTGACAGCTGTTTTTCTGAGGACTTGACTTGGCTGCAGTCGCTCGATAGTTCAGGACTGGAATTTCCTACAAGTCTACCTGAGTCTCCAATAACTACCTGGACTTCATATTGACATCAATTAACATCAACTGTTATAACTGAACTGGCTGCCACCTAACACACTGTATAAATGCAGATCATTTCCTGCTTTCTGTTTCACCCAGATGAGGATGGGTTCCCTGTTGAGCCACACATACACACTTCCATAAATTTTAATTCTTTAATTTTTGTGAAGCTGCTTTGAGACAATGACCATTATATAAATAAAATTGAATATTGCGATTTCTACAGTCCGTTTCTTTACAATGCAAGAGTTTAAGTCATCTCTGATCGTGGTTATTCACGATTTTTTATTTTTCCGACCACATTTCTTCTTCGAAGTTGATGGCTCAGCAGTATCATTCCTTATTTAATAAAGCGTTAGACAGTTCTTAATGAATTAATTCTAGTACAGTAATTTCCGTAATCTTCTTAGTTGTTTTCTTTGCTTGATGCAGAAGGTGTTGATTTAATTTTCCACAGCTCAGACACTTATTGCAGTACTTCAAATTGTACTTTTGATTTAGATCCACGCATTCTACTGAGTGGTTTCTAATGAGTGGTTTCTATAGTAACCACTCATTCACTGGGACGTTTGTATGCTGGATGATTTGTATAATCTAAACCTGATAATCGACACAGTAAGAAAAACTTTCCCATAAGAAAATAGGTTTGTAATAGACATTTATTCGTTGTTTATTGAAGAGGCGTCAAGCATCAGCTCCCTTCTTTTCTTTTTTTTACATGTGCAGATCGTTTCTTGGGGGTTACATACTGTAGTAACAGATTGACTGTGTGCGGATATGAGTGTTATTTTGGAGATGATGTATAACCTGTTCAGAGGTCCCTCTGGTTCTTAAGAGTTAAAGATGGTTGAGGTTTGCCACAAATAGCGAACATAATTAAACATTGAAGATGTCAGTATGAATTAACACTCATACATATATGCACAATAAAGTGATTGCTTGCTGGGGTTTTTTTTTATTTTATTTATTTATTTATTATCAGAAATGTGGGTTGGAAATTGGTGGGAAATGCTTGAAAGGGACCTGAACATAATGGGGTTAAAACAAATGATAAAACAGTAAATTTTTTGTCCCATGTTTCTGCATTCTGATTGGATAGGAAAACACACTTCCACAAAGGGGTATTCATTTAAAAAATACACAGTTTTCTTTGGATGTTTGGAAAATGCAAATCAGGCATGCAAGAACTCATGAGTGGTTTCGTACTGTAGGGGGCCTAAAGCCTATCCCAGGGTGCAATTAATTAGAGGGCACACAGATACACACACTCAGTCCCACATTACAGGCAATTTGGGAACGCCAATTAGACTAATGCATGTCTTCTGACTGTGGGAGGAAACCGGAGTACCTGGAGGAAACCCACCAAGCAAACACACAACGCGCAAACTCCATACACGGGAATCGAACCCGGACCCTGGAGCTGCAAGGCGACAGTGATAACCACTACACCACCATGTGTCCCATGTGTTCTGTTCTTCTGCACAATCAAAAGTCCCGGTTTGACTTGAACACCCATTATGCAACAAGTCATTAATTTAATATGATACCGAATTGCAATCATTGCCAAATGGTATCCAGGGAAACCAAAAATTGTTGATTATTTTCCTATAACAGCATGTCCTCCGTGCATGTTTTTACTTTACTGCTTATCGTTACTCATCAAAGTTACAGTAAGTATTGCTCTGGATTTCCCACAATGCAATCTGTCATTGTTTCATACGTTTTCCTTTATTTATTCATCCTTTAAATACCTTCATTTACTGTATTATTTTATAAATCATCAAATTTATAATTATACACAGGAGGCAAAGCAATAGCTCTTAATATTATATTATTTATTTGTCTTTGTACAATGTAATTACAATACAAATATGCAGGTTTAAATACAAAACTCTGTAAATAAAGATTAAAAATAAACTCCACTGTTTTTCTCTCTCTCTCTCTCTCTCTCGCTCGCTCGCTCGCTCGCTAGATTACAGTTTACAATCAAAGTTTATGAGGTCATTTAGTTTTGTCTTCAAAAGAGATCTACGTTTATTTTATTTTTTTGTGTGTTTTTTTTGTGGGGACGAGTGCATGGACTGGATCAATTCATCCTGGCATCTTTACGTACTGTATAAGATACAAAGCGCGGATGACAGATAAGCTCCTTTAATACAAGCTTTAGGAAAAAGATTGAGATGGAGTCCATTGTGCAGCCTCGACAGGCTCTGTGTTAACCCTGTACATCAGCGGTGATTAACAAACTGGATGGAAATTTGTGCAAACTGTCTGGTTTTAGTGACTCAATTGAATGTACATACATTGTGCCTGTCCATTATTATTATTGTTATTATTATTATAAACGTTTGTGTTCTGTAAAGCACAGTGTGCAGTCTGGCTTTGAATATCTAGCTCACTGAGAAACTCAAAACGCCGGAGTCAGATCGAATCCAATCGCTCAGCACGTTCTTATTGAACTCGCCGAGATCCGTGTTTGTTTAAATCAATTCCGAACAACGAAACTACTGGACAGCATGGAGAATTATTGCAGAGTGAGAACTGCATCGGTATATAAAAAATACACAAAATGCACCGGAACGAAGGACTGATAAATGGCTAGGGCGGTTATCGGCGTCGGAAATGCGTATCGTTCCGAGCATGTACATTGCAGAATATGCTTTAAGCTTTTGATATATGATTATTAGTATGTTTATTCTCCAGGATGAACAAAAAACAAGTTAAAAAGCCAGGAAAGGTATACACTGGTATGTGTGTGTGTTCTTACTGTGATAAGAAAATGTGATCAGAAAACGTTCATGATTTCAGGAGTCTAGATCTTCCTTCCTTCCTTCAAAGCTTACTTTAAACACCTCTTTTAAAACCTTTTTTTTTTTCAGCTCAATCCATCACAAGTGCTCCTCATTCTCACTGCACCTTCCTCAGAAATTATTCTCACTTACGCTTTTACATCAGGTTTCCTTTCTCGCTTTACATCTCTGTAAAGATGCATCTCGCTTTCCTTTCTCGCATTTTCTCTCTCTGCTCACCTTCTTCAATCGGCCAAAACGCAGTACTGGTGCTGATTTCATTTTTTTTTTTTTTTTTTATGTCGTACATATAATACGGAAAATGTGTGTGCTACTGTGTAGAAGTTGCTAACCCGAAATTTGCCCCAAAAATGGCCATTTTTCAGCGTTATACTGTCTTGTGTCAAATAATTTTAATTGCCAATAATTCATATTTCTTATTTCTCATATACTAAATTACTAAAATTCATTCATTCATTCATTCATCTTCTATACCGCTTAATCCTGTGTTCAGGGTCGCGGGGGACCTGGAGCCTATCCCAGGAGACTTCGGGCACTAGGCAGGGTACACCCAGGACAGGGTGCCAATCCATCGCAGGGCACACACACATACACACACTCTCACACCCAATCACACACTACGGGCAATTTAGGAACGCCAATTAGCCTAACCTGCATATCTTTGGACTGTGGGAGGAAACCGGAGTACCCGGAGGAAACCCACCAAGCACGGGGAGAACATGCAAACTCCATGCACACAGAGACGGGAATCGAGCCTGGCCGGGTAATCGAACCCAGACCCTGGAGGTGCAAGGCGACAGTGCTAACCACTACACCACCGCGCCGCCAAAATTACTAAAATGAGATACTAAAATTGGTGTAAAGTTCTAGAAGCATATGACCTGTAAAAATTGTTGCTTAAATAGTTTTTTGGTAAAAGCTTAAAAACAAAAAAGTCTGTAGTGTCCGTAACCATGTCAAATTCATGTTGCGATATCTTAACAATTTTGCATTTTATAATTATACACTTTTTCAGGTTTATGTCTTTTCATGTGAAATCTAAATTGGCCAAGTTTCGTCTGAATGACAATTAAGATCATTGGAAGATTTTAATAAAAAAAAGTTACGGACACTACAGACATAAAAGGGCAGGAAATTGTATTAAGCAAATGTGTTTCTTTTTAACTGCTAAAAATAGTAATGTGTATGCGCATTTACAAAATAACAAAGAATGGACCGGGAGATGAAAATGATTTCTGAGTATTATGAAAAATGGTGTTTTATGATCCAATCTGAAAATGCACTTTTTTCAAGCACCGATACCGTGTTTTGGCCGAAAAACAAGCTCCAACAAATCCAATTATAAACATAAGAGCAACATTTCATTCACCTTTCATTTTAAACTCGTATTTAAGCACGTACCAGCATGAACGTTTTCACATATTTTCACATGTACGTAAAAAAAATCGTTCTTCAGTTCTGTTTTTTTGTCCTCCTTTTCGCATAGCTTTTACCGTTACAACATCACCAGGGCACTGATCAGGGGCGATTTAAAATGAGCTCTGTAGAGCCCTTTGTGCTAAGCGATTTATCAGCATAATCAGCCCCTCAGTTTGATGTCCATGTGTTGCTGGAAAGGTGCCGATATGATGCTTCAGCTGTGACTCACAGGGCTTGAATAATAATTAGCATCCACAAACAGGGTGATAAATAAGAGGTGAGGGGAAAAGGAAAAAAAAAAAAAAACATGCTATTTACACTCTCATTTACTAGCAGGTCCATTAGTACGTCTCCGGTCATGCAGCCTTTGTTCTCGTCTAGAGAGTCATCTTCATATCTTTATATTCCCCACAATTTACTGTGTGTGTGATCTTCTGCCACAGAGGGTTAATGTCAAATAAATACAGAGAAACAACGCATTCAATGAGGACGAATTCGAGTTAAAATTGATTTTCACAATCAAATGAAGTAATAAATACATTTTGGCCGCATCTTAATCAGTCATTTGTTCCCTTTGCAGGTTCTGTCGAAGGTCGTGTGATCCACTCGAAAGCATCCTCAAACCCAGAGGTTTTTACATATCTTTTTTTAATTATGTGACCACGTTCGATGGGCTCTAGGATACTGTCATGTTCCCAGATCAAGAGGTTTTTACCTGCGTTTGGAATGAGACGAAACGCAAATCTGATCTCGAAGAGCAGGTGCAAATGTTACACACACACACACACACACACACAAAACAAAAGACGCTCAAAAGCAACAGGATGTAAGATTTCGTTTCTCGTTTAAGAGTCTGTGCTCATATAGGTGTCCGATTATAGCTCAATTTCAAAGGTTTTTTGTAAATCGTTGGAGAACGGGTTGGGCGCCTTGGCTTGTGATTTGGACTCTAGGGCCGCCCACTTCGCCTCAAAGCGCTCCGCTTCCTGGGCGTCGACTGGCAAACTGGGTTGCTGCAGACTCTCCATTGGCCAGTTGTTGGTACTCGCACTTGTCATGGTGCCATTCTGTGTAATGCTGCTGGAAGCCACATTGGTGCTAGTGGTGGGGGTGATGGCTGACGAGGGTGAGTTTTGCCCAAGACCATGAGAGCCTGGTTGGTTGCTGAGTGCAGCCAGGCTGGGAAAAGCCGAAGAACCGCCACCAAGTGTGCCGGTCTTGGGCCCCATACCGACCCCCATGGTGCCTCCGCTTGTGGAACCAGTGACATTGCAGAAGACATTTGCCACCATTTGCGAGGGTGTGATACCCACCACAGGCATGCTGGCGTTGGGGTACGTCATGCTGTTGGCCACGGCAGGCATATAGGGCGGCATGGGTACGTAGGCCGGCTGCAGTGGCGGCTGGCCGTATATGCCCACAGGCGCTGGAGTGGTATCAAAAGCCATAGGGAAAGGCTGCATGGAGGTGGGCAGAGAACCTGGAGCTGTGGGGACTGGTGGGGGCTGCTGGGTAGGTGGAGGTGGCAGCGTAGGGGGAGTCTGCTGCTGGGCTTTCACAACCTTGGAGACTTCCTCCAGCCAACGTTCAGCTTCAGAGGGTGTTCGTCTATGGCCAGTGGAAGGTGGAGACTGGACAGGTGGATCTGCCTGGACCCATGAGCTGGTAACTGCAAAATACATCATGAAGAACTCTAGATAAGTATTTATACACAGGTTAGTTGTGCTTTGATTCTTTAACCCTAATTATTAATGGTGTGGGGCTCCTTTTGCAAGCATATATAATGGATAACAATCCATTCGCTATTCAATGTTTCTACCCAAGTCAGTCTTTACTGCAAGTTCAGATACTGGTTCGGTCTCTGGCTCATTCCCAGCACTGCTCATTTCCCTGGACCCAGGTACAGTCCTTGCACCAGCCCTAGTAATTGCTCCAGGCAATGTTCCAGCCCCTGATTCTGTCATAGCCAATTCCAGTTTCTGCCTGTCCTAGATGCTGGCTCAGGCTCAGATTCCAATCAGATTCCAAGTCTCAGTTCATGATTCTGTTCTGATCTCAGATCCAATTAGAGTTCTAATCTATGCACTTGGTCAGGTTCAGTTTCTATACCAACAACTGTTCCCATCTTAGCACTTGATTTACATATTACTTGTTTGTGTTCTGGTTGTGTTTTTGATTTTTTCTGATTGTGAACATTTGCCTCACTTCACCTTGCCTGTCTGTATGTTTGTACATTTCAGCATTACATTTTTATCTCATTATACATCTGAACAGTTGAGGGTTAAGGGCCTTGTTTAAACACCCAACAGGAACATTCTGATGGTCATGGGATTTAAACTTGGGACTTTCCAAACCGTAGTCTAATGCCTTAACCACTGAGCTACCCCTGACCCTATTTTAACCCAAGTTTATCTAACCTACACTATAGATTATGTATTATTAGTCGTACTTAGATTATGTGTTTTAACTTTACTTACCTTGAGGCACAGGTGGAGGAGGGATGGCAGGAGGAATGCTGCACGCTGGCATGCCATTGCTGGTGGCTTGGCCACTGAGGTCTTCCGAGGGTTTGGTGAACGAGCTGTTGATTTGGCTGCACAGCGCATTGATGCTGTCTGCTTCAGCAGCCACCGACAGGTCCATCTCAGGAACTGGGGGAGAGGATCAATGAACCGGGTCAATGAGACAAAGCAAACGTCATGCAAAGGGACCACATAGAGCGCTTACATGCCAGAGCGTAACAAAATGATCTGTGTCTAATGGAGCTTGTGGAATTGGTCTGGGACGCTCAGCCGGGTGCTTAAATCGAACTTTATTTTGAATCGATACAGAACGCCCTGCCTCACACTTTTGAACATACTGTATAATGAGAGAATTATTTAAGCCTTTATAAACCATATAACATTTTAAAATGTTTATAATATCCTAGGTGCCATGTAAAGCATTGCTCCTTTATTCATTGGCATTATTATATAAACAGCAACGTTACCGTCCGATTCCAAGTAATGCACTTGAAAGTTACAGTAATAAGCCACCATTACGCATGGAAATCCTTGACCTGTCTTGACGCTACAAATAGCACAACCATCCATAATTCTCTTATCAGTGACAAATCTGACCTGAGGGATTAAAGCAGAGAACAACGAGAGCTGCCTATCTCTCTCTCTCTCTTTCTCACACACACACAGATCCTCTAGAAATAGAGTTTCTGTAAAAATATATTTAACTCCAGGGAAACACAACACAAGACTCAGCAGGGTCACACCAGCAACCTCTACAACAGCTTTCTATCAATACAAAAAAAGGGCCTGGGAATACAAAAAACATATAAATAGTAAATACCAAAGTAGTACCATGTAGGAGGGGATATATACGAGAAATGTTCGTTTCATTGTACGGGGTGCGTGCCCTCTTCCTATTCATTATTATTTTTTTGTTTATTTGTCACACTTACTGTAAATGATCAAGATCCTCAAACTTATTTTAATATTACACAAAGCTAAACCGAGTAAATACAAAAAGCAGTTTTTAAATGACGATTTCATTTATCATGTGAAAAAAGCTGGCCAAAAAAAGTAACGAGCCTCTGGGCCCCAATAGATCATGAATAAACTGTGATTAACCACATTTCCTGGAAAGCTGAGTTAAATTTCACTTGCCACACCTAGGCTTGATTACTGCCAGACATGTTGAATCAAGAAATCACTTAAATAGAACCTGTCTGACAAAGTGAAGCATGATAAAAGATCTCAAAAAGCACTGTCTTAATTAAGAGAAGACAAGTCTCAGTCTGGAAAGGGTTACAAGCCATTTATAAGGCTTTGGGACTCCAGTGAACCATGATGAGAACCATTATCCACAAAATGGGAAAACTTGGACCAGTGGTGAACCTTTCCAGGAGTGACCGGATGACCAAAATTACTCCAAGAGCACAACGCAGACTCATCCGGGAGCTCATAAATTATAATTTTTTAAACCCAGAACGACATATAAAGTACTTCAGGCCTCACTTGCTTCAGTTAAGATTCATCAATCAACAATAAGAAAGAGACTGCGTGTTACATCTGCCATAAAACATAACACAGCATTTCAACAGTTCAACATGTTGATGGTAGGGCCCTCCGAGTGGCGCAGTTGTAAAGTGCTCGCCCTATCATCCGGAGATCGCTGGTTCGAACCCCGGGTGATGCTGTTACCTCTCACAGCCAGAGGCCTAGAGAGAGCTGATTGACAGAGGGGAGGGATGAGAGGTACTTTGTGCTCTCACATTAATCACGACTCTACAGCTAATCAGGGGCGTCTGTGAGCTTGCGCATGGGTTAGGGTTAGTAACGGGGAAGAATTGGACACGAATAAACTCGGGAGAAAATCTGAAAAAAAAAAAAAAAACATGGTGGTGGTAGTATGATGGTCTGAAACTTATTAAGGATCTGGACAACTTGCCATAACTGATGGAACAATGAATTCTGCACTCTACAAGAAAATCCTGAAGGATAATGTCTGGCTATTAGTTTGTGACCTCAAGTTCAAGTGCACTTGGGTTACGTAGCAGGACAATGATCCCAAACACACCACCTCTGAATGGTTAACATAAATTAAAAAAAAATAAAAAAATGAATAATAATAAAGGTTTTGAAGCACCCTAGTCAAAGTCAACTCTGATTGAGATGCAGTGGCATGACCAAATATAATGAAACCCTCCGATGTACCTGAATTAAAACTGCAAAGAATAAATTCTGCAAAGAAGTGCGGGTCAAAATTCCTCCACAGCGATGTGAAAGACTCATTGTTAGTTATCACAAATGCTTGATTGCTGTTTTTGCTGCCAAGTAATTGCACAACCAGTTATTAGGCTTACGGGTAACAGGGTTTCGCATAGGGTCAGGTAGGTTTGAACAGAAGTCTTGACCACACGGTTACCTATGAATCATTCAAGCATAAAACATATCTAACGTAAGGCCTGAACCAGAGAGAAACAGGTGCAGATGATGACAGATGAACAGGCCGGTGATTAATATACTGGTGATGCTGAATGCTGAGTGGTTGGAACAGACGAGAGGGGAAATGGGGTTGCTGATGAGGTTGTTACATAAACAACCTGTTTTAAAATCATATCTTTAGGCACTTCACAGCCTGTTACAATAAAACATTTGGTAATGTCGGTTTGTTTAATTTAATTTACATAATTAAGTAGAAATGAACAGGAAGAAATGAGGGTGGATTGTCTAAGAAAAACGTATAAAATATAAGGACTACTGACCAGGGTTCTTGCTCTGGAAGTCAGTTTTGCGCTGCAGAGTTGACGGCAGCTCGTTCAGGCGCAAAGACAGCTGGCGTTTAAAAGGCGAGTTTTTCTGACTGAGCGCAGGGAAACCACGAAACGAGCCCTGGCGGACGAGCTGCTCGAGGGGTGCGTGACGCCGCGGGATGACGTGTGGCCCGCCTCCCTCGGCTCGGTCTACCTGTGTGGCGGCACCTTCTGGAGGAGAGGCGTTACCTGGTGGCACTGCAGGGACGGCGCAGACTTCTGCGGAGAGCACAAAACATTCAAGAATTCAATAACATTATTAATAACATTAATATCTAATTTCTAATTATATCAGATTTGACATGTACAGCTAATATATTTTCCGCTTTAGCTCTCTTTCACTGTACAAGTATTCCAGCCTGAACAAAATTGTACCTGTAATTATTTTTTCAACAGTGCAACCTGCTCCTCCGTGCATGCACTAAATAACTGCGTCTCGCTAGTGTTGCTTGTGCGCTGTCTAGGCTGTTCTACCCATGAGCGGTTTCGAAAGACACAGGAGTCTGCAGTCGGTGTTGGTTAAATTACCTTTCTTTTTGTCTTGCAGCTGCTTCATGATGTCCTCTCTCTCGCTCTGCTGACCGGCCGAGGAGACGCGGAACGAGCCTTCGCGGACAAACGACGTACGAGTGGCATCGAACGAAGCTGTGACGCCGCACTCCTTTTCCCGCCGCTGCTTTCGCTCCAGACATGCAGCGAATGCACATCCCACTGCGTGACTCAGACGCTCCCCCTGCCAGGAAGAAAACAATCATGGTTCTTGTAATATGCATGCTTTTATTAACTGGAAGCAGCACAGGCTAGACATTTAACTGTATTCCAGTAGCCTTCGGATTCTATTTTATTAGGCATTATCCAGGTAATAAAGTCCTTCAGGAGCATCCGAATATGTGTGGCACTAGGACTAAAATCTTTCTAAAACCTTTACAGATATTTATTAGAGATAATTATTAAACATCTATTAAACAAGTCAGCACTAATTCTTCGCTTGTATGTTCTTTTTAAGTCAAATTCAACTCAAACATCATAACTCATTTCCCCTAGCGCCTTAAGTACAGCGGCATGCTGCAGGCAGCTGTTCCAGTTCAGTGCACAGTCCTTATCCCATTCCCGCCTCACCGGAATTAAACGATGAGTGTGACGTGCAATTCGCACTCACCGAGTCCTTCAGAGCCATGAAGCAGTGGCACATCCAGCGGCGAGTGGTTCCATCCCGGCAGATATAAGAGAAGGCCTTGTCGTAGTTACGGTCCGGCGCACAGAACGACACTTTCTCGATGGTCTGATCTACGATGAGGTCCTACAGATGGAATGAAATAATGGAAAAACCTTTAAAGCTTGGGTGAAAAAAAGATAATGAGCCAAACATTACCATTTACCTTTATTGTGTTCACGCACTTTATAACCCTGTTATATGAATAAATATGGAACCACAAATATGTGGAAGATTTCAAGAAGATTATCATTCAAAATTCACTTTGACATTTTTTTAGCACTGAAGACATTCCATGCTGTTTTTGTATCAAATGGGGAAAAACTGATTTTCCCCCTATTGTGACCTCATATGCCAAAAGCTCCACCCAACCCTGACATTCTCCTGCCATTTTTAGGAGCTACTGTGAATAAGGTTACGTCATGTTAGATTAGGTGGCACTGTGGCGTAGCGGTTAGCATTGTCGCCTTGCACCTCCAGGGTCCGGGTTCCATTCCCACCTCAGAGTTTTTGTGCATGGGGTTTGCATCCCGTGCATAGTGGGCTTCTTTCAGGTACTCTGGTTTCTCCGAGTAAGGGGTTGCTCAGTTGTTAAGGCATTGGAGTATGGTTGAGAAGGTCCCAGGTTGGCACCTTAACTAAAGGCCCCTCAACAGAACTCTTAACTGCTTAGATGTATAACGAGATAAAAATGTAAGTTGCTCTGGACAAGGGCATCTGCCAAATGCCGTAAATGTAATGTAGATGTATAGATCCTCACACAGTCAGGATAGGCTAATTTCCAAATATACTGTATATCCGTAGTGTGTGAATGTGGACCGGAGGTCCTACCATGGTCACAAAAATGGGAATAAATACAATGGTCACCATTGGCCTCCATGGTCCCTAGTTGGATTAAAGACGTTGCTACAGTAGATGGATGAAAGTTTGGGTCCTGAGGGCAAAACTGTCAGTCCTGAGGGAACTTCACTTCAGCAAGCACTGAGCAACTCTGTAGAGACATGCGCTCTGTAGAGAAGATACCATGTCCACTCCTCTGATTTTTCACTCTCAACCAACCCTCTTACTTCTGGAAATGTTGACCTTGATCTCATTCCCAGGATGGCCAGGACAAAAAAAAAAAAGGAGAATCACGTCAACTCTAATAAAGATACTGTTTACAGGCGATGCACAATGACTGCACCAGGAAGGGCAGAAGTGTTCCCTTCTCACAAAGTGTGTGTCAGGTGAGAAGCCCATTCATCTCAAGCCTCTTGAATGGTTAGAGAGGGTCAGCGCAGCTCTGAGAGTCAGCTCAATGGCCGATTGTATTCTGGGGAGAAAAAGCCGGAAGACAGGAACGGTCAGGAAGGAGGGGCTGCTGACTCACTTCGGACTTCTGGGAAAAGAGGAGGCCGTGGCCAGACTTGTTAAATGTCAGGGCGGGACCCCCAGACATGCAAGTTCAGAGTGTTTTGCAGCAGGGTGTCCTGGAGCCATATGGACAGTAGTAAAAGGGGATTAGGTCCCTGCGCTGATTCATAGCAAAGCAGAGGGATTAGCAGAAGGTCAGGGAGGAAGGGAGAGTAGAGGGAAGGAGGGAGGCGATGGACGGCTGGGTGATTCCGTGTTGGGGGTAGGGTTCACAGGGAACAAAAAACAGGGTTCTTTGTGCCTTCCACTCCATTTTCACAGCCTGGAAGAGAACAGGATGACTGTACTGAGGGGAACCTTTTCAATACCATTCGTGTGTGTGAATGAATGAGTTCGTTTTTATATCCTGGTGAGGATCGAATGTCGCGACAAAGACAAAACTGTCGGATGTTCTTGTTTTTATGAGGAAAATCTGAAAAAAGGAGCAACACAGGTTTCTAAGGGTTTGATTTAGGTGTATGCATAGCATTATTATTTCATTTCACATTTTCATTTTATGTTCTCAGTTGGAGGGGAAACATTTTCTCATGGCAAACATTTTTCAATCAGTGATGACGAACAACCCTTAAACCTACAGTATGTGTGGCTCCACTCACGGCTTCAGTAGCTGGACATAAAGTGAAGTTACTTGTGGGATTGAGCTTTTGGGGCCCTGCCAACGACCCCTGTTGTGCTTCTTTTTTTCCAGTTTCCCTCTTGTTCAAAGCCTAGCCTATGAGTTAAGGCTAAGACATAACACTGTCAGTAACTACTATTCAAGTGATACATTTTCAAAAGCTCATTGTTGTCCTGTCGACTTCCTGTTCTTCGCATCATGTGCACATGGAATACGTGCACGGACTACCACGTGTCCTTACCTTGGTTTTGTCGTCCACCACCCTCAGACCGTCGGCCGAGACCCACAGCATGGCTTTTACCGACTTTTTTCCGCTCTGAGAGGAAATCAACAACAGCATTAGACATTAGAGTGGTTCTTTAGTGTGATCTCAATATTGTGATGTTGTACGACTGTGTTTCTGCATGATTCGTGCAAAGAAAACAAAAAAAAAAGAATGAATTTCAGGTAAGGACGCTGGTTCTGATTTGTATGGTGAAATGTTGGACGATGTTAGAATTGAGATCGCAAAACCTAGTGAGCTCAGTATGGGGCAGCAGTAGCTCTGTAGAGCAGGAAAGAGAAACCGTATGTAAATCAAGTGAAGCAGAGTGCAAATGAGGTTTACGCAGAAAGAAACACAGACAGGAAAGAAGGACCTGGTGGAATTCTAGCCAGTTTTCAAATCTGTTTTCAGCATATAACCTGATCACGTTGAAATGGTTCCTGATCAAGGGGTGACTTTCCACTCAGACAAACCACACTATCCATCTAAGCACACAGTATCCATCTAAGTAACTCCTCAGATACCTGGGAACTGATCAGATGTTCCTCCGTGCTGCTGTATTTTAGGAATGCATTTGGACTTTCGATCAATTTCTTTCAATTATTTTATTTCAAGTCAACCGCAACAAATCATATGATAATGCTGATCATAATGTAAAGGAGGAAGATACTCACCACTTTCAGTTTCTTTACAGCATCCTCACAAACATGCATCCCTCTGGACTCCTCGACCTCCACCAACCCCAGATACTGCAGAGGAGAGAACGAGCATGAGAACGAAAGCAAGACGTTCGATATCATTTCATCAAGTGTTTAGCCTGATATGTAAAATAAACGTTCGAGAAAAACCGGGACTTTTGCTTGTAAAGAATAACAGTTATGAAAGAAAAACTCCCTTTATTCCTCTATATACTCCCCTGCTACACTGATGCACTTATCCCAGTGTTTCATTAATGCTTGGATACCATCATCGGAGTACCTTGGAGCCATGATTGGAGCCACGCATGAAAACCTGGCATCCCAGGAACCCCTTCAATGAATCAAACACGGGGAGAACATGCAAACTCCCTGCACACAGAGATGGGAATCGAACCCGGACCCTGGAGGTGCAAGGCGACGGTGCTAACCACTACACCACCGTGTCGCCCAGATTTACAGCCTTCTTTAAAAATATTTGCACCATTTAAATGTTTTACTGCGAAGAGAAATTTAAGCATAAGTCCCAGGTGAGATGGACGCCCCTCGTATAAATGCTTGACTACAGATTTTATGAGGTGGACAAATGTACATGCCTCCTACTATTATTAACAAGCATCTATTAAACAAAGCATCTATGAAAGTATTTTTTCAATCATTTGTATTTAGATGTTGCGACGGGTCTTCAGTGTGTCTATAAATAAAAATAAATAAATAAATAAAACATTCTCTGCATTTTGACCTTTTTAAATTTTGTATTTCCTGTGACTTAAACTAGCACTGTCGCCTTGCACCTCCAAGGTCTGGGTTCGATTCCCCGGCCAGGCTCGATTCCCGTCTCCGTGTGCATGTTCTCCCCGTGCTTGGTGGGTTTCCTCCAGGTACTCCGGTTTCCTCCCACAGTCCAAAGATATGCAAATTAGGCTAATTGGCGTTCCCAAAATTGCCCATAGTGTGTGAATGAGTGTGTGAGTGTGTGTGTGTATGTACAGTATCTGCCCTGCGATGGATTGGCACCCTGTCCAGGGTGTACCCCGCCTCGTGCCCTAACCCTCCTGGAATAGGCTCCAGATCCCCGCGACCCTGAATACAGTATAAAGCGGTATAGAAGATGAGATGAGTGAGTGTAACTTCAACAAACTGAATATAGATATCTATAGATTTTCCCTTGTGTAAGAAAAGCTCCCTCTGCTGGTTTGTTGCTCAAAACGAACGGAACCGAACGCTGCCAGTGAAGACACATAACACCATGAGTCCGAAGAAAGTTAGCAAGGATGGTAGCAAGAAATATAGGAGGACACATGCCGTGAAAATTAAGAAAGAAATTATTGCTTAAAAAAAAAAAGCAGCCGGTGCCAAGAGTTAGTTAAATTAAAGTTCATTGATGTTTAATGTTCATTTACATGTCTTTTACATATGTTTCAATTGTAAAGGTATAAACAGTATTTTACAGTATTTGATGTAAAAAATATAGATTTGGAAATATTGGTAATATTTTTTGGGGTGGCTGGAACGGATTATCTGCCTTCACTTTATTTCCTATGGGAAAATGCGTTCCGCAATACGGAATTTCACCTTAAGAATGGATTAAATTCGCAGAGGTTCCGCTGTAGATAAGGTATTACTACATGCACAGGCCAGTGAGGTCCCTCAAAGTGTGTCAGTTAATGCATGACAGATAATAAATTTTTTTATCATATATCTATTTCTCTCCTCGTCCGACGTGCCATTTCAGTGTCTAATGTAAATGCTCTAGTGCTGAGTCACTCAGCCCAAAGTCTGATTTGCTTGTTCAGGCCTAGGTTTTTGTCTTCTTGCATTTACCCAAGACTGTGTTAAATGTTCCAGGTCTTCATCTCTCATTATACCCCAAGTGCTCCTTAATTCCTTATATGGAAATACGGATGGATATTCATGCAATTCAATTCAATTAAATTCAACTTTAATTGAAATATAGCACTTTTAGCAGTGGTCACTATCGCGAACAGTTTTACAGAATTCGAAATTAGTGGAAATAAATTAGAAAATGTATGGAAATCAGTATATATACGGTATATATAGACTCTATATATGTACAGTGGTGTGAAAAACTATTTGCCCCCTTCCTGATTTCTTATTCTTTTGCATGTTTGTCACACTTAAATGTTTCTGCTCATCAAAAACCGTTAACTATTAGTTAAAGATAACATAATTGAACACAAAATGCAGTTTTTAAATGAAAGTTTACGTTATTAAGGGAGAAAAAAAACTCCAAATCTACATGGCCCTGTGTGAAAAAGTGATTGCCCCCCTTGTTAAAAAATAACTTAACTGTGGTTTATCACACCTGAGTTCAATTTCTGTAGTCACCCCCAGGCCTGATTACTGCCACACCTGTTTCAATCAAGAAATCACTTAAATAGGACCTACCTGACACAGAGAAGTAGACCAAAAGCACCTCAAAAGCTAGACATCATGCCAAGATCCAAAGAAATTCAGGAACAAATGAGAACAAAAGTAATTGAGATCTATCGGTCTGGTAAAGGTTATAAAGTAATTTCTAAAGCTTTGGGACTCCAGCGAAACACAGTGAGAGCCATTATCCACAAATGGCAAAAATATGGAACAGTGGTGAACCTTCCGAGGAGTGGCCGGTCGACCAAAATTACCCCAAGAGCGCAGAGACAACTCATCCGAGAGGCCACAAAAGACCCCAGGACAACATCTAAAGAACTGCAGGCCTCACTTGCCTCAATTAAGATCAGTGTTCACGACTCCACCATAAGAAAGAGACTGGGCAAAAACGGCCTGCATGGCAGATTTCCAAGGCGCAAACCACTTTTAAGCAAAAAGAACATTAAGGCTCGTCTCAATTTTGCTAAAAAACATCTCAATGATTGCCAAGACTTTTGGGAAAATACCTTGTGGACCGACGAGACAAAAGTTGAACTTTTTGGAAGGTGCGTGTCCCGTTACATCTGGCATAAAAGTAACACAGCATTTCAGAAAAAGAACATCATACCAACAGTAAAATATGGTGGTGGTAGTGTGATGGTCTGGGGTTGTTTTGCTGCTTCAGGACCTGGAAGGCTTGCTGTGATAGATGGAACCATGAATTCTACTGTCTACCAAAAAATCCTGAAGGAGAATGTCCGGCCATCTGTTCGTCAACTCAAGCTGAAGCGATCTTGGGTGCTGCAGCAGGACAATGACCCAAAACACACCAGCAAATCCACCTCTGAATGGCTGAAGAAACACAAAATGAAGACTTTGGAGTGGCCTAGTCAAAGTCCTGACCTGAATCCTATTGAGATGTTGTGGCATGACCTTAAAAAGGCGGTTCATGCTAGAAAACCCTCAGATAAAGCTGAATTACAACAATTCTGCAAAGATGAGTGGGCCAAAATTCCTCCAGAGCGCTGTAAAAGACTCGTTGCAAGTTATCGCAAACGCTTGATTGCAGTTATTGCTGCTAAGGGTGGCCCAACCAGTTATTAGGTTCAGGGGGCAATTACTTTTTCACACAGGGCCATGTAGGTTTGGATTTTTTTTCTCCCTAAATAATAAAACCCCTCATTTAAAAACTGCATTTTGTGTTTACTTGTGTTATCTTTGACGAATAGTTAAATGTGTTTGATGATCAGAAACATTTTGTGTGACAAACATGCAAAAGAATAAGAAATCAGGAGGGGGGCAAATAGTTTTTCACACCACTGTATATATATATATATAGACTCTATAACTATCAGATCGTCCCCGATTAGCAAGACGAGGGCGACGGTGGCAAGGATCAACTCCCTGATATGACAATAGGAAGAACCCTTGAGAGGAACCAGACTCAACAGGGAACCCATCCTCATTTGGGTGATTTCCTCTCTCTCTCTTTGTTCTCCCGGAACATGTTAATGGTGAATGTTCTTTGATGTAACAGATGTACGCAACCCAAGGCGTTTGACACAAGACTTACAATCTTTGCAACCCTTCTTTGCATTTAATAAAGGGAGAACATCGATCGAACATCATGCATGTGTGTTTGCTGTCTCTCCAATCTTAACGAGGCACGGCGGACACTTAATCCTGTCTCCTCGTTTTTAAACTTTACATAGGTCCAATAAAAAAAAAAGAAATTAAAAAGAAGGACAAAAAGCTGGGATTTTGCCCTTAAATGTGTTCTTTGTACATGCAGTGGAGACGAATCTAAATGTCTAAAAATGTCTGAAAGGTCAACTTTGCATAATAGGGCCCCTTTAAAGGTGTCACAGCACATCCTTCCCAGTAATCTCTCAGCTACTATTTATATGATCCCTCATGAACTGGACCAGATCTCTTCCTGCTTGGTTGCCACATCGATTCTCCGGCTCGCGTTCCCAGTTAATTAATGCGCAAGGGGGACTTTAGTACGGTGTAAGCTGGGCGTCTAGACGTTAGAATTTTTATCATTTCATTTTGTGAGAACTTTGCATATTTCTTCATATGTCTTCTGCAGTAACGATGATCATATAACATTCCGTCCCGCTCTACAAAACCGACGCCTCTAACATCTACACGCTCGCGTACAGACGGCGAAAACGACGCGTGTAACCCGAGAGAGCACTGAAAGCATCCTTGTGGTGACACAATTCATTTCGAAAAGCTCTGTTTTATATTACGTGATGATGTGAGCACTGAGGAGAGGGTCCATTAGAGAATTACATCCTCGTCTCACTGAGACTCCAGTTGCCTCGGGCTACCAATGAAAACGAGGCTGAATTTAATTATGTTTATCTCTCCGCAACAAGACCTTCATTAATGCCACAGAAGCTCAGCGTCTATTTTTGGAACATGTCATTTTTTTTTATTCTGTTTGAAGCAAACCACATTCACAAGTGTCAGACTGTGTCCTAAATATTGGCACCTGTCTAAAATATAAACCCGGTTGTTAACATGATTACTTGCTATTATTTCTAAGCTGGATGGGTCTAACCCTTTTTTTTTATGGCGCTCGTCCAAGCACTGCAAGCGCGTTATTGACTTTTACTGCTTTTACCGCGCACACTGTATCTGACCTATTTCAACGCGAGCCCATTTAACCGTATGGACATTCCCAGTAAATTATCACTCTCCTGTGCTCATTGCTATTGCACTACACGCCTCCAACAAACCAATTCGAGCAGCATAAGCTAAATAACAATAAGCCGTGTCAGCACTTTGTTTCGGTTTCCTACCCGGACGGCGAAGCTGCATTTGCCCTTGCGCACTGCTTCTTCGTCGGCCTGCCACTGGTGCGGTCGGCTGGCCTCGGGCACGTAGGTCGGCTTCTTTCTGCGCAAACTCTGACGCAGCTTATTCATCTCCAAACTCTCAGGCTCCCAGCTGCTGTGGAGGGGAACAAAAAAAGTAAGAGTAAGGTTTATCGCTAGGCCTTGGTCAAACGTTATACTGTATATATTGTGTACAATGACTTGAATGCGTATTTTTTGTTCAAAAAAGGGTGGTATTTTGCATAAGTTGTTCAGCATACATGTTTTTTTTTTTTTTTTGTTATATCATTATTAATCCTACTCATCTCCTTCTGTAATAAAACAACTTCCTGTTAAGCAATGTAATTAAGTGGTTTTTTTCTTTCTGACGATTTGCCCTGATAAGTTCAAGTGCCATGTAATAAAACCTGACATCATCCAATCAATGCTGATTGAAGGTCCCCAATGAAAGTCACATTACGCACTGTGAAGGAATGTTCATCATAACCTTCAACGATTCATTTACACTATACGGACAAAAGTATTTGGCCAAACCTGAAATGACATTATATCCAAATACATTTATTTCAATATGGAGTCGGTCCGCCTTTTGTAGCTACAACAGCTTCCAAAAGCTTCCACTCTTCTTGGAAGGCCGTCTACAAGATTTTGGATTGTTTCTATAGGAATTCGTGCCCAACCATTCTGTAGAGCAGTTATGACGTCAGGCACTGATGTTGGACGAGAAGGCCTGGCTCAGAATCTCCGTTCCAGTTCATCCCAAAGGTGTTGAGGTCAGAGATCTGTGTGTAGGCCGGTCATGTTCTTCCACACTGAACTCATTAAACCATGCCTTTATAGTCCTGGCATTGTGCACTAGGGCACGGTAATGTTGGAATAGAAAAGGGCCTTCCCCAAACTGTTGCCACAAAGTTGGAAGCATAGCATTGTCCATGATGTCTTGGTATGCTGAAACATTAAGATCCCCTGGGGAGAAGGGGACTAAAAATAATTAACTGGCTTGGGAAAATACTTCTGTCCATACAGTGGAGTTTGGGATTTCTGCCCGTGTCCTTTCATGTTGCCAACTAGTCACAAATGTTTTAATTGTATTGCAGCAGTGGACAAATCAGTAGCAGCAGCTTTTCTGTCCAGGCTTTTAGTTTTTAATTCATAGATGTCTAATGGAGAAGACATTTCAACAACTAGAAAAAGCGGAAATGAAATCCTGCTCCTTTTTAATTCTTGCATTCCGTTTCTACTTGCAGAGTACGGCATGTGTATACTGTATACAGGACCAAATGGTGCAATGCACCTTGAAGCAGCATGATTCTGCATCCCACTTGCTGCATTACACACATGGTTTAACACATAAGTTCATTCTACATCCAATCAGAAGTGGGAAGTCAGAACTCAGAATTAGGACACTTTTGGCCTCCATGCATTCAAGTTATATCATAGATAAAAATACCTGGACGTCTCAATGTTCTGGCCGGCTAAGTGTCATGAGTGAAGTATATTTGGGTTTTAAAGCTTAAAACTGTGAGCCGCCTTGATGATTTAACGTCACACATGTTGGATAAGGGGATATTTTCTTAGTTTAATGGCATGCTTGCAAATTTTGCACATTTTTCTTAACTGATACTAAAACAGTTTACCAATCAATCATCAATAAATCATTAATAATTAAATATCCGACACATTTTTTACTTGGGCTTAGTTTTAGGGTGCTTTCACACAATTCACCATTGAAGAAGATGTGCTGTCCTGATCTAGAGGCATATTTCATCAACTGCAAGCCTTTCTATTCGCCGCGCGAGTTCACCTCGTTCATTCTTGTGAGTGTGTACATCCCTCCACAAGCGTGTGTGAACGCAGCATTGCAACAGCTGGCTGCTCAGATCACAGACACGGAGCAACAACACCCGGACTCTCTTATAATTATACTTGGGGATTTTAACAAAGCAAACCTCAAACGTGAACTGCCTAAATACAAACAGCACATCACATGCCCCACCAGAGACAAAAATACTTTGGATCACTGCTACACCACAATAAAGGATGCATATCGCTCCGTCCCCAGAGCAGCTTTAGGACTTTCTGACCACTGCCTGGTTCATCTTCTCCCAACCTATAGGCAAAAACTTAAATCTGCTAAGCCTGTAGTAAGGACAGTAAAGAGATGGACCAGTGAAGCAGAACAGGAATTACAGGCCTGTTTTGACTGCACTGATTGGAGTGTTTTTGAAGCTGCTGCCACCAATCTGGACGAGCTCACAGATTCTGTAACATCCTACATCAGTTTCTGTGAGGACATGTGCATCCCTACCAGGACACTTTTAACATATAACAATGACAAACCATGGTTTACAGCAAAGCTCAGACAGCTTCGTCAGGCCAAAGAGGATGCCTACAGGAGTGGGGACAGGATCTTGTACAACCAGGCCAGGAACACACTAACAAGGGCGATCAGAGCAGCTAAGAGGAGCTACTCTAAAAAACTGGAAAACCAGTTTTCGGCAAACGACCCTGCTTCAGTGTGGAAAGGCCTGAAAAACATCACTAACTACAAGACGCCATCCCCCAACTCTGTAGGGAATCAACAACTGGTTGATGACCTGAATGAGTTCTATTGTAGATTTGAAACTCCCAGTCTCACACCACACTCCTGTCCTAACCCTCTTTCTACACCACCATTATCACCTCTGACAACCACCCTCTCTTCCCCCCCTGCACTCCAGGTCTGTGAAAAGGATGTTCGCCAGATCTTTCTGAAACAAAAGAGAAGGAAAGCTCCAGGCCCGGACGGCGTGACACCAGCCTGTCTGAAATCCTGTGCTGACCAGCTGGCGCCCATTTTCACACAGATCTTCAACAGATCACTGGAACAATGTGAAGTGCCTTTGTGCTTTAAACGTTCCACAATCATCCCCATTCCAAAAAAAACTAAAATCACAGGACTTAATGACTACAGACCAGTTGCCCTAACATCTGTGGTCATGAAGTCATTTGAAAGACTGGTGTTGGCCTATCTGAGGGACATCACAGGACCCTTACTGGACCCCCTGCAGTTTGCTTATAGAGCAAACAGGTCTGTTGATGATGCAGTTAACATGGGACTGCACTTCATCCTTCAACATCTGGACAAACCAGGGGCTTATGCAAGGGTCTTGATTATAGACTTTTCATCAGCTTTTAATACGATCATCCCAGCACTGCTTCAGACCAAATTAAACCAGCTCTCTGTTCCTAGCTCTATCTGTCACTGGATCACCAGCTTTCTGACAGACAGGCAGCAGCTAGTGAAACTGGGAAAATTCATATCCAACAGTCACACCACCAATACTGGAGCCCCTCAGGGTTGCGTTCTCTCCCCACTGCTCTTCTCCATCTACACCAACGACTGCACCTCCACAGACCCCACTGTCAAGCTCCTGAAATTTGCAGATGACACTACAATCATCGGCCTCATCCAGGACGGTGACGAGTCTGCATACAGAAGGGAGGTCAAGCAGTTGGCTGTCTGGTGCAGTCACAACAACCTGGAGCTAAACACGCTCAAAACAGTGGAGATGATCGTGGACTTCAGGAGAAACCCACCTGCACTTCCCCCACTCACCATCATGAACAGCACTGTGACGGCAGTGGAGTCATTCCGGTTCCTGGGCACGACCATCTCTCAGGACCTGAAGTGGGACATTCACATTGACTCCATTGTTAAAAAGGCCCACCAGAGGTTGTATTTCCTTCGCCAGCTGAAGAAATTCAACCTGCCACAGGAGCTGCTCACACAGTTCTACTCAGCCGTCATTGAATCCGTCCTGTGCACTTCAATAACTGTCTGGTTTGGCTCAGCTACGAAAGCAGACATCAGAAGACTACAAAGGACGGTTCGGACTGCTGAAAGAATTATTGGCACTCCCCTGCCCACGCTGCAAGAACTGTATATATCCAGAGTGAAGAAAAGGGCACGGAATATCACTTTGGACCCCTCACACCCAAGCCACCTTCTTTTTGAACTTTTGCCATCGGGTCGACGCTACAGAGCACCGAACACCAGGACAGTCAGGCATAAGAACAGTTTTTTCCCCCAGGCAATCTACCTCCTTAACAGATAAACATCATTCAAACGGTCAATAAATATATGTGCAATATTGTGTACAACACCACTGTGCAATATACTGTATAATACCACAGACTTCAGATATTGATGCAACTTATTTAAAAGTATCTCACATCGTACTCCATTTGATGTCAACCATTTAAAAAAATTTTTTCTTTTTTTTTTTTTTTTTTTTTTTTTTTTTTTTGCGTCATGCTGTTTTTGTCTTGTCATTTGTATTTTTTGTTCTGGAAGCTCCGTCACTAAAACAAATTCCTTGTACGTGCAAGCGTACTTGGCAATAAAACTCTTTCTGATTCTGATTCTGATTCTGATTCTGATTCTGATTCAGGCACAATTAATTCACCCTATGCCTGCGTATGATTGTTTCTCCCCCACCATCAAGATTTCACATTACTTTCTTTCTTATTTGCTTTCTTGTAGTGGCCAATTAACTACATAGATATGTGAGCTACGGAGAAATATTATGCAAAACAACGTGGTTTGACACATTTTAACACTTTTTTGCGGAATCAGGCCCATGCAAATATTTTTAAATGTTGATGAGACTGAGCATGCAATTAGTAACCATATTTTTCGCTTGGTTCAACAAAACATGGGACAGTGCAGCAGTAAATTGGAGATTCCCTGAGGTCTTATAGCAAGGACCGGCCACACAACCTTTTTATGTCCAGGCTGCTACTTGATGAACAAATAAAGGGTGGTACTCTGATCTCATCTGATTGAGGTCACTTCTGTAATGCGCGGCTGGCTCTTAGCGGCGGTGCCAGACACTCACAAAAACGGCATGCGAAAAACTGCCACATGCCACTAGATCCGAACCTGCAGGGTGCATGAACGACTACACAAAGCAGCGGAACCGACTACACTAGGGCTACAACAACTAATCGATAAAATGGATAATTATCGATAATGAAATTCGTTGTCAACGAATGCCGTTATCGATTAGTTGGGCTGCTCACGTTACTGAGGTGCGCGACCACAAGATGCACAAAGATACACACACAGATACACAGCCGCTCGCGCAATGACGGTTACAGAAGCGTCTGCAGGATAAAGCGCGCGCTCCAAGTCCTCCCAGGTATGGGAGCAATTTACATTAAATGCCTCTTATCGGGTGTTCGTAGTGTCCGGTGAGCACGGATGAAGAGCCGAGAGTTGTCTACACGTAGGAGTTAATGAGAGAATTCACACGGGCTTTGCCGTTCAAATCCCAACGAACGCAAGGAAAACACTTCTAGTGCATTTTCTTCACGTTCATTTTACATTTCGGAGGACCGGATATATCCCATGATCCTACATGCTATACACAGGGGAATTCGGAAAAGGGGCAAAATAAACAGAGTGAACCCAGTAGCGGCGAGTTTTTTTGTCTCTCCCTACGTCGCCGTATTACGAGAATGTCTAGTATAGCAAAATGGACTATATTTTATTGAGACAAAAAAAAAAATGGGGCGGCATGGTGGTGTAGTGGTTAGCACTGTCGCCTTGCACCTCCAGGGTCTGGGTTCGATTCCTCGGCCAGGCTCGATTCCCGTCTCTGTGTGCATGGAGTTTGCATGTTCTCCCCGTGCTTGGTGGGTTTCCTCCGGGTACTCCGGTTTCCTCCCACAGTCCAAAGGTATGCAGGTTAGGCAAATTGGCGTTCCTAAAATTGCCCGTAGTGTGTGATTGGGTGTGTGAGTGTGTGTATGTGTGTGTGCCCTGCGATGGATTGGCACCCTGTCCAGGGTGTACCCCGCCTATTGCCCGAACTCTCCTGGGATAGGCTCCAGGTCCCCCGCGACCCTGAACACAGGATTAAGCGGTATAGAAAATGAATGAATGAATGAAAAAAAAAATGGGTAAAATACACAAGAGGATCGAAATAATTTATAAACCGTGAAAAGGATGTAGCAAGAGACACTTCAATTAAAAATAATATCATAATAATCTAGAAGTCTATTAGTCTTCTTATTAAGTTGAATTAATTTAAGAGAATTTAAAATTGAGGTCATTCTTAACAACTGAATATGTCAGTGTAATTTTTTAAACTATATATATATATATATATATATATATATATATATATATATACATATGTATGTATGTGTATATATATATATTAGGGCTGGTCGATATGGCTGAAAACTGTATCACGATATCAGTGTTTCATATCAGTCGATATCGATAATTATTGATATTTTTTATGACCCATTTAAAATAAGGACAAGGAGAAGAATATATTATATTTAAACATTTTTATTTTAAACTTAACCTTCCTATGATCATAGTCCCCTCAGTTATTAAGACAGAAATGTCAACAACCATGGAAAAATCAAATAATAAAAATATTAACATAAGTCTAAAGTCACAATGAACACTTAACAATTATCTCTTAACATTTAAGGTGCAAAATTAAAAGAAAATGTACAAAATGCTTAATAAAGTGTAATAAAATAGTGAAATGCGTTTATTATATCAGATGCCTTTAGAGAAAACTACAACAAAAATATATTGTTGTAATATATTTGAGTTTGATGTTAATTCACTGGCGGGCCACCAGGGTGCAGTACCGCGCTGTATACTATGTGTGTCGTGTGCACTGAATGCAGTAAAAGAAGAATACCGTTTCTTTTCCTCTGGTTGTCTCACACAAAAAGCAAGTAATATTATAGATGTTAGTTGTGCATATTGATGCAAACATAACAATTGTCATACCAAAGAATAAACTACCCGCCAATGTGGCTAGTGAGACTAAAGTTATTACCCGCCACAGCCGAATTTTACCCGCATTTGGCGGGTGGGCGGGTACAAATGTCAACGCCACCTTGTCTCCGTTTATGCTTCCTGAATCGCGACCGTACTACTTCCGGGTCCTAGAGCCGGTCGCGGAGCGAGTGCGCATGACAGCAATCAAACTAGCTTCGTGACCAGCGTTTTTTTCCGACAGAGAATAAAAAATATCGAACGTTCTATCGAACATATTTTTTATTGATATCGATCACGTGTCTATCGCGAAACATATCGTTATCGTTTTATCGCCCATATAAAATATACATAAAATAAGGTTTAAATGTCAAAATTAAAGATCATTAAACTCTATGCGCCTATTGCATTTTTTAAGTTTACGTTTATACATAAATAATAATATAATAAGGATAATACCCTGATTTATGGTTTTATATAGTTAAGCAAAACATCAAATAAATAATCGAAAAATAATCGACCAACTAATCGATTATCAAAATAATCGTTAGTAGCAGCCCTAGACTACACACACCGAATCTCATCAGAAAATTTGGCCATTGATGGTGATTTGTATTGAGTCGCTGAGGAGGACAATTCGCTCCGAAACACGCATCTGAAACATGTTTCTGCACTCGGCAGCGCCGCCCGAAGATGTGAGCTCAGTACCAAATGGGAACCAGCTGGAGTCTGGTAAGGATCGCAAAACAACAGATGAAGAAACGAGGGCTGGCAAACGCAGAACTTTACATCTCTCATACACAGACAGCACACGACTTCAGTGAGAGCCAACTCGTTTTGGACAATCCTTTGGCAAACGAATATAAAAACTTAATTACAACAGATTGTAGTAATCATAAGTATCAAAGTCTATACATTCTACATTTTAAATTTGGTTCCTTTCTAGCTTACTTACTCCAAATTTTATGAATCTATTTAAACATCTCTGTGAACACACTCACATCCACCATATAAAACGCTGAAACAGTCATGAATGAGGAGATACACAAAACAAGCCCCCAAAAATATTTTGTTGGTGTTGTTAAACAATTTCTAAATATCAAATATAAGTACATTAGGCTATGACCATATGGTGTTTCATATCCTTACAAGATCTATAAAATTCTGAGGTAAATTTTTTGTTATTTGTGAATTGTTTTTTTGAATATCAATTGAATTTGATTCGATATCACTAATGTTTTTTCTCATTGTTTTGACCCAAGCAGTTAATATTATTACTTCTAAAAACTGCTAAAAGTATCAAATATACACTGCAATACTGTGTAACTTGTGGTATTAATTTTGCTAAATGTCATGCCTCGTACAAAACGATAATATTTGTATGCGACATTTTCTGCGCCACATGTCAGTCCAGTAGGTGGCAGCAATACGCCAATCATCCATAAACATAAAAGTAGAAGAAGCATCGATGCGTTTGCAAAACATGGAAAACTGAAGCTCTTTGCATTTCCTGCAGAGAATGTAGTATTTTAAAGAATTCGTCAATTTTAGAAAATTTAACAACCTGTTCATTGAATCAATCAACAAAAGATAGATTAATTTGCATAATCAATAAAATTGCATAGCTCTAGTTTAAAAATGGTAAAATCCTGGATATTTAAAAAAAATGTGTACTTACAGAATCGCAATACAAATGGAATCGAAACCTAGGTATCGTGATATTGTATCAGGTGGTCCCCATCCCATCCTTACTGTCTTGAACAAAGCGAATTTTTTTTGTCATGTTAATTTTTGGCTCCACACTCCGGTCCAGTAGGTGGCAGTATTGCACCAACTGCCAATAAACCCAAAAGAAGAAGATGTGCTAATGCATGTCCCTTTTATAAGATGCAAGTAGGTGTGTTGATACGGTTTTAAGGAATTTGTTAGATTTAGATTATTAAAAATTTCCCAAAGTTTACCCAAATTATTTTTTAAAGCATGAATCAGTTCTGATTAGAAAACTATTCAATGAACTATTCAAGGAATTGATCAACAAAAGATCGATATAACTGCATAATCAATTTAATAGGCATTAAAGGCTGTGACAACATCTGGTTATAAATAAATCAAATGATTTAGCTTTTTAGAATGCATTCTAAAGAAATACACATTTAAAAAAAAAACTGTCTGATAGCGTGGATTTACGTTACACCCATTACAAACATATGATTGTAAAATTTAATGTCACTTTTGCCTTCCATAATTCTGTTCATCATAAATATCATAAATGCCAAAATTAAACAGTTGATTGAAAGTAATTGATTATTTGTTCCAATTGTTTTCTCTTCATTAACTGCTTTTCTTTTTTCACATCTAATCCTCTCTAATCGATTTCGTTTGATGTTGTACCCTCAGGATAGTCTGCTTTCCTGGCGCTGACATTTCTGTTTTTCTCTTCTTTTTTTCGCCCCATGCTGAGAAGCAACTGCATCAGATTATTTGATTTGGAGAACTATACACAAGCATTTTATTTAAATTTATGTCACTTTTCTCGCATGGTTCACATGATACCGCGAGCGTACTATACAGGTTTGTCCCCTTAAATTAAAGTTGACAACCTCGGGCGTGCTTTCATTTAAAATCCTGTGAATATATTGAGAAAATATATCATCACAGCGGTTTTATTTGTTACATATTTTTTTTCTTCAATGTCATGCGTTATTGATGTATAAACTGCTCAATATTGAGTCCTGGAGCTGTTCAGTTTGTAGATTTACTGAAATCACTCTCAGTAAAACTGTGTAAAGCTGCTCCTTGGGGTTTTATGTGATGTTCGCGCAACACCATCATGATGAGTTTTATTTGTCTTTGTGCCACATTCTATAAGTTAACATCTACTACTGATCGATTACAGTATAATAAATGGTATCTATCTGTGTCGTAGTTCTAGTAAGTATTACTTGAATGGTACTGTGCGTTTACTCCGACCACTCTGGCTGAGGAAAAGCGAGTGACTTCCAGCCAAGACAACCGCACTGTGGGTGGGTTCTGTTGGACTGCATCTAAAGAAAACACTAGTTTCTCAAACAGTGTCTCATTCGCTCTCTCCCTCTCTTTCTTTCTCACACTCGCTCGTCTCACTCTGACAAATTTCACTGCCGGAGATTTAGTGAAGCATCGAGCTGCAATACAGGAGGCTGACAAATGACTGCAGCTCGTTTCAACAATACAAACACTTGCACGGCTTGTAAAATGTTTGACGCTAGTTTGACGCCTGTAGGGCGAACCGTTTCTTGCTTCAGCAAGTGTATTCATAAAAAAGTACACTCAGCATTGTACAATCATGTCATTAGTCATGATGACCTCGTTCAGAGGAAGTCCCTCGACGGAAAAGTGCGGCAAGAAGCTGACAGTGGAAGATGATTAAAAAAAACCTTGAGTGAGAATTAAAAGAACAGAACAGCGTTATACTATACAGCCGAGAACAGGTAACAACGTTACACTACACAGCGTAAAAACAGAACAGTGTTACACTACACAGCCGAAAACAGAACAGTGTTACACTACACAGCCGAGAACAGGTAACAACGTTACACTATACAGCGTAAAAACAGAACAGCGTTACGCTACACAGTGTAAAAACAGGACAGCGTTACACTACACAGCCGAGAACAGAACAGCGTTACACTACACAGCGGAGAGCAGAACAACGTTACACTACACAGCCGAGAACAGAACAGCGTTACACTACACAGCGGAGAACAGAACAGTGTTACACTACACAGCCGAGAACAGAACAGTGTTACACTACACAGCCGAGAACAGAACAGCGTTACACTACACAGCGGAGAGCAGAACAACGTTACACTACACAGCGTAAAAACAGAACAGTGTTACACTACACAGCCGAGAACAGAACAGCGTTACACTACACAGCGGAGAACAGAACAGCGTTACACTACACAGCCGAGAACAGAACAGCGTTACACTACACAGCCGAGAACAGGACAGCGTTACACTACACAGCCGAGAACAGGACAGCGTTACACTACACAGCCGAGAACAGAACAGAGTTACACTAGAGAGCCGAGAACAGAACAGAGTTACACTACACAGCCGAGAACAGAACAGTGTTACACTACACAGCGTAAAAACAGGACAGCGTTACGCTACACAGCCGAGAACAGAACAGAGTTACACTACAGAGCGTAAAAACAGAACAGAGTTACACTACACAGCCGAGAACAGAACAGAGTTACACTACACAGCCGATAACAGAACAGAGTTACACTACACAGCCGAGAACAGAACAGCATTACACTACACAGCCGAGAACAGAACAGCGTTACACTACACTGAGTGAAAACAGAACAGTGTTACACAATACACTACATTTATACACTATACACTCCACAACAGCGTTACACTACATTAAATACTTCATTTATATTGAAAAAAGATTACACATTGTAGGTCTAACAATGCTTAGCACTTGCGGTGTAATGCAGCACTTTTCTGCTTACAGTATATGTGCTGTATATTTAGTCGAGTGCAAAAATGTTGATCTTGCACATACAGTAGTCTGGATAAATTTAGTCCTGGTTCAGCAAATGGATGAGGGATGATTACATTCATAGAATATATAACAGATATACATAAAGTAGAATATTGTCATTACTGTCACTGTGAGAGTGGGAAAATATATGGAAAGAAAAGAGAGATTATGTAAGCATGAGATGAGAGATAGAGAGAGAGAGAGAGAGTGTGTGTGTGTGTGTGTGTGTGTGTGTGTAGGGGTGGGGAGGGGGGTGTTATGGGGTAGAGAGGATGAAGCTCAGCTTAGAATCTGATTCTAAATAAGGATCCTGACTCAGATAGCTTGATATAAACCCCCGGAATAACTCTTCGTCCATATCCATTTCTATCCACGGTTTATATTAAAACCGGTGCTGGTAGAGACGTGAATTCATCCGACAAATCAGCAGGTGCTGCTCACCGGCACCGTACGGTTACGTGGTAATCAGCCCTCCAGTGCTTATGGAGACAAAGTGCACGTTCGCGTTAACACCAGCGCTGTGGGTGAAGGGGGTAATTGGTGGCTTTCAGCAGCATGACAGGAAGAGAGTTACCGTCTAGCTGAGCTTCAACCTCCTCCGCTGAGCTGCAAATTGCTAATAAGAAGAAAAGAAATGGAAAACGACCCTCTCGGAAGTTCGAAGTCAGCCTGCCGTGCGCACCACGTTCATACAAAGTAGATTTGTAAATAATGTGTGTAACCCAGTTTCCAGAGATCCCTAAGTACCCCATGCTGCAGAACAAGAAGTCCATGCATGTGAATGATTCAGCCCTGATCCGGCACTTCCTATCCAGACTCAGCCAAAAGTCCAGTGCGTAGGAACAACTCCATGTGTTTAATGCCGGACAAGTGTTCAATGTTGCTTTGTGTACTACAATGTTATTTAGGAAGCAGACTCGGATCCACCTCCCAGACTGGACATAACCCCAAACACACATGTTTGATCATCCTTATGAAATCAGATCCTACAGCTAAATCTTACCATATAACCTTAAATCTTATAAAAGCTTTTGCATCTCTTTTTTTTTTTTATATATATAATTTTTTAAACAGTTCTCCTTGTAACCAGGAGCCGCCCCCTCCTTCATACACACACACACACACACACACACTCATGCACACAAAAACAAGCCTACCTTTTTTCACACTTCTGCTCGGGAACATAACATACCGAATGGAGTCGCTCCAAATACCTGCCATGCCATGATGAGCCTGTGCTAATAGTATTAGCTGTGAAAGGGACACGAACGTTGAGGAAGGGATAAGGGGATGTTTTTTAACAGCACAGATATATATTATTTAGTATTTTAAAATTGTGATTAATCGTGATTAATCACAGACTATGAATGTGATTAACTAGATTAAAAATTGTATTCGATTGATATATATATATATATATATATATATATATATATATATATATATATATATACAGTATATAACACTATATATATATATATATATATATATATATATAGTGCTTTTTTCACACTAGATTAAAATTTTTAACTAGATTTTATATATATATATATATATATATATATATATATATATATATATATATATATATATATATATACACATACAGTATATAACACTATATATAATATATATATATATATATATATATATATATATATATATATATATAGTGCTGTCATTCGATTAAAGGTTTTAATCTAGTTAATCATATTCATAGTCTGCGATTAATCACAATTAATCACAATTTTATAATAGAATTACTTGTCTTGTAAACATGCAGTGGCTGGGTTGTATGGGTTGTGGCCACCCAACGACAGCGGGGCTCGAACCCGGATCCTCAAATCCAAAAATCGATCAACCTAGCTTATACATGGCATTTCCCTCTACTTTTACTACCCTCTGCCATCCACTGAATACCTACAAATCACATGGTGGTGAATCTTATTTGGCATGCCATACCCTTCCTCTCAAGCTCGAAACTAATTCCAATGCCAAGAGGCTAGGATTACAGTATGTAGGTCACTCCCAGTAAACATGACTGCATCTTTTTTGCATTCCTATTACAAGATGTGTTAGTAATGTTTGTATGAGCATTTGTAAGTGTATGTGTGTTCGTTTTAGAAAAGGTCATGACTGGAAGCAGCGATACAGGGAGACGGCCGAGTCAGAGGACGGGAAACACACCAGGGTTCTAATGCTTAAAACAGACACTCGGGAAGGGACAGCGATCATGTCCTGTAGTCTTACTCAGTTCTGTATCAGCGCTGAATAATCAAATCTCTCCATGCACTATTAATGCCATACCAGCTCAGAAAAAAACACAAGCGTACTACACTGTAATTTTCTTTGTCGCTCAAGCGTACACTCTTTATGCTTCAGTGTGCATGTAGTGCTTTACACTGAAAGGTGATGACTGTCAGTGTACCTATAGACAGTTCCAGGAGACAAATAGATATTAAGATACAAAATGAAATACATATTGAAAAAATAAAAAATAAATTATTAATTAATTAAAAATAAATTTGTTTGTTTGACAGTTGTATAAGATTAATTTTTCTTTCATATATTGTTTACTTATACTTTAAAAGTAGAGCTAGGCAATATAACTATATAACATTGAAATTGTGAAACTTGTTTTTTTTCTTAGATATTATTGATTATGGGTTATCTTTTCATGTTTAATTAAGAAATTTTATTATAATCACATTCAAAACAGCTGTTTCAATGTTAATTAGTATGTTAAATCTGTACTTAGCATGAATAATATTTATGATATTAATTATATATACATACAACATAATTATAGTATGTTCAAATTTATCATCAGTTTTACTCCAATGTTCCCTGACAATATATTCTAATGTAACTTAATCAATTACTAATTAATTCATTTTTACTTTATTTCAAAGTTGTGAAATGCTGTAAAAACAAGTAGAAAATGACCTAAAAACAACCAAAAGCTTATGTATTGTACTTATATTAATATAATATTAGTATCATTTATAGTATATATTTATATAGTATTATACATCATTATATATGTATATTATTACACTATATTATAGTCAGAGGAAACGGAATATATACTGTATATATTGGGGTTCAATTCAAACTTGACTGCCTGCAAACAAATCTGAAACACTGGCCTCCCAGGAATACCTTTAATGGCCTTTCCTTTACATATGCTTCTATGTGTGTGTGCGCGTTTTTCTGTCTATATACACAGTACTGTGTAAGACAAAAGTCTTAGACACATGTAAATAAATGCAGTAAAACGTGATTAATGAAACAAACTCTTGAAAAGACCCTTTAGTCTTAGGTACAATTTGTGCAGTTTTCTAAGGATATTAGCACCTAAGTTTTACTAAGCATCCTGCAGAACTATTCACAGTTCTTCTGAACACTTTAACACCTGCTTCTTTTTTGCATGAAAAACCCAGCAGCTTCCATTTTATTCTTTTCTCTAAAACGTGGTGCTGCTGTCTTTTTTTGGCATACAAATATATTTCTTTAACTATTCATTTAGATTAATAGTTTTTAAAGTACTGACATTTGAAAATCGAATTTTTTTTTGTACTGGTGCGATAATAACGTCATTAGAAAATCTATAACAACGTTTTACTAAAAACCCCAGGGTGGCCAAAACTTTTCTTATAATATAACATACTATTATTATTATTATTACTCTTATTATTCGTATTATTTAAGGTCATTTGAGGTCACCAAAAGGGCAGAATAAAACTATTTCCTTGAAACAGATATTCTCCCATGCACTGTAAGTTGAAGCAAAATCAATGTTAATCAGTTAAACTGACAAATCGAGGATGCCGACTCCAGCCTCATGTTACATGATCAAGAACAGAACTGACAGCGTCCACATTCGCTCCACAGATTTGCCTAGAAACACCTTGAACAAACTTATTTACTTATGTTACTTATTTTCATCTTTGCTATATAGCGAATAATCACCGCCAAAGAAGCACCAGCAGAAACAACAACAAATCTCTCGCGCTGTTCGGCTCCTTCCTAAATTGATCACTCACCTCCCCTCCCCTGCCTCATCCATGTCACTGCTGAAACTCATCCCAGAAAGACAAGCCGGACGACCTGGCATGAAAAAAATAAAAAAATAAAAAACGAGTGGACGAAGAGCAGGAGGTGAAAACGATGGCTGCAAGTCCAGTACTTGTTCGGAAGGGATGGACGTAGCCACACCTCTTCTGGACGGATTAACTTTGAGGAGGCGACAAAGACCCACGTGTTGTTCCTCCCCATCAGCACATGCGTCCTCGCCCACACGCCTCAGGGGATCGGATCAACTATTAATTTCTTCATAGCGCGCGTATGTGTTAGGAGCCAGTTCATGTGTGGAGAGGAAAGCGAGAGTGAGAGAGAGAGAGAGAGAGAGAGAGAGAGACAGAAGGAGAGAGGAGTGTGAAGGTGACCAGGCTGGGGACAGAAATGACACACTTCTCGACACACTGTGGCGCAGACTGTCTGCGTTTGTTATCTCTTTCTTTCACTTCCTTCATCTGACAGAAGGAGAGCAGAGTGGGCAGTACCCGGCTCTCGATCTGTTAGCTGCGTTTACTGGAAAAGCACTAAGCTGCACAGTCTTACATTCCCTTGATTTCCCTTAGCACAGCTGCAGTAGCGCACACGTAAATGTTGCACACATCATGATGGATGAGGTAAACAATTCCGAATGAGGTTTTAATGGATCGAGGCTGTTCGGGACACCGTTACAATGCAATGAGAAGCAAACAAACAAACAAACAAAAAAAAAAAACACACCTCGTTTCAGAGCAGCCTGATGAGATGTATTGCTTAATGCATCCGCTCATAAGCCTGTTAATCCTCACGCACTTTCAGCAACGGCTTTATCCTGGGTCATTCAGGGTTGTGATCTATCCCAGTAACACTATATATGTGATCATATCCCGTATAGGATACCATAGGACCAATTCTGGAAACCTTAAGACCGAGCAGGATCCATACACTTTGAATGAATCGCCTGTCCACTACAGAGGACCTATTGCAGGAACACCTGAAACGGGAAGCCAGTTCATTGCAGAGGATCCTAAGAACACAAGTGACACAGAAACACACTGTGGATAAGGTACCAACCTGACTGCAAAGGACCAATTCAGGGAACACCAGGAGCGAGCAGGAATTACGGTGGCCCTGAAGTGCAAAACAGATTAACAAAACCCAAAACAAAATAACAAATTCAAAACCAAATTAACAAACAAAATGGAAAACAAAATAATTAATTCAAAAACTAAAGATCAAAACCCAAAACAAAATAACAAAACAAATTTTTGTTTTGTTTTGGGTTTTGTTGTTTTGTTTTTGTTATTTTGTTTTCGGGAATTGTTAATTTGGTTTTGAATTTGTTAATTTGTTTTCCGTGTTGTTAATTTGTATTGCATTTCTCGGCCAGTCAGATACAAACCGGAAAAGGTAGGTATAGTTTGCGAATGGAACTCTTACCGCTGATTGGACGAGACATCTGTCACTCAAGATATACCGGAAGTAGCGGTAAATTCGTGTGTGTATGAATGTGCAAACATGTACTGTCCTTATTGTGGTTTCAAATATGGCGTTCTTACGGTGGACCTGAAGTCAGTTTTGTTCATTTGTTTTGCATTTCACAGCCATCAAGTTCCTACTTCCTGTATATCTTGAGTGACAGATGTCTTGTCCAATCAGCGGTAAGAATTGAATTCACAAACTATACCTACCATTTCCGGGTTTGTATCGGACTGGCCGAGAAGTGCAATACAAATTAACAAAACGGAAAACAAATTAACAAATTCAAAACCAAATTAAAAAATTTGAAAACAAAATAACAAAAACAAAACAACAAAACCCAAAAGAAAAAAACAAATTAGTTTGGGGTTTTTGTTATTTTGTTTTGGGCTTTGTTATTTTGTATTTTAATGTATTTTGTTTTCAGATTTGTTAATTTGTTTTGAATTAGTTATTTTGTTTTCCATTTTGTTAATTTGGTTTGGAATTTGTTATTTTGTTTTGGGTTTTGTTATTTTGTATTTTAATGTATTTTGTTTTCAGTTTTGTTAATTTGTTTTGAATTAGTTATTTTGTTTTGGGTTTTGTTATTTTGTATTTTAATGTATTTTGTTTTCAGTTTTGTTAATTTGTTTTGAATTTGTTATTTTGTTTTGGGTTTTGTTATTTTGTATTTTAATGTATTTTGTTTTCAGTTTTGTTAATTTGTTTTGAATTAGTTATTTTGTTTTCCACTTTGTTAATTTGGTTTGGAATTTGTTATTTTGTTTTGGGTTTTGTTATTTTGTATTTTAATGTATTTTGTTTTCAGTTTTGTTAATTTGTTTTGAATTTGTTATTTTGTTTTGGGTTTTGTTATTTTGTATTTTAATGTATTTTGTTTTCAATTTTGTTAATTTGTTTTGAATTTGTTCTTTTGTTTTGGGTTTTGTTATTTTGTATTTTAATGTATTTTGTTTTCAGTTTTGTTAATTTGTTTTGAATTAGTTATTTTGTTTTCCACTTTGTTAATTTGGTTTGGAATTTGTTATTTTGTTTTGGGTTTTGTTATTTTGTATTTTAATGTATTTTGTTTTCAGTTTTGTTAATTTTGCACTTCACGGCCACTGTAAGGAATACACTTTAGATGAGGTGACAGTTCACTGCAGAGAACCACTGCAAGTGAGACAGAACTACGCCTTGGATTGGACACCATCCCACTGAAGTACGTATCTTGGGAACACTGAAAGTGAGGTGGGAATACACCCTTGACTAGAGATGATCCCACTGCAGATGATCCATTCTAGGAAGACTCAGAATGACGCAGGAATACACCCTTGAGTCGATGCCAAAACACTGTAGAGAACCTATTCTGGAAACACTGGAAATGATGTGGGAAAACACCCTGAACTGGACTCCATCGCCTTGTAGATGATCTATCCTGGTGTCACGGATGAATCAGTGACAGGTGTGCACCTAAATCTTTTTTCATCCCTAAAGGCTCACTTGGCATACAGTCTCCCCTTCAGCGTGAGTGTGAAGGGCTAAATCGAGGACCTGACTCAATGATGTTACACCTGGGAACACTGGAAGTGAGGTGGGAATAGATTTTGGATGGGACGCCAGTCGCCAGTCCACTGCAGGGACCTGCAGATGCGGCTCCACTGCAAAGATACCTAAGCAAGATAGGAATGAACCTTGGATGGGATGATAGTCCACTGCAAAGGCCCTTTGGAAGTAAGGCAGGAAAAGTTGAGACCTGCAATCATCCCAGGACCCCAATTTAAGGAAACTTAGCCTGAAAACACTGGATGTGAGATCCAAATACACTCTACAACGCAAGGTCAACCCATTGTAGATGGATTTACCTTACCTGAGAGCAGGGTAAATACACATTGGATAGGTTGCCAAGGAATTGCGGAGAAAACTTTTAACAGTTTATCAAAGCCAGTGCACCTAAGATTACGGAATGTGGGAAGAAACCAGAGAACCCAAAAGAAAACAAGACTCGAAGAACTCCACAGGGTTGATCTGTCCAAAAACTTTCAAGCAGTGCTCAGTCTAAATTATTAATTTAGACTTCAATTTAAGCATCTGGTAAACAGCTGTCCGTAAGAAGTCCATATCACTTATGATGAAGCATGCTAGAAGAAGG
The DNA here is from genome assembly GCA_030522415.1 of Channallabes apus. NCBI lineage: Eukaryota > Metazoa > Chordata > Actinopteri > Siluriformes > Clariidae > Channallabes > Channallabes apus. Next base: position 5,477,664 of record CM060126.1, on the reverse strand, counting down.
ATAATCTTTTCACGCTAACTGAAATACGTCCAGACGGAAGCAGCGGATTGACCGCGTTCCGTCCCAGTTTCTCCTGACCCGAATGCGAGCCCACCAGCAGAGACGGTTCATTGTGTTCATATGGACACTTAACCAGACTCGCTGTGTCCTCAATGCCTCATCGCCCAAAGTCAGTGAGCAGATGGGACTTACACAGACATACACAACATAGAGTACACCCACCCGTCGACAGGTTTTTTTTTTTAGTTTTCTAAAAAATCACCAGGAGTTATTTCTTTTGGTGAGAGTTTTCAGGAAGAATGAAATAACACACAATTACTGCTATGCGAGCACACACAAGGGTTGACTTTATTCCAAAATAAAAGCAGCTGGTCGAGATTAAACTGCGGGAAAAAAAAGGTTGACATCATTGTTGACACGGTTGACGTCACTTCCTCACTTAAATTATATATCTCAGGAAAACATTAGCTATATTATCTCAACTAAACCCAACACAAGAGGCTGCCATCCAAGCCGTGCGCAGTTTACAAGGGAGATTTGCTTAAACACATTCAGATATTTAAAACACAATTGGAGCACCATTTGTGCCTTCTGGAAATAAGGAGGGGGATAACTTACATTTAACAGCAAGATGAAACGAATTAACCACGTAGCACTTCATTTTAGTCAGGGTTATAGTGCGGTTTTAGGGCCAAATGATGTCTCCAGGAGGACTAACAAGAGAGAATCCACCTAGTTTATGGGTTCTTGTATGTTTTACGGTTATATACAGTAAGAAAAGCTGAAACATTGATCTTTAATGGACAGACTTTGGAATTATAAGGTGATTATAGCCTTAAATAATTGCAAAACTGATTTACTCTGTGCATTAATGAGTTACCCAACCAGCCAATCACGCGGCAGTCGTAGTAAAAACACGAAAAACCTTGGAGATGCAGGTCAAGAGCTTCGACTTAATGTTCACATCAAATATAACAACAGGATTGTGATCTCGCTGACGTTATCTGTGACATGCTTGTTAGGACCAGACAGGCTGGTTTGAGTACTTCCAAATTTTCACACACAGTAGTGTCTACCCAGAATTTACATCAAATTTCCTTAGAATGGACGGGAAAGCAAAACAACATTCAGTCAGCAGCAGTTAAGTTAAAAATCCTGGGGTAAAAGTGAAAAGTAAATGAAAATGAAAGTATTTTTAAATTCTTACCTGTACTATATAGATAAAGGTAAGGAGAAGAAACCAACGTTTCTCTTTATGTCTTCACTTTGTCCCCTTTAAAATAGCTTTAGCTAACAAATTGTTCCAGGGTTGAATCCCAAATAGGGTCAAATGGAAAGCTAGTGCGCTAGAGTTGTAGCGCGTAGATTGTCTTGTTACAGAAACTAAATAGGGCCCTTGTTCAAGGGTTAGGCCTTGTTCACACGGGCGTTAAATGTTTGGATAAATGAACGAGCTCTGAACGTCCTATACGTTTATGTTGCGTGTTGTAGTGCCGCTCGATTGACTTCTACACTGGCGTTCGTTTGTCTCGGTCTAACGCCAGCCTTCAGCCCAAATTGTAGTTTGTGTGTTTAACCTGTGGGGGCAGTGTTTCGGGAACTGGATATGAAAGCCCTTGTCGTTTTATTTGAGGTGCCTCCTTTTAATATGGACCATTTTGCTATATTAGACATTAATCTCATTGTTTTAAAAATTCTCGCAATACAGCGACGTAGGGAGAGAAAAAAATCACGGCCGCTACTGGGTTCAGCCACTGACTGCACAACGTCGGATTAAAGGAAGTTTTTTTTTGTGGTTTATGAAGAAATGCGCAAATTTCCGCGCAAGTTTTTCAACATTTTATTTTATTTAGCCTTTTTTCCGCATTTCCCTCTGTATAGCATGTAGGATCATGGGATATATCCGGTCCTCCGTAGCATAAAATGGACGCGGAGAAAACGAACTAGATGCGTATAACGCCAAGAAAAAGCTGCATGCAACGTTTTTTTAACGCCGTATTACCGCGCAGCCGGACAAACGCACGTCACCAAAGCCCGTGTGAACACTCCCATTGACTCCTATGTGTAGAAAACTCTTGGCTCTTCATCCGCGCTCACCGGACGCTACGAACGGCAGAAAAACACTAGATTTTTTTACATGTGAAAAAGGCCTTAGAGAGGGATTTGGGTTTTCAGGATTGTGTAAGACGCTGGTTAACTTTATAGCCCATGACAACTGTGAACAAAGCGTCGAGATGAGTCATGACGCTCGCTTTAACTAGCAGTAATGAAAGATCGAAAAACAACATTGGCGGTTCAGAGCTGATTCGGAACAAAATGGTGTTTAAGATGGTGTAATGTTATCAGATGTGTTTTCTTTGCTGAAAGTGCTTTCGTGGGGTTTTGGCAGGCAGCTGTTCTTTCCAGCACTGCGGACTCCTAGTGATCCTTTTACTGGTGCACAGTTCCAGACCGTAAAATGGTGGAAACACATTATTGATGAACGAGGTCAGAGAAAAATAACTAAACTGGTCCAAACTAATAAGAAGACTATAATGAAAACAATAACTCACCAGCCAAATTATCTCAGTTATTTGTAAAAAAATGCAGAATATTTGAGAATACGTTGATGAAATGAGACAATGGGCATTGGTGGCTCATGGCAGGTTTCTCACCCCCATGCAAAAAGGCCTGGATTCAATTCCCACCCAATGCCAAAACACCAGCCACGATATGCAGTGCCGGTCCGATGCCCGGATCAAATAGGGAGGGCTGTGTCAGGAAGGGCATCCGGCATAGAACCTGTGCCAAGTTGTGTGTGGATCGGATGGTCCGCTGTGGCGACCCCTCAACGGGAGCAGCCGAAAGACTAAAAACGTTTATAAAATGAGACAAAAAAAATAATCGTAATTTGCAGTGAGGAGGAAGTTCAGCCCCCCAACCCCCCCCCCTCCCCCCAAAAATTCAATTCAATTCAATTAAATTTTATTTATATAGCGCTTTTAACAATGGTCATTGTCTCAAAGCAGCTTCACAAAAATGTAAGAAATTTAACAAAAAAAAAGATAAAAAAAATAATTAATAATAATAATAATAATAAATAAATAAATAAATAAAAATAAATAATAATAATTATAGAAAAGAAAATAATTGGAAGTGTGGATGTGTGAGAAAAATGTGCAGATAATAATAATGAGACGAATGAATGAAATGTCTCTGATGAGCAAGCCAAGGGGGACGGCGACGGTGGCAAGGAAAAACTCCCTGAGATGGCATTAGGAAGAAACCTTGAGAGGAACCAGACTCAACAGGGAACCCATCCTCATTTGGGCGATAACAGATAGAAATGATACAACATCTTGTGTGTTGTGCAGGTGAAAATTCAATATGACAGAAATTATTTAAATTGACATGAAGACCAGTTCAGCATAGGGACGAGTCAGTAGGTGCAGAGGGCAGATGAGGTCTGGATCACTGGAAGCACAGGAGCAGCATGTGTAGCTCCAACCATCATAAAGCTGAATCCAGCTGGAGCTGTTCCTTCTCTGGATGCCTCAAAAAAAAAGACAGATTTCTGGCAACAAATCCAAAAAAAAACGCAAGGTGAAAATAACATAATCCTATCAAATATTGTGGAAGGTCTGTGATTTCATGGTGCTGTTGGCAATCCAAAGACCTTGAGGACCTTTTGAGGATAGATGACAACAAAGGCATCACAAAAGACGGAATTTTTTAAATAAAAAATAATAAATAATAATAGAATCAGGCTACGTCTGCCAGGAGGCAAGATCTACAGCAGGTTGTGGTTGAAACGGAGCTTCTGACGAGAGTTGGCTGGTGAGTTCAACTATTCTATGAGCTCGATTTTTCTCTAGAATCCCTGACTCCTGCTGTAGATGATGTGGAGCGTCTGCCATACAGTATACGCCCTTATGTATGAGCTGTTACTATAGAAACACTTGAGAACGGGTGCATTAATATAAACACATCAGCTGGAACTACAGTACAGGAAAAAAAAGACTTCTGATTGGAGAATTCGACAGCGCTGTGGTGTAAACAATACATTTTTAGCAGCGACTATTTATGTCATAAGAGTGCTTTCTGATCTGAATTCCCGAACAGATCTTCCTTTCATTCGAGGCTGTCCCTTTTTTTTTTTTAAATTCCAGGCAGCACTGCTGAGCGGAGCGGAGCGAGCGCTCTGATTGCCAAGTGATCCCTGGCTCATATCTGGTTCCCTCTCAGGCCTGCGTACAGCTCCATCACCATGGAGGGGAGCTCCCAGCCCATGCTGATACAAACACCACGTCCATGATGGCGAACTCATCCAGCTGAGCTAACTGTCGCAAACGCACGCTTTCTGTTAAACTCTTTACAAAGCCCTTTTGTTTTCCCGACTGTATAATCCACTGACATGCCCTCAGAACTGTGCTGATTACGTCTGTTCATGTGCATGATCTTGAGCTATTATAAGTATTGTTACGAAAACTGGGAGAGCGGAAATGTGATATTATGTGCGATATTTAGTTTTTCTCCTTCTCCTCTATTCAACTCTTTCTTTCTGACTGTACTCGCCATGAGTCCCATGAGCGGGTCAGGAGAGCACTCGGAGATCCGTCACGCTGTCTTCGGTGTCAACAACAACCACCCCCAAAGACCACACACACACACACACACATATACACATCCTCCCCTCCACAGCTTGGCAACCAGCTCCCATAGCAACTGCTGCTATCAGGGGTTTCATGGCTGAGTGTCTCAGTTGAAGGAGACGTTGACAGACGAGCGGCGTCATCGCTTCCTGGCTCTGGAGTGCAGACTTTACAAACTTGATGTATTCATTCTTCATTCTTGTTGGTTTTTTTTCATGATCTTATAGTTGGATTTTATAAATACAACGTTCTTATGTGTTTTTAGAACAATTATTACAATTATTACTCCATAATGCAATGCAGTTGTTGCGCGGATCGGTTGGTCCGCTGTGGCGACCCCTCAGCAGGAGCAGCCAAAAGTCTAACGACATCATAATGCAATTTAAAAATCATGCAAGTTCTTGTTTATATCAGTTTAAATCATTTAATGTAACTTAAGTGTTTTTATCTAATGGACTGAGTTTTTTAAAAAGTTGTAAAAGGACCACCTACAGTATAGCGAATAGTGCAAATTTTGGTTTGTTTTAGATTAATCATGTTAAATGTTAAATATCTATCCACTTAAAAACCTCTGTTAGCACTGTTGCCTTGCACCTCCAGGGTCTGGGTTCGATTCCCCGGCCAGGTTCGATTCCCGTCTCTGTGTGCATGGAGTTTGCATGTTCTCCCTGTGCTTGGTGGGTTTCCTCCGGGTACTCCGGTTTCCTCCCACAGTCCAAAGATATGCAGGTTAGGCTAATTGGCGTTCCTAAATTGCCCGTAGTGTGTGATTGGGTGTGTGAATGTGTGTGTGCCCTGCGATGGATTGGCACCCTGTCCAGGGTGTACCCCGCCTAGTGCCCGAAGTCTCCTGGGATAGGCTCCAGGTCCCCCACGACCCTGAACACAGGATTAAGCGGTATAGAAAATGAATGAATGAATTAATTAAAAACCTCTGTGATCCAAGTAGGGACCGTTGAAGCCAGTGATGACCAGTGTATTTATTCCCATTTTGTACGATCCTGGTAGGACCTCCGGTTAACATTCACACACTACAGGCAGTTTGGGAACGGCAATTACCCAGAACCCAGAGGAACCCACCAAGCACGGGGAGAACATGCACACAGACCCGACGCCGGAATCGAACCCTGTACCTGGAGGTGCAAGGCAACAGTGCGGACCACTAAGCCACCGTACCGCCAAATGTTAAACATAAAACACTTTATATAAACACGGGAACAAGTGTTTTACTGTGACAGGCTGAAAAGTGCCTAAGGATACAATTTAAAAATCTGTTGTTTATGTAACAACCTCAGTAAATTTAAATGTACATTTCCTCTCTCATCTGTTCCACTCATCAGCATCACCAGTATATTAATCACCGGCCTGATCATCTGTCAGGATGAACCTGCTCTCATTTATGAACAGCATAGGGCGCCAGTGGCGGACCTGCCAACTCTGGTGTTCTCTGCCAAATGCCAATTGAGCTCCACAGTGCCAGGCAATGAGCACGTGGGCCTTTAGAGGATGTCGGGCCCTCGGGCCAACCTCATAAGGTCTGTTCCTCCTTGCACAAAGGAGCCGATACCGGTCCTGCTGATGGGTTAAGGACATTCTACCGCCCTATTCAGCTCGACTAGAGTAACTGCCTATCTCCAGGAATCTCCTCCAAGCTCTTGTGACTGTGCTGGCAAACACAGCAAACCTTCCGGCAGGGGCACGTATTGATGTGCCATACTGGAGGAGTTGGACTTCCTGTACAACCTCTGTAGGAGCCAGGTATCGCCTTATGCTACCGGTAGTGACGCTGACCCTAGCCAAAAGTGAACAACAGTCAGAAAAGATGAGGAGGGGAAAAAATACCAGTGGTGTCCACCTGTAAAACCATTCCTGTTTAACACCAAAGCAACTGAAACTGATTAACAATCCCCTTAGCTACTTAACTGACCAGATCAATATCCAAGAAGTTTAATTGAATTGATGCTGTACTCTGATTTAAAAAGTGTTCCTTTAATTTTTTTTAGCAGGGTATAATAATAATAATAATATATAAAAAATATTATACTGTAATTACCTTTGCGTTTGTTGTTCAGTGTGACTGAGACCAAACCAGAGACGATTACTGTTATTGTGCTAATAAACTGGTCTGATTGGTCTGAATCAGTTCTGTTTCCTAAGGCCCGTAACTACACTCCAGGACAACATTACCACTTGGGAGAGAAAATGAGTGCAGATGGCCCACAGAACTGCAAGGACATGCCACATGGCTCCCTCTTGATGGCTTGTGGCGTCCAGCATGAGCAGCGAGGCCGGTTGGCTTTGTCATGCTAATGTAGGGGGACAGCTGCTTTGGGCCATGTGGTGACACGGTACACGTCGCCACGCAAGACAGAGATGCACCAAATGCTGGTGAGCCCATTACCACAACTGAGCTCTGGCACTATTCATACTTAAGGTACATCATTACTTTTAGCCTGATGCAGTAGATCCAAAGTTTTGCATTTTGATTGGCGTAAAATCTTTAAGACAATTGACTCAGTGCTTGAGAATTAGCCTCTGAGTTGAATCATGTCCATAATATTACGAGAGGGAAAAAACGGTGAAACTTAATACTAAACTTTTATACTAGGGTCAGAACATTCTAAAGGTTTTCAGCAATATTCAGTAAATATAAACTTGCTTTGCATTATAAGCTCATACCGGCACAATTGGCTATCTGATGTGAGAGACAAGAAAGGTTCAAAAAAATCAATAGAGCTTTTAAGATACATCCAAAGTGCCAGCAGTCACTAGAAAGTATCTACCGGAACTGCGCAGTCAGAGGGCAACAATATCCCAGCGATCCATTAGGAGCTCATGCAGCCCAAAATCTTTTACAGTTCACATCACTTCAGAATAACCACCAAAATCCAATCCGCAGCAAACACCCAGAACGCTTTAACACACCCGAACACGACAGGACGAAGTGTGGTTATTTGCGGCCGATTGACCGGGATGTGAAGGCAGCTTATATCTGCACGGCGTAATGGATCCTCTTCACAGAGTAGATGTAAGATATTGATCTACGCTAAAAGAAAGCACTAGAGAAAGGGGCAAAGCTGTGATGAACGTCTGCCGTTTGGAGGCCAGCTGTCTGTAAAGTTTAAACAGGCAAGATGACCAGCATGTGCACCGGGTAGAATTTCAGCACGAGTCGCAAAAGCTCGTAAAACAAAGGCTCCACTTTGAGCAAAAAAAATACATTCGTAATCCGAATCATTGACTAGGCCAGAAAGGCTTCCTGAGGTCACCACGCAAACAAAAGTTAAAAAGGAATAGGAAAAGAAGAGTGGAGTACGGTAAGCAGGGGCTGTGGCGGGACCCCACCGGGAGCACTTTCAAGAACATTTCGAGGGCCAAGCAAAACAATGGCACTGATCCAGAAAGTGTGTCGAGACAAAAGCAGAGATTGAAGAAGGAGGAAGGTTGCTGGAGTGGTAGGGGGTATGTAGGGATTAAAGCATTAATCACAGATGGCGACCGCATCTCATCTTTTCACCGAACCCCCCCAACCGGCCCCCAGCAAATAAATGACAAAGGTATCCTCGGCTCGCTTTTGTCAGCACGCGTGTCTGTCAAGCAGGAGCGTGTGTTGGCCACAAAGGCAAGAAGCACAAAGGCATGTCTAGCCCCTCCACCCCTCCACCCACCTCACCACCCCTCGTCCCAGGCGCCGAGAATTGCTAGGCACGTGCTGCTTCTGACTGGTGGAAGAATAGAAAAGAAAGGAATCAGCATGATATAAAGCTACAATGCTTACGATTCCAGAATTACCTCAGCTCAGGATGATATGTTCGATCCTGTGGCTTTAACGGAAAAAAAAACACCCAGAAGAAGTTTAGATTGAAATATACAGTGCTGATTTGTTATTCTTTGGTTGATTCTGTCATGCTGACTTCAGAGGAGGACATTGCTAGTGTAATTACGCTGGAGTCTAATGGTCAGATTTTTTTATCACTCACAATTTTTCATGAATGCATTAATATCAAATCAAGTGTAGATCCAATTATTCATTCATTCATCTTCTATACCGCTTAATCCTGTGATCAGGGTCGCGGGGGACCTGGAGCCTATCCCAGGAGACTTCGGGCACTAGGCGGGATACACCCTGGACAGGGTGCCAATCCATCACAGGGCACACACACATACATACACACACTCACACACCCAAACACACACTACGGGCAATTTAGGAACGCCAATTAGCCTAACCTGCATATCTTTGGACTGTGGGAGGAAACCGGAGTACCCGGAGGAAACCCACCAAGCACGGGGAGTAGATCCAATTAGTAGGGACAAAAATGCTCCAAATGCAGTGGAGATGGACATGATCATTTTGATCAGTGAGAACACGGGTCAGGTGTAGCTCAGTGGTTAAGGCATTGGACTACGGTTCGGAAGATCCCAGGTTCAAATCCCACAACCACCAAGTTGCCACTGTTGGGCCCTTGAGCAAGGCCCTCAACCCTCAACTGCTCAGATGTATAATGAGATAAAAATGTAAGTCGCTCTGGATAAGTCCCTCCATTTGGCCACGTCTGCCAAATGCCTAAATGTTAAATGTAACTGGACCAACTTGGACCGAATCAGATATGGAAGCCTGAGCAAGGTGCCATCAGTCTTCTCCAAAATCCCAGTGCATGCACCAATCTCATCCTCTGACCTCCACAGCCAGAGATGATAAAATATGAAGGCACGCAAGAGTGTCGCTCCTGGCATTTTCGATAATATTAAGCATATCAAGAAAGTTAATGCTCTCGATTTTCCCATTAGTGCTTGATGTAAAAACTCCCTGATAACACAAGCTCATAGGCACTGATGGCGATATCAGCCTCACTGATTCATCTTTGTCTTTAGGTGATGATGGATTATGAGTTTGGAGCTGAACAGCCTTTTTTTCAGCCCAGACTAGGTAAGCTTACACTCTTGTACAAAAAAAGGGTGTGGCCCATACACATGTGCTTGTGGTGCGCATATTGTTAGTATCCTGAATGCATACTAGGTGAGGTTAATTCAGCATAAAAGAGGTCACTTTCAGGGGGAAGAAAAATAAGTGAAAAACCTAAACAGCTGGGGCACATTTATAGCGATACAATGGAGAGGGGGAGACTGCGGGGAAATGAGAAGAAGAAGAAGAAAAAAAACACCACTCTGGCCAGCCATCATTTAAGAAGGCTCACTGGGCTCCTTTGTTATGGCAGCTGGTTTGGGGAAGGTCAGACCAGCTGTGCTTCCACTGACCCTCCTTCGCCTTCTCTTCTCCTGTTAAACACAGCCAGCTGTAGATAAAAGAGGTGACACTGAGGAGGCCCGGATCACTTTACATAGCGTCTGTGGATTAGGACCTCGAAACAGTGGCGGCTTTAAAATGGTTCAACAGCAACGGCAGCACAGGTGAATTTACCTTAGGGTGACTAGTTGCAATGCTTAGGAGATCTGATTTTAGTGTTTGATTTGAAGTGCACCACATGTACCTTTGAGACATCATCTCACAGCATGATTAGCCCAATACTACAAGCTGTCAACATTCTGAATGGACCAACTGCTGAGGCCATCAACTCCATCAGTCAAATGAATGTTACAGGGTTACACTAATCCCCCAGCATATGACAAATACTTGGGCTCTTGGTTACAAAGTGAGTGCATGCTAATGTCCGGAAGATAGCATTGTACGGTATGAAAGGCACCGGGTTGACTAATAATATACTCACGTACAAATGTATGATAAAAAACAGTTATACAATTTTGTTTGCCTTGTTACATTAACAGTTGTGGAATTGACAATAATGCATGTTTATGCATGTTTATTTTCAACTTCAGACTAGTACGCACATACACAATAACATTTAAAAAAAAATGCTGCTGGGCCTCCGAATGGCGCAGTGGTAAAGTGCTCGCCCTATCATCCGGAGATCGCTGGTTCGATTCCCGGGTGATGCTGTAACATCTCACAGCCGGAGGTCTAGAGAGAGCTGATTGGCCAAGCTCTCTCAGAGGGGAGGGATGAGAGGTAATTCGTGCTCCCACATTAATCACGACTCTACCTACAGCCTATCTGGGGCGTCTGTGAGCTCACTCAAGCGGAAGGAGTGGATAGCGCTGTCCTCCGAGTGTGTTACTCCGCCCCCAACGGTGCGTGAGTGAGCAGTTCGAAAAGATGCGGTTGGCTGGCGTCACATGGTTCGGAGGAAACACGTGATAGTCTCCGGCCCTCCCGACTGAGTGGTAGTGGTAGCCTTAAAATTAGGGAGAAAATCGAGAAAAAAAATTAATAAAATAAATAAATAAAAAATGCTGCTGAAAGCAAATGGGGTAAGACGCTTAGTCCATTTTGCTCCATGTATGGACACCAAGGTTTATCATTCCACACCAATAATTTCCATATTTCATAATGTATCCATACATGGTTATGCTGTTAGTTGCCAAAAATATTTTTCATCCACCAAAGCAGATTCAACAAGGAGCTTCCTATACAAGATAAATTAAATATTCCTTAGAATAGATATTGCATCACATTCCCTACATCTCTGTGTTCAAATTCTGCATAATTAACACAATGTTGATTTCTCATTTTAACTATTAGTGTGGAATTTTGCCTGTTCTCCTCGGGTCCTCTGTATGGTGCCCTGAGACAGACTGGCACCCCATCTGTTGTGAATTCCTGGCTAATTTGACCCAAATATTACCCTGGCCATCTTTGTTGATGAACGAATGAATAACTGTTGCGACATCACATCTATTACACCATTCATTAGTTACCATTAGTATGTAAATATTAATGTTATTGATTTTTATTACACCATCAGGGAGACCCGAGCATGTCCATTTGGCATGTGATAAATAAATCATCCTATAATAAAATAATCATAAATTAACAGCTCAGCGTTGAACTGCAGCACACTTTGTGTTTTAGTGATGGCAAAAAGGCAAAAAAAATGAACAGCAGTACACGATGAAGGTGAGATGTCCACTCAAGGAAAAGTGAGACTTGCTAATAACTGTTTTTGGAAAGTGTGTATCTTTTGGGTATCCATGCGGGACGATACACAACAGCAGAAGGTGAGTCACAAGTACGCAAAGCTCCAGGCAGATGTATAAATACACAAGACGAGCAGTGAGCATTGCCATTTAGCTCAACGTTCGCTTTAATCAGGGAATAAAAAAAGGAATGTCTTGCACTCGTTTGTTAGATCCAAAGCATCTGTGTACAAACTCATCTGCGCAGAAAGAATGTAGCCTCCAGATGCAATGCTTCACCAATGGCAGCCATAACACGCATTTTTTTCGCCTTCCTTTTCTTCTCAGACTCATTAGATTTTTGAACGTCTGGCGCACAAATATCCCAGCTAACACAATGCCACTTCATCGTGGTGTGTAATATAAACTGACTGCATTGTGGTATGTCAGGAACCTAAGCGTTTGATCCGTTTGGAATGTAAATGAAGGATAATACCAGCAACGGTCTGTTTAATCCACAGTTTATGACCATATCCCGTGCAGAGACTTGGATATCTTTCATCTCAGTTCATGATAAACTTTCTAGGAACATTTCAATATCCAGCGTTCTTATGTTCCGGTTCCATTTCGTGGAAGGTAATTCCTCCATTTCCTGGGATTTTTGCAAGTCGAACAAGGGTGCGGAAAGAGAAATACAATGGATACGGTAAATCTCAGAGAGAAGCTGCTCACAAGAAAGCATTGATTGTGGGGTAAACAGAGAGAGAGAGAGAGAGAGAGAGAGAGACAGGACGCAGATGAGGAAAGGGAAGAATGTTGGATTCTCCTGGGAGCTCTGCAGTTGCTTTTATCCTAACTCTCTCCTCGCGCTTAAATTGTCTTCAGATTATGCCTGCAGCCGACTCCAGGCCACTAACGCCTTCGCTGGAGATTTTACTTCTCACGCAAGAGACCGTATTAAAACCTCTTCAAAACCACAAAATTCCATGCGAGCATGGCCAAGTAGGGTTGTGCATTGTCCAGATGTAATGAGACAGACAATGTAATGACATTCGAAAGAAATCCTAAAGATTGCCAGAACTGTGTCCTGAACTGATCGCTGCCTGTCTGGTGCTATAAAAAGGAAATACCCATGAGAACCAAAAACTTTCCAGTAAAATCTAAAGTAAATGTCGATATTCCTCATTTTTCCATCATGAGTCACTTATAGTTTGTTCTGACAGAACAAAAATACCTTGTGTGTGAGTTTCTTCAAATGATACAATAAGTAAGCTGAGGCCATGTACCAAGAACAACCACAAAGTATATTCCCCTGAAGGACAGATGATCAATAAAGCTACTAAACAGCCACCTGACTAGTTTACTAGCTTGCCCGCCTTGCTATAGTAACCGTGTGTAGTCCTAAAAAAATTGTGTTTCACTCATTCGTTCATTTTATATCATCAGGAAGCTTGAAATGTGCATCGTCTAGATTGATAAGCAGAGCCGCGAGATTAACCGATTTTCCTGTTTAATCAAACTTTGGTTGCTCGGTTCAATTAATTGAATTGATTTAAAATTTTTGAATTGAAAACTATTTAGGTAAATTTTTAAAAGTGAAATGATCCAAAATTAAAATATTTTTTTTAAATATACCACAGCTTTCATCAAATATAGAAATATTCACACAAATACACATTATTATTTTTTCTTCTTTTGAATTTGAGAGTTGTTTGAAGTACTACCGCCACCTACTGGACTGGAGTATGAAGCTAAATATTGGGAAGGAAAATAAAATTTGTACGGGACATTTATTCCATCAACACGATTTATACACAATTTCAATGTTTATTTTTAAGTGTGTGATTTAATTGATTATGCTATTTAATCTCTCTTTTGTTGACTGCTTCAATTAATTAATCAAATCGATGGGTTTGGTTTCGATTTAGAACTGTTTCTTTTAGAACTAGGACTTTTAGAACTAGGTAAACTTTTAGACATAAAATTCTTTAAAATTGTATATAATTGTATGTAATTGTACAGATATATTTCTGCAGACAATGGAAGCTGTTTCCATCTTCCACACTTGGGAAGATTATCAATTTGTCCTCTAATTTTGTCTTTACGGCTGGTTGGTGCAATACCAATACTTGATCAATACCACTGGACTGGACTGGAGTGGTTGTCAAAAATTATAAAAGATTATATCACTTTGTAAGAAACAAGACATTTAAACAGTCAATACCATAAATTACACAACAATTCAATGCAAATTAAATATGTTTAGTAGTTTTTAATACTTTAAGGCCTGTAACAAGCATAAATTTCGAAACATATCACATAAGAAACATTAAGTGCTATAGAATCGCATTTGAAAGCTGCAATGGCCAAAAATTTCACAAACTGAATCCAGCACCTGGTAGTGCAGAACTATACTCAGCATTATGACAAAAAGCCTAAATGACTTCAGTGTGACAAAGGATTCATCAGGTGAAAGTTTTGTGCAAATATTCAACAGCGATATCCGTTTATACATGCGGTATACAAATTCAAATGCGTAATATCAAGCGGTTTTCCCTCACTACAGCTTCACCATGAACTGTATCATGGATTGGCATGGTGTACGCTAAGAGAGAATATTCATGAAATTCTATGTTATAATAAAATAAGTGAAATTATGAATAAAACATTAAACATCATCTTTTAAATGCCGGACAGTCTGTATAGTAGCTTTACATGACGTAAAAAATCACTTCTTATTGTACTAATGAGATGTCACTCCAAGCCAGAGTCACGGCTTCATCACCCTTGACACACACACACACACACACAGGAACACAATGAATCTGTTTGTTTTCAAGTGATCACACATAAGAAAAGGACAGAACCCGATGCAGGAACGTGTACGTCAGGCCATAGAGATATCAGTGCTCTCTCATCCTAGTATCCACCATTCACCAAATTTCCCCCGACAACTTTCTGGATACTCTTATCACATCTGGGTAGCAGCTGAAAATCCAGCATGGGAGAAGAATGTCAATGCATGATATTGCAAAAACCTGCCTTGAATTTTGGATCTACACAAAAAACTATTTTTTTTAAAAAGATTGGATATGACGGTGATGGGAAACCGTCTCAGACGAACCGACCAGATTCCCTTCAAACACTTCAAGCTTTGACTACGCGCTTTAATCTCCATTAAGATCCTAATCAAACTCGAAGTGTAAGATGCTGCACTGTGTTATATGGGGAGGATGAAGTGTACGTCTGTACCGTGCCTATGCGTCAGCTGAAAGTGGGCGGTGCAGTGACACAACAGATGGATGGGAACACAAAAGCTACAGCTCCAAATGCGGCTGCGTATGCGATCAGAGGCTCTCTGGGTCCTGTGGGGAATCTTGTGTTTTTAAATGGCCTTCTCTGAACTAAACTGGTGCTGCACACACCCAGCGACTCAGGCACAAAACATATGTCTTAACAAATACTTCCAACACACACACATTCATGCATCACTGCAGCTCCGGATATCCTTACTTGAACTCTGTTATTGTGTCAAGATACAACAAAAGGACTCATGGCATCATTCTGCTATTTGTTCATCCTCAATTTTTCATCAGGGTCATGCTGCATCCCGAACTTCCGAGGAATACTGGGTGGAAAGACGTGAATCACTGGATAGGGCACTAGGTTACGGCACACTACGTGCGGACTCATTCACGCGTAGAGCAATTATGAGTAGCCAGTCCACCTAGTGAATCACTTTTCTTTTTTTGGGATGGGGAAGTGGTATTTGAAATAGATAGGGTTGCCAGGTTCAACAAAAATTCCAGATCCATCTAAAGATAGAACAGTTTTGTCCATTCAAGGACAAGCATTTGTTCTTGTTTTAAATTATTATTATTATTATTATTATTATTTTAAAACCTTTAGTTTCATATGTGCTGTTAACCATGTTAATAATCTGTATGTGAATGTATTAAAATACATTTAATTACCCAAAATGGTTACTTGTGATAATTAAGCAACATCACATGAGATTGAGAGAGCGTGCTGTACTGCAGGATATAGCATGGTTGTGATGCGGCGGTAAGTTCGAGGACGTAGCACGATGTCAGCAATGACCCCTAGAGGGCGCCTTACGCCCAGAGACTTGGTTTCATTTTGGACTGCGATTCAAAGAGTGGATGGGACCTCTCACCTGAACCGAGGTTGCTAATTAGTTTGATTATAAATTGTCTCCTCTTGAGTTTGTTGGTTGTCTGGCAACTGTTCTGTTCTTGTTATCTGTTCTGTTCTGTTGATTTATACTGTTTTGTTATGGTTTTTGTTTTTGTTTTAGTTCTCTTGTAGTTAGAGCTTCATGTTTTGGTTGATATGTGTTTGTCTTTTCTTTATTAAAGTCTAAAGTCTTAACTTCCGTGAATATGCCGCGCCTGCTTCAACCCCACAAACATAAAAAAATACGACAGCTGTGCTCTATCCAGCAATACAGTACGACTTTGCTTTTATATGACAATTTCGCAAACTCCATTTATTATCAGCAGATTATGATTTGCTTGTTTATTTAACCAGTTATTTTGCTCCGACAACACAAATTCCTTCCACGGCTGGCAGAACTAGCTGCGACTGGCGGAGCTGGCGACTGACAGTTAGTGTAATTAAAAGGGGTAAAAGCTTTAAGTTTTCATTTATCCAAAATGTGAGGAAAATGAAATATGGAGGTGGTGGACAGTCCGGTAAATCTCATAAGTTTCTCTTTATATTTAGAATTATGACATATTACAATATCAGCCCGGTTAACTTCCAGGTTCCGCAGTTAAATCTCAAATAGCCATAAATGGAAAGTTAGTGTTTTACGTAGGGTGCACAATCCATTGTTCCACACACCAACTTGTGCCCTTGGTCAGGAGTTAGAGAGGGATTTGGAATTTAGCCTTGTGTTATAAGCTAGCATTGTAGCCCTAAAAATAAAAAACACGGATGGTTCAGAGGCAATTCAGATCAAGGAAATTAGTAAAAAGTCAAAGTGTTGTTTAAGATAGTCTAACGTTATTAGATGTGTTTTCTTGATGAAAGTGCTTCTGTGACTGGTTTTGAATATACATTTGGCAGGCTGCTGCTCTCTCCTCAGTACTACAGATCGTACAGAATTACTTTCACCCATGCTGCGACTGACAATTAGTGCAATTAACGATTATTAGAACACCATTAAGTATTCCAATAAGAACTAACAGATGTATGATATAAAATATAATACTGAAAGAATGTATGAAAGTTGAAATTTGAAACTCTGGAAGCTTTTGAGGTAGTAAAACCTCAAAAGGTAAAAAAAAATCCTACAGGTGGCACTCAGATGGACTACATTTAATTACTCATCAAACTTTTTTTTTTTTAAAAGGTATGATGGTAATATCGTATCGGGACGTGACTGGTGATTCCCATTCTTACTAATTACCATAAAATTGTTATGTCTATTCTTTTGGCAGGCATTCGTTTTATTATTTTTTTATTCTCTTTTACCCATGTAACAATTACAATATAAGGCTGTAATATCAGTTGGAACAAAAATAGACACGGATAATAGGCACAAAAATAGACACTTATTAGAGGTAACGACTTGGCGGCTCATTAAATGAAAGCGCAGAATTAAAACTATTGAACGTTCAACCATAATAAAAGTGTAGCTTTCGAAGCAGAGTGTACAAAGCGTGGGGGGGGGGGGGGGGGGCTAGGGGTTAGGTATTATTCAGCACATTGTGAATTAGAGTGAGAAAGACATCTCATTCTCAGTGTTTCGGGGTAAAATGGTTACAGAAGATGAATTAAAAAATAAAAATCATATGAACATGCATCTTAGTGTGTGACACTGTACGGAAGAAAGTTTATTCATGTTAAAGGAAGAATTGCCCCTGAATGACTTGATTAATCTTCTGTCTTTTAGAACGTCTACTTACATGCAGGATTTCTTATTTCTTTTGATTTTGTTCCCTTGTATTAGAGATTGCAATATAATAATAATAATAATAATAATAATAATAATAAAAAAATCTCTCTGTGAGATCAAGAGTGACACAATACAACATCTGACATGAGTAAGCAAAACCAAAACACAGCACGCACATACAAACCAGCACCAGGATCACTAACCACAATCCAGAATATTTTAATCTGAACATATTTCATGTGTTTCAGGGTGGAGTTTTCCTTCAACACGGTGTAACACACATCTTCAAGCAAGATACAATATGGTCCACCCAACTGCTCATTCTCGAAGGTCACACCCTGATTCCTACAAAGGGAGCGACGTCTTCCTCCAGTGCCTGTGCCTGCCTGCTTGACCTTTGACCCTGTGCTTTTGTGGCTCCAGCTGCCACGCTCTCCGTGGATTAACAAAGAGAACGGACTTTAAAACACAGCGAGAGGGGCTACGGAGTGAAGCTCGGTGAAATTTTCAGGAACCTGCATTTGTCAGATCCTCAAACTTTACATGTTGCTAAACAATACATGGTGCTTCAGTATTTTCTTCATCTCATCTTTCGCACTTTAGAATTCTTCTTCATACCTTCAAAGACATATATTTCTCTTTAATTTTGTACACTTTAAATCCTTTTGTTCCCTCTTTTGCTTTGTAACACTTATCCTGAACTTCGGTCACATCCTGGAGTTCCACAGTTCTGTATATCCTACCTGTATCTATTTGGATTTCCTTCCGGTTTCCTCTGTCATGCCTTTCTTTCTTAAAGTGGACTTCCTTGAGGAGTGTAACGGTGCCCTATCCAGGTCTCCTATCCCCGTCTCAATCCCAGTGTTCCAGATCTTACACAACCCTGAAGATTGAATGAATGAATATATTGCTACAATGTATTTCTAAACAGATGATTGACAGATGTGATGTTATCGGTTCAAGAAAGAAAAAGGAAATTAGAGTATGTCTCCACAATGAGTTTTGGAAAAGTAACCAGGAAGAGCCTGCAAACAGCGCATCTGATGATGATGATGATGAAGATGATGATGATGATGGCTCAGTAGTGGTGTACACTTTCTATATTTCACTCTATTATATTTCTATGCACTTCATTCCCAGCAGGCTCAGTTAGCATCACAGCACTGAATGTACAAATCTTTCGTATGATTTTGTACTTGGCTTTTACTGTTCTTAGCACTGATCCTAAACTTAGTGTTCTACAGTTCCGTATGTCCTCCCTGTGGCCGTTTGAATTTCCCTCCTCGTTCTCCGGTTTCTTCCTTCCTCCCTTTCTCATAGTGGACGGACAACCCTAAACTGCGTCCCATGCAGGGGGTATTCCCATCTCATTCCCAGCAGTTTTACACATCCACCACAACAAGATGAATGAATGAATGAATGAATGAATGAATGAATATATTGCTACAATGTATTTGTTAAAGCATAACAGATGGTCATTCAGTGAATGATGTCCACAATGAGGTTTGGAAAGTTCACAGATTTGCTCAGAGTGAAGCTTATGAACAGTGTATCTGATGATGATGATGATGATGATGATGATGATGAAGGCTTAGTAATGGTCTAGACTTTCTACACTGAGTTCCCTTCAGGTTGAAGTGCACTTGGTGCTGCAGTGATGCTGATGCTCTCTGAAGGAAACCTAATGATGCTGAACAGGATGCAGTGTTTAGTCCAGCATCACACACACACACACACACACACACACACATGCTCTTCATTGATACCTTCTATCCAATGTCACACACACACACACACCATAAATCACATGCGTGTGTGTAGTGCTGTACAGAAGACTTACCCGAACTGAAGGGTACTCCACACACACACACACACACACACACACACACTGCCTTTTGTGTAATCCAAAGGAGAGATGATTTCTAGATCAGATTTGCATGGAAATAAACCGAGCCAATACGACCTGTTAACTTAAACACATCTAACCAAAACATCAAATAAATAAAATAAATAAACCAGATGTTGTTGTTTTTTTAACCGATTTCTAATCTGCGGCTTTTGTTATTCCTCTGAAGCGGACACTGGCGCAGAATCCAGGCTCCGCTTGAGGCTCCGCCCACAACCAAACCCCGCCCTCCTCTCAATCCCATTGGTTTAGAAACCATCCCATGCAAATCAGCGTCTTCCCTTTGATACGGTGTGCTAGTTCGCTGCAAAAAAAACAACCTCCGAACACTGACACCTAGTGGACATCCTCATAATTGCACATGCTTGTGGATAACTTCCTTCACTTCAGCTCACAGTTCATGCAAATAAATATTAAGGTGCTTTCACACCTACAGCAAACGTGTTGCCTGAAGGGGTGGTCTCGGACCGCTTTATCCGCTCTACTTTGGTACGGTTCGTCTGGTGTGAAAGCAACCAAACCAAATCTGACGAAATGGTATAGTTTAATGCACTTAAGGTATAAGAGATACGGGGTTGCGGGTAAAATTCTTTTCACGTCCTGTTGACTCTGTTAAATTTTTCAAGCTATCGACTCATGATGAAATCATACCGCGGAGAAACGTGGCGTGCCGAAGAAATTAAGTGCCTCATAGATATATGGTCGGATGAGCATATCCAAAAGCAACGGGTTTGGAGTCGCAGCCGCGAATCGTGTTCGGAATTAATTATCTGAAAATAATGATTTGCACGTACATTGTAGTGCGCGAGGATCAGCACCATGAGCGCAAAGCAAAGCTGTTCCTCCATGATTATTGAAAGTGGCGCGATTTTCTGAAAATAGTCTGTTTCCGGTGCCGATGGGCTTCGCGGTCTATTTTGGTTCGTTTAGAACTCTGCATATGTGAAAGCAAACCGTACCCACGTCTGTTTCAGAGCACAGGGGCAGCCAGGATGCAGCACCCATGAAGCAGATAGGGTTAATGGCCTTGCTCAAGGCCTCAACAGTGGAGGACTGGCAGTGCTGGGGCTCGAACCTGCAACCTCCCGATCCGCAGCCCTGAGATTTAACTATCAAGAGGCTTCTTTTTTTAGGTAATAATCTAAGGTGATAGAACTGACTAGTTGAAAATTAGAAACAAAAACAATCTAGGCTTTTTCAAGTTTTCAGAAAAAAAAAGGCCAGTTTGGTTGAGTCTGTGTCCATGATAGCTCCAGAGTCCTGTTGTGTTTTGTAGCCCCTCCACTTCCAAGCTGAACATTTTAAAAGGGAAGAGGTGTATACTGTATCCTTACCCTTTCATAGTTTTATACTGTATGTTTTATATTATGTATTTCTCAATATGCAATTACACTTTGCACATTCTATGTAATTTATATATTGCATAAATTTCTATTTTAATTATATTTTATTGTAACTTCTGTAAATCTGTATGTTTGTACATTGAATCCCAATTTATTACATTTAAAAAAATTGTTTAAAGTATTACTGGAAATTCTATCTTTAGTTTAATTATATGGCAGCACAGTGGCTTAGTGGTCATCACCGTCACCTTGCACCTCAAGGCTCGAGGGTGTGTATGAATATGTGTGTGTGTGTGTGCACTGCAATGTATTGGCACCCACTCCAGGGTGTACCCCCCCCTCATGCGCGAAGTCTCCTGAGCTAGTCTTCAGGCCGCTGCTACCTCACTTACAGGATACAGCGGTATAGACGATGAGTGAAAGAGTGATTATGGGAACTTGCGCAAACTGATCAGTTGAAGATTAAAAACAAAAACGATCTAGTCTTTATAAAAAAAGTCCACTTTGGGACGAGTCTGTGCTCATGAGTATTATTGTGTTTTGTAGCCCCTCCACTTCCAAGCTTTTATGCTATAAAAGAGTAAAGGTACATATTTTATCCCTTTCATAGTTTTATACAGTAAATTTCACAGTATATAATTACACTTTAAATGTTTGATTCTTATGATATTTTTTTTTTTGTAATTGGAAATTCCATCTTTAATTTAATTAAGTATTTAATAACTAGTTTATATTAGTTTAAACATTTCACTGCATATGATGTATGTAAATTGAAAACGTTTGGTGCATACTGAGCTGCTTTTCTGCTCATCACCGCTGTAAAGAGTGTGTATAGAGTGACTATCCTTCCAGAGAGCTCAAACCAGTCTAGCCTCTTTCCTCTGTCTCTCTGATCAACGAGGCAGAACTTAATGTTTTTTTGCACCATAACACCTTAATGACTACTTAATGTGTTCTGCATCGCAATTATAAAAGCACTTATACTGTAGATGATCCACAGGAAGGCAAAAAAAGATTTCATGTCTCATTGAGGCTAACGTTCGAACTGAAAGTGAGATTTATTAAACGTTAACATTAAGTCCACGGCTTTAAAATCCAGTGGTGGTCGAAAACGAGTGTGTGATCAGGTTTCCATGTACAACAAAGTCAATGTGTGTTTGTCAAGGAAATGAATAATGTATAGGAGTGTAATACCATCACATCACACAGACGTGACCAACGCATATCGGGTCTGAACAGTAATCCAGAGGTCAGACTTTATTTCAATTATTATTTATTTATTTATTTTTTTTACATATGGCTAACAATACTGACTGAATAACTGCTCGGGTAAAATATTTCATCATGTTAAAAGCGTTGCAATCTCAAAAAAACAAACAATTATGCAGGAATACATATTACAAATGAACACACAACTACATTTTCTTACATTGTCGTCATCTCAAAGCTTCAGAGTCCCTCTGAGCTTCTCCAGGTTTCTCCCACAACCCAAAATCTAAAGGCTAGCAGGTGGTATAGATGGCTGTCCGTCCCATCCAGCGTAAATATATATATATTCCCACCTCGTTCATAGTGTTCCCAGGATAGGCTCCAGATCCAGTGTGACCCTGAGCAGGTTAAAGCTCTTACTGAAGAGGAACGGAAGAATAAGTACCAGAAGACAGTGACGTCCAATTTTAACAGTACTTGTGGTTTGGTTGTTCGTTTGAAAGAAACTTTTAGATCAGTTCAGAAGCACGAGCACTAGCTCGGCTACCTTTAACTCGCGTCTTGAACTAGAGTCTCGGTTCTTTACAGGAATAGTGAGAGCACAGTGGTTTTGATGAGTTAGTCTTGGGGGGGTTGGGGCAAAAATGAAAGCAGGAAAGGAAGAACTGGGAAAGAAATTGAAGAAACGAGGGGGAATTCTTTAAGAAAAAAAAAAAGAAAAATGAAGGCATGACAAAGGAGAGGCAAAAGAAGAAAGGAATCAACGATGGGAAGGAAAAAAAAAAAAAAAAAAAAAGACATTAAAAGAGGGTAAGAATGAAATGTGAATATAAGAAATGATGAAGGGGGGGAGGGGAAGTCTTTGGAGTCTTTATGTGGTTTGGCAAAAATGTGAATTAAAAAGGCTATATAGATAAGAATGAGAAGAATATAAGGAATAATACAAACTTAATAATGTTCCTGACTAAATTCGATCCAATAAACACGACAGGACGATGTTCTGCTCGGGGCTGAATCAATTCATCCTGGGTTGAAAAAAAAAAAAAAAAAAAAAAAAAAAAGTTATACTACACCTGAATGTGTTTTGTCTTTATTTATAGATCAAATCTCCTCAGTCAGGACACTCAGTTAAAAAAAAGAAAAAAACAAAACACTGTTCTCAAACACAGTTCGTCCCAAACCCTGTACCTAGACATCCAAGTCTATTCTTCACCTGCCGACTCGTGATGTTGCTGTCGGTAAGAGTTATAGACCTCGAGGAACATTTCTCGGCAAGGAATCTGCGCCTTTAGCTTGGAACAAATGAGGAAGGAGCCGGCCATCTTGCGGTGCAGCGAGTACGTCTCGTCTGGAGGAGGAGTGAGTCGGTGGCGGAGCATCACCGGGATCAGGTTATGGATACGACGCGTCGTGCTCTGAGTGCTGAAGTCGAAGGCGCCTGAAGAGGCGAACGCTTCTCCCAGGATCATCACCGCCTCCACGTGAGCGTCCATAAACGCCTGGGAGAGAGACGCACAAACGAAAAAGGTGAGCAGAGGGTTTAAAAGTGAGACGTTTAAAAATAAAATACAAACTCAAAAGATCTTCTGTCTGCCTGCCGGCCTCATAGCCTGTCTGCCTGTCTAGACTGCGAGGCGGGCTATGAAACAGAGGCTACGTTTACACTGCCAGGTAAATGTGACCCAATTGCGATTTTTTGCTCATATGTGACACATATCGGATATGTTCTATGTCCGTGTAAACAGGAAAAAAAACGCATGCATTCCGATATTTCGAGATCGGTTTCAGGCCTCCTTCATATGTAGAAATAAATCGGATATAAATCAGATATGTGCTAATGTGATTGTCGTGTAAACAGACAGATCGGATTTCCTGAGGCATTGTGTTCTGTACGTCATTAAAACAGCGACTTCTTCACGGTTTAATGACGTAATGTTATTCTCCGGTGGAAGCGCGTGTGGAATTACAACATCGCAGGTGACATGGAAAAGGAAAAGAACAACGCCCCCCTCCCCCCTCCAACACACACATTAAATCAGTATTTGATGAATGAAGCATATGCGCAGGCTGCAATTATGCCGTTTTTGTTTCTCCTCCTCCGTTTTAAAACCATGGTGCGCGAACTTTGCATATATAGCAGAGATAGCGTTAAGCATATTTCACCTTCATCTTTCTTGGCTAGTGTGTAGCGCAAGAACCTCCCTTTAAGTATGCGCGATGTTTCAGATGGTATGGCGAGTGTAAACACGTGAATCGGATACGAGTCATAGTTAAAAGAACGTGTAAACAGACGGTCAAAAAAAAAAATCAGATATAGGCAACAAATCGGAATTAAGCATAGAGACCTGCAGTGTAAACGTAGCCAGAGAGACAGGCAGGCAGACGGTATTTTGTATGCAAAAATGCCTCTCTTAGACGAGCAAAAGTAGCCAATTTGTTGTCCCACATTACATACACTGAGATTCTTCCACAGTTTTATCATTTGCAATGCACTAGCAAACTCCATGTAGGAGTATGAGCTAATAAAAGGTTAAATAGCTTTTAGTTTGAACAAGGAAAGAGTACAAAGTGAGGAGTGAAAGATTCAAACCTTTGTTTCAAAGCCGGTGAGGAACTTCAGGTCTTTGGACTTCTCTAGGACTCGGTCCCGATCTCCAACCGAGGCCGCGTGCACAACCTTGTGGTTTTATGCAAGCAAACAAATTTCAGTCAAAAGAGAGAGGGGGGAAAAACAAAAAAAAACAAGGACATTGAGATTTCCCACTCAAGGTAGATAAATGTAAAAATGCATACATTAATGTGTACTAAAATATTTAATATCATCACACTTTTAATAGAACCTTTTTCTTTTGCTAAATCAATAAAACTAAATACAACAGCACCTCAATGTAGTCGTCAGTGAAGGACTCTGGGTATTCTCTGCAGGCTCCAAAGTCTAACAGGTAAACCTGTAGAATACAAGGAGCAAGCAAGAGTTTGTGGTATTTCATATTCATTTGGCAAGACAATACAGATGTTATTGTTTAAAAATAAATAAATAAAAACGGTTTGGGGGGGGGGGGTGTACCCACCATGAGTCAGTTTATTACACTCACTACAGTTACTCAAGAACAATTACACTAATGGAGCTGCTCTCATAATATCGTATCATAACCAGGAATTGATTTGCATTTTTAATAAAGCACAGACGAAAAGGTTTGCATAGCTGCAAGTAACAAGAAGAAGCAAAATAATAATAAAAAGGAGACGAACTGCTCACCTTGTCCTCCTCGGCATTATAAAAGAAGTTAGACCAGTTTGGATCCGTCTGCATGAAGCGAAACTCAAAAAGTTCCCGGAGACACAAGTGCAAGATGCTGAAGCATATCTGTGGAGAAACGGGTTCAAATAAACGTAAATCATAAGTGTATACGTCGCTCTTTATAGTAATTCATAATACTCGAGTCATGATTTTTATTTTTATTTTTTTTGCATTTAGTTCTCAAATCAAGATATCGTTAACCTTCAAGACTGGGCATTACTACTCACCTTATTCCTGATCTCCTGATCCAGATCCACACAGCCGTCCAGCGGGACTCCGTTAATAAGCTCCATGGTGAGCACGCGACCGGTGGTGAGCTCATCGATGACCTCGGGTACTTTGAAGAACGGGTCTCCTTCCATTAGAGCCCTGCAGGAATCAAATAAAAGGTTCAAATCTATTGAATCAGCCGGGATGATAATAGAAGCTACAGTTAGTGGAAAGCTTTTACGATGATATATAAACCTGGGTCATAAAGTGCTGTAGTGTATTTACTGTAAAGGAGTAAATATATGGGTCTCTTATTTACAGCCAAATCCGACCTTTGACTTAAGTCCATTTTTATATACATTGTTATATTTGGGCCTCGTTCCTGAACAAAACGTTCCCACTCACGCTCAGTGTACTAGTCAGGGTTTTCAGATCAGACGGTCAAAATCCCACCTAGACCCAGCTAAAAACCTGATGAAAATAAATAAATCTGCCCAAAAAACATCCCTGCTAGAACTTATACTACACAAAGTGCTGTAATTTTTTTTATTGCATACGCATAAACTGTCTATTACCTGCTCAAGACACAATTCTCAGGGTAAGTTGAAATTATTATTAGATTCTATTATTTATAATAGCGTTTTTTTGTTTTAGATGTTTTCATTCACACAAGAGTGAATAAATACAACAAATAAAAAAATAAAAACACTTTATAAAATCACTTTTTTTTTTTTTAAAGGTTAAGAGCTGGGTTAAGTTTCTTGCTTTAAAAGTTTAAGTTCTATATGTAATTAGAGGAAAAATTAATTGTGTCTGCCGAAAAACATGATTCGATCCGGGACTTATAGCCTTGATACTGAACCCGATCTCTGTAAACCGTTGAATCCCTATTAAGTACATTCAAAATAAAAAGGGAAATGTCATTCATGGCCAATAAATAAACCATGTATGCATTTAATAATAGTTTAGAAAAGTTTTCCCTCCCCTGATCATCAGATGAAACCCCTCTAAATTCTAGAGGATGAAATCATGGACATGTCGGGTAACCATCGGGTGCTCGGTCAGCTTCTCCTACAAAACCTATGCATGACTTCTTTACACTTCGGCAGCATTTTAGAAATTCAACAACTTGAGACGGATTCAAAACCTCTGGTTAAATGGCTTAAAACCTGATTTCAACACCTCAAATATCTCCAGACTTCACAGTTATGTGAAAAAATATAACATTAGACATAATCGATCACTATTTTACACAATCACACAAACCCAAACAAAAAGTCCAGTTCAAGCACTCAAACACTGTCAGTAGACTCCTATAAGACGTTTATTTCAATACTTTCAGTTTTTGTTTTTTTCATTACTCGTCGTTTCTGCATCACTGTTCTTACTTGAAGCGCCTGGCACACTTCGCCTCTCGTTTGTAGTCGCACTCCCAGGAAAGCTCCCTGTGAAGAACCTCGAGGCTGCTGTCTGCGAATAAACCTGGTGCAAAAAACAAAAATCACAATTGTGCACAACCCACAATACTAATTCATTGATGTTTCTGAAAAAGCACACGGTCATGTGTGTGTGTGTTTGTGACAGGAAAAGCTTTTGCTTCTCACCTTCTGGAAGCGGCACGCTCATCTTCAAGACAGACATCAAGTTGTTCACGTCACTTTTGATGCTCTCGGCTACTCCTGGATACTGGAGAGGGGACAAGCGGAGCATGTACCTCAGGTCATTAACCGGGATTATTCCTTGTGTCCTGATCTTTTCAATTTAATACTAAACTTCCAATAGTATACTTTAAATCATAATCAAGTAGGGCTGGGCCGATAAACGATATCATATCCAATCGCAATTTATTTGATTTTAATGACGATAAGCTCTAGACATTTTTTGCTCGATATGGATCAGGGGCGGCGCGGTGGTGTAGTGGTTAGCACTGTCGCCTTGCACCTCCAGGGTCCGGGTTCGATTCCCCGGCCAGGCTCGAATCCCGTCTCTGTGTGCATGGAGTTTGCATGTTCTCGGTTGGGGGGTTTCCTCCGGGTACTCCGGAGACTGTGGGAGGAAATTGCCGTTCCTAAATTGCCCAGTGTGTGAGTGTGTGTGTGCCCTACGATGGATTGGCACCCTGTCCAGGGTGTACCCTGCCTGGGATAGTCTCCTGGGATAGGCTCCAGGTCCCCCGCGACCCTGAACACAGGATTAAGCGGTATAGAAAATGAACGAATGGATTAATTAATCACACAGCGCCAATAATCAGCGTGAAGCTTGCACATGCCGTGCACGTCAAAGTTAATTTCATACCGCACTTTGCGAAGCAAACACCAGGACAAAAAAATAAAAATAATTTAAAAAATAAAAAAATAAAAAAAAAAGAGTGGAAGCAGCGACGAAAGTGAATCTAACCTCGAGTTATCCAAAGATGTTGAAATTGTCGACAAAAAAGGTAGCACGAATTCTGTTATATGAACGCATCACCCACATGACCACACTGAAAGAATGATGCTACTCCGTCAACTAGCAGCGCTAGCAGTGGGGCTGTACCAAAGCAGATATCCATCGTGTCGTCTTTCGTGGCCATTAAACCTTATGAAAGGTGTCCAAAAGGAGCACGGATATAACCAGGGCCAACTTTCTAGCGAAAGATATGATGCCCCTAAGCACACGAGGCTGAAGTTTAGCTCCTTATTCGCAGCTTCCCATTCGTTTGGCTCCTTATTGTGCAGCGTCTCATTCTGCAGCTGAAGTTTAGCTCCTTATTCGCCTCGTTACTAACGGGAGTGTTCACGCTGGCCAAAGCTGCGCAGTTTATCAATAAAACTTTATTTTGGTGGCTTAAACCATTCTGGCCAAGCAAATAAGAACTATACAACACCTAGCAGGTACCCAAGTATATAGTAAAAGTGAAATTGTCCTGACCCAGATTGATAGCTGCATAATTCATTCCATTTTTGTTGTCATTGCATGTTTAAGCCATTATGTCAGTTTATTGGGGCCGTGTGAAATAGCCTTCATTTAACTCTGAATTGTGGGATAAAAAGAGCCCTAGTGTGTGTGGTCTAAATGTTGTTTCTCGTTATTGTTTAAAAATCTCAAAACATTAATATATCATCACAAGATACTTTTTATCATCACAAACAAGTATTTTTTTAATAAAAATCTTTGCCTTCTGAGCATGTGCCTATAGTATCTTAATTTTTAAGGCCAAATCTGTCATCTGTTTTTGTTAATAAACTATACTTTAACAATGACTGAAGCCACAAAAATTTAATTCATTAAATTACATTTTAAAGCTGGCATTTAAAGTCATGTAAAAGTCATTTAAAGCTGGCAGCATTAACAGCTTATATCGAAATATATATCGTTATCATTCAATATGGGGAAAAATTATCGAGATTACTTTTTTGCCATATCGCCCAGCACTATAATCAAGTCTCCCCCCCCCCCCCAAACCCACTTCAGTTCCCTAATGTCTGAAGGCATTTATTTCAACATTTAAAAAGAAACGAAAGAAAAAAAGGTTGCCATCTGGTTGACAAACTGAACTTACGGTCATATACTGTACTTAACACTTTTACTGTTAGTATTCGAACACAAGGTTTGTCGCTTCACACTAATCTGAATTTCACTCCTGCTCTGTACCTGGATTTTCATGGCCACTTCTCTTCCATCAGGCAGGACTCCGAGGTGCACTTGCCCGATAGAGGCAGCTGCAAAGGGTTTGTCCTGAAATGATGAGAGCATGTCCCTCCAGCCAGGACCCAACTCCTCCTCCAGAACTTTCTACAAACACGACACAAACACAGTCACCGAAACACCGGGAAAAAAAATGTAAAGACAAGAAACATTGTTCAACAACTCTACTCTAGTCCCTTCAACTTTACATTTTCTCAGCCGTGTTTAGTGGAGGGAGATGAAAGCAGATTTCATTAAGATCCCTTTCCTTGGTCTTGCAAATAATACTTTAATACAGTATAATACTATATAATAATAATGCTGTAATTGAATGCTTGGGTTATGTTAATATTAAAACTGTGACTTGTAGGTTTATGATTACCACTTAAGTTCACTGCTTGACAGGACATATTTCTTACAGTTCATGTAGTCCCCAACTTACGAACTTACGTTCCGGGAGCACATTCGTAAGTCTGATTTGTTCTCAAGTCTGACAAAGTGAATCTTATACGCCTTTGGAACGAATATACAGTGTAAAGCATACCAATCCACTTGGAAAAATCTCTGTGCCCTTCCCCATACTGCCATGTGGCCAAAAAAGCTGTAATTGTGCCTGAGGAAATGAACTTCTTGTCTCAGCTCCTTTAAATCGCTAGGGGAATCCTTGACGCTATTTCGTCCAAGAGCTGTTTTCCATTGTATTGAACTGTGAACTCTGTTTCGATATTAGGACTATTCTCCATCAGGACAGCTTTACAGGACATCCATTTTCTATCATCGTGCTCCCGGAGTGATTCACTGAAATCGGTAAAGCCGACTCATCTGTACGGAACTTACAACTGTTTGCCAAGCTGGCATAAAGTCTGCACTTTGCCGGACCCTCTCGAATATCTTCTGCAGTTGTGGATTAATGAAGCTGTTATCTAAAAAAATGTAATAAAAAAAATAATAAGAAAAAAAAAAAAAAAAAAAAAAAAGACATGAAAACAATTAGAGTTGATTATTAACCAAACATTAATAAGTGATCAATTTTACAAAACCACTTTAGACCAGCTGGTCAAATAGTTTTTGACCACCGTACCCTGAATGCTCAGCATCTGTCCAATCTTGAGCGCCGCCCCTCGCACCTTACACAACGTGTTAACAATCCTCTCGCCGTTGGCCTCGGACAGAAGCGGAGAATCTAACACGGCTCCGGTATCTGAGGGACAAACCCGACCCAAAAATTATAACACACAGATAGCATATTTAAATGATTTTATTTGGTCTTATTTGGTTTCGGACTTACTTGATTTCCTGCCTCCAAAAGACTGCTTTGCGACCTCAGCAATGGCACCAAGGCCGAGTCCAACAGCTAAACCTATAAGATACAGCATGAGAGAGGACAGTGGATATCTGATCTAGTTTAAAAAGTTTAATTAACCTCCTTACTGACTTCCACAAAGCAAACGTTTTCATGGACGAAGGGTGTTCAAGCAAAACCGGGACTTGATAATTTCTCATGAACGAAGGCAGAAAAAAAAAAGAAGAAAAAGAAAAGAAAAAAAAAAAAACGATTGACATTCAGACTTCAAGCAGATCACGGTGATGAGACTCTTAGCCACAGTAAAACGAATGATTTTAAAGGCCGTATGTCTGTAAATGGCGATCCCTGCCGAGGTGGCTCGGAGCTCACAGCTGTCGGCCACGTGAACATTCACCACCACCACTCGCACATTACAGGAACTCGGATGGGGTGAATTATTGTCACATACCAGGTACAGTCCTGACCTCGCTCCATGCCATTTCCGCATGTAATGGTCATTAAAGGAGTTCCTGGAAGGCCAGCGTTTCTGCAGTAAAGCAAGGGCGGTCTGATCATGGCTCCGATATACTGAGAAAACTTCTTGATTTAATCCAAGCACTAGTGAAATCCTGGGATATGTGCAGACTTGATTCTGCAAAATCAAAAGTCCCGGCTTGACTTGAACACCTTGTGTAATAGCCGTTGCTGCTTGAAATACAGCATGCACTTCTGTGCACGCAGATGATTAGAAATACATTTTAAATACGCAAGATGGAAATAAAGTTCCCTGGCAAAGCACTTGCCAGGCCAAGACACATGCTCTCACCTTGTGGTTAAAGATACAAAGATAAAATAAAGACAATAGTAATTATCAAGTAATAGCTTTTTTTTTTTTTATTCTAATGCTGCTTAACATAGCTGGGCCTAGTGAGCTAACTAAAATAAATGTATGATTGGCTCAAATCCTGCAATCAATTTTAAATACTAAATTATTAGCTTTGAACAATTTTTCCTTCAACTCAAGTCCCTCATCTGTCAAATTTGAATCAGTTGAACTCACTCACCCCCAAAATTCGCAAGTCGACTAATCCGTGTGACAGGAACCTTCCTTTCTTTGGCTCGCTCATTTAGCTGAAAGGGAATCATAATGTATTACATGTAATAATTACATCCTAACAACCTGCATTATGACGAGGAGTGTTCACATCAAACCGGGACTTTTGATTGTGCAAAATAACAGAACACATTTAAGTTACAAAATAAATTTTAATACATTTATTTATACACACACCACATATTATTTCTCTATATAACCCTCTGCAACACTAATACACTTATTACAGTGGGTAACTAGTGCTTGGATTCACTCAGGAAATTATTATTAATCCCCCCCCCAAAGTCCCGATTTGTCTTGAACGCCCCCTCATATATTAACATACATTCATACCCAAAAATAAATCTTTATAGTTATGGGGGCTATAACGGTCTGAGAGCTGGATAAAATAAGGTAGACAGTCTTATTTTTGGGATGCATTAGATTCACTGCCTTATATTGCATATTTAGAGA
The DNA here is from genome assembly GCA_030522415.1 of Channallabes apus. Lineage (NCBI taxonomy): Eukaryota > Metazoa > Chordata > Actinopteri > Siluriformes > Clariidae > Channallabes > Channallabes apus. The sequence continues at coordinate 5,445,648 of CM060126.1, read as the reverse complement.
GAAAAAATAAAGAACGATAAGGTTTACCAGGAAACTACTAATCTCCATTTTCATCAGCAAAATATTAATTAAGAGATTATTATCGTTATTAAAGAAGGACAAAATTATTGCATCGAATTCTATAGTCAGTTAATTAATACCTGCAAAATATATGAAGGGGGAAAAACATGACAGTAATACAAATTAATTTATTTCACCTTAACAAAAGACTCAGCATCTCTTTCCTCACCTTCTGGCGAACGGGCCGGGCGGTACTCTGTTTAAGCTCCCGAGCCTTTTTGATATCCTCTGGACTCAGCCTGGCCATGACGGAGTCATGAACGAACCTTGCATGATTACGAGGTGCTGCAACATGCAAGAACCGAGCACTTTGCCCAGGCCAGCCGGTTCCTCCGGGTGTCCCACTGGATGTTCCAATTGGTTCGTAATTCTCATCCTTGCCTGAGATATCCGACGTGAACTCTGAACCCACGGCCCATTTGGCTGCCTCGTGGTCTCCCATTTGGTCCCATCCTTCAATGTCTGGAAACTCCTCAGATTTGGGGGTCTGATAGAATGAAAAGAAATGACAAGCAAAATGAATGACCGGAGAGATGTGTAAAGCAATTTGAATAATCTATAATAATCTCTCTTTAGAAAAAGCAAGCCTCCGAGTGGCGCAGTGGTAAAGCCCGATCATCCGGAGATCGCTGGTTCGAACCCCGGGTGATGCTGTTTTCCTCTCACAGCCGGAGGCACAGAGAGAGCTGATTGGCCGAGCTCTCTCAGAGGGGAGGGATGAGAAGTACTTTGTGCTCCCACATTAATCACGGCTCTACAGCCAATCAGGGGCGTCTGTGAGCTCGCGCACGCGGAAGGAGCGGCTAGTGCTTTCCTCCGAGTGTGTTACTCCGCCCCTAATGGTGCATGAGCAAACAGTTCGAAAAGATGCGGTCGGCTTACGTCACGCGGTTCGGAGGAAACACGTGATAGTCTTCGGCCCTCCCGGCTGAATGGTAGTAGTAGCCTTAATGTGGGAGCCCCCCCTATTGACGAGGAGGAATTGGACACGACTAAATTACGGAGAAAATTGGGGGGGGGGGGGGATAAATAATTTTTTTTTTTTAAAGTGCATCTCAAGAAATTTATATATGGTGGAAAAAGGTTTTATATAATTAAAAAAAAAAAAAAAAAAAAAAAAAAACATACTGTCAAATCACCTGGTCTTGTTTTACTGTAAATCCCGTCCAGGTCCCAACTGCACCCTGGGCAGCTTTAATGCCGGCTCCCAGGGTCGAGTTGCAGGCTACTAACCGTAGCTGCTCTCCTTGTGTGGTGGCGAAGGCGGCGCCGACTTTGCCGGCACCCCGAACTACCTGGAGCACCTCTGACAGCATCACTGTTGAGGAAAAAATTAACTTTGATTGAGTTCTGAAAAGTGTTAGGCAGCAAGTCTGGGATGACGACAGAGAAAGAACAACTATGAAGCCAGACCGTTGAAAAAACAGGAAGTAATAAACGAAACAGGATCGGATGGTCCAAGAATTTCCTTGTATATCTGTGAAACAATCCAAATGCATAAACAGTACGTCTATAAAAGAAAAGTAATACTTAAAATGTGTAAAAAAATCTCGTCAACATGTGGAAACTGGAAGGAGTTACAAATGACACATTATAAGGTGTGTGTATGTGCGTCAATGTGGACAAATGTTTACGGATACCACACAATCACGCCCATACATCCTTGTTTAAAAACCCTGTTCCTAAATAGGTCTTGCACACTTCTGGGAGCACTGTACATTAAATATTGGAGCACGGGTGTTGGGATTTGTGTTCATACAGTCACAACAGGGTTGTTGTGAGGTCACTTACTCCAGTGCTTCCCAAACTGGGGGTCGCGGAATAATTTCAAGGGGTCGCAAGAGGGATTAAAAAATTTTTTTGTGATTATAATACACACTTTTCAGTATTACAAGTTAATGCTATAAAATAAATATTTTCTGATTTGTAAAGACATTACTGATTGAGTGTAAGTGTTTAAATTGAGTGTTATTAAAAAAAAAAAATTCGCGACTCAAGGATACGACATCACTGTGCAGCAACTGACTAGTTATTGCTACAGCGCACAACTGCATGTGAAAACCGCAACTGCCGAGACGGATACATTTGTTATTCGCAAATCTAAAAATGTTAAGGAAATTGTTTGTCTGAGTCGTAGGAACCATGTACATCGACCAAGCAACAGAGCAAGACCCGGTCAGACCAAAGTAGGAAACGTCGGAAATAGGAGGAAGAATTCATAATTCATTCATTCAGTGCAGTATCAGTAAAAGTTAAGTTGCGTTAGCAACCGAATACACGAGTTGTCCCGTGCAGCAGTGGATGTACTGCTTCAATTTGGATCTACATTTGTGTGAGCAGTTTTTTTCCGCTGTTACATATATAAAAAATAAATACAGCTCACGTCATGATGTCGAAGGTGATTTGCGGGTAGCTGTATCCACCATCAGGCCACGAATGAAGCTTTTTTGCTGCCAAAAACAAGTACAGCCTTCCCATTGAAAGGTAAGCCAAAATTATTTTGATGTATAGTAAATGTAGTCAAAATACTGTGAACAGTTTTGTTTATTGCTTGTTTTTGATAGTGGGGATCGCGAGATCTTGTCGATCTTCAATTAGGGGTCGCGGGCTTGAAAGTTTGGGAACCACTGACTTACTCAATCTGGGTTTGAGGTTAGTGCCACTCCAACCTTGGACAAGCATGGCTTCATAGAGCTCGCTTTTTGTACACAAGGACATTTTAATCCTGGAACATGTTTGAGACTTTTCGTTCCAGTTAAGAGGAAAAAAAACTTACAAATATACATAACTGTTGTACCTGAAGGATGCCAATCCATTTATTTTAGAGATTATGTTCTTCCAACAATGGGGCAACAATGTGAGAAAGAACCAGATACGGGAGTGATGATTGTGTTCTGCATAAACCTTTGGGTATTTTCTGAACCTTTATGCACTATTACAATGAGGTATCAAAAAGTTTCAAGGTTAGCGTCATATATTCGGTCACATCAGCCCTACGTCCTCCCTCATACGTCTTAAAACTCGGCAGTAGAATTCACTATTGACGGTCTGGCCCTGGAGGACGAATTCTCCATGCACGATGCGACCGAATACGTCTCAAAAAAATGTTTTTTTAAAAAGACAACGAGCAAGCCTTGACTTGGTTGAGCTGTGGATCTGCCTCGCCTTTTTTGCCCATGGAGATGATGGACTCTTCCACAGTGAAGACTTCGCTTCGTCTCGTTTTTTGTTTTGTCGCCAGTAATGATCCTCGACATGAAGGACGGGTCATCCACGGCATGCTGACGGAGTTCTTGGCAGACTTTGGCACGATGTTCCCTTTGCTCCAGGGTCGACAGCCAGCAGACTGTCTTGGCAGATATGTTCAAATCACACGTGAGCCTCGGCCGATGACACACCAATAACGGCAGCAACATTGTGGATTGTTCTCAGACGACCATCATGCACAAGTTGCCGAATGGTTTGATTATACTCCAGTTGCACAGTTCCTGCCTTACACATGATGTCTTTTGGCACATTGACTTATGAAGGTGGGTGCTTCATAAGTGTGCGCGCGCGCAACTTGTGCTGCCACCTGTTGGCCTTTTAAAAAACTAGTCTCGAATTTTTAATTTTTTTTTTACCTTATAGAACCTCGTAGATCACCGGTTTCCACCTTTGCTCCTGAGGCATCACCTGTCCTGCAGGTTTTAGTGCTTTTTAAAGCTACCTAGACTGAACTAACCTGCTACTTAGCAACAACATGTACTGAACGTGCAACCCTGCGCGTGCATGCATGTATGCATGCGCCTGAGTGTGCGCGTGCTTATGTGTACGTGCATTGTAGGGTAAAAAAAAAATCACTAAACACTAAAAACAGCGTGTACTCGCACATACTAAAAAAATACGATTCGCCTCCTTCTTTTCTTTCCCTTCTTCTTCTTCTTTAGTTTACGTCGGTTGCTAAAACTTTGTGTGCATTACGCCATCAACTGATCCGAAAAAAAAATTCTCATTAATGACTCTCGCCTTCAATACGTACACCAACATAATTAATATCTATAACTGAAATTAACTTACCGCTGTTTATAAATACACGGTGATGCCCTTCTAAAGCGCCAGACTCGCCACGGTGTGATAACCGCTACCGGACCCGGAAATGGTTTAGGAAATGGTCGAGGGGCTGAGCCAATCAAGTTCATGCTTACCCACGTGACAACGATGAATTACAAAGACTGGCCAATGATAAGATCAGATACAGGACTTGAGCGGCCAATCAAATGTGCAGCTGCAAGTCCAGGCGGGATCAAAGTGAACAAAACAACCTTAATCTTGATGGACGTTCAAAAAAGAAGAAGAGTCAAATCTTCCGCCTCACAAACAAAAATAGTTTGTTAAAAGTTTATGCTTTTTTTAAATATTTAATTTTAAGTCACCAAGCTTACTATTTCGAATGACCAAAAAAAAAAAACGTTGTATTTCTGCATTAGTTCTAACCCCACTGCACTAAACATCTGGTGATAAACTGTGTGGAAACACTGATTGAATTTCATCTAAACAATTTAATAAAACCTATAAAAATCGTGCAAATATGTGCACATTTATGAAATAACATTTGGGAGTATGTGCCAGTTGTTGTTTTTGGGTGTGTAAAAATGTGTGTGAAAGGTCATGAGGGTGTGTCCTATTTTCAGAATCAAGATAGTGATTCACTCACCCATTCATCCTTTACTCAGCTTTATCCTGTGTACAGTGTCGTCCATAAGGGCCTGGAACCTTATGGGCACAAGGCTGGGTACACCCTGGACGATGTGCCAATCCAGCGCGGCACACACACAAATGCACTCACTCAGACATTCACCAGTTGGCCTTATCTGCATATCTTTGGATGAGAGGAAACTCGAGAACCTGGAGGAAACCCACCAAGCACTGAGAAAACATGCAAACACCATGCACAAATTTCATATTACCATGTGGGCTATATGACCACCTGGTGGCTTAGTGGTTAGCACAGTGGCCTCACACCTCCAGGGTCTGGGTTCCATTTCTGCCTTCGGTCTGTGTGCATGGAGTTTGCTTGCTCTTCCCTTGCTTAGTGGGTTTTCTCTGGGTTCTCCCGTTTCATCCCACAGTCCAAATAGATGAAGATTATGTTAATTGGTAGTGTGTGAATGTTGACCAGAGGTCCCACACTCAAATAAATAGGAATAAATTCAGTGGTAATCACATTGGCCTCCATTGTCCCTGGTTGGTTTACAGATGTTCCTAGATGGATGGACGTGTGGATGGATTAATATTACAGAAGGAAATAATTGATTCAGGGTCCAATTATAAAAGACGTATATAGGAGAAATCTGGAAAATAAGCTTCAGGCAAACTATGTGAGGGATGTGTGGTCTGGTATGAAGAATATTACAAGTTATAAGGACAATGATGGTCAGACTAAGGAAGACCTGAGCAGAGCCAATGAGCAGAACGTTTTCTTTAACAGACTAAAGTGCTGAATCCCCAGCTGCCACATCTGCTCCTTCATCTAGCCCTGACGTCACACTCTGCCTCCCCCACTCAGGTCAGAGTCCTTACAACTGCTTCTTCCCTCTTGCACCTCTCCATTGACTAACAATAGCAGGTCACACTGTTCATATCACCACACCCGAACCCCCACAATGGGTTTCACCAGGTGGAAGAGATGAATGAAAACATGGAAATGAAAAATGGATGTGCCCTTTACTCCCTTCACCCCCATCTCTTTGTTTCAAGAAGTCAGGTGAAAAGGTAGCCAAAGAGACTGAAACAAAACCTGATGGTATCAGCCCGAAGACCTGTGCTAATCAGCTGTTTGGGATAAGGTCAAACTGAATTCATCAGACCGCATGACCTTTTATCATTGCTCCAAAGTCCAAACTTTATGCTCTCTAGCAAACCGAAGCCTTTTTTCCTCAAATTTATCTCTCACAGCTGTTTACTTCCAATTCTGGTCACATTGTGTGTATGGAAATGCTTTCACTATTAAATTCAAATTATAGTTAAATTTTGTTTGTCTCACACACACACAACCATAAACATTGTGCAGTGAAATGCTTCTTATGAAAAGTTACACTACAAAAACATAATTTATGCCAAAAGCAAAACCACCTACTAAACATAGCTATGATTTCTACTTATAATTTATTTTTCCGATGCGTTTTTTCCGAGCATTTTATATATTTTTTCTGACCATACAATATGTCTTCCATGAATTTGATGGCTCAGCACTGTCATTTTGATGGATTTAATAATGTGTCGCAATATTTAAAAAAGTTTTTAATCCAATTTCCTTAGTTGTTTTCTTTTGCCTAATGCAGGCCAATAATTTGACCCTTTAGATAAACAATAAAATCCCCTTCATGGCCACGAGATACATCTTCTGATATGGCTGTTTAGAAAATGAGACGCATCAGTTAAAAGAAGTGTTGCCAGCCGGACCATATTAATCACTGCATTAATTATCCAAACAAAGGCTCTCATGTATTTGCTTATTTAAATCCAAAGGGAAAATTTTATTTTGTCCTGGTTGCAATGGTCAGGTCCTACGTTTGGCTACATAGTGTATTGTAAACTTTATTTACAATTTGCAGTTTAAATAATACTCTTGTGTCTGTAAGATGGCACGCTGGAGTAGTGGTTAGCACCTCCTTGGTCAAAGGTTCGATTCCAGCCTTGGGTCTGTGTGCATGGAGTTTGCAAGTTCTTCCAGTGTTTGGTGGGTTTCCTCCGGGTTATCCAGTTTCCTCCCACACTCCGAAGAAAAGTAGATTAGGTTTAGTGGCAGTTCCAAAATGTCTGATGTGTGTGTTCGTGTGTGCCCTGTGATGTTCCCTAAGCATCGAGGGATAGGATCCAGGCGACTCTATACACAAGATAATGTGGTTTAGAAGACTAATGAATTAATATTGTTTCTACAATTGTTTGTTGCTTAAAAACACAAATTACTACTTGTTTCATGCAAAGTACCGACCAGGAGGTAAAGGATAACGAGTTCTAATTATGAGTGCTACGGGAGAAATCAAATCTGTATCTTATTTTAAAAAATTTTAATTGGTTGCTTATTAGTCTACATTTTATAAGCTACCTTTACTAAAACTATAGTTGTTATTTGAGCATGAAGCTTCTTTTCACACTGACAACTATAAGTCATGTCTTTATTTGTCACACATACATCGTTGCACTCTGAAATTCATTTCTTCGCTTGTCCCAACTTAAGCAGTCTGTGTCAGAGTGCATGCTCAGCCATGATAAGGATTAAGAGCCCAAACAGTGGCAATTTGGTGTTGTCACTTGGAGGTGTTATGTAGGCGTAAGATAACACTATTCATCCTGGAGACTCTTCCAGAAATGAACAAAGACTGTTTATATAACGAGTTATCAAAACAGGTCCACTATATCTTTCTCTTTAAAATCAAGCATAGAAGGGAGACATGAACCAAGAACTGGAATTTGAAGAAGATTGCAGTATAGAAGGAAAAGAAGGATGGTAGTAGTTACAGGTAAGGACAAATTGCCATTTTAGAGCCCTTGCATCCCTTGAATACTGCCCATAAGCCCTAAGTCTCCTGGGATAGGGCCCAGGCTCCCTGCAACGCTGTATACAGGATGAAGCAGTATAAACAATGAGTGGGTGACACGGTGGCAAAGTGGTTAGCATTATTGCTTTGCAGGGTCCAGGTTCGATTCGAGCCTCGTCCTTGAGGGGTTTCCTCCGGGTACCCCGGTTTCCTTCCACACTCCAAAGACATGCAGATTAGGCTAACTGGCGTTCCCAAAATTAATGTGCAATGTTGACCGGAAACCCGACCACGGTCATAAAATGGACATAAATAAAATAAATACAATCACCATTGGCCTTCACGGTCCCTAGTAGGATTACAGATCATCCGAGCTGAATAAATGTAGACAAGGAGTGAGTGAGTGAGTGAGTGAGTGAATGTTGGCATCCAGATTGATTTGACTTGCTCGACTTGAAGAGTAGGAATTTCAATCTGAGGGGGCGTTTTTTTTTCTTTCAGAAATTACAAGTTACAACCTGCCGCATACGAGCCCTTAAAGCGCCCCAGTGTGACGTCAGAACGGCAACATATGCTGAATCATGAAAACACATGATGAAACCCACCAAGATACTATCACCAGAACCACTCAACAAACACACACCACAAACTGCACGAAACCACAAACTACAAACCCATCGAACGCGGTTAAAGTCTGGACTTTGGCGTTAATCGCTCAGCGCGGTTTTACGCTAAGGTTGCGTTGGAGCTTCCATATATGGGCATGCCATCAGCTCGCGCTTCCTATTGGCTGCTCGAGACGTGCGGTTGCCTGTCAACAAGATGGCCTTCCTCAATCGCTTTTTCGCAGACAACGCAAGTGCATTTGTTTTAGCACGATTACAGTGTTTTTTAAATATTCAGTTTACACCACTGTACTGAGTTAAGCCTCAACCAGGACCCTGTGGAAGAGAGAGACACGTTATACTGCTTCACACGCGTTAGCTCACAAGCTATTGCTGGTGTTGATGTTTTTGAGGTAGCAGACCTGTGACACTCCGGCCTTGGTTTTTTTTAAAGGTTATTTTAATATATCATTTTTATTCGACGTTAGTGGATTGTTTTTTTCTGGGAGAGCTGCTGGTCGGAACCCAAATACGTTGTTTAAAAGGTAAGAATATGCTGGAAGCTTGAGAGTGTGCGCAGTGTGTATGTGTATGTTTATGTAACATTAGCTCGAAGCTAACGAGACAGCAGCCATGATGCTAACAGGCTAAAGCGCAGTCTCTGACAGGAAGACTAATGCTATACGGAAATGAAAGTTTTTAATATATATATATATATATATATATATATATATATATATATATATGATTTACATTTTAAAAAATATATATAGTTTGGTTCAATTTGGTTTATTCACGACTGTCTAGCTAAATATATCGATTAGCTAGCTCGATTCTAGGCCCAATCCTTATTTGTAACACGATTATTACCGCTGTTTATGCTGAAACACATGAAACCAAACCCTTGTCTAATATATTCATCATTATTTCCATCCAAAAAGAAACAAAGAAAAGAAATCCTATGCCACAGTATTGCGAAATGACCCATCTCCTGGTTAGTCAGGTTGGTTTGCTAAGAGATAATTAGCTAACAAGCAGTCACTATTTAGTCATTACCTTGACAGATTTTTGTGTTTGTGACCAGAACGTTTAGTATATTTCACTTTGTTTGTATTTTTTATGCATTGCCTATAAATGTCAGCCTTTTAATAAGCTCACACGCCTGAATGAACCACTTGAAGCACACAGGTTTAGCTGCAGTGTATTGGCATTTCTTAACCTAATTTACAGTCCATGTTAATCAGCAATGCTCTACAAGACTAGTACTAAGCTTATTTAGCTCGTTATTAGCCGACCAAATGATGAGTGGTGAGAGAGACTGTAAAACATTGTGTTTCTTGGTCACATCAGTGTAATAACGTGGAATCGTTGACCTTTTACTGCTGCATCCAGTGTTTAAAGGGGGGCAGACGAACTACTGGGCATTGCTAAATCACTGGTTTTTCTAAAAAGCTATTCTTTGGTGTTTTTGGTGTTACCTTGTTTAGCTGTCATGTCAGTGACGTGCACAAATATTTTCTGTATTGATATCAAAATCCATTATAACAGGTTTTGGTTCTGAAAATGAAATAATAGTAAAAACATTTCTCAGTTAAATAAAAATTTATCTATTATGTCAGAGATGTGAAGGTTTTATAAAAACCGGCACATGTTGAAATTATAAAAGTGCGCCCATATTGATTTTCCTTATTTTTGTCCCTATTCGGATCGGATTAGTTTGTTAGCCGGATGAGTGTACAACACTTTTTTTTTTTTTTTTTTTTTTTAACATGTCTTCTCAGCGACAGGTCCACAAAAAGGTACCTGTTTAGAGAAAAGAGACTACATTGTATTTAAATTGGTGTTTAACGTTAAAAGAGAACAGTCACGTAGTATGTATGAGAAGCATCTGTTTTTCATTTCTCAAACCAGGAAGTGTTTAAGATGTGGAGGAGGGTCAGTGATATGCTTGAAAACAAGACTTAAAACCACAACTAGAAACCACATGTCCTCCCCAAACCCTGTGGTGATATCTGAACAAATGTATATCCAGACTAAAGCTGCAGTAGGTAGTTCAGTCTGTGATATTTAGTTTTTTTTTCCTGAGGAGGACTGAGAACACTGATCTGGGTGGAAATAAAATCACAGCAGGGCACAGATCAAATAGGAAATGACCTCAGCCCTTTTACAGGTCATCCTGTTCCAGTAGGGTTTATATTACGAGACAGTCTTTCACTTTTACAAACACTTGAGTCAGCCAGCTCTTGAATGAAAATTCAATGAATCGCAATAAAAAAAAAGCAATAATACAGCCCTGTTCTGATTGAATTATTGTATGAGGTAGTGATGATTAAGTTATAAGGGATGGGAATCACCCGTCACCACCTGATATTGCAATACCTTGGTGAAGATTCTATTAATATTTCGATTCTGAAAGTATCAATTTTATAAAAAAAAAAGTCCATATTCAGCATTAAATTTTTTTCCTAAAACCTTAGTCATGATTCGGACATTTTATACCTTAGCTTTGTTCAAAAGCTAAGTAGATGTAGCCCATTCCTTGTAAGCTTTGTTTTCTCACTTAAAAACCAAGTGCAGCATTTAAAAAGTACGAAGTTAACTTTAAACACACGAGTTTAACAAACAATTGTTTAAAATAAACAAAAAGCAACATTATACTGATCAGTACATCTCTCTTTCATCAGCCATAATTATTTCTGAACAAAACTGGCAAACAATCCTCTACTACTACAGGAGATGCCAATGTAGGAAAGGTTGTATTTTTAAGATTATAAAGAAATGATGCCTTTAGTGTCTTGATCTCGTGTTTATCGGTTGCAAGCAAACCGCTTCGAACACATATTTTGAGGCCAATTAGCATTCATGGTGTTTTGAGACTGTGTAAGTGTCTGTAATAAGTGGCTTTGAGACTAATTTGTTTGCAGATTGTGGAGAAAAGGCACATCTGAGTTTTTTTTTTTTTTTTTTTTTTTTTTAACACAACATTTTACAATGTGTTTCTGTTGCATCACTCAGAAGCCCATGCACTCAATACAGAATCTGTCATGCCCGATTAAGCTTAAAACCAGTCAATTCCGGTCAGTGGCTGATTGACCGGTGCATCTCTATTATAAATGTAATAAATACTTTTTAAAAGGTTTGGAGTCATTGTGGCAATACATGAATCTGCACACAAACGATGCAGTCGTTTATAACCGAATAAATCTCTCCCCCCCCCCCCCGCAATCCGTAGTAGTTACATTAAACTGTAAGACAATATTTAATGTCTCATTATTTTTGTTTTTTTCCCTTTATTCCTTAGATTGAAACCATTTATGGAGACTTCAGGCCATGAATTATGAGAATGAGTGGTGAAGAACAAAATCACTGCCCGGCATAGAGGCAGATATGCTCTCTAAGGGCTCATGATGAACCGCGACACCTTTTCCCACATCCGACTGTGGTGCCCGCGTCCCTTCGGCACCTACTCGCAGAACAAGCCGTACAGCAATGGGACGATTGGCAGCGGGACACCATCTGCCCTGCTTAAAACCGACACTGCTGGCTGTCCCTCCATAGACGATAGTGGACTTGCTGAAGAGCATAATGAGGATGTGGGGACCGAGAACACCCCTCCTGCGCCATCATCCAACGTTCTGCCACCCCCACCAGCTGCACCGTCGTCTCCTGCTTCACAGATGGAAGATGGCAGGGTTTTGCTCGACACGTGGTATGTCATTAAACCGGGCAACACCAAGGAGAAAATTGCCTTTTTCGTGGCTCACCAGTGTACAGGAGCGGGCATCCCGAGACCAAGTGCCATGAAGGTGAAGGGAAATTGGGGGACAGACTGCACCAAGGCTAAGCGCCGGCGCCGCTGCTCCTCGTACGACCCTTCGACAAGAGCCCAGAATGTGACCTCAGAGCTGCCGTCAGAGCCCAGCTGCCTGGATGACGGTGTTGGAGTGAGCGAAACTGATCTGCTGTCCGTAGCAGAGATGGTGGCTCTTGTTGAGCAGCGCACAGCCATGGCCTTGCAAGGCATGGCAGCTCAAGGACAAATAACCTCAAGCAACCAGCAGCATACACTCCTCCACAATCCTGTCTCAGATTCTCCACCTGTTGTATTCCTTTCAGAATCCTCTTCTCCCTGTCCCACCTCAAAAAGTGACTTTGAAAAGCATCAGCAGCAAGAATCCAGGCGTGTCGCTCAGGCAGTAGCACGCTTCGAGTCTAGGCAGCAAAATCTCGAGAGTGCGATTCTGCGGCCTCAGATGCATAACTCTGGTAAAGACCGGGACTGTGCAGGTGAGACCGGGGCGAACGGCCAGAGCCACGGTCGAGGCGAAGTTAGAATCGCGTTTCGGGTGTCTAGTCTGGATCCTTGGTCAAAGTCTGAGCCCGAAGGTCGCCCCAGGTGCATGTTCATGAGGTGTGGGACCGGATCAGGACAGGCAGCAACCAGGGCCAAAGAAAAGATTACATGTGACCTTTACCAACTGGTCAGTCCTTCATCTCGAGACACTAGCACGGTGCTGGCTGGCTCATCAAAATCGGATTCTATAGGTGATGACATCACTGAGAGGCCTCCCTCCACACCTACAGACCATACCCAGGACCACTGCTCGGGAGAGAAAAAGGCAGTGGCCCATGAACGGGTGACTGGCTTCCATGTCGAAGTTGTAGTCACGGGAGCTGTGGACCAGTGCGTCTTCTATGGCAAGGACAGCACAGAGAACGTCCAAGAAGAGACCGTTTGCATAGCCATGCCTAGTGGGACTAACCGATCTGACGTTTTAGAAGAACCTCCACCTGGACAGCTTTTCTTTCTCCAAAGCCAATCGGCTGAAGATGAAAGTGGCTCTGGGATCTCCAGTGGAATGTGCCCTTTGGATCGTACAAACAATAGCTGCTCGGTGGCGGGTGCCGTAGAGAGGCCGGCCAGCCCGATCACCAACGCGGAAGACTGCACCGATAAATCTCTGTGCCGCCTCTATCGTCATGTCTCCCACGACTTCCTGGAGATCCGTTTCCAGATCCAGCGCCTTCTCGAGCCTCGGCAGTATATGCTCATGCTTCCTGACCATATCATGGTGAACATTTTCAGCTACTTACCCACCCGCGCTCTAGCAGCCTTGAAGTGCACCTGCCACGACTTCAAGGCCCTAATCGAGACCTACGGCGTGCGCGCCACAGACTCTCGCTGGAACCAGGACCCGCTGTATCGCGACGACCCCTGCAAGCAGTGCAAGCGGCAGTATGAGCGGGGGGACGTCTCGCTTTGCCGTTGGCACCCCAAACCTTATCACCACGACCTGCCTTACGGACGCTCGTACTGGATGTGTTGTCGGCGCACAGACAAGGACACGCCCGGCTGTAGAGTCGGACTGCACGACAACAACTGGGTACAGCCATGCGACATGGTTCAGGCCCGCGCCAAAAGAGAAGACGGGAGGTAAAGACAGGCGTTCGGGAGATTCTGGGTTCCTTTCTTATCCTCACTTTGCCTAAACCTCATGATGGTGTAATATTTATGGTCAAACCTGCCTCCCCTATCTCCGCTTGCTAACCTTGCTACTATTATGTCAGTATCAGTCCTTAGCAGCGCAGCATACTTGAATCTTACGGCCATAATACGCAGAGTGACGCTCACATGTGAATACTGGCGCTGATTAAATGAGGTTAATGTCTGCTGCATGGGACTAAATCTTTACACGTATTTGTAAAATTGGTTTTAAAAAAAAATAAATCTTTCCGGCTCGGCTGTGTCCTCTCAAAACCAGCACTGAAGCCGATCCCAACCTGCAGGCTAGGCATTGACTTGACTCGTCTTGCTAAAGTCATTAAATGTATTGAGGTTGGACGTCATGTTTTCTTTATTGACCCCGGGGCAAAAATGATGTCACTTTACAAATACCTGATGTCACTTTGTAATCAACAGATCTACTGCTTATGTTTTGCTTTTGTGTGAGTGAATAGTTTTTTTTTCCCCGCTTTTTTTGTTAGTTTTCCCCTCCTTTCCTTTTTTTTTTTGGGGTTTCAATGTCAGCAAAAATAAGATCAATATCAAAACAGATGTGTTTTTGTTTTTGACCCTGTTCCTCAGACATGCCCGTTTGCACCAGCCAGGTTGCTGCTACCTGTCTTTACTTTCTGTTGGTGAAAGAAAAAAAAAAAAATCATCAGGTTTCAGCCTTAATCCCATTCTGTCTGCTCACTTCATCTACAATCTTTCAAACAGAATCAACTGTCGATGCTGATGCCCTTTTTTGGTTTTGGGAGACCGTTGTAGGTTTCACAGTCAGCTGATGCTATAGGGAACTTTTGCCTCTGAAGTAAATAAAAGTTATTTAAAACTGGTTTCTGTATTAAATTTTTATTTAATGTGCAAATCACACTCGAGTGCCAGAGAATCCGCTTGTCATAGTTTGTTTTATTGATTACAAGAAGGTAAAATATTGTACACTGGGATTATTGTATTGATGGCGATTAAATTTTTTTTTTTCATGTCTTAATAAATATGACCGAACTTCAGTCTGCTCTCAGCCTTGGTACTGAATTACTTCATACCGACTAAAAATAAAAAATCCAAGCCTCAATGATGTGTTCAGATTACAAGGAAAGTATAATATTCTGTATACACTGAACTACTTAATATAATCTGTGATATTGTTTCATGGCGATTGTTTTCACATGATATAAAGTCTAATGTGGAGCATAAGTTCTTCTCATGCATAGAAAGCCCAACAATAGACAGCCACTGCCATCATGATCAGCGCATTAGCATTGACAAAGTGTTTAGACACCGGGTCTTCGCTTATATCTGGCAATTGTTTTGATGCTTCTTGAACTTCCTCTTCGGTAGGTTCAGGAGCCTGAGAGCCACTTAAGCCACAGAACCAGCCAATTAAACAGCCGAGTCTAGACGTTCCAGCATTTTTAGCTACAGAGGGAAAAGAAAAACAGATTTACAAGCTTGGTTGTTAGTTTTTTGGCATCTGTATTTCAAATACTGTTCAACTGTTTTGTCATACAGATGTTAATCCTTAATTCTGATTGGTTAGTGTTGAAGCGTATAGCATAGCAGTTCTGGCTGCATATACACTAATGTGCTATAATAATAGAGAGAATAATTTTCCTTAAATTATTTTAAGTAAATCATACTGGCACATAAGAATGCCCATGAATGTTTCGGTTTTATTATAAACTTAAAAAAAAAAAAATGGATAAATGCTGTGGCGTAAGAGGAAGAAAACACTCAAGGATTTGCTATAAAGAACCAGCCTGCCCTGTTGTGTAACTTCTGTTTATCTCGGACATCTTACTTTTCTCCTCCTCACACGCGGCTTTATTTTTTGCCTCCGCTTCTCTGCGAGCGTTCCTTCCACGTTCCTCTTCCTCCCAGTCCAGGTCTACCCTCTGTTCCTTCGAGTATCGCAGGCCAAAGACCAGCCGATGAAGCTTGCCAGAGAGAATTGAAAGTGAGTATAGATGCAAGTATAAACATGTGAGGAGGATGAAGAGGAGCGACTTACGTGCTGGTCGTCTATAGCTGGGGTACAGTAGCTCACGAGGAGCACTAGAATGCCAGTACAGAAGAAGAGGAGCACTGCAAAGTACAGGTAATGAACCCCACAGATGAGTGTAGGACATTTGGAAGGAGCAAGACAGCTGCCCGATCCGAAGTAAAATTCAGGACCCATGCGGCACAAACCCATGAGCAGGCCGCCCATCAGGCCCCAGAAAGCCCCCTATCCGAGGAAATGAAGCACATCAAGATCATAATGATAATCATTCTGTGTTCTGCGACTATTTCATACATTTAATTAAAATACATAACAGCTACATTCATACATTTGCCTGTATTTACTTGTTTATTTGATTAGTAAGCAATATGACTACGATCTTTTCAGGGGCGCGGGGACCTGGAGCCTATCCCAGGAGGCTTAGGGCACGAGGCAGGGTACACCCTGGACAGGGTGCCAATCCATCGCAGGGCACACACGCGCACATTCACACACTACGGTCAATTTAGGAATGCCAATTAGCCTAATCTGCATATCTTTGGACTGTGGGAGGAAACCGGAGTACCCGGAGGAAACCCAACCAAGCACGGGGAGAACATGCAAACTCCATGCACACAGAGACGGGAATCGAACCCAGACCCTGGAGGTGCAAGGCGACAGTGCTAACCACTACACCACCGCGCCGCCTGGATTTGTCCTTAAGTTCGACAAAGCGAGTCTTGTACACCTTTGACACATTGAATATACAATGTACAGCAAACCAATCCACTTGACTAAATCTGTCCCCTTTCCCCACACTGCCATCATGTGGCCAAAAACCATAATCACACCTAAGGAACTGAATCTCACATCAATATGAGTGTTGTTCCTGCACCTTTAAATCTGTGAGCTCTGTTTGTGGAGGATTTTCTGAAATTAGGATTATTCACCATTGGGACAGCTTTACAGGCAGGACAGTGCTCTCGGAATGATTCATTGAAACCGGTGAGGCCGACTCATTTCTCCCGCACATGCACATACAATATACCGGACTTTAGACATTTTTTACATTCACTTACACACTGAAAATATTATGTATAACTTAAAATACTGGTATCTGGTGCACTGCAGTGTCTATTTTTTTCGTACAATACACGTGAGCTATTTGAACTGAAAGGAGAACTGCGTTCCATTTGTATATGCAGAAATTCATAACTTGAATGTTCACATGTTGGGGACTACCTGTAACTTTGGGTCTGTGTATGTGTAAAGTTCGTATGTTCTCCCCGTGGGTTGATGGGTTTCCAACTGGTATTCCGGTTTCCTCCCACAGTCATGCATATTAGGCTATCTGCCATTTTCAAATTGCCCGTATTGTGTGTGTGATGTGTGCACATGTGCTTGTGCCCAGCAATGGACTGGCATCCTGTCCAGAGTGTATCCCGTCTTCCCTAGTGGCCCCTAGATAGGCTCCAGGCCTCCCTAGACACAGCTGGATTGTTCATAAAGTAAAAGTTGAATTAACATCTTCACTGTTCTATGTATTTAGCCAGCTTGCTACGTACCTATCCAGATTGTTGAAAGTTTGAAACACAGCATCTCGAACACTATCAGCTGTGAGCAAGTCAAGTTCGACGGAACTATTTATTATGGTGACTTCAAGTAACATGATATAATAGAAAAGCAATGAGGCTTCAGAGCAGAGAAAGACATGTGACTAATTAAAAAAAAAAAAAAACATAAAATGTCTGAAAGCCTGCGTAAGGAATTATTGTTCTTTTTATGGTAGTGATGGAGACCTGGGTCCGACATGTCTCAAGTATTCAACTGGCGTGAGATGACTTGACTTCAAAGACCACACACATCATTTTGTTGTGTTTTCTCGGCTTCATTCTGCATGAGACCCATCAGTATAAAAAGGTCTCATCATAGTAAATGAAGTTAATTCTGCTCACAGCATAACAACAGATGCCAGTTTTTCTTATAAGTTGTCACTCATTTGTAAATATGAATCTGGATGAATGAAAAAGGCATTAATTTCACAGTTTCTATTGATGAGATAAATGACAATTTACCGACTCATTAACTCTCTTCACAAAAATAGCCAGAAAGAAGACGGCTGCAATCGGTGGGGCCAGATAACTAGTCACTGACTGGATATAATCGAATAGCTGACCACTCTGGGCGGCCTGGACCACGGGGATCCAGCAAATGCTGATTGCAACAATGCACAGCACCCATATCCTGTTAGACAAACAAAAAAACAACAACAATTGATTGCAAATATATACTGTACATACACACTGGCATGTTTCTGAGAGCTGAACCTTCAATTCCTCGCCCGCCAAGGCATTAATGATAACACCAGGTAAGTGAAATGACAGAAAGTTTACATTTCTATATAAACTGTACAATGCATCTCAATAAATCAGTCAAAATATTAGAATATTTCCTAAGATCAATCAAAAGAAGCATTTACAAAACAGAAATTCTGAAAAGTACTGTATGTTTGTTTATGCACTCAGTACTTGGTCGATACTCCTATAGAATGACATACTGCATTAATGTTGCATGACATGGATGCGATCAGCCTGTGGCATTGCACTGCTGAGGAGTTACTGTATCTGTTATCTACCTGGAGTAGACCAGGTTGCTTTGATAATCAGCCGTCAGCTCATCTGTCTTGCTGCGTCATGTGTTTCTCATCTTCCTCTTGACAATAGACTCTGTGTGGTTCAGGTCAGGCGAGTTGGCTGGACCACACTGGACCAACAAACACAGACGACCATCATCACTGACTGAAATTCACAATGGATTTAAAGCAATTTGGATTCTCGACTCTTCCTCCAGACAGGAATTTGATTTTCAAATGAAATGCAAAATTTACTTTCATTTGAAAAGAGAACTTTGGACCACTTAGCAACGTTGTAGTTCTTTTTCTCCTTAGCCCACATAAGATGTTTTCTGATGTTGTCTCTGGTTCAGGAGTTACTTTATACCAGGATGCAACACTTGTAGCCCATTTCCTGAAGATTTCTGTGCATGGTGGATCTTGACGCACTGACTCCTGCCTCACTCCACTACTTGTGAAGCTCTCCCAAGTTCCTGAATCGGCTTTGCTTGACAATTAAATGAAGTCAGTGGACATCATCCCTGTTGCTTGTACACATTTGCCTACCATGTTTTCCCTTCCAGTCAACTTTCAATGAATATGCTTCAATATTGCAGCTTAAGTTTCTTGTGAAACATGCCGACGATCTTTTTCTAGACAACTATCGAGTCAGCAGTCTTCCCCATGCATGTACCGAACTAAACCGAGAAATAGTTTATTCACTTATTCACTTAAAGTAATTTACTCAAAATTTAAACTAAATGTTGCAAATGTTGTAATATTTTGAGAAACCTGATTTTTTTATTTTCATAAGATGTGTGGATACTCATTGAAAAAAAAAAAAGGCTTGAAGAGTTGAATTTTTTAAAAATTATATAAAACCTTTTTCCACCATATATAAATTTCTTGAGATACACTTAAAAAAAAAAATTTATTTATTCCCCCCCCCCCCCCCCAATTTTCTCCCTAATTTAGTCGTGTCCAATTCCTCCCCGTCACTAGGGGGCTCCCACATTAAGGCTACTACTACCACTCACTCGGAAGGCCCGAAGATTATCATGTGTTTCCTCTGAACCACGTGACGCCAGCCGACCGCATCTTTTCGAACAGCTCGCTCATGCGCCGTTGGGGGCGGCGTAACACACTCGGAGGACAGCGCTATCCACTCCTTCTGCTTGCATGAGCCCACAGATGCGTGATTAATGTGGGAGCATGAAGTACCTCTCATCCCGCCCCTCTGAGAGAGCTCAGCCAATCAGCTCTCTCTAGACCTCCGGCTGCGGGAGGTTACAGCATCACCCGGGAATCGAACCATTGATCAATGTAAAATAAATACTGAAGACAGATAAGACAGTTTGGTTCAAACCTGCCAACTATCATGAGCTCTCTGTCCCTGGCTTGAGGTCTGATGCGCGTCCATATGTCCATGGTGAACAAGGTGCTGCTGCTGTTGAAGATGGAGGCTAATGAACTCATTAAGGCGGCAAGCATGACAGCAAGCATTAATCCCCTCAATCCTGGAGAGAAGTGTTGTATCAGAAACAAAATAGATAAGATATGGCAGTGTACAGCACAGAAGGTTATGACACAGAATGAGCTCATTTAGAATAGCAAAAATATGCAACTGCAACTAGGTATTATGTTTTCAAGGTTGTCTGTGCATCCTGAATAGAGTTTGGAATTGACAAGGCCACAGCAAGGTCAATCCTTTTAAATATGTTTCACGGGTATTTGTCCCATTTGTGGTCCATTTTAAGGACATTTGAGGCAAACGAATTATTAACAAGAACCAGATGCCTTATTGATTAAGGTTTTTAAATGCTTTTCTGTTGCACCATTTTTTCTTAGTAGAGTTTTTTTCTTAGTAGACTAATTTTTTAATACACGTACAATAATATTCTGTCTTTCATTTCCACTGAGAGAAAACAAAAGGTCAAATATAACATTTAATCCTTATTTAGTCGTTAGTACTTGTGCTTAAAACTTGTTAATAACTTTGGTAATCTGTTATAGTGATTTCCACCTAAACAATCACAGATCATGCCTTTAGAGCCACTGGTCTACAATTTGCCTGTGTTACTGTAAATAAGACAACTGCATTTTCTCCCCCTTGAATATGATGCAACATGGGTGCAACTGCACAATCTGCAACAGACAGGACAGTGATGCTGTTGTCATGGCAGCATTAAATGAGCGAAAGAAAGAAAAATGCCTAGCTCTCACCATTGGGCATGACCGAGACCACCAGTTTTGGGTACGCAATGTTTGAGCAGCCGACTTCTGTCCCACATACTCTCTTACATTCGTTTGGCACCACACACCCGACGTCATCTAATAAAACATGTTACCTTTTCTGAGTAGAGTCACATACTGCATTTTACATTGTATGTTTTTTAATTGGACAAAAGTGGCCACATAATAAAATGGTCAGGTTAATTAGTATATCATGTACCAGGGTAAAGGACTCTGCTGATCATCCCTGGGAACACCATAAGGAACATAGGCAGCAGTTTCAGGTAGCCACACAAGATACATCCAGCCTTGACATGGGTCAGACTGCGGGCAGCCAGACAGCGCTGAACAATGACCTAAGAAATGATAAAAATACAGAAAACTATGCATATTGCTCCTCATTTATTAAGCTGGATTCAAACCTAAAGATCAGCTGATCTTTAACATATATAATTGTAAAGACACCTATGATAGCTACCTACAGTATTTCTAGTTTTTGGTTTAATCTTAGAACCATCATCAACAAACAATCAGGCTTAAAAATTCCAAGCTAATTATTCACGTAAATCATTTAAATCAGAAATCTAATCATAGAGTTTACTTTGCATTGCAATATATATTTTCCAAAGATAATGATTGCCTGCATTAGCATCATGATGTATCCACTGCAATTTTATGACAGATTATGTCATGTATAAATCAATATTTCAATATTTACTTCATCTGCACACAAATGTAATTAAAAGGTTGAGGACAATTTTGTTTTAAACTATCTGGAACAATATCAATAAACAGTTCAGGAAAAGTTTTCTAGGCGAGTCCGCAACCAGTCAAACGACCAACCAAGGATGTAAATGTTAAAAGATGTAACATTCTTCAGAAATCTTACCCATTAGTCACCTTCTGGAGGAGTCCTTGGAATGCAATGCACTGCTTAAAATATCCAAAGGTGGCCTTTAACAGGAATGAAAAGGCAAACTGGCAAACATTGGAATGAACTGATGGTAGCAGAATCAAGAAGGCCTTAGTATAGAAGTAGCAAATGGATAAGCTGGTTTGGGCTATTTCCCAAAATCCAAAGATCACCAGGCCCAGGGAAAAGAGACGAGTCCGCTGACACAGGAAGAGGTATGAACAAGTATGGAGGATTATAGGATAGTTGGACTGGGACTAACAGGCAAGATGGACAAGTAGGCAACAAGTACCAGGAGCTGGTGGAGCAGTGGTAAAGATAGGGATGGACACCTTATTGCATGCCAGCTGAAGTGGGTTATGAAGGCCTTGTAGGATATTCAGTATACAACATGTTTGGCATTACAAGGACGGACAAGAAACTTGCCACTTAAGTTAATGTTGAAGTTAGTTTAAGGTTGTTATTGCCTTAATACTATTAATACTATTAGTGTGAAAACATTACATTTGTTATGGTGCCATCTGGTGCCCTCAGAAGTCACATGACTAGTAGTTGCATGTTTGCAAATAAAATGTCATATTTTTTTTTTTACATTTTATTTACCTTTATTTAACCAGGCAAGACAGATTAAGAACAGGTTTCTTATTTACAACTGTGGCCTGGCAAAGGCTGATTTGATGAAATATGACATTACAGCTGTTCCTGTAACGACCCAGGATAGATAGAGAACATACATGAGCATTTGGCATCAAGAAGGCTGAGCAGCTATCGAAACAAATATGGGTCAAAGTCTTGCAAAAGTATCCAGGGTTTGGTGTTAAAATAACCCAAACTGACTCTGCCTAGAGATGGCTGTTCGCCAAGTCGGTATCTGGGCAAGGCGAGCATTAGTCAGAGAAGCAACCAAGAGGCCAGTGGTAACTCTGAAAGAGCTGGAGAAATCTGCAGCTCTATTGCCAGGAGCTGTAACCATGACAATCATAACCCAGTCTGACCGCAAAGAAAGAGTGGTGAGAGGGCATGAAAAAAGAGAGCTGAATGACATCCTGTATAAAAAGTTCATATAAGTGCAGAAAGATTCTGTGGTCCGATAAGACCAAAATTTTTTTGCTGTGGCATAAAGTTGGTAAATCCAATACTTCTCATCACCCTGATAACATACAGAATAGCAAAAATATGCAACTGCAACTAGGTATTATGTTTTCAAGGTTATCTGTGCATCCTGAATAGGTCTTGGAATTGACCTACACATGTCCAAGGCCACAGCAAGGTCTATCCTTTAAAATATGTTTCAGAGGTATTTCACTTGGTGGTGGAAGCATCATGTGGTCGCTTAACATCACCGGGACCTGGGAGAGCTGCTCAGGGTTGATGGTAATATGGATGAGCCCTAATACAGTGCAATTCTAAAAGAAACCCATTCCCAGGCTACATGAGACGTTAGGCTAAAGTAGAGGTTCACCCTCCAGCAGGATAACAAAGATACACATGGAATGGTTTACACTAACTGTATAAGATAGAATGGCCTAGTCAAGGCCCAAGTTTAGTCAAGTTTGGTACAGTATGTTCTTAATCACATCATTTTATTTATGGAATAGACTGTAATTTTGGTACATCTCACCTGGTCTGTGCACCAGTACCATCCTCCCACAATTGCAATGCCAAATAACACCCCAGGCCATGGCAGGTCTCCAGTCACAGGATCCCTCAGGAGGTGGAATGCGTCCTCACGCGGTGTGTAACAGTGTTTGGAGATATTAAGGTGCTGCAGATCTGGGGACAAGCTTATCAATGGTAAAGCTTTACTATATCTCTCTAATAAAGCGTTGTAGCCTCCAACCTCTTTAAAGGCTGTTGAAAAACAGAATAGTAAAGAAACCAAAAGTTTCAGGTTTTGATGTTTAGGATCAGCTTGATATGTGAGCTTGTGAGTAAAATATACAATCTTTAATTCCATGCATACCCAAAGCATGACCTCGAACTTACAGAATCCCATGAGGACAAAAGCTCCTGCAATGATTACAAAGGTCTGGACTGTGTCAGTATACATCAGAGCTGCCAAACCACCTACAGGTACAGAGCAGACCTATGTTTAGTATTATAATCAGAGAATGCAATTGATTTACCACACATTTAATGCCTGTACAACTTATAGATACTGCTCAAGATAATTTGTAAGAGGCAGTTTTTTGTAAGAGCAGGAGAGGATCTACCAGACCCCCGTCATCAACAGGAGCCCAGTGGAGAGAGTGGACAGCTTCAGATACCTCGGTGTTCACATCACGCAGGACCTGTCATGGTCCTGTCACATCAACACTGTGGTGAAAAAGGCCCGGCAGCGTCTGTACCACCTCAGACGCTTGAGAGACTTCAGACTGCCCTCCAAGGTGCTCAGGAATTTCTACTCCTGCACCATAGAGAGCATCCTGATGGGAAACATCATGACCTGGTTTGGAAATAGCACCATGCAGGACAGACAAGCTCTACACAGGGTTCAGCTGAGCGCATCATCCGTACCGAGCTCCCTGACCTGCACTCGATCTACACCAAGCGGTGCTGGACCAAGGCCAGGAAGATAGTGAAGGACCTCAGCCATCCCAACAATGGACTGTTCTCTCTGTTGCGGTCAGGAAAGCGATTCCGCTCCCTGAAGGCCAACACAGAGAGACTGAGGAGGAGCTTCTTCCCGCAGGCGATAAGGTCTCTCAACCATACCACATTCACACCACAAACACAGAACTAATACAACCTGTTAACGTCAATGGACACTATGGACACTTTCATGCACATCTACACTTACATCAGAACTCATGTTTATGTTTACATTCTGCACAAAGACACTTTAATAAGGCACCTTTAGACACTTTTCTATGCATACTTGCACACCATACTTCCTCCACCAAATTTCAATAAAAAAAAAAAGAAAAGAAAATTTCTATTGTACAATATATTTCTATTTTTATTTCTATTTTATGTACAGTATACTCTATTTTGATTCTAGTTAAGTTTAATTTTCCTATCGTATTTCTTTACTCATATTTATTTCTTACTATAAGATGTAATTCTCTTTTTAAGGTCACTGGCGGTCGTGTAAGCATTTCACTGCATATTGTACTGTGTATGACTGTGTATGACTGTGTATGTGACGAATACAATTTGAATTTGATTTGAATTTGTTTTTGCTAATTTGCTAAATATTTTATTAAACATATGATAAAAATTATGAACCTACCGTAGCAAGCTGCTGAAAATCAGCTAGTCAGACATTTCTAACTAACTCTCTCTATGTATGTATGCAGTTTGGCTCCACATGACCTCTGAAGATGTGCTACAGTTTCTGGCACCATGATTTTGGAAGCAGATGCTTTATGTCCTGTGAGTTGCGAGGTGAGGTCAACCACATTCTACCAATGCTCAATCAGACTGAGATCTGAGAAATCTGAAAGCCAGATCAACACCTTTGTCGTATTTCTTAGCCCATTCCTAAACAATTTCGGCAAACAATTTTTGGTGAATTATCCTGCTGAACATGGTAACTGCCATTAGGGAATACCTTTGAAATGAAGGGTGTACTGTACTTGATATGCAACAATGTTTAGGTCTGTGGTATGTGTTGAAGTTTCATCCACATGAATGCCAAGAGCCAAAGTTTCCCAGCAGAACATTGCCCAGAGCATCACCCTACCTCTTCTGGCTTGCTTTCATCCTGGTGCCATCTCTTAAACACTTAAGCGACACACACAACTGCACGTCTACATGATGTAAAAGTAAACGGGAATCACCAGACCAAGTCACCTTCTTCCATTGTTCTAACGTTCAATTGTGATGCTCATTTGCCGATTGTAGATGTTGTCAGTAGGGTTGTTCCGATTCCGATCCTGGTATCGGAAATGCTACCGATACCACAAAAAAAATCTGGCATCGGAATTGGCGAGTACTTGAGTCCACGTACCGATCCGATACCATTTTCCTAAACATAACCTATTTATGCCCGCTAGCTTTGCTAGCTTAGCTTACTTACAGAGTGTCACGGCGTGCGCCTGTGATGGGCGTGCGCCCAAATTGATATCGCTCCTCGCTCACTAGTTAGGCGGCCTCCCCCCCCTTTAGGTATGTGAAGGAGCAGGGCCGCAGAATCAGGCAACGGCCCATGAGCTATCGCCGCTAATGATCCCGGCGCTATAAAACACAGCGGGGAGTGTAGCTCGGGGTCTGACTGCTGGGAAGCTGGACTTTGCGACGCGGTGGATTTTATGAGAGACAGTGGCACAAGAGCGGGGTGATGTGATGCGCCCAGAGACTTTAAAAAGGGAGGCGCCTTTGATCTCCGCGAGAGGAGCGCGTGAACGAGCTGCGCGAGCTCCCGCGGCACCTTCACTTCCACGTTACACTTATCTAAACATGGTTGTAGACCAAGTACGTCCTTTTAATTGTGATGGTATACCCTAACGGCAGTTGCCTCTTAAGCAGGCAAAAAGCTGGCATGGCCTCCAAAGTATGCAGATATCCCTAAATCTGACAGATCATGTGTAGAAACAAGTACAGTCGAGTGAGGCCTCATATCGCAACTTACAAATGCTAAAAGATCTCCTGCCGCCATACCTCAGAGACACATTTGACAATAATGGTGGTGTTTATTTCACCATAGCTCACTTGATGAGGTTTTATCATTCAAAATTTGTTGGAAGTGTTTTGAATAATAAATTACAGTCTTGCACAATTTGGTGCATGTGCGGTTGCTTTTCTGCACATATGGAACTGAATATTTTACTTTCAGTCTTTTTCCATGTGGTGAGTCCAGTTCGGTTTTCACCGCGTGTGCGAGTGTGAATGATGCACGAGTTTCACCTGTCACAGTGTAGAGCGCGGTTATGGAAAGCAAAGCAATGACTGCGATGTAGATATTCCATCCGAGGGCTTGCTGTATGAACACAGCTCCGGAGAACATATCCACCTGAAGAAAGACCAGAGTGCTGATCTGTTTAAGTCGTGTGTACTTATGAAGGTAAGAGAGATATACAGATTAAAGAACTAAAGTAATGATGCATTCCGCTCTTCAGCTAGTTTCCCACCATCCCACCATTTAGTAGTTGAAATGCATCATGGGTAATATAGGAAACAATGTCTACACACCGGTATGTTGATTATTCATTCATTCATTTTCTATACCGCTTAATCCTGTGTTCAGGGTCGCGGGGGACCTGGAGCCTATCCCAGGAGAGTTCGGGCACTAGGCGGGGTACACCCTGGACAGGGTGCCAATCCATTGCAGGGCACAAACACATACACACTCTCACACACCCAATCACACACTATGGGCAATTTAGGAACGCCAATTAGCCTAACCTGCATATCTTTGGACTGTGGGAGGAAACCGGAGTACCCGGAGGAAACCCACCAAGCACGGGGAGAACATGCAAACTCCATGCACACAGAGACGGGAATCGAGCCTGGCCGGGGAATCGAACCCAGACCCTGGAGGTGCAAGGCGACAGTGCTAACCACTACACCACCGCGTATGTTGATTAAATAAACCAAAATAGTCAATCTGGAAAAGCTTTAAATAAATCTTTTGAAAGATCATATACAAATCTTGATACACACACAGACACACACAGGGTCATGTTCCAAAGTTAATAGCTCCTCTTTTAATTCTGTGAGTTTTTTTTTTTATGTGAAAACAGAATAGAGGTCTAACCCCCTCCCCCAATGTGGAAGGTGTAAGGGGGGTACTTAGTATCGCTTGCATGTTTTTTTTTTCTTAAATAAATAATGTCACGGTAAAAAAAAAATTATGTTTTTTATTTTTTTTGTCTGAGTTTGTATTTTCCCCAATACTGAAACCCACTATCAGATGACTTTTATATGTTTTTACACAAGTACATATTAAAAGTTTCGAACATGACTATTATTTCTAACCTTGTACTTACTGTACATTTACATTTGTACTTACGGAGATCTTTGTGAAGATGTACAGGAAAAGTGAGATGACTGAGAGGTACAGACTGATTCTTGTCCCACCGAATCTTTTCTTCAGGTATTGTGGCATTGTGATCACCTTTCGAAAACCATATGCAGAATAACGTTCTCCAAGCATACAACTACAGCGTATGGTTATACAGATCCATCACACATTTTTAACTTTCTAAGAGTTAATTTGGTGTATAAATGGAACTTACTCCAGCTGTCAAATACACTGGAACAAACAGCCAGCCCAGCAGCAGCACAATGAATAAAGCCTGAAAGAAGAGTGAATTATCAGAGCAGGGGCAATAAATACAGTGGGTCACGTTGCAGTTTTTCGTTATGGTTCATGATTCGATTCCATTCGATTCTCAGAATATTATGTGCAACACACATATGAGGGGAAATGATGACATATTTCATACATTTCCTTTTTTATTTTATTTTAAACAAAGGAAGCATTTTTCCTCAGTATATAAATAAAGCCTAACAATAGACAGAGGTTTAATGATGTAAACATATATTACAGATTCAATATATGTGATGAATAAATAATTTTAGTAATTGTTTAACTCAGGGGAAATGATCAAGTGAAACTTAACAAGCTCTGTAGCAGCACTTTAACCAGATTTAGAGCACCAAAGTGGCTAAAACGGCAGGCGTCTGCAACCCCAGTGGATGAATGAGATCACATGACCAGTGTGCTGTGGAATTCCTATTTTTTGTACAGTGGAACCTTGGATTACAAGCATAATTCGTTCCGGAAGCGGGCCTGTATTCCAAAACACTCGTAATTTAAAGCAGCTTTTCCCATGAGAAATAATGGAAACTCAAATTATTCGTTCCACAGCCCAAAAAAATAAATACATAAAAATAAGAGAGAGAGAGAGAGAGAGAGAGGGAGTGTGTGTGAACCAGCACGGTGACAAATTACGCGCGCGCACAAACACATAACGCACACACATAATGACAGAGAGGGAGAAAATGGATTTTTAACCTCTAATAAGACTTTCTCTTGCTTTACACGCGCGCACACGTGTCTTATAAGAAACAGTAAACGCGTGCTGTACACACTCGCTTTCAAACACAAACTAAAATATGTTTACAGACACACACACACACACACGTGGTCACAGCGTTATAGTAAATGCATGCACGGATGTTGATTATACCTGTAAGAGACGAGAACTAAGACCCAGCAGGGGAGACAATTACCCACAATTTCGCAGCACAAGAGAGAGAAAAAACATGATACTCGGTACTCTTAAACCAAGACAATGCTCGTTTTTCAAGTCAAAATTTATTAAAAATCTTTGCTCGTCTTACGAAACACTCACAAACCGCGTTACTCATAATCCGAGGTTTCACTGTACATGATTATGTTTTTTTTTTCCTTCACTCACTTCACGATTCCTTGGGTCAGGATGGTGGTGTCCTTGCTCAAGTTTTTCTCGTCTTTCATCTTAGCCTTGAGTATTATCTATAAAATCTACAGCGTGTCCTTTGAATGTACACGTCAGTGTAAAAGCCGACTCTGCCCGACTGTTGTTTAGACTACAGGACATCCAAGCTGTCTGTACACCCACACGTCAGTAACCTGATTTTTATTACACCCCGGCTCTTGTTCTCTTGATTCTTCAGTCGGCTGATTAAACTGCAGTATTTTATGTTCATCTAGAGAGATTTACAGCAGTGATCTCTATATATTATATACAGTATAACAGTGTCGCTGCATGTTTTAATAGAATGCTGATTTCCATATTGTGAAACAGACATTTCAGTGATGCGCATCGAGACATTTCTGCATGCTTGTCAAGATAAATAGCGTGATCTGATTTCAAGTGCTACAGGAAATATCAGTTTTCAGGTAAATTCCTGAAACTGAAGTGATAAAAAAAGACTTCATATTCATTAGTGAAGGAGGACGCTTTTTGCAGAATGGAACAACGACTGTAACGTGGAGTTCAATATCTGTCAAGTCTAATTAATTCTGTGTTTAAGTGAAATTTGCAAAGGAAAACAACCCATAACTTGAAATTTCAAATCAACTACCAGGTCCTAGGTTACACAGTGACATCAGATCAATGTTGCTCACTGCAAAATCCCACTTCTCTTTCCCACTTGAAAATTTATATCAGTCTTATATTTAGATGAATTATAATATACAGACGATTTAAGTAGGTAATCATACAGTAACTAATGTTAGCCGCTAGGTTGTTCCCTATCTATTAGACATTTTCTGCTGTTGTTGAAATAAATAAATAAAAAATGGTGCTGAAATCAAACTGGCACTTATGATGAAATCTTTGTAGCTTTAATTGTGCAAGTAATAGTATCCATAATGGGTTAAACACAAGAAAAAGATTTTGTCAATATGTCTGTGTTAACTGTATATTTAGGGCCCAAGCACTACAGGACCCTCTTGTTTTCCTAAGGATTATTATAATTTTCCCCCCCAACCTTTTGGACATTTTGGGGTCTTAACATACTCAAAAACTCATGAAAATTGGCAGACAGGTTGAAATCTGCTGCCATTCAGATTCCTGAGAGTCTGGGCCATGGTCATAGTTCGTGGCCCTCAGGGGCCCTCACAAGAGATTTTGCAGTGTAGCTCATACACACTTTCACATAGGCACACGAAACTCTGTATACATTTAGAGCTCATTGAGCCGAACAACGTTCAGGCTGCATGTCCTAGGCTAAACGTAACAGGAGGCTGGTTATTTTGGGTCGTTCGCAAATACGCACTCAATAGATTTTGGATATACTCCTCCTAGGGAATTTATACGACCCACCAAACAATAAGCAAACACATCCATAACTCACATCCATAAATCCACGTCTATTTGAACCTGTAATTTTCCCAGCAAAAACAGTTAATTAAACATGCATACACCTTTAGCTGAATTTACATGACACGCATTTTTGGGAGGGGGAATTTGGCCTCCTATTTGCAAGTATGGTAGTTTTTTGCTGTCTGTAGTTTATTATTAATTCATTTAATTAACTTGTTCTTATTTACCTTGAGTTCAGAAATTGTCACAGCAACGCATCAGCCTCAATTCAATTCAATTGTATTTATATAGCGCTTTTAACAATGGTCATTGTCTCAAAGCAGCTACACAAAATGAAAAGTACATTTAAAACAACCTCAGAACAGACTATACTGAATCAACATGAAACTATTTTAAAATGCTGCTAGAACTGCAGAAAAAAAACAATGTGCATGGAGTAAATTTCTGCCTCGACTTACGTTCCATTCGAAACCTCCTACAGCAATCCCACTGGCTGCACCTGTTCCTGCCAGACCAACAAAATGGCCACTGCCTATATTGCTAGCGAACAGCGATGCTCCTACCTGTAATATTGAAATGAGAGCAGAACAGTGATTACTTACAACATTTACGTCTATTTTGTATAGTAGTAAAGATGATTTGTAATCCAGTACAAGATTCTCAAATGGATCCATTTTCTTCCCTAAATTTTGAACCAATAGATCAACAAATTATTCATTCATTCATTCATTTTCTATACCGCTTAATCCTGTGTTCAGGGTCGCGGGGGACCTGGAGCCTATCCCAGGAGACTTCGGGCACTAGGCGGGGTACACCCTGGACAGGGTGCCAATCCATCGCAGGGCACACACACATACACACACTCACACACCCAATCACACACTACGGGCAATTTGGGAACGCCAATTAGCCTAACCTGCATATCTTTGGACTGTGGGAGGAAACCGGAGTACCCGGAGGAAACCCACCAAGCACGGGGAGAACATGCAAACTCCATGCACACAGAGACGGGAATCAAGCCTGGCCGGGGAATCGAACCCAGACCCTGGAGGTGCAAGGCGACAGTGCTAACCACTACACCACCGCGCTGCCATCAACAAATTAAAAATGGAAAAATTATGATCCTGTGGAATTCATCCAGTAAGGAAGCAATTTCCCAAAACTAAAACTCAAGAGTTGAGTAGAGTTGAAGAAATTCACAAAACCACTTACTGGCCACCACACCATGGTTCTCCCTGCGAGGAAGTAGCCACCTACTGTGCCGCGGTTGGTCCTAAACATCGACTGAAGATCAAAATGAAATGTGCTGTTTAATGAGTATAGATTATTTAAATGATTGAATCTAAAAACCATATAGTCAAAGCACAAACCCAAATTCCAACTCCAATGACGATCACGAAGTAGCTGATAATTACGATGATGTCTGCTGGGTTGTTGATGGTCACATGACGTCCTGAATCCTCAGTAGACGAGTTCATTTTTTAAATCTTAAATCTATTAGATTCTAATGTGAACTAATTTTTCGAATCACGGTTTAGGCGTCGCTTCACGGAATCCAGCAGCGGTACTCTCCGAGTCCGAGCCTGAAGATGTAAGACCTTTGTTCTGGGGTAAAGAAGGATATTAGTGAAAATAATAATTAACATATTGCCATAAGGATGGGTAAAAGTCTAGTGAAGCGTGTAACTGTTATGGAATAATCTAAAGTACAACTTACTTTTAGCTCGTAGTTAATTAGTTAGAAAACAAAGCGACATGACCTAATAGTCATGCTTTAGACATGAGCTACTGGAGATGAGCTTTAAATTGTGTTTATTAAGCATAAATTCTTATCAAATGGAAGTCATGCATTTTTATTGCGATGATGTGAAATAATGCTGACATTTGGTTTAGTTGATGGGGGTTTGCCAATCCTTTTACCCATAAAAACGTTCTTACGAAATAAGACAAAAAGCTATGGATCTCAGGCAGTAGATGTGTTTTTTTTAACATTTCAATACATGTTGTTTTAATCTGTCACTAAAACAAAGTGTTGAACCACATTATGACCAGGTTTTATGATGCAAGCTTCTGTATTATGTAATAATTATCAATGGGGATTTTAATAATGGAACCATGTTAATGCTGAACAGAATCCTTTCCAAAATTCTGGAGACTTTTTTTGATTGATCATGTTAAATCATGATCTTCCAAAGGTTAATCATCCATTTCCAAATGGAAAAACAAGAAGAGAGCTCATATTATTCTATAGTTTTAATCACCCAAAAGGTGGAGATGGTCCAGCCCCTTTTGCTGACTTCAGGTGAAGAGGAAAGGTCATGTGACGCACGCATGAGTTAACTGCACTGATCACTGGAACACTAAGTTAATCATCTCAGCTCTTCGGGAAGTCAGAGCTTAGTCAGTTTTTAAAGGTACAGAGATAATTTACCACTGATTAAATCACTACTGTCAGGTTTCACATGCATGCATTCATCTGAGCTTGATCAAATTCAGACTCTATCAAAGGAGCACTGGGAAGTCAATCACAGCAGTATACAGTACACACAAACACATGCTCAGTCGTCCAGTCCATGTCCTGTAGATACATGTTTTTGGAAAGTCAAGGAGATTTCGAGGAACCTGGAAGATACAAGGAGAACATCCGAACTCACACATAAACAGTAACCTAAGCTCAGCTCAAAGTCGGCACTCTGGGTTGCCATGGTGGCAAAATGGGCCACAATGCCACCTTCAAGCTCCAGACCCAGAATAAACATCCTTTGCCAGAGACAGAAGTGCCCAACAGTTCAATTATTTGGTCAATGAAAGCTAAATAGATAGACATTCTGTTAGTCATTGAAACTTAAAGCCATTTATTAAGTGAACATTAAGGACAGACTACTCACTCGCTCATCATCTATACCGCTTAATCCTGTATACAAGGTCGCGGAGGGGCCTAAAGCCTATCCCAGGGGACTTAGGGCAGGACACACACACATACACATATACACAAGCTCATTCACAGACTACGGGCAATTTGGAAGAACCAATAAGCGTAATCTAATTGTTTTTGGACTATGAAAGGAAACTGGAGTACCTGGAGGAAACCCGCCAAGCATTGGGAGAACATGCAAACTCCATGCACACAGAGCTGAGGGTGGAATCGAACCCAGACCCTGGAGGTGCAAGTGCTAAACCCTAAGCTTAATTTCCGTTCTGCATTTTTCATCAAAACAGTGTGTTTGCCTATTTTATATTTCATAATTACTTTAAGGGCTGGATCAGATGTTTAAGCAGATGTTTGAGCAGGAGAAAAACATCAACCTCTGCTGGTCGCTAAGGTCTGGGGTTCATGTACAGTAGAGATTTTGCTGAAGCTTTGCTAAAACAACAACACGACTACCGTAGTCTACTGTAAAGGGATGTCTCGTCAGGGTAAAAGACAACAGCCTTGATAATTATTGGCACCCCTTGTAAAGACTAGGTAAAAGAGTAAAAAGGAAAAATCCTCAGCTTTTTTGGTGATGTTGCTTCATCTCTTGCTGTAAAAGAATGAGAAAAATCCAGCTGATGTGTTGATCAGAGTGTTTTGGACGCTTCAAACTGTTATCCAAGTCTTCCTGATTAACTATGGAACAAATATGAGGTGACACAAGGGCCAACTTCCCTTAGTCCTCCCTTAGTCTTCGATCAACATGGGAAAGAAAAGAGAACACAAAACCAAAGAAGGGAGAAATGTGTTGACCTTCATAAGACAGGGAATGTTTATAAAATGTAGCTACTCAACCTGAAATGGCCTTGATGGAGCAATAATAAAAATGTGGATATCAAGTGGATCTGTTACAGACTTGCCTGTTTATTTTACCCCAAGGATGTTGATGTTGAGGAGGATGTATGGAGTTTCAAAAACCTTCGTATGTGACACATTTCACTGAGCTGAAGATGAGAGTGCACAAGATTATAAAATGTTATTGACTTGCAGACGGCAAAATACCGTTAACCTACACAGGGCTATTATGTATTGTTGTTTAGAATTACGTTCAAGGTGTGATTTGGAGCCCATAATATAATGTTGTTAGTCTTTCGGCTGCTCCTGTTGAGGCATCACACAACTGATCCGAACGACGACTTGGCACAGGTTTTACGCCAGATGCTCTTCCTGACGCAACCCTCCATTTTATCTGGGCTTCGGACCAGCACTGCATCCAGTGGCTGGGATTTTGGTATTGGTTGGGATTCGACCCAGGCCTTACACATGGTAGGCAAGAAACCTATGACTGTGCCACCAATGCCCTGGAGCCCATAATACAGGGTGTCTCAAAAAATTTACATCATTTCGTAGTCTAACAACATAGCCAATTCTCGCTCAAATGATCATTTTAACATGATGTGTAAAAGCTATCGACGTTTAATGTTTTACAGTACTTTTGGATCGGGCGTTGTGCTGTTGACATGGTCACCACGTTCACCTGACTTGACACCTTGTGATTATTTTTTTTTTATGGGGTTATGTGAACTGGGGTCTGTTCTTCCTACGTCGCTTGACACATCCGAGATGAACTGATACATCTAAGATGAGATCATCGTGCTAATTAAGACCTGGCTAAGTTGGTTCTTCCAGCACACCTGTTGTTGATGATTAGTCTGGCCGGATTGAGTTGTCTAGGATTATTGCGCGTTCGTGCGTTGGTTTAAAAGGCGATATGCATCGACAGTAGAAACACTGATCACAAGTCCTTTGATTGGTTGACGAAATGACAAAAGAACAAGCTCATTTTTTTTGTAACACCTGTTATGCGCTGAAATGCTTCCCTGCCATGGATCCCCCCCCCCACCACACACACATAATCGCTATCAAATATTATATTAGAACATAATATGCGCATATGTTTTACAAATGACATGAGACAATAAAATAAAATAAGAAATATGAAAATAAATATGTTGTATATGGAAAAATAGAAATATGAATATTTTTTTCAAAAACATGTATACTTTTATATTGTTTACTTTATAAGAAAAAAATTAGTTTTGTCCAATTTTTCATAAATTTTTTTTTATTTCTATTATATATATATAAATATTTATTTGCATATTCATAACGAACCCCTAAAAACCTATGAATTTATGTTTTAATATAATATTTGATATCAATTATATATATATATATATGCATGCAAAGAACATGCTTTTCTTTCCCCACGTGAGTCAGTCCACGTCAGCGCTCTTTAACCAATCAGATGTGACCTCACCATTTCAACCAATCATAACCCAGCAGGAGCGCAGCCTTAATCCTGTTTACATGAAATAAACCTGCTACCGAGCAGGTTCAAGCTTACGGACATGTTGCTATGACAGCAAGTGCGAGATGAGCATCGAAGAACGAAACAAGCCAAGATCAGGACAAATCCACAACAATCAAATCCAGTTAACTGAGTTAGCGACGTACGAAGAACGGACCCCTGATGAAGACTGGTCTCGACATGCATCTGAGCAGTTTAGGTTTAAGGCTCTTTCTCAAAGGTCCAACAGGGAAACTTGGCGGTCTTGGGATTTGAACCTGGGACCTTCCGACCAGTAGTCCAGTGCCTTAACCAGTTATCTCCTCCTCTTTCTACAAGCCTAGAGGACCTCAAGCAGAGAATCATTAATATGCTCGAGAATGTTATGCAAGGTACACTACAGCATGTTTGGCAGGGGATGGACTACCGACTTGACGTGTCGTGTCACAGATGGTGCGCATTTTGAACATTTGTGAAGCTTTGTGAAATTGTTTGTTTGCCTAAAACATGTAGTTACTCAGTTATTCATATTTTAGATGAGGTCAAATTTTTGGGACACCATGTATAATAATAATAATAGTAAAAATAACGCAAAAACAATAAAAAGATAACCTGACGATTACCTGCTGCTTTGTCACACATACAGTATTAGAGTAACCTGCCGATTGATAGCTTCAATGCTGCTGTTCATTTTCATGTGCAGTATGTTGTGTTGGAATTTGCAACTTTTTCACACACATTTCTTTTTTGAATAAGTATGAAGAAGTTAATTATATTACTTTGCAGAAGTTCGATTTGTCATTATAACGTGATGACCTCAGATAGTGTACAAATATCTCATTCCTTCTGGATTTGGTGGTGTTTGCTAGCGTTATCTCATTGAGTGCTTCTGTTGGAGATGAGACGATGCTATGGAAATACAGATGCTATGGTAATACAGACATTTCAAGCTTTCTAATTACAGTGGAACCTCGGATTACGAGCATAATTCATTCCGGAAGCGGGCTCGTATTCCAAAACACTCGTAAACCAAATAAAATTTTCCCATAGGAAATAATGTAAACTCAAATTTTTCGTTCTACAGCCCAAAAACATAAATACATACAAATAATTAACACAAAATATAAAGTAAAAATAAAAAAAATTTACCTGCACTTTACCTTTAAAAAAATTAAAAATAAATACCGACAGATAAATGTTTCCGTTTGTGCACGCAGGCGCTGTGTGTGTGTGTGTGTGTGTGTATAATGTGCGGGCGCGCGCACACATTAACGGAGAGACCGTTTTTAAAACCGTTAAAAAATTTACAAGGAACATCGCTAGTCACACTCCCGTGAGCGCATACTAACGGAATCACTGCTGTAAATTAAAACAACAAAAAAAAAATTAACCAGCTCCTTACCTTTGAAAACAATTGCGACAGAGAAGAGTTTGTGTGTTTGTTTGGGAATCTGAGAGGAGGGGGGGCTGTAGAGCCAAGAGAGAGAGTGTGTGTGTGTGTTGGTGTAAGTGAATGAGCGAGCGCGCGCACACACACACTCACTCGCTCGTCTTTACAGCCCCCCTCCTCTCAGGTTCCCAAACAAACACACACACTCTCTGCCTTACACAGACACACACATGCACACACGAACACAAACTCTGCAAGCACCAAAACCCAGCAGGGGAGACGGCTTTACAGCCCCCCGCCCCCCCCATCCTTCTTGTTCTCAAACAGACACACAAACTCTGAAAACTGTTGTGACTGTTTTCAAAGGAAAGGTGCTGGTTAATTTGTTTTTGTTGTTTTACTTTACAGCAGTGATTCCGTTAGTATGCGCTCACGCGAGTGTGACTAGTGATGTTCCTTGTTAATTTTTTAAACGTTTTAAAAAACGGTCTCTCCATTAATGTGCGAGTGTGTGTATTCATTCAGCAGGGGAGACGATTACCTACAATTCCGCAGCGCAAGAGAGAGAAAAACCGTTGGCTCAGTTGTGATGACGTGACGCTCGGTGTGTCAAAGCAAGAAGCGCATGCGTGATACATGATACTCGGTGCTCGTAAACAAAGACAACGCTCGTTTTTCAAGTCAAAATGTATTAAAAATCTTTGCTCGTCTTGCGCAACACTCATAATCCGAGGTTCCAGCTAACTAACTGTTCTGAGGTTGAACCCCAAATAGTGTAATAACATGAAAAGCTAGTGCACTGTATAGGGAGTACACTCCTTGTTCCACACACCAATTACTGCCTTGATCAGGGGTTAGAGTATGTCTTAAGATTCAGCCTTGTGCATTGTACCTCACTTTGGCTTTGAACAGAATGACATGAATGGTTCAGAGGCGATTTAAAACGATTTAGGAGCAATTAATAAGGGAGAATGCGTTTCTGTTGAAAAATATTATTTCTTGATGTGGGATTTGTGTTCATGTAAACACATTTACTTCCATTAAAGGATGGATTTTTCTCTAGTGCAAGATTGAGTGCAATTACCAAAAAGTGACATTTGTCTAAATATTTTTACTCATCTTAACAAGGGGTGCCAATAATTGTGGAGTACACTGTACTCCGATATAGCCAAGGTGCTGCCTGTTTGTGTCAGACAAAGTACTTCTGTTAAATGGAGAATTTGAAAGTAGGATAGAATACTTCATTAATACCAAAGTAAATTGAAATCTCATGATTAGTACCATCACAAGAAGAAGAAAGGGTGATAATCCAAAGTAAGAAGTAGTTAATAACATTTTGGCTAATGTCACTTGATTCCTAAATAACATTCCAATTTTTTGTCCACCAGGTTGTGTGTAGAACAATGATAGGATATGACTTAAATAAAATGTTATAGAATTCTATTTATTAAAATGTTAAGAAATAAAATATAAAAAAAATTAATAATCATTTGATTATTTTTGACACATTGCGATTCATGCTGCGATGTTTAACAATTAAAAAGTACCATTATGTATTAAAATCAAAATAAATAAATAAAAAATACTTAAATTATTGACAAACTCCTTATAAATTCCCAACTGTGTACATGTCCTGTAATAGATCGCAGCCTTTTGCAATTAAATAATTGCACAAATCCATATTGCGTTTCCAATTTTCTTTTATGCAAAAAATTGTGCCAGACAAATTTCGGCTCTGGATACGAGCGAACAATGATACCACAACAACAGCTTGCAGTAAAAATTATAATTTATTGTGATGCAAAGTAGCATATAATCAATTCAAAAAAGCTCATTGTATGACAAACCAGATACAGTTCATTTTATTTTATTTTTTAAAAACTGGTTTTTGATGAAAATGGGTTGACCGGAGTTTATTCTTTTGGCTCTGGTAAAAGTTGCACTGTTATGTTCATATACACAAGAAGAAAAGACACAAACTCAGCCATTAGGGGTCACACTTGGGATGTCATGATTTTATACAGTCTTCTCTTCCAAAATTATTGGAACAGAATTTGGTTATTCATTGAAACTGGATTAGAGATCAAAAGTAACCTAGAGCCAACAATACATTGACTGGTGTTTTCTTTTGTTTCTTAGATTGATTGGTCCTCTTGGTTTGAGGCCTGGGTTTCACCTGCAAAAATTGTTTGTTGCATAAAATAACATTGGATAAACCAACATTAAGACCAGAGAGGTGTCTGTAGAAGAAAATTGTAGAAGTCTAGAGACAAGAAAAAGGGGGACAACCTAGCAAAGCCATGTGGACAATGCCTTTAGAGTAATCTGGAACATCCTAAGTGTTCTAAGAAACCAAAAGTCAGCGACATCCACTGGGCAGGGGAGAAGGTCTCTCAATCCACTGTTAGAGCAGAAACATAGAAGTGAAACCTTAAGATGCAAACCCCTTATCAGCAGAATCAGGAGGTCTGACTGGAATTTGCAAAGACTTTGCTATACCCCGTCTATACCACTGTATCCTATATACAGGATCGCAGGGGGCCTGGAGCCTCTTAGGAGACTTGGGGCGGTGTACCACTCCATCGCTGAGCAGACACACGCATACTCTCACACTCCTACACACACTACAGAGGCAATTTGGGAACACCAATTAGCCTAATCTGCATGTCTTTGAAAACGCACCAAGCACCGCCGGATCCTGAAGGTGCAGGGCGACAGTGCTAATCACTAAGCCACCATCCCGCCAGACCTACATGTACATCCACAAAAGTTCTGCAACTAAAGTTAACCTCTACCAAAGTATGGAGAAAAGGAAAAAGATCTGCTCACCATCCATTAGATACAAGTTTGTTAGTCGGTCATAATTTAGATACAGTAGTGGGTTTGAATGACTGCTTCTGGAACGGGCTCACTGATCTTTGTTGGTGATGTAACTCATGATGGTAGCAGAAGAACACAATTTACAATCCACAGAAATATTGTGTCAAAATGCAACAAAGAGGAAAAGTAGAAGGTTTTAGACTGACCGAATCAGGCCGAACTGCTCCAACACTTTTGCGTACCAAAAATCTAGTATGCCACAAAAAAGTGCCATGTTCGAGTTTTTCAACACATTATAGATGGAAATATCAAGAAACACAAGCTTAAATTTTTGACCTACTGTCTCATATTCATTTCCTGATTTTGATTTTCAGTTTCTAGCAAAACAATAGAACGGGTCTTGCTGTTCCAATACTTTTAAAAGGAGAGACTGTATTTGGGTATGAGATGTAACTCATTTGGTGTTGTTGCTGCATTTCATTTAATAAAAGCACGTAAAGAGAACATTTAATAGCAAGTTACAAGCAGGGGATTGTTTTTTTTTTTTGTTTAGTTTTTTTACACCCCTTAGGGAATTTGATGGTTCCAGTAAATATTTTGTCTCCTGCAGTTTGTACCATACACAAGGTATTATTGTCCCTGCTCTTCAAATTAGAACTATGTAGCTTTGTCTTGCTTTATTTAAAAGTTTTAGATTTGGAGAAGAACCCATCATTGGTTTTGCTCTTGATATGCATTAGAGAAAAGGCCAAATGTTTTAGGGCAGAACAGTATTGTAAACAGACAGCAATACAAGGTTAAGGCTCAGACAAACCTTTACGCTAGTGGCAGATTATAATATAGTCTTCCTTCAGTATCTGCAGAAATCCCACACATGCCCGTGTTTATACTCGATACACTTCCTCTGGGTTTAATTTAAAATTGACACCTAGTACGAGGGACGTTCAATTAAAACCAGGACTTGTGATGCAGTTTCATGAGTAAAACTGATTGACATTTACAGAAGACTTCAAGGTCACAGTGCGGTGATGAGATTCTCAGCCGCTGTAAAACATTCGAACGGTGCAAACATTTTAAAGAAGGCCGTAGAATTGGAGAGTGATCCTTGATAATCGACAGATAACTTGTCACCAACACGTGGAAGATGTGAATCCGCTTTACTGCGAAGATTGTTCGGGATTTGGCTGATGCAGACTTGTGACTGCAGTTGATCAATGGTTTTGTAGCTAAGCCTCTTGTAACAGAAGGGAACTCCTTAACTTCAATACATCTGTTACATTGGATGTTCAGCCACCTAACACACAAAACAATTCTTGCTATCCGTTATCACCCAAATGAAAAAGGGTTTCCTTTGAATCTGGTTGGAATTTGGTCCTCTCAAGGTTTCTTCATACTGATATCTCGGGGAGTTTTTTCCTCATCATCGCCGCCCTCTGCCTACTCTTCTGAGACAAGTTGATACGTCTTCACATATTTCATACTCATTTCCCTAAGTTTAATTTGATTCTGTAAAGCTGCTTTGCGACAATGACCACTTAAAAGCGCTATATAAAATAAAATTTAACTGAATTGAAATCTGCCTGTGGTTCACCAACACCACTTGCACATTATAGGAACTCGGCTGGGGATTTATTGCCATTCCCCCATACAGTCGCCCGTAAAGGAGCTCCTGGGAGGCCAACGTTTCAGACATGAAGCAAGACGGGGATTATATAGAAGCATTAAGGTAGATTTGCCTCTCGCAACTGTGTTGCTATTGTGAAACCGATGCCGGTTTGACTTAAACACCACTTGTATAATGCAAATATCGTTTATGGAATAACGATAAAGAACTAAAGTCCTAGATTTTTTTATGTTCCGTCTGAAGCTTTAAAGGAATTGCTCTGACCAGTTAATTGGTGCTTAGCAGCCGTGCTCCGCTGTTGGTGAGAACCCGCGGAGATACGGATGGCCGACTGTACTACGTTGCAGGTGGTATGAGATTACGCTCCATCATGTAGCCTTGAAGATGAAATGTTCCCTCGTTACACGACATTAAAATAGATTTAACAGAAAATCTAACAAAATATTTACTTATTTATTTTATATGGCTGTTGACGACTATGTGCTCGCAACAAATTAAAAAAGTCAATTTTAAAAAACACTGCAGTAAAATTAGAAAACAATCCATTTAAATAAAATTCGATTACTTTAACAGATGCTGCACTTAAGCCTTGTTTTGCATTCAGTATTATTTTAAAGGAACAGGTTTGGATTCAGACAATGTTTTTTTTTTTTTTTTACATTGGGACATTTTTTTTATTTTTTTTTAAACCCGTGTTTTTTTGATGTCATGTGTTTTACTTTCTTCATCTCTGAAAATAAATACCAACAAAAGGTTCAAATAAATTCAGATCTGGTCATTTGTGTGGACGGACACCTCTGGTTTACCAGCATTGCATTATTATTATTATTATTATTATTATTATTATTATTAAATTTCTTAAATATTACCACAGTTCTGGATCATAATTTATCTTGTTGCTGTAGTCTCACATTATTTCAATACAAACTATGGCTTAAAAAGAATTACAAAAAAGGTAAAGCTTATATTACATTTGCAAATGTCATAATTGTATTACTGTATGTATAGTGCTAAAACCTCACTTCTCCTGTGCTCATGGAAACATTTTCTGTGAAAATCTGAGAAACTTATAGGGCTTGAATCGGGCTATTAGACCTAATTTATTGCTTTTTCATAGAGTGCAGTCAGTCTGGTCGTTGTGTAGATCATGAATTTGATTTCAGCCAACTTATTATTTAGCTATTTTATGTACATTTAGGTGAACTTTTTAAGACTGAACATGATTTATGTGGAGATTTTTTTTTGCAGCACTCGACCTTCAATTTGCATTCGACTACTGTGTATCGCAGCGAGATAAAAGGAGCCTTCAAAACAACAGAACCGTCAGCTGCCGATGTGACGTTTGTTTTTCTCGGGGAAAACAAAATATAAAGGGCTTCATGTTCAAATCGAACGTGATTGACTCAAAGGGACATATTCCTTAAATTAAAAATCACACTCCCTGATTTGATCTTCTGGTTTGCCGGTCCCTGTCCACATCCTCCCTCTTTCGTTTCCGTCTCTTTTCCTTCCCCTGCTTCTCCAGGGCTGTTCGAATGCGTGCTAGG
Source organism: Channallabes apus (assembly GCA_030522415.1). Taxonomy (NCBI): domain Eukaryota; kingdom Metazoa; phylum Chordata; class Actinopteri; order Siluriformes; family Clariidae; genus Channallabes; species Channallabes apus. Next base: position 5,402,816 of record CM060126.1, on the reverse strand, counting down.
ATGTGTTTTTTGGGGAACTTTAGAGTGGTGCACCCAAACTGGCTCACTCCTCCTGTATCTCCTGGTAGTTTCTCGCGTCTCTGGACCCAGCTCCTCCAGCCGGGCTTCCAACAGTACACGCTGTCATAAAACCGGGAGCCGTTCTCGCCGCCCAACACATAAATCCTGCGTTTCCACCTCGCGACGCCTGCGGCAGCTATGCGTCGTGGCAGGCCTGGAAAAACGACTGGACTGGGAGCACGGTCGCTACCGCTGCCTCCAATTCTCTCGACTCCGGCCATGACGTCCCTGTCGGTCCCTACAGCCCTTCCTTCGCGGAAAAACAGGACACGCCCGGTCGCGTCTAGCGGCTCCAAGTGGGTGTAATTGCCGTCCAGAAACTTAGCAGCATCGCGCATGTAACCGCCCACGGCGCACACCCCTCCACGTACCGCCACCCCTCCGGCGAGACAGGTGGCCCCGGAATCGAGGCCGATGCGATTCCAGGTCCTTGTAGTGGTGTGGTAGATAAGCACACCGGCGTGAACGATGGCTCTGTTCTGCTCCAATGTGGCGCCTCCGAGCAAGTACAGTCGGCCTCGAAGAGTGGCGCAGGCAAAAGAGCGCAGCGGCAATGGCAAACGCGGACCAGGTGCCCATGTTAACGTGGTAAGGTCGAATGTTTCACAAGAATCAAGAAGTGCTGATCGATTGCAGCCACCCAGGGCGTAAAGAAAGTTCCCTGAGCCAAGGAGACCGAACATGGCACGTGGTTGCTCCATGGATGGCCGCGATATCCACTGATCCAGCACTACGTCATACTCGTGCATAGACGAAGAAACCTGGCCCGTTCTTAAAATTCCACCGGCTACAAACAGCCGACCGCCGACTGCCGTGCAGCCTGGGCACAGCAAAGAACCCAGGGCTGAAAGTTTCTCCCACTTTCCAGTGCGTGGGTCAAAACAATCCACCGTATAGTCACTCTCTCGTAGAGCTTCATCTTCCCTAGGCTTAAGGTCCACGCAAACAATCTTCTTCTCCAGCATGCCCTCTCGGGGTCTCAGAGGACCCCCCATACTCTCAGTTCCTGCCCTCGGGCCAAACTCCTTGCAGAGACGTCTGCTCTCCTCAGGAGCCAGCAAGCCCGGGCGCAAGTGGCGGAGCAGGGTGGGCATGTGGGAATAACGTTCAGCGGGCCGGTGCTCGGCCCACCGCCGCGCCGCATCGTAGACCTCTGTCTCGGACTCCACTCCGAGTCGGTCCGACTCCAGGAGGCTTCCTAGGGTTCCCGGGTCCAACAGGAGGAAGTCCCGCTGGCGTGACACTCGAGGGAAATGCTGAGCCACCAGCCTTAATGAGGCTCTGAGCAGGAGCTGGTCGTGATGCGAGCGTGCCAGAGAGTACATACCCAAACAATTTTCCACAGAAAGGTGCTCGAAGAGGAACCTAAAGAAACAGAAATGTGATTTTCTTCACTAATTTTGCACACACTATGAAAAAAATTATAAATAAAAGATACAAACCTTGAACATAGGTGTAACTTCATACTGTATCTCACTGACTAGAGTCAATCTGCTTACATTTTATCAGCTTTGCTCTAATCAGAACAGAACAAAATGAAACTGTTACCTGGAACAGAGATTTTGCAAGGGCATGACTTGAAGGCGGTTGGCTGCCACAAACAAGTCCTCTGCCGTCTCGAGGCTGAGCCCCGCTTCTCCCGTGTAGACGAACTGGATAACAGTCTCCATGACTGAAGGAGTCACTTCCTCCAGACGGATCTCGGTGAGCCGGGACTCTACCAAGGGGCTGGTGAACATGGCACGGAAGTATGGACTGACAGCAGCCAGAAGAACCCTGCAATAAACAATTTAAAAATCACTACATGGGTTAACTTTCTAAACATGATCAATATACTGTGTAGTAAAGATAGGGAATTTTTTCGCAATCCAGTGTTTTCTTGTGCCAGTCCCAAGTCTGGATAAATGCAGAGGGTTGTGTCAGGAAGGGGTTCCGACGTAAAAACATTTGCCAAATCAATGATGCGAATCACAAATTATTTCCATACCAGATCGGTCGCGACCCGGGTTAACAACGACCGCCACCGGTGCTGTTGGCCTACAGGGTGCCGGTGGAAATTGGGCTACTGTTGGTCGAAAAAGGAGACCAGGAAGGCGTGTTCGAAAGCAAAGAGAGAAAAGGAAAGGCAAGAGTTTAGGAGTGATGGTAGGGACTTTGAATGTTGGGACCATGACAGGGAAGGGAACAGAGTTGGTTGATATGATGCAGAGAAGAAAGGTGGATATCCTGTGCGCCCAGGAGACCAGGTGGAAAGGTAGCAAGGCCAGAAGCTTAGGATCAGGGTTCAAATTGTTTTACCATGGTGTGGATAGGAAAAGACATGGATTAGGAGTTATTCTGAAAGAGGAGTTTGTTAGGAATGTTCTAGAGGTGAAAAGAGTATCAGACAGGTTGATGAGTATGGAGTTGGATATTGAAGGGGTGATGTTCATTGTTGTTAGTGGTTATGCTCCACAGGTAGGATGCGAGTTAGAAGAGAAGGAGAAATTCTGGAGTGAGTTAGATGAAGTGATGCAGAGCATCCCCAGAGGTGAGAGAGTGGTGATTGGTGCAGACTTCAATGGACATGTTGGGGAAGGGAACAGAGGGGATGAAAATGTGAAGGCAGGTTTGGGCTTCAGGACAGGAATGTAGAAGGACAGATGGTGGTGGACTTTGCAAAGAGGATGGAAATGGCAGTAGTAAATACTTTCTTCCAGAAGAGGCAGGAACTAGTAGGCAGTATAGCATCCTATGTGGTATGAGCAAAGTAAAACTAATGTGAACAAATTGTTTGTAGATCTCCAAGACTCCAAGGATTACATCGAGGCACAGATCTGTGGAAGGGTACAGAAAAATATCAGCAGCACTAAAGGTTCTATATGGCCTCCATAATCCATAAATGGAAGTCGTTTGGAACCACCAGGACTCTTACTAGAGCGGGCCGCCTGGCCAAACTGGACAATCAGGGGAGAAGGGCCTTGTTCAGGGAGGCGACCAAAAACTGGTGGTCACTCTGAAACAATCAGGCCTGTACGGTAGAGTGGCCAGACGGAAGCTACTGCTCAGTAAAAGGCACATGACCACCCCAAAAGGCATCTGGAGGACTCACAGACCATGAGAGATGAAATTTATTTGCTGAAGCCCCTTTGGATCCAATTACAGCCTCATATCTTTTGAGTATGATGCTACAAGATGGTTGTTATTCTGGAGGGTTCTTCTCTCTCAACAAATGCTGGACCTCTTCCAAAGTGACCATCGGGTTCATGGTCACCTCCCTGACTAAGGCCCTTCTTCGCTCAGTTTGAGCGGGCGGCCCTGCTCTAATACATATCCTAGTGGTTTCAAACTTCTTCCGTTTATGGATTATATAGGCCACTGTGCTTATCTGGATCTTCAATGCTGCAGAAATTTTTCTGTACCAAATTGTGGAAAAAGTGAAGCACTGCGAATACTTTCCGGATGCACTTTACGGGCAGCTGATTTCACAAAAAAATCTACCCGGAGACAATTGTTTCTTCTGCGCTGCACACTTGCGTAACTGCGCTGCACTGATAAGGTGTAGCAACCGGTTTGACAGTTTTGTTCGGATGATACTTCTCGCCAAAGACTTGGACGTTACTCCACTTTGGAGGACTGGGTAAAACTGATGCGGACCAACGCATTCGTGTCTTTAGCTCAGCCGATAGCGGCAGCTTGGGATGACGGTTTTTGGGTTGTCTTCCGATGAGGAATTTGTGAACAGAGAAATTTTAACGCGTTAATTTTGAGTGTTGATTAGCATTATGAAGAAGACTTTCTTGTGTTTTCATACAGGTGACAATACAATGGCTTGAGCCGTAGGTATAAAGTTTTTCTTTTGAGTTGACCGGCTTAATCTGGTCTACCAGCCCTGTCACATGTTTATTTAATTATTACTGCTATCAGGGGGGAAAACAACGATATTATCTCCTACTACTTTGCCCTTAAATGTCCATACTTGGATTGAATGGAGAATTGTTGGGAAGCAAGTAGCAAAGCTGTTTAAATCAATAAACTAATTACACACTGGTTTTCTTAGCATTTACAACATATTCACTGCCCAGGGCAAAAAAAATAAGTCAGCGACTGGATTTAACTGAGCAAATAATCAAAAGCCATCCATTGGATAATTACTGCAGTGATTAATATGGTTCAGCTGGAACGAGTTATTTAAACGCAAACTGATGTAGTGAGGAGGAGCTCCACATTCGTTAATCAACCTTGCCAGAAGACAAATCCTGTTGGACGTGGCAAAGATGTTACTCTGTGACTGAGAAGGGTCAAATTATTGTACTGCATCAAGCAAAGAAAAAGGCTAAGGAGATTGCCGAAACTACTAAAATTAGGTTTTAGAACTGAAAAATGCATGATTAAAACCATAATCTTTAAGGAAGTAACTCACATTTAGGCGTTTGGCAGATGCTCTTATCCAAAGAGACTTACAAAAGTGTCTTGAAGTTTCCATCATTGGATAGATCCTTTACACTGTGTTACTTGGTTATAAATTAAATACTATCAATCAAATGTGGTTGCTGTTTTTTTCCTTTACAGACATCTAGAAGAAGTTCATTCGACCACCGAGGTGCCAGAACCGGAGACATGCATTTTTAGTTGCTGAGTTCTCCTTGTATGAAGTCAAAGTAGGGGAACTGTCTAATTTGCTCGAAACGACAAAAACGAAAACAAAAAAAAAAGCAGTGACTTAGGGAGAAAAAAAAAAATCTTTATTTTCAGTCAAAGCTCCCCTTTAAGAGACAGTGTTTCAGTCCAGGTCATAGTCTTATCCAGTGACCGTGTTTACAGGATCCAGGCAACTCACCTGTGACACATGAACTTCTTTGCCTCCACAAGAAGAGTAACATCACACAACTGCTGAGCGTCAAGTAACTGCTTTAAACCTAAAAAAAAAAAAAAAAAAAAAGGTGACAAAGTTCATGGATGTGAAAATAATAATAGTTACAAGCAACGATGAGCGGGATCAAGCACCCTGCATCATTACCATCCGGGCAGGCACAATTTAGAGCGGTTATCCCATTACGACAATTTTAGAAAAGTTTAGACCTAGAAAAAGCCAGAGATGCCGGAAAATATCACACCATGTCGTCACTCAATGTGATGTCACTTAATATGATGTCCCACAGAAAGTTATTAACCACATTTCGGCAACACAGAATTGGTCAGAAACACTGCTTATACTGTACGAAAGGGCTAAACTTACAGTATGACTTTTAAATCATGTAAACTGTACTTCTAACGAAGTATGACAATAACGTCCGATCGCATGGACAAGAATGCCTGGCTCGCAATCTCCATTCCAGTTCATCCCAAAGGTCCTTGATGGGTTTGAGCTCGATCAGGGCTCTGTGTGCGGGCCAGTCGTGTTATTCCACACCAAACTCATCAAACCATGTCTTTATAGTCCTTGCTTTGTGCACTGGGGCTCAGTCATGTTGGAATAGAAAAGGGCCTCCCCCAAAGCATTAATATTGACCTTCACTGGGGATTGATTCAAACACCTGGGTTCAACAATTAACAGGTTTGGCTCCAAATACTTTTGTTCACATAGTACATTTATTAAAACACAGAAATGCAAAGAAATGTAAAAAATGCTCGTCTTCAAGGGCTTAAATGCTCGGACAATCAGCGGCATGTTGGTACACCATAGTGTTAAGTTCTTAATGTTTTTTATTGGTCTAGTGGAGGGTTAGTAGGTTGGATCTTTGAAATGTGAAATTATAAAAATAGAAATATCAAATAAATCTAAATATTGTGTTAAAGGTCATACGCATGTGGTGTTTGTTGTATGTAGTTGAGCACTTTGGTTGTTGGTATGGTTGTTGTTGTCATTGTTCATTTTGCTAGTCTTTCGGCTGCTCCCATTGAGGGGTCGGCACTGCATCCCAGTGGCAGGGGTGGGAATTCAAACCCGATCCTTTCGCAAGAAACGTTTTATTTAATCATTAGGACTGTGCTTAAGAATGCCACTCTACAGTTCAAGACCAGGACTGGTCTCTGCATGATTTGGGGCAATGCAGAGTCTTAAAAAGGCAAGAAAAGGCATGGATGTCCTTTCTTCACTGCCACTGTCTCTAAGCTGTAGAGCATCGCTGGTCTCACCACTGTCTTGAACACCTTTCCTTTCATTCTCGGTGATACTCTTTTATCGCACACAACACACCTGACACTTTTCTCTACCTATTCCAACCTGCCTGTACCTGCCTCTTCACATCCTTCCACACTCTCCGTTGCTTTGGACCGTTGACCCTAAGTACTTAAAATCCTGCACCCTCTTTACCTCTGCTCCCTGTAGTCTTACCATTCCACTTAGGTTCCTCCGATTCACACACATGTATTCCATCTTGCTGCGGCTAACCTTCGTTCCTCTGCTTTCCAGAGCGTACCTGCATCTTTCTAGATTTTCCTCCACCTGTTCCTGCTCTCGCTACAAAGCACAAGGTCATCTGCAAACATCATAGTCCATGGAGACTCCTGTGTAACCTCCTCTGTCCATCACCATAGCAAACAAGAAGGGGCTCAGAGCCGATCCTTGATGCAGACCCACCTCCACCTTGAACTCTTCTGTCACACCTACAGCACATCTCACCACTGTCTTACAGCTCCCATACATGTCCCGCACCACTCTAACATACTTCTCTGCCACTCAAGACTTCCTCATACAACACCACAGCTCCTCTCTCGGCACCCTGTCGTACGCTTTCTCTAAATCTACAAAGACACAATGCAATTTTTATTACCTTCTCTGTACTTCATCAGCATTCGTAAATCAAATCTGTTGTACACTTCTACATGTTGACGCTTCCTAAAACCCAACAAATCAATATTTTTTATAATAGCAAGTTAGGTTCAGTGTTTATTCATCACATATACATCACTACTGCACAATAAAATTCTTGAATCTTCGCACATCCCTGCTTCTTGTAGGTAGAGCTGGGCCTCGAACCGTCGACCTTCCGAACGATATTTCAGAGCGATAACGCACCCAGTCACCACAGACACAAAAAAGGGAATCTCACACACACACACACACACGTGGTCAGATGTCCGGTCTCACCCTGAGTGATGTACTCTCCTAGCGGAGTCGTCGTATCATCCGGGAAATCCTCTTCCTCCGAGTCGCTGTCCGAGAGAGGCTCGCTCCCGGCGCTGTCGGCGTCCTGCCACGGCTTCGGCCTCCACGTCACCGTCCCGCCTTTAACTCTGTTCATCTGTAAGAGGAGGGACACACTGTGAGAACAAGCCTGAGAAACTCATACCGTCAGAATAGGGCTTCTCTAGAGATCTATAGGAGAGACACCTATAAGACTAAAAAAATTTTTTATTTATATATATATATATATATATTTTTTTTTTTTTTTTTTATGTACTATGTAATGATTAGTTTTGATTACCCTGATGTGTGTGTATGTGAGCTGGTTATTGTCTCAGTGTGAAGGTAAACACGCGGATTGTGCTCCTGAAGGATCCGCAGTAAAGGCGAGGACGTCACGATCGGCGCTCAGCTGCGCTGCCAGCCGCCATCCCGCGTCCCTGCGCCGGCTCACACAGCTGCTCTCACCGCGCCGCGGAGCTGAACGAGCGTTAATCCGCGGCTGATGTCGGGCTCGAGCATGTCTCAGTGTGTCTCTAACCTGGAGGAGAGAGAGAGCATCAATTCGTATCAACACACACAGACACTAACGCGAGTACGCTCTGTCTGTCTCGCTCTCTCTCTCTCTCTAACACACAATGTAGAACAGATACTCACTCGCAGTCGGACACATTACACTCACACTCCCTCTCTCGCACACACACATTGCTAGTTAGTTGAACGATTTTTTTTGGACCGCCATGCCGGAATTATTTTCCTACCCGTATTTTGACACATTCGGGTTCTCCGCCTTACGTTTCCTGACGTCCAGCCAATGAACAGCACCTAGAAGAATTTGAAGCCAATGAAATCGCGGTGCCTTTTGACCGAACTAACCAATCACAAAACGGCAAAGGCGGGGTTATATCTCAATACAGGCGAAAAAAAACAAAGAAGCCCCGGAGCTACAAGACAATTACTTCCGGCTTCGCAGCGCAAATGGAAACGTCGAACGTTTCGCGCAAGGTTTATTGGTATAATTGTTTTTGTTTTATTTATATATATATATATATATATATATATATATATATTTTTTTTTTTTTCATTGCAGTATAAGATGAGAGAAACGTCATGGCTATTTAATAAAAAATAAACAAATATGCAAGTTTGTAAATAAATAAATAAATAAATAAATAAATGAACAATGCGACTAATCAACGCCAGGGGGCGGGCGAGGGAAAATATTTGTCATGGTAAAGGTTTTTTCCTTTCAATTTTTTTCTTTTGCCCCAAATAACATAAAAAATAAAACAACATATCCAGTAAGGATAAATAGGAGTAGAAAATAACAGACAACAAAAAAGTAATAGTTACTATTTTAATTTGCACCAAAACAACATTTTCATTTTACATTTTTTTTAAATTAAATTTATTTTCTTTTTTTTAATTAGATTTATTTTTGCATATATACTGTATATAACATTGTTTTTGCCCAAAACAACACAAAACGTACAGTCCAAAACAACATTCAGCCAGTCAGGATGAAAAGGAGCAGTAAATAAATAACAAAGGATTAAATAAATAAATAATGTATAAATTAATACGTACAATAATAATAACAATAGTAAACACTATAAAGGAGCACCAGAAAAAAAAACTAAAATGTATCCCATATAACTCAAGTTTTTTTATTTCTTTAAACTTTACATTATAAGATATTTAAAAAATATAATGTTTTAATACAGGAAAGAGGGATATACTATAATTAGATTTACATTTATGAATAAAAAAAAATTGGTCATTATACAGTAAATATACATTTTTATCATAAAATGTTTATCCTCCTCCTCACCCATCTTGTAGTAAAAAAATGTCTTTGAAAGAAAAACAAAAGCCAGAAAGCAGACCTGGAATAAAAACAAGAATATCTTATCAAAAACGTTCCAAACAAATGCACAATGGTTTCAGGAGTAGACTTCAGGAAGCACAGCTGGTGTCGATATCCTTTTTTTTTTTTTTTATTAATCTTAAAGTACTAAAGGATTTGACCGAGTAATGTTTATACAGTAATTGAAATTAGATTTCTCTTATCTTGTTAGCTATAAAATATTTAGAAGGTAAAGTCCAGACTTTTCTACAAGGAATATTATTGACAAAACAATCCCTGTATGACATCATGAGTTAAAGTGACAGTGTTGATAAAGTCCTCTGAAACTTTTATTGTTGTAATGAGATCAAAGAAACACAATTAAGCACATGAATATGCTCAACAAGGCTTGAAAAGTTTATTCTTTACACAGCCTGGTGAAAACAGATGGAAGCTGAAGGAGTAAACGCCTCAAGGTTCGTCTTATCTTCAGTCGCAGTCCTGAATGTCTTTGGGTTTTGGACGGCCTTGAAACATTAGATAACATTCTTCTGTTTCAGACAGGAACGAGCTAACACTATGCAGTCTAAAATGTTTTAATACATATAGTTCAAAACATTTTACCAGTCTGAGCATCTCATTGATTAAATGTAAAAAAAATAGGTGGCACACAAAGTATGTTTCAGATTTATTGTCACTTTCCTTTGATTGAAACTAGACAGTGCAAATTCAGCCTTTTCAGCCAAATTGTCTTACTAATTTTACCCAACTGGATGGCATGAAGATATGAAAAAGAAATATCTGTGAATGCTTTTACACACAATACAACAGCTACTAGTACATTGAACACCTCAGATTGTGAGTAACGCTGTTTGCCTGTGTCCCGCAAGACGAGCAAAGATTTGTAATAAATTTTGACTTGGAAAACGAACAGGTTTTGGTTTACGAGCACCGAGTATCATGCATCACGCATGCACTTTTTTTTATGCCGAGCGTCACGTGATCACAACTGAGCCAACGTTTTTCTCTCTCTTGCGCTGCGGAATTCTGGAAAATTGTCTCCCCTGCTGGGTCTTAGTGCTCGTCTCTCACTGGTATAATCAACATCCGTGCACGCGTGTTCTGTTTACTACAACACTGTGACCATGCGTATGTGCATAAAAACATTTTTTGTGTTAAGCTTGTGTGTACAGCGCACATGTACTGTTTCTTATAACATGTGCGCACGTGTAAAGCAAAAGCAAGTCTCATTAGAGAGGTTAAAGATCCATTTTCTCTCTCTCTCTGTGTCAGCCTGCACTTTGTGTGCGCTTGTGTCATTGGACCCCATGCCCCATCACACACACTTTAACAGAGACACTGCTCTGTCATGAATCTTTTCAAAGATAATTGGTTTTATTTTTACTTAACTGCATTAGTTAGTAGTGGCGTTAGTGTGTCGCTCACTTGAGTGTCAGATGTCTTTTGTTAATTTTCCAGATGAGGCGGTGTTTCCGTTAGTGTGTGTGTGAAAGTTGTCCCGCATAAATAAGAGAGAAGAAAGGGTTACTGTATGTATATATATATATATATATATTTTTTTTTTTTTAAGATAAAGTGCAGGTTAATTTGTTTTATTTTTACTTTATATTTTGTATTAATTATGTATTTATTTTTTTGGGTTGTGGAACAAATAGTTTGAGTTTCATTATTTCTTATGAGGAATTTCGCTTTGATTTACATGTGTTTTTATTTATGAACACACTTCCGGAACAAATTATGCTCGCAATCCAAAGTTTCACTGTATTCAATGTAAAGCGCCCCCTGCTGTTCAGCACTCTGCTCATGTTCCAACATCAACGGACACACCGCCTTAAACGGACGTAGGCATGTCTAGCTTTCAGCCTCCAACTGACAAGCAAAATGGGAATGTGAATCAGAAATAATCTTAATTATATAAATATTACTTTTATTAATCGTAACTGGATTCTACATGGTGTGTAAAGCTACACACGGTTATCCCTGAAAGGGCTGGCGGTTCAACAGAGTGCTGTATCGAAGCATGTTCATGGAAAGTTGAGAGGAAGGAAAGAGCGTTTTAACAAACAGTGAAGACCGCAGCTTTAAAAAGATCATCAGGCAAAGCTGATTTAAGAACTTCCCAAGGAGTGGAGTGAGGCTGGAGTCAGTGCATCATGTGGAGCCACGTCATCTCTTGGGGTTCAGTCCACTTATGTTTTATCAAGTACAAAGTCAAAATGCAGCGTCTACCAGGAGGTTTAAGTGGACTTCGTGCTTCTGCCTGCTGACGATATTTATGGAGATTTCCTTTCCCAGTAGAACTTACCCCCTGCCTACAGTGCGAAAACTACCACTAACTGCTTTACCTACCATCATACAACATTACTGTGCTTGACTGGCCAACCAACTGGCCGGACCTGAACACCATAAAAAAAAAATTCTGTTTTGTCAGGAGATACCGCACATACTGTACCTGCTCAGAAATGCAACGTACCAGGACCTTCACACTAAGAAAACTGACCTTTTGATCCAGCAACCTACTACAGTCTGGATAACACACACAGCAAAGACTGAGCAAAACCTTACAAGTGCTTTCACTACAGCATCTGCTCTAACTTTCAGGATTAAACAACTGTGATTTCTGTTGATTTCTTTTCATGATGCAACTTCATCAAGAGTCTAAGTGATCTCTATTCATGAGTTTATTTATTTTAAATCACATTTCTTCCACAAAATTGACAGCACACTCAGTACAATCCTTCCTGGATCAGGAACTGTTCAACAGTTGTTAAGCCAGGGTTAAGAAGAAGGGGGGGGGGGGGGGGGATAGCTCAGTGGTCCAAAGTCCACCTTTTACAAATAAAATGAAATTTACTTTCATTTAAATCAAATTCCTGGAAGAAGAGGTTTGGGAAAACATGTCATCAGCTGGTGTTGGTCCACTGTGTTTTATCAGGTTCAAAGCCAAAGCAGCATCTTTGTTTCTCATGCCTTGCCATCTGCTGACAAGCTTCACATAGATGCTGATTTCCAAACCTCCAAAAGTCAGGAATGTCTCCTGGAGCCATTAAAAAAAACAAAAAAAAGTGCAGATTCCAAGATCAGCTCAAACTGTTGTATGCACGCACAGGTTATGAGGTGGAACCATTTTACCAAGGTCTGAGCAAAGACTTGCTCAGCTCAGATGAAATTAGTCAAAAACAACTCAGGAACCATCAAATCACAAGCCTGACATGAACGGGAAGCTGCTGGAACACGCCAGTGTCACACTCTACTGTCAAGTGAATTTATTTAAACTTGACCATTCAATAAGGAGGGGGGGGGGGAACCCTTCTGGACAAAATTTTAATCCAGGTCTATGTTAGGAGTGAAGATAAAGCATTAAACCCCAAGAACACTGTACCAGGTGTTAAGCACAAGGGTGGTACAGTAGCATTATGCCATCAGTCACACATCGCAGAAATCTTCAATATAACCTCAAATCATGGACAGAACTGGGTGTTCCAACAGGACAAACCATCCCAAACACACATCAGAGCTGGTTGGGGAAAGAACAAACCAAACTAACAAAGCTTTTCGGGTATAAAGTCAGAGAGGCCAGATTGAGGTGGTTTGGACGTGTTCAGAGGAGAGATATATGAATATATCGGTAGAAGGATGCTGAGGTCAGAACTGCCAGGAGGTCAAGAAGGAGACCAAAGAGGAAATTTATGGATGCAGTGAGAGAGGACGTGAAGTTAGTTGGTGTGAGAGAAGATGCAGAGGATCGAGTTAGAGGGAGGCAGATGATTCGCTGTGGCGACCCCTGGGAAAAGGAAACAGTCGAAAGACAAAGTAGAGGCGTTTTAGAGGAAGTTTTTGGAGCTTCAACCTTTCACTACCAGGTTCTTCTACAGTATCAAGGAGCAGCCAAATGTCAAGCCAGAATTCTGCCAAAAGCATCAGGTACTGGTACTGGGTGTGCTGCATGAAGATTCTCACAAAACCTGAAATAAATTCACTCTTATGGCTCTTCTAATTAAGATGGATGGATGATTATAATAATGATGGATAAATAATTCTGCTCCCAAAAAGGACCAGTTAAATACTGCTCGTGTTCACAACGAGTTTGTTAGTCTTTCGGCTGCTTCCGTCAAGGGGGAGCCAAAACAAACACCACACACCTTGGCACAGGTTTTAGTTCTACACAAGAGTCATATTTTATCTGCGCTTGGGCTCTGGCACTGCATTCAGTGGTAATTAACCGCCGGGCCTTCTACATGGCAGACGTGAAACCTACCACTGAGCCACCAATGCCTGTCTATGTTCACGATGAGTGTACCTAAAAAAAAAAAGTCTAAACAAATATTTAAATATTTTACAAAGCAATATACACAACAGTTTTAGTTAACTGACAAACGATAAAATGCACATCCATACTGCGTCAATTCAACAAGAAGATCCACATGTTTACAGAACAAAATATGTTCAGGTATCATATTAGAAAAACTTGGGGACAAACGTATAATTTTGTGTCAAAGCTTTACATTTTCAAACTCACCTTCGGGATTCCCAGCAGAGCAAAAAGAAATGCACTCATGTTTCTTAATTAAAATTTATTTTAATATATTTATATATTTATATAATGCATGTGTACATACACACACGCACACACACGCACGCGCACACACATACATCAACTTAAACTCATGTAACATTCGACTTGAGTGGTTTGTGTTTCGGAGTCTCTGTGTAGCACCGGTCCAGAGTCTGGCAGCGATGCCGGTCTGAAACTCCTTATGGCCGGGAATAAACTGATGGAAAATAAACAAAAACAAAAAAAAAAAAAAAAAAAAAACTGCAAATTGCAGAGATGCTCTTCTTTGGTAGAGTCTCTCGCTCTCTCTCCGTCTCTGTCTCTCACGCTCCTCTCGTCATCCGTTAGAGGTGAAGCGGGTAAGCGCCGCAGCCAAGTCGAATCTCGTGTATGTGGACGTGAGCAATTAAGATAAATACTGATATGCACATGAGCTAATTTCTGCCCTCCCTTTTCTGAGAAAATAGATATGTACAGGACTGCAGCATTAAAATGCACTGGACACTTTGAAATAACTTAGCTCAAAACGGACATTTGTTTTGTATTTTTTTTTTTCTTTTTCCACACGTGGACATTTCACAGATTCAGCAAAGGAAAGGCCCCGTTTGTTTCCTGCAGGCACCCCAATACACTTTGTTTTGTGTTTTTTTTTCTGTTCTTACAGATGTGTAAATTGTACTAACATGATAAAAAAAAAAGTCTTTAGAAACATGTCTTTAAAGCTACTTGGAACAACAAAACAGTGCAAGAGGTGCAAGCGAGAGTCTCACGCCGGGTGGGCTTGTTCAGAGTGGGGTGCTATAAGAAAGGGTTTGTGGAGGAACTTCCTCCAGGGTACTGTCCAACCGGCGCTCCTGCCTGTAGAGCGAGAGGGAGACACAGACATGGTTAAAAAAACACATCAAAACATATAATTATACTGTAAATGTCTGTACATTGAAGATATTTGCGAAAATACAATTTGGGGGATGCAAGTAGTGACGGGTCGTTCCTGAACGATTTGTTCATTTTGAACGAACCTTAAGCGGGAATCGGAAAGAACGAGTCTTCTCGAGGAACGATTCGTTCAGTCATCCATGCGGAATATCATACATTCTGTACAGGAATTAGTTCCTCTGTTTCTATAGCGATTTATTTTCTACATTCTACAACAATACTGGGGATTTCAACACTATAAAATAACACATATGGAATTAGGTAATTACGTAACAAGAAAAACACCAGTTAGTTGTTATTTTAAGACACAGAGGTCGGCCTTTCTGTAATAGTTCTTGCAAGAACAGTATTGTGTCAAGTGCGTTTGCAAAATCCGTCCAGCGCCATAATGAAACTGTCTCTCATGAAGGCCGTCCCAGGAGGACGAGACCAAAACCTACCTCTGCTGCAGACGAGAAGTTCATTTAGAGTTATCAGCCTGAAAAATGACCAATTAACAGCAGCTCAGATTAGAGGAGTTATGAAGTCTTTACAGAGCAGAAGTAGCAGAAACATTTCAATATCAACTGTTCAAAGGAGATTCATGCATTTTTTTTAACGCCTTCAGCAAAACCTTAGAATGTAGAAAGAAATAAAAATCAATTGTGCACGTTCTCCTGCTTAAAAAGATGAGAATGGCCTGTAATTTTCATCATAGGTATACCTCAACTATGAGAGACAAAATAATAATAATAATAAAAAAAAAAAAAAAAAAAAAAGTCCAGCAAATCACATTGTAGGATTTAAAAAAAAATTTATTTGCAAATTATGGTGGAAAATAAGTATTTGGTCACCTACAATTAAGTACTATTTCTGGCTCTCACAGACCTGTAACAACTTCTTTAAGAGGCTCCTCAGTTAGGCCTCCACTCGTTACCTGTATTAATGTCATCAGCTATCAGTATAAAACACACCCGTCCACAACCTCAAACAGTCACACTGCAAACTCTATGGCCAAAACCAAAGCGCTGTCAAAGGACACCAGAAACTAAATTGTAGACCTGCACCAGGCTGGGAAGACTGAATCTGCTGTAGGTCCAAATCAACTGTGGGAGCAATTATTAGAAAATGGAAGATATACAAGACGTGTCCCCCTGATTAAGCCAGTACATGTCCAGGCCCGTCTGAAGTTTGCTAGAGAGCATTTGGATGATCCAGAAGAGGATTGGGAGAATGTCATATGATCAGATGAAACCAAAATAGAATTTTTTGTAAAAACTCAAGTTGTCATGTTTGGAGGAGAAAGAATGCCGAGTTGCATCCAAAAAAAAAAACCTTACCAAGTGTCTCTCTCTCCCATCCCTCCAGGACATTTACAACACCCGCCTCACACGCAAACATCGCCCGTGACCCTACCCACCTGACTCAGAGCTTCTTTAGTCTGCTGCCATCAGGGAGGAGACTAAGGAGTCTCCAGGCCAGGACAAGCAGACTGAAGGACAGCTGCATCCATCAGGCGATCAAGAAACTCAACTCCCTCCCAGCTCTACCCTTATTCTCTGACTCCATCACACACACACACACAGGTCAATCAGCCTTCTGTGATGTTAACTGTTCCTTTTTGCAGGACAGTAACTCAGTTATCTTACCTCTGTTGTTCTTTAAGTTTGTTATTTAAGTTTTTTCCCCCCCCAGTGTTATTTGTAACGAGGATTGAGAGAAACAATTTTGATTCTCTATATGTATGCACTGTACATGTAGCAGAATTGACAAAGTTGACTTTGATACCTACTGTGAAGCATGGGGGGTGAAAACATCATGCTTTGGGGCTGTTTTTCTGCAAAGGGACCAGGACGACTAATCTGTGTAAAGGAAAAAATGAATGGGGCCGTTTATCGTGAGATTTTAAGTGAAAACCTCCTTCCATCAGCAAGGGCACTGAAGATGAAACGTGTCTGGGTCTTTCAGCATGACGATTATCCCAAACACACCGCCCAGGCAATGAAGGAGTGGCTTCGTAAGAAGTATTTCAAGGTCCTGGAGTGGTCTAGCCAGTCTCCAGATCTCAACCCCATAGAAAATCTTTGGAGGGAGTTGAAAGTCCGTGTTGCCCAGCGACAGCCACAAAACAACAGGAACGGGCCAAAACACCAGCAACAGTGTGTGAAAACCTTGTGAAGACTTACAGAAAACGTTTGACCTCCTTCAGTGCCAACAAAGAGTAGACAACAGTATTGAGATGAAATTTTGTTACTGACCAAATATTAATTTTTCACCATAATTTGCAAATAAATTCTTAAAAAAAAAAAATCCTACAATGTGATTCTTATTTTGTCTCTCATAGTTGATGTATACGCGATTTCACACCTTCAATTTGTACACTTCATGTAAAAATCATTAGTTTATGCCAGTATTTAATAAGATGCCGTTGATTAAGAGTGTGCGAATAAATTCCACACAAATGAAAAAACGAAGTCGTGGACACATCTAGTTTAAAATAATTCAAGTACATATAACACCATCACCAAGATAAATACTGTAAATAAATAAAAAAAAAAAAAAAAAATCTTTTTAAACCTTACATGGGTTCAAATCCTAGAACTTTTAGGATGCTCCTTGACTGTAAATAAATTAGATAAAATAGGCAATATATTAGTAATGAAACGTAGATAATAATAAATGGAGTACACACCAAAAACGGGTTATTGGTAATGCCCGGTGCTCCCATGTTCTGTCCGAATGGAGCTACAGCAGCTTTGCCTTGAGCGAACGCAGCAAAACCTCCACCTAACACACACAGAGTTTCAACTTTGCAGGCTTTACACACACAATTGGACACAAACTGGACAGGTTGGAGACAGTGACGGATCACTGAATAAACTCCTGTCAATCATGGAAAACCAATCCCACCCACTACATGACCTCATACAGAGGCAGCGGAGTTCATTCTCTAACAGACTGATCGAGCGTCGCTGTCACGAAGAACGGTTCAGGGATTCATTCATAAACCGTTCGTCATTGAACTGTACCACGGACTCACCTCTATGTAATAGATGACAATAGCAAATCATATACATTAATCATGTACCCATTATTCACTGTCTTCATTTTACATACATATACTGACAATTTACACATTTCATCTCTTTCTGCAGTTTGACCTATTTTTTCTATCTAAAATCTGCAAAACTGTATTAAGTTATACA
Organism: Channallabes apus; assembly: GCA_030522415.1. Lineage (NCBI taxonomy): Eukaryota > Metazoa > Chordata > Actinopteri > Siluriformes > Clariidae > Channallabes > Channallabes apus. The sequence continues at coordinate 5,385,105 of CM060126.1, read as the reverse complement.
AGTTAAAATTGCATTTTGCTCTCCTCCTTTTTCCCTGCTTACTACTACTCGTGTAACAATAAATTTCCCTCACTGAATCAATAAAGTGAGTCAGTCGCAGGCAGTCAGAGTAACTTGATTTTGATAAAACCTTTTTCGATCATTACCGTTGGGTTGCTGGGCGTAGGCCTGCGGCTGAGGGAAGCCCTGGGTGGGGGGGAAGGCTTGCTGGAAGTTTCCGCTGAAGCTCGTGGGGAGGTTGTAGGCAGTCGTGTTACTAAGGCCAGCTGGCATGCTCATGGAACCAGGACCAAACGAGGCTGAAAACAGGAATAAAAAATAAAATCACACACACACACAGTCTCTGTATGCACTATGGCTGATCAAGTGATTAATAAAGAGGGCAAGACAAAGTAGTGTGTGTTCTTTTTTTAATCACACTGTAAATGAGCGTGAACCTGGAAATAAATTTTACTGGAAATTTCCCTTACAAAAACATGTCAGTTAGGCCAAATTCCTACTCATTACTCTCTCTCACACACACACAGTACCTCCTCTGCAGTACACTGCCTGGCCAAAAAAAACTGCTGATTCAAGGGGGTCAAATTTTTGCTTTGCATGAAGCTAGGAAAATATTACATTTTCTGGAATTGGCTTATAAACAGTCTAACACATTATTAAAGATGTAGAAGAACAGGGAAACTCTGCAGGGTAAAAGCGATTTTAAAAAAAAAAAAGAAGAAAAAAAAAATGTATCTGCCCAAATGTGTGCTATAACAGCTTCACAGGCTATTTCATGTCAGATTAAACATTCAATTTGTATACGACCCAATATAATACAAAGTTATAGATACAATGTAAGGGACTTAAAATGTAGGGCCAGGGGTAGCTCAGTGGTTAAAGGCATTGGACTACGGTTCGGAAGATCCCAGGTTCAAACCCCACAACCACCCAGTTGCCACTGTTGGGCCCTTGAGCAACGCCCTTAACCCTCAACTGCTCAGATGTATAATGAGATAAAAATGTAAGTCGCTCTGGATAAGAGCGTCTGCCAAATGCCTAAATGTAAAGTACATTAAACAAACGAGTAAATAAATATCAGATTATAACAGCGCCTTGGCCAGAACAACAAGATTTTAATACGCAAATTCTATACAAGGTTCTTTAGACGCACTTCTGCTAGAAAGCGTGAAAGTTTTTTTTTCTGGTTTCATCTTGCACAATAAGTTCTTTAAAGTTTATTTTGGTGGAAATCGTTGTCTCATGGCATTAAAACTTGGACTGCTCCAATGTACTGAATGACCTGGTTATACCATCAGTGGACCGTTTGCAGTGTTTGCACAGCGCTAATGATCCTTATTCCACGACTCAAACTGTGAAAAATTGGCTCTAGGAGCAAGAGGAACCATTTTTACACATGAACTGGTCTCTACATAATCTGACTGTGGACCGTAATCAAAGCTTATTGAAATATTAGAACATGTAACAGTTTTTATGGCTAGGTGGTGTACATGCGCATGACTACACACACTATATGGGGGAACACAAAACATTAAAAAGCATCACCCTTCACAGCACAAGAGTTAATAATGCTTTAGCGTTTGCAGCTCGGTCAGAACACCATTATTTTTGCACACAGATGATGTAAAACCAGCAAGACTGTATCCAGCTTTAAAGCATTCTCTAATCACAGCACTGCTTCACATATTTATTATAATAAAAATTACACAGTGCGCGCATCCGGGAATTCACAAAACTCCCAGCTCACTGAGCACTACAGAGGGAACATTCTGCCTCGCCTTTTCCTCTGACTCGACTCCTAGGCGAGCCTGGTGATTTCACCAATCACTCATTTCCTGCTCAGAGATTCGCTAGAAAAGTACACTTCTGAGAAATGCATGTTGATGAGCATTTACATAAGAACTTATACGCTGAAAACGCACTCTTGTAACAGGAGTGAAACAAAGGGGAAAATCAGGGATGCCAGACTGTATGATCCGAGTGGTTTTTTAACTTGTGACACAGACAGAGGGGCCCCAAAAATTTACACACACTTCAACAGTTATCTTTTGTCTGTTATTTTTAAAACTCGAATTATGGCAACAGTGTGTAGGATTGTGCTTTCTCTAAATATGTTAGTAGTCACACCATCATTGATGCTACAGGATCATGTGACTGTCAAGTGAGGGGTGTGTATGTATGTATTAAAATATATAAATATTTCAATAGTAAATTTATTGCTATATGTTATATAGAATATTAATATAACATTAATCACACTATTTCCCTTTTCCTAAAGTGTGTATAAATGTTATATACACACACACACACACACACACATTTTACATGTTGAAGTGTGTATTAATTTTCTTCCCCATTTAAAGTGAAATTTACCACAAAACATTTTACAGTTCATTCATAATTTAGTAAGGGGCAATTACTTTTTCACACAGATTTGGACAGCTTTTTTCTCCCTAATAAATACACTTATAAAAAATATATTTTATAAATTGCAATTATACATTAAGAAAAAAAAATTGGATTTTATATTTACTATGTTTGTCATTGTGCGATATTAATTAGTTTTATGATTCAAAAACTTTATACTTTCAAATTATCTTCATCTCGTTGGTTTTGTTTTGTTCTGTTGTGATCCGTTTGTTTGCACTTTTCAAAATGCTAAACTCATACTTGTGATTTATGTTTCTCCAGCCTTAAACACACAGTTTGTGTGTTAATCTCACAGCTGCTACACTTTTGTTTAGTACTCAATACCAAACTCAGTGTTCTGGATTCATGGATGTTGCATGATTCAGAAAATTCAAAAGTGAAAACACACAGAATAAGGATGCGACACTACTTGTAAGCAGGAGAGAAACAAATTTAGAGGCAAAGAAATCAGGCCAATAAAACAAATCAAAGATCAGGAGCACGGCACTCAGGATGCAGACTGGGAAAGATGAAGACCATACCAAAATAAGAAGCTGCAGTGTAGCCTTGGGCATGAAAAACTCCTGAGAGGTCTGGACCACATGGTGGAAACACAATCAGACAGTAACATCTATAAGCCTATAGCCTTAAATACTGCACTGGGATTTTAAATAGTTATAAAATTAGAGAAAACGCACAGAGAACCTGAGGGATGTACTTCAGGAGGGAAAAAAAATTATATATAAAAATTATATAAACATTATATTTTATAAACATAAAATAATAAACATCACACATATACACACTGAACTTTATTAAAATATACTGCGTTTTGGACACATGCAGTCTTGTCCATGTGTGTTTCCAAGTCCAAGGTCCTGCGCTGCCTTCTGGTGGCCTGAATAACTAATAGCACCCAGAGCTACTGTTGCCCCAGTCATTTCTACCCCTCAGGCGTCATGCTCATATTGTGATTATGCTCGTAGACTCAAACATGATGAACAGAGATACAGATATGATTTTTTTTTAATTAATCAATAAAAGGGCAGTAAATCCCATCCCGGACTCTTACAGTACCTGCTGCTGGTCTCCCGTTGGCCTGAAATGGATTTGAGGCAGGAGCGGCTTGTGGTATGGCAGTAGAGACAAAAGGATTTGTTGACGGGCCTGATGGACGACAAAAAAAAAGAAAAAAAAAAAAGACAAACACATGCTCTATTAGCACACCTTCAAGGATGGTGACCGTCACTTAAAAACTTTCTGAATGTGCTTCTGCATTCAAAATACCTTCCAATAATATTTAGATATTTTCCAAAGTAGTTACACTGCATTTAGCAACGACATACAACCAGCCGTCCTATTGCTTTAACGTTATACATGATATACAGCATGTACACAGTATCGAACTCCTTTAGAACTTCGAACTCTAAAGATTTCGAACTTTAGAACTACACCACCTCCAACACACCTTCACCAGTTAAGATCCATTTTTATGAGTAAATATAAATTTCCTTATAACATATAAACACAAAGTGATCGTAGAGGGGAAACAACGCGGCCTGGGATGGTGAACTATTACCGTATTCACCCTACAGTACTGATATTAAAGAAAACGACAGCGGATACTATGGAATAAAATCACTGTCAAAAATATTCGTGCGTAAAAAAAAAAAAAAGGTGTGTGTGTAATCTACGGCCACGACAGCGTACAGATACGAGATTTTGTGTGTTTGTTACAATACAACTCTGAAATATACGACTCTGACCGCTTACAGATACGAATCTCGTTGTTACAACTCCTCTGTTTCACGGACGAATTGTGAAATTACGGGTACGAACGCTGTGCGTGAAACCACTGTCAAAAATACGTCATCAAGATCACAGGCATTACTATCAGAGGGAAGATTAATCGATTCCATGATATGCGCATGATTCTGAGTGCTTACTTACTATAGTTAAACTATCTTCTTAATATTAATCCTTTCTGTAATTAGTGATAACTAACCCTTAGAAATTTGGGTGGAATTGTGCACTTACCTGAGACGATGAGTGAGCTATTGGCTGCTGATCCGCCATTTTGGCGCCTGTGGTTTAAACCGCTAAAGGGCTCATGCGCATATCGTGGAATCGATTAATCTTCCCTCTGATAGTAATGCCTGTGATCTTGATGACGTATTTTTGACAGTGGTTTCACGCACAGCGTTCGTACCCGTAATTTCACAATTCGTCCGTGAAACAGAGGAGTTGTAACAACGAGATTCGTATCTGTAAGCGGTCAGAGTCGTATATTTCAGAGTTGTATTGTAACAAACACACAAAATCTCGTATCTGTACGCTGTCGTGGCCGTAGATTACACACAAATCTTTTTTTTACGCACGGATATTTTTGACAGTGATTTTATTCCATAGATACCAAAGAAAACACGCTTGTATGTGTAATTACAGTACACATAGGGGTGAGGTCAGTATTTTACATTCTAGCACTGCGGGAGACACAGCAGTACAGTATACAGGTTTACATTTACATTCTTTTTTGTTTAAGGGTAATGTATTAAGCTGAGTTTGAAATAATATTTACGGTTTTTGGAGGTATATTTAGGGTTTAAACTATAAAAATAGGCATTTATAGGCAATTTTTCTAAAAAATTTGTGGTTTTTCACAATTCACTGTAACGTAACCCTCGCCATTTTTTTTTCATTTTGATACTTGCAAAAATTGTAATACAGAGTGAATCAGCACCTAGTTATTGTATCAGGAGGTGATTCCTCCTCCATAATAATAGGTATTAATATACATTAAGAGTACTTTGTGAACTCGGTGAACTCGATGTTCACTAGGTTCAAGTTGACTTTTATTTCTTAGCTTTCAGCGAGGAAAAACTATTGCGTACATCATTGTTTTTTATCTTATTTAGCCCTATTCGAGGATGGCTCAGCAAAGGTTGAGGATGGAGCCGGCTTTATAATCCAATAACCTGTCGCTCTGTCTGATTCTCATTTAAAAAAAAAAAAATTTTAAAAGGAGAAAAAAAATAAATTCAAAAAGGGTTGTTTTTCCATTTCTATGGCTTTATAGCCAAAAAACACTGCGTACCAAAGGTGTTTTCAAGATCAGTGCAAGTGGCCTTGAGCTCTCCTGATGACCTAAACTGCATACAGCCGTGTGTGCGCGCGCGCGCGCGCGTTTGAGACTTCTATTGATACTGACTAAAAAGTAGGTCATTCCTGTCACTGTCACACAATCGGGGTGATGCTAAATGCATCAAAAAGAAACGCACTCGTTCCCAATGTGGATCAGATATGATGGCTGTTCAATGCGGCGCCTGTGGGTTTGGCCCGGTAGAATAAAATCAACTGTGGAAAATCAAGCATGATGCAGCCGAGAAAACACTTTTGAGAGCACGAGAGCCTTTAGTCTGCCTTTAGGTGGAGGCTGTTCCATAAACGCTGCAAACATCATCGATGTGATCGAGTGCTCTGCCAGATTATAAAAAAAATATATATTACCTTTTCTTAAGAGACGACAGTAAGAGGTGTTCGACATCACTACGGCCTTGTACTGAACTGGATGCCACATGACTAAATTCTATTAGTATTATTATCTGGGGACCTCGTGTGATTTAGAAATTATCCCGGATATAGAGTATTTATCCTGAGACGTGCGTCTCTTAAAAGTGTGTTGCAATAAAAAGAGAACAGGAGTGTGTGTGTGTGTGTGTGTGTGTGTGTGAGAGAGAGTTATCGTGCTCTGTGTCATTTACATTTCACCATTCATCTAATAACTTGACCTGTACATACGCTTCATTTATCTGCAACATATTAACCTCGAATTATGACGTAAACCTCCTCGCTTAATAGTGCATTATTTTGCATCGACTTCTGTTTAGAAAGTAAGCACTCTGCTGTTTATATGATACAGCCAGAACAATAATGGGATTTCCAAGCATCCTTTTTTGCTTTCGCTCTTCTGAAGGTTTTCAGCTTTCTCTTTCTACACATTGTATTGTTGTGTGGTGTACAGCGATGTGACACAGCACAAAAAATACTTTTAAAGCATTCCGACGCAGGCCTAATTCTTTAGAGATGATGGATAAAGTGAGCCAGACAGCAGTCATTCCCAAATCCCTTAATGTTTGTCCTCCTACAACCACCGTCCCCGATAACCCGTTATTAATGTTGTTATACCTCTATCTCACCTGTGCGGTTTGACTATGCGAAGACGGACGCGTGGAAAGATGGAAACTAGGGCTGCACGATTAGGAAAATATGCGATATGGTTGTTGAATATTGCGATAACGATATTTCTTGCGATATAACATTTCCCTCGAGAAATGCATTTTTTATTATTATTGCCTATTTTTTTTTATTTACTTATTTATATGTAATGATCATACTAAAATAAAGGTAATAGATATTCGTCTGATGTAATTAAATCTAATTCAGGCTAAAAAGAAACTATATGACAAGGAAGTTGTAAATATTTAGACTTCAAAACACTATGAATGACTTAAACCCCTCAGCAGATATTCTGACTTCTGGTTTGCTGTTACTATAAACCTGCCAACACAATATGAATTTCAAACATTACTTTTTATTTACATGTAACCATACACTCATCAATAGTGTCTTAAAACAAGAGCATCTTTTAAACAAAATATTCTCTTTGGCTTGCCTGTTCTTGCAACTCTTTGCGATATGGTTATCGCGTACGCCATTATCGCAATAATAACGATATTTTTTTGATATAACGTGCAGCCCTAATGGAAACCTAATCACGGCGCCAAAACCCACAGTGAATCATGATGAACATACGGAGAGATAAGTGTATTAGTAGTTAACAGATTATGGCAGAATAATTATAAATGTCTTGACTAAAACAACATGCATGAGGAATCACAAAAAAAAAATAGTTTTTTTTTTTCCTGCAATGGGAAGGTACTTTAACTAGTTACTTTTATGAGAAAGTAACGCTGTAATGTAACGGATTACTTTTTGAAGACGGTAATTTTGTAATGTAATTAGTTACTTTAAAAAGTAACGCCCCCCCAACACTGATTATAGACATTAGTCTTGTGCGAATCGGCTGTCTGTGATTTGCGTATATAAATTTTTTGAATCCTGTTCGGCATTTTTATCCATCATCCGTAAAGAATGGAGGCTGTGCTTTGAAAGTATTTTGGGTGCTGGATCACATCGATGTACAGTACACCATACAATAAAAACAATGTGCAGAGGAGATGTGCTGAAAACCATCAGAAGAGCGAAAGCAAACAAAAAAAAATTATTAGCAAGCAATGGATGACATGGCAGGATGTGGTAAACACTCTGCTGTTTATATCATACAGTTAGATCTGTAATGACATTCCCAAACAATAGCTGACCCAAAATAGTGCACAAGTACACGAGGAGGTTCACGTCAAAATGTGAGGTTAATGTGTTACAGATAAATCAAGCGTACAGCTCGAGCTGTTAGATTATAACCCGGTCTACCATCTTCTTTGGTTTAATCTTCCATGTCATTGGGACCGACACCAACCCACCAAGAACTGTCCAGGGAAAGACGGATCTACGACCGCATTCGAATGCGACAACCGAGATGAAAGATCTCTGCACACATGAGCACATCCACTAATATCACGCGTTTCTGATCTCTCATGATGGGTTAAAGAAATATAGATATAGAACCGTGAATCTTAATCATATCACCAAATTGCTGTAAGTGGGGAAAAAAAAGCCATAATACTAAAATAAATACTAGGAAAATGTTTGAATGTGGCGGCGTACAAAGCGTTCAGAGTCTTTAACCTCCCCACTAGTAAAAAGACGCTGTAGTGTTTTACCTCCAAAGCCCTGGGGGAGCGCTGCCTGAGAGGGCTGCGGAGGTACAGGTACACCGGGTGGGGCTCCAAACACAGACCTAGAGAGAGAGAGATAAATACAAGGTGAGTAATATCAACGTTTATCATGTGTAGATGGCAAAGTGGATTTGGGAAATACCTTTGACTGACCTGATACCTCAAATAAGCCTTGTTTACAAACATGAGCAGAAAAGCAAATGAAATTAAAATGTTTTGGGAACATATTTAGGGTTTAAACTACAAAAACAAGTGTTTTTTTTTTTTTTATACCACATCCAAAATGAGTAATTTCTCTCAATTCGTGTGCGCTCTAGGAATGTTGCGTAACCCCCATGAATTTTGAGAGGCGACTGTATTATACAATAACTGGGAGAGTCTGCGATATTTAATGACTGTTGTTTTGAGCACATGCTAGAGCCTTGCAGAAATAAAACAAGACCTGATATGTTAAACGGCTCTAGATGCCAGAAATCTTGTTGGGGGGGGAAAAAAAAACCAGCAGCAATTTACCGAGCATATTGGGTGTGGTTAAGCGTTTATTTACCCCTGGGTACTGGTGGCAGTGCCAAAGCTGCTGCTACTGGGGGGAGGGACGCTGAAAGAGGTGTCTAGTGCAGCCAGTGCGGCGTAGCGATCACCGCCCAACATGGCTGCCTGAGGAGGGGGCGGGCCCACACCTGCAGAAGGAGGAGCCGAGCTCGAACCTTAGAACAGACCAAAAAAAAAAAAAAAAAAAAAAAAAAAAACATGATGACAGCGTTACAAACCAACACTCGATGTTGTTAAACGCTTTGGTGCTCCACAGCTCGTGGTATTTGATGTGTCGAGTGTGTGAGGAGCACCTTGCTCGGTCTTGCCAGTGCTGAAGATGTTGTCCAGGTCAGCGAGCGCGGCGTACCTGTCCGCGGTCACGGCACCTGCGTCGCCTTTAGACCCGCCCCCTGAGCAGTTGGCCTGGGAGGATCCGTACGTAGCAAAGTCAGCGCTGCAGGACTTGGGGAAGTTGTCGAAGTTGGCAAAGTTGGCATTGGCCAGTCCTGCTGAGCCGGCTGTTCAACCAGAGACATGGCGAAACATGGTAAATAGGGACATTTTGAAGGAGAACCTACTTCAAACTGTGTGTTTCTCAGGAGAATCTTAATATAGGCCACCTAGATTTCTAGAAACACGTGAACCTCTGTTAATATGGGGGGAAAAAGTAATAATAATTTAAAAAACAAGTGCTGACGACCATGTCGTCTGTAACCTAAAACTAGCACGTCTACATTCATACGAATCCAAATTGAAGGAAAGACCTTTAAATCCAATGATGTTTTATCCCGTATGGTAAACAAACAGCTATCTAGAAGTTAACTGATCTTAAGAGGGCAGACTTAAACACAGATCTCCGGGTAAACAAACTGTAAAATTTAGCTGCTGATGGGGAAAAAGGGAAAATCTCTGTACCGAAGTAAAGTCATTTTAACAGAGATGATTCTGCGCTTGATCGATCATTGCTCGGGATTATTTCTACCTCGACTTGTTGCGCCAATTCACTCTATACCGAATCACTGATTCACTGAAATTAAATTTGTGGGTAAATTTCACTGAAAAGCAGAAACACAGATCATACACTAAGTAGCCAGTAGGGGCAGCGTGGAGGAGATTTCTCCCACACTGCAGCTTGATCAGGACATTTGAGAATCTGACAAGCTGTAAAATTTAGATGGCATTTACACGGGAAAGAAAGAAGCAAATAACTAAAGAATACAAAGACTATAATCGTAAAAAAAAAAAAAGAAAAAAAAAAGCAATAATTCACCAATCAGACACAATAAACTAGCACAGGTGGACAAAGAACAGATGTTAAAGATGAAGCATGATACATGAGAAAAACATGAGTAGAGAAGTAACTGGGTGAATAAGACATTTAGATGATTGAATGTGCGTGTACCTGCTTGTGGAGGCTGAAATTGTGCGTGAGTGGCGGAGGGGAACGCAGCACTGGGTGCCGTGCCTGTAGCAGCCGAACTCCCAAATGCTTCGAAATTTGCAAAGTCTGTGCTAGCGTTAGCATTCTGTGCTGCTGGAGGCCACAACACACACAAAAATGAGATGAGTAATATGAGATGCAAATACATGGTGAGATGATAGTCACACAAATCGTGTCATGTTTTATGAAAAAACTAAATTAACTGAAATCATGGCATCACCATGGAAACAAAAACAAAATAAATCAATGGGTACAATGCTAATGGTTAAAAAAAATTATCAGGGCTGGGTTAAAAGGTTTCCTTCTAATTCACGATGTCCACCACAATGTATGTGTAGGAATATAAAATTCTCCAACAGGTGGCGGTAGAGTTTTACCTGTATGGCTACTGAAATTGGCAAAGTTGGCGAAGCCGGCGCTGCCCGTGGACTGTGATGTCGGAGCGGCGAATATGTCACCGCCCAGATCGCTGAGCAGATCGAACTTCCTGTCCTGCTGGCTTAACTGAACACGTGACACTACAGGGGACTGTGAGGGACAAAACACGTAGGTAAAATAAAAAAAATCATAAAAAAATAAATAAATAAATAAATAAAAACTGTTTAGACAGAGCCAGGAGATTACGTTAAACAGGGAGAGACAAGACAGACATCCGGAGAAAACACTTTTAGTCAGTGAGATACAGCGAGTCCCCAACTTACGAACGAGTTCCATTCCGGGAGCCTGTTCGTAAGTCGGATTCGTTCGTAAGTCAGGCAAAGTGAGCCTTATACACCTTTGACACGAATGGTTCCACATTGCTCTCTGTGCGAAGACTGTGCTTCCAAATCACAGGGTGAATCCTACAGCGGGGTCAGCTGACTTTGTTTAAAGGAAGCCCCGGGAAGACACCGCTATATGACGTTTACTGCCCATTTGAACGAACGCCATTTAGTCTTAGAGCTGTTTTTCACTATATTGGACTTTAGACATTCTTTAAATTCACTTGCACACTGAAAATATTGTACATTATTATAAATATTGGTATCTGGCAGTGTAATTTATTTTATTTTTTTGTACAATGCATGTGAGCTACTTCCACGATTTGTAGATCCACGGTGGATCTGCGTAAATAGTGGACCTGTACACTACCCAATACCCTACGCAGTGCACATTACTGGGAGTCAAAAAAATAACAAAATTAACCCTACCATTCATAGTATACACAATGAATGCTAAAAGTGACTACTCTGCCCGTAATGTAGCGTTAAACATTGTTGTAAAAGCAACAGGTGTTGTCTATCTCCCAGAGGTGTGTGTGTGTGAGTGAGTGAGTGAGTGAGTGAGTGAGTGAGTGAGTGAGTGAGTGAGAGAGAGAGAGAGAGAGAGAGAGAGTGTGCGCTTACCTGGCTGGGTGTATTTCTGCTCAGGTGCAGAGCAGGCGCCGTCTCTCCCAGCAGGGTTTTCAGAGGCCGCACTTCCGGAGTGCTGTTTGTGCTGCTGGCTGAGGAGCCCGACATCGAGGCATGGACCGAGGCTACCACCTTGGCTTGATCTGGAGGAACATACCTGAGGGCAAAGATGGGGAAATGGAAAAAGATTTTTAGGCATCATAAATTGATGATAAAAAAAAAAATCATAATAAAAGACGAAGATGAAAAGAACGTCAAAGAAGAGCATAAGTTTCCATCACATGACCGAAAACACATTGCAGGCATTTGGACGACTCTAAAATGAGGATAAACAAAATTAAAAAAATAAAGCTTCTCTGATTTGTTTGAAACTGGTTTGGGCTGAACTTTAAACTTGACCATCTGGTATCAAAAACCATCAATCAGAATAACTTGGGAATAAAAGTATTACACGTCTCTCAATCCAGAAACTTTTTCTCCAGGTTTTATTCTGTAGACACTTGTAGACAAAATGTTTTAAACGAGTAAATCAAAATTCAGTTTTAAAGTTCTTAGATAAAAAGTAAGTAAGGGAAGATGTTTAACATTAAATAACAAAAATGGACTCTCCATGAATATAGCTATTGAAGATGGAATGGGGGGGGGGGGTGCAAGTACCAAACAAAAAGAATTGAGGAAAAGATGAAAGCATAACCTGCATCAGAGTACAAGATCTCGGACCGCGGCGAAAATCTTGTCATGTTATTATTATTTAAATAAAAAGAAATAAAAAGTGCTAAAACATCTGGTTGCTTTCTGAACCCACAGTTCTTCTCACAGCGTTTCAAAAGTAATCATTTCTTTAACACGGGATCCTGCTGAACTCATAAGCAGCATCGTAAACCAAAACACTCACCATCGTTTTTTCTCATATTTTTCCTGGAGGAACTCTTTGACTTTCTGCGGTTCCCTGAAGTCAGGAACAGCTGAGGTTCTGTCATCGTAGAGGCCCAGCCAGATCTGTTTGCACACCTACAGAAAGGAAAAACGAAGAGAGGAAAAAAAAATTATCTATCTATCTCTCATTTGTTTAACACCGTAAACAAACTGGGGAGAAGAAAAAAAAAAAAAAAAAAACCAGGGCCAGGATTTGTTCCCTGAATGATCTCTGACTGAGCGCTCGTCTCTATTAGTTTTACTGAAATATCTTACACACACTTAAACTGCATAAATCAGTCATCACTCTGATGTCTTCCTCACTCTCATTTGATCACTCAGGTTTGTTGACGGTGAGGTGATTGTTTGCTTTACATCTCAGTTCCCCCTCATGTTTGTGTTTCCTTCTGGCTCTCCCTTTTAGTTATGATGTCATAGTTAGTCCTGCCGGAGTCCCTGCTTGCACTCTACAGTAAATATACATTCACATTATACATTGTGACTGTGACCTAACTGCCATCTCTCCTCCTCTTCTCTTCCTCCCCCTCTTTCTCTTTCCTCTCTCCCCCCCCCGTCTCCCCCTTTCACTCTTTCTCTCTCTCTCTCGAGCTACACATGTCGTTCCTGAGCTGCCAGTGATCCAGACTCCCTCTGCCCTCCGGACCTGTCTGATCCATCCTGGTGCCCCGTTTCTGGTTGGAGGTCTCGTCACATGGATGCCCCGTGTGTCTCTTTGGGATTAGGGTTGGGTATCGTTTGGGTTTTTTTTCGATACCGGTGCCAAATCGATACTTTGAAAACGGTACCGGTGCCAAAACGGTGCCTGAACTGATACTTTTAAGCCACAAAATTATAGAGGATGACTCAAGAATGAATTTTTATTGAACAAAATGTTATGCTTAAAATTGAATATATTAAAAGTTTAAAGTATATATGAATATGTAAGCTTCAAAGTTTAGCAATTCTTTTGCAGAAATTTCACCATATTTGACTTTTCTGTCAAAATACGACACCTTTCCTGACTTAGTCCTGCATAGGACCATGCATAGCCTTCTTTGAAATGGTACTGTAAATGGGGTCACTGTTGTAGTGCTACTAGTACTACAGTAGCTGGAAAGCCATAATTATAAACAGAATCCATGTTATATTAGTTTTTTACAAATCGTTTGACTATTTGTTAGCATGAATATAAGATTTGCATTTTGCTATTAACATTACATTATCCTACTACTAACCTGCGGAAAGGCTGCTGACGTCATCATAATCGGTGACTCCTTTTTGCTACAGTTGGTGTGACTGGGACTGAGGGTCGTCCACACTGATAGCGCCAGCTGTTGTCCACAAGCTGTTAAACACGGTGCCTCCCTCTGCTTTTAACTTTATTCTGTCTGCCCTCCTGAATGTTTCATTAGATTTAACGTGTTTCCGCCTTTACACGCAACTGCTGTGAAACATTCGCTGCACGTCGCGGTGCCGGAATCCTTTCTTGTGAAATGCAGGCACACTTTCGACCGTTTAGTTTTAGGCATTTTAACGAAAGTTGTTTAATTTAGCATGCTAAGCTATCGGTAGGCTGCCTGCTGCCGTCAGAGCGAGTGTAACGTTAGTTACTGTATTCACGCGCATCTCGGATGGTCTCTCATTTCCGGATGATTTGTGCTTTTAATTTCTTTAATTTAATCTAATATACTATTAATCTACAAAAATATATGAATCTAGAGAACAAATATTTCAATCGACAGTTCAGGCATTTAAGTGGCACCGAAATGAGGCACCGAAATTCGCGTTCTGTTTCGGTCCAGTACATACCGGTTCTATAGGTACCGGTGCCGTCTTGGCACCGGTGTTCGGTACCCAACCCTACTTGGGATGCGTCTGGTGTCTGGGGATGATTCTCGCTACTTAGAAGACAGTTCTGGCCTCGACTGGTGTTAGCAGCTGTTTCTCTGAGGACTTGACAATTCGATAGCTCCAATAACTATCTCCAATAACTACCTGGACTCCATATTAACATCAACTAACATCAACTATTATAGCTGAACTGCCTGCCACCTAACACACTGTATAAATGCAGATCATTTTTCACCCAGATGAGGATGGGTTCCCTGTTCAGTCTGGTTCCTCTCAAGGTTTCTTCCTATTACCATCTCAGGGAGTTTTTCCTTGCCACTGTCGCCCTCGGCTTGCTCACCAGGGACTATCTGAGCATTTTGATTCATACACATTCACATTCCATACAAACTTAAATAATTCTTTTGATTGTGTAAAGCTGTTTTGAGAGAATGTCAATTGTTAAAAGCGCAATACAAATAAAATTTAATTGATAGTGGTTTATAGAGTTAATTAGTAAGTCTATAAACCTAAACTTTTGGCGACAACAGCAATAGTAGCTCAGCCTGTTTTTTTTTTTTTTTAATCTGACTGGAAAACGAGACATGGAAAGGAAGGGCTGATCAACTCTGATACTAATGTTAAAATTCTATTGATTTAAAAATAATTCACCCCTTCGATCCCTAGTCCCTACAATCAGTGCAAAAAATTGTGCTAATTTCTAAAAAAAATGTTTTTAAATACACACATGAAAGAAGAACCAACGGTCAGTAAGAGAAGAACAGGTGTATCGCTGGCTTTGAAATTAAAGCTAGTTACATTCTCTGTGCCTGTGACCCGAGCCCCGCCCCCTCGACTCTCACACCATGATATTATCACATGCAGTATACAGAATCATATCTTTGCAACCAGATGAGGTAGAAATGAGCCGTTAGCAGCTGCTTTTCTACAATGTCTCCAGGAATTGTATCTAGATTTATAGATATAATTTATACTTACATTATTATCTACATATATAAAATAAACTGTAAAGTGGGCGTGTCTGCACATTTAAGATACTTGCAAAAAAAATAAAAATAAATAAATAAAAAAAACTTCAAGATGGGTTTTGGATCTCGTATGCTACTTTGAAATGTCAATGGAAAAATACCCTTATCATAAAAAAATAAAAAAATAATAAAAATAGACCTTAAAAAATATTAGCTCATCTCAAAATATAACAGATGGCGCTGTAGGTTTTTTTTAATATGCACTTATTAAATTCCACGTGAGCAAAGTCGCAGGCACAGCATGGTGCTGGTTGATGAGGCTTCAGATGACATTACATGAAAACACACACGTGCGCGTACACAGTGGCGAAAGCATTACGAGAATGAAAAAAAAACTAATTACTACATAATTAATAAATGTTTTTTTTTTATGAATTAATACATTGATTAGAGGTTCTGAATTTTTTTTATGTCGTTTCTTTTTGTTTTATTTCTCCAGTGCTACTCGTATAGGGCTGCAACCAAGTACTATTTTGACACTCAATCTAAACTATTGATTATTGAAGTGATTAACTGATTACAAATGAAGCATTTTTTTTTAATAACTCTTACTTAGCAATCAGCTAAATAAAAAAAATAAATAAAATAAAATAAAAAAACCTTAGGGGAAATGTTGTGGAAACTAACAATAAAGAGATAAAAATTAATACTTGATTAAAAATGTTTTTCCTGATAAAACAAAATCTAAAACCAAGGAAAAGCAAAGCAGCAGCAATAAACTTAAGACAAGTAAAGTTTAAAGATACCTAAGGAGAATATACATTATATCTCATTAGTGCATGAGTGCGTTGCACATGTGTGTTGCTGTGAGCTGGGTGGGGGGGTGGGGGGGGGGGGGGAATGCCTCTTTTCCACTGCATAGTACGGCACGACAAGGTTCAGTTCAACTCACTTCGGTTCGGCGCAGTTTGGCTCGGTTTGCGCTTCCACTGCAGTTTAGTAAGGCTTTAGAGTGGGCGGGATTACTCACGTGTCGTTTAGTCACGGCGCCGCTACTGCCGTGACATCATCGTAAACGCGCCACAAACACAACAATGGAGCATATCGCCGGCATGGTGTTCTTCATTCTCGGCATGTGGATGTTTTTAACAGCGAGACGAAGGAGTTTGTTTCAAAAGAGGCCGGTGGTTAATACAAAAAGGTGCGTGCGATCCTTCTCTGGCTGTTCTAAATATAGCGGTTCTGTTGTGTCTCGTGTCGCAAGTTCGGTGACGCAGTAATGACGATTTTCTCCGGCTAATCAGTGACCAGCAGAGTTTACACGTCACGTTTTGGTAACGGTTCGGCGCGCTTGGAACCTCGGCTGAGGTGGTACTAAAAAAAAGGACCAGGTACCAGGTACTGTTCCCAGTGGAAAACCCCCCAAAAGTGAGTAGAACTGAACCGTGTCGTACTATGCAGTGGAAAAGCACCAAAAAAAAAAAAAAAGTAGAGCAGAAAACACGTGTGCAGCGCTGAAAAGCTAGCAGTAGTGCATTTCACCTTTAAAAAAATTCACATTGAATTGAACCAGAAATAAAAACCGGACTCTCAGCAACACAATCAGTAATAATCCACATCCTCTACACAAAGCGGCCACGCCCCTCTACAGTACAAAGTCTTGCACTCTGATTCTAGCGGCTTTCTGCTCGAGTTAAGAGTAAAATGTTTACACAAGTCTGAGATATTTGCTCGTTAAGTTGTTTGCCGTCGTGCTCTTACTCAATTCACAACAGTGAACCTGACACGTACATGGCGAAGCGCTCACAGAATCAAGCACGACGACATCACGAACGAATCAACAATCACATTTGTTTCCAACTAATATGATTAAATCGTTGCGAAACATGACATGACACTTGTCCTTGTGTACTCCAAACGTTAGAGAAACAAACATCCCCTTAGAGAAAACGGCACAATATAAATATACGGTCAATCCCCTTTAGAGTACATCAAGCACAGGACACCATGTGAGACAGACAGATCAGCGAACACAAGAAGCAGCTATAAAACTGGACGATATTGATGGCTCTGATTAAACACCAACACAGAGACCTCACACACTCGGCAACACTGACACCATTTAGAGATCATCAATGAAGTCAGTCACACACAGACACACACACACTCTTTCAAAAGTGTTGTGAGGCTATTTATTATGTAGAGGATGAGCAGTCACGGTCACACACACACGACAAAAAAAAAAAAAAAACTTTAAACAGATCATTATTTGACTAAACGATGTGCTCAACAGACAAGTATACAACAAACTAATGACAAGAAGAAAAAAACTCGACTGGGGAACCTGGAAAAGGCATAAGAGGAAAAAAATGAGGAAGAAAGAAGTTAGGCAAAGAGATGAAAAAAAGAAAAGGAAAAGTAGGAGTCAGCATGTTTTCAGAGCAGGATCGAGACGAGGATCGGATTTCTCGCGGACGCAGCACTCTTCTTACGAGTCTTGTGACTCTCAGATAAATAAAAGCGATGAAAGAATAAACACTTGAAATTCTATCCATTTCTCTAAGAGCAGCAGGGTCGATTTCGTTACAGATCTACGGTACATATTGTGAGGAAAGACTCTCGGGCGTGTCGGACTGATTAAACAGTGGCGCTTTCCAAAACCGCCCTGATCGAGATGAGAGTTGGGAAAGAGAAGAAGGAAGAAGAAACCAGAACACTGTGTAATCGTTTTTTTCTTTTCTGCAAGTCTAATATTTATTTTAATAAAAATGCTTGTATAGAGGGATGGGATTGCAATGTGTGTGTGTGTGTTTGTCTTAAAAACTTCAAGGTCAAAGCTTTAACAAGTTAAGTGTGTTAATGCTCATCTAAAATACACTTCAGACAATGATTTTATCAAAAAAAAAAAAAATACTGCAAACACTCCTCCTCCAAATGCACTGTTTTAGTGTCTATGTAAATGAGCTACTGCTTAGACACACACACCAGAGAACAGCAAGCAGTTCCCCTTTGCTGAGGAACAAGCCATTAAAGGGTTTCCCTATTATGAGGTCACACGTACTTCTGGATTGTGATAGTCAAACGTGACAAAGCACTCGTGGCTCTCAACCCACAGTCGCACCAGGAGGGACTCGCCAGCCTCGTGCTCACGCGCCGGGTGGACGCTGCTTCTGGCCCACACGTGCACATCCATCACATCTTTATGTCGCCTTGTATTATAACATCCCTTTTGAGTCCCATCCCTAATAGGTTTTAGTAATAAATAAAAATCATAATGAATAAAACCTGTTGTGACGTGGGGTTATAGGGATATAATCCACTTCCTGTCAGGTTTTGCTTTACCCTATGGTCATCCCTAGTGAATTTTTTTTTTTTTTTTTTTTTTTTTTTAAGATTAATGCATCCAAAGCTCTCAAAAATAGTGTTAGCATTGATTCATCACGAAGTTTAAACAAACAATAATATAATACAATTAGGGCTGCAACTAACGATTATTTTGATAATCGATTAGTTGGCTGATTGTTTCGATTAATCGATTAATCGGATAAAAGCTGGCCGCTTCTTTAATTTGATGTTTTGCTCTCGATTAATTGGATAAAAGCTAGACGCTTCAATTTGATGTTTTGCTTAACTATATAAAACCATAAATCAGGGTATTAATGTATAAAAGTAAACTTTAAAAAAACGCAATAGCCACATAGAGTTTAATTATCTTTAATTTTGACATTTAAACCTTATTTTTTGTAAATCAACATTTTTGTTTTTAACAGTAATTGCAGGTGGCAAGTTGACTGTGTATATACAGTGCATATATCTATATATATCTATCTATATATATATATATATATATATATATATATATATATATATATATACACACACACACACACACACATATATATATATAGTTTAAAAAATAAAAACACACTGACATTCAGTTGTTAAGAATGACCTCAATTTTAAATTCTCTTAAATTAATTAAACTTAATATGAATAGACTTCTAGATGATATTATTTTTAATTGAAGTGTCTACTACATCCTTTTCACGGTTTACACGGTTTATTTCGATCCTCTCGTGTGTATTTTATCCTTTTTTTTTTTTTTTGGTCTCAATAAAAAAATAAATCAAAATATATAGATCATTTTGCTATACTAGACATTCTCGCAATACGGCGACGTAGGAAGAGAGAGAAAAAAAGAAGAAAAACTCGCCGCTACTGGGTTCACTCTGTTTATTTTGCCCTTTTTCCGCATTTCCCCATGTACAGCCTGTAGGATGATGGGATATATCCGGTCCTCCGAAGTGTAAAATGAACGTGAAGAAAACGAACTAGAAGTGTTTTCCTTGTGTTCGTTGGGATTTGAACGCCAAGAAAAAGCTGCATGCAACGTTTTTTTTTTACACCGTGTAACCGCGCAGCCGGACAAACGCACGTCACCAAAGCCCGTGTGAACTCTCTCACTCACTCCTATGTATGTGTAGAAAACCCTCGGTGCTTCATCCGCGCTCACCGGACACTACGACTGGCAGAAAACGCTCGATTTTAACGCCCGATAAGAGGTGTTTAATGTAAACTGCTCCCATACCTGGGAGGACTTGGGGCGCCGCGCTTTTTCCTGCAAACGCTTGTGTAACCTCCATTGCGCGAGCGACTGTGTATCTGTGTGTGTGTGTATTTGTGCATCTTGTGGTCGCGCTCCTCAATAACGTGAGCAGCCCAACTAATCGATAACGGCATTCGTTGACAACGAATTTCATTATCGATAATTATCGATTTTATCGATTAGTTGTTGCAGCCCTAAATACAATAAATGACCAGTGGTGTCACAGTAACCTGTGATCCGTTCATATGTTTCTATTCCAGAACATTAAATACAGTGGAACCTCGGATTACGAGTAACGCGGTTAACGAGTGTTTCGCAAGACGAGCAAAGATTTTTAATAAATTGACTTGAAAAATGAGCATTGTCTTGGTTCACAAGCACCGAGTATCATGCATGCGCTTCTTGTTTTGACGCCAAGCGTCACGATTACAACTGAGCCAACGGTTTTTCTCTCTTGCGCTGTGGAATTGTAGGTAATAGTCTCCCCTGCTGGGCCATTGTGCTCGTCTCTTACTGGTATAATCAACATTCGCGTACGCGTGTACTGTTGACTAGAACACACTGACCATATGTGTGTGTAAAACATTTTATTTTGTGTGTGTGTGTGTGTGTGTGTGTGTGTGCGTGTACACAGCACGCATGTAAAGCAAAAGCAAGTCTCATTAGAGAGGTTAAAGATCCATTTTCTCTCTCTGCTCAAGACTCAGCCTGCTGTGTGCGTCATTGCGTCACACACGAGAGAGACACCTCCTACTTTCGCCTTCATAGACACACACACTCTCCCTCTGCTCTACACAGAAACACTGCTCTGTCGCAATTCTTTTCAAAGGTAAAGTGCAGGTTAATTAGTTTAATTTTTACTTTACAGCAAGCAGTGATTCCGTTAGTGTGTCAGATTCATTCATTCATTTTCTATACCGCTTAATCCTGTGTTCAGGGTCGCGGGGACCTGGAGCCTATCCCAGAGATTTCTTGTTTATTTTTCCAACAAAACAGTGTTTCTGTTGTGTGCGCGTGTGTGTGAAAAGCGTGGAGGGAGGGTAACCGTGTAAGACAAGATGGGGGAGAGGAGAGCTTACTTTAGATTCTCACACACACAAAGTATTTTAACTTTTTCTTAAAGGAAAAGTGCAGGTTAATTAGTTTTTTTACTTTATATTTTGTATTAATTATTTTTATGTATGTATTTTTTGGGCTGTGGAACGAGTTTCCATTATTTCTTACAGGAACATTTGGTTTACGAGTGTTTTGGAATACAAGCCCGCTTCCGTAATCCAAGGTTTCACTGTATTATTATCCAAAACAAACATTATTGGTTTATACATTTTAAATTTGTTAAATTATAACAATTGTTTAAAACGATTAACAACCTTAATATGAACCTCCACAAAATGGCAAAATTACAGTTAGAGATTAAATGAGGTAATGTCGCTGGATACTGATGAAACGCAATTTGTTTACTGTTGAGGCCATAAGCTGATTTGTTGCTAACGTCATGGGATTGAAACTCGTAGAGCGTTTCGACTTTCCGAACAAGGATTTTAGATGGAGGTTTATTTTTTATTCTTTGGCTTTTCCTAGTCGGGAAGACGAAGGGGACAAATTTTAATTACCATAAAAAAAATAAAAATAAAAAAAATCTGTCTAATTCTTTGACCGACTGACTCACTCCGAGCCGACCGGATCGCTGTGCGCAATAACACATTATTCAAACGCCCAAGCGAGGTGGCATTATTAGCTTCTGATTCGATGTTACCTCATTTCCATGCTTCTGTAGAAATTCTATTTCCTGTTGCGTGAAGGTCGTCATGGAGATGGACTTCACTCTGTGGGGGGGGTTCAATCCTCGCCTGAAGACAGACAAGAAAGAGAGACAAAGGGTTTGTTATGGTGACCCATGTTGTAGGAAATAAAGATAAATAAAGCATGATAGGGATCTGATTCGATAAACCTGCTTCTATCAGTGATAAGCTGATTCTGGACAAAAAATCATGATAAAAATATGATTGTAAAAAAAGTAAAAATCATGATTGGCTCTACTGTTAAAATCAAGACAAATATACGAGTGTTCACCGCCATACAAACGACCACAGACACACACAGGAAATTCAGCTCGACTTCATAAAACTTGGCCTTTTTCATCTCTAATGACACAAAACAGCACGAGTGGCACACAAACCTTAAAAACGGATCTACATCAACAAGTTCTTCTTTATAATCTGTACGCTGTTGAAACTTTAAACAGGAAATAACAGCTACTGAAAATAAAACACTTCGGACTGCAGCTGCCAGCCAACGCTTCCTGTAAAATATTATAATTATTACACACTCGACTACAGTCCTTAAACCTCAGATGGTGAACGATGCCAATTATCCTGGATCAGTTTGGATGCCGA
The DNA here is from genome assembly GCA_030522415.1 of Channallabes apus. NCBI lineage: Eukaryota > Metazoa > Chordata > Actinopteri > Siluriformes > Clariidae > Channallabes > Channallabes apus. Next base: position 5,362,739 of record CM060126.1, on the reverse strand, counting down.
CATCAATCATATTTTTATACGGACAAAAGTATTTGCACACCTGACCAAGTGAACTTGAACCTGAACATTTCACTGCAGATTTAGTCTCCGATTTGCTGTTCCACTAGATTCTGGTGGTGTTTGTGATCATGCCAATCTCACGAGCATCGGTGATGCTGAAGAGGTTCCAGTTTATCCCAAAGGATTCCCCACTGACCTGAAACATACTTGCAGTCGTAAGTACATTTCCACTGCAAGTTGTTATTTTAAGACATGGAGGTCAGCCTTTCTGGAACAGCGCGAGCAAGAACAAGTATCATGTCGAGTGCATTTACAAAACCCATCCATGGTGAATGGACCATGACGAAACTGTCTCTGATGAAGACCTTCCCAGGAAAGCAAGACCAAAACTGAACTCGGCTGCAGGGGAGACATTGATTTAGAGTCACCAGCCTCAGAAATCACCCACTAACCAACAGCACCTCAGATTAGAGCCGCTTTACAAAGAGCATAAGTAGGAGAAACATCTAAATATCAACTGTCCAAAAGAGATTGTTGTGTATTTTCAACAAACGCCTTGAGAATTGTTTTAGAAAGAAATAAAAATAAATAAATAAATCAGGAACGACCTGATTTAGAAAGTGATCCCCACCTTTTAAGCGGTAGTGTTTGATAGTATTTAGGGCTCAGGCTTGTGCATCTTTTTTTCAGCACAATATGATAAACTGAGGGAGGGAGGATAAATCGCCAATTGAAACCTTGTTCAAGCTCTACAGCGCCCTCTGCTGCTATGGTACAATCAGAACGGCGTCTCTAGTTTCCATTTGATATTTATTTATTTATTTTTGCTTCATCTCCCACTACTATGATCAAATCATTATGTCCCTTTTGGAGTCATTCAATCTATCCGTTACGTCACTTGGAAATCAAGTGCTGCAGTACGTTATGCAACAACCAAAGCAGCAGCCTCGTTTCCCCTCTCGTCTCTCGTCTCAAATTCCTACTCAGCGGGATACTAATCACCGGCCTGATCCTATGTCACCTATGCACCCGTTTCTCACTGCCTTAAGATAAATGTTTTTTTGTTTTGTTTTGAATACTCAAATGATTTATGGGTCACTGTGAAGCTTAACAAACCAAAAAAAACTCATTTAAATAAAAAAAAAAATAAAAAAACATGGGTTTGAAAAAAAAATCCTTAAAATTAGAAACATACTTCTGAAACACACTGTAGGAACGGCTTGCTCTTTGGAAGCAACAGGTGAAAAAAAAAAATGCAGTAGGGCTTAAGACTTTCGCACTACTCATATTTTTGACTACTGAGTGCTTCTTTTTAAACGCCATGCTAGCTTCTACAACTATATTCATGGCGAGAGACAGTTTTTGTTATACAATATTAAAACTAGATAACGTTTAAGATTAAGACATCAGGATTTATTTCATGTAGTTTTTTATTTAGACATTGATCTTCTGACTTCAAACACACGTGAGATGGTCAGGAATCTACAATCTCGTGATCAAACAAGGGGGAAATGTATATTGCGCAGGTCTTTCTTTACATATAAAAACAAAATAAAAAGAAAGAACAGAGCTTTAACTCCGGACAAAAGCAAACAAAAAGCAAAAAATCCTGAATGTGAGGTAAAAAATGCTTTAAATTAAAAATCTAATTGTTTGGTAAGTTTGATCATTTTTGTGGTCTATTTAGACTTGGACAAGGTTCATCTTTTCTCCAAGTAAAGTGTTTTAGTTCACTTGAACAACAAACAACCTAAGAGAACACGTTTCATTCTGTCAGAGTTCTCAAACTATTGTTACTTTTGTCAGCGACTTTCAATTTTAGGCTTAGTCCAGGGATAAATGGCCTTGTGAGTTTTTAAATCATATTTAATCAATCTTATCCTATATTTGTTTGAGTTTTAGTCGACTAAATGTCTGGGAATCAGTCATTATAGTTTTAGTCCGAGGAACCTCAGAGGAAGGACTTAAGTCTAGTTCTAATCAATGGAACCTTTAAGGAATAACGTCTAGTTTTAGTCAATGACATTTTATCAATATGATTATCATTAATTAACCTTACAGTCAGTCTAGTCGAAACTTTTTTTTTTTTTTTATAAAATTTTTCACAAAATAATTAACATTTAAAATGTATCTTTTCAGCTAATGTTTTCTGACAATGATATTTCTTTTTATAATGAATAAGCACTGGTGCTCACGCCATAATGAATGCACACTGTATAGCAGCTGATTGTGACGAAAATAAAAACAGATGTATTATTAGTTTTCATTTCTTTAAAATCACATTAGGGCTGAAACGATTATTCAAGTAATTCGATTCCAAAGAATGATCGAGGCAAAATCTTCTGCCTTGAAGCTTCTTTTAATGAATTTTAAAAGCTTGCGTTATGTTTTTGCGCAATTATTCCGGATGCAATCCGCCAAGTACACACTGACGAAGATGCAGCGCTTACGTCACCCACAAAGCGGAAGGAGACAGCAACAGTTTGCTGTGTAGTGATTTGAGGGAGCGTTCTGTCGCAGCTGCAAAATGGAACGGATCGATAAAATTATCGTTAAACTATAGAAAAATTTTAATTTATTCTAATGCGTGCCTTAGTTTATTTTGATACTTTTTTTTTTTTTTAGTTTTTGCATCTGAGAAAAGGCTTTAAAATAAGAATGTACGTCACTGTAATGCACTTAATTCATCGCAGTCAACTTTAAGCTATTCCTACTATTATGAAAGATTATTTTAAATAATTTAAAAAAGCATTTAAAAAAAAAAGATTTTTCTAAAACCAATTAATCTTCGTTTCTCTTATATATTCTACATTGCTGTTTAATTAATCAAAAGTACATTTTATCCGATTAATCGATTAAATTTTTGGTAGAATACTCGATTACTAAAATATTTGATAGCTACAGCCCTAAATCACATTTTTTACTCTCGTCTTTTTTCATCAACAATATTGCCTTCTGATTTCGTCGCTGTAGCTGTTCAACTGATTTCCGTGATGCCTCTTCATCGTCTCGTCTTAGTCACAGGAAACAAATGTTGTTGACGAATATTTTTCGCTTTGATGAAATCAACACTATGCCTGACTGACATAAGGATATAAAAGCTCTGATATAAAAGGACAGTGATTGTGTAATAAAGCACAAAATTTGCCAGAATACCTGAAACATTTCAGTCAAGTTCCTGCTTGTTTAGTGAAGATCGACTTGTGCAGACGACTAACTGCAGAGTGACGACGTGATTATTTTCCCCCTTCTACAGATTCCAGGCCGTGTGGCCTTTTAAAAGAAGAGCCTCCCGTCAAACGGCGTGTTCGCTGCTCCAGATGTCATAACGACCGCATGGAGTCTGAGCTCTCGTTAAACAGCGAGCGACATAACGGAAAATACACCTGGGGGATGTAGGGAGAGCGCTGAGGAGGAGCACGCGAGGGGTTAATTTGATAGGGGATGTGTTACACTTCTGCAGGGCTGAGTTATTAGATTAGCTCCAGTTCCTGTGTGTATGTGTGTGTATATACATGCTATATTAGGCAGGCTAGCTTAGCTGTAGTCCCCGTTCTCTCGGAAATCTGACTTATTAGCTTCACCAATTTGGGACAAGGACGACGAGGTGACACTGCGAGGGACCTCGGGATTATTGTGTGCGTGTGTGTGTTTTAGAGTTGCGGTATTAACGATACAGGGATCAGGTATCATTCAGATCCCAAGCTCATTTACTTACATCAGTAAAAAAATAAATAAATAAAATGAATAAACAAATTAAGCTCCTTTAGTGATACCCGACACCATATGATGTGAGGCTTTGCTTATGTTGTTGAATAAAACCAACTTTTTTTTTGTAGTACCCTGAACTAAAATAAACTTTCCATCATAAAGAATGTCTAGGTGTGTGTGAATGTGTGTGTGGTGTTCATGGCTCCAGTACAATGTTTGCTTAAATACTAAATCGGTTACTAATTTGTGTTCTTATCCAGAGATCAGCCGGGGGGGGGGGGGGGGGGGGGGGGGGGGGGGGGTGGAGAGAAAGGGGGGGAAATGGTATTGATTGTGTATAAAGCTAAATTCTGCCTTATTTCCTTCATAGATAAAATAGCTACAGGTTTTTCTAGGTGTGTGTGTGGGTGTGTGTGTGTGCGCGAGCGTGTGTGTATGTGTGTGTGTGCAAGCAGAAGCATGAATGATGCCTCTTTCATGATTTGTGTGTCTGTGAACTTACTTAATACTGTGTAAGCCAATTTTTGGCAACACTACAAAAAAACTTTCCACCACAAAAATGTGTGTGTGTGTGTGTGTGTGTGTGTGTGTGTCTCTCTCTGAGTGTGAGAGAGCGACAGAGAGAAAAAGTGTCCCAAATTGCCTGTCCTAGATTGTTGCTAGAAACAAAAGAGCAGAACTACTGTAAGATATTGTAATGCCTCACGGGCGCGTGCACACACACACACACACACTTTTATACACTTGTGCTTTCCCTCATCATCATCAATACTCGTGTTTCCACTCCAGGAGGTTCAGGTTCACAAGCAGGAAGCAGACGGCCTGCATGGTTAAGACTAGATCAGGTCCTCAATAATTCATCTTTGCCAAAGTGCTGTTTGGTTCCTCTGACGATCGGGACACAATCCAGCGCTTTATCAGTTTTTAAAGGGGGTCTATGAGACACGTTCACACTAATTTGTTTCTAAGTTCTGGTTGTAACCTGATTCTGTTTTTATTTCTTTCCCCACAGCAGCACATGTAAATGTAATTGCTCTGTTCTCCATCTCTATGAACTATATTAACCTTTACACCTTTATATCATGTTTATATCACAAAATATGGAACAAAATAATTCTCCTTCAGGGGGGTTTTCTCTCTTCAAGGAAGGAGTTTGTAAAGGAGCAGATTTTAGGCGCGTCATCTTTGGCCGTGAACCGATTTGTTTCCTCTGTAGCCAAGCATGTGGAACTGGAAGGACAGTGAAACCTCGGATTACGAGTAACGCGGTTTGCGAATGTTTCGCAAGACGAGCAAAGATTTTTTATGGATTTTAACTTGGAAAAAGAACAAAGTCTTGGTTTACGAGTACAGAGTATCATGCATCATGCATGCGCTTTTTGTTTTGACGCTGAGCGTCACGTGATCACAACTGAGCCAAGGGTTTTTATCTCTTGCGCTGCGGAATTATGGGTAATCGTCTCCCCTGCTGGGTCTTGGTAATCGTCTCTCACTGGTATAATCAACATCCGTGCACGCGTGTACTGTTTACGATAACACTGCGACCATGTGTGCGAGCGGAAAACATTTTATTTTGTGTCTGTATGCGTGTGTACAACGTGCTTGCAAAGCAAAAGAAAGTCTCATTAGAGAGGTTAAAGATACATTTTCTCCACGCCCTCCTCCTCTCGCCTTCACACACACACACCAGGAACAATTGCTCCCCTCACTCAACTCCCCCTGCTGGCCAGCGATCCCATCACGTTCTCTCTCCGTCCTTGGGTAGAATTGCGCATGTACACTCTCCGATACAGCAGGTGGCAGTATGCACCCATTTCATGTGTACAAGAGAACGAGGAAGCTAATCTATGCGTTATGCCTTAATATTACTGATATTTCAGAAAAAATATGAGTGCCTGAGTTTGTTCTATCGTTCACGAGACCACCAGCACGGTTCCCGAAGCACGGAACTTCCGACTTAGTTTTCACTGATCGAAATGAACAGACTTCAAAGAAACAAAAATAAATAAAATGCCATTAATGGTCAAAGTCCACCACAAGCACCTTTAAAACGACTAGTAAAGGTATAAAAAGTTAAATCCAAGTCATGGCTGTGATGCTGGTTGGAGGCTGCGCGAGTAACTTGTCCAGATTTACCACCAAGTGCTGCTGGGATTTAACAGAGCTTATTGTCCACAATTTTAAGCTTCGTGTGCATGATTTTTTTTTTAAAGAACTTCCCCTAAACTGGACAGTTAAAAGTTATTCCTAGACCTTTTGCTGTACGTCACTGCACAAGCACCAGGTGTATCAGGTTTTCTATGACATTGGCAAAACATGACCGTTCTATTTGCTTTTTTGTTTTGTTTTTTTAACACTAATGTGTTAATCTGTTAATTATTGGGGGGGGGGGGGGGGTGGAGCAACACACTTGATGAAACTTACTGTAGAGCCCTAAATCACTCACTCACACACACACACACACACCACTCATTACAAAGCGAGATTTAACTTCCTGTCCTGCTGTTTCCACTTCCTGTTACACAAGTTGACCACATGGTGCTGATGCAGTGGAATGCAGCTCCCGCTTCCTGCAGGAAGGTTTACAAAAACACACACACAGCTCAAAATTGAAACCCGTCTACATGATTTCCCATAATCCCCAACACCAGGGTAAAATCTCCCGCCAACCCGTCAAATGAGGATATAAATCACTCCACACAATACACCATAACATTTCCGATATCTGATATTTTGCTACCATAACTTTTTTTGTAATACGAACTGAATTGTTAATTTGTGGGGGTTTTTTTTGGCAAAATGAAAGTAACTACATTAAGAAAAATACAATATTTTTATAAACATGTTTACAGTTTCAAATTTTTTTTTAATTATTAAGCATAACTTAACTTTTTTTAAAGCACTACTGTGGCAGTTGCAGGATGCTTGTGAGCATCTACAGTATATTTCGTGATAAAAATTAAGAAGTTTTTTTTGTAAGGAAGAATTGCCTAGCTGTGCTAGCTCTTAGCAAGTTTACGCACGTTCTCCTGCTTGGTCATACTTCTCGCTCAGGTTTGCGCGCGCCAAGCTGGACATATGGGTTGAAGTAAAAATAGCGCAGACGATCGACTGATGAAAAGCGGCCTCCGGAATGCAGGAGCGTCCTGATTAATGTCTCTGGCTGGAATTGCTTCTCTACTGGCACAGATATCTCGCTCAGCAGACGAGAGAGAGGGAAGTCTGGCGTTGCTTTCTCGCTCGTTCTCTGAGCCTATATTGATTTATCTGGTGGTTCAATCAAAACTTTTTACTCCTGACCAACTCGATGACGTGTCTGATGACTGTTTATGCTGTAATAAACACGCTTAATCATCCTGGTTTATCAGTCGTCCCGAGGGTGTGTGAGAGTGTTGGAAAGGAGTGGACTCGTGCTTCATTGGAACATGTGGATTGCAACATTCCAGCATGTCCTTTTCCCTCACACTTTTTTTTTTTTTTGGAATTGTCTGGGCAAGAGTTCATACATGGTGGTTCTCTACAGTTAAGCCAGCTTTATGCTGCATGATACCAGCAACAACCAGATAATAAAATAAAAACCACCAGGAAGATGTCAACCACGTAGCAACACCCGAGCAACCGGTTGGGATGGCGTAGATAAGAAACCACCTACAAAGAACCACCAAAGTGAAGCGGGGAAAATTTTAGTTATAGAGCACAACCTTGGTTAATCCAACATGCTTTACAAATAAAAGATATAAGATAAAAACAAAGCAAATACAGAAAAAACTAATTCAACTATTCAAAGCGCCGACACAGCCTCACTCAAATGCTAGGGAGTAAAAATGAGGTGTCTCCAAGCTAGATTTAAAAGCATAGAATGATGTGGAAGCTCTGATATTCAAAGGCAGACCGTTCTACAGATTTGGGGCAAAGCTCGATCAACTTTAATTTTACATCGGGATAGATGTAAAAGGTTAAACATAACTTCTAACATAAAAACTCTTCTTTTTTTTTTTTTTTAAATGACGTTAAATTGTATTGGGAGGGCAGAGGCACTGAGGCAAGGAAACATGGGATATACGATCCTTTTTACGTTCGGTTAAGGATCTGGCTGCTGCATTTTGAACCATGACATACTGTAGGATATGATGACATCCAAGTTACCACCGGGGACAACATAGCAATAATACAACTGCTAAGACCCTAGGAAACAACCAGATTACAAAAGGCAAGAACAAGTCTAGCAACCACCTGAAATGTCATAGCAACCATAGAGCAACACCCAAACAACCAAACAGGATAGCATAGCAATCACCTAGCAACCGTCTGGGATAGCATGACCGAGCAAGCAGCTACAGAGAACCGTGCGATCATCTAGAGCCGAAAGCAGCCAGAGATGGAGAAAAAAAAAAAAATCTTGTGTGGCGTTACACACTGACTTAAAAATCGTTTAACGCATTTTATGGTGCTGCATTATTAAAAATCATGTGCATTAAAAGCTTCTGATCAGCATTTTTCTCCAAAATCTGCAAGTAAAATTGTTTCAAACACTCATGGCCACATGCTCGCAGCAGTTTAACCCACGACTCACTGTTCTATTTTGACACTTTTCACTTTTGTCTCCATCGTTATTGCTTGCCAAAGTGAAAAGACTGTAGCGCGCCAACTTTTGTTGGACATACGAACAAACGGAACTCGTGCGCATGTCGGGGACTTACTGTATTTACACACAGTTTGCTTATAATCCTACAGGTGGCGCTCTCTGGACTATTTACACATTTTGATCACGTTCATTTTATTTGAAGGTTAAAAGGTAAACTCTTGTACCTGAAGTTTAAAGTTTGTATTGGGTTAAATACTGCGCTTGGCTTTTAAGATAGAGAAAACTGATTCAATACGAGACGGGCTACATTTAATTAATTGTGAAACTATTTGAATAGCTTAAAACTAACAAAATCAAAAGAAAATGTAATACTGATTTGAGATATGCACCGTAACAACCAGCTGGGACTCCATGATGGAGTCACAAATGACTCTACACTCATCTTCTACCAAGAGCTTGTTGAAGTCTAGATGCTCTGCGAGATCAGACAGTCCAATCAAACAAACATTACACTTCTTCAAAGGGTTTAAGGGTGCAGTAAATAAAAAACAAATGCAGATGAGTGGCTTGGGGGGAAAAAAAAAAAAAAAAAAAAAAAAAAAAAAAAACTTCACCACCCAGACTGGGAGGATATTTTCCGGGACGAGCTGGTGTTGAGAAGCTTGCACGCCGTGGGCCACATTCAGCCATAATATTTGATTATTCAAACTAATCGGACTACTCAGACACGATTTTAAAAACAAACAAACAAAAAATAAAATAGTTTGGATCTGGGAATAAATCAGAACTCATCTCACGCTCGCTCTGGTGTTTAGTATGCGTCGACAGAAGCACTTGGCCCAAGGTGCATTCACTACAAGCTGGCTTAGAAAAAGGTGACATGTAAACGAGTGATGTGGGCCGAGGTCGCACACGGCGGCCTGTTTATGAACCCCGGATAAACAGAGGTCATGTCTGGAATATTTAACGTAATGTGAAAACCAAAGGTTAAACCACAAAAAAAAAAAAAAATTATAATAAGGGCGTTTTCAAATTAGAACCTTTGGGATCGTTTTGAGAACATTTGAACAACCACATACAAACTCCTGAGCAACATACAGCAATATAACAGCAACCGACCACGTAACAATACTTTAGAAAAATCACCCGATTTCTACGATGTGATCGCACAGCAAGGCAACCACATGCAAACTCTTCAGCAACCAACTATAATATGAAAGCAACCACATTCCAACCCCACCTGGCACAGTACAACAACTACCTAGCAACCAGCTGGGATGGCATAGCAAAGCAACCGCCTACAAAAATCCCTTGAAGCCGACTGGATACGAACGTGACCGTAAAACACTCTTACAGCAGCATGCAGCATAACTTAGCAACCAGCTGCGATATTAAAAACTTTGCGAAGCAACATGTTAATCCGTTTACATTTCAAACCTTTTAAACATTCACATTCTTCGACGACAACAAAACACTGTGATATCACAGAAGGTTTTTATGTATTTACACATTATATTTATTCATTTTTGGGTCGGAATTCAGTTTCCTGTGAAGCTTCTCTGCAGCTCTGAAAACAACAGACATTTTAAACG